>OX454525.1:361722465-362972465 GCA_949715645.1 Portevinia maculata | reverse complement strand
TACAGCCCGTTAAACAAACATTATTTAAAAAAATAAATAAAAATAAAAAACGCAATCTGCTTAGCTTATAGATTTTATTAAATTTACCCAAATTTATATAGTCCAAACCATTTGCATATTTCAGCAATAACTTCATGGAGTTCTTCCGATCATCTTCAATGGTTATTTTCAACCTTCTTGTACACACTAATCCCTTAAAAGAACGATATTGCAATCGTGCTTAATTTCTAACTGAATCTGTAAATGGAGAACAATATAATTCGTTTTAGACAATTCTCATTAATTCAATTGATACAACATTCATGTGAGCTTCGACATATTTTTTCTTAAAACTGTCCCAAAAATGTGCATGCGATTCCGTGGGCATGCGCGACTGTGAATTACTTACTTACTTAAAGGTCTCCCGTCCCTTGAAGAGCCTCTACCTGAGACACTGCAGCCTTCCATCCTCTGCGACCCCGGGACCACTGCTTCCAGGTTTCCAGACCAAGCGCTGTTGCATCCGGACAGCTTAAGACTATGACGTTCACATAAAAGATCGCATTTCTTGTAGAGAGAGCAACCGAGCATGCTGGGAAGTGGCGTTTTATAATTGATTGATATAATTGTAAGAAAAAAAGAAATTACTGAATTAGTTTGTGCAATTGTTCCATGGATGCCGCCCTAATGTCTAGAGAACAGATGATGCTAGTTTTTTATATTCGCTTATACATTCATATCTTTATATATAAACTTCTCCTAAACGGCTTTACCGATTTTAATGATTTCTTTTGTATGCGTTTGGGTGGCGCCCTGGATTGTTTAGATTCACAAATCAGCCCGGCAGATGGCGCTGCAGTTTAAGAAAATTCCGGAAAATCGATTTATTCGCATTTTTCGCACTTTGAAAAAAAAATAAACTGGGTAGAAATCGAGTAGTGACACTTCAAATACAAAAAAAATATTTAAAATTTTAAAAGCCAATTATTTTAATTATTTGCAAAGCAAATTGTTGTTGTCAACAATTTTGAATTTTTTTTTAAATATACCTAATAAGTTTGTTTATGTTTATTATGTTACACAAAGTAACTTTTTGAAACGGAGTCGATACTTTGATTTGTTGGATGGTGTTTGAATCCTTCATTTTTGTTTGTCAAGTATTTTTAGGATCCTTGCATTAGTACCTATGTGTTGAAGTTGAAATGTAGGGGTGATTGAGATGACGTGGACAATGATGACAGGCAACAGCAGTTGTTGAGCGTTTTCCGTTTTCATGCGCATAACTCGAGACAGAATGGTTAGTTTTTAACGATTTTGAGCTTGACTGTTTCGTTTGGGCCCTAGGAAGGACGAATGCTACTTTTTATCTCGAAAACAAAACTTTGACAGGATGAAATAGGGGGTGTCGGAACTTCGGGAAAGAAAATCGCAAGAGCAACGTGCAGTCGTCCGAACTGGAGACCGAGATAGACAACAACATAATCGTCATCAGCATAGCGTTCAAATAAATGAAAACCAACGAAGAAGAAGAAACGTCGTGAATGTAGAATTGCGGCGAGTAGCATTCCAATACCAATGCACGGTTGAATACAAACTCCTGTAGGACAACATGCGAGACGTTTCAGTGCACCAACAATCGATGAAGTTGTCATTGTAATAGTTGAAGAAAATTTGGAAGCAGGAGATATAGTTTTACATCGCCAAAATGATCAGTTGCAGCCTGTGTATGAAACACACAAAATATTGTGTTCACTAATGGGAGCTAATATTGTAAAATTCGAGATACATATTAATAATTAAGTTGCATTCTTCTAGGTGGCGCTATATTCCCAGTTTTGTATATGTTGGTCGATTTCGTTGTTGACATTAAATTAGAATTGCTGCATGTTGTTAAACCG
This sequence comes from Portevinia maculata, assembly GCA_949715645.1. NCBI lineage: Eukaryota > Metazoa > Arthropoda > Insecta > Diptera > Syrphidae > Portevinia > Portevinia maculata. Next base: position 362,970,588 of record OX454525.1, on the reverse strand, counting down.
TGCGCATAACAAATTGATTGAAAGAAAATAAAAATCGAAGTTTCTTTCTTTTGTGTTGTTGTTCGATTCAAAAAAGTCAGGTGACATAGGCGCCTGCCTGGCAACTAGCACCTACCCCTAGCGGAGCAACGAAGTGGCGTAATCGGGCTAAGCAAAGCGCAGAAAAATGTGCAGTCCCTTTAACCACGGAACCGATTGAGCTCAAATCAGGCAAGCTTTGGTATTGACTTGAATATGTTTCTGTGAAGTTTGGTCAAAATCGGTCCACCAAGTTTGACTTGCAATTTTGTTTCTCATCAAAAAAAGACAAGTATTTCTTTTTGTTAGGCGCAGAGAACACCGAGTATTTAGACTCTTGAGCACGGGCAACGCCGGGCGGGTACAGCTATCTATATATATAATAGAAAGTGTCCGAAGCGATGTAACCCCATAACTCGAGATTGTCCGAACCGATTTTGATGATTTATACTTTGTTGGAAAAGTATTTTCTTAGTACGGGTTTTAAAAAAAAAATCTAAATTTTAAAATGTCTTATTTTGACCACCCAGCGTGTTACGACAGGTTTTTTTCGATTTTTTCAATTTTTTTTTTTTCATTTTGTATTTATTTATTTTGGCAACAACCAAAAAAAGAACAGTATACTGTTTTCCATCATTAAGTACTTCAATTTAATCTATTTATGTGTGTAGTAAACAATGCCAGCAAGACGCAAAGGGACCAATTTGGGCCGTCGAACGAATAGAACGACAGACATGCGAAATAGAAGAGCCCAAAGATCAGACGAACGAGTCCAACAAGATAATGCAGATGTGCGTATGAGCATGGCACAATTTCGTGAATCACAATCACAAGAGGCTCGAGCTGAACGAAATCAACAAAGACAATTGGATTGAACGGCTTACTTATCGGTATGGATCCAGATTCTAACCTGTTCCTGAAGTCAAAAAAGAACATTTAATTCATGTTTCCAAATGACATCGTTTGAAGCAACAGAAATACTTAAAAATAATACTGCAAATGGTCAACAATTCCATTCAACCTTCAAAACCAAGGCCAAGGTTATCACAAAGTGGGCTCATTGCTGCCAATGCCGAATGAACCACATAAATTTTTACAAATTTACTTTATGGGCGGTGGGGACTCTGAAAGCGCACGTTGCGGCTACAATAACCTCAATTCACCATATGCCAGGCGCATCGTCGGCGAGCTGGATGCTCAATAGACATTTTCACCAAGCTATCTCTTTCTGAAATGCGGAATCCCTGTCTTAAACAACAGAAACAAATTGAATGATAAACTTGTAGAAATTTGCACAAATCGTATGGAATAATCATTGTGATTGTTAATGAACTGAATATGAAAGTGCAAACAGAAGCTATTGAAGGGTAAAAGGTAACAAATAATAGAGAAAAAACGTGAGAAAAGTTAAAGCAAAACAAACAATTAAAATATGGACGGGCTACAGTCCGCTTGGCGAACTTTTGGATATCCTACTCTTATTCCCAGCAGACACCAATAGAGAGTCTATATCATAAATTTCAGTTTCCTAGCTCAAATTTTGACTTTCCAATAAAATTGTTTTATTTAATTGTGGGCGTGTTAGTGGGCTGATTTTAGAAATTTTATCTCCCGAGCGGTTTTATGACTCAAAGATCATAATAAATTTCAGCTTTCTATCTAAAAATTCGATTTTTTCGATTAATTTGTTTTTTTTTTAGTTTGTGGGCGTGTCTGTGGGCGGATTTCAAAAATTCTTAAACTTGATTATTTCAGGGACCTGAACAGTATACATATATGGTTAAAGGCCCAATTTTTGCCGACCGACGAACGGACATGATCGACATTACTATCGATGCTGATCATAAATATAGTAACTTTTACGGGTCTACGGGCAATATTATGGTATGGTTCAAACTTCGCGTCAAAATTAATATACCCTTAGAATAAGGTATAAAAACAGTTGATATGTTGACCAAAAACGCTGTTCAATTGTATTTAGATATCTAATATGTTTGTTTAGAAAACTTTTCAACTTATTTGCTTCCAAACAAAAATATTTACAAATTACAAACTGACAATCACGCTATTGTCATCAATCCAGCTGTAGAGCACATGCGTGGATTTCATGCACCTGTTGTTGACGACTTTGCTGGAATCATGGTTGGCGACCGTACAGCGACGCGACAAATCGTGATTTGAAGAAGAAATAATAATCTTGAGTTCATTACTGATACACACCGTTCTCCAATATCCGCTAATGTTCTGAAAGGGACAAAACGTCCACAGCGCTCAATTCCTCTTTAAGTCATAGACCACATCCACATCCCAACACACTTACAATTAGTTAGTAATTTTTCATATATTTGTTATTTTTGGGAGTCATCCTGGATAGCAAACTTCTTTGGTCCAAGCATATTGAGCTGAAGACTGCCAAGGCGCTGTCGGTTTTCTGGCAGTGCAAGGGCATTTTCAGCAAGACATGGGGCTTCTCACCGAAAAGAGTCCTATGGATTTATACGCCTATGATAAGATCATTTATAGCACACGCATCGGTTGTTTGGTGGAATAAGCTTTGGCGTAAACACGTTACTGCTGCTTTCGCCAAACTCCAAAGGAAGGTATGTCTAGGCTGCACGGGGGCTTTCCCCAGCACGCCTGGCTCTAGCCTGGATGCATTATTGAACCTCCCGCCTCTTGATGTTTATATTATGGGTTGCACAATCAAAGCTATCTGACGTTTAAAAAGAGGTGGCTTTTGGTATAACTCGCACTGGAGTTTTGATGAACTTGCGCAACGGTTGTCCTACGACGCCTGTCTTATGGATATGCCGTCCGATGCAATGACACCGGAACTTCGGCTGAATCGCAACTACGAAGTCGACTTTCCTCGTGTTCAGGCCTGGCTCTGGCCAGACTCTGAGCCTGGAAAGGAATGCAGTCGAATCTTCACGGATGGCTCCAAAACGGATCAATGATCTGGTGCTGGTGTTTTCATGGAGAGCGACAACATTAGACTTTTCTTCTCGTTAGACAAACATGCGTCAGTATTCCAAACGGAGACTTATGCTATCCTAATGGCCATGGACTATGTTGCGAGGAACAGGTGGAGGGGGCGAAGTATCTGCGTCTGTAGCGACAGTCAGTCTGCGCTTAATGCCTTGTACAACCCCTTAAGCACCTCCAAAATAGTTCGTGAATGCAAGATCTCTCTGAATTCGGTCGGAAGGTTGAATTCACTTAGACTTGTCTGGGTCCCGGGTCATAACGGGATCACGGGAAATGAGATCTCCGATGAACTTGCTAGACCGGGCACAGAGGGGCACTTCTCAGGACCTGAACCAGCGATTTGTCTGCCTGCGTCCTCGGTCAGGGCTTCCATTGACGGTTGGGTTTCATGAGTGCTCCAGTGTAGAAAGTCTCGCAACCCGACAAAAAAAGTTACTCCTTATTTGAACTTGCCAGCAAGCGAGTTCCATATCAAAGCATTGTTGTCTCAACAGTAAAAGCATTTTGAGATAAGGTGCAAATTTTACAAAGCTGGATATGTGGTCAACCAACATTTTGAACAAACTCAATTCATTTTTCCCTCTATCCAAGATCAATTCACAATAAGCTTCATTTATTGCATTCGGTATATTTGTTTTGAAACCATTTGAGTACCTTAACATATTATAATAAGAACTTGCCCATTCAAATGAACTTCGTACAAATATGTATGTATATCCATTGAATATAATCTGGAAGGAAAACTCAATAACGAATTCTAAATCAATTCGACTCCAGATGTAACTTCAGGAAAGGATATTTAACTTATTAAAGAACTTTCCTTGAATAATCGTCGTTTTTGAAAGTATTTCCCCTTTTTCAGCTACCGACAATGATAACAAATCGTAAAGATAAATAATACACTACGTGGAATTGTCTTCTACTATAAAACTTACTACCAAAATAGTTGATCAGTTAGATTTTCAATTCAATGTACTGCCATCCATGGAGTACAAGTTTAGTTCTGAACGAAAAACTCCACCAACGTATTTGCAAATTCGAAAGTCAAATATAATTTTTTTTTATATCGCATCCGTGTAAGATTTCGTTGCTCTTAATATAGTTTTGGCATATTATTTACATAATGTGTTCCCTTCATTTACAATTTATCCATGAAGTTTTGCCAAGAGTTTTATCGAAAACTTTAACAGAAAAGTAACGATAACAACTCTGAAGGCATAGGAGAAGATGAAAAGGTTTACATATACTAATCGTGAATGTCAATGACAACTTAGTATATTTTGATACATTTACCTAAGAATATTTATTGAAATTAGATAAAGATTTGGCTTTGGCCAAAATTTATAAGATCATTGACATTAAGAAACACAAATTTGCAAAAGGAAATACGTTTTTGGCAACGTAGTGTAGGTTTTTTCTATGTGCTTTTGGTTTTTTTCTAAATAAACAGACTAATTTAAATACTGTAGCAGAAAGTTACTAAATTAGCAATCAAGAAAAAAACATTTTTTTAGCTGGACTTTATGGCTCGTAAATCTTTACCGAAACATAAGTGACTACTCGACATTTGAAAATTTGCAAATACTACTACATGCTATAATAATTATGTCCGACAGATGAATATGATAAATAAAACTTAATTATTTTCCATCTGCTATTTGTATTAAATTTGTGGCGAACATGCATATGTAGTTGAAAGGTTGTTGATTGAGAGGGTAAGCAAATAATAAATCTAAATATACCTGCAGCTGAAGCACTCTCGTAAAAGGACGGCGTATTTTACTTGGTCTGACTTAAAAAAAAATATTAAAAATAGGTACCTATGCTATTCTTTCGTCTTTCAGATTGTTATATATGTACATATTTTTTTTTTTTATTATTTGCTTATGATGAAGGAGTTTTTCTGTAATTCATACAAAACGTTCCCTTAATGTGTTGTATTTCATTACATGCTTTTAGGTGCTACTTACTACTAGAAAGAATAGAGAGATAGGTTAGAAGTGTTTTGGTGCAATTGTAGGGTATTTTATAATTTACGCACATTCGTGGTTTATTACCATGTGTATTATCGAAACATACTTGGATTTTATACATTAGAACAATTTCAATTTGTGCAAATTGGAAAGAACGCAATGACAGTTGACAGTAGAAAATACGAATTGGTAAATAGATAGCGAGATATTTGTACATATTTCGACAGAAGTACATACTTATACAATAAGAAATATAAGGCATTAACAGCCCATAAAGTGCTAGCTCCTTCGACTATTTGCGTGGGTAGGTGGTAGGGCAGTGGACAAAAAACTATCTGTATCATATCGATAAATTCTTGGATTAGAACAACAGATTTTTAACTTGTTTTGAAGTTAAATATTGGTTGAAATAAAGCCACCGTTGGTGCGACTGCAGTTCCTTTTTTATTAATGGTGAGCCGTTACATATCAAATAAAACACGAATATCATACAATTTACCGTTTGTTTTTTTTATTTTCTTTCCCGTTTGTTTCTTCTTTTTAAAGAAATTGGTCGCTGAAGCAAGTGGTCGTTAAGTTTGATATTATTCGATTTACATAAATTTCAGTTGTAAGATGTCTCGAAAGCGAAAAAAAGTAATTGAGGAGAAAGTAGCCACAGCGACTCATCGCTTATAACGACCTAAATCTTCGGTCCCTTGAAGTTCGTATAACCGATTTTCACTGTACATACGATAATACAAAACTTAATCGATTTCTTACTTCAGTCTTTATTTCTAAAAAAATGGAAATCCCTCCCTTAAACTTCTTCTTCGTCTTCAATGTCGAGGTTGTCATATAATTTAGATTAAGAGGGATCATAACTCGTCCACTTTACTACAAACCCTGCGGAGTTCCCTGCTGGTTTTGTGGACTTTGAATAAACAACGTTTGTAGTTATTGTTATTCTGCAGCAAGCCACATACAGCTCTCTATTAAACAAAAAAGCACCTTTTAAGGTTATCCGCACCTCAGCACGTCGGCGATGTCCGCCCACAACCACCTCAAAGCAGAGCTACGAACTACGATCAGTAACAATCGTTTTCTGTTTTAGAATTACCGTAGCTTACTATCTTCTAGAAATCTAGATGGAAAAGAAATCGAGAGATAGCTTAAGTACTCTAGAGAGTATTGTCTAAAAATTATTTTGGGCTTTTTTGTATTGATTAAGATTTGTGAATGGAATGATAAGTTAAAGGAAGTGAAGCAAACAAATTTCAACCCCGTTTCGGTCCCTTAAAAGACACATTGTTCAAAATCTCGTCTTATATGAATTTCAACTTTCTAGGTTAAATGGCTTAAGCTGGGCCGTGATTGTTTGCTTTTTTCAACATGTTTTTATAGAGTTAAATAAAATGCCTTAAACTGCCTAGCTTACCTTAGCTGAATTATGTGAGTTTGGCGTTATGGCTTAAGATATCGAGCGTGATTTCGATAATCAAGATTGATTGTTTGTCATTTCTTTGTCAGTGATAACCATTTCTATGCATAATTTCTAAGTGTATTCCCAAATATAAACACTAAAATATGTTCACAAATCAAAATAAACAGAAGAATATCAGAAGAAAAATGGCATTTCTTCATCCAATTACAAATTGTACTAGAACTATCACAGTACAATTAAAAATTGTATTCGATACGTGATACTTCGTAACACATCATCCTGATGTGTTTAATTATTCGACAACGTATGGAATTCACTCACTCGTTCGCTGATGCGGTAATTCTTCCCCATGATGATGAGCTGCCTCACGCACCGAGTGGTGGGCATCCGTATTGCATTCCGCGCGCCTGGCTGTATTATATGCTAGAAAGTGACGTTTTTGACGTCACTCGAGTTCGAAGACTATTACTACTATGGCATAAACAATCTATATAGGGCCTTAAGCCTAGCTTTCCTTGACATTAGCGTTTGCAAAATCATATTTCGTATATAGTCTTACGCTAATTCCGAACGGCAAATTTAAGAAGCTTCGCATGAAAGTTAATATTCCTTAATGTTTGTCTGACTTTCGCAAGAGTATACTGTTTAGGTCTTTTTGGCGGAACTCAAACCTCAAACCCTTGCTCAGTAGTCAAAGTCGCTCACTCCAAATTTCAAACATTTTAATCTGAAATTAAAAAAATCTTAATTGCAATAGTGATTTACCCTTAGAACACAATTTAAATAACAAGTGGTAAAACATCATTTAATCAGCTACCACTCAATCAATCTTTAGTCTGTGCATCTATAAACAAACATTGCAACACAAAAACCAATTTTTGGTGCCTTGAGTTTTGCAGCTGATTTTATTTGTACATTTAACGCTGATTTCAAAACTGAAAACCATTTTTCCCTAGCAGCTCTAGTTTTTAAGTTACAGAAATATTCAATTTACCCTACACTGAGAAAAAAGTGAGCGGGAACTATGCCTATAAAGTATTGTTACGGAAATTATAGGTAATTTCATCAGTTACCAGATCTTTCGGAGGATGAAATACCCCACTGCGAAACAGATGAAGACATTGAATATGAGGAAAATGCATTAAGTCCCCAACGATTTAACCAAAGTGAGTTAAGTGATCTCATCAGGCATCTTAACCTCTCAAAACAATCTTCTGAGTTACTGCCGTCGCGGGGTAAAAGACAAAAATCTACTTGATGAAGGAACAACAATTACGTTCTATCGCAGAAGGGAAGCAGATTTGCTAAGGTTCTATTCTCAGGAAGAAGATCTCGTTTTCTGTCAGGATGTTAAAGGTCTCTTAATAAAAATGGGCCTTCGCGAGTATGATCCAGATCGTTGGCGTCTGTTTATTGACATTTCCAAGCGAAGTTTGAAGTGTGTGCTTTTACACAATGGCAACGAATTGGGATCAATACCTATTGCTCACTCAATCGAAATGAAAGAAGAGTACAAGAATATAGCTATAGTCTTGGAAAAGATTAAGTATCACGAACATGGATGGGTCATTTGTGTTGAGTTGAAAATGGTTAACTTCATTCTTGGACAGGAAGGCGGATACACAAAATATCCTTGCTTCTTGTGCCTTTGGGATAGCAGAGCTAAACAAGATCACTGAGTAAAAAAAGACTAGCCTGAAAGAGAGAACATGGTTGTTGGAGGAAAAAATGCTATTAATGAGCCTTTGGTTGATCGGAATAAAATAATCCTGCCTCCACTTCATATAAAACTTGGCTTAATGAAGCAATTTGTTAAGGCTCTAGATAAGAATTCATCATGTTTTAAATTCATATCTACAAAGATGCAAGGATTAAGCATTAAAAAAATAAAAGCTGGCATATTCGACGGCCCTCAAATCAGACGGTTAATAAAGGATACCAATTTTGTTGAATCTATGAATGAAAAAGAGCGAAAAACGTGGAAATCATTTGTGTCAGTTGTCGAAAACTTTCTAGGCAACAAGAAGGCTTCAAACTATAAGGATTTACTTCAGAACATGCTGACTGTGTTTCGTGAGCTTGGATGCAACATGAGCATCAAGGTGCATTACTTGCAAAACCATTTGGACAGGTTTCCTGAAAACTTGGGAGACTTGAGTGAAGAGCAAGGTGAATGATTTCACCAGGATATAAGGACAATGGAAGAGCGATACCAGGGCAAGTGGGATACGCATATGATGGCAGATTACTGCTGGAATCTGCTAAGAGATTGTCCGAAAAAACCGCATTGCAGATCAAGCAAAAAACGAAGCTTCTTGGGTTCCAGTACATCAAATCAGCAGTGAAAAATATATTATATATGCTAGTACCTTGATAATAGAATTATTATTTTTTTATATTTATATGTAAATGTCACATGTCTTCTTTTGACATATTTTTTGGGTATTTCTAAGTGGTATCAGGTTTGCAACACCCTACCCCATAACATGAAAACGGGAGCTGCTAATTTACTAAAGAACAGTTGAAAAAGTATCGGCACCAAAATGTGTGTATACCTGTGTCATCAACATAAGCCGTGTTTCTTTGCACGCGGATATAGGCATGGCATTAAAAAACGACCATCGCCGCTTAAGATTTCATCAAAAAAAAACTTGGCAGCACACATGCACCGTGACACAGCTATGAGTTGTAGTTAAGAAATTTATACTGAAAATACTGAAATTGAAAAATATTTACTTTCGTCAATTAAAATTGATGCCAAGCATATTCTAAAATTGTGAAAAACAATTTCACATTAACAGATTTGCTAAATTCAATTACCCTTATAGTGAAGTTTGAAAAATAATAATAATAAAATCAGGAATAAAATATTCAGCCGGATGTGTCGGTGGTCGGCGGGATGTCAAACTTTGACTTTTCCTGAAAAATTCATCGCAACAATTCATCAGAAACGAAGGAAATGGATTTTGGAAGCACTGTTTATCCCCGCTAAAGTTAGCGTATATAAAATAAGTTGTTGTTGTTGTTGTTTTGTATTTTGTATTTTACATGCAAATTTCAAATTATCCCTATATCCGCGTGCAAAGAAACACGGCTATAATCATAACGGAACTGATGCAATACCATGTCTATCTGCCTAAGGGAGGATGTGCATTCAGTGATTCAAATAAACTTTAACATGTGTTTACTGCAATATCCGCTGCCCATTCCGAGCCTATGGTTACAAGTTCGATCTCAGTTTGGTTGGGTGTAAGTGTTGAATTAATTATACATATTTTCTTTGACAAATATGCCCTATTTCCATCCACAAAGAACATACTGTTGATTTATCACCTATGACCTATGACCTATGTAGATGATTAATTATCTTCTCAATTAGAGATAATGTGGAACATCTTTCATTATTCATATCCTTTCTTTTACATTAAAGAACGCAATAGTAACAAGAAATTTCTTCATTATAGGTACAACACTGACCAAGGAGCTATGGACCAGCAATTCTGTCTACGCTGGAACAATCATCCGACTAATTTAACAGGTGTGCTGACCTCCCTGCTGCAGAGGGAGGCGTTATGCGATGTCACATTAGCTTGTGACGGTGAAACGGTTAAGGTAATAAACCATTTCTATTATTTTGGAAATTAAATTTTACTTGAACTTTAAAAAACCTCAAAAGTTTTACCAAGAATACTTATATAGATTCCAAGCACTCATAAAAAAAATATTTTTGCATCAGCGGCCCATGGAGGACCGACAGCCTAGCGTTCGTAGGCATTCGTCTTTTGGGAAATTAGAACGAATTAACCTACAGTTTTAAGCCGATTCCTAACGTCAATTTTGAAAAGTTTTGACACTAACATGGATCTACTTCTGGAGGTTTTTCAGACTCTTAAACCATGTGAAACAAACTTTTAGCTTGGGAGGGATTAAAGAAGTCCAACGCACAAAACACTGAACTACTCAATGTTAAAGTTTCTGTAACGTCTTTTAATCTACAAATTTAACAAGAATGCTTACTTGGTTGAGTACATTTTTTTCAGATATACAACTTATAATTCGTTCGTTAAGAGCCGAAGTTCATCGTTATGTACTTCCACAGACAATAATTCAATATTTTTACCCCTATAATATAAATTTCTTTTATCAAACAAGAACTTTAAATAGTTTTAAAAGCTAGTTCAAAAATCTCACGTAACCACTTATTACTACAGAAAACACAGTATGCACGAAAGCGAGAACAGATGTGCTGTGACAATTTATTTTAATATAACAAATCCGTTTTTGCATTTCATCGTGCTGTTTGTTTATGATTCGCATTCGTGTGTCGTTCCTTCACTTAGGAGCATTTTTCCTGATGCAGCAGAAATGAAATACGTGAGAGAAATTTGTCTTCGGGTTATTTTACATGACAATCGTACTCTTTTGCAGGGGTTCCTTAGGCATATTAGGTATCCCATAAATTACACAAACAGATTTGTTTTTACTTTTTGTAAAAAAAGGCATCAATTTTCTTTTCCACTTTCAGGCGCATCAGACAATTCTATCCGCATGCAGCCCATATTTCGAAACAATCTTCCTGCAGAATCACCACCCACATCCCATAATTTATTTAAAAGATGTTAGATACTCAGAGATACGATCGCTCCTCGACTTTATGTACAAAGGCGAGGTGAATGTTGGTCAAAGTTCGTTGCCGATGTTCTTGAAAACAGCTGAAAGCTTACAGGTCAGATATTTCGAAGTCTTATTTTTTTTTGTTCTTATTATTTTATATTTCATTTATCCAGGTTCGAGGATTAACAGATAACAACAATTTAAATTATCGGACCGATTGCGATAAGCTTCGAGAATCTACGACATCGTCCCCTTCTAGCAAAATGCTTTTCGATCGGGAAAGAGAACGTGAACGAGAACGTGAAAGAGATCGAGATCGAGATCGAGATCGGGACCGTGACCGTGAACGAGAGCGGGAACGGGAACGGGAACGTGAATTACATCACCGCAGTAGTAGTAGTTTAAGTTGTGGCGGTGGTATCCGTGAAGGTGTCAGTGGCAGCAGTGCTACTGCTGCTGTTGTTAACAGTAGCGCGGTTAATGCTAGCCTTCAATCGGCCGCAGCAGCCGCATTAGGTTTAAGTGAACGATCTCCTAGTGTTGGCGCTGGCATTGGTGGCGGCAACAGTATCGGTGGTGTTGGTGGTACAACGACCACCACGAGTAGCGGTAGCAGCATTGCTGGTGGTGTTATTAGTAGTGACCGGGAGCGTGAACGTGAACGAGAACGAGAACGGGCCGACAGTCGTGATGAACTAATGCAGCTAGACTATAGTAAAGATAGAGATCGTGATAGAGAAATGTCCACCACACCGGTGGACCATAATATTAGTAGTAATAAGAGAAGACGTAAGAACTCATCCAACTGTGATAATTCGTTGACCTCGACTCATAACGCAAATGTACAGGACAGGCATTACACTCAGGATTCTCAGGTATGTAACGCTCATTCTCTGTGAATGTTTATGTTTTTTTTATTTTAAATTGATCCGTCAGTTTTGAAATGTTTAAAAGTGGAGTGTGAGTCATCAAATTATGTATACCATTAAAATACAGGGTATCTTCATATATACATATTCGCACTAATTTGCTGGTTCTCCAATAGAGATAATTAGTTTCTCTTGCTAGGTTTCTCTTTATACCCTATTCTAAGGGTATATTAATTTTGACTCATTTTGTAACATACCTTAATATTGCCCGTAGACCCCTAAAAGTTACTATATTTATGACCAGCATCGATAGTAATGTCGATCTAGCCATGCCCGTCCGTCCGTCTGCTGGCAAAAATTAGGCCTTTAAACTGGGCCTAGAGAGCTGAAATTTTAACCATATACTCTCTAGGGTCCCGAAATAATCAAGTTTACGAATTTTTAAAATCAAAAAAACAACTTTTTCGAAAAAATCGAATTTTGAGGTAGAAAGCTGAAATTTTTTATATACATATAATCTATGTCTCCTAAAACTGCTCGGGAAATAACATTTTCAAAATCCGCCCACCGACACGCCACAATTAAATAAAACAATTTTAATGAAAAACCAAAATTTGAGCTAGTGAGCTGAACTTTATAATATATACTCTCTAGGGGCCCTTTAAGCTCATGTGTAAATATTTTAAAAATCCGCCCACTGACACGCCCACAATTAAATTTTTTTTTTTTAAATCCAAAGTTTGAGCTATGGAGCTGAAATTTATAATATATACTCTAGGGGCCCTTTATGCTCATGTCTTAATTTTTTTAAATCCGCTTACTTACACGCTCACAATTAAATAAAATAATTTTATTGAAAAACCAAAGTTTGAGCTAGGGAGCGTTTTTTTTACAAAAGCTTCGTTTTTTTTGATAAAATCCTTTCAATGTTATATAACAAAATATGTAGATCGTTCCTAACAATTCAACCATACTTAGACTTTTGTCACGCCGACTTATGAGGGATAGGAATAAGAATAGGGTATCCAACAGTTCGCCCAAGCGGACTGTAGCCCGTCCCTATGTTTTTTTTTTTTTTTCTGGTTAAGCAAATGCATTAAATGATTTTGTTGGAAAAATTATATATTTTTTTAGTTTGTGAATAGATTTAAAGAGGTAAGCTTTCGGTCATATGAAGCCAACGAAAAAATACTACAAATTCCCACGGGTAGTAAAATCATTTGGTCGCTTGTTAAAAAACCTCAAAAAATCGGCCTCGTCATCTATCCGACACTTATTTACAATGACATTCTAGCTGGCAGGTCCTTAGATAAAGCCAATCTACTTGCTGCTCACTTTGCAGCTAGCTAGCTGTATTCGAGCGCTTAGAATACTCTATGCGACCCATCGACTTTCGCACTTGTACAGTGACTAGAGTACTTCAATATCTTGACGTTCACAAATCCGCTCGACAAATGGTATTTGCCATATCCCTCTGAAGAGGTGTTCTTCCTCGCTGGCGAAACCCCTAAGTACGTTAGCTTTTCTATCTATCCTTTCGTTCAGGTCTTTTCCTGGACAGCATTTGTCCAGCCCGTCCTAAAAAATGTGTATCTTCTTCTCCCTTCTTCTACCGACCAAGTGCACTAAAATCCCTTCTTTAGAAGGTAATGGAAACGCTGATAAAAAATCAGCTCGTGAAATATCTTGAATCCCGAAAACTTCTAAATGACCGGCAGTACCTACGGTTTGCGCAGCAACAGGTCCACTGGATATTAGAGGACTTGACTCTCTTAGTTATCGTCGTAATTTCTCCTGTCTCTCGTTATTTTTTCCTTCTTTATTTCCACCATAAGTGCTCAAAGGAAATAGCCTGTTGCATTCCACCCTTAGAACATTTCTACCGCCATACCCGCTGTGCAAGGAACACGAATGTGCAATGCTCTTGCTCGATCCATTTTTCATTCACATTATATTCTACAAACATTCAAAACCAACATGATCGGCATTGCTCCCTGTCTTTTAATCCAAATTTTCTTAACGCCCGCGCTTTCTTGCTATTACATTATAAGAGTATTAAAAATATAAATTTTAAAAAAAAATAACATATTTTAGCTTTTATAAAAACTTATCTGATGAGAAACTGAAAATTTAGGAATGGACTTAAAAACTAGCGCGTCAAATGATTTCCGTGGCATTGGCAGCTTCGAGTCCCTACTAGTTTACCTTCCGTGATTGGACGAATACCTCACGTGAATATCAGCTGTTCACTGGAAATTTCTTCCAAGAGCAAATGAAAGAAATCAACCCTTATTCGTCAGAGAAGTAGAGATGTCAGAAACATCTGATTCATTTCGCTCCAGTGTTCATGGTATTCTAATGTCTCCTGCCACGTCGTAATTGGCACTCATTAGATGCAATATACAGAAGGCATACGCATGTATTAAAATATATCAGTACATACACTCCTTTTACGACAAGATATTTTGTTGGTTTAATTTTACGATATTTTTTAAATCCTTCGATAATCTGATAAAAAACAAATGCAATATAAAAATGGGTACATATATTATATTTGTGTTGTAAAAAAAAAAATTGGTAAGGAGATAAATTCTATTTTTATGATGCTTTTCACAATAAGGTCATAAAATTAGTCCTTCATTTCTTTTCGCTTGATTACGAACAGTAACTGAATCTACCTGTTATTATTTATTTAAATCAAATATAAAGGCATTTAGAGAACCGGGGACCTTAGTTCAAAACATAATTTCATAGAAACAACGACTATGGGTAAAAACAATCAATAACTAAGGAGGAAATATGCCCAATTCGAGCTTACCAGGAAAAAGGCAAATCTATCCGTTTTATATCCGATAAAATTGGAAGAGGACCAGCTGTTGTTCATAGCTATCTTATGGATCCTGAGAACTATGGAAAAAACTGGGGAGAAAGGGTAAGCAAAGCAACAACAAGTCAGAATCGACGGGTGATACTGAGAGTTGCTTCCGTAAGCAAAATCAGAGCAAAAACTGTAGAACAACTGTTCATCACGTGATACAGCAGGTCAACCATATTTGACACCACGCCAACAAATTAAAAAGAAGCAATCAATTGTCGATGTAGAACGAATCTTGAACGCGTCATAATGAGCCGCTCCGTTTGCAGACGGCATATGCTTCCATTACATGGCGCCTTGTGTTGTCTTGGAGCTTGAACTTATCCATTAGTGTTTGAATGACTACGAGAACTCTTCTTCGCAACTGATGGTTCCAAACTGTTGTGCATGTCACAATGTCCATGGCGTCCGTTTGTTGGCCTTAACAATTATATATTCTTATATAAGATAGGTACCTACTGCTTATTTTAAGTAGTCATTTTTGACTGTTTATACCCTATTCTAAGGGTATATTAATTTTGACGCATAGTTTGTAACATACCTTAATATTGCCCGTAGACCCCTAAAAGTTACTATATTTATGATCAGCATCGATAGTAATGTCGATCTAGGCATGTCCGTCCGTCCGTCCGTCTGTCGGCAAAAATTAGGCCTTTAAACTGGACCTAGAGAGCTGAAATTTTAACCATATACTCTCTAGGGTCCCGAAATAATCAAGTTTACGAATTTTTGAAATCTGCCCATAGACACGCCCACAAACTCAAAAAACAAAATTTTGGAAAAAATCGAATTTTGAGCTAGAAAGCTGAAATTTTTATATATGAAAACTGCTCGGGATACAAAATTTTCAAAATCCGCCCACTGACACGCCCACAAATAAATAAAACAATTTTTTTGAAAATCCAAAGTTTGAGCTAGTTAGCTGAAATTTATAATATATACTCTCTAGGGGCCCTTTATGCTCATGTGTTAATTTTTTTTAAATCCGCCTACTGACACGCCCACAATTAAATAAAACAATTTTATTGAAACACCCAAGTTTGAGCTAGGGAGCGTTTTTTTTTTTTTAAAAAAAACCTTTAAATGTTATATAACAAAATATGTAGAGCGTTCTTAACAATTCAACCATAATTAGACTTTTGACACGCCGACTTATGAGGGATAGGAATAAGAATAGGGTATCCAACAGTTCGCCCAAGCGGACTGTAGCCCGTCCCTATGTTTTTTTTTTTTTTCTGGTTAAGCAAATGCATTAAATGATTTTGTTGGAAAAATTATATATTTTTTTAGTTTGTGAATAGATTTAAAGAGGTAAGCTTTCGGTCATATGAAGCCAACGAAAAAATACTACAAATTCCCACGGGTAGTAAAATCATTTGGTCGCTTGTTAAAAAACCTCAAAAAATCGGCCTCGTCATCTATCCGACACTTATTTACAATGACATTCTAGCTGGCAGGTCCTTAGATAAAGCCAATCTACTTGCTGCTCACTTTGCAGCTAGCTAGCTGTATTCGAGCGCTTAGAATACTCTATGCGACCCATCGACTTTCGCACTTGTACAGTGACTAGAGTACTTCAATATCTTGACGTTCACAAATCCGCTCGACAAATGGTATTTGCCATATCCCTCTGAAGAGGTGTTCTTCCTCGCTGGCGAAACCCCTAAGTACGTTAGCTTTTCTATCTATCCTTTCGTTCAGGTCTTTTCCTGGACAGCATTTGTCCAGCCCGTCCTAAAAAATGTGTATCTTCTTCTCCCTTCTTCTACCGACCAAGTGCACTAAAATCCCTTCTTTAGAAGGTAATGGAAACGCTGATAAAAAATCAGCTCGTGAAATATCTTGAATCCCGAAAACTTCTAAATGACCGGCAGTACCTACGGTTTGCGCAGCAACAGGTCCACTGGATATTAGAGGACTTGACTCTCTTAGTTATCGTCGTAATTTCTCCTGTCTCTCGTTATTTTTTCCTTCTTTATTTCCACCATAAGTGCTCAAAGGAAATAGCCTGTTGCATTCCACCCTTAGAACATTTCTACCGCCATACCCGCTGTGCAAGGAACACGAATGTGCAATGCTCTTGCTCGATCCATTTTTCATTCACATTATATTCTACAAACATTCAAAACCAACATGATCGGCATTGCTCCCTGTCTTTTAATCCAAATTTTCTTAACGCCCGCGCTTTCTTGCTATTACATTATAAGAGTATTAAAAATATAAATTTTAAAAAAAAATAACATATTTTAGCTTTTATAAAAACTTATCTGATGAGAAACTGAAAATTTAGGAATGGACTTAAAAACTAGCGCGTCAAATGATTTCCGTGGCATTGGCAGCTTCGAGTCCCTACTAGTTTACCTTCCGTGATTGGACGAATACCTCACGTGAATATCAGCTGTTCACTGGAAATTTCTTCCAAGAGCAAATGAAAGAAATCAACCCTTATTCGTCAGAGAAGTAGAGATGTCAGAAACATCTGATTCATTTCGCTCCAGTGTTCATGGTATTCTAATGTCTCCTGCCACGTCGTAATTGGCACTCATTAGATGCAATATACAGAAGGCATACGCATGTATTAAAATATATCAGTACATACACTCCTTTTACGACAAGATATTTTGTTGGTTTAATTTTACGATATTTTTTAAATCCTTCGATAATCTGATAAAAAACAAATGCAATATAAAAATGGGTACATATATTATATTTGTGTTGTAAAAAAAAAAATTGGTAAGGAGATAAATTCTATTTTTATGATGCTTTTCACAATAAGGTCATAAAATTAGTCCTTCATTTCTTTTCGCTTGATTACGAACAGTAACTGAATCTACCTGTTATTATTTATTTAAATCAAATATAAAGGCATTTAGAGAACCGGGGACCTTAGTTCAAAACATAATTTCATAGAAACAACGACTATGGGTAAAAACAATCAATAACTAAGGAGGAAATATGCCCAATTCGAGCTTACCAGGAAAAAGGCAAATCTATCCGTTTTATATCCGATAAAATTGGAAGAGGACCAGCTGTTGTTCATAGCTATCTTATGGATCCTGAGAACTATGGAAAAAACTGGGGAGAAAGGGTAAGCAAAGCAACAACAAGTCAGAATCGACGGGTGATACTGAGAGTTGCTTCCGTAAGCAAAATCAGAGCAAAAACTGTAGCTGAAGCTAGTAGAACAACTGTTCATCACGTGATACAGCAGGTCAACCATATTTGACACCACGCCAACAAATTAAAAAGAAGCAATCAATTGTCGATGTAGAACGAATCTTGAACGCGTCATAATGAGCCGCTCCGTTTGCAGACGGCATATGCTTCCATTACATGGCGCCTTGTGTTGTCTTGGAGCTTGAACTTATCCATTAGTGTTTGAATGACTACGAGAACTCTTCTTCGCAACTGATGGTTCCAAACTGTTGTGCATGTCACAATGTCCATGGCGTCCGTTTGTTGGCCTTAACAATTATATATTCTTATATAAGATAGGTACCTACTGCTTATTTTAAGTAGTCATTTTTGACTGTTTATACCCTATTCTAAGGGTATATTAATTTTGACGCATAGTTTGTAACATACCTTAATATTGCCCGTAGACCCCTAAAAGTTACTATATTTATGATCAGCATCGATAGTAATGTCGATCTAGGCATGTCCGTCCGTCCGTCCGTCTGTCGGCAAAAATTAGGCCTTTAAACTGGACCTAGAGAGCTGAAATTTTAACCATATACTCTCTAGGGTCCCGAAATAATCAAGTTTACGAATTTTTGAAATCTGCCCATAGACACGCCCACAAACTCAAAAAACAAAATTTTGGAAAAAATCGAATTTTGAGCTAGAAAGCTGAAATTTTTATATATGAAAACTGCTCGGGATAAAAAATTTTCAAAATCCGCCCACTGACACGCCCACAAATAAATAAAACAATTTTTTTGAAAATCCAAAGTTTGAGCTAGTTAGCTGAAATTTATAATATATACTCTCTAGGGGCCCTTTATGCTCATGTGTTAATTTTTTTTAAATCCGCCTACTGACACGCCCACAATTAAATAAAACAATTTTATTGAAACACCCAAGTTTGAGCTAGGGAGCGTTTTTTTTTTAAAAAAAAAACCTTTAAATGTTATATAACAAAATATGTAGAGCGTTCTTAACAATTCAACCATAATTAGACTTTTGACACGCCCACTTATGAGGGATAGGAATAAGAATAGGGTATCCAACAGTTCGCCCAAGCGTGTTTTTTTTTATTTTTTGTACATTTACATAGTTTATATGAGCAATAATCTCTTTGAAGTTAATACTTTTTAATTTCTATTTAATACTTGTCTTCTATGTAGATTCTTAAAAAGAATATTCATGACTTTTTCTCGCATGGGCAATTTAGAAAATGTTTTCCGCTTTTGCTTCAAATCAATCTGGTCACTGAATTTAAAGCAATCAATTTCCGAACCAAAAACTTCAGTAAACAATCACTTAAATTTAGACATTATCAGTTGCAATTGCTATTTATTCCTTAATCCCGCACACTATTTGTACACAATGGCAGTTTAAATGAAAATCAAACTAAAGTCGTTTGCATAAATTCCCAATTGGCAATTACAATTCGAGTAATATTTCTCTTGTGCAAAACATAAAAAAGAGTCTATTACATAAATATTCTACAAACTGAGCTTCGGGAATAAACCCATCGAAATGTAAAATGAAAGTAAATACAAAGATAGTAATTGTGTGAATAAATTCATTTTCGGAATTTGAATTTTGATCAGCATAAATATAAAACTACCAAGTACATAAATGTTTAACCCCCTCAACTCGGTGCAGTGCATGTTTCAGATTAATAGACTTACCCCCCTCTCCAAAAAAAGGCATGAACTGAATGAAATTCGTGGATTAAGTATTTATCGATTGTATGAGAGAAAAATAGATCATTTAATTGCTGTGCTCCACTTCTTCCGCATTGCATTTCAAAAATCCAAAAAGGATCTCGGTACGTAGCTAAAATTAAATCAGCATTAGACAAGCCCCAGGAGAAGCAAGCTTGGATATTAATTCCTTTAAAGATTAGTCAATTTCAATCACTGCAAATGGCCTGGATCAACAAATGCACGGGATCAATTAATTTTAAAATTAAAATAATAATTACAGATTCCATAATCTTTTTTCTATAAATGTTGGTCCTGCTTATTGTGATAATCGGAAAAGTCGGAAAATAATTTACTATATATTATCTGAACGTACTTCTACTATATAATGTAGAAGCTCTATTTAAGCGTTGAAAAACTGCAAAAAGATTCAGTGATTGGTGAATTTATTTTCCTCTGTACCACTGGCGAGTTGTTGTGAGTGATATTGCAACAACCACCTTCCACAGAAAGTACTTTAACAGTGTTGATATTTCCATGCACCACCAACAAATACTTACTGAAATCCTGATACATTTATTAGATTTTGTTTATGTGAAAAGTCCGTTTATAATGTGGTAATCTGCGATAAATAACCCTAGGTTGTCAATTTTAATTGTAAACACAAAATTACTGATTATGCGTAAGTAGTGTTTTCAGTTAACAATTTGAAGTGATTTCGAAGCTAAATAATATTGTTAAGGGATTAGGCTATGTTAATTATTTGAATTAGTCACTTAGAGGAATGCATACTCGTGTTCCTATTATGGTATTCAGAATTATGGCCGATTTGTTTGTTTGAAAAGATATGTAGGTACTTATTTTGTTCTTTACTTGATTTTATATTTACATTGTTCAATACAATTGTTCTGCGTGATCATACTTACGACCAGTGAAATGCCTGTTTGTTTGCTGACCTTCAGACAAAACCAATTTTAGTTGTTCCTTGATCATGGTTCCCTTAAAAATACCATTTACATATAGAAAGCAAATAATGAGACAAGAATTTTAAATTTAATTAAATTTGTTACCAAAGCCCCATTTATTCACAAAATTCGAAAATTTATTAATAAAGGATATCATTGGGATGACGGCCCTTCCGGGCATGCCTTAAAAGATTTATGTTTAAAAATTAACTGTTTTTGTAAATACCACTTTTTGTGAACTAACAAATCCACTACTACTACTACTACTACTGGTACCCTTAAAGTTGGAGGGATCTACTGAAGATAATACCTTCCGTGTGAACACCTGCCTGCGTCTTATCTGTTCCAGACAAGATTAAATGAGTCATCATCTCGTTGCCGATATCCGGTGCAAATTTGGATTGATTCGGAAGAGCTACTTCCGAACTGCACATTATACCTTGTGTTTTCAAGTGCCACCCGACACAGCTGGATCAGTTTTATCGGAATCCCATATTTAGCCATCGCCATGTAGAGCTCCTAACGATGAATGCCATCATTTGCGTCTTTAAAGTCGATGGAAAGATGGTGAATCTCGACTTGAAATTCTATCGTCTTTTCCAGGATTTGCCTCAGTGTAAAAATTTGCCGATACGTGTGTTGCAGAATGGCTTCAGGCGTTCACACAATATGTTGGATATTTTTAGCGACATTAAGTAATGATATGCCTCTATGTCTATAGTTCTTTCAAGATATAGGAACTCTTTTCTTGTAGATGGGGCATATGGAGCTGATAATGCAGTCATCGTGCATGCTTTCTTCTACCCCTACTTGGCTGATGGTTTGGTGCATGCGCCCTACCAAAATGTAACCTCTGTATTTGAATAGCTCTGCTTTTAAGCCATCAGTCGGCCTTGTTGTTCTTTTAACTTTTTGATAGCTAAGCTAACCTCTTTTTTACTGCGTGGTGGAATCAGTTCTTCATTAACAGGACGCGGGTTCTATTCTCCCCTATCACTCTCTATATGATGCCCATTTAGCAGCTGTTGGAAATGCTTCTTAAGCACATCTATTATTCCCTGTGCTTCGGTGACAACGTTTCCGTTGCTGTTTCGAAAAGCGTGCGTTCCCGTCTTAAAGCCATCAGCATGTTGCTTCGATTTCTTCCAAAATCTCATGATGCTGTTTCGATCACGAACTCTTCCATTTCATTGAGTTGGCGGACTGCGTACGCCTTCTTTTTCTACGCAGGATCTTCTTCCCATTTCTTCTTGCTCGAAACTCTTCCCTAGCTGCCCTTGTTTTGCGTTCCAGCGATTTCAAATGTGCATCTTCTGTCGCCTTATTTCTTTAAACGCATATATAGTTTGTTGGATTTTACATGCGGCATAGATATGCCTTGGTAAATCTTGTAAAACATGGGATCGCCTTTGTTTTATATGAAGCATATGGAAGTAAGAGCCCAGGCATTACGGATGTTTTTTTCCAGCCCATATGGACACATTGTTACTCTTAAGCGTTTTGCATAGCTAAGACGGCCTTTTCTGTACCAGTGGGTGGCACTGGTTCTTTATTGATTGAACGTGAGTTCTCTTCTTGTCATACCACTCTCTCTACACAATGCCTATAAACACCTACTGACGTACTAACCCTCATTAAGTATTTTTTTTAACTTTAATTATTTTCTCTCAAATTTTTTACTTTTTGTAAAATAAAAGCTTTAAATTCCAAAATTCGTGGGTACGATTTTCTCAGGAGTTTGAATAAAAAGAAACTAAGGTATAGTTTTTAAAGAATCCACATGAAAACTGTTTATCAGATTCATTAGAAAACCATCTATTCGAAAAACTGTTTCTACCGGTTTTTGACTTAACGTCTGTGGGCGGAACGTCAAAGCTCAACATCAAACAACGATACCTAGCCGTCTTGAATATTTCATGTCATGGTTTTCACGATCATGGGTTTTCTATTACCCATTATGACCAAAGCATATAATAGCACCGGCATTCAGCTATTACCTTTAGTTCAGTTATTTTCAAACAAATCGTATTCGTGAAAAAAACCAAACCCGTAATACCATTAACAAAATCTCCATTCCAACTTTATTATACATATACACCCCACTTTGACGTAAAATATCAGACCTACCACAATTGCATACACTCTCAGTTACACAATCGCCGTCGTTCTTATCAATTAATTGAAATTGAAAGTAAGTGTGAATAATACATTATGCAATTACATGCGGTATCATCATTAAATACGGCATACTTTTCTGACTCTCCATAAATATTTGATAAAATAGTAAAGCGAAAAAATGAAAGAGAAAATACTCGCGCTATTATTATTTATTACTTTATTATCAAGCAATTGACTGAGTGAGTGGGAATGCATAAATAACTCAAAACAAGAGCTGTATGCTGAGGTGTAAATTACTACTTACATAACGGAATTCCTCAAACAATTTAGTCTAGTCAATATTTGTGATTGTGGAAAACGAAATTGTAAATGTAATTAGTTAATAGTCGCCGTAATAGTTTGATAGTATCACGTAGAACTTCAATTACTCAACAACTTTCTGGCCCCAACCCATTACTTCAATGGAAACCACGGTATACAGTGCTGCTGAACAGCATCAACTTTACTCGTGTACCTGTCTGAGCTAATTGACCGAATTAAATGGGCCCTTCAATTGGTGTTACCCCGAAAATTGATTCAATCAATGATCTATTTGATTTAAATGTTTTCGCTATCAACACCGAAAAGGAAAATGTTTACCTCGGTGCCGGTGTTGAGTTATAGATACATGGTTATAGTCATTGTTTTTCCGACGGCTACTGAAACCGGTGAATGCATTTGCTTGCAGCATATTGAAATCGATTTGTGGGGCATATGAACGATGGTTTTGATTACAAAAATAAATAAAATATTTCACAGTGTATGTGAATGGAGGAATTATGTGACTGAGTGAAGCTGTTTAATGAGAAATTTGATTGATTCGTGTATGCAATTATAAAAGTTGTAATGTATTGACTGGTGAGATCTGTATGGTGTTTACTTTGAGTTATTGAAATTGTTTTTTTTTTCGGTACGTACAGGGAAAGGAAAACCGATCATATTTCAGTCAGTCTTGTTTTTAAATCTGCTCTTAGGAAAGGCCAACCTATCACATTAAACCAGCAGCCAAAATGATTTCTGATAAATGTTTTGTCTTCTCTAAAATTGTTGATAATTGTATTCTGCCGGAAATATTTCTCTCGGAAACAAGTTGCAAAGCTAATTTTTTCTATATAAAAAAAAATGTTTTTTTGGTATACAAAAGTTGACAAACCGTCATATGGTGAGCATTAGCTGCATACCTAGAAAGACAAACAGATGTTGCTTTCTTAGGCATTTTTTTTATTTAATGCTTCAGATCATCTTCCATTGTACATTAGCGCGTGGCAACAGGTGCAGTAGTAGTGTATTCGCTTACTGAATGGAAGGTCGTGCGTTCGAATCCCGCCCAAGTCCATTACTTTATATCGAATACATGAAATCGTAATCTACCTAAGCAGTTTAGACACCGCCCGTGGAGAAAACCCCTACAACTGCACCCAAACACCTCTTTCCTACCTCTTTATTCTTTGTAATAGTAAGTAGCACCGAAAAGCATGCAATGAAATACGATATTTCCAGGTGCTGCTTGCTGTTAAAACAAAAATGCTTACGCTGTGTTCTTAGCACTATAAGGGTACTATAACTACAGAAAAAACCCCTTTAGCGTAAGCAAATTATAAAAAAAAAAAAAAACATTGCATCTATATAACAGACAGAGGTCAGTTACAAGGCTTCGACGGGCCAGTGATTAGAGATTGGATTAGAGATTGGACTGAGGAGGAGCTGCTTCCGGTAAATAACCTGTTTGCTCTGTAAATATAACTCAATTTTACGCAAGCAGACTGCAATGTTTGGTTATGCCAAGTAAAGCCCGAGTTCACTGTGATAACAGACGGCATCATTGTCTCATTATGATTAACTATTCGCTCGAGCAACGAAAATTCATTTATCTTTTTGAATTAATGATTTATTTGCTGACGTTTCTTCTTCCGCTAAACTTGGAATAAATAACGTTTACCATTGTTCTTTGTTATTACAGTATGTATTTTCAAATTCAGATGTGAGCTAATTCTGAAGTAAGTCACATACAACTCGCTATTGGACAAACGATCACCCATAAGTCCACTGACCACATCAATGATTTATTTATTATACATAATTGTCACTAAAACTCAAATCAATTACTTAGGTAGGAAAATAAACCGCACGCTTATTAGGGACCTACCCGCACAACTGAATTGCCATGGAAATCGATTCCCAAGTAAAATAATGATGATACAATATTATCCTCGATCGCACTATTTTTGCATCAAAGGATTTTCACACCCACCGGTTTTTTACCTATCTTCACGGCATAAAAACAAACAGTTAAACAACCAACACACCACAATGAACCTAAACGCTTAAGCGAAAAAATAAGCCGGGATATTTTCCAGTCGAAAAAGGACAACTACATATATCACTTTGCCAAAAGGATGCATATGCATTCCTATTTGCATACATAGAGATACAAGTTCTTTCTCTATTTAGTATGTACCTAACACCTAGACCTAACAGACCTATGTATGCATCTGAATAAGGCGCTCTGCTAAAACTTACAACAGAGATCTAAAACACATACCGGTGCAAAGAGATCGCAGTATGCGCCTTTCTGGAAATAGAGGGTGCTTTTGACAACACTGAATATATGAGTCCATATCAAATGCTTTGCACCATAGAAATATAGAATAGCCCACTATAAAATGGAAAGTCATAGAACAACTGCTTCGTCAGAAATGGCCTCGGTATCAGTAAGGGGCAGCCCACATTGAGGTGTACTTCACCCTTCCTGTGGTCTTTTAAACAATTTAGGCCACAGCAAAATTGGTTACGCCGATAACATATTCATCGCTGTTAGGAGCAAAGACTCAAATGAAGTCACATCACGAATGCAAAACGCTCTTAAGACAGCCCTAGACTGGTGCATCAGGGAAAATCTGTCCATAAATCCCAGTTAGGCCGTCATTGTTCCTATTACCAAAAGGAGAAATTTAGATCCTAGGCAAAAGACTAAACTGGAACTCTCATAACAACAACCAAATTACGAAAGCTACTAGAGCTTTATGATGGGCCTGTTGCCGCACGTATGGTAGAACCTCGGCAATGTCTCCACAGGTCGTCCACTGGATCAACACAGTGTAACCCATAATAACATACCTACACCTTCATAGTACAGTAGACAAAATCCCCACGAAACATCGCAATAGAGAAGCTCACAAAGGTACAACGTGCCTAACAGCTGCCATAGAGGCACTAACAGGACTAACACCTCTCCACATATTCAAAAAGTGGCCAACCGCAGTGCAACAAGTTTAATACAGTTAAATAAGATAAGGCTTAATGGCCACCCGGAACTTATGACCCTTCTCGATGAACTCCCGGAATTTGATATGAACTGCGCGGTCAGACCGCCTTCACTAAACACTATGCTGCAATAAACGGTTCTCCATAGAGATTTCCAAAATAGAAGCATGGGTTAGTAATAACCCACCAAACAAGCCATAATGGCATAAAGTGGTATACGGATGGTTCTAAAATAGAATCGGGGGTAGGAGTCGGAATGTACGGACCAAATATGAATTACAATACGTATGGGGAAAAGTCCCAGCGTTTTTCAAGCAAAGCTCCACATCATTCAAGAATGCACAACCCCATTAATGCATCTGGTAACAAAGGCGCCACCATCCAGTATATTCACGGAAAGTCAAGCAGCTATAAACGCTCTTAGCTCGCACACTATTCAATCCAAATCAGTCATGCAGTGTTTTAAGACTTTTCAAACACTCGGCTTAAGGGGCAAGACCAAACTGTGGCGGATTGCGGGCCGCCGAAGGGTTGCGGGCGAGTTCAAAGGTCCCGAACCCTTCTGCTGCACTCCTAGATCAGCCGTAATCACAGCTTTAAAATGGTGGGAATATATGAAATGCACCACACATTTTGAGAACATCCCAGGACTAAGACAGGCCGAACCAGACATCCAGCCCTTCAATAGCAATGCCAACAAATGTCTAAATTTGATTCAGGATGATATCAATAGTAGACGAAACAGCTGAACATATTCTAGATGAATGTCCAGCTGGTAGCGTTATCCACTTTATACGTAAAGTTATGCATTTTTTTTTTTTTATAATTTGTGTGCGCTAAAGGGATTTTTTTTTTCTGTAGTGACACAGTACCCTTATAATGGTAAAATCACAGCGAAGGCATTTTTAGTTTGTTGCGCAAGTAGCTCCCAGCAATTCATTGCCTATTTTTGGGTGCTACTTACTGAAAGAATAGAAGGATAGGAAAGAAGTTTGGTGCGATTTGATTTTTTTTTTCTCAACAGGTGGCGCCTAAGTTGCTTTAGGGAGATCAGTTTTTGTTGTGTGTATTCAATTTATAAAAATCATGGCCCTGGTCGGGATTCGAACGCACGACCTGCCAATCACTTAGTGAATACACTACCATCGCACCATTGCCACCTGCTATGCATGTCGACAATGTTCGCCCAGCACCACCCCAAAGCAGAGCTACGATCAGAAACAATTGTTTTTGAATATTTTCGCATTTGATAAAACAAAATTGATATATCTTTGCTTCTAGAATGAGCAGAATGTTGAGTTATACGAGGGCGGGTCAATAAGTCCGTGACTTTTGGAATAAAACACAGATTTTTTGATAAAAAAATAATTTTATATCTCAACGTAGTCTCCCTTGAGCTCTATAAACTTTGTCCAACGCTTCTCCAATTTTTGTATCCCTTCCAAAAAAAATGATTTGTCGAGGTCCTCAAAATAGGCCTTTATTTGCGAGATGACTTCATCATTGGAGTCAAATATTTTTCCACCAAGCCATTTCTTCAGGTTTGGGAACAAGAAGTAGTCGCTCGGAGCCAAATCTGGAGAATAGGGTGGATGAGGGAGCAATTCATAGCCCAATTCATGGGCACATGTGTGCACCCTTGCATTGTCTTGGTGGAAAAGAACTTTTTTCTTGGTCAAATGAGGTCGGTTTTTTTTCAAATCGTCATTGAATCGGTCCAATAAGTTGGCATAATATTCCCCATTGATTGTTCTTCCCTTTTGAAGGTAGTCAATGTGGATTATCCCGCGTGCATCCCAAAAAACAGTCGCCATAACTTTATTGGCTGACAAACCCACCTTGGCCTTCGTTGGCGCCGATTCACCCTTAGAAACCCACTGTTTTGACTGTTGTTTGGTCTCTGGTGTGTTGTGATGGATCCATGTTTGGTCCACGGTTACAAAACGGCGCAAAAACACCTCCATATTGCGATTAAACAACGCCAAACCTTCCTGTGAAGTTGTTACACGATTGCGTTTGTGGTCGACTGTGAGCAAACGCGGCACCCATCTTGCGGAAAGCTTTCTCATGCCCAAGTGATCATTTAAAATTGAAACCACTGAGCCATTCGAGATCCCTACGGCTTCCACAATCTCTCGCAATTTCAATCTTCGGTCGGCCAACACCATATCGTGAATTTTTTCGATTGTTTCGGGTGTAGAGACCTCAACTGGGCGTCCAGGACGTTCGGCATCTTCAGTGCTTGTACGGCCACAACGAAATTCAGTAAACCACTTTTTTACCATTGAAATCGATGGTGCAGAGTCCCCATAGTATTTTTCAAGCTTAGCCTTGGTCTCGGTAATGGTTTTTTTTCGCAAGAAATAATGCTTACTAAGCACACGAAATTCACTTTTTTCCATTTTCTCCTCAAATTAGTGAGTAGTCTGATAAAAATAGCTGTCAAACACAAACTAACTGACGCAGCAAGTTTAAATTTTGACAGGAGTCAACTGACAGATGCCTGTTGACAGAGCTGTGTTGCCGTTTCAGTAAAGAGGTCAGAAATTCAAAAAGTCACGGACTTATTGACCCGCCCTCGTAGCTTAAAATACTCGGAGATTATTGCCTCAAAAACATTTTGGGCTTTTTAATTAAGATTTGTGAATGGAACGGCAAGTTGAGGAAGTGAAGTGAAAAAACGAAAAGTTTGCCACCCCATTTCCTCCATTTTGAAGATATCCCGTCTTTTCTCGAGTCATGACCATATAGAGAACCACAATGCTTAATTTCAAGTTCCTTTGTCGATCAATGTCGTTTGGGTCATGATTATTCGGGTTTTTTCGACTTCTTTTTATGGAGTTAGATAGGCAGGTCATCCATTTCAATCTGAAGCGTTGACGAAATATTCGTGAATTCGAATGTTCGTTTGCTAGCATGCGTATTTTATTTAGATCTTGATTAAGTTCTGTTCGCATCATTGACGATTAGAAGTGGTAGAATTCCCTGCTCGTCATTCAAGAACCAAGATATAAGAGAGCTTTCATCAGAAAAACCATAATTTTTTTATTATTTGTCGACATGAATATGGCGTGTAGAAATTAGGATGGAGAAAGTATCAGTCCTTGCGGTACTCTTGCATTTATTGCACAGCCGTCCGAAGGCATTTCGTCGACCTCAACTTAAATTGATCGTTATTGAAGGAAATTCTGCATCCAATCGCTCAGCAGGGCTCTATATACCAAACTCGATAAAAATCTTGGACGATGTTAAAAGCTACATTCGCAATGTTGTTCAGTTACATACATCCGTTGATGAGTTACATAGCTAAGTTAGTCACCCGGTTCGTATAATCGATCATCTTAAGGCCTTTCGTCTTTTGAATGTATTTAGTCTTGAGTTGAAAGTACATATCAGTACATCGAAATAAAGATATGAATTTAAATACAAATTAACTGCAATTCTAGACTAATCGAACTCAGTACCAACTTCGTTAAATTTCCTCTGTTCTGAATAACTATGAAAATTCTATTCGACATAGAATCCAGCCGTCCACTTCACGTGGTAGTGATTTCAAGAACCTTGTCATGGCATCCGTTTGGTGTTCCTCTTGCTGCAATAGAAGCTTTTACATAATCTTTGCCTTTAGATGGTTTCGATTTCCGAACAATATTTGCCTGACTCTTCTTGTATGTAAGGATGGTTTCGCCTGGCTCCACTTAAAGTAGCATTTTTGTCACTGGGGCTAAATAGGCTTGATCGACCGAATCTGCAGCAGCATTTTCACCCAAAATAAGGAAATTATAAATACAATGGAAGCAGATAGTCGTCCTATCTTCCCCGCAATTATTTTTTTAACAACTTAAGTTTTATACATAAAAACATTAACAGCTTTTGGAATTTTGTTTAGGATCAGGCACCACATTGCTTTGCTTATGTCTTATTCAATTCTGCCCCATCTAGTTGATCTGAAAAAAAAATAAACGAGGCTGACCTTCGTATCGTGAGAAAGTGCTTATAAGCTCCACCTGAAGACTCACATTTGCATGATATCATTTTCCACTGTAAAAGCAATTGGACGCATCATTTGTTACATTTGCCTCTTAGTTCCATTGTCTTTGAAAGGGATCTGTTCTCAACAGCCCGCTGAATTAAATACTCCCCATTACTTAGATGCTGTTGCATCGTCGCACGTTTATTCATGGCGAACACCGAAATTCGGTTCGTTTATAGTATAAATTCTAAATAATGCTGATGTATGAGGTTGTTTTAGAAATTATAGATATTAATTAAGTAGCTTTGAAAACGAATTGATTTCATTATCGCGGGTGTTCGCTAAATATACACATGCATACATTTGTATATGTATATTATTCTTAAAACTTAATTAAATGTTAAACCAGCAACAACTATTCATAATGTTGAACCACCTAATTAATTTATAATCACACCTCTTTAAACAAATGTGTATGAAACTCTACTTTAATAACGTCAATAATGTGTTACAATTAAATCAAATATCACCTGCTGATTATTTGCAAGCAAATTTCGATGCAATTAGCGATAAAAATAAATAAAACATCATCTGTAATTATGCTGTATAAAATCATCATCGGTAATCAATAAGTTAGCAATTATTATTGCTGTGACTTAAAGCCTTAAACCAAAATTTATTTAAAATCAATTATATTTTCTTTTGCAGGCATCCTCCCATAGTAATTTTAAATCGAGTCCCGCGCCAAAAACAGGTAACAATTCTGAATCAGAAGACACGGGTGGTCGGCGTGACTCTCCACTATCAGCGAGTCAAGGAGCTGGTCTCAGTCAATCGCTTAGTATTAAACAGGAACTTATGGATGCCCAGCAGCAACAACAGCAACATCATGCATCCTTACCACCTGAACTGTTGCCGGTAAGTTAATATTGTTCATTCAATCCTATCTATTTGGATCTTTTCTTATTTTGTGAAGCAAAATTTAGTAAAAATTTCATAAAAAAATGTATTTTCTCAGAAAATTATAAGAAAAACATGCCCTTTAGTTTTGTTGAGGTTTTTTCTTTGGACTGGTTCGATGGTTCCAATTTTGTAAGTCCTTATTTTGATGATGTTTTTTTTATTATTTTTAATTTTCTATTTAATATAATCTTTCTCAGTTATATATTTGATAAATTCACATGTACAGACGAAGAAAGCACGGGCCGGGCCCATTTCTCCTATAGTGGAAAATGTAAAAAAAAAACATAATAATAACTTTAAAATAAAATACGAAGGGCGAAGGATTATTGAGATAAACATGCATGTAATCGGCCGAGAAAAAGAAAAAATCTGAACAAACAAAAAGAAATATGTTTGTCTATTCAGTTAGCTATGTCAATTTGTGTCTTTATTTTTAATTTATCATGTTGTGTTTTATTTTTAAAATTACATAGTGCATTGAAACTTATTAAAACAAATTAAATCCTTCCCCTTCTTATTTTGTATTTCTTTTGTTCAAGTTATTTTTTATTTTATTTTTCTCTTCTTTTCTTCTAAATTTAAAAAAAAAAAAAAAACAAAATCAATCTCGGCTACGCTGTTGAAAGATACAGAAAACTGTTATTCTCGATAATCCTCGACTCGATATAATTATACCATCTATTACAATGTTGACAACATCAGCAACATTATCGGCAACGCAACATCAACCGCAATTAAGATCATCGATGCCGCAACAAACGCATCGACGACACTCACCCTCGTCTCCGTACTATTGCCGTCAGTTAAGATATCCGCATCATTCCCAATCCCCAATGTTCCATCTTCATCAACATTCGTCCTCGTCGCCGCAAGAACAGCATTTCTTCAATTCTCAGCAATCCGAAAGCGATATGCAAAAATTCCAAAGTCAATTAAAAGATTTCCAAAATCAGCAAAAGCACAACCTAAAGACATGGTTGCCGGAACCAGGTATAATGTCACCACGCGAGTCAGATACATCTTTGCGTTGCTACTTGCGACATAGGGATCACCATCAACATTTGTCCAGTCCAAGTTCAGCCGCTGCTCAAGACCATATGAGCAGACAAGAGGGTGTTATATACTCTTCGAATCTACCAAAAATTCCTTCACACTACCCTTATATGCCAGCACAGTCAGTTTCTAGCAATAATGTTGCACCTCCTGCGCCTGTCCAAGCAACAACATCGTCAAGGAAAAGTGGACGATTTAGATCGAATTGGCTGTATCAATTCGATTGGTTGCAGTATGATGAGACTGCAAATAGTATGTACTGTAAATTTTGCCGAAAATGGTCAAACGATATTCCAGACATTCGAACTTCTTTCGTTGAAGGAAATTCGAATTTCCGCTTGGAAATAGTCAATCATCATAATAAGTGTAAATCGCATCGTTTGTGTTATGATAGGGAACTGCTCGATGTGGACGAGAAAAAGCAATTTGAGGCAAAGTCGGCTTCGTCGTCATCAGTAAAACCGATTAAAGATGAATCAGGAAATGTGCAAAAACGGGCAAACTCTCCAAAGGAAAATGATACAAATTTTGTAGTTAAATTGGATTAAGAAAAAGAATTGCATTTTTATTTTGCTAAGAAACAAAAAACATTTAATAGATTTTTTATTTTCGAATACTTGTGAAATTATTTTATTTTTTTACTTCTTTGTAAAGTAGGTTTGAATGTTAAAATACATGACTATTTTATTAATGTTTTGTTTTCTTCGCTTTTGCTGGTAATTGAGCCTGAAATATATTATTTTTTTTAACTTTTAAATAAACAAATTGTAAAAAGTACGAAGTCAAATTGAATTATAACCTGGTGTTTAATTTTGTCTCAGCGGTTTGAGAAACTTGCAGACTGATTATTCAATAATCTAGAGGATTCTATACTCGCAATGGACGTATTTAATATAGGGATATACTTTGCAAGTAAACCGGAGTAAAGACCAGCGGAGTGAACTTTTTGGAGCATTATAAAAAGTATAAATATCAACAAAAAAAAAGGAAGCCATGAACTGAACCACTTTCTGTGCAAATAAAGATACGTTTTCTAATAATTATCTATATACATTATAGATTCTTATATGTAATATTGTTTTTTCTTTATAACTCTTTTATTTTGTGAATGTATTTTATGTCCTTCAAAATTGAAACCATCGAACAATATTAGTTACATGAAAACATTAAAAATTATATCTTTGGATTCAAACAATTTCATTGTTCTTAATAACCTGAAAATGCACCAACTTTGTAAACATTTAATTAAACTTTTATTATACGACCAACTCGCAGTCTGGTGGTATGAAATTGCATCCTGAGGATATGTCAAGTTTATTGTCATCGCATGGTCTTCAATCGGACTCCAGAGAAGACCAAAATGATGTCAAGCAAATGCAGTTGGACCAATCAGATAACATTGATGGTGAGTACAAAATCTCCTTTATTTTAATTTAATATTTAATTAAAACAACAATTCATACTAGATAGTTTATTTTTTCACAAAGCATTTGGTATGCAAGAATATAACATAGTTTCAGATTTTTTTTATTAGTTTTAAGGTAGTTTTATAATGGTTTTAGTTGTATTTTTTTTCGTTAAACCGTAAAGCTATTTAGTATTTGTACGTATTCCTTATTTTAATTTTGTTGATAAAAAACAAAATGAATTGAATTTTCTATTAATGAAAAAAGTTTATCGAAACAATAGACCGCGGTCGAAACAAATGGACAACTAAAGTAAAATGTAATTTCAAATTATTATATTTAATCCCAAAGATTTTCTTTTTTGTAGGAAGAACAAAAAGCACTTGCAGTAGTAAGATGTAGTTATAGTTTTCTGGTTTGTTTTTCGAAAATTGTATTCAGTGACCACTTCTGTCATTTATTTCATTCAAATATGAGAAATCGGTTTGTCGGTATTCGTGTCAAAGAGAAAAAATTTGAGTCCCACGCTTGCTTTTGTAACGAAAAGCTGTTCTCACGAAATGGACAGAGATATCTTCATTTGCTTCTGAAGAAGTTGTTAGGGAGAGGGCGTTACTACACATTTGCCTTTCCAAACCAAAGGTTTAATCTTCTTCTTATTTTTGATGAGATGTCGTTTTTAAATGTGAGAGCAGAGCCGATGTTCTATGTATGCTAAGTCGTTCCAGTTGTGGACCCAAAAAGTCTGGTATGGTACACCGACGGATCAAAAATGGAGTCTGGAGTTGGCGCTGGTGTCTTTGGACCCAACACCAGGGTCTCGATACCTATGGTGATGTGCCCCACAGTGTTCCAGGTGGAAATTCATGCCATTGAGATCTGCGCTATTTTAAACTCCAACAAAGGAATAAAGGGCGCAAAGATACATATCTTTTCAGACAGTCAGGCGGCACTTCAGGCACTGTCGTCCAACACAATAGACTCTCTGGCTGTAAGAAACTGCTGCAGCGCCTTACAAAAGCTAGCCAAAAACAACAAAGTTAAACTCGGATGGGTGCCTGGCCACCAAGGTTTTGCAGGGAATGAATCCGCATATGAGCTCGCCAGAGCTGGATCTGAAGCCGCTTTCGTCGGTCCCGAACCGTACTGCAGTGTCAACTGGACTACTGCTCTAGGGCTAATCAGAGAATGGGAGCAACAAACTCGCCTCAAACATTGGGAAAGCGCCCCTGGTCTGAGACAGTCCAAACGCTTGATTAAGCCCTACTCCTATAAGGAAATCCTTACACTAAATAAGGAAAACATTAGAAAGCTGGTTGGCTTTCTCACTGGCCACTGCGGTCTGAGATATCATCTCAACAAAATACATCTTAGTCCAACGTCAGAATGTAGATTCTGCATGGAGGACGAGGAAACCTCAGAACACATACTCTGTGAATGCCCGGCTCTGCATTGGTTGAGTGAGATGACGCCTTCTCCACAGAGAGCTGTTATCACTGGTGGAGCTTCGCAACTCTACCACCAAAGACGTGCTAAGTTTCATTAGGGAAGTCAGTCGCCTTTTGGTGTAAGTCAACCTTGTGACACAAAAGATCTTTTAGGTCGCAGTGTCGGCCCTTGGGCAAGGGTTAAAAAAAAAAAAAAATGCTAAGTTATAGCGTTCTATACGATTCGACTGCTGGGTAGCCATTCTTGTTAGATATGTAACGGAAGTAATTTTGCCGGATACCGGACATACCGGATATCCGGGTGGATATCTGGCCGAACGAAATGCATACTGCGACGCATACATTCATGTTTTATTTATTTAATTTATTAATTTACATTAATAAGATACCTCGAACGAAGATAAAGTACTTGATACAACCGAGGTTCAAGCAAACTTCCTGGGAACGCTTCAGGCTGAGAAAGCCCGCTAAAGAATTTTGTTGGAAAGATTAAAGCTGAGTTGTGAAGAAAAAATGGGAGCGGGTCGAAATTCTGCTTGCAAAATTCTGCTTTGCACACAAAAATTCTGCTTTTCAAAATTCTGCTTTTTTCTGTTCTCTCTTACATAATTCTGCTTTTCAAAATTCTGTTTTTTTTAAATTCTGACAGGCAATATTTTAAACAAATAAATTCTGCTAATTCTGTTTTTTTCCAATTTACGAATTTAAAGAAAAGGAAGATTTTTCAACTTTGTCAACAAATTACAATATATTTCTTATAAAGAAGGTACACAGGTGGGTACCAGGAACACACAAAAAAAAACAGCCAAAAATAACAAATTATTTCATAATTGAAATTAGAAAAAAAAAGAAACATCAGCCTTAAGAAACTAAACAAAGCAAACGTTCACTCACAAAGGTATACTAACAGACTATTTGCCTAAACCAAGAGAGCAATCTTAAAGCCAATAAAACATCTTCTTCTATAACAAAGTGAGTGGTGGAATATTTTACAAAATTCTGCAAACAATAAAAAAAGGTTTGGAAAATGTTTAAAAGCGCGCACTTTTTAACATTTTCCAAACCTTTTTTTTATTATTTGCAGAATTTTGTAAAGCTGAATTTTGTAAAGCAGAATTTTGTAAAGCAGAATCTTGAAAAGCAGAATTTTGAAAAAAAGAATTCTGAAAAGCTGAATTTTGAAAGCAGAATTTTGTAAAACAGAATTTTGAAAGCAGAATTTTGAAAAAAGAATTTTGACCTCGCCAGAATTTCGACCCCAACCCGAAAATAATGAAACATTGATCAGTGAAAAACAAAATTAAAAATGAAGTTCCAACGAACCACCTCTGCGAACGAGCTTAACATCTTAAACGTATAAAACACATCCTCCAATTAATTTGTCTAAATGTCACCAATATTTTTCTTTAATCGCCGTGTCGTAGCGTAAACAGCGATAAATTCTTTGACGAAGCAGCCATCTGGTTTTGCGTTGGAGAAAATTGATTTCCCAACCGATTAAATGATAGGGCTGTATATTTTTGGATGTTTCTTTTCTTCTTTTTCTTTACTTTTTAACCGATACAAGGACTATCCAGCAACTAGCGGGATACCAAGAGACCATCCGCCGATGTGCCGGATAACAGAAACTTACCGGAAATACGTTACATCTCTACTTCTTATCGACACCCAGTGCTTAGTTTTTCTTCGTTTTATCTATTATTTTGCTACGAAGAATCTTCAAGATCTTAGAAACATACTCATAAATGTCGAAATTACAAGTGGTAAGAATTCAGTAGTTTGACTGAAGAATTTCGAAATTCGTTGCCAAATATATCCACCATCATTGATTCTCCAAATACGTAAGATTGGGGTGAATATCGTCGGCGTATACAAGTAATCAATTACTCATACCTCGTGTGTTGGATTGTGATTTTCGCACAGTTCTTCCGAGTACGATGTCAAAGAACTCCTGTGACAGCGCGTTTCATTATCCAAGTGAGCCGTCAGACGGTAAGCATTAGCTGCCTAACTAGGAGGAATGATGCGTTTCTAGGAATAACTTCGTTAATTTTTTTCAGAACGACTCCCATTGCAGCAATCTTTATAATATTTGATCAGAGGTTATGCCAAGTTGTGAGACAAAGAAGATCTTGTATCGTCATCTTCATAATGATTGATAGGCTTGTCATCCATCCATTTGAATTTGAGGAGTAATTCGTCAGTTTTCTTCGGATTGACCGCAACCAGATTGTCTCTACTAGATGGTAGATTCACATTTGATCAGCAGTGCCTGAATTGACGTGATCGTCATTCCAGAGCAAAGATATAAGAGTGCTGTCATCAGCAAAACTGTACATTTTTTTATTTGTCTTAAAAAGTTGCCCCAACAACGTTTTTTTTTTGCCGCGCCTACTTTTCGGGCGTTTTGACAAACATTTTAAATTTTGGTTAGTTTGTTCGACACACAAAATTTCACAGCCACTTTAGGGGAAAGGAGTGTGGATATGGTATCAAACAGTTCGTCCCAGCGGACTGTAGCCTTCCCTTATGTTTTTGTCTAGCTTTGAGTTTGCCAGTGTACTCAACACACAGAACCTCATATACAGGCCGATATGCAAGCACACAACATTCAATATAATACCCACTGCCGAAGTTACGGAGACGCGCGTAAATGACTTGTTAAAGGTCATGTTCCTGCAAATGAGAGCTTAACAAAAGTTTCTATATTACGTTTAACCTTTAAGTGCCTATTTGTTTCGACTTAAATAAATTAAAGTTGATATTTTATATTTTCGACTACTGTTTCCCCCCCTTTTCTTAGTCACAATCAGACAGTAGTAAAAAAGTTGTGTATATATGAAAACAATCAAATGAAGGAAATACCAAGCAAAGAGTATTACTTCCAAAATTAAAACATAATAAGTTATCTTTTTTAATCAAGTGTTTTAATTTCAATTATGTTTTTTTTTAATTTTTCCCAAAAACTACGAAACTTACTTTATACTATTATACATAGTTGTAATAATGGGGTGGTTTTGACTTGTTCTCCCTTTTGTTTGCTAATAAATATATATACATATATATATAAATATATATATCTTCTTCAATTAATGTGCATGCAATATTATTTTTTTTATTCTCATCTTCTTCTCTTTTATACATATAAACTCGTACATATATATATTTTTTTTCTAAGAATAAAAAATAAAAAGAAATAATAAAATATATATAAACTAATGTAAGTACATAAACAATAAAAAAAACTAAACGTTTTTATACCATCGGCAAAATATTAATTTAAAAAAGATGTATACAGAATCAGAAATGAACAGAAAATAAAACAGATCAACACCTCTCCTCCTTTAAGAATGTGCATGCTGCATGTGTATAGATTTTTTTTCTACATAAATATTTATATAGATAGTCGGCAATTTTCTGTAGTGAGCTTAAGCATTCGTTTCATAAATTAATTATTATTTATTTTTTCTATTAGGTTGTTTTTTTTTATAATTTGTTCCCGCTATTATTACACATATATACATATATATTTTATTTTCAACTTTTAGTTATATTTTATATTTATTTATCTTTTTTCAATTTAAAAACCCAACTAAAACAGATTAAATTCTGTAAATGAAAGACAAAATCAAAATATATCTCAGTTGTTCTTGTCCTTATTTGCTTGGAAATATTTATAAAAAACACCTTCTAGCATTTTTATCTCCAACATTGGTATTGTTAAAAAAACAACATTAATTCAATTGGAACATGTTCTGTATAACCTAAAACCTTAAATCCTACTCCCCAAACCCACCACAGCTTTTTTGACAATTAAGACCAAAATACTTACGTGGTATATAACTCTTTATGAAAGATTACCAAATTTGAGAATTTGTTAAAACTAACATTACCCGTTACACAACGAATGCAATGCACGCGTGCATATTAACAAAAAAGTAATATTCTCCCATGAATGAATCCACGACAACACTTACCGTAACTCTAGTGGCTTATTCAGTTTTAAGCTTATCTTATTCTTTTATTTATAAAATTTTTTTTTAAATCGTTTTTTTTTTTGTTCTTTTTATTTACAATATATAAAATAAAAAAAAACATAATATACAAAAAATATGTTTACTACTTTTGTCTTTAATGTTGCAACTTATATATCACAAAAAAATGTAAACAAATCTGTAACTCATAATTGGAATTGGTATTATTTTTTAAGTAATATAAATACTTCTGAAGAATATTTTCTGCTAAGTATGGATATTCATATATTGATCTATGTCTGTACTTTAAACACATATTTTTTTCGAAAAATTGGCATTTTACTTTTGAAATTAAGTGTTTTGTTATTGATATCTCATAATATTTTAAGCATACATTCTTTCTTTCAGTTTCTGTTACAAAAAAAAATAAATTGTTTTTCCAACCAACGTTTTGGTTAAACTACAGATGTAGTTTAAAAAAGCACAGACATAAAATAAAGATATTTTTAAAACATAATTATGTATCATCTTTATTTTCCTTTATTCGTTTAGTATAATTTAACATTATTTGTTGAACAAATTCTGTACTTTTCATTTGTTTCTTTTCTTCAAAAATAAAATCTACAGAAAGCACCATAACTTTGTTTCTTAGTTTAAACCAAAAAACCAAAATATTAAACTTAACTCTACTTACTTTCGAAAGAAATATTTTTTTCCGTAAATTTTTCTATAACTTTCCTAACCACTAACATAATTTAAGTACATATCTCTCTCGCTTTTTTTGTAGGTATATAAATAACAAATAATTATTATTGTGTTACTTTTTTTTACTTATTTATTTATTTAAAACAAAAAAGTCAAACAAAGTATTCTTTTCGTAATTCTTTTTCGCATTTTTTCTCTAATATTGATATTGCGCACATTAAATTATATTACAAACTCTAAGAAATACAAAAGCAAGCAATGAATCATCTGTTTATTTATCTATTTAAACTTATAATTAAATAATGCTTTAAACGATTTAGCAAATGTTTATTTTCTTTTAAAGTAGGTGAAATAAAAAGAACTGGACATTTTTTTAAGCAAACATTGAGTACTATGTAAATAGTAGATAATTATATTTGCTACTCAACAAGAATAGAAACAAATAAATTTATGGTTGCAACATTCAAAGACTAAAACTGAACACTGCGATTAAATTTGGTACAAAAAAAAGGCAATGATTCGTAAGAAATTTTGTATACAAAACAATGAAAATTATTAATTTATTGTTTAAAGACTCTAAAATGCAAATAAATATTTATTTCCTCATTTTTAAGATTTTTTTTTGTGTAAAAAAATTGTTTTGTTTATTTTGTTTTTTTAGTTTAATTTTCCCGTGTTTTTTATTTTAATTTTTTTTTCAAATCTCACTCCCAAGATTTTGC
Source organism: Portevinia maculata (assembly GCA_949715645.1). Taxonomy (NCBI): domain Eukaryota; kingdom Metazoa; phylum Arthropoda; class Insecta; order Diptera; family Syrphidae; genus Portevinia; species Portevinia maculata. Next base: position 362,930,327 of record OX454525.1, on the reverse strand, counting down.
TACTGAGCTTTTCCCAGAAATACAAATGTCCAAATATTAAATACTCAAAAAATGTATTTTATGATTTAAAGCGTTCCTTTATTTATTACTTAAAACGAAAAAAGTATTTATTTTGGTTTTGTGTATTTTTTTTTGTAGTCCCCGATCGTTTTTACTTTGTTTCATGATTTTTGTTTTATTTATAATTTTATATAAGCAATTTTTACCTACATATATATGATTTAAGTTTGTTATTAGATAAACCACTAGTTGAATTATATTTATCTAAAGTATATTCATATAAATTTATATATACATACATTAAAGTGTAGATGTCTGTTGTTAATTACTTTGAATATATTTTTCTTTTAATTTAAATAGAAAGTCAAGTTTTTGTTTTACAAAATAAACCAAACATGCAAAATATAAATAGAAACAATAAAAGCAAAAACAGTATATAATTTGTATAAGAAAACGCATATCAAACCTTGAAATTTAAAGTCTCTTAGCCATATCAGGCTATTTAAAATAATTATGTGTATTTTTAACCGAAATTTTATACAGATCTATATACAAAAAAAACAGACATATAATTGACAAAAAAAAATCCAAAATTCGGATTACAAGTTAGTGCATCCCTATATTGTATGATTAAATTCTTTTATCAGCGAAGTTATCCAAAATTATTTGAAGTGATTTATTAAATCAAAGGTTTTTACCCGCATTTACCTTGAATTCCTAAAAATACTTAAAAAATATGTATGTATCTTTACAAACATTTGAACACATAGGACAACGATGAAAAAATTACAAAGTCAAATATGTGCCATAAAATATTGGATAAAATTATTTTGACAAATTACTTCATATAATATATAACACTTTAGAATCTCTATTTCGTTGATGAATTTTTGACATATACTTTATTCCTTAATCATAAAAAGGCTATCAAATCACACTTTCTCGGTATTTTTTTAATAAAATACAACTACAAATTGGAAAATAAATAAAAATAAATCAGTGCATTATTGGATAACTTCGTTGATACAAAAGCTAGTACAAATTCAGATTTTTTTAATGAAATAAGCCTCCATTTTTATTGTTTTCTTTAAGGATTTGGTTTGTTAGTTTACTTGACATGAATCGCAAAGAAAAACAAAATTTAAATTTTTCCCACACAACGCCTATATAAATACATATACCATTTTGGCTACCCTGTTGATTTTTTTTGTTTTTTTTTTTGCTGTTTTATTTTACGTTTCCAAACTATATCTAATACTATACAATAATATGCATAGAAAAAAATGTCGGCGTCATTTCTAGAACTAGAATCAAAACGATGCTAGAATATAAATTTCCCTATTTTTGTGCTTTCATACATACCTGTATAACAAGCAAAACCAAACCAAACTGTTTGCAGGTGATGATGTGAATGAAGACGATGGCGAAGACACGAACAATGACTATTGTCATTCAATGAAAGGCAAACAACTGAATTTGGCGTTACGTTGTCATCAACAAATTATGCCAATGTCAAATGTTGGCCGAAATCTAATGGACACAAATGGCCTCCTAAATGACTCAACCACAACAGTTATAAACATGACCACCAACGCGTGTGGTGGGGGAGGTTGCTATAGTGGCAACAACAGTGGAACGACTCCTGGCATACCAACATTACCTTCACCGGGCGATGGAAACCCAATGACAGCGATATCGCCAACATCTTCTGCATCGTCGGCATCATTACAGCAGCAACATTTAAATTTAGCTATGCATCATCAGCATGCTGCTGTAGCTGCCTATCAGCAACAACAGCTCCAACATCAGCAACAACAGCATCTTGCCCATCCCTTGACCTCATCGATATCATCCACATCTTCTTCAGTATCATCGGCGGCAACAGCAGCATCAAATCGTCGTGACCATAATATTGATTATTCAACACTTTTTGTGCAATTATCGGGCACCCTGCCCACTCTATATCGATGCGTAAGCTGCAACAAAATTGTTTCTAATCGATGGCACCATGCAAATATCCATCGACCTCAGAGTCATGAGTGTCCAGTCTGCGGGCAAAAGTTTACCCGTCGAGATAATATGAAAGCCCATTGTAAAATAAAACATGCTGATATTAAAGATAGATTCTTTAGTCATTATGTACATATGTGATCAATTTTCTATGTAGTAAATTAAACGACTAAAATAAGTTAATAAAAAAGTAATAATAATCATTTAATTAACTAAGGCAAGGAAAAAATTTCCCAAACAAATTTTCAATTAAGTATATATTACAAAGTATTAAAATATAAACAATAACTTAGAAGCAATTAAAAGAAGGGTTTACATTATAACAAAGATATAAAAAAAAGTATTAAGAAAGTAGGTTATATCACTTAGTAGGGATGACAAAAACATAAAACAGTTAATAATTTTTAATAAAATGTTTAGGTGACCTTATTTATTAAAGATAATTCTTTAATTGTATGTATATATATATATGTATATTTTTTACAAATTTGTCTAAAAGTAAGACTTTAAGTGATAATGATCGAAAATTATAATAAACAAAACAAGAAGAAGTTTTCTTAAACTTCCAACATTTTTTTCTCTATTCTAATTTTAATTTATTAACTGGAAAGGAATTTGTTTCATTTTGTTTTTTAAATTAAAATAGTGCGAATCAGTTAATTGTTTTTTCGTTTTTAATTGAGTTATAAAATAATCATTGCCTTTTTTAACAATAGATACATATTCGTTCGGTTCAACAAGAATTCTAGACAGTTAAATAATACTGCTCATGTAAATTTGCGAATTTAGGTCAAAGCCGTCTCGCTTGTCTACCGAAATATAATAAAAAATTTTGTTGCATTAATTTGTGGTCAATAAGATACTTTATTTAAAAACAATTTAAATCGGTACTGAAGGGGTTTCCTGTAGGTACACAAAGGCATCCATATTTTTTTGTACACTGTGGAAAATTTGGTACGAATAAAATACCCGTTTAATGGCAAAATGATATTTTAATACACAATCAGGCCTTGCGCAAATACAAATTGCCCTTGAACTTTTCCCATTGCTAACAAGCGAAAAATTCCGCTCGGAATTAATAAGTATATGTTTCGCGTTATGCTAACTGTAACTATAGTAGGCTGAAGTTGAAGCTTTTGATTTTGTCACGTTTATGCAGATGATATTTTAGAAATTGCTGATTTAAAGAGTCAACTATGTTGTGCCTTCTCATATCATGATTTCGCGAAAAAAATTGCTTAAAATCCGATCTACGTTAGTAACATTTCTAACAGAGTTAGGCATCAATGGTTTTCGAAAAAGTATTTTTCTTAATTCAATTTGTTCTCTAAACTCCAAAAGTTGAAAAATTATAATTAAAGTGCATAAATATAGAAAACATAGGCCTTGCAAATAAGAAGTTTTATGTGGAGTTTAACTTAGTGGTGGACACGGCACAGTTTCTCAGTGGTTAGCCCGCTGGACTACAGTACGAAGGCTTTCGAAGTTCGAATTCCACTCATAAGTCAAATAGTTAATCGTAATATTTTTATAACAAATAATAAAACTAATAAAATAAATCGAAGACCCAAAAGTTGTATCACTGCTCTTTTGCGAATGTATGACAAACATCCAAGAGTATAAATTGTGATTCGGATTTCCGAAATTAGCATAAAACTTTGCCCCAATTCTTTCGTGCCAAATATATAACGCTGCCAACACAAATGTCTGAAATGGTTTTAGGCCCTGTTTTGGGCTGTTTAAATCAAAATAGTTGAAGTAGTTAAATTAGTGGTACTGATATTTTAAATTTCCTTATGTATGGCAGTGAAAGGGACTACAAATTCAAGCTTCACACTTTAATTTGTTGTTGGTACGTATATATCTTCTTTTCTGTGAAAGTAGACCGCTAATTTTTTTCCTGCTTATCGCACTATAACAATATTTTTTTTTTATTTGTTTTTAAACAAAGTTATTATTTAAAAATATTCTGAAAATGTGATTTAAAAGATTTAAATTAAATTGTTTGCCAAAACGACGAATACTCTGAATTTGAATATGTTAAATGTTTGGCCTTTCTGATAGAAATACAGGGATCTCAGTATAATTTACATTAATTTATTTGAAGAAATTATGTATGTATTTTTATTCCAATTTGTATATGCCAAATTTATTATTAATACTTCGTATAGATAGTTAATATAAATCTTTTCATTTATTGAAATATTTTTTTCAATTTGTTATTTAAGCAAAGGATGGTCGAAAATTTCATATTCATTTTCAGCTGTCGTTTTGAACAAAAGATTGACATACGTAATAAAATGGGACCTTGAACAAAATCAAACAAAATATTGATCAAACAAATGTACATATTTAACAAATATAATATATAAGACATACATATTATGAGTAATAAACAAATGCAAAAATATATATGTATCTCTAAAACATTAATTTTAAACATGAAACAAATGGTTGTTTTGCGTGAGTGAAAAGAACATCACAGAAGTTAATTATAAATACATAGATCAGTTAAAATGTAAGAAATCCTGTAAATAAATATCTTTACTTTTCAAATTCTATAAATATTTTTAAAGTATATTCCAACAGCATAGAAAGAAAACTTTAGCCTACTGAAAATGAACAAATTATTATTCGACCAAAAACGCATTAATCAAAACATATAATATTGCTTATTAACCGACATTTTCTTCTTCCTTTTAAAGTACCATTTACACTTACTTGAAAATAATATAGTAAACTAGAAACCAATAACCGATTTGCATATTGATATTCATCTCACATAGGTGCTTACAAATTAATTAAAAAATATCTCATATAAATTATGTATAAACATTATACCGTCTTCTTAAAATAAATATCTATATATTAAATTGAAAAGTAAATAACAACAGGTTGAGAAGTAAAATGATAACAGAAAAGCAATTACTATATGTGAAACACACACATTAGTCCCATTAATTTTGAATATAAAAATAAAACGTTAAATAAAAATTGAAACATTGTCTTAAAATATTACCAAATATTGTAAAATAAAAAATTACAAATTAAAAAATAATCGTAAAGAAACGAAAACTAGTACAAACATTCTGTAGAGTATTGCCATTAATAGATATATTGCAAATTTAATTATTCAATGTAGCTTTCAAAAGTGTAGCTACGCAGTCAAATTTTAATAAAAATAGTGAACTTCTTCTAAGCCAGACAAAAATTATCCACAATATTCATGCATATAATTTGTAATATTTTTCTTTTTGTTTGCCTTTATTTGATGCTTGTGCAATTTCGTTGTTCAATTGTTTTAAAGAATTTCAAATAAGTTTTCTATTTTTATGAATTGTTTGGGGTGAAGCTGACAAAATTTATTCAAAATTAAGTAGATTATAAAAAATAATTTCAAAATGTTGACCGCTTCATGCTTAGGCATTTTAAATGTCGTCACTCTTCCTAGATGTACATGTATATACCAACGAAGGCATATTCCTGGAGTACAATATACTTTTTTGGCATGGTTTTATTAGATCAGGAAAATAAACATACACAGTACTAGAAACAAATATCTATCTGACATTGGAAGAAGATGAATTGGATTGTTGTCTTTTCACCACTTCAAGCACTAAATTTATAGTAATTATTTTATTAAGACTGGCTTTATTATTGCCGTTGCAGCTACGGACTACTGTAAAATAATATACAGCATTCACTATAATATCAGTCCCCAGGTTTTCCCTAGGATGTACAACTTGGTTTGGCCACAAATGGGGCACAGTATTTTGCGTTACGGAATGCTTGACGTTGCCGTTGTGCATTAAGGAATTCAGCCTTTACAGCAAATACCAATAATAATCAGTCATAGCGGTACACCGGTCTAGCCAATTGAAATTTGCTAAGACCACATCCCACTTAATACGTTGTGCAACATGCACAGGCCTGGGCTAAGGTTTTTTTATTTCTCTTAGGTGCATATACAGGAGCTGTATTGTTTTAATTTTTTCCTAGACAAAATATAATTATGACTTACATTTTTCGGAAGCGTTCACTCAGGCTTTAATGCCTTGTGCTTTAACTTAGTTGTTAACTATCAAAATATTAATCAAATCAAATCAAATTAATAAAATAAATAGATACCGTCTATATTAATATAGGAAAAACTCAAGAAATCCTGCAAAAAATGCACACAACCAAGTTTATTTTTTCTTGTTGTTATGTTCTGAACAATAAATATTAGTTTTAATTGTTTAAGTGCAAATAACTATTGCTCATTGCATTAAATTTAATTTTAAAACAACAAAAACAGAAACCTTAAATCCCACCGAAATATGAATCGTATAAAAGTAAATCAATTATCAAAAATACATATTTCATTCTAGTCAATGAAGAAGTTTACTTTTTAAAAATATTTAAAGATACACAAAGCTAAAAAAAACTTATTAGATTAAAGTACTAGTCATCAATACAACATAAACAAGAAATAGATTATGACTTAATTTTATCTATAAAACACAAGAAAAAATGAATCACTGCATTTTCAGAATATTCAATATGTTTTTTTTTTCTCAAAAAGCCCACCTTAAATAAAAAACAAAAAAAAATATTTGAAACAAAGAAAAACATATTAATTTTCGTTGCAAACATAATTGAAAATAATAGAGAAAGAGAATAATAATAAGGAACAAAACATTAAAGTATTATTTGAGTTTTTAAATTCAAAACAAAATGGGAAAAAAGTGGTGATTTAATTAAATTTAAAAATATATATATTCTATTAAAAGAAATATTAATTATAAATTTAGGGAAAAAATACATAGTTTTAATTATTTAAAATATATATATACACCTATATATATATATATTTACATAAAGGAATTACATTAAAAAAGTGAAATAAAAATATATTAAATAAAACCTTTAAAAAAGTCTATTTGCATTTATTTATAATTTTTGTTCAATATTATCGTTGCAACTTTGAAAACCAAAGTACCAGTTCTTTTTATTTCAACGCAGTAGTATATATCTCATTTAAATTTTCTCAATTTCTTATTTATTCGTATCTAATTTTTCTCAATTAAAATCTAGGTAAATCAGTTCGCATCATCATAATGTTCGCTTATTTAAATAACGCTGTATTATATGTCTCATAGTTCGTTCATGTGTTTAAAAAATGAAGGGAAATCTTACTTCAAGTGAAATGTGTTTCAAATGTTTTTTTTTATATGTTAAATGTATTTTAAGAGTTTGTTTATTTAAAAAAAAACACACATTTTGTGGTAATCTTCTACCTAACGAAATCAACTGGTAAGTGTATTCTGCTAAAATTTAGTATTTTGTATATTTTTTCTATTTGTTGAATGTAGTATTCTTTATACATATTAATGTTGATTTTATTTTGAATATTATTAAAATACTTGTAGGTATAATAATTTTATAAGTATAACGTATAGATTGGGAACAGTCGAGAAAATTCTTGCAATCCAACGATAGAGTCAACTATTATTATTTTTGTATACTGTTTTAGATAATTATCCTACCTTATATTTTTTTATGCGCGCAATATGCAAACAAAAAAAAACGCTTGTGGAGTGTCAATCGACAATTAATAAATGGTGTGAATTTTTCATATTTTATATCGAAATTTATCAACGAATTATTTTTAATTCACTGGCTTTTGTGTGTCTGTACCCAGCCAAACAATTAGGAAAACACAATAACAAAAATTTACAATAAACAACACTGTGGATTGACACTCGTAACGTTATAAATTATATCGAATTCCTTAACCTGATATTCGTCCGAAATTGTTGGAAAATACTTGAAAATGTTATCGCTAAAATTGAACTCGGAGTATATTTTTCTGTTCGAGTTTATATCGAACAGCATTCATTCATTTAAATGGTTGGTTGTATCGCACTCATTCATTAATATACTTAATAATATTTTCACAGTTAAATTTAAGCAATTAAGCTATAAACTTTATTTTAATCTAAACACTTTTTGCAAAATCATGATTAAATATTAGAATTGAAACAGAAATATTGAAAAGAAAATAAATGTTTTGATTTTGTATATAAGCGAATTAATTTTGTTGGTGTATGTGAAATCTGTTTATTATATTGTCATTTTTTTAATGTTAACTTCTTTCTTCTTCTACAACTCGTATAATGTGTGAACATATATAAGTATTTTATATTCATTTTTTAATGTTTTTTTTTTTAATATATATACGTATAATTTTGGATTATAAATCCTGTAAAAAGATATAAATGTTTTTTTTTTTAATAATAATTCCATTTATTACAAAAAGAAAACAAAAATTCAGGAAGGAGGGGTGTTGAAAATCGATGTTTTTTTTATTGAATCATTTTTACAACGAAAGAAATTTATTGACCACTTCATTTGATTAGTGACAAAGGTCGCTTCAACAAATACAATTGTACAAATATAAAACATACTCATAACTAAAACAAAAGAAATCAAAAACCTTATTTTCTGGTGTGGGATGGAATGGCTATTTCTTGTTCAGAATCTGGATTGAAGTCTTTATTTATTAAATAATTATTAAAAAAAGAGTAGTATAAACAAATTAAAACAAACGACAAGTATCTCATCTATTAACAAATAAATATTAAATTTAATAAATAAAATTTTAAAAATCAATGCGTTATATACAAAAAGAACAAAATACAAATCATACGCACATACCAGTATTTTTATTTCGCAAATTGCGGTACAAATCTGCAAATTCTCTCCCAAAATCTTACTTCTAACCAATTTTGTTTTTTCTTAATCGTTTGAAGTTTATTTATAATTCTTTTACTAGAAAAAATAACATGAATAAAAAAATTCAAATACTTTCTCAAAATATTTTTTCATTCTTTTTATTCTATAACTAAAATCAATTTGTTTGTAAAAATAAAACAAAAACTACAAATATTTAAAATATAACATAGGTTTATTCATAAAAGTTGTTACATTTAATTATAAAAGAAAAACATTTATTTTTATTATTATTATTGCTTTTGAACTTAACATAAAAATATTTAAATTAACATTATAATGTTTTTTTTTTTTAATAAAATACGAAATAGTTAACGTTTTTTTGTTGTTATATTTACATTTATATGTGTTTTAATCTTAAAAGAGTCACTACAGATTCCGACAGAGTGGTATAAATTATAATCTTGTTTAATAAACACATATGTATATGTACGTATTTCATTGGTGACTGGTTAGGTAATGATTGATTGATAAAAATGTACTAAAGACCAATTTAGTTAAATGAAATGAAAAAAAACAATAATATTATTGCTTTAACTATTTAATGAAAAAATAAAACATTTATTAACATAACATGGAAATGATTTATCTAAGCGAAATGATATTAATGATTCTCGGAAGGATAATTTATTGAAATATTCACTGTTTTATTAGGCCTTACCTGTGTGCGGTTTATTTTTGTTTCATAAACTTAAAAAAAGTTTTTCACTGTAACAGTTTGGACCTAATTCAGAAACTTATTAATATATCCATACTTATTTCATAACTTAATTTTTTCGATAGTGTATATTTATTTTTTCTTGCGAAAAGAAGTATACACATAATAACATTTCCATGTGATTAATAAAACGTTTTTTATCAAATCAATGTAGATAAATGTATTTTTCTTCAATCCTTAAGGAGGTTAATAGATTTACTTTCGATCATAACCAATCAAGTTTTTCTTTAAACGAGCCCAAAATAGTTTATAACATTATACATATTTCGAATTAGCATATTATCCTCCCTAAACTTTTATAACTAATTTCGCTTAATTATTCAATTTTTTTTTTATTATTTTTATGTGAAATCACCAACAAAAACAATGTTTTTTTTCTTTTTTTCTTTTCGCGCGAATTCGATTGATATCCAATTTTGACACACATAAAATGAAAAACACACAAAATAAATAAAAACCAAATCAAACAATGTGTTGTAGGCTCTAAAGCGTGGCATATGCGTCTTACGTTCGAGCGTCTATCTGGCGGATGCAATCTACATCGCTGCAAATTATGCGGCAAAGTCGTCACTCACATACGCAATCATTATCATGTACATTTTCCTGGACGTTTTGAATGTCCACTCTGCCGTGCCACATACACGCGTAGTGATAACCTCCGCACACATTGCAAGTTCAAACATCCAATGTATAATCCGGATACCCGCAAATTTGATAACATCTTGTCAGCCGCACAGTCACCCACGGCCACACAAATTGCGGCGGCGTCTCAAGCTGCAATGGCTGCAGCAGCTGCTGCAGCTGCAGCTAGTGCGTTCAATGCAGCCGCTGTACAACAGCATCAACAACAGCAACATCAATTGCAACAGCAACAACACCAGCAACAGCAGCACAGCAATTCAACGTCCGAATGATACAGTCAGTATTTGAGCTGGAACTATACAAATATGTTGAGCTCAAGAGCTAATTCATTCTTATGGAATCTCGATGAACAACATTATCACGGTGGCTATCACAGTTTAAATAGTAATAGTAATAATAATGATAGCATCACCAATAACAATAATAATAATATAACTACAAAAAGTACGAACAGCATTCATCCGCCACAATCTGACGTTCAACAACATCATCAACAGCTACTGGAGCATCCGATTCACTACCATCAACACGAAAATCATCGACAAATTATAAACGAGGCGCAACTGCAGGTAACACATACAGACTCAGATGTTAATAATGAAGAGGGCATGGCAGAGAATAACCTGATCAATGAAGTCGGTTTTTTAAGAAGCACAGCTAATAACAACACATCTATTTCTTCAGTAACTAAATCGGTGTTGCAACACTTACCGACGTCAACTACAAATGTCACACCTAACACTAGTATCTCACCAATAATTACAACAACAACGGTTGCATTGACAACACCAACATCAAGTGCTCCGGCAGTTACATCGCCATTTAAATCTTCGTCCTACAATTATTGTGATAAAATTCACACAACCGCTGTATCCGGAAGTTCACTGTCATCTTCAGCGATAGAATCGTCAGCCATTACCAACACCATTAGTCATTTGAGTGGTGTACTAAGTCAACTTCATGCATTAGAAAGGCGTTAGGAATGGTCATTTAAATATAAAAAGCACCAATCCAAAGGGAGACAGTTTAGTTAGCAAGACCAAACAGTGCAATCTTTATGTGAATTAAAAAAAATATATTCTTGAACATTTCAGAAGCATGCACTATACAGCGATTTAAATTTCAACTTCGGGACATTGTATATGTATATTATTTACCAAAACTTAACCTAATTATTTAGGTATGCCAAATTGTGATCAATTATTATGACTCTCAATCGTAACCTAGGGTCAGTTTTAATAGGTGTGATTTGTAATTCTTGTTTAATATTTATTAGAAACTATTTTATATAGTCTTAAGTAGTTCACAAATATTTTGTAATTGTAGTTTTCGCAATATGTATATCTATTTCCACTTTTCTGTGATTGTTTTTGGTTTTTGAATATTCTTCTCCCTAAACTAGCAACCAAGATGTTTTCACATAAGTGTGAATTTTACTATTAAATTATTGCAAATTCCACAACGATGCATCTCGATTTTCCAGTTTTCTTGAATGTAGTCAAAGATGAGGAGAAACTTTCCTTTATCATAACATTTTTTGACAGGATTTTTTTCGGCTCTTTTTTTATCACGACAATTTATTCGTCCATATTAAGGTTCAGTGGCGAAGTGTCCCGAAACCATTATTTAAATGAAAATATGGTCTTAGGTCCAATTTATTCACTCTCCATTAAATTTAAAACCGCCATTAAAAATCGAAAATTTATTTTCCATACAGAATCTATAAATTCCTTTTTTTCAATGGGGTTTTTACATTTAATGGAGAGTGAATAAATTGGACTTAAAACCCTATTTCCATTAAAATAATGGTCTCGGGACACTTCGTCACTGAAGCCAATCAAATGTTGCGGCACCCTTGTGATTCAGAATTTGTTCGACCTGTCTCTTTTTTGCAATTTTTCGAAATACGAACTCGCAATATTTTTAACATTTGACGCGGACTTAATTTATCGAACCACTATTCATAATACTGAATAATCTATTGTGCAATTATTGCGTTCTTTCGATTCGCTTCTCATAATATGGGGCAAAACATTTATTTATTACTGTTTAAAAATGAGAAAAATGTCAAAATTTAAAAGATCAAAAATTTAATGCTGTTTAAAAATCCGGAAAATATCGTAGACAAAAATGCTTTGCTGAATGAACTTATTCACTGCATATCAGAATACCAAATACGTATGGTTGAGATAAAGTTATTTCCTAGCAGCAACAAAATATTAGTTTCAAGTTGAAAATTAATTAAATGCCTGGTTAACAGCAGTGATTATTTAGATATGGTCGGTTTCAAATATTTTGTTTCTCTGACGTTTATCGAATCGGATGAGAATTACATTGATCGACTTAATAACATCGAAGCTGATTCAATGGTATGACAACTAACTCCTTGTGTTATTTTGTACTCAATAAGTATCGCCATTATTAATATGAACTACATTTGTCCTCCTGAAAAATATAATAATCTAAATTTTCTAAATTCTTCGTTCAATAGTTTGCAAACAAAATTTGTTCTATCTTTTTTTTCTCTTAATTTAAACTGTTTATAATTAAAACAAGTTTTACAAATCATGCTTAATTTTATTATGAACGTAAACAAAATATATATATGCCAAATAGATAAGAATTTTGTCGGAATTCAAAACACAGTTTAGCACAAATGAGTAGCTGTCGTGCGAACAAGTATTACTTCATTCGTTTCTTTTAAATAACACCCGAAGAGTTTTAAAGCTCTGAGTTACAATTGGACGTAAAATAAGCATGCGAATAGTTATGAAAACAAACATTGCACATACCTTTTTTTTAGAATATACTGAATAGATGTCAAACACAAATATTAAAAAAAAGTTCACATAAAAAAACGAAAGTTATTTACAATTGTAAAAATGCCAGATTAAAAAAAAACTGTTGTATATTTTGTGTTTCTTTTTTTATATATAAAACATATTTATATATTGTTGTTGTTCATTTTTATATCGAAAGAAATCAGAAAAAATGGTATTTATTATAAAATAATTAGTGAAATTTAAGTAAAATTTTACAATTTAAGGTATAATATATTTTATACTTTTTTTTACTCTTTTTTGCAATAGCATTAATTTTCATATTTACAAAATAATCAAAACTAACTTAAAAATACAAACATAGAAATTAATTCAAAAACAAAATCGTATTTAATATTTATATTCAAATGTACATTTATGTATGAGGAATACACAGAAACTTTCTTGTACAAACTAAGTTTATTTAAATAAAATAAAAACAAACTAAATGAACTTTATCTATATAACACAAATAAATGCAGACACAAACCAATATATGCACACAAAAAAACTCCCAAAAATAAAACAAAAATTAATTACCTTTTTGAATAAATATTCAATTATTTACTAATTACAACATGAAAAAGAATAAACCTATATATTTACTGCCGAGTAGTTGAAGCAAATGAGAAACAAAACACAACTACTACACATAGAGTAACATTTTGAACATAGAAATCCGATTATTTACATTAAAATTAGTTTAGATACAAATTGAATTTAAACCTCTTTACAAATAATGGTAGTATAAATTAGTATTTCAACAAAAATGCTACATATATTTATATTTCAAAGTCTTCGTGATCGATTTTCTACATACATACATATACACATCGTATATATTTTCGTTTCTTAGAAAATTAACAAATATAATAATTTGTTCTTACATTTAATGTTGTGTTAAGTTTTTCATTGATTTATTTAAATTAAATGTTACTGTACAATATATTAAATGTAAAATTAAATCATAGAAGTTATTATTTTAACTTTGCAATATCTTTTTTTTTAATAATTAATTAGAAAAATTAAAAATTATGTTATATAATTTCCTGAAAAGCTTGTTACTAATATATGTATAATGTTTATGTATATTTTTTTATTAATAAATGGTTGATACTTTTTTTGTGTTTTTTAAATGTACATGGCAATGGAGTAGGCAGTTATTTTCCGTTAATATTTGTTCCCTTTCTCTACTATTATTTCATATTAACACGAATCAAATTATATTTTTCATTTAACGAACAAATTTTCAATTGATTTTAAAGATTTTCTAAAAACCATCTTGTATTGGCGCTGTCGAATCGTATTCATACTGTTTAAGTTTTAAATATGTTTGATATAAGTGACGACTGCACTACATCTGAACAAACATATTTTAATGTATTTTAAATTGAAGCATTGAATCAGCAACAAAACGAAACAGTCAAAAATACTCATTTCCGTTCCGGAAAATCAATCTCATTTCCTAGTTGTAATTTAAATCTTTATAATTAACTTAAAAAGATCGGATGTAGCATTTACCGGCAGGTAACTTCAATACGAGCAGACAGTTTTAATAAGATATTTATAAATAGTCTGTCTTACATTAATTTACAGTGTAAGTGGTTCGAAAGTTATAATATTGAAGGAACCATAAAATAGTATACAACCTGATAGCAACACTTGATTTTAAAACTCGTTTATCGGCCAACAAGCTTACAACTTAATAAGGTTTGCAAAAAAGCATACAGATTATATTTGCATACATATAAAATTCGTATGTTTTTCTCTTTATTATAATGCTTGTTTCTAAACGAACAATAAATATTAGGCCTTTAAGAGTTTTGTTTAAATGGTTCGTGCTCATACAACCAACCTACCCATGCCCACATTACATATTAAAAAAAAAACCAATTCCCGTTTGGGGCAACGTTGGATCAAGCCTAAAATCTAAAAATTATTTAAACATTATGGTAATTTTCGGGAATCTAAAAATGAGAACAATTGTGCTGCGGTTTCCGATAGTTAAAACTCATATGGGACTCGTTTCGAATGCCTTTTTAATAAAGTATATGTTTTTTTACTGAAGGGTGTTTTTGAATGAAGCCATTTTTCCATAATCCGCATGATTAATTTTATTTCTTTTTCACTTAATGGTATTCAAAAGACTCTATGTAAAACGTTTTATACATAATTATGTATAATTGTATTACCTGCGAAATATACACCTTAAGGCCCCACACGCAACATTAACTGCCCATAATCTACTCCTTTGCCAATATACGCTTCAAAATTAACTATATCCTTTTTATTATTTCTTTACATGCCCTTAGTATACTTTTAAATATTTCATAACATGCTAACTATTTATTCATAAAGAAGTACCTTTTAAACAGTTTCTTGATATACCTCTAGTTTTTATTTGAGAAATGATATAGAACATATTTTATTATAAAAAAAGCAGCAAAATCCTTCCTATACCATACTCTTTTTTTTAATCAAACATGAATTTACTTTTGTAAAAAACAAGTAGAAATAGCAAAAATATATAATTTTTATTTGTGCTTTATTTTACTGATAAAACTATAAATAAAAAAAACCAACATACTATTTTTTTCTAATTGTTTTGTGATGTTATGAATGCTTTTCTCATTTATTGTATTCACAAGAAAATATATATGTATGCAGTACATATACATAAAATGGATTTCTCTGAACGTTTTTTTTACTTTATAATATGCATGACATTCTATTACAATTGTTTATTAATTTTGGAGAACTTAAATTCTGTACCATACATAATACTATATGTATTGAGAAAATTAGCCTTAATTACTTCTTTTGTTTTGTTTAAGTTTTTTTTTTTTTGGTATTTAATCCCACCGAATGGCTACATTTTTAACATTAGTTCATGCTATTGTTCAGAGAAGTTTAGCAATAATGAAATATATTTAATAACTTATAACTTAACTGCCATTTCGCAAATAAAAATAAATTTACTTGAACAAAGAATAAATAAGAACTGTTGCGTAATAACATCACATAGATTTTTTTTAGTAAAAACAGTAAAAAATTAATATATTTTTTGTAAGCTATATAAATATGGGCATATTTATTTATCGATTAACTTTTTTACAAAGCAGTCTTTTTCTGTTCTTCTAAACATGAATATATTATTATGTATCATATTTATTTGTATACATAAATTTAACAACAACATAATATGGAGCACTAATAGTTATGAATACCGAGGAAAGAATGAGGATAAATGGTTGTGTTAAATTTTGAAAGAAATAAAGTTTTGGCCATATTTATAGAAACAGAACATATATGTAAATATGATTTAAGTATTCAAAATTACATATTATATATTTAGGCTTTCAAAATTTAAAAAAAAAAACGTTGTTAATAATCATATACATACATACAATATGTATAGGTATATGCAATTTAAAAAATAAAAATAAAGCATATAATATTTACTTTTATATATTTTTTTGTGTATAAAAAGAATGTGATAAAACTGTACGGTTTGATGGTGCTAAATCCAAATATTGTATATTAGACGAAAATTTTATTTAAAAGAAAAACAAAAATCCTTTTTTCCTACACACATAAAAACCAACATAACACACACTAAGTATACTAATTCTTAATAATTTTGTGTTACCTAAAAATAAAGAAATTTCAAAGCATTAAAGAGAATGGAAATAACTACAGATCAATAAAACAAACGTAATAATATTTAATAATTTAACCGATCGTGCAATATAACTAGTTATTTTGTTTTTACAGTGATTTTTTTATTTTTGTTTAATTAAACTTTTTTTAAATATATACAAATAATCTGCAGCATAAACTTTTATTTTTAACTACTTTTTTATTTTGTTTAACATAATATTTAAAGACGTAAATATATCATTTAATCAATCAATAAAAGTATATAATTTGAACTCATTCCTAGAAAAACATACACATAAAAAAAATCAACACAAATACAACATGTTGAGAAACAATATACATCTAGCATTGATTGAAAAAATAACAAGATTAAAATTGTATGCTACATTGAATGGATTGCAAATTTATTATTTCAGCATTAAGTATCACAAAAAATCTTAACAACAACTTTCTTCTGAACAAAATAAAAAATATATTAATAAAAACACACTAATCATTAACAATATTTAACATAAAATGAAATGTACATTTAAAATAAAATATTGATTTACTATAGATTTTAATGAAACCAAGAACTATTTTTTGGAAAAAATATCATTACCTACCTTTTTTCGAAATTATCTTGTTTTTATTTTGTATCCTTAAAAGAAAGTATATAATTTTTTACCTTATTTTTAGTTTCATTTTAGACAAAATGATTTTTTTTTCTAATGAAACACAAAATAAAATCAATTTTAGCTTTAAATCTAAATTTAATTCATACTTTGCGAAGCATTTGTTAGGATTTATTAAGAAACATACAAGTTTATTGAACATTATTTAATTAATAATATAACTATAACTTATAAAGAAATTTCTTATTTTTAAAGAAATATATAATTTTAACTAACAGAGAAATATACAAAAAAAAAACAAAAAAAAAAACAAACAAAAAACAAACAATTATAATAAAACTGATATTTTGAAACAAAATAAAGCGATCTTATTATTTCACCTTCATCGAGATCATAATAAATATTTGTTAGGGTTTTATTATGTGAGTGCGAACGGGATCATCTACTTTTTTGTTAATAATGGGAATACTATTTAGGATCTATCTTTAACTGTATGAATTGTGCTTCCAAAAATCGTCGATGTTTTTTTATCAAATATTTTTGTCATCTAATATGTATTTCTAATCTGCAATAACATCATCACAGAAATTTTCAACCCTCGGCCCAATTTTCCTGATCTTTTGTTACTTTTTTTTATTATTTTATACAATGATTTTTCACATATATGTTTATTTTCATATAATTTTAATATTCATTATTAGATAGGAAATGGATTTTTTGTATTCTATTGTATATTCTACAAGATATTTATCTACGGATACGTATATGAGTGCATTAAGATTGTATGGAAAACTTACATTTATATTTCAAACCCTTGAACGATTTTATATAATTTGCTTAGCAAATATTTGTATACAGTCCTCCGAGCTTTCTCATGCTTTGTTAGATGTCTTCTAGCATTATTTCCTAATAAAAAGTAAATGATACAATTTATAAAATATATATTTATACTTTCTCTTTTTTATGTAATAAACTGCTATAAGCAATTAATTTACACCTTTGTTTTGTTTATGTGTAATTTTGTTTCATTTTATTTTTTATTTAGTTTGATAATTTGTTCCAATTGTATGTCAGACATTTTCTTAGTTTCATATTTTAAAGATAGCAGTTTAGAAAATCACCAAATCAATTGGAAAAATCCAGTTATTTTGACTGGCAACCTTATATTTTTGTTTTAGTATTAAGTTAATATAATTTATATGATTAATTCTTACAACATTATACATACATATCCTATATGAGACCGAATCGAATCATATCGTATCAACGTATTTCTTCGAACCGCCACATTTCCCTAACGCATTCCACACAAGTTTGAATTGGTTTAATTCATTTTTTGTAAAGGAATCACTAAATACTCATTAAAAATTCCATCTTTTAGAAATACATAGAAAGCAATAGACCAACGAACATTTAAAGTACATACTTTTAAAATGATCACATAAATACAATCTATATTAAGGATAGGTAGATACTTTAAAGAAGTATGTATGTAATGCTCTAAGGTTAGAATGCCAGTCAAAATTAAACGAAATATAAAACAAAAAATGTTTCGAGGAAATAAAAAAGGTTCTTCTTTCTACTGTCTTGTGTCGGCAGCTGGAAAAAAATATATTTGTTGAATGTCTCTGGTAAAAATAATATTATCTACTATTTATGTGCCATATTTAAGTTACGGTAAATGTATTTTTCTGGTTGACGAACAATAAAAGCTCGTTAAAATTGAAATGTTATGTTTGGCGATATAAAAAGTAGTCTATTTCTGATTTATTTTTCTCCTAACAACAACGTCTACAATGAACAGGAACAACTGAGATATAATACTTTTATAAATTACATATAGCAAACCTTACACACTTATTCGTAAAATATTGCACGCTGGAATGAAATATATATATATATATATCTTATTCAAAACAAAAATATATTAATAATAATCTCCTTATACTCTTTGCTAGTAAAAAGCTTTTTTTTACTTTTTCTATTTTGTATTCTATGAAACGGAAAATCTACATCTATTGAAAAAAATCCAGTAACTTAACACTTACAAAAACTATGTGCTACATTCGAAAAAATTAAATTACGTATATAATATTTGAATTTATTTGCTCCATTTACTTACGAACGCTCAACAAATATATTTCAAGGTTTCTGCCATAGTAATTTTGCAAAGCAACAATATATACAAATATAAACTTTTTTTAACTTACGCTTATTTCACAAAGTATATATTATACAAAAACGCTTGGAATGATAAAAACCACTTTATATATTAGTTAAAATTATTTATTTACAGTAGAATATTTTTCTATCTATATACATATATCAATATGCCTCCACGAATTTTTAAACAGAAAAAAAATTAAAAGACTTTTATACAAAAAAAACTATTTATACCCAATTATTGCACATTTAAAAAAATAGTTATATTTAACAGCAAATCGACAAGTATTGCATTTTTGTTAAAAAAAAACATAATTTTTGCGGTTAAATTTTTTTTAAGTTTATAGATAAATGAACCAAAAATATTGGTATCTATAAGTATTTTTTTTATTATTATTTTGTTGCCGCTTTTTTTTATTATTTTGACTCTTCTGTCTTCTCTGGGCTGATTTTCGCCCCATTTGTGGTGTCTTTTTTGTTGGTTACAGGGCCGGGGGGACGCCATCATCTTTCAACTCCCCTATCGACAACATCATCATCATCCCCACCACCCCCGCCATTTGCGATGCATTTTAAAAGTGAATACCATCATGCGTTAGGAGCTCATGACGTTGGACTTTACCGTGGCGGCAGTTGCGGCGTTGGCGGAAATATTGGTAGCGGTGGAGGTGGTAGCAATGGTGGTGGCCATCATCATCATCAAGGAATTGGAGCCACATCTGGATCTGCCGGCACACCTAGCAGTGGCGGAAGTAGTCATAATTCACATCATCAGATGTCCTATCATAATATGTTTACACCGTCCCGAGATCCTGGTACAATGTGGCGTTGTAGGTCATGCGGCAAAGAAGTCACCAATCGATGGCATCACTATCATTCGCACACCGCTCAACGCTCCATGTGCCCCTACTGTCCGGCCACATACAGTCGTATTGATACGTTACGCTCACACCTGCGGGTTAAACATCCTGACAGGTTACTCAAACTAAGTTCTTCAATATAAATGTTAATATACTATAGAATGAAGACAAAACTATGATTTGAATAATAAATATATGTTTTTCTTATCTAGTTAAAAATGTAATAATATTTAATACAAAAAGCGTATCTTTTTTATTCAAATGTTTTCCTATTAGTTTATAATATATATGATTTTCAATTGCATTTATTAGATTTTATAAAACTCTGTAACAATTTCTTAAAAAATCAGGCAAATTAAAGCCACTTCAGAAAACTACCACAAGTCAATCAACAAAAGCAAATAAAAAAAGAAAACTAAAAACCAAATTCACACACACAAAACCTTAAAATGTCTCCCTTATTGAAATATTTCATAGTAAGAGCTTATTTACGAAACATTTTTCAATAAAAAATAAAAATCAATAAAATATAAAGAAAACTAAATTTATTTCTGAAAAGAAATTCCTTATTCTTACAATACGGTTTGTAAAATAATAAATGCAAAATGTTCACTAAATAAAATAAATAAAATCGGTGTCTTACCGCAAATGGTAAAGCCTTTAACCAACATTTTATTATTCAATAATTCTGCGCTTTAAAAAATCGGACCAACATTTAAAAATAAAATGTGTATCTCGCGTAGATGATTTCATAAAAGTAAGAAAAAAAAATTAGGAACGAAAAAATAGTCATTTCCTGATAATTCATATGAAATTAAGGAATCAAGTCAGTCATAATTATAGATATTGTTTTTAATAAAATCCTACTATTAAAATGTAAACTACATACATATGTACATGCTTTAGTTTACGTGCTTAAGTTGCGCAAGGTCAAGGATACAAATTTAAATGCAACTTATATTTTACCTTATTTGTTATTGTTCTTAAAAGTTAACAATTGAAAATGAAGCTGAACACCTACAAAAATCCAAATACCTCAAACGCATTTCAGTTTAAAACGTTATTTTTATTATACCTCTTTTATTTTTAATAATACTGTATATTTTGTTTTAATAACTTTAGTTAGATAATAAGCATTTGTTGTTTCCTAATCAACTCGTACTCGAAGCTTAAGAAGCTAGAGAATTCTAGGCTATGGTTTGTTCAAATAAGTTAGTTGTTCTTTTATTTATAAATAGAAATGATATATGTCATGAGTTTATTAAAAAAAATCTATCCAGTGCACTCAAAGTTCAGGCAATTTTTAAGCTAAAAAAATGTTTTCAAATAATTAATTTTAAGTAAAAGAAATACGGTTGTTATATTGATCAAAAAAAAATAATTTCGCTTCACAGCCTAAAACTATTTTATATAATCTAATATGATATGTCAAAATAAATTTTGTTGTAAAAATGTGTTTATAGCCTTTGCCTGGTCAACTCCTAATTGAGCTACCTCTTTGTTTTAAGTTTGAAAAAAAATATACTGAATCAATTTCAAAAGTCCATAAGCATACTAATTTAAAGTCAAGGAATAAATGCAAATTTTGATTTTTATGTATATAAAAGAAATAATTTATCCTTATTAAAACTAAAAATTAAAATATATAAAAAAGTCTTCAATCAAAAACAAATCCATATCAATTTATACTACATACATACAAAATACATAAAATAACAATGAAATATATTTTCACTACTCTCTACAACAACAAAAAAACATAGATTTACATTATCCATTAACATTTAAACAATAAATTTTTCTTCAAAAAATCTTATTACTTCTTAACAAATTTAATATCCGTCTTTTACAAATACTTTAAATATGTAATGCAAACTTCATGGCACAATAGATCTTATAGGTCGAAGTGCCTTTTCATCGCCTTGGCGAGTCGAAGTTAAAAATGCAAACTTCAACAGCAAAATGTATAAAAATAATATAAAGCAATCCCTATTCTGTAATTTAGCACATACTTAAATAAGAAAATACACATTTCCTACATTTTGTTGATATTAAATAACATTGAGTAAAACTAAATCTAAATTTTAATTTAAACTATTGCCTTTTCTGGTTTGATAGTTATGGATAAACAAAATGTTTTCGAATCAGCGTACATATTTTATAACAAATAAACCTAACTACATAAATACATATAAAATATAAAAAGTGCCAAGATCTTTTATACTAATCGCTTAAGAACCTTATGAGTTATTATATCAAGTTTTTGTCTGTGTTACTAGTTTTGCTTGTTTTATTTTCTACTATGCTAAAAGCATATATTTTATTTAAAATTATTTGGAAACTGGTTTCTCAATTCTTTACCTGGGGCAAATGTTTTACCTTAATCATCTTTCATGAATTAAACAAAATAGAAGCTATATAAGATTAAAGAAATATATTATATTTAAATTTAAAAGAAGGAAACATTTTGTGATATTCCAAATTGAATTTCCAGTCTTTATTGTAAATATTGATTATTTTTTTTTTAATTTCAAAATTATATCCCAAAATTGTTCATGTGATATTTTTTGTCAGAATTTTTATTCTTTGGCTATATTAAATTAATTGTTGAAATATAATGTTATTTTGTTATTCATTCTTTTGGCATTCAACGTATATATTATAAATATTTAAAAAAAATAAATTAAAGAATTATAATGTCAACATTACACATTTTTGACTAAAATTGTATGTAGTAAAAAAATCTCCAGTTTCTTGTAAATACTAAAAACAAGCTAAACAAGCAAAAGATTATACTAAAACTGGAAAGAATATTTTTTCTCTTTATTTTACTTTCATTTAAAAGAAAATAAGTAAAATTTAAAAAAAAAAAACAAAAATGGAGACTTGTTAGGAAATAAAATATCAAAATGTATATATATTTTTCTATACAATGTTTATTTCTAAGACTCAAAATTTAAAGTGTAGAAATATTTAAATAATAAGCGAAGAATTGTAAAGGGATTGCGGAATTTTTCTTGTTTTCAGCTGAAATAGAAATAATTAGGTTTTCTTAATAAAAAATAAAAAAAATAAAATAAGAAGCATCTTTATAGTCGTAAAAAATCAATAATTGTCAAAATATTGTAAAACAAATGTATTTACATAATATTTAAGTAAGAATTCCCTCTAAGAAAAAAACAGAAACTTCAAAATCACAATTTTAAATCTTCTTAAATTTAACTAAGCAACAGCAAAGAAAAAAAAATAAAAGCAAAATAATAAATTAAATGAAAAAGAAATTTTAAGATATTTGTAAATGTAAAAAAGTTAAAAAAGAATAAATGAAAAATCCAAAATTTACAACTATTTAATATCATTATTGTGATTTCTCATATAGCAGGTAATTTGGAAGCACAATTCATTTTTTACTGGGGGTAGGAGAAACATGAAATTTAATTAACTAATTTTGTTTTCGAATTAATTTTATAACGTCGGGTTTATATATCAAAATTAAGGTGAGTACTGCTTATTATATGCTGGAAATATCTATGGAATGAGGAGCTACTACTATTAGAACACTAATAAAATATTTAAAAAATAAATGAATTTATAAAAAAATGGTTTGTTTTATTTGGCAATTTATTTTGATACGCTAAACTTGTTATTGTCAAATTGACAAATAGTTTAAGCGAAGCACTTTAACGTAAAGCTGATTTCTAATATTCCCAAATGATATTATAAAAGCAAAAAGATCTGGAAAGCCACCCAGAGCTTTTTCGAGTTAATGCAAAAGACACCCAATAGATAGAGAAAAGATCACCCAAATTGTTAAAAAAAAGATGTAAAGTTCCTTTTCCTTTGCCTCCTGCTCACTGCAGTCATGTGCAATTTGATAACCGATTACATCGACCTCAGTATCCGGTATGTGATATCGGTTACAACTTACTTGGTTGCGGAGACATAATTCAGACTAGAATCCGAATATCAGGCACCGTTGCAATGCAATGAGCCATGAAGTACTACTTACATGGCATGATACACAAAAGGTGGCTCGATTTTTATCAGCCTTTAAAATGTTCCCTAGCTAACGCCTAAAAAACAAACGAACATGTTTTGTTTAGCGTTAAAAATCAGGCACAGCCGTTTACGCGTTGTTATCAAGTCGCCACTAAAATTGGAACGCAATAAGGCATGTGACACTTGATGAAGGAGACTGGAACCAGAGACAGTAAAATACTGTGGTCAACAAAAACTCCTAACAAGCCGATCGGTTTTTGACTTCGGGATGTAGATGAACTCTCTGATGTTGTAACACAGTTATTTAAAAGAGGAGAAACACTGAACCGTGTATATTTAGTGCTGTAGGTATTTAAAAAGATGTATTCATGTAGATGAGAACAAAAGGATTGAAAGATGAATTGTTAGGAACACACAACAGACCTTTTTCAACAGAGAGGTTATGATTTGGACTGAAGGGATCATAACTTGCTAACTTCACTGAATCTCTACTAACAAAGCATCGTCATATCAAATGCAGGTGTTATTGCATTTATGTGATCCAGGAGGTATTATTTGGCCTGCTTCCCCTTCGCGTTGATTGATATTGCCGTTGAATATGACAGAACCAGCTTAGCCGGTCACTCTCCATTTTTCTTGAAGTATGTATTTTTGACGTGAAGGCTTTCTCGGACCTTGGAACTTCACGCGAATCATCCTCATCTCAAATGTCGAGCGCACAGCTGTGGTGTTAGACCTTCTTTTCAGATAAGTGGAATTTTTTGGTCGCAGAAGATGGCTTAGTTTTTCTGCCACTTCTTCCACCCCACAGATTGCTTCGATATTGATCATAGATCCCAGATATTTAAACTTTTCGCAATTCAGAATCACTATTCCATTCATAAAAATTTCTGGAATAGATCTGAGCGGGAGAAAGAAAGAGCAAAACAAGGAGTCTGCCTTTTCGAACTAATATGATACCCATTCCCGTACAAAACATCCACCCACACATATATCCCACATAATGGTTCCATGTTCAGAAAAGAAAAACGGTTTTACTTTGAAGTCCGTCACTTTTCCTTCAAGCAGATTATCAAGGACTGTATTTAATATCAAGCGACTTCCGACACTTCCCTGTTGTCACCGGCTTTGATTACCAACTCCTCGGTGATTTCAGCGTTGCACATTACTCTTGTCTTTACTCCCTCATGAATGTCCATGATCATCTGGACGTATATTTCTGGAACTCTTCGTTTTCTTCGTGCCACCCATAACAGATCTCTTGGTTGTCTATCAAAGACCTTTTCAAAATCAACCAACACCATATACGATGTTTTTCCATCATGATTCTTATACTTTGGATTGCACATGTGGTTGATTTACGCACTGGCCATCAGATACTTACTTACTTACTTACTTACTTAGGTGGCGCTACAGTCCGGGGTGGACCTGAACCTTAACTGGCCATCAGATAGTTATATTATTTCCGCAACAGGATATCTCATACAGGTTAGTAATGGAATACAATAACTGCCAAATGTCCGATTCAGCTCTGCCTACAAGTCATTCTGTTGATGAAATTTGTTATCATGTTTTCGCACACTTGTGGCTGTATTTCGCAAAAAATAGCTGATAGCTCTGATATTTTCTTTTCATACTTGAATAGTTGTTGAAAACGTAGTATCTTTAATATAGTCCCAAAGGAAAAAGGCTAATGGGGCTAAGCCGCACGATCTCTGCTGCCAAAAAATGTCCACCCAATAGAGCCATTGTTTCACCAGATGTGTGGCATGTGGCGTTATCGTCCACGTCCATAGCATCGATTTCAAGCAAAAAAAAAAAGTCATTCGGTAGCGCAATCCATTCACTGAAACGGTCACACCAGCATCATTTTCGAAAAAATATGACCCAGTGACACCGCCAGTCCAAAAATCGCACCAAACTGTCACTCGTTGTGGATTCACAGGTTGGCCCCCTATTTGTCTTGGGTTTGCCGAGCCCCAGACGCGACAGTTTTGTTTATTTACTTTCCCAGACAAATATAAATGAGCATCGTCCTCTTTCTTCACGGAGAAGCTATAATCAGGACTAAATGGATCATGACTTTCGCCTGTGGGGTATTGGAAGGCATCGCAGTTTTGGATCACTTTATAACAGAGGCCAATCAAATGCTGGTGCTGTTGCATTTGTGTGATCCAGGAGTTTTTAAACCTGCCTATTTTTGAACGATTGTTACACGTGCTTGCTCCCATTACTCATTATTGTTCGATATTTCTTTTACGACGGTGACCTCCAGTCTTGTCAACCCACGGATTTACGTGCACGCTTGGGGGATAGTTTCAAGTTATTATTTGTGTCGCAATTTGATTTCTCTCCTTAGTCGCCTTTAACGACAAGCGCTGTTTTTTTTTGGGGGGCAAACAGCAGTTAAATTCTTAGCCCGTCGCTGCACGAGCACTGGAAATGAGTCTCATTACTCAGAATTCGGTGTAAAAAACTAAAATAAGTTTCCGCGTATTTTCACTGTTTTTCTGGTAAATGTTCACTATTTCGATCGATATTTAATAACCTAGTTTTTATTCATCGAACGTCATCGGAATGATAGTTGATGACAACATTCAACAATATCGCAAAATTTAAAATGGCACCTCTCGTTAGATCAGTGGTTCCTAACCGGTGGGGCACGGCTCCCAGGGGGGGCATGGGGATTGTAAAAGGGAGGCGTGGACACAATTTGAGTTGTACATTTTTGATGCAAAGAATACAATATTGAAGATTTCAATATTTATTTGCACCCAGAAGAGCTGGGGAAGAAAATCCAACACCAGAAGTTAACAAATAAAACTACGTTTTTCACAATTAATTTACAAAAAATGTATAAACAAACATGTATACCAGCAAGAATATTTTAAATTCTCGATGCATTAAATATATTTTTCAATGAAAATTTGGAATTTTTAATTGGACATGCGATTCTCCAATTCGCCCTAAGGGGGGCATGCTGTTGAAAAGGTTGGGAACCACTGCGTTAGATGATCCTATATTAACAAAAAAGATCTATTATAAACATCTTTGAATGAATTTACTGCGTCAAATATTAAACAATTTGCATTGAGTTCATACGTAAAACCAGTACCTCTGCTTATGTATGTTTTTTGAACTTTTTTTTTAGTCGAGCTACTTCCTTGTACTTCTGCTTTCCAATTCTAAATTGAAATGATCTTCTTTTCCCTATTTGAAATATGGCATCCCTGATCATGATGATCAGACTTATTATCACATACGTGGCCATCGTATGATGGCCGAAACTTGTTCAACGGATAACGGAAACCACGCACGAGAAGCTACAACGTATTGCCTCTCTCGGCATTACAGGTGTGATGGGCACCTTCCCAACGGTAGCACTTGAGGCTATTGTTGCGCTGTCACCCTTACAAATCTTCATACGGAAGACGGCTCCTAGATATATGTTAAGCTGCAGCTGGAATACGAGTTTAAACCAGGTGACCTCGTGGGACACCTAAAAATACTTGATTCAATTCCGATAATGGACATGTTTCGTTCCATCCCGGACGCTATGGTTACGGATTATTATTTTGGAAGACTATTTGGTGTTTACGTATTAGACCGGACAAACTGGGCCAATGGCGTTCCACCACTGGAACCTTGAAGTCCGATCTGGTTCAACAACGGATAAGAAATGGAATCTGAATAATTTTTATAAATTTTTTATAATTCAAATGATTTCTTTTTCTGTAATTGATACAGTAGTACTCTTATAATATGTATATATATAGCGTTGGCATTTTTCAATTCAACAACTACAAATGCATACCTACAATGAAAGCAATGAAATATGTAGCATTTCATTGCCTACCATTAGGTGCTAGAACTAGGAGGAAGTAGAATGATAGGAAAGATAGGTTTGTGCATTGGGTAGGTTTTTTTTTTGTTTACTATTATCACAGTCAAGTGCTGTTACGATGCGTTGCAATTCCTGGTCAGGCACAATAAGTGGGTATCTGTCCACCGAAGGCTGACTAGGAATCCGCATTCTAAGGACCAGCACCTTATTGCAGAGAGCAGTTTTTAATGCAGCTATAGATTGTAAAAGCCTGGGGTGAAGTGAAGTTGGTCTTCATTCCCAAGGCAGGGAAATCTAGTTACATCAATGCCAATGATTTCAGAACAATAAGTCTAATCTCTTTCGTCCTGAAAACCTTTGAAAAGCTAATGAACATCTATATTCGCAGCCGAATCGATTATAGCGCGATCTCCGCCACTAGTCCCTTATGGACTAGAAATATACACTTGCAGCGCTTTAAGACATTGAAGGAGCATTGAAATATGTCAAGACGTATGCGGTGGAAAGAGCATTGCAGAATTCCAACGTTTATTAGTCTTTCTCTTACTCGTAGGTGATTATGAGCCTCCTGCCTGCTCATTGGAAGGAATAACAATGCAGCACTGGGCGATATTGACCTAAGAGTATAGCTGCCTCCAAAGGCACACCACAAGTGTAGTCATTTCATAGTAAAAGGAATTACATACGCAGATGACGTAGTATTGCTTGCGACATTAAAATTCCTATCAACTCTGAGCTCACTGTAAGAAAACTCCCTACAGACACTTAGTACGTGGACACAACAATGCGGTCTTGGAATCAATCCCCAAAAGCTGTTCACTAATAAGAGAAGCATACCACAATTCAAGCCACCAGGGATTGAGGGATTACCCCAGAAGGTGGCAGAGTGCGAAATATCTAAAAATTATTTTCGAGAGAAAACTGAGTTGGAAGCCAAATGTCGATGACAGAGTTAAGAAAGCAGAGAATGATTTCCAAACATGTAACCGTATTTTCGGCAAAATACTCGCACACAGGAGAGTCTACTATTTTCATTTTTTAAGGTGATATCGTAAACCGTGGTGGTGACCAGTTTGTAACCTACTAAGTTTTTGATATTGTTACATCCAGGCTAGGATTCGAAAAGATAAAACATAATTCTATTTAATTAATTCTTGATTATTATTCTAATAATTCACTTATTCAATCCCACAATTCATTTTCACAATTAATCACTTTAAACAAACAACCACTTTTCTCTTATTCAATACTTCCACTTTTTCTCTATACTTTTCACTACTGTCATCTATTACACTTCTGTATCGCGGGTCAAAACTAGAATGTCTTGGGTGCTCCTGCGACACCTATTTGCATCTTCCAGTGACACCCACCGAAACTTCCAGATTCGTTGAGTTCAGAAAGCTCGAGAACAACAGATGAACTAACTATCCCACAGCTACTCAAACTGACACAGCTGTAAGTTGTAGTTAAGAAATTTGTATTGAAAATCCTGAAATTGAAAAATATTTACTTCCGCCAATTGAAATTGATTCCAAGCATATTCTAAAATTATGAAAAACAATTTCACATTAACAGATTTGCTAAATTCAATTACCTTTATAATGAAGTTTGAAAAAAAATAATAATAAAATCACGAACAAAATATTCGGCGGGATGTGTTAGTGGTCGGAGGGATGTCAAACTTTGACATTTCATGAAAAATTCATCACATCGGTTCATCAGAAACGAAGAAAATGGGTTTTGGAAGCACTGTTTATCCTCGCTAACTGACTTAGCGGCGATAGCTATCCCTATATCCGCCTTCTTAGATTTAGACACTTGCTGGCATTGTTCTTGAAGGGCTGAATGGATCGTTTGGCCTATCTTACACCTGGGAAGTTTTTCCAATAGTGTATTTTGTATGTTCCCAGCTTTTTATTGCAGTAATTGCTGCCGATCTGGGAGTACAGCAGAAGGTTCAGGACCTGTAAATGGTGTT
Source organism: Portevinia maculata (assembly GCA_949715645.1). Classification (NCBI taxonomy): domain Eukaryota; kingdom Metazoa; phylum Arthropoda; class Insecta; order Diptera; family Syrphidae; genus Portevinia; species Portevinia maculata. The sequence continues at coordinate 362,900,246 of OX454525.1, read as the reverse complement.
TCTGAACTATTTCTGGCTAATTCATCGGCCTTTTCATTACCATCAAACCCTTCATGGCCCGGAACCCACCATAGTTTGGCCGATCGTTTGAAGTGTTTTGAAATAGTGCATGACTTGACTATCCGTGAATATATGGATGTTTGCGCCTTTAATACCAGATATATGAATGTGGCTGGAGCACTCTTGAATGGTGTGTATCTCTGCTTGAAATACGTTGGGACTTTTTTCCACGGGTATCGTAAAATGTGTACTTGGCAAGTATATTCCGGCTCCTATCCCCGATTTCATTTTAGAACCATCCGTAAACCTTTATATGCCGTTGTGGCTGTTTGGTGGGTTATTACTAACCCATGCTTTTCTTTGGGTTTCTATGGAGTTCATCCAGTAGGGTCATAAGTTCCGGATGGTCGTTAAGCCTTATCTCATTTAACTGTATGCAAATTTTTGCACTGTGGATCGCCACTTTTTGAATCTATATGTGGAGTGGAGCGGTGTTAATCCAGTTAGTGCCTCTAAGGCAGCTGTTGGACAGGTTCGCATGGCTCCGGAGATATCTAGGTACGAAAGTCGTTGTATCTTTTTGAGGTTCTCTATTGCGATCTTGTGTGTGGATTTTATCCACCATAGTATGGAGGCGTATGTAATTATGGGTCTTATCACCACTGTGTAGATCCACTGGAAACCAGTCTGGGGCTGTCTTAAGAGCATTTTTATACCTTATTCTAAGAGTATATTCATTTTGACGCATAGTTTGTAACATACGAGTACCTTGATATTGCCCGTAGACCCCTAAAAGTTACTATATTTATGATCAGCATCGATAGTAATGTCGATCTAGCCATGTCCGTCCGTCAGTCTGTCTGTCGGCAAAAATTAGGCCTTTAAACTGGGCCTAGAGAGCTGAAATTTTAACCATATACTCTCTAGGGTCCCGAAATAATTAAGTTCACGAATTTTTAAAATCCGCCCACAGACACGCCCACAAACTCAAAAAAACAAATTTTTCGAAAAAATCGAATTTGAGCTAGAAAGCTGAAATTTTTTATATATGATCTATGACCCCTAAAACTGCTTGGGAGATAAAATTGTCAAAATCCGCCCACAATTAAATATTAAATATTAAATAATTAAATAAAATAATTTTATTGAAAAACCAAAATTTGAGATAGGGAGCTGAAATGTATACTATATACTCTCTAGGGGCCCTTTATGCTCATGTCTAAAAAAAATTTTAAATCCGCCTACTGACACGCCAACAATTAAATAAAACAATTTTGAAAAACCAAAGTTTGGGCAAGGGAGCGTTTTTTTACAAAAACTTTAAATATTATATAACAAAATATGTAGAGCGTTCTTAACAATTCACTCATAATTAGACTTTTGTCACGCCCACTTATGAGGTATAGGAACAAGAATAGGGTATCCAACAGTTCGCCCAAGCGGACTGTAGCAGGTCCCTATGTTTCATTCTTGATGTGACTTCATATAAGTCAATGATGACAATGTCATCGGCGTACCCAATTGTAATGTAGCCGGAATTGCTCAATTTGTGTAGCAGGTCGTCGATGACTAGTAACCACAAGAGGAGTGGTAGTACGCCCCCTGTGGACAGCCCCTTACAGCTGACACTGATACTGAGGTCATTCCTGACGAAGCAGTTATTATCACTTTCCAGCATCGCTTTGATCCATTTTATAGCTGGTTTATCTATGTTTCTATGGTGCAAAGCACTTGATATGGATTTATATCCATGGCTTTCAAAAGCACCCTCTGTATCCAGAAAACTACATAGTGCGATCTCTTTGCACCGGTAGGTGTTTTTAATCTCTGTTGTTGGTTTTAGCAGAGCGCCTTCCGTGGATTTGCCCTTTTGGTAAGCATATTGATATGCGTGCAGAGGATGCTGTTCATTAAGCATTCTCTAATATGATCGTCGGTAATCAGAAAAAACGATGTCAAGCTTATAGGACGATATGATTTATGTAATTCACTCGGCTTGTTTCCAGATTTAGGTATGATTTTTTTTTTTTTTTTATATAATTTGCTTACGCTAAAGGGATTTTCTTCTGTTGTTACAGTACCCTTATAATGCTAGGAACACAGTGTAAGCTACTTGGTATTAGAAAGAATAGAGAGATAGGAAAGAAGTGTTTGGGTGCAGTTGTAGGATTTTTCTCCACGGGTGGTGTCTAAGTTACTTAGGGAGATAACGATTTCATGTATTCGGTATAAAGTAATGGACTTGCCGGGATTCGAACGCACGACCTTCCATTCCGTAAGCGAATACACTACTACTGCACCATTGCCACCCGCAAGAATACCAAGCTTACTAGGGGCTAAAACGATACCGCCTGTACCGGATGGCTTCAATGGTTTAAATGAGTTAATTCCTCATTTATCTTTCGGAGTAAAAGTGTTTCGGATAAACTGTTGTTTCTGCTGAGGTTTCTTGGAATTTAAACCTTCGCTTTATGGTCATTTGAAATATCCATAGTGAAAGACCCTGGGAAGTGGGCGTAAAGAAGAATTGTCAGATTGTCAGCATGCCTTGTGCTTGATCCTTTACCAGAGCCCTTTGGAGACGTAACACCGCGGGAAGTTTTTCAAGCTTCACGCAGTTTTAACGCCAGGCGGCCATTTGGATCTACGCAACTGCAAGTTGTACTTGGTCAGCAGGGATTTTTATTGTTCCCATGCTCCGGTGCGTTTGACTTTGTTAAAAAGCTTTCTTACTCTCTTCAGGATAGTCTCAAGGTTGTCGTTCCACCATGGTACGCACCTTTTAACCACAGTGCGCTTAACCTTGCAACTACTTTTGAAGGAGGCGAGAATGATGTCATTTATCTGACGTTGCGCAGTTGGTCAGTCTGTTATCATAACGGACTGGCGCGTGTTCGGTGTTGCACCATATCTCGAATCTAATGTGCATATGATCCGATAAAGACGCCACACCAGACACACGCCAGTCCTCTATGATATCCTGAATAAAAGGAGATGAGATGGTAAGGTCCAAGGTATCTTCTATTACAGTTTCTAAAAGTGGGCTTATCACCCTTATTAAGAAAAATGAGGTTATTGCTATATAAGTATTCTAAAAGCGACTCACCTCTTTTATTTGTTTCACTGCTGCCCGAAATTATATTGTGTGCATTTGCCTTGCAGCCAATGATCACGTGTACTTGCTAGTCCTCGCAGTACCGGACAAGTTCCTGTACTGGGGAAAGAGGCTCTCCATCCGTCTCCATCTTCATCTATTTTTACTGTTTAATCCGAAGATCTTACCATTAGTTGCCCATGTTTCATGGATTACTCCAATAGCGATGTTCCCTTCGACACATCGCTGGCTAAAGGTGTCCGAGGCACCCATAGCCCGGTGCAGGTTGGCCTGCAGCACGCTTAGACGAGTTGTCATTTGTTGCGTGTATATTCAGGGTTGCGTACTTTGTTGGGCTTATTGTCACCCCTTCGCCGTACGATACCCTGTTGAGGAAAACCACCTTGTCTGCCTCTCGGACTTTTAATTGTACGCCCGCCTTGCGCCTGTGCCTGAACCGGTTTTGGCTTTCCTTGGCGGTGCAGTTCTCACTGTTGGAATTTTCGGCTGCGCTTAGCTTCGCGTTTATTGCTGCATTTTCTAGCACTAGCGTTGTAGTGCTTGCAGCTGTTACCAGGCCCAGTTGAATCAGTTTCAGTACTGCGGTGAGCTTTCCTAGCTTTTTTTTAAGTTCGGGCTATTTGGCTGCTTTTCGCCCTGTTTAGCACTTTTGAGTATAAGTTTGGCCTGTCCGAAGCGGAAGGAGATCATCCCCTTAAGCTCCACAAGTCTCCTCATGGTACTGTCTATGAGCAATTTCTGTCTCATCCAATCTTTGCAGAGCTCTCCACGCTCTAGTATTTAGCTCTTTGTTTTTTCAGTCGAGTATGGCCAGAATCCTTTCCTTAGCTTCACTGGTACTCTTCGAGTAGAACCCTCTTATGACATGTGGTTTTGGAAAGTATTCCTCTCCCACAAGCATCACCTCTAACCCACATTTCTCCTTTAGCTTGGCGAAAACTGATTTCATCCACTCTGAAGTGGCCGTGTCCAAACATACGATCATGAGCCAACCGGCTTTAAATGTAGTACCGCGGAAGGCAGGTTTAACCTGTTCCTCACGAAGTTCTATAATAGTGATATCCATAATCTTCTCTTGCATCTGAATCATTTGTTCGTTAGAGAGAGGATTACGATCCATGTCTACTGGTACAGCCCCCAGTCTAACATAGCTTGCTATACTGCTATACGAGACTTTATCGATCGGATGTGTTCCCAATGCGCCCTCGTTTCGCTTCGGATTGAGGCAGGGTATTGTTGCATCCAGGCTAGGATTCGAAAAGATAAAACGTAATTCTATTTAATTAATCTTTATTAGTTCTCTTTCAATGTCTTTTACTTCTTGATTATTATTCTAATAATTCACTTATTTAATTCAACAATTCACTTTCACAATTAATCACTTTAAATAAACAATCACTTCTCTTATTCAATATTCTCTATACTTTTCACTACTGTCATCTATCGCCCTTCTTTATCGCGGTTCACAACTCGAATGTCTTGGGTGCTCCTGCGACATCTATTTATATCTCCTAGTGACACCTCTCGAAATTTCCAGATTCGTTGAGAAGGTTCGTTAAGTTCAGAGGGTTCGAGAACAACATACCAAGTTATACCACAGCTACTCAAACTGCTATTCCAATGCTGCCAAAATCGGTAATATGGCCACTTTCTACTAGATGGCGTAGTTGACTAATTAATGCTGAATGACACAGTTCAAGCAAACATGCAACAGTATTATCTTAGGATCGCATACCCTTCACCTCGGTACTCTTATTTGCCATCGTGTTTTTTGCAAAGATTCGGGTCTGCTCAATGGCGCTCCTCTTTTTCTGTGAGCGTTTAAAACTGCGTTGCTCTGATGGCGTAAATCTTAAGTACTCAGACTCAGTCCGTGCCACATTGCCGACTTTCTCAGGTACGTCATTTGTATCAGGATGTCTTTCGTCCAATAATATGCTGTGTGCTAGATTTTGCAATAAAGTCACTGAGTTGAGACAAGTTCTCTTCAAGTTCCCCCGTTTCAGAGTCGATGTTTACAGACTGTGCCATTGGCAGATGTCATGTCGTCATCGACAGGGTATTCTAAAACATCACTAGTTAATGATGTAATTTTAGAGGCACCATTTTCTTTTTGTTTTTTTTTTCTTGGTTTGGATGCATTTGGATTCTACGAGTGATTCGGGGTAATGGGTCGCCCGTGGTCTACTCGTATAATCACAGGAAGGCCGTCTTTAAGTCGGAGGTAGCCATGCATCCTTCGGCGTTTGTTGTTCCACCAATATTAGAGATTTGTTGACGGGGTTAACTAGCCGCATATGTTAAGGGGGCTCCTGTCCTCGAATCCGCAATTGAGATAACCATCCTCCTTTATGGTGGCTTGGGACTGGCAGGTAACACTTGGCAGAGTTTTTCAGTTGGTGATAGTCTACATAGAACCGAGTGCAGCCATCTTTATTTTTGACCTGTACAATTGGAGGTGCCCAGCCCATGGGCTTTTAGAGCATTCGGTTACCCCTTCATTCTCTATTGTCGACACCATCGCTGCAACCTCCGTTTGCCATGGGTAATCGTCTGAGAGGTTGACGAATTGGTCTCGCGTCTCCAGTATTTATCCGGTATTGTACAAGATGTGTTCGGCCACACTGACAGTCCTGCAAAGCGAATATATCAGCAAACTCGATGATGAGGTTCCCTGTCATGGCTTGCTGCTCCTGATTCGTATCGCACTGATCAAATAAAGTTTTTTTCTCCTCAATTATTTCCGTTGATGAACGAGCCTTCCTAACACCTTCCTGTGATCGGTACCTACACAATTTCCAATCACCTCACCTTCGTACGGGAACCATATTGTTCTTGGACTTCACAAGCATTTTTCCCATGGCGCAGTTTTCTGGTTCAAAAAGAAAGAATCACATCACATTTTTTCAGCTTTGTACAAATCAGTTAAAGAGGATGGTAGGACCTCGACCTTACTAATGATTGTCATAAGAGATGCGGCATTGTTGTTTCCGTACACCATCGCATTCTCCACGTTTCGGTACTTCAGAACTTGCATACCAATGCCTAGTACTTGTAATAAAGGCTCTACTGGGATAAGGAAGGGTGTGAAGGGAAATGACGTGGAAACTTGAGCTCGAAAGGAAGTCAGGATGTGGACTGGGTCTAAGGAAAAGGGAGGAATGATGGAAGCAGCAAGCGCGGCATGCTTGTCTTTATTGCACGGCTCCGCTCGTCGGATTGTCGCAGTCCTTGCCTCCTACTTCCACCAGCCTTAATCACAAAAACATAAATCATGCCGGAAAGGACATCTACTTACTTTGTCGGACCGCGGACGGACGTTCACCGGTCTGAGGAGTGCTTAGAATGATATTCAGCGCTGGCCAGTTCCCTCCCATCCTGGAATTCCCTCGGCCAATGATCCGGAATTCCCCAAGCCGAAGCGGATGCCGCTCCTAGATCACGTCATCGTTTCCGAACGGGCTTTAACTTACCCTAACACCCCTGAAAATTTACGCCTTAGCACTCCATCACACTTTTCAGCGTGATAATAAAAACACAAAAATCATCCACCAGTTGGCGTGATTTACAAAAATATACTTTTATTCACTTCACAACTTTTCTAACGTGCTTTATCCTAACATATAACGCTAGTAAATTAAACATTAACCGGTTTCCAACACCGAACAAAAGAAACGAACGAACAAATACTGTTCCACAATTTGGCTTTTGGATTGATTCCTTATTATTTCATTTGAAATAAATCTTTATTTTTACCCAGAAAAACAGCAAATTTCCGCTTTCCCCCGCTGCTATGAGCGAGATTTTTTTTTGGCTTTAATGGGCCACCAAACAAATTCTCCCGTACGCGATTTAACCAGATATCCCCCTACCTACCTAAAATGAGCTATCTGTAGTGGTTATCCCACAAGCAGTGAACACACCAGATACACGAGAAGGGGGGTAAACGAAAATTGTCCACTATGGATCCCACAAATTCACCTACAAGTTTTGATTGGAAAACGGTTATCACACTTCAAACTTACGATCACGTCAATTTTATCAAATATAATAATTGAATAAATAAATTAATACACACTATCACAAACTTAAAACTACTTAACAATACGTGCAAACCGAACTAAATTACGAAATAAATATATGTTCGTTATATGATCCGGGTAATTGCTCCGGTATTTGCGACCCTAGAGTCGATAATGCCCTTGTGTCCCTTTGACCTTGGGTCGTACTGCAAGCGCCTGTAGCACATTAAAGTTTCAATATGACTAAATAACGCGATATAGTTTCTACTATATGCTGGAATTTATTCACACGATATCTCACTATGATACGGCCATTTATAACTGCTCCATGCGCACTAGTATTCAAGTGGTATCTCGCCTGCTCTGGATTTCTTGAAGTCTGGGCTTCTCGTACTGTTACGATTTCAAATTTGAAGGGTTTCACCTTTTTTCTCTAGGACGGCCACTTCTCTCTAGGCAGTCTGGCCGTCCAGTGTCGGTTCCCCTTCAATATGTCTTCCAATGGATCCAGGTGTCTCCTTTTGGAATTGGTGTCTTGGTGCACCTACCGTTTATATTTTATTTTATTTTTTGTATTTTCCTGTTTTCACCCAGTACAAAAAAAAATATACACGTCACTGCCTCACGTAGTAAGGTCTTTAAAAAAAAACAGTCACTTTGGAGATCGAGGAGGTGCCGACTTTGTCGGTCTATGGTTTGAATTAAAGTGATCTCTAGGGTTCTGTTACCTCTACAAATTCAAAACTGTACGTCGTTCGTCACACCACCATTCGACTGTCCGGTATTCTCGTCCGATTTCTGTGGTTTTTGCTACACCCTTATGCCGGTCCCTGTCTTACGTTCGTTTTTTTATTGTTTTAATTACGAGGATTGTCATCAATCGTCATCTTTAAAACTACCACCCACACTAGCGCACCCCAGCAGCCAGGACCTCAACCCCGCCACAGCCTATCTCGCAACCGCCTCCCTGGAGGATTTCTTTCGTACTTCGCTTTGCAATCCCTTCCAGTATGGTGCGGATGACACTGAACCTCGTCCGCTTTGTCAAACGTCAAACTGCACAAATCATAAAAGGTCTGTTCCTTTACTTTTGTAGTAAGAATGGAAAAGACTGTCAAAATGGCAGTGGTGGGGATAAATTCTCTCACAGAGAGAGACACTTACGAAAAAGTTAGGGAACGCTTTTGTAGTAAACTATGAATAATGACAGATATGACAGTTGCCTAAATTATAAATTGCAAAGGTAAAGATAAGTCGAAAATGTCTGATAAACAAGAAGAATTTGCTAACTTATTATCAATATTAGTTGATTCATCTAGTGATGAAAGTGATTCGGCATTAATCGAACTTCTTTTTGATGAGTCCGAGTATGTGGAAGAGTTTGTACTGACTGAACTGCAAGCATTCGAGAGAGGAAAATGCGACACTGCATACGTGGAAGAGATTGTGCCTTCGTACAGCGAGGAAGAATTTCGTCGTCACTTTCGCATATCAAGGAGTTTATACAAAAGTCTTAGTGAACGATTTGAACAGTGTGAAGCCTATATGAAGCTGCGTTCTGATAAACGAATGACCAGCGAAAAGAATCTTGCGATTTTTCTGTGGTTTGCTGGGCACGAGGCTTGTATCTTCCGCGATTTAGCAGATCGTTTTGATATCTCACTGTCTTCGGTATGTCGGGTAGTAAATAGGGTGACAATGTTTATAAGCAGTTTGTGCACAGGGGTAATAAAACTTCCCAATGAAGAAAGAAAAGCCGAAATAGCATTTTTTTCAAAAATAAAGCTGGAATACCGAATGCCATTGGTATGTAACAACAAAAATATATGCCACACTTGCGGTATTAATGTTTGCAATAGACAAATAAACGCACAATAAAAGTTTCATTGCATTTGATATGTAGTATGTACTTCAGTTTATTATTGCATATTATGTTCAAAAAAAAAATTCTTCACTGGATTTTTCTCGATCTTGCAAAAAGTTGAGAACTCTGTTTTGGTATTCCTTCCGTTCTTTTTGCACTTCCTCAACTTTTTGTAAAATTCGTTGTTGCACAGAGCCAGAGGAGCCCACTCTTCTTCTTGTGTGATGATTCCTCCTCGGAAGCATCAATCGTTACAGTACCTGTAAAATCCAAATAAAATTGAATAATTATGATAACTTCTCTAATTTCGTATACTTACTTGATGTAGAAGGCAAAGTTGGGTTTCAAAAGAATAATTATCGGCTTCGGCATCCGCATCTCTGTTAAGCATATCTTCCCGCGTAGTACCATTATTTTCTTCGCTGTGAAGAGTGTATTTTGGGTTAATGCCCCTCCTCTCTCCTAGTACTTGGTCAAGTTCACTTAAATTTGGAATAACGTTTTCGTTAATCAAAAAAAAAAGAATTATCAAAATCTTACTTTTTATATAAGCAGGTCTTCCGATCCCGTCCTGTTTTTGAATTATGCAGCTTTGCTTTTTTATATTGCCGCTCTAGATTGCGGTACTTACTATGAACCCGCGCCTCGCTAAAAAAAATATCCCTTTTGCATAAGTTCATTCGTTATTATGAGCCCACATCTTTTTTTTTTGGTTTTAAATTTTTGTAATTTCCCCAATAGGGTGCGTACTTCCAACCACGTATTCTTCTGTTGGTCTCTTTGATTCTCGGCCTCAGAGAGAGAGTCGTGGAAGTGTTGGTCATTGTTTTCCAATGACTGTGAGACCGTAATTTCCTCGAAGTCTTCTCCCTGACTCTTCATTACCTCCTGGGTAATTTGGTCTCTATATTGTGGATCTTAAAGTAAAACTCGAAATTATTATTATTTCATATTGTCTAATGTCTACTTACCATTTTCTATCCGAAGAAATGTTCGAGGAGAACACTCAATACTTAATTTTCTGCCTGTTGATTCCATTTTAATGCGAAATAAATCAAAACAAATGCACTCATATGTCAAATAGGACAACAAATTTCAAATCAGCTGTTGATTGTCAGGTGAGTGACAGCTTTTTCAATTCTTACACCAAGAAATTTGTTGAGTAAAAATTCGTAAGATTCTCAGTGGAGGGGAAATATCTTGCTCTCTCGATGACACTCTCTTTTACGAATTTTTCGAGTTAGGGAACGGCATTGAGTAAAAATTCGTAAGAATTAGTAAAAATTCGCAAGATTTAAAAGTAAAGGAACAGACCTAAAATCTCGCAGACGTCAACACTAATGTCGGCACACATTTTTATATTTTTCCGTGAAAGACTTCTCAAATACGTGGATTTAGGTCGGTGGTCGACGCCTACGACTTACGAGTATGATCCTCAACGGCTCGACCGCCTCTCCCCATGGCCGCGGGTGAGTGTGTTTTCCCATCCTGCTCCCTTGCCTTTTTTCTTTTGCAGCCTTTTTCTAGCAATGGCCGCTACATGGACTGGACAATCCCCGCCGTGGACACAATTGCACATACATGCCTCATGGTAATGTCCTCGCAGTTGAACGTGAAGTTCTATTCCTCGGGGTGTTAAACCGAGCGGCTGGTGAAACGTAAGCGTGACGTTGCATCGTGTTTTAAACAAATCGTGCACGACACGCTTATACTCCACTAGGCCTCCCAGTACAACTTGGTGCTGTTTACGTGCCCTTTGGATATTAGTTTTCATTGTTGCAGTTCATATTCTCTCCGTTTGGAAGTTTGGAAGCAATGTCATCACGATATGGGGATTAATTCATTTTTCTTTCCCTACATTCAGGGTGGCTGCCACATACTACATTATGCGCCTTCACTAAATCAATCCCGATGATGCATTTGTCGCAAATATGGGATACTAGGAAAGCGTAGGAGAACGCTAATCCTGCATAAGAAGGACCTCCCCATACACTTTCGCCGTCGCTTCTGTAGCTGTTTTCAGGCAGTAGCTGCTGGTACTGTGCAGGGAAGTCTGATGGACGATGACCCTAATTTTAATCGAAGCGGTGCCACCGGTGTCGATGATTGTCACGCACTTCTTTCGACCGATATATGCTTACACTGTTAAGAGTCTGATTTCCTCGTTTGGCTTAGGAGATTTGAATGAGGTCCAGAGGCGTTGATTCCAGAAACCAGCGTCTGCCCCGCCAAGCTGGTCCTTACAAGTTTCCCGACTGCTGGTTCTGCAAAGTTGCATCTGCGGGATGGATGTTATAAATGCCATATGCTTCTTCGTTACTCCTCCTAGGCCCGCAATGTGGACAACAGCCTTGTCTGGGTAGAGCTCTGCAATGGCCCTGTAGATGCCTTTTTTATTGCAGTTGCTGTTGATCATTGTAGCTGCTTCACACTGTTTCGTCAAAATTGGCCATGATGTTTGATAATCGAAACAAGAGGTTGCATATCTTTCCTTCTCGGGCAGTCTGCAGAATATTCTCGAGCTTTCTGTTTCTTGCCTTTCTCCAGCTCCTTAGCCAGATTCTCGAAGTTGGTTTCGACCTCGTCGATTTTTATTTTATTCTTATCAGATTATTGATTCATTGTGTCGAATTAAGATTCAACCTTCTCGAACTTGTGGTCAATTTCTTCTTCTCTTCTTCTGTTCTTCTAGACCATTCTTTTGCTCCTCGAACTTAGAGTCCATATAGAATTCTTCTATTCATCCAATTTTGAATCCAGGGAAGTCTTCTGTTCTTCGAATTTGGAATCAATAGAATTCGCCTGTACAACCTTGTTCTTCTGCTACTTCAAACAAAATGGACTTGGGGATTCTTCTTCGCTTTCAATCGTTTCCTGCAGAGATTCATTTTTTTCTTGTCTACCTTTTAACTGCGGTATACTGAGCTGCAGGCAATATGCGGCCCATTTTTATATCCTATTGGAAGGGTTTATTAAATTTGACATACCTTAATATTAGGTATATTAATATTTCTGCAAGCTCCAATTAATCCACTAACAGAAGCATATATTTGGAAAGACAAAAAATTTATAATGAGTTTGATGCGCTGTCTGATTCCATCACAAGAATTGTGACGCCTCATTTCATCACCGTACTGAAGTCGTCATTGCGTACGATTTCAGCATACACAATTCATACTCGCTTCGACATTCTGGACAGACAACTTTCGAAGGAAGGTGTGTTGAGATCTTTGCTGAGGTAAGCAATCTGACATAGCTTTTAAATGAGCCGACACGTTTTATTTTTTAAAACATCGAATATTCCCCGTTGTCAGCCACCCCGTCACTCACTTACAATGACATTCCAGCTGTAAGGTCTCCAGATAAAGCCAAACTGCTTACTGCTCACTTTGCAGCAATTGTTGATTTGGTGACATATCTAACCGAAAAGTGGAACCAATCTCTTCACAATGATGGTGAAAGTAACCTTCAAGTGAGATCCCTCTTTACAATGGAGTACTTCGCGACAACGTCAGTGTCAAATGACAAAAACAAAACATCAGCTGAATTAATTGAAGGAACAAACTGGTAAATTTCAATGACGGAAGACGAGTTTTGCGTGTATAATAATTAATAATTATAATAATTAATAAAAAAAAATCAGTATTAATAAGGAGTATCCAAACACTATTTTTGAATACTACAAAGTAAAAATTATAATTTGTCTATACATAAATCTACTACTTCTAAGTACAAAAACAATCAATAAATAACAAACCTATACAAAAAAAAAATTGAAAATGCATGTAAATTGCTAAATGTTTTTTTTATTGATTTTTTGCTTTAACATAATTTCTTAGGTTTATTCTCAATAAATTGGTAGTTCTTAAATAAATACTTTATTAGCAATCACAATGATTTTTCCATACGATTTCTGAAATTTACTGAAATTGTACCTATGCTTCAATTTGTTTTTGACGCATTCACAATAGATGTACATGTATATATAATTTGTCAATTGACAAATGTCGATCGATTAATAATTACATAATAAAGTGGCAAGACTTCTGCTAAGAAAAAGCTTAATATTTTTATTTATTTAATATTTTTTTTAATGCTTTAATGGAGCACAACCTTACCTGTGATTTCAATAGAGAAAAAAATATCAACTGTAAGTAGGTACTTAAGTGTCAACGCTGGTCATTAGCAGATGTTTGTCATTCTATTCGGTCCAGTTCTGTTTTTTATTCATCCCATCCTGAATATTCCGCACACAAATTTCGAAAAATCTGCCTTTTCTATTCCTTATCCGAAAAAATAAAGCAACACTCTGTATGTAGCTGCTTTTTAGAGCTGCTCTTGGATAACATTATGAATGATCTGTTCTCTACAGATATGCCAATGATAATAAAAGGGTATAGAGTTCCTCACGACAACGTCAGTGTCAAATGAACACAAAAAAAAAACGAACAGCTGAATGAATTGAAGGAAAACAATGGCGAATTTGCATGGCGGGAAATACGTTCTTCACGAATATTTCTTAAAAAGTTTATAACAAAGCCAGTTTTAACGAAAGAGTAACCAAACCACGTTTTGGAATATTAAAAAGTTAACATTATAATATGATTGTGTCCAAAAAATAAAACTAAAAAAGTGAGAATTGCGTAGTTGCGGCAAAAATAAGTTGAAAAGTTTTCTAAACATACATTTTTACTTTTTATTCACACACATTTTTCAATTTTTGGTGAACATGTTCACTGTTTTTATTGCTTTTTTTTGCTTTAACATACTACATATTTCAGGTTTTTTTTTCTATAATTTGTTACTCTTTACCCTTCAATAGTAGCTGTTTTCTTTTTAATATTCACTTCATTAACAATCACAATGATTATTCCATACGATTTGTGCAAATTTCTGCAATTTTATCATTCAATTTGTTTCTGACGTTTAAGAAATGTATTCGGCACTTCAGAAAGGTCTATTTTATGCTTCTGGGGAGGCATGCCGATACTTTTTGAGGTCAAACCGGGGAACTAAACAAGGCGGACCAGTAGGAATGTAGTGCAGTGGGAACGTTATTCTTCTCTTACTACAATTCATAACTTCGGCGTTAAAAAAGTAGTAACCCTTTGGCACATATAAAAGGTTATGTCTACAACAACTGGAAATTTAATTGAAACAAACATATTTGTAGTATTGTTATCGAATAGAATAGAATACGAAAATAAGTAATAAATTTGTATATTATGTAAGGTATATACGAGTAGTATACTATTTTAAAACCTCAATTTCTATTTATTTATTTTTTGTAAACTAAACGTCCCTCCGCATAACATATCTGATTTTTTCCAGTGTAGAGATTATTTTTCTGATTGGAGAATGGATAAAAGAAATTTGGCAATCGCCGCCATATTAAAATTTTGTTTGAGCCGTTGACATTGGAAGATTGTTGCAAAAGTGCAAAGCAAAAGCGCAAAAAAGTATAATTCTCCGTGATTTTGTCCGCGATTTATTCAAAGAAAACCGAACAACAAGTGACTAAATTCATCACTGAATAACCGTTCATCAAAAACCAAACTATATACTTATAAATTCCGGATAGAAATTTTTTGTTTTATTCTGGCTAACAATTCGGTAAGTTTAGTGAGTGACTGCATTTTGCAGCAAAACCAAAGATACTGGAAGAGTTATATGCTACTGCTACACACATTTCTTATGCAAAAGAAAGAAGAGAAAAACATTAAGCTAGTACGAGTGTGAAAGAGTGAACGAATGAAAGATTTCTTTTTGTTTATTTTTCAATGTCAATAACACCGCCGCGTAACCCAAAGATATTATTTATTCATCTACAATGAAAGTCAGTTCCTTTTATATTATATTGTATAAATATATTCGGTGATTTAGCTGAATATGCGACACTAATTGACAAATCTGCATGGTTAGAGCTGCCAGTGCTTTTAGGCCGCAAGTCTCTTGTCGCGAGGGAAAAATCTATAAAATCTGTTTTCTCAAAATTGTGTGCTCCCACAAGATTAGGACTAGGATGCGAAATGCTATCGGTTTGTATTTGTGGGGGGTAAAGCTGAAGCTGAGGTCCTATAATTGTGGATTCTTTTTTGAATTTCATTGGAATTTATAAGGATTGAATTTGACCGCGTGTGCGATGTGTTTATGTTCTAGGCTACATTTATTTTTATTTCAGGAATGCATAACTGAACGCGTGATATAAATCAAGTGTGTGAGAATTTATGATTAGCATACATTTGTAGCGTGTGTTATGCATGTCAAACAAGCTATTTTTTGTGAATCTACTTTATACTATTATAAAGTCCTGGCTTGGTTTACTTCGCTGTCAGCGATATTTCGTTTTCGATATATAATTTTAATATAAATGAATTTACATTTATTTATTTGGCCCAAATTCCACCACCGTTTCGGTAAAAGCAGCCACAAATTGAGCCTCAGTCCTACTTTTACTGGGAACAGATACCATACATACCGACATACGCCCAAAATCAACAGTGGTAGGTAGTACTTCGGGACTTACGCTCGCCTATGTCGTATGTTGGGCCAAAGCATGGTTTTGTGTGTAGTTAGTTTTTACAGCGTTGGGCGCAGAGGTTAGTGTGTCTAAAGGTCTCAGGTTCAAATCCTGCCGGGGCTGATTAACATCTAAAAAGTTTTTTCCACTGCCCCACTTTTTGCGAACGTCTGACAAACGTCCAAGAGTATCAATTGTCATGACAAGCTGCTTAAATTTGCCGCTCGGTTCGGCTTAAAATTGTAGGTCCCTTCCATATCGCACAAGCAAACGGTTGGAGAAGTTAGCTTTTAGGCCTATATTTTATTTGTAATTTTGACAGCGTGAAACAACACTCCAATAGCGAGTTCTTTAATAAGTTCCAAATGTCTGACATCTACGAGTATAAACTATTATGACAAGCTTCTTAAACTGGCGGTCCGGAATTGGCGTAACTCCCATTATGATTTACAAATATTCAAAATCAATGTGCATCGGCATCTAACTCTTTCCATAATGCTCAAGCTATGAGTCTTCATTATAGACTATCCAAAACCCCCTTTAGCTGATTATCACAAAATAATTTAAAGTTCTTCTGTGCGTTATTTACTCCCTACTGTATGTTAATACGTGCGCCTTGTCACATATGTATGGCGCATTGAAGGTGCATTATGGTGATCGAAAAATCCACGATATTTTCGACATCACAATTTCTATGCGTTGTGCGTCCGTGTGACTAAACCTTGATGAACACACATGCAGCTGTCAAACAACGCTTTACGAGAAACAAAAAAATGCCCTTAATTTAAAATAGGCGGTCCTAATGGGACATCATTTATATGATTACACGTCTATTTAAGGACATGCGACATAGGTTGATCTTGAAGTAACACGCTGTCAGCAAACTAACAAGCAACTACCCTTTGACTAGTAAAAACCTCACTGTTAACAGCAGCAACTTCGAGCTAGTTCATAAGCTCAACTATCTTGTATAAAACATAAACTCCACGAATGACACTTAATGTGCAGATACTCAACGAGTCGGGAGCCGCTTAAGCTAGTTATGAAGATTTCAACTTCGGCATCTTAATTTAAGGGGAACTCTGTTGGTTTTTAGTCTCAAAAGATATAAATGGATCTCACAAAAACGTGGCAAACATAAAAGTTTCACCAATATTGTTAAAAATGCAGTTCAAATAACGTCGCAACTTGTATTAAACACATTGCTTCAGTGGTCGCTGATAAATTAAACCCTAAACTTCGAGGTTTACTATCAATAAAATCTTGAAACTTGAATTTCTCTTCTTTAAAATTTCGCTCCAGAAGATATGCATTCCACTAAATAACTAAGAAAGCTTTGCATAAATGTTTTACACAAAAAAGAAACAATATTGTATGATCAAAAAAGACAACGCTTGATCGGGTTCTATTTGAGAGCGTGGAGCACAAGCAAAAAAATAATTATTTTTCTCAAATCCCCAGTTGCATTGAAGATTTTGTGCCGCGCGGCTGGCACATTCGCGTTCGTTGTATAGCCTAGATTCTCTAATTCTTGCAAACAAAAGTTGAGTTATTTTTAGAATTCACTTTACAAATGGGGAAACACTAAAAATATACATAGCCACTTCGAAACTTAACGGCGGGTTAATTCCAATTTGCTTTGTCATAAATCTTGCGGTCTTTTTTGTAGTGAGCAATCAAAATTCGAAAGAATGACTAGGAAGAAACACTCTTTCCGGAGTAGAAATTCATCTTCCTCGTCGGAGACGAATCCGCGAAAACGGGTAAAAAGATGCTGTCGCAAGTTTGTAGCCTTTATGTGCACGCAAGTTGGCGTCGGCGCACTGATCGTTGTGTACGCGGTTTGTGGTGCTCTTACCTTTGTTGCGATCGAAACTGAATATGTTGACGACTTGTCTGATATTGTAGCAAATTTAACAAATAAATGCTCCCAGGAGCTGTGGGAAAAAACTGAAACATTGAACTTATTTAATCGTACAGTTTGGCAGAACGATACGGACAAAATATTGCAGCGATATCAAAATAACATCACGGCGATAATAAAAAAGGGCTACGATGGCCGTACCCCGAAGCAGATTTGGTCAGTTCCAGCAGCACTGATGTTCTGCTTATCGGTTTTCACCATGATTGGCTATGGAAACATGGTGCCACGAACACCTTGGGGTAAGGGATTCACCGTGATTTACGCCACGTTCGGCATACCCTTGTACATTTTGTACTTCCTCAACATGGGCAAGGTTCTGGCCAAATCATTTAAATTCCTATATCGTGGATTGCATGAATGCACACAGGACTCGAATAGTAATATAGAGTCAGGCGTCCGCAAGAAAGTAATCGTACCATCCACTGCGTGTTTATGGGTGATTATGTTTTATGTAATAACCGGAACGGTTATGTTCGCCAATTGGGAGAAATGGTTCTACTTGGATTCCTTCTATTTCTGCATGACCAGCCTTTGCAAGATCGGATTTGGTGACTTCGTTCCGGGCGCCAGCATCAAGACGCCTATAACACCCCAGCAGTCGGAGCTTGACGATGATTCCGAGTCGACATTTACTCTGCAAAAATTATACGAAACTGACCAGAAGGCAAAGTTAGCCATAAATTTCGTTTACATGTTAATAGGGATGGGACTGGTCGCTATGTGCTACAACCTAATGCGGGAGGAAGTGCGCGTTAAGATGCAGGAAATAAAAGAAGACATGAAGTTATGTCTGGAAGATATGCGCTCACGTTCGGCACTGTGTTGTGGACGCGATCTAGACGATGAGGAGTACTATTATTAATATGTAGTTGAACTCGATGTGAAATTCTATTGTATAGTGAAAGGGAAATTCTATGAATGTGTGCGATGTGATAAAACTGCTTGCTTAAAATATGGTTATCTATTTGATTAGAAAAATAATTATTCTTATGCGTGTGTGTGTGTATATTTAAAGGTAAAAATTGAAAACTTTTGGAGACTCGGAAAACGTGATACAAACTTCAAGGTGATGCTTGGTGGCAGCGCTGATAGGTTATGCACGCCAAGCACGTCGGCTGGACCATTTCGAATATTTGCAGTTTCTGGCTTTCAAAATCGAGCGAATGACATTGTTTACTGTCCACCGATTATACGGCAATCAACCCAAAATGTGGAGGATTCGACGGCGATTGTTTATTTTGGAGGTGATGTTCAGGTATGTGTCAGTTTATTGTTTTATATTTCTTGAATTTAGTTTAGTTGATAATTGAATCTGCTTTGCGGGTAAAAAATATTAAATTGTAAGACTTGAAGAAATAAAGCGGAAACTCAAGGCGAGAACAAATAATTCTGTCTAGAAATCATTTGAAATTGAGGTACATGTTCCCTTTTGAGTGCTTTAGACATGCTCCTTCTTCTTCTTCCTTAATGGCGATGAGGCTATGATCAGGATTAAAGGGATCATAACCCTCCAATTGAATTGTATCCCTACTGATCGGCCAGTAAGGGTCGCCTTATACGTGCTTCATGACAAGTAAATAAAAATCTGTCTGTGATCTTCTTTGCCAGTCTGACTGTTTGCTTAATCCAAAAGCCTACCTTAAGTGTTATATATTTCGCTTGAAAGGAATTGTCATCCAATCGATCCGAGGAACAAGATTGTCATCAGTTTGCTTCATACAACTCTTACACCATCGTCAATCACGTATAAACCCAATTAAAACCTCTAGTACAAATCCAATTAGAACCATACACAAATAAACTGAGCCCTCATCTGACGATATCGTTTTCGACAGCAATGTTTCACCTAGCACTATATGATATCACTTCGACTATTAAATATTTGCTTCACATAATTAAAGACACGTCAAAGGACTATCGTCAAGACGATAGCATTTACACGACAGTTAATGAGGTATCGTCTCGCTATCGATTTACATATTTTGCAGACAAATAAATCAGTTTTCACGTTTTTCAAAGTGAACAATTGACTTCAGATCTGTTTCTTAATGCTACCGCATACTATCAATACAATCTATTTAATAAAAATGTAATGCTGCTTGATTTGGCTCTTCTTTTTTTTAAATGTTCGTAATAGTCCGAATAGGGCTTTTAAGGAAAGGCGAATTTGGGAAAAAACCGATATAGTGTTTTGTATGGAGAATCTTCCACGCTCTATATTTTTCCTTTACATTATAACCTACAACATTTAAAACCAACGTGCATCGGCATCTCTCCTTTTCTTCTAATTCTAATTGCCTTAACGCCCGCGCTGTATAACCAATACATCATAAGGGTACTAAAAAAATCCTTTTAGTGTGTGTACATCATAAAAAAAAAATATAGCAATAATTAAGATGGCGTTGCGAGATAAAAGATTCAACAGCTCTGAGAATTGTTTGTCTATTACTCATCGTGTATTTTCTGTGGTTGCATCTTTTTCATCCAAACGAACATCGAAAAGTCGTTTCTCACCACGAATCGGTTATTTCGATAATAACAATTGGCGTGAAAGTAAATGAAACGTGATTCTATCGAAGCGCGGGCGTTAAGGAAATTAGGGTGAGACGAAAAGGAGAGATGCCGATGCACGTTGGTTTTGAATGTTTGTAGGTTATAATATGTAGGAAAAATGGAGCGGGGAAGAGCATTCCACATTCGTGTTGTACGGCTGAGGAAAGATTCTTTGAACTTCACTGTACGTCCGAACACAGGCTTGAGGGTGAACTGATGATCCGCCTCCGCATACTTGCCCTTTCATAGAAACCCGCGCGCGGGTGAACTACATTACCGGTCCGCTAAACTTCATTACCGGAAAAATCCCTACGTCTATCGTCAGTCGCGTATGATTTGATTGATTTAAATAATTTTATTTAGCAGTTTTGCCATTTTTAAACTTGGGCCGAATCGTCTAGACTCCACTAGGAGTACCGACGGTTCAGCCCTCGGACAACAGAATCGCACAAATACACCCTACAACCTTGTGTGTGAATCTTCAATCAGTGTAGACGTTTAAACTTTTGCTCCGAAAGAAAAGCTTGAAACTGTGTCGATTTTTAAGAAATTTTGTGCGCGAACCAGCGATTGAAGTGTATTTCCTCTGTGACTACCTCTAAAACTCCAAATCGTCGCGCAAAATATACAAACATCTATAAAATCGCGAAACCAATCTGCGAAAAAAGACGCTTAATATAACATCAACTGTATACATTTGAGTGAAAATGACACACGAATGTGGTAACAGTGACTGTGTAAAAAAAAAATCCAAAGAAACGACGAAACAATAACCTGTAATGGTATGTGTGGAAAAAGATATCACATCAAATGCGCCCGATTAAGCCAATTTGATGTGGATCTTCTTCAAAAGAATCCAAACATCAAATTCATGTGTCCTGAATGCCCCTCTATAATTAAAGTATTAAGTGAACAAATAATGAGCCTAGCCAAAATCAGCGAAAACCTAAAATCCTATATGGACAACATAAACAAAGCATCAACATCAACAACATACACAAATGCGAAACACAACACAGAAAAAAAATCAACATATGCCCAAGCGGTTAAAGAAAAAAATGAAGTGATCCTCATAAAACCAAAAGAAAACCAAAACAACGACAAAACCATCAGTGAAATAAAAAATGTAATTAATCCTACTAATATGTCACTACAAATTAATCAAATAAAAAATATACAAAACGGTGCAATTCTTATAAAATGTGACGAAAATTCTGTCAAAACAATAGAAAGTGAAGTAAGGAAAAACATGAGTGATTATGAAGTTAAAATACAAGAACAAAAAAAACCG
The DNA here is from genome assembly GCA_949715645.1 of Portevinia maculata. NCBI lineage: Eukaryota > Metazoa > Arthropoda > Insecta > Diptera > Syrphidae > Portevinia > Portevinia maculata. The sequence goes on along the minus strand of OX454525.1, from coordinate 362,878,957 downwards.
CAACTACGAATAGTAGGACTGAGAGAGCAAATAACAGCAGAAGACTTGATTCAATCAATAAAACAACAAAACAAACTGAGTGACAAAAACATAACATGTATTAAAATTTACCAAAATAAAAGAACTCAATTATATAGTGCAATAATAGAAGTTGACAGTGTGACCAACGCGAAAATATTGGAAATTGAAAAATTAAATATTGGCTGGAGTAGATGTCGTGTTTATCAATTTATAAGTGTTGTTAAATGTTTTCAGTGTTGTGGATACAATCACGTGTCAAAGTTCTGTAAAAAACAACAAACATGTATAAAGTGTTCCGGTAACCATGATATTAAAAACTGTACCAGTAATTGCCTAAAATGTGTTAACTGTTGTGAAACAAACAATCGTTTAAACCTTCAATTAAACGACAACCATGCTGCAAATGATCCTAACTGTCCTATTTTCATACGTAAAATGAAGATAGCACGGGAAAACATAAAATATTAGCAACTATGGACAATTAAATGTGCGTACCTCAATATACAAAGCCTGTCAAACAATTTCATACATTTGGAAACATTAATAAAGGAACAAAACCTTGACATATAGTAACCACTGAATAAACCAGATGGTTTATAAATAAATAAAAATGATAGCTATGCTTGAAACAAAACAAATAATAATTTGATAGTAACCACTGAAACGCACGTAACAAAAAATCATGATATTAATGAACTGTTGATAGACGGTTACTACCTATTTGACTGTGTTAGTGAATCTGCACATACTGGGGGTGTTGCAATATATGTTAAAAAAATGTTTAAATGTTCACATGTAAAAAAGTTTGTTGTCGAAAGGAACTACTGGTGTCTTATACCTAATTAAAGTGCAATATGATAATACTACTGTGATAAATATAAGTGCAATATATAGATCTCATATGTCGTCCAAGAGTGAATTTTGTGTTGATTTCGATAGATGGATTGAATACCTGAACCAGTGCAATAATAACTTTATTATGTTAGGTGACATAAATATAAACTGGTTGAACTACAACGACACATACCGGCGACGAATAGCAAACATAATAAACGACAATAACCTAAACATGATAATCAGCGAACCGACAAGAATAACAGAAAATTCGAGAACATTAATAGACTATGTCATAACAAACAACACAAACATAATACAAGCTAAAACAAATCCAAACCTCAAAATAAGTGACCATGAAACAATTGAAATACATATAAAGTGCAACAACAAAACAAAAAGTAATAACAAAACAATTAAGCTCTGCAAATACAACAGCGAACAGTTTATCAACGCGTTACTGTCAAAACCCTTGTTCCTAAACTACAATTGTGAAAATCCATATAATCTACATGTATTAAGTGAACAATTTGCATCCGAGTTTAAGTCGATAGTTAACTCAATGACTATAACAAAGTCAATACCATACCTCAATGCTGAGTGGCTAACCACTGAAATAAAGCAAATGAAAAATTATAAAGTAAATCTGTACAAAAGAGCAGTGCTTACGAACAACGAAATCGATTGGCAAACATACAAACAATATCGAAACTATTATAAAAGTGCAATAAAAAACACCAAATCCTCATTTATCTCCAACAAAATTGACAGAGCTATTACCCAAAAAGACATGTGGAGACAATTAAAAAAGTATGTACTTAAAACACACAAAGAAGATATTATGGAAGTAACATTTGAAACCTGTGATAAAGAAACTGATAGTGCAATAATTTGTGAAAAATTTAATAATTTTTTTGTCAAAAGTGTTAATGACCTGAGCCGATCTGTGATAAATATAGAATATATTAGTATACTACAAGAATGCAATATAGATTTTAAGTTTAACAATGTGAACATAGAAGACATACAAAGTGCAACAAATAGTTTAAGTCCAAAAAATGACTTTAATTTTATAAATGCTAGAATGGTCAAAGACGCCATTAGTGTTGTTGGTCCAGTGCTGTTGCGTATAATAAATGTCTCAATGTCAGCTGGTGTCTTTCCACAAACATGGAAAGAGTCCCTAATCCTTCCCAAGAAAAAAGTACCCAATTCAATAAAGTGCAATGACTTTCGACCCATAAACATGTTACCTTTATGCGAAAAAATTATTGAAAAAATTGCAATGCAACAACTCCAAGAACACCGGGAGAATCAAAACATTATAAATGTAAACCAATCCGGATTCAGGTCAAAACATTCTTGCGAAACCTGTGTTAACTATGTTGTAAGTGAATGGAGAAAAGAAATAGACAATGCAAATTTTATAATTGCAGTCTTTATAGACCTTAAACGTGCATTCGAGACAGTAAATCATAACATACTCCTTAACAAATTAAAAAAATGTGGTATACGAAATAAAGAACTTAAGTGGTTTAGATCATTCATTATTGGTAGAACTCAAAGAACATCTGTCAATAATAATATATCAAGTGCAATAAATGTTAATGTAGGCGTTCCCCAAGGAACTATACTAGGCGTTCTATTATTCATCATATATATAAATGACATGGAAAAAGTGGTAAAGAACTCGAAGCTTATACTCTTCGCAGATGATGGACTTCTATACATATCGGGAAAAAACTTAGCAGAATGTCAAAATAAAATAAATAGCGACTTAAATGCAATAGACAATTGGATAAAAATGAATAAACTAATAATAAATACTGACAAAACGAAATACATGCTCCTTAACAGCCCTACAATACAAACTCCTATCGTCATACAGATCAACTTGACAAATATTCTACCAGTATCGTCCTTGACAGCAAACTAAATTTTGAACCACACATAGACCATATTTGTAAAAAAGTGTCCAAAAAACTATATGTCTTAAGAAAAATGAGACAAAATATCTCTAAAACAAGTGCAATAAAAGTGTATAATGTAATTGTGAAACCCCATCTCGAATACTGTGCCAGTCTATTGTTCTTATGTAATGTCACCCAAAAAAATAGACTCCAAAAACTTCAAAATAGTGCGATGCGAACTATACTCAAATGTGATAGACGGACTCCAATTATGACATTAATAAACACATTAAACTGGTTAAATATCCGCCAACGACTATACGTGATGGCAATGATCTTTGTCTACAAAATCAAAAACAATCTGTGTCCCGAGTATCTGACATCCAACGCCCGCCAGCGCAGGACAATCAACTACGAGCTACGAAACCAGAGAGATTTCAACATTCAAAGGACAAGGACAGTACGAGCTCAGAGAAGTATCTTTTATAATGGCCTACAAACCTATAACATGCTTCCAGAAGCGATTAGAAATATTAATAATCTAGACTTATTTAAAAGAACCATCGTAACTTATTGCAAAAATAATGTTAATAAATCAAAAGTTTAAATTTAAATACTCATACAAAAAACATTGTAAAAACTGTAAAATAACATTATCAAAATGGCCAATAGGCCAAATTAAATTAAATAAACAAATAAACAACCCCACCACCCATGACTTCGCAATATGTATAACCAAGCTTATATTCCACAACAGGCTCCACAACCGATAGAATCATTGCTTAAGGCTCTGCAATGGAACCTCAATGGATATATTAATAATTACTACGAGTTGGAATTATTAATAAAATACCATAACTTAGCAATCACTTCAAGAAACACACCCAAAACAATTGTAGTACGAAATATATTTGAACAACACAACCACTTCAGTAAAAAAAAAGGATTCAGTCTACTAATTGATAAATCGCTTCCTCACAGACTTTTACAAACGAACTCAAACATATCCGCAGTTGCGGTTGAGATGTTAGGGAAAATAGAGATCACTGTTGTTTCCCTCTACATCCACCCGCTTCAATTAAGAACGTTAGATATTGAGGATATAATAAGACCAATCTGCTGACAGCGGACTTTAACTCTTGGAATACACTCTTGGGCTCGCCCGCACGGCACTCAAGGAAGGAAATTGATCACATACTGGCAAACTATAACCTCTCAATTTTGAACGATGGCAGTCCAACACATTTCTCCACCCACAAGTGTTTACTCACGTAGATATAACTATAATATCCTTCCAATTAATCCCCAAAACATCATGGTCCATAAGCAAACACCTCCACGGTAGTGACGATTTCCCAATTCTAACAGTATTCGTCTCTGCACTTTCGGGGTATACCAACAGCCACCGGAAAAAGTTCTAACCGATCGTGCAAAATGGGTACTAACTTTTCCAAACAAGGTTTAGGATTCTTAGATAGCAAACCAACACTATGGAAAAATATAAACAGGGAAGCAGCTGTGATAACCAGAGCCTTGCGATTCGCAGAACATTTATCAATCGCTCACACGAAAAATACCCCACATAAATCCCTTGTCCCATGCTGGAGTGCTGAAATTTCACGCAAAAACAAACAACACCTAGGGAATACCTTCAGCAAACACCCAAGAGACACAAACCTTATCAGTTATCGCAAAGCCAATGCTTTATTTCGTAAAAAAGTTAAAGAAGCTAAAAGGGAAAGCTTTGAAAAATCTTCATCAAATATTAATGCCAACTCTACCAGTAAGAAAAAGTGGGCCGATATAAAAACACTCACCGGTAATTACACCCATCATTTCATAAAAAAAAAAAACAATAGACACCGGCTGCGAAACAATCAATGACCCTCGGAAAATCTGCGAACACTTTGGGAAAAGTTGGTCCAACTATTCAAGTAACTCGAATTCCGAATTCCTAGCTGCCAGGCGCGGACTTAAATACCCCTATGCAAACCTACACCTTAAGCCCTTCATCCATGTTAATCGAAAGTCCATTAGGCACACTCTAACTTCACGCTTGTCTAAAAACTGCCAACGGGAAAACACCAGGCTACGTTCGAATTTGTTATCCTATTCTCAGAAATGCTCAGGTAGGTGCTAAAAATCGACTAGGTCAGCTATACAATAAAACTTTAGAACAAGGGACTATTGCACAAAGCTAAAAAAAAACAGCAAGTATTATCCCAATCCAAAAACCAAAAAATTAAGCAACTGAGATACAGGCCGATCTCTTTAATACCGTGCGCCAGCAAAATGCTGAGAAAATCATTTCCATGAAACTCCTTTGGTACATCGAAAAAAAAAACAACTTTATTAACTTGAATCAAGTTTTTTTAAACACGGACGAAGCACAATAGACAATAGACTCATAGGTGCATATTGGCGAATACGTTGCTTCGGCTCCCTCGTGCAGAAACCATATTTCGATTCTATCCCTCGAATTCGAGAAAGCCTTCGACTGCATTGGGGTACACGTGGTGCTCAATAAACTCCTTAAATGGAAAATCGGCGCCAAATTATATATTATTTTCTTATTCAATAGGAAGTTTAGAATCAAAGCCAACAACGTCTACTCTAATTGTAAGTGACGCTTTTTATAATAGCGTACAACGACATAATCGAAATTATAACAAAAGTCAAAAAGATTGACCATATCTTGTTATCCAAATCCAACCTCGTTACTGACACCAAATAATTATATCATAATATTCTCGGATATCTGAACGCCTGGGGACTCAAATCCAGGGCTATTATGTCCCCGAACAAGGCAAACACTTGCACATATGCAAAGAACAAGTTGCAATAATTTTCACATTAATTTAAACGGCCATCAAATAAATAATGTAAATAATTTAACTGTCTTAGGTGTAGAATTCGATTATAAATTTAATTTTAAACTAGTAACCAGACTTAACGTTATTAAATTTCTCTCTTCAGAAAAACAGCTCTGTTCACATAAACTCTCTCATTAGTGTAACTAAGGCAATAATGTTATCCAAAATCGATTGCGGATTGGCAATCTATGGAAAGTTCAGCAAAAGTGCATTACAGACAATTAAACCACCATATCACGCAGCTTTCAGAAGTTCCATTAAAGCTTTTAGAACTACGCCCATCTAAAACATGCTAACGGAAGCCGGACTTCCATCCATAGAAGACCACATAGTTGTACTAACCACGCGCCTACCTCCGAAAATCTACGAATCACACAAAACCCCCATCATTGACGATGCCCTTAAAATCCTTAGACTGAAAAAGGTCCCCAAATGCCCCTCACCAATTCGATTGCCGCTTAGCTACGCTAAAAACAGTGGCCTAACAACTGAGGTAAGGCCAGCAACAATCGAAAACCATCTCCATTGGCTACTACCCGCTGATGCTATAAACACAAAAAAGGGCTCATTAACCAGTAAAGCCCACTCGCAACACAAATTGGTGGGACATCCTATACACTGACGGCTCCAAAGGCGAAAGTGGCACCAGCTACGCGGTAGTCTCAGCAAACGGCACAATGCTTTGCAGCGAGAGAATACCCAACCACTTCTCTATACTCCGAACAGAAGCCTTGGCTATTCTTAAAGCCACAAAAGTTTACATGGATACACGTAAAACTACAATCATCTGTACCGACAGCCTCTCCACCGAAACACAAAAAATCGGTCAACGTTCACCAGCAAAATTCGAGACAACATCATAAAAGGCAAAAATAAACTAAGAATCATCTGGATCCCAAGTGGCCAGCAGTGGTCAACAAAAAAAGAAACAAGCATGGCCGCCACCTACCCACCTCTACAGAAGCTTTAACCCAAACGGCGATCCAACATCTTTCCCTTGAACAACAACAACAACCAGAATGAATAAGTGTTTCATACGACTTCGGCTTGGACACACACAAATGACTCACAACTACTCCAATATGCCATCTCTGCCAATCCGGTCGAATTTTAACTGCCAAAAACTTTACATATAAATATATGAATGCCCAAAAGTATACAAAATATTAAAAAACTCATCCAAACATAACCTGTCTGAGATTCTATCTGTACCCTCTGTACATAACATTCACTTAGTTTTCGATCTCTTACAAGAAGTCAATTTAGACAACGACATCTAAGTAGTAAGTCCAAATTTACCCAGTTAAAAGCCCTGGGTAGCTAGCTCTGTAAAATATTATTATTTTTTTATTTATTTACCTTCTAATAAAATAAAAGTTTGTTGATACAGTTGAACCTTAAGTAAGTTCTAAAGCTGAAGCTATTGCGGGTGCAGGTACATAATTTTAGAGCAATTTTTTTGTTTGCTGTAAATGTAAATACATATGTACATATGAATTATATTGTAGATTGCTACTTATTTGATTTTCGCCTGAAAGAAGCAAATCACTTTAGTAGGAACAGATATAAAAAAACAAGTTAAAGAAATGCTTTTTGTTTCAAGGCACACATAGTATACAATTTTTTTACGTTTGCTGTTTTTTGTAATTTTCAACTTCCCATTTTAAATTTGTCAAGCCACGTCTCTGTTAGCTAGTTTATAATAAATTGCATTGATGATATTCTGCAGCATTTAAAGAAAACATCTAAACTCGTTCACTTTAAAAACTATGAAAACTGCTTGTCTGCAAAATATGTAAATCGATGCGAGACCGATACCCCATTAGCTATAGTATTGAGATTGTGTTTTGACGTTTCTTAAGTTATGTGAAGTAAATATTGAATTTTCAAAAAAATATCATTGAGACTATAGTGTTTGTATAGCATTGCTATCGATATCTTGATCATAGTCTCGCCGCCGTTAAAGAAGACGAAGAAGAATTGTAGAGTAGATCGTTGTGTTTGGTTTTTTTTTAGGTTCACATTTCCAAGGATTTTCCAGACAAGTTCCCAAATCTAATTTATCTCGTTCAAAATTGATTCCTATAAAAGCCATGCATACCGAAGGAAAATCTGCTAATAATGCCTCAAATGGTTATCCGCTTATAATGGTTCCGTTAAATACGCCAATGATTATGTATATCTGTTTATAAATGCAGTTATTTTCTTAAAAACATAAATCAATAAAAAATAAATAAACCACGTGTGGTTGTACTTAGTTCCTCCGAAATATTAGAATATTTCTATTGCCACGAGTAGAACTATGTAGTAAGGAAAATTATTCATATTTCCCTTGGCGTCGGTCAACGCTCTTCATGAGCTATTTTTTTTATTTATTTATGTATTTTCTTCTAAGACACAATAACAAATTTGGCATCGTTTCAATTGAAACAATAAATTTCAAAAGGGAACCCCATTCACAAAAATTATTTTCAAAAATTACATTAATTATTTTTTGTTGTAGGATTTTCCCGAAAGCATGGAAACAAATAGAGACAGTAGGGGTTACATGAAGTATAATTTAGAAAATTCAGCAATATTATTGCGGGAAGCATTTCCCCGATCGCACATAATTGTTATACGTCCCGTGAGGTAAGAAATTGTACTGATCAATTAGGCATTGATTGTCGATAAATTAATCTACATTAAAACTTCTGTCTTTGTCGGTACAGGATGGAATTCAAAACATTTAGCTGCTTTGATAATTTTGTACGTGGGAATAACGCCGGGGTACCAGATCATACGCCCATGAACCATGCACTGCAGCATTTAGAAAAGTATTTTAAATGTCCATAAGGTTTGCTGTTCTTGTTTCCTTATTTAAAAATCCTTTTCTCTTAAAGGCTTTTGCAAAACCTGTCTCAACGATTAATATCGATTCCCGAAAGTGAAATACTGGCACAAGTAACAGCAGCTGCAGCTGCTGCAGCGGCAGCCGCGGCATCAGTTACAATAACCACTCCTACAACATCTTCAACAACAGAAACGAACTCATCGTCGAACAATGAGAGTAGTCAGGAGATGGATATTGATATCTTGCAGGTACAAGAAAATGTGACTGTTGATACTGACGGCGTAGTGGTATTTTCCTGTGGCAATGACAACAGTACCCTCTCACAATGCACAAATGATGAAACATCACAAAACACTACAACCACAACAATACCCACATCACATTCCGCTGACGTTCAGGATCAACTACAAGCCACGTCGTCGGTGAGCTTTAACAATACTACTATTGTTTCCAATGATTGCCATCAGCAGAATAACCTTCTTCATGCGTCGATTGTCCAGCATCAGCATCAACAGCGGAATCCTCTTTGGTGGCGGGAGAATCTTAATTTGGATAAATCAAAGCTTATATTGATTGGTTTCAGTAAAGGGTGTGTTGTGCTCAATCAAGTGAGTCAATAATAGTGTAAAAATCAATAATTTGGTTTAAATCTTCAACCAGAAGAGGTATGACTAATTTTATAATTTTTGTTTTCAGTTTATCTACGAATTCCATTACTTAAAAACCCTAACGCCTGATGATAGCACAATGATTCGGCTCCTGTCTCGCATCAAAGATATGTACTGGCTCGATGGAGGTCATGGGGGTCAAAAGAATACATGGATTACTTCACGCAGCTTGCTAGAAACCTTAACCAGAATGGGTGAGTACATTATCCCATACAAGTTGAAAGAGGTTTATTTTTAATCATGTCTTTAGGCATGAACATCCATGTTCATCTCACGCCATACCAAGTGCAAGATGATCGTCGACCTTGGATTCGCAAGGAGGAGAAAATATTTACCGATATGCTACGCCGACTGGGTGCTCCAATTACGAGACGGCTACACTATGAAAGTCAAACTGCAAACCTTATGACACATTTCGAGGTGCTCCAAGCATTTTGTCAGCACATTCACGATTTTAGTCAGCAGCAGCAACATGACCAAGAGCAACAGCATATTCACCACGCAAACAAAAGCGCTGGAGAGAACTCATTGGACGAAAAGTGACAACGACGTCGATTTAACTCGAAGAAATCTCCAAAATCATCCTTGGCAGCGGTGACAGCTTCCGCAACATCTTCAACTGCTGCCGCCACTTCATTGGCAACTGCATCACCATCATCATCATCGTCTTCACCTGTACATAGTCATAATTATAGATCTAAGCGTAAGATACATAAATTATATTATACTTTGTGCGGTTAGTAACATATATTTTGGTTGAAAATTTGTGTCCCGTTTACAATCCTCTTTTTTAAGATTTTTATGAATTAGGATTAAATATGTTTGTAATTTTCTATTGTATGTCTTCAGTGCTTAACAACATTTATGTTCATAAATCAAGGAGCACTTAAAAAATATCTGATACCATCATATACCGGTACTAGCAGTGCAATAAATTGTTAGTGTTTCTTAAACAGTATTGTCAGAAAGTTGTGGTGATTTCGGTTCAATCTACGACAGGCCATAAATCATGCTTGAACTAATTCATAATACCAACACATTAAATTTGTTATTTTACTCAAGCAGAATAATACATTAACAAATAAAATAAATACAACCCATTGAAAGGCTTGTCCAACAAAAAACAAAAACTAGACAATTAAAAAAGCAACCCCCTCAATTGACTATAATAAACCTTTGTAATGCACCAAATCGATGTTACTATTATTATTTTTTTCTCGAAAAAAACACTAGCTCTGTTATATAATCGGGCATGTGGAATATTAAAGCATGACTATGATCATAGAAATTACCCGTTCGCGGATGCTGTAATTCGACCTCATCCAACCCAAGTAAACCGAATACTAAATAAAAAGTGAGCAAAAAAGTTTTCCTTGCCAAAAAAACATATCAGTTTCATAAATACGTGTGCCAAATTCTTATTTCTGCATGGCCAGCACAGAAATAATTTATGTGCTTAAAAACGCAAGTATTTAATGGGCCGATTAAAACATTTGATAAACCAATTTCATCTTCAAAGATCCAAATAAACCCACTTAAAATAAAACAAATTTCTTCCAAAGAACGTATGAATTTCGTTGGCTTCAAATTGTTAATGCCAGCTCATGCATTTAAAATGTATAAATGTAGCAAACATATTCTTAATCGGAACATATTTTATAATTGCTGCGTTTTATTAATCGATGAATTTGATCCTTGTATTGTTTATTACGTGTTATTTCTTTTAATTTACGTTGAAGTTATGATTTCGATTATATCGAGTGGAGTTCGTCGGTTCGACCTCAGTAAACATCGGCAGGTCTCCCGGTTTCACATAACTGCTTTACCGAGGCCAATCAGATGCCGGTGTTATTGCATTTGTGTGATTCTGGATTTGTTTAGGCCTTTTTTTTAAGCGATTTTGACACCGCATCGCTAGACTCACCTGAATGTTAAAACTTCCTAGATGTGTTTTGTCCTCATATTCGCCTTTTACGAGAAGCGCTTTTTTGGGATGCGCCGTACGGGATACGGGCTATTGTCTACACATACAACAATAAAAGGTCCATTGCATACACAGAGCCTAATTATTGTGCCTATAACACATTTTGTAATGTAGCCTTGAATCCAAGATTCAAATCACCCATAGGGCTTAGTAACACCTTTTTCCAAGTTTTTCCACTGCCCTACCTCTTACAGTGTGACAAACTTCCAATAATGTCAATTATTTGGGAAGATTCTCAAATTCGCCGTTCGGAGCCGGCGTAAAACTGAAGGACCCTTAATAATAATAATATTACAAATGGTTGGGAAAGCTGTGTTTTAGCTCCTGTATGACGGTTAACGTCTAGTATTTTTTTATTTTAACATTTTGAAAAGACAAAGTTCCAGTTGCTTATACACAAACCCCCATCACTCCACCTACATTCTATTTTTTGTGCACAAAAAAGCATGTTCAAGAAAATTTACAGTTTGTAAATACGTTTATTTCTTCTGTCAATGTAAAACATAATCGCTTTTCGACTCTTCTCAATGTCGTTATATATTTATAAATGTTTTATTTTTCCTTATATTTAACAAAAATAACAATGACGAGCTTACTATTTATTGTTGTTTGCATGTTCAAAAAGGAAAATTCAATGTGGGTGGATATGATTCTTACAAACAGGTATATATTATATTCCTTCCAATGATATTTGTAATTTAATCACTTGTCCCGGTTAACGATTTTTATTTTTATTCAATTAGTATATGTATGTAGCCTCATAGTTAGCTAGGTTTTAAGAATTATTATAGACATACAAAAACAGTAGATATAATTCAAATTAATTGTGGAATCAGACGAATATTTACATATTAAAGAAGAAAAAAATACATTATTAAAAAAGTAAAATATATAAAACACAACCAATATTATATTAAAAATAAAATTAACACCCATTTGTTGATGTACCTTTCGAATTGCAGTTCAAAATTGCTTTCTTATTATCTAATAATGATAAATAAGAATATTTAAATTTGGATGGAAAGAAAAGAAAAGTGATTTGCATTTTATTTATAAAAAAAAAAAAACAAAATAAAATGATTGACAGTTTTCATTTCCTGCAATGTATTTAAAAAGTATGTAAGAAAAAGAAAACCTTTTATCAACTAGTTATAGTATGAATATTATGAACAAAACTAATATATTTAAATTTATATAAAAAAAAATAAAAATAACACAAAAACAAAAAGAATTTACATCAAAACTATTGTATTAAATATTATTAAAAATTGCGTATTATCTTTTAAATTTATTTATGTGTTTGTAACAAAATTATGTGTCGATGTAGCTCAAAATTTATAAAAGAGCCGCAGTCCTTCGTGAACGCATTCCGATCTTTAATGAACCAGACATAAAAATACATTACATACTCAATCTGGGGCCTGGTACACAGATAGTACATCAACTACATCATACATTTACAAGAAGTACATTTCTCTGTTTCACAGCCGAAGCCGTGTGTTAATGTAAGATAGTGAAATTTCAGTCAAATAAACATGGGGATTAGTTTTCATTTTCTACTGAAGCAATTTAAAGCCAAAAAAAAGATTTTAATATTAATATTTTCAGTGAAGAATTTTGATATATCATCGTTTAAGAGGTCCATTGGAAGCACCACCTCCGCAGGTGTGCTTAATCTTGTCTACTTTTTCCGTTTATATATAGCATTATTAATTTAATAAGAAATCAACTGAATTAATTCAAAACTTTAAAAAATAAAGCTTACCAAGCTCTACGTCGCAAATTTTATCAACTGACTCTACTACGTTTATTTTGCAATGCAATTAGTTTGAATGCGTGGGCGCAGAGGTTAGTGTATTGTACCCAGTCGTTCCGCAACTCTCATTGCGAAAGGACAGCTGGTAAGTGACGGCTGCATTATAGGCTATAGAAGCAGCCGGGAAAGCTCCCACTCAGCAGTAACTGAAGTCAATGAGGAGTTTCGGATGGTAGAGAAGAGGCGACGAAGACGACTTAATCCGAAGCTCTCGCCAAGAGAAGGGGCAACCTGGCAGGCCCTAATGTGGCTGGAACCAATGATGATGGGGAGAACACCAGCTGAATCGAAAGCAGGCCGGAATGTCGTAGAGGGAACTTCCTTCAAAAACCTAGTAGTCGAAGATGACGATAAAAATGTCATCCAAATGGACCAACTCATCAAAGAGCTCCGTATGTAGCTGAGACAGAAAGAAATGCAGCAACAACAAAAATTGATTAGGGAACAAATTCACCAGCAACACTAAGAAAAGCAACAACCACAGCAAGAAAACCAACCAAACATCAGCAGAATCCAGCAAGGAAGGAAAAAATCACCCTGATAAATGTAAGTACTTTCGACAAACACATTATCATTTGTGAAAAAATTAAGGAGTACCAGAGGGTGCGCCTCTTGAAAGGTGAATACCGATTACTTCACATACACCCCAAGGGAGCAAAAGTAAAAAACCGTAGTGTTGAAGGAAATTGATCACTCAATTACAACGGAGGAGCTCGAAGAGAGCTCAGGAAGATGGAAAGCGACGACCTCAAGTTTGTGGGGTTCAAGCCGTTTTCCTTGGCTGTTTTGGTGCAGCTTACTCAGGACAGCAAAATTTAGGGGCTGCGAAATATTCTCTTCCTGTACTACCGTGATCTGTCCTTTTATCCGAATCTCCCAGACGAGATTGATAGTACGGATTGCTGGATTCAGTCCGGAAAGTGTCGCAACCAACGACGTTTTTTCGTAGTGGAGGACCAGCAGAATAAAGTAGATTAGGTGCGTGGTTGTTTCGAGGCGATAGAGTAATTGCAAGTACTTTAGCCGCTGTATCAGGAATTTAGAGCGAACCGTGAACTCTTATGAGCGGATGTAGTCCGAAAAGCTGAAACATGTCGACTAGCGAAGAGGATCTTCGACTCCAAGGCTACAAAGAAGACCTAACCTCCGTTTTAAATCCCAAGCCATCGCGGATGTCAGAGCACTTGGTCTAGACAACTGAAAGTAGCGTGGCCGGGATAAATATTGATTTACTACGCACTATCTCTACATAAGTAGGATACTTTTTACGTGCCCCTGGTTGGTTGGTTGGTTTAAGTGGCTGTAATTCCCGTCATCTGACGAGGGAAAACACAAGTAGCGCAATGAGCGTCGTTTTGATACCACAACTAACGGAACCTAAAATTAAAGGGCGAGATGGATATTATTAAGGGGGCTCAAAACCATCCTGTGGAGTTGAGGAATTTGATGATGTTGTTGAAGTGGATGGTATGAATGGCCGAGAGGTCATTGTAAAACGGATGACCTAGTGCGCTGCGTCTGGTTTTGGCTAAAGCCGGACACTCACAGAGAAGATGGAACACTGTTTCACTCTTTTCTGTGTCAGAGCAGCTGCGGCAGTGGGTGTTGTGAGGGATGCCAAGCTTGGCTGCGTGAGTGCCTAAAGGCCAATGGCCCGTACTGATTGCCGTTAGTCTGGCGACATCAACACGCGTTCTGGCTAAGAGGTTGTTTGTTCTGGCATCATCGTAGGTTGGCCAAATCTTTCTTGAAATGACACAGTCCGAACGATTCGTCCATCTAGTCTCGGCCCTTGAGATGAAGTGCAGGAGGATTTCTCTCTTTACATATCCCAGCGGATGGAAGACTTCCTCCGCATGTGATACGCACAGAGCAGAGCCACGTCTGGCGAGTTCATCGGCTCTCTCATTTCCATCAATGTTCCTATGGCCGGGAACCCAGACGAGAGAGATATCTAGCCGATGACAAGCCTTATTCAGCGTATCCCTGCATTCCACCACAAGCTTGGACGTAGACTTAGTTGAACTAACAGCATTAATCGCGGCCTGACTGTCGACGAAGATGCCTATTTTTTTTCTGTGTGTCAATATGTTGAGAAGCAGTCTACACGCCTCCTTAATTACAAATACTTCTGCTTGAAAGACGCTGGCTGCGTTGGGAAGGCGAAGGGTTTTAGAAATATCTAGCTCTGTAGAGAAAATGCCAGCTCCTACTCCACAGTTCATCATCTTGGAACCATCTGTGAAGATAGGTATGTCGAATTCATTTACGACCGCATTTTCTTTCCATTCTGATCTAGAGGGGAATCTCACAGAGAAGCTTTTATGGAAGTTGAGTTTGGGTGTAATGTAGTCTGTACCTATTAGACCTATGCCTTCGGGAAGTGAAAGAAGGATGCTGGTATGGCCATATGGCCTTTCCGACCAACATTTAGATTCCTTCAATCTAACAGCACTACACGCTGCAATGTTTTTGATATACAGATCCACTGGCAGAAAGTTGAGAATCACATTGAGCGCCTCGGTCGGGCTTGATCGAAGGGCTCCAGTGATTCCAATTCCAGCTGTTCTTTGGATTCTGCTTAATTTAGTGACGTTGTAGGCTTTACTTAAAGCGGGCCACCATACCAGGGATCCGTAGGTGAGGATGGGACGTACCACCGCTGTGTACATCCAACGAACCATCTTTGGTTGAAGCCCCCACTTCTTGCCGAAAGTTTTGCTACAGGCGTAGAAAGCAACGCTTGCCTTCCGCACTCGGTGTTCGATGTTGGACTTCCAGTTGAGTTTGGGGTCAAGCGTGACTCCAAGGTATTTTGCGCTGGTGGATAAAGGAAGATTTTGGTTATTTAAGCGGGGAAGTGAGAAGGTTGGTATTTTGGTTTTGGTGGTGAAAAGCATCAGTTCAGTTTTGCTTGGGTTAACGCTTAGGCCACAACTTGTAGCCCACCCGCTAATCTTACCCAGTGCTCAGTCGGAAACATTCCTGATACTAGAACAACCACGTCATCCGCATACGCAACGACTTTGATACCCTCCCTGTCGAGACTTGACAGGATTTTGTTGAGAACTATAATCCATAAGAGAGGCGAGATCACCCCACCTTGAGGTGTTCCTCTACTTACTGATTTGGTTAGAAGGGTATTGGCTAGTTTTGCTTGAATGATCCTCGTTTTGAGCATGGAAATGATCCAAGAAGTGACAAAGTCCTCCACGCCTAGTTCTAGGAGAGATTCCTGGATCGATTCAGTGTGGACGTTGTTAAACGCGCCCTCTATATCTAAGAAGGTGGCTAAGGTGTATTGGTGATGGAAGAGTGACCTTTCGACTGTACGCACTACTTCATGAAGAGCGGTCTCCGTCGACCTGCCCTTGAGGTATGCGTGCTGTGAGTTGCATAAGGGAGATCTTTCAAGGCCTGTTCTTATGTGAAGGTCAAGTACGCGTTCTAGAGTTTTGAGTATGAAAGAGGTTAGGCTAATAGGACGGAAGTCCTTCGCGGATCCGTGACCTCTTTTACCAACTTTCGGTATGAAAACTACTCGGACATACTTCCACGACTGAGGTATGTGATTTAGTAGGATACTGCTTCTGTAAATTTCAACTAGTAGGGGCACAACTATCTCGTCATGTTTTTGAAGCATGATGGGGAGAATGCCATCCTGCCCTGGTGATTTATACGGAGCAAAGCTGTGAATGGCCCAGAGAATCTTTTCCTTGGTTATAATGCGCTCAATCTCCTCCTGTTGAGAGGGGAGCTCTCCCCTCATTTGGGGCGGAAGTGCGCAGTAGTCAGTGCAACCAGGAAAGTGTGTGTTAAGTAGAAGCTCCAAGGATTCGTCAGTGGATTCCGTCCAGGTTCCGTCAGTTCTCTTGATAAAAGATGGACTGGAGTGTCCTTTGGATAGAATCTTACTGAGTCTTGCAGATTCCTTAAGAGAATCGATGGATTGGCAGTATTCAGACCATGCTTGTGTCTTAGCTGATCTGATAGATGTTTTATAGAACTTTAGGCAATCCTTGTAGGGTTGCCAAAACTTATGCCTATAGCAGATGTTGAAAATGTCCCTAGTCAGCCTTCTGAGGATGGTTAGGTCGTCATTCCACCACGGCGGTAAGGTTTTTTTGCTATATTTAACGGGACACGATGCCTTAAAAGCTGTGTTCATAGCTTTGCCTAGTGCAAACGCAATTGAGTCCAGTTCTGCACCTGATTCAATTTTCAGGTGTGGTAGATTAGGGAGTTTAGAATTCAATATTTGACCGAATTTCTTCCATTCAATTCTTTTTGGATTTCTGTACGGAGTAGGAGTATCTATCTTGATACTCAGATTGAAGAGTATCCACTCGTGGTCCGAGAAGGACTTTAGGTTGGTTCTCTTCCAATTCTCAACCCTGAAGATGTCATTGTTTGTTTTGAGTGTAATGTCTAACACTTCTTCCCAGCCGTTATGAGTTTCCGTACTTGGAAATATAAAGGTAGGGGTGTTAACTATATTACATACACATAGATCTGTAGTTAAAAGAAAATCAAATAAAGACTCACCTCGTTCATTTATTTCTTTGCTGCCCCAAAGATGATGTCGAGCGTTAGCGTCACAGCCTATGAGCAGACTGCCTTGTCTCGCTTGTATCTCTGCTGTGAGTTGCTGCACTTCTTCTGGCGGGGATGGTTTATCGTGCGCCATATAAGCGGATGATATGAATGTGGTTTGGCCCTGGGTGAGTTCAAGCTTAACGACGGTTAGATCACCCGAGCTGAAGTTGGGACATAAGAAAGCGTTAATGTATTTTTTAGCTAAAATGCATGTTCTTGGCTTACCGACGTCTTTTTTGTAAAAAAGGTTGTAGTTGCTGTCTGAGAGGCCCAGTATGGTAGTCTTCCTGACCCAGGGCTCTTGAATGATGCCGATGTCAATGTCTTCCTCTCTGAGGAAGACTAGAAGATTCTCCGATGCACATTTCGAGTGCTGGAGATTCGACTGGATGACTTTCAACATGTTAAGATTGGGTGTTGGAAGCGATCGCCAGTTCCTCCACCACCATATTGGCAGCGGCGACATCGTCTATGTCATCCTCGGGTACTGTCGATCGGAAGATCTTGAGTTTGGCGAGCCGTATGCCAAAACTCAGCTTGTAATCAGCTGCTTCTAGTGCCCCTAGGCACTCCTCGTTGATTAGCAGCAGGTAGGATAAGCTGTTTTTCTTGGGTTCTTCTGCCTTTATGACAGCCCAATCGTCCATAGGAATGGTCGGATTTTGAAGCTTGAGGCACTTAAGCAGACTCTCAGAGTCTATCTTCATAACCGGTAGCCAAATACGGGCCCTAGGTCTCGTGGGGATATCCTTTGCAGGGATGAGCTTAAGCTTTAAGCCCTC
The DNA here is from genome assembly GCA_949715645.1 of Portevinia maculata. Taxonomy (NCBI): domain Eukaryota; kingdom Metazoa; phylum Arthropoda; class Insecta; order Diptera; family Syrphidae; genus Portevinia; species Portevinia maculata. The sequence continues at coordinate 362,860,640 of OX454525.1, read as the reverse complement.
CCAAGCTTCGGCGATCTTGTCGATGCATGAGCCAAGAAAATCTTTAGAGTACTGGTCCACGCATTTAATCACCCGATATCCTCGTACCATTTCCGCGCAGTCGAAACTGGGTAATTGGTTGTCAACTCCGGAGAGCACGTGTTCCACAACCATCTCTGGTAGTTTGTCTTCGATGCTACACCAACGGTCCGACACTGTTTTGCCGTTTTTTGACAACTCGTCTATAATGGCGACCTGAAGATGGTCCCTCACCACCTCGGTGAAGGTTCTGGTAGCCTGTGAAGTGGATGGCCCCTGGAAGTTATTTAATCTAGGGGCGATCTTGGATCTTTTAGAGGTGTGAGAGGTCTCATCTTGGGACCTGTTTCTCTTCACACGCTCTTTCTTTTGTCGATTTTGCCTAGGGTTATTTTGGTAGTTGACGTACTCGTCCACCACCTTTTGGTACTTTATTTTGTCCTCTATATCCCTCTCTAGAGTCGCGCCAGTCTCTTCATTCTTCGCAATCTTTGCAAGAATGTAGACAGCCCTGTTGTAACGTGACTTCAAGAGAGAGCCAGAGGACATCTTGGGTTTGGGTGCACTATGGCTGGTGCTCCCAGTTGTGGGTTTTTCAGTTATATTGAGTGGCTTTTGGATACTATGGCTGGTATCCTCGGCCATAACTGTAGAGTTGGAAATGGTAGGTTGATCGCCTGAAGGAATACTATGGCTGGTGCTCCTTAGGCTTGAGGGGTCAACTACTGTCTCCTGGCTGGAGGCTAATAGCTCCTCCTCGGAAGAGGTCCCTAAGAGGGATTCTTCCTTTTTTGTTTTTTTTTTTGTATTTTTTTTTATTATTTTTTTTATATTTTCTGTTTCTGTTTCTTTTATGTTTTGGTTTTTGTTCATTTTGTTAAGGGTCCCACGAGTACGTCCGGAAAAGAGAGTCCATCCCGGCAGAGCCGACTTACCGAGATAAGGCACTTAATACAACCGACCTTGCCTGGGCGTCGGAGGGAGCTCGTGCGCGACTGGTTTTACCCCCAGCCTTTCATCCTTGGGTACGGTTTGCTATATGCTCGCTCCACCACTGGAATTAGGTTGGATTTAAAGGTTTACTCCTACCTCACACTAATGGATCACGACAAACGATTGAGACGATTAGCGTAAATCCTTGGCTGACACTAACCGTTTGACCGGTTAGCCATTTTCAGGCGGGCGCCCACGTGAAGGACTAAAGTGTGAGGATTTTGCCCAGCCCGTGCCCTTAGTAAAAGTTTATAATTTATTAAGCAATATTTAGCTATTGTAATACAATTCGTTTATAATAGTAGAAATGAAAACTAAAGGAAACTAATCGTAATTAGTTTTAACATAATTTATAAGATTTTGCTTAACAATTAAAAGTTGATTCTCTAACTTCAATTCATATGGTAGTTCGTCTAACATTTTAAAGCCTTTATAAAAAATTTTACTTTCGTTCATTTTTCTTCACACAGAATTTCAGCTGGTAAGAAAATGAAAACTATCAAATGATGAAATCATATGAGTTTGCCAGCAAAAAAAAAACAGCTGTTGCTTCTTTTCAAGCCAAACTAAGAAGTTTTTACACAAAAGCGTTCGCGTTCTTTTCTTAGAAATGAGAGGATTCTCTCTCGATTTTGGAAATTTGACACTTTTCATTTTTCTATACATAAAGTACGCGAACGGACCTTGTATTCCGTGCTTTTACTGTTGTAAAGAATGGATTTCTGTTTCGGACATTATAGTTATGTACATTATGTATGACAAATTATGTTATCACAAAGATATCTGGGCATCAAATCATTTTTCATTTTATGCACAAACATTAATATATTCACAATCGTCCTTTGTCGTAACTTCCCCGCACTAGCTAACAAAAGGAAACAAATTGTCGGCGAATATTTCTTCGAAGATCTAAGCGATCTCAGCGAGACACATGTATGCTGCATCAGCAAATTCGTTACAAAATACCTATTCTACTTACTTAAACTACTTAACGTCTTCTAACTATAAATAGGGTTCTGAGCACTCATTGCCTTGCGCAACAAGTGTTAAAAATCCTAATTGCTTTCCGGGTGCCTGGCAGTCGTCAACGTGCACACGCACCGCCGTGAGCCGACTGAAGCCTTACAGCGTCAGTCAACTCCCGGAAGCACCACCACACGTTGGCGAGCCCGGCCTCTCCCAAAAACGCCCTAGCTGACTTAATCTAACTTATAAGCTAAGAGGATGTTACCTAGAGTAACGCACCGTCCTGAGAGGGCATGTTGATCCCTCCCCCCTCAACAAGCCACCAAAATTCGGCGAATTGCTTTTCCGTGTCGAATTTATCCCTCTTCGATATTGCGGTACTAAAACGGAGGAGCTCATGAGCATTGGCGACGTCCCCGTCATGGAGGAGCCGCTTATCTCTCGCGCTGCGGTAGCGATGGTATAAGACCGGAATGCCATCCCTCGTCTGTACCAGCCCACATTTTGCACGATAGTGCCGCTTGTGTGGACACACGGTTACCACTGCAAACAATTTTAATTCGGAACATCTACTTCGCGAAATTCGCAAATCACTGTAGCACAAGCATCAATACCGCCACGAGCACCACCCCACCAGCAGCACAGCACCTAGGTCCTCCGCCACCACCAGCACGCCAAAGCTCATCACCGCTTTTTCCAGGATTACCACTACCAACTGAATACCCAATTTTAACGACATCATCACCAGCAGTCTACAACACGAGTGCGAAACGTAACATCTAAGCTATTGCAGCAACTACTCCGTAGTTGACTAGGCATAACTTGCCCTTGGTGAATCACGGATTCGCACGGTATTACTGCATAGGGCAGTTCTACACACTGCAGAGAATTGCAAAATAGCCAAAACTATATTCTAAAAATGTTGGCAAGATAGAAGAGGGTCAACTACCACATCAACCCACCCTACGCCAATCAACTCACAACTCAATCTCCTAAGTGTTGAAGATATCTTTAAATCCGTCCCAATTAATGAGTAAGTTACAGAATTCCAATTGACCACCAACATAAAACACGCAGAAAATTAGAGGGCAGATATAAAACAGCAAATATTAGGAATAATAATGGAAAAAATACATTAAGCACTATGTTACTATCGTCCTCCGCGTAGTTAGTTACCTTGTCGAGTGTACCATCCTTGTGAGGTTGGTGCCGGTGCGGAGGCTTAAATCGCAACGAGTCAATCAGACCATGTCAGACCAGAGCAGAACCCGGCCTCCACTTCTCGGCTTGCTGACGGGCAACCGAACCCCCCTAACTCTCAAAGTATGGATAGTGATGTCTTGTGGACAACATCCAAAATTATTAGTGGTAGAAAACACGAAGCGGAAGCGACCACTTCAGATTCTGACACCTCCACTCTGGTGGACAATTGTAGCGTGGTCTCCGAGAAATCGGGTTGCTCCTCCATTGGGAAGAGCTTGACTGGGCTACAATTACAGAAGCAAGGTGGTTTTGTTGGACTCAGCGGTCTACAAAATAGACGCTTCAAAAGTGCTTTGCGGAGAGGCTTAGACAGAGAAAGTGCTATAATCTTAGCCCAAGCAGCACAAACAGACAAGCCTGACAACAAGCGAGGCAGATCTGAAGACCAGACTCCCCCCAAACCTGCCGCCAAGAAGGTTAGGAAAGGTCCTAGGCCTGAGGCACCCACCTTTAGCCAGGTGGCTAGCCTAGTTAGGCTTGGAATCATCCCAACCGACTTGGGCAAAAACCATCTCTCCCCAGAGCAAATGGCTGCTGTGAAGGAGGCGGTGATAGACACCTCAATCGAGCTGAGCGACCGTGGCGTGTGGCCAGTCTTCTCTGGCTCGCACCTTAAGACAGGATGGATAATCTTCGTCTGCTCTAACAGCGCCACTGCTGGGTGGATGCGCTCGAATTTCGAGAAAATTAAAGAGAAATGTGGTCTGGACCTGATGCTTGTGGAAGAAGGATCCTTCCCGAAAACACACATCGTCCGCGGACTCTTTCCAGAGAACTCTCAAATGAAAAAGTGCTGGCGACCATTGGGGCGCAAAATGCCAACATCAGCACCAAATCATGGAGAGTGATACAGCGAGGTAAGGCAGGTGCACTTCTTCACCTCGTTATCTCAATAGACAACGCCTCCTTGACTGAGCTCAACATACTTATGGGGAAGATCGCCTACCGATTCGGCATGATCAGATTGATTCTGAAGAGCACCGACAGAACCTCTAAATCTGCCATCAACCCTACAAATAACGAGCCAGCTAATTTTGTACCACCTATCGGTAATGTGAATGAAGGTATGGTACCTCATAAGTCAACCACGACTAGCTGTGTCACCGGACCAGAAACCACTGTACTACCTATCGGAAATGTGTCTGAAGGTAGTGTACCATTGCAGTCCACCTCGACTAGCTGTGCCACAGGGCCAAAAACAATTGTACAACCTATCGGAAATGTGTCTGAAGGTAGTACAACAACGCAGTCCACTTCAACATTATCAACTCCTACTAGCAGCCTAGGTAGCGGTCAGACGACAGTAATGTCAGTTCCTGTGGACCCCCCCCCCCCCCCCAAACAGCCAGCAAAGGTAGTAAAAATGCCATTGGGCATGCTACCCCGAGTGGTTCTGGGGGGAGCACTAAGGCAACGGCCACCACGTCGTGCAATCGTCCCTTCCTGCAAGGAAAGATTACTTTCCCTAGGAAAACCGGCAATTCGGCCGCGAACCCTTCCAACCCGGCCAACGCCGCCACTGGGCGGTCTAACCAGGGATGGAAAAAAGATGAGTCAGCCAGGCAGTTAACAACAGGTCGCCCTGGACTGGCTGCTTGCCGAAAAGGTAAGGGCCCAAAAAAAGCCCAGCTACTCAGGCAAGCCATATCCTTAAATGAGGATCTATGAACACCATTAAGGTGCTTCAGGCGAACCTCCATCATGCTTAGGGTGCGTCCGCCACTTTTAGCAAGCGGTTCGCCGAGGAAAAGATAACCCTAGGCCTCATCCAGGAGCCTTGGGTTATCAGCGGACTCATTAAAGGTCTTGGGAATAGGGCAGGTGAGTTAATTTACAAGTGCGGTGAGCAAGTGCCGAGGGCGGCCTGCTTTATCGATATAAATAGCAACTTTCTTCCCATTCCAGAATTCATCAGCAGAGACCTGGTTGCCGTACTACTGGAAGTACCTACACCTAGAGGTAAACACAACATCATATGTGCGTCTGCGTATTTCCCCGGAGACGAAGACAACGTCCTTCCACTAGAGGTACAGGCACTCATCCGCTACTGCCTACTAAACAACTTACACTACGTCATTGGGTGCGATTCCAACGCGCACAATATGGTGTGGGGTAGTAGCGACAACAATAAAAGAGGTGAGTGTTTGTTAAATTTTATAGTCGGTAACAATGTAGATATTTTAAACAAGGGTTCCAAACCAACCTTCATAAATTCGATTCGCGAAGAGGTACTTGACCTCACACTCGCTAGTCCATTTATGGCAAACTTCATTGAAAATTGGCACGTGTTAGATGAGGCCTCGCTGTCGGATCACCAACACATTCGGTTCGACCTGCCCGGTCAACTGTCACAGGCCACAATTAGATACGATCCTAAGTCGACGGACTGGAATACGTATCGAGGACTTGTCCTCTCAAAAACGAATATGCTAATTTCGTCAATCGAGTCCACTTGGGACCTTGACGAAGCAGCACACCAGCTCAACAAAGTGTTACTTACCTCCTACCAGAGCAGTTGCGTCATTAAAACCAGCATAAAGCGACGTAAGGTCCCCTGGTGGAATGACAAACTTGCTGAATATAGGAGGAAGGTTAGGAAACTCTTTAATCGAGCCAAACACACTAAAAGGTGGGACGATTATAGGATCGCTCTCACAGAATACAACTCAGAACTGAGAAGATCAAAGCGTGCTACATGAAGGAAGTGCTGCGAAGACATAGTAGATATGCCGGTAGCAGCTCGCATCCACAAAGCGCTAGGCAGAGATCATAATAACGGTGTAGGTTTACTAAAGAAACCAAATGGCACCTACACGACGGACCGAGAAGATTCAATCAGAACGCTTCTTCAGGTTCACTTCCCAGGTTCGTCTATTCGCGACATAGGCGGCAACTCTAACGATGTGGACCCCAAGGTACATGTAGATAGTAGAGTAAACAACTTATCTGGAAAAATGTTTAGTCTAGATAAGGTTAGATGGGCAATTGGCTCATTCAAACCATTTAAAGCCCCAGGTGGTGACTGCATTTTTCCGGCCCTTATCCAGAGGGTTAGTGATGTCATACTGCCGATGGCTATTGCTTTATTTAGGGCTAGTTACAACTGGGGATACATTCCACTTTCCTGTGAACTGCCTAAATCATACAGACCCATCAGTCTAACATCCTTCTTTCTAAAAACCATGGAAAGACTTATAGATGTTCATAGTAGCGAGCAGATAGTAACATCAAGCCCCCTGCACTCAAGTCAATTTGCGTACAGAAAGGGCAAATCCACTGAAGGTGCTCTTCACTGCCTTGTCAAAAAGGTAGAGGAGACTTTCAAGTCTAAGGAAACGGCACTTTGTGCCTTCTTGGACATTGAGGGTGCCTTCGATAATACCGGATACGACTCGATTGCCATGGCGATCAGTAATAAAGGTATCGAAGTATCGACGAACCAATGGATCAGAGCCATGTTGGAAAGTCGTATAATTACCTCCTCCTCTGGAGGTAATTCGGTGTCTGTGACGGCAGCCAAAGGCTGTCCCCAAGGAGGAGTACTCTCTCCCCTCTTGTGGTCACTTGTCATCGACAATCTACTGGTCAGTCTACACAGACTAGGCTTTAACGCCATTGGTTATGCTGATGACCTGGGGATAATTATTAATGGTAAGCGTAGCGCAAACATTACTGATAGCATGCAAAAAGCGTTGCTACATGTCTCAGAATGGTGTATTAAGGAAGGACTTTCCATCAACCCTCTTAAAACCATCCTGGTACCTTTTACGCGAAAAAGATTGGTCAACTTCGAACCTATCACCGTAAATGGTAAACCCCTGAGCTACTCCAATGACGTCAAATATCTGGGAGTCATCCTGGATAGGAAACTAAATTGGAACTCACACGTAAAGGCCGCCACTGAGCGTGCCACAAGAGCCATGTGGGCCTGCAGACGCCTATACGGCAGAACTTGGGGTTTAAACCCCAGAATGTTACACTGGATGTACACCATGATGGTTAGACCCATCATCACGTAAGCCTCCATCGTGTGGTGGCCAAAAGTACTTGAACGTACTACAGCTAACAGGCTCAAAAAGCTACAACGTGTTGCCTGTCTGGGAATAACTGGTGCCATGCGCACATGCCCTACGGTAGCACTTGATGCCATAATTGGACTGTCACCACTACAAGCATTCATTCAGAAGACGGCTGCTAGATGCGCTATTAAGCTTCAGCTTGAATATAAGTATAACTCAAATGACCATGTGGGTCACCTGAAGATACTCAACTCAATCCAAAATTTGGATATGTTTTACACCATCCCTGACTTAATGGTAAGGGAATATAGTTTCGATAAACTATTTGAGGTAGAAATACTAGACCGTTCTAAATGGGTCTCGGGAGTTCCAGCTGTGGACCGAAAAAGTCTGGTATGGTACACCGACGGATCAAAAATGGAGTCTGGAGTTGGTGCTGGTGTCTTTGGACCCAACACCAGGGTCCCGATACCTATGGGGATGTGCCCCACAGTGTTCCAGGCGGAAATCCATGCCATTGAGATCTGCGCTATCTTAAACTCCAACAAAGGAATTAAGGGCGCAAAGATACATATCTTTTAAGACAGTCAGGCGGCACTTTAGGCACTGTCGTCCAACACAATAGACTCTCTGACTGCAAAAAACTGCTGCTGCGCCTTACAAAAGCTAGCTAAATACAACAAAGTTAAACTCGGATGGGTGCCTGGCCACCGAGGTTTTGTAGGGAATGAAGCTGCAGAAAAGTTCGCCAGAGCTGGCTCTGAAGTTGCTTTTGTCGGTCCAGAACCGTACTGCAGTGTCAACTGGACTACTGCTCTAGGGCTTGTCAAAGATTGGGAGCAACAGACTCGCCTTGAACATTGGGTAAGCGCCCCTGGTCTGAGACAGTCTAAACACTTGATTAAGCCCTACTCCTATAAGGAAATCCTTACACTAAATAAGGAAAGCATTAGATTGCTGGTTGGCTTTCTCACTGGCCACTGCGGTCTGAGATATAATCTCAACAAAATGAACCTATGTCCAACGCCAGAATGTAGATTCTGCATGGAGGACGAGGAGACCTCAGAACACATACTCTGTGAATGCCCCGCTCTACATTGGTTGAGACGACGCCTTCTCCACAGAGAGATGTTATCACTGGCAGAGCTTCGCAACTCTACCACCAAAGACGTGCTGAGTTTCATTAGGGAAGTCAGTCGCCGTTTGGCGTAAAGGCAACCTTGTGGCACAAAAGATCTTTTCAGGTCGTAGGGCCTGCCCTTGGGCAAGGGTTTTATTTAAAAAAAAAAAAAATGTTACTATCGTTTTTGAATTAATTACCAGTAAGTCTTTTAAATATTTTCTACATTCCAAAAAGAATAAGTAATATCAAAAACTATTTTTCTAACTAAAATTTGGGAAAAAAAACATTTCCCTGTAGTCTTTTTTGAGCACTTTCAATTTTGAATGTGCATAAGCACATTACGCCGATTTATAAATACAAAATGTAACCAACTCCTTCCGGCAGACAAGCCCTTTAGGCTTCGCTGGATTTGTATATGTTGTTTGTAATATTGTAACATTTGAAATACGGAAACTAAATTGAGTTGAAAATTAAATTCAACACCTAAAAGTTTTTTCCACTGCTTCACCTCTTGCGAACGTCTGACAAACATCAAAGAGAATCAATTGTCATGAGAAGCTTATCACAAATTTGATTCGGCTTAAAAATGTCTCTTCCACTTCGCACAAGCAAATGGTTGGAAGAGCTAGGTTTTAGGCCCTGTTAATGTCAAATATTTATTTATGTAAGTTTGATTGCATACAAATATACCTAATCTGCGACTCAATCAAAAGATTTCCTGCCGATTGGATTTTTAAAGAAATAGTCACCATTCAGAAAATTGCATTGCGCTTGAAGTTTTATAAAAACAATTTATTTTTACAAAATTTTAAAATTTTACTGTTTCTACAATAATGAAAACTACAATTGCATAAATACAAATAATTATTAATATAATTAACAACACCCTACGAACATCGATATGGACATTTTATCGTTGTCCACTCATCCGAACCATCGCAGCAATCACAGATACCATCGTTAACCCGACTACTTGAAATGAAAACATCTCTTCCTCTGCCAGTGATATGTCTTTTTTGATATTTACAATAAAATTTCCCTGCATTGCAGGCATTGGTACTGGGCTCGTCACTACCGTCGGCGACACAATCGCAAAAATCGTCGTTGACTCTGCCGAAAGGGATACCTTGACTGTCATCTAAACATTGAAATTTACCCTCGAAATTTGGCTTATATGCATCATAGTCAAAGAGTCGGATGCCACTGCAATTTATAAAATTGGGATTGAATATGTTCACGCCATTGACCATTCAAAAACTTACCGTATGATTTTAATATGTTCACTACCGTTTTGTTCCGCTGTACTGCCCAGGTCGGAACGTTGTTCTTCAGTCTTTTTAGGATTAAGAACTATGTACTTACTATCTTTAAATTCTAAACTGCTATCTAAACTAAATGGTGTACTTGAACTAGGTAGCTGATTTATGGACAACACTTGATAGATGAAGAATATTATACCCAAAAGGAATATTCCTAGCAACAGCATTTTTGATTTGTGCTTATAAAATGGTTTGTAGTATATGTTCTCCCGTTTTACCCACGTTTTCTTCATATTTAATAAAGGATTTTGGTTGCTAAGGTATTCGTTTGAGCCGTGGAATAGTAAACTATTATTCCGATAATTGACGTGTATTTTAGTTGTTTATTTACAAAATAAGACGGCCAAAATTAAACGTTGCACGACAAAAGTGACGTTTCCCAAAATGTTGGTTCAGTGGGGGCATTCAGTATGTTACAACCAGAGGCTACAGTTGGGCCCCAGTTATATCCATACGTAAAATCTGGAACAGAAACGCATTGCAACGACCACATCATAGGAAAAATTTGCTCATACGAACAAATTAATGAATTCGTTTTCCCGCCAACTTTATGTTCAATTTCTCTATTTTTCGTGACAAATTAGTTTTAATAATTCATAAGCAACATTTTAAGACAATTGTCGATCTCTTCATTTTAAGTGGACCAGAAAAGCAAATCAAAAATTTCACTTTTTCATTTTACTTATGGCTACAACTGGGACTTTATAGCCATATGCAAAAATGGAACAGAAACACATTAAAATGAACACATCATAGCAACGATTTGTATAATTTCGGTGAATTGACTGAGAAGCCAAACAGAAAAAGTTAGCCGTACGGAAAATTGATGTATATTCGTTTTCTATCCAATTATATGTTCAATTTTTCAATTATTTGTGGAAAATTAGTTCGATAAATTATAAGCAGCATTTCAAGACAGACTGACAAATTAAGTTGCCAGAAAAGCAAATCAAAATTTTTACGTTTCTATTTTACGTTTGGCTATAACTGGGGCCATTTGCAGCTCAGCCGCTGATTGGTTGAAATGGCTGATTATCAGACTGTTTTTGACATTTGAGGGAGGGTTTAGAGTTAGTCGTTTTCAGTTGAGCTGTTCTGATTTTGCTCAGATCTCAGATTTCGCCCAAAGGAAAACAACACGAGATTGTTTTTTTTTTGTTATAGTAATATTTAACTCAGAGAAATACGTATTAGTAGGGTACACGTGCACGTACATCTGCAAACATTCCGGCTTCTGTATTGTATGTAAAACGAGGTATGTCTGCAATAAAACTATTAAAGGGGATGGGACCGAGGACGGAGCCTTGTAGAACTCCGTAAGAAATATCAATCATGATCGACTTTGCGGTTCAGCCTTTCATTTGGATCTTGTTTGTTGTAGTACATATATTTTTGAATGCAAATCCCATCCGGATCAGATCTGTGTGAAAATAAAATGCGGCTAATGCAGCAGAACACATCGTTCACAGTGACAGCCAAACCATTCCTTACTTTATAAGTCCTAAACAGAAACAGATCAACACTTCAACTCCGACTTCAACTTTGACAACCACGCTGCACGTTTTAGAACCAATTAATTATTAATATAATGAGACAAATTATGGTAGAAGCACATCAACACCTCACTTAGACTTCATTTGTGTCTACCAATAGCACCTCAAACTCAACTTCGACTTCAACGGTAGACCTAAATCCTAAAGGTAGTAACAGATCAATACTTTAACTCCAACTTCAAATTTGACAACCACGCCGCCTCTTTTTATTGAAATGGACCACATTAGCACCTCAACCTCAACATCGACTTCAACGTTAGAGCTAAATCCTAAATTCAAAATTGAAGTGCAAATCCCACCAACCTTGTGTCGATGTTTTCAGTTTTCCCACATGCGAATGCTTATATTTTGAGCAAATTTTCTCTCTTGCCTTTATTTTGACATAATTTTCTCTTTTTTTACAACTATTTTTTTTTTCGCTCGAAGTTGCATTTTTCAATCTGTTTGACTTTACGTCAAACGCTCAAGTTCTCGCCGCTGTCAAATAATCTTCTCGACGTTTGACTATTTCGACATAAATGTTCCATTCCAGTCCCTCCCTTGATGACCTTAAGATATTTATTGTAAGAGTCTTGTAAGTTTTTCCATTTTTCTTTAACAGCATCACCTGGTAAAGAGAAAAAATAAAATTATAAACAAAAAACATATACAGCTAGGTTCCAGAAAACGAGTGAAATGAAATCGAAAGTGAAATTGTAAATCGAGTGAATTTGTTTTCCGTGTTCCACATTTCACCCATTTTATAATATTCGAAACTTTTTGAAATCACTTCAAGTGAAATTAAAAACAGCTTATCTGTCATTTGAAACGTCGGAAAAATATATTTTTTGTAATAATTAGTTTGTTTGTTTTAAATTTCGACTCGTTTTCGCGATTTATTTAAAAAATGAGTGCTGTGGTAATTGCCGTGGTGTTGCACAACATTTGTAGACACTTTAAGCTACAAAATGAAGAAGAAGAGAGTTTTGAGGTCGGGTACGAGGCAAGTGAAATTGAAGAAGACGACGAATTTACGGAAGAAGCTGCAAATTTCAATAAAGCCAGCCAAATAAGAAACCATATTGCTAATGGTATACTCTTTATTTGAAAAGGCTATAAAAACAACAAAAACTCAGTTCAGTCAGTTACGTCCTTCTGGGGTGGACCGTGGCAATTAAGATCGTTTCTTAGCTCGTTACAAAGAGCATCTGCAACAACACGATCGCCTTTCATGAGTCCTCTAGAAAGGTTCTTATTTATCGACATAAATTTAATGAATATTGCATCCTGTGAAGTATTCTTATACTTGCCCCTTTTTAAATATGTAATTTTTTAAAAAATATATGGAAAGAATTTTACTCTAATGTAATTATTATTATTATTTACTTACATTTTCAAACACGTCTATCGTCTGTTTCGACTATTTCACACTGATGGAAATGCTCGATTTGAAATCACTTTCAAATCGATAAAATCGAATTGTGGAACCTGCCAATTTCACTCTGTTTCAATTTCGAAAAATTTGAAATCGATATCGATAAAAGTTAAATGTAGAACACCAAAATCTATTTTCGCTCGATTTCGATTTCATTTCGAGTGAAAGTGAAATGTGGAACCTGGCTGATAATAATTTTTTGTATCTATCAGTTTCTTTTACAGATATTTAGCTACTGGCGACTCCTTCCAAATCACTGCTTTTTTCTTCTGGGTGGGACGTTCTACTGTTAGCAGCATTGTAAAACAGGTTTGTAAGGAACTTTAGAATGCTTTACAATCACTTTATCTGCCCGGCCAACAGAAGAAATTTGTAAAAAAAAAATGGAAAGGGTTTTAGGCAAATGTACAACTTTCCAAATCGTAAAACATATTCGGATTAAATGTCCCAAAAACACTAGCTCCAATTACTTTTGCTACAAAGACTTATTTTCAATTGTTTAACTTCCGATTGTTGACCAAGACTAACCATTTGTGGTCGTCGATATAGGCAGTTATGGAACATAAGCATAGTGAGAACAGTATTTTTCAAGACCGTTTTACCGAGAGCTCTTACAAGGCTCTCTCTCATTAATAAAATTATGTTAAAATATTTTAAATATGGAAAAAATATTTACCTGTTAGATTTAGACTAAAATAAATAAATATTAGGCTTTAACAGCGCATTCAGGGCCTAAAACATAGCTTCTCCAACCATTTGAAGTGCGAAGTGGAAGTGACCTACAACGGCAAATTTGAGAAGCTTCTCATGACAATTGATACTCTTCGATGTCTGTCAGACGTTCGCATGAGGTGGGGAAATGGGAAAAATCAGGCGGGATTTGAAAGTGAGACCTTTAGATTAGAGATAAGTCACTGCACCAAATTTTTGTATAATGCTTTAAAACAGACAGATACTAACTACAATATTTTACTGATCGAAGAATAAACAGACTTTGAATGTTAAAAATGTCGTATGTGTTTATTTTGATTTATGTGCAAGTATGTTTTTTTGCACATACAATTAAATTACTGCCGACAAATTCCTAGAGTGAAATGCTAGCTGATTATTTTAGAAACTAAAAAGATAACAAAAACTGTTTTCACAGTATAGCGTCTCCACTTTCTCGCATAAATGTCTATAAAATCTCACTTGTCACTATCCACATGAACGAGCTAAATCATACAATGCTTCCAATGAAATTTGTGAAACAGAAAAATGTACTTGTTGTATCTGGATGTCGTTGCGGATGAAGTTGAAGTATCTGTACCTTCAACTTCCAAACGCCCATAGCTTATGGAGGATTTACACGGTCACACATTCCTAACATGTAAGATTAAAGAGATGCTAAATACTAAATATCCGTGTGACTGAAAGGGACAGCCTTACCTAACATGCAAAAAAACGTGACACGTATTCAGGTCGGCCATTTTGTTTACGTGGTAGGAATTATGGGAAAGCTATGCATGTTGATATTTTTATAGCGATGGCTTACGAAATTTCGATTTCCTATAAAACAAAATGGGCGCTGCTATCATATGTTTTAATCGCCATAATACATTTTTGACATTTCTCTGCTTCACATCGCCGATTGTACCTACTCAAGATGGAAAACACTATTAATACGGCAGCCTTACGAGATCCATATTTTTATTTATTTTTTAATTCTACTACAACAAAACCGATGAAAATAAATTTGTTTGTTTACATGTGATCTGTCAAATCTCCATAATAATGTTATAGCAAGTTAAAGTAAGTGATCTCACTCTTACACCTTATTAGCATTGACTGCGGATAAACGGATCTCTCTTTTCGGTTTTGTTGCAAAAATGCGCGTGCGTGATGGTGTAAATCCACCATTATGCGACTTCAATACGACATTGTTAACAGGTTTTTAAACAACATTTAAGACAATTTATACACTCCTTGAATGCAGCCATCATCACTCAAACCTGGAGGCCTCGAGCAATATCGATGAACAGCCCTGCCATGTTTTGTTGTGACAGTGGCAGTGTCCTTAACTTTGTTTAGTTTACTGTTGTAAAATTCAGTTTTGCATTTTAAAATTATCATTTTAGATTATACTATGTTTCGTCCATATGATTGGGAAAATAGAAATGAGCAAGTAGTATCGGACTCGTACAATGTACTGGAACGAACATCGGGCAGTATAAATCGATCTAATCAGGTGGCAATCGAAACTGAACAGATTGGAACTCAGGTAAGATCATTTATCTAATCCGGAAACCAAATTGCAATAAAGAAAATTATCAAATTAGGTACTTTCGGAATTAAGTGAACAACGGGAATCGCTCTTAAGGACTCAGCGACGCTTAGACAGCGCAGACACAGAACTAACAAAGTCTCAAATTGCGTTGCGTGCAATTCGTCGTAATGTAATTTATAATAAATTAGTTCTAATACTTATAATTTTACTAGAAATTGGTATATTGGTGGGCATGATAGTCATCAAGTTTGTGTAATTTGTTCAAACAAACCTCAATCGCATTAAGGAACTATATCGAAGGAAATAACTGCGAAATGAAGTAATAAATGTATGTACACATTAAAATGAAGTTAGACAGTTTTTATTAAATAAAATAAACAAATAGATAAAGGCGCTCTCTAATATACAAGTAAAGAAAAATTTGTATATCCCAATTCTGCAGTCAATTTTCAGCCAGTGGAAAAATTGCATTAAAGACTGTTAATTCAACTAAATGACGCCGATGTGTTCAGATACTTGTTCTTTTTGGCCTTGGACATTTTACAAGAGTTCACTGTCGCAGCAAACCGCAGAGATTTAACTGATTCCACAAAACAATCTTGGAACGGCGCCACGTTAATAAACATGAGGGTTTTTGAGTTGCCTCCCAAGCTCGGCATTAGCAAGTGTGTGAGCTTCGAATTCCTGTACGGGATATGGTCCTGTTTTTGCAGCAATGCTAAGATAACATTCGTCAGCTCACTGAGCGAACGATTAATGTTTTTAGTCTCATTCATCCTTATGCTGGTCTTTGGACTTTCAGAACCAGCTAAATCGACTAAATTTATGGTACCGATTGAAGTTTCGCCCTTTTCTGCATGCGAACCAATTAGTTCAATCTTTGTTACCGCATGAGACCGGGAGGAACGATCATTTGCAGCTGTAGCTGCAGTGGCCCTGTTCATTTTTGCAATTTGCATCAACTGGCGCAGACGGTTTGCACTGCCCACTGTCTCCTCGGTGATATTGGTGACATAGATGTCCGACTTATTACTCTTGGTCATTCGAATTTCCATGTCTTTCTGTTCGTTACTTAGCAAATCGTACAGGACCTCGTTGTAGATTTCGAGAAAAGTTGCCTTAATTTCATACTCCCATCCTAGGTGTTTGTAATTCTTAACCGAATCAAATAGTAGATCTACGGTACGTGGTATTACACCGACATATGATGGAACTCCGTCCATGGTAAACGTTTTACCACTGCCTGTTTGGCCGTAGGCAAATATACAGATATTGTACCCATCAAGAGCCGATTGAATGAGTGGAGAGACCAGTTCGAATACATCTTCTTGTGAGGACCGTTGATGGAATACATGATCGAAGGTAAATGTATGAGTCGTAACTTTGTTTTTTGCTCCAGAGGATAGCGGTTCCATGTTTTGGATTTCTAGAGACGTCTCGTCTAAGTAATTCCAACCACACGTGAGCCGATCCTCCTCGTAGTCTAGTGGTGGGCGAACACGACAGAAGACACGAATATTGCCCCGCAAATCCATGACTGCATTGTGTAATTCCTTTCTTTCCATATTCGACCGAAATAGCTGTTCTTTGCATGCGGTCAGCTCTTCAATGAGCTCAGTATTTTGATTGGTGAGCACCGATGTTTGCGAACGAAGTTCAACAACTTCTTTATCCAGTACGGAGTGAATGGCAACCAATTTCTGAAACAGATAATATTTTAATTGTATTTACATATTTATGTATTTCCAGAACAAAATTATGTCAGTAAGATCGTAATGAAGAGATATTAAATCATCCAGAACGATCCGGTACAAAAAGACATTACGTTTCGAGAAAGTACTTTAACTTATGAAACTCGATGCAGTTAGTTTACTGGAGGTATCTGATCGGAAAGATCACATAATTCAAAACAACATACAAATTGATGCTTTGTAGATAACATGGTAGACAAACATCTATTTATTGCGATGTCAGAAAAATTTCCATCAAAGCAGCAATTGCAATGCAAAAAATCATTCCCGGTCCTTTGCCCGTACCTATACTCACCTCGTATTGGTCTTCCAATTTCTCAAAATCTTCTTTTGTAGTTTGCAAGCACTTGGTAATAGATGCGATTTTCATGGTTTGCGAGTTCATTTGCCGCTGCAAACACTCGATCTCGGTTTGAGCATTTTTTAATTCATCTCGAACGGCAAAAAGTTGCGTTTGTGATTCTTCATATTGCTCGGGAAGTGTTTCCAAGCTAGATAAACTTTCCCTCAAGTCGTCGTATTTTTTTTTTAACACTTTGTGTTTCTCTAAAATATCATTATAGCGGGCTTTAAAATCGTACGGTGGAATGCGTTTATTAATTGTCTTGGTTGCTCCAGTTGTAGATACTGATGTTGAAGTTGCTGTTTGTTTTGTCTTTGATAGAGTCGAATTGTTACTGGTCGTGCTTATGTTTCTGGAAACTGTTGGTTTATTGCGAATAGCTGCTGTAACATGCCGAAGGTTGTGAGTGGTTGTCGTTTGCATACGGGCAATTTTAGCTGGAATCGGAGCGAGTGTTGTTTCCTGCCTTTCCTGCCTTTTTAACACTCGTACTTCATGAACACGCAAGTCGCATGCTGAACGACTTCTACGCAATTTGGCTCTGCTATTGCTGAATAAGTTCCCGTGGGCTAGTGGACCATTTGATGTTGGGGGTAGACGTAAAGAGGTCTTTGCTGAGGCTAAGTTTGGTAATGGAGCTAAGCCTGTGGCTTTGAATTCACACGCATCGTATAAGCGAAGATCACACGCTGAACGACTTCTTCGCATTTTAGCTCTATTTTCCTGCATTTTAGTAAACTTAGGTGATAGAGCGTGCCCTATTCGTAAAACGTAATTATTTCACATAACTTAAAAAAATGACGAAGTCTTACCTTTTCCTGCAAATGGGGGAATGATAGCAATATCCCTCGAGAGCGGTACATTATTGGATTTTATTCGATCCATTGGTAAAATAGGTTTTGTCATCGGTGTCGGCCTTTTAAGTCCGGAAGGTTTTGGTAAACGTGACTCCATTTTTGACTGTGTTTTTGTGTTTATTATTATTTAAATTAAAAATTACATAAGTTAAACTCGGGAAATGCTATAAACACAAGCAAAAACTCAAACACAAATTTCTTCTGCCGTTACGAAGTTCAATTTGTCTAGTTCGAATAAATGTCGAAGTCGAAGAGAGATGCGTTCAAAAACCTTCATATGTAAATTGGATGTGAGGTAAAAACACATTGATGTGTCCCTAAGGTCGATATCAATTGAACAACATTTTTTCTTAATATTGTTCCTCACTTTTAATGCATGTTGGGAAGCAATACAAATTTATAGTTGGTGTGAGTATGTGGAAAATTTCAGTAAAAATGTAGACATCGTATTAGCATTAACGCAATTGATACGCAAATAAGAAACTAACCACTTTAGTACCAAAAAAACAAGATCGTACTCCAGTTCCTTATACAAAATAGATACCGTTTGCCTTTGACAGTTCTATTTAAAATAACTATGTATTTGTTTTTCTTTCAAATTCGTTTTCGAACATCGAAGTTCACATAGTTTCACGTTAAAAATCACGAATTCACATATTGAGATGAAGCCAATTCATTGGTGCAAACATTGAAATAATGCGAGAAAGCTATCATCGTTTAATAAGGCAAGCCTTTTGCAGTTTCTAACCGATCTTTTTTTTGTCTGCATTAGGGAAGTGAGGTTAGTGAGCAGCTCGTTATAAGTAAACTTGTAACAAGCAACCGAACTAGAATTCGGAATGTTAAGTGACAGTGTTCAGTTGACAGTGTCATCTGTTCTGTAACTTAACATACTGAATTTTCTTTCTATGGCTTGGGACAAGCCGCCCTTACCCAGAAACAAAATTGACAACATTTATTTTTTAGCAATCGAAAATCAACGTTCATTAGCAGACAGAACAGAAACAACATGAGAATACAATAAAACTTAAACATTAGCAGACAGAACAGAAACAACATGAGAATACAATAAAACTGAAAAAGTGAGAATCGCTTAGTTGTGGCAAAAAATGTTTTTGTTGCGAATATCTCGTAATAAGTTTATATTAAAGCGAATTATAACAAAAACAAATTTCCAGAACTAAGAGGGAGTATCCAAACACTATTTTAGAATACTAAAAAGTAAACAATATATTAAGATTTTTTACAAAAAATAAAAGTGAAACCGTGACAATCGCGTTGTGGCAAAAAAATATCTTTCTAAACATACATTTTATACATCTAAATATAATTGAACATCGCTTCTGGTCAACATATTACCTGTTTTTATTGCTTTTTTTGCTCTAACGTACTTTCTCACATTTTTTCTCTATAATTTGTTACTTTTTACCCTTCAATAGCTTCTTCACTTTAATATTCACTTCATTAGTACAAATTTCTGCAATTTTATCATTTAATTTACTTCTGACGTTTAAGACAGGGATTCGACACTTTAGAAAGAGATAGCTTGGTGAAAAGGTCGATAGCAATACAATAGCTAATAAATTCTTTGTAACAAGCATTATAAACATAACTTTTTCAATTGATGGTCTTCCTTACGTTAACAAAATAGCAAAAGCTATTATTCGTTTTAAGTTTCGAGAGATATCATTATTTGAATTGAAAATAATTAATGCTTGACTAGTTGCAAATATGTAAAGTGATCGAAGCTGTTTTGAAAAACTGATACGTCGAAAGGCTAAGATTTCCCAAAATGGAGCACGAACTTGACAAAACTGTTGATGTGGAATTGTTTATTTTAATTTTAGATAATGTTCTGCATCAAGCGAAATAAACATTTGCAAATTTGAGGTTTTTCCATACAAATTTATTAAACTAATCATTGACAAAATGTCAAATTGATATGTGAAATTGCTAACGAACTATTTTTTTTTATATAATTTGCGTGCGCTAAAGGGATTTATTTTTTCTGTAGTGACACAGTACCCTTATAATGGTAAAACCACTGCGCAGGCATTTTGTTTGTTGCCGCAAGTAGCTCCCAGCAAATGATTCATTGCCTATTTTCGGGTGCTACTTACTGAAAGAATAGAAGGATATGAAAGAAGTTTGGTGCGTCGGGATTTTTTTCTCCACAGGTGGCGCCTAAATTGCTTTACGGAGATCTGTTTTTGTTGTGTGTATTCAATTTATAAAAATCATGGCCCTAGTCGGGATTCGAACGCACGACCTGCCAGTCACAGTGAATACACTACCATCGCACCATTGCCACCTGCATTTGAGTGGAAGCGTCCACACTTGAAGATGAAAATGTTACTTTTTTTATTAAATATATATTTATACATAAATTTATAACCTCGCACCTACTGCTAGAGCAAAATGAAGGGGAAGTATAACTATTATTTGGTTTTTGGGTGCCAACAACTGTAGTTCCGTAGAGTGCGAAACACTATACAGGGATGCCAACTACTGTAGTTTTTGAGAGACTTTGTTTATAATTTAATTAATTGTAAATTCCAATCCATCAGCTCAAAGAAGTATAACATATTAAAATCACGTTTCAAATAAGAATGCTACGCTTGTTCAAAGTCAAAATTTCCTTATGGGTGGCAACTACAGTATACCTTATGCTATAAACGGTAATACAATGAAATAGCAAGTTAATTATGATTATTATGATGTTGTTCTTAAAAAAAACCAACAAGCGAACGTTGAAACAATTAACTATCTCCAATTCAAACGAATTCCAGTTTTCGTTTGACATCTATCGCTAGTTATGTACTTTTCAGTCGGATTGCTGAACGCCACAAACTTTACCAATACCCAGTGGCGAACTTAGGCTTCTTAAAACTCCACATGATGGCGTGCAACGCAATTTGTGGGGTCCCAATATGATGAACCTGTAGGCACAAGTGTGTGCACAAATAATTATCCACAGTAAAACAATTAGTTTATTTAATATATGTATATTTAATTATTGAATATTACAAACACTATAAAAACAATGAAGCGACTAACTCGAAGAACAAACACGAATTGTTTTCTCTCTCCCGACCGTTGGTTCTGTTTTGAATTTCTCGTTGTTGTTCGTTGCGACATCTATGATTAGTGTGTGGTTCCACGGAATGCTTCCTCGCGTAGCCACAGTATTTCGAGGTCGCCACATGACTCCCCCTCCAGTGACGAAGTTACGATGAACTGGCAAATGTTACTTTTTGTTTCACAGCTGTTTTATTTTTATCCAATTGATTTTTGTTTTTCAGATTCTTCAGTGAAGTTGGATTTTTGTTGACATCTGGATGAACGTCTGGGATAAAATCGACATAGATGTGAGCTGGTTTCAAACGGTCTACCGAAACATTTAATTTTCTGCCATCTGCATTAATTGTGAAGAGTCAATTACTGATTCGGTGGATTATTGGATGTGGACCTGTGTATGGTTGTTGCAGTGGTTTCTTCACAGCATCGCAGCGTAGGAACACGTGTGTACATTTGTTTAAATCTGGTGAAACAAACATTTTTTCTTTTGCATGGTTTGCAGTTGCTGTAGGACGGAATTTGCGCATCGCTTCTCGGTGTTTCTCAACGAAAATCTGTGGATCTAGAACAAAGTTTTTATTCGTAAAGAACTCACCAGGAACTCTGAGATATGTTCCATAAAGCATCTCTGCTGCGGAGGCCTTGATGTCCTCTTTGTATGCCGTTCGCAATCCCAACAACACTGTCGGAAGAGCATCAGTCCAGTTCGTTTTTTCATGGCACATCAGGGCGGCTTTCAGTGAACGATGCCAACGTTCAACAAGTCCATTTGAGGCTGGGTGGTAGGGTGATGTTCGTATCCTCACCGTTCCAATCATGTTGATCAGTGCGTTGAACAGTGCAGACTCAAATTGAGTTCCCTGGTCGGTGGTTAATGTTGTTGGCGAACCGAAACGAGCAACCCAGTGCGTATAAAACGCCGTGGCCACTGTGTCCGCATACATGTCCTGTAGAGGTACTGCTTCCACCCATCTACTGAAGCGATCGATCATAGTTAGGCAATACCTATTGCCTTTGCAGAGTGGCAGCACAATGAGGTCTATGTGGACATGCTGGAAACGGTGCTCTGGAACTGCAATTGAATCCGGGATAAGCCTCGTATGTCGATGAACTTTGGATCGTTGGCATTGGATGCAAGTGCGTGACCACTCCAATGCGTCTTTCCTGATGTTTGGCCAAACGTACTTCTCTCTGAGTTGTCGACTGGTTGTTCTTCCGCTTGGATGAGAAAGACCATGGATGGATTCAAAGGCCTTCCGTCGCAGGGAAGCTGGTAGATATGGTCGAATCATATTGTCGGAAACATCGCAGTAAATTTTAATTTCAGGTTCCAAAGTGAGTTTCTTTAACTTGAGCGATGAATTTTGTTGCTTCAGGATTGATTGAAGTTCCACATCGAGTAGCTGAGATAAATGAAGTTCTCTCAGATCAAATTGGATTGGCATGGTTATCGAATTGAGTCGCGATAATGCATCTGCTACTGAGTTGTCGTCGCCGGGTAGGTAAACAATGTCCGTAGTATACTGCGATATGTAGTCTAATTGCCTTAGACGACGTTGCGGGGCCTTGTCCGAATTCTGCTGGAACGCATATATGAGCGGCTTGTGATCCGTTTGCACGACAAAGTGTCGACCGTCCAAGATGTGTTGGAAGAATCGGATAGCTAGGTATATTGCCAGCAACTCGCGATCATATGTGCTGTAGCGACTTTGTGCAGGTGACAGTTTGCATGAAAACAGTCCGATCGGTTGATATTGGTTATTTTGTTTTTGTTCCAATTTGGCACCAACTGCGATATCAGAAGCATCCGTTGTTAGGACAAGTGTAGACTTCGGATCGATGTGGTTGAGTAGTGTAGCATGCTTGATACTGTCCTTGCATACATCGAAAGCTTCTTCCGCCAAAGGAGTCCAGGGAACGGGTCGTTTGTCGTTTTTCTTGGAGTCCCTGATGAGTCCATTCAACGGTGCTTGAATATGGGCACAATTAGGGATGTATCGTCGGTAGTAGTTAACGACTCCAAGAAAACGACGTATTTCCATGATGTTGGATGGCTTTGGATAGTTCGATATGGCCTCAACTCTGGCTTCAGGTGGTCTGCATCCGGCTTGGTTGATTGTATGTCCAAGGTACGTAACCTCAGACTTTCCAAAAATGCACTTCCTGATGTTGATGATAAGTCTATGTTCGTGGAGACGTTGTAGAACTATACGGACGTGTTGGCGATGTTCTTCCTCTGAGTCGGAGGCAATGAGGATGTCGTCAACGTAGCAAAAAACGAAATCTAGTCCACGTAGGACCATATCCATGTGCCTTTGGAAAGTCTGAGTTGCGTTTTTGAGTCCGAATGGCATGACTACAAACTCAAACAAACCAAAAGGCGTGGTCACCGCAGTTTTTTGGATGTCGTCAGGTGTCATCGGGATCTGGTAGTATGCCTTGTCTAGATCCAGTATCGAGAAGCAGTTTTTGTTGTTCAACTGTTCAGTAAAGTCCATGATGTGAGGAAGGAGGTAGCTATCTGGTTGTGTTATGGAATTCAGACGACGGTAGTCACCGCAGCATCTCCAACCGCCAGTCTTTTTTTCAACAAGATGAATGGGGCTAGCCCAAGGACTGCTGGATAGACGGCAGTAATCCTTCTTTTGAAAATCCTCGAATTCAGCCTTGGCCTGTTTCAACTTGTCGCCGGAGAGTCGTCGTGGTCGTTCGGACACTGGTTGGCCCGTGGTTACGATGCAGTGTTGCACGATGTTGACTCCTGATTTCGGATCAGGTGCGTTGTTGTTGGCCAGAACGAATTCGTTGACGAGATTTACGTATGGTTCAGGACCACTGATAGTCAGAAGTTTTGACAAATCACTGGTATAAATCTCGCCTTGTACCGTTAATGATGTTGTTTT
This sequence comes from Portevinia maculata, assembly GCA_949715645.1. NCBI lineage: Eukaryota > Metazoa > Arthropoda > Insecta > Diptera > Syrphidae > Portevinia > Portevinia maculata. The sequence continues at coordinate 362,836,774 of OX454525.1, read as the reverse complement.
GTCTATGACACGTCTGGCTTTCAAGTCAATGACAAGTCCGTAGTGTGCGAGCAAGTCTGCGCCAATTATTGCTGTTTTAACATCTGCAATAACGAACGGCCAAGTGATAGCTCGCCGGAGACCAAGGTTGAGTGTGAGGATCTTCTCGCCGTAGGTGTGAATCGGTGAGTTATTCGCTGCCAGGAGTGTTATTTCCCCTCTGTTGTTTTTGCAGTCCCTGGAACGAGGTAAGACACATATAGTTGATCCAGAGTCGAGCAAAAACTTTTGGTTTGACTCCTTGTCGAAGATGTAGAGGCGGTGTTCCGTGTGGAATCTTTGACTGTTGCCGTCCGCCTCTGAGGACAACAGCTCACTTAGTTTTTTGCTTTGTAGCTGCATGGTTTCTTACACTTCCGGGCATCGCTGCCGAATTTCTCATGGAAGAAACACATTCCGTTAGCAGTTGATGCTCTTGAGAGCGATCTGTTATTCCTTGACTGTGGTCGAGACCTGCCATGGCTGTGACTGGTTTTCAGTGATTGCATAGCCGTCATTAGAGTTGACAGAGTGGACTCGATGGAATTTAGTCTTCTGTTCAGATCACTTTCAGCGTTGGTGGATTGTGGTATAGGGTCATCTTCATGAACATCAGTGGAGAAAACAGCGTGGGCGGATGTGTTATCAACGATTTTGTCTGCGATTTCAGACAACGCAGTGAGGTCGATTCCGTGACTGGCAGAAAGTATTCCACGCACATGACTGGGCATTCGTGCCATCCATAGAGTGGACAACATGTCGTCTGGAACATTTGAACCAGCCAGTCTTCGCATTTCCCTGAGGAGACTTGATGGACGTCTGTCGCCAAGTTCAAGGGTCGTCATCAATCTGTTCAGTTGCCTCTCCTTAGACTCGGTGAACCTAGATATGACTTGTTTTTTAAAAGCAATGTACTTATCTGTGTCCGGTGGTTTCTGCACTAAGTCTGATACCTCATTCAGCACTTCTGGGTCCAGTCCAGCGATGATGGCGTTGAATCGGCTGTTGTCGCTGATGATCCGATTATTGTGGAATTGCGCTTCCACCTGTACAAACCATAGCGCTGGATTAATTTTCCAGAACGGAGGAATCCTCAGGTTTTTGAGAGCATTGATTTCCTGGATCTCCGCATCGGATGGAGTTGGTGGTCCTGAGGAAACGCCTGCATTCGTCCTTGTGTTTTGTTCGCCTTGCATACTTATAAATATACATATGTACAAGTGCAAGAGATAAAGTGCGTAGTTGGTTCGGCTGTTGCCAATTAAATAAATTTTTAATTGTTGTGGATCACGTCGGGGTCACCACTGTAGGCACAAGTGTGTGCACAAATAATTATCCACAGTAAAACAATTAGTTTATTTAATATATGTATATTTAATTATTGAATATTACAAACACTATAAAAACAATGAAGCGACTAACTCGAAGAACAAACACGAATTGTTTTCTCTCTCCCGACCGTTGGTTCTGTTTTGAATTTCTCGTTGTTGTTCGTTGCGACATCTATGATTAGTGTGTGGTTCCACGGAATGCTTCCTCGCGTAGCCACAGTATTTCGAGGTCGCCACAAACCCTTGTCAACTTTCGAAAGTAATAGATTTATGCAATTGGCTCATTCACAATGGAAACTGTTTCAATGTGTTTGTATGTCGTATGTTCAACATGTATGAAAGATTGAAAGTAGAATGAAGAAGAAGGTAAATCAAAACGAAACACATAAAAATGTAGTACTATATTGTTGTGTGAGTCACGGAGGCTATCAAAAAGAAGAAAGTTTTTGTTGTGGTGAAGATTTTAAGTGATTGGTGTTATTTTGTAATTTAACTATCTTTATCCCATGCAATTTTGTATATTAGGCATTATTGGCGTCAAATGCAGTTCAATTTAATGTTTAATAAACGAGTAATTCGATATTATTGATTCCCTTTCGTTTATCAAGTCTATTTTGTCGAATACAAAAAGTATCTCAAGGCAGCTGCTGGCAACTTTTAGTAAATTAAATATATATGGTAGGATATACTATTATTTGAAGAACTATAATAACAACGCAATAGTATTTTATTGATTATAATAACATTTCGTAGTAGGTCCTACATTTAACCAGATTCCACCAATTGGAAGCGGGCATACACAACTCGTGATGGGAACTATTATGACGAAATAGTTCTGAAGTGCAATGTAATCTGAGTCTGTCTACCTGTATCTGTTGTTTTCGAGAAGAGCAAATACGTGTAAATGAACCCAATTTCACGCAGCAGAAAGATAAAAAAAACTTTTGGCTAAGCGACATTACCGCGCTAAAAGAAAATGTGGTTATTATCTGCCATCTATCTCTTTTGAAGCCTTTTTGTTTTGCTAAATGTTGTATGTAAATGGTAGTGTTCTGTTTTGATTGTGATTTTATCAATATTAAGATCCCAAGAGGTCGGATATTTATTTTAAGATGTGGTGATGAGTCGTCATAAAGTTCGGCTTTGTGTTTGTTTGTCAACAAACTGAATGCTGTCATTGCGTTAATAAAATTTATATCGACAACTCTTTTTAGTCCATGTCATACGAGAAAGCTGCGGTATCAAGTAAGCGTTCGCTTTGGAAGTTTACTTCTGCGGCTCCATTTACTGTTCTTGGTGAAGCCTCCTTCACTCGCCTCAGTACGTATTCACATTCCGACCATTTCAACGACTGCCAAAGTCGCAATTATACAAAGTTGGTTTCTAAGCCCCCATACCTGTATTTCTGGTCAGTTAACACTAAAATGTTCATAGATAAGGTATTTAAAAAAATGTGCTCGTCTCAGACTTACTATACGCCCAAAAGTGGATACATTTTCGATGTAGGGGCAAGGCAGTAGATGCAGGATCATTTTACATTTCTGCGCTATGGAAACAGATTAAATATTTAAAATGTTATCGTTGCATCCTCTCTTTTTATAAAGCCGAGAGGTTTTTTTTGGTTTATCTTAGTCTTAAGACAATGACAAATTTCAAGTTCTTTTTTATTCAAATTGCTTAAACACAAACATTTTAAAGCTATTCTATTTCTTACAGACATGGATTTCCAAAGCATTACCGGTCATAAGGAACCTCACGCTCGTACTATTATTCATCTCGATATGGACTATTTCTATGCTCAAGTTGAGGAGATACGTGATCCGTCTTTACGCACAAAGCCATTAGGGATACAGCAAAAGCAAATGGTTGTAACATGTAACTATATAGCGCGTCAATTCGGTGTCACAAAGCTAATGCTGGTGTCTGAGGCAAAGAAACTTTGCCCCAATTTAGTCTTAGTCAATGGAGAAGATCTCACAAATTATCGCCAAATGTCAAACAAAATCTTTGATGCTATCCACAAGTACACATCGCTGGTAGAGAAGATGGGATTTGATGAGAATTTCGTTGACGTAACAGAAGTAGTGGCAAATCGCTACAGAGATGATGTCGGTGTTCAAGTCGAGGGAAAAATTCATCCACCCGATCGAACGCTCGAAGGTTCTTGTGGCTGCGGTTGTGACAAGAGGCTAGCGATTGGTTCGCAAATTGCCAAAGAAATTCGTCAGGATCTTTTCATCACCCTGGGTATTACTTCTTGTGCTGGAATCTCTTATAATAAACTTCTTGCAAAATTAGTTGGCAGTAGAAACAAACCTAACAAGCAAACAGTTTTGGTATCCACTTACGCGGAGGAATTCTTGCGTGAGTTGAATAACTTGCACTCAATCACTGGCATAGGTCAAAAAACCGAATCATTACTTCTAGAAAATGGCATTGCTAATGTAACTGAGCTTCAAAATTGTGATATGGAAAATCTGAAAAAAAAACTGGGGTTCGAAACTGCAACTAAACTGAGAGAACTTTCATTCGGCCGGGACCTGGGACCTGTACGAGCCACTGGCAAGCCAAAAACAATTGGACTAGAAGATTCTTGTCGACCTATTTCGGTGAAGAAGGATGTAGAAGAAAAGTTCCGAATGCTACTTATGAGGCTAATTGAGCAAGTTTCTGAAGATGGTCGTGTCCCCATTGCCATCAAAGTGGTTCTTCGTAAGTTTGATTCTGTAAAGAAGACCAGCCACCGCGAGACGAAACAAGCAAATATTCTACCGTCTTTGTTCAAGACAACCTCCGATGGACGCCTTACTTTAACCGATGGCGCGCTACAGAAGCTCTTAAAGATAATCATGCGATTGTTTGAGCGAGTTGTTGACTTGGACAAACCTTTTAACATCACATTAATCGGGCTAGCATTTTCAAAATTCCAGCTTAGAAAAATTGGGTCATCATCAATAGCAAACTATCTTATAAAAAAAGCCGATCTTGAGGTGCAATCCGTAACATCGATATCAAGCGATGAAGCGTTTCTCTCATCACCGGAGAGTTTCCGGCCCAGCGGTCAGTTCTACAGACGTCGCACAACAGCATCGCCTATTCCCATGAATATTGACGTGGAGGCACCATCTTCAGATATTTCGGACTTCTCTGAAAATGAAATTGAGCCATCACCGAAAAAAAGCCGATTTGGGCTGCTCATATCAAAAAGACGGTGTCTCTCCAGCAACGATGTCAATGACATTGCCTCACCTAGTAAACTGCGGGTATCAGATCTGCGACTGAATTCTCGCGACAGTGAAAAGGATATTACTATAAGTCCGATCTCATCTCCATCTTCATCATTCCCAGTGCCTGCAGCAAAATCTGCATCACCGTTGTTCCTTAGCAGCCCCACGTCGTCTTTAAATGGAGGTAGTGAATGCTGTGAAATAAATATGATTTGTGAGTCGACTGCCCCGATTTCTGCGTCTGCGCCCACGTTTAATGAAACAAAATTACTATCTTCCTCTTCTTTATCAGCATCACAGGAACAACCAGAGACGTCAAGGAATATTATCACAAAAACCACAATAACGGGAAACCTCTCAAACATTCCATGTCCGTCCGGTGTCGATCAAAATGTTTTTAACGAGCTGCCCATAGACGTACAAAACGAACTCATTAATACGTGGAGAAGTTCAATGGCTGCCAAAGCATTAAATTCCAACACGGCTGCTAATGGCAGTATTAATTCAACTTCCTCTAGGGCTGGAAGTAAAAAAAATACATTGTATAGGTATTTTCTAAGAAACAAATGAGCTAAGATTTTTATTTAAGTAAAACAAAATAAAATTGTGAAAGCAATTCATTTGTTAACAAATGAATATGTATTATTTTGTTATTTAAGATTAGTTACACAAATGAAGTAGGTAGGTACTCTTAAGGCATATTTTTTTACCAATAAAGTAGTTAACTGTTAAAATGCTTTTTTGTTTACGTTTACATGAGAACTTGGTAAGTATGGCATTAATGTTGAAGAGCAAAGAAGAAGAAGATATAGGTAGGTGAAGTTATATTGTGTAATTTTTCCAAATCTGGCTGTTTTAGACATTTCTATTACCTTTCTATATTCTATTAGTCCAGCAGTATTATAACTAGCATTTCGTGCTGCCACCTTGCATTGTGGTCGCAGTAGCTCAGTGGTTAGTAAAGACTACTAATCGAGGGGTCCCAGGTCCAAATCTACTAAGTAGCCCTAACGTTTTTTCACTGGCACACCTTTTCCGAAAGTGTGGCATGCATCCAATATCTTTTGACTTTGCTCAGCGAGAGCTATATCACGGCCTGCGAAAGGAAGTTACGAACACGTTAGAGAAGAATGGTGGTGGACAGATGGGCCTTACGTGGTTAAACAAAATAATAAACCGTATTTAAAGCTTGGTCAAAGCGGCCCTCTAATGATGGATATGACAGAGCTCGCATAGAATTGGAATGTAGACAATGCAAAATTCACCCAAATATAAGCAAAGGTTATTGTGAATAAATTCCGAGGGAATAGTTTCCATTGTCAGCAATGCTAATCAAATTACTGAATAGAATTAGTTTCCTTGAAAATGTACTCACAATAGGCCTGGATATCTTCGGCTTCTGATCCGAAACAGGCTATTATCTAACCGGAACAAAACAAACTTATCTAGGGCACAACCATATTTAAAATAGTTGACCAGAGAAATGCTCAGGGAATTCTTTGGCCAAAAATTCATTAAGAATACAATGGCCCCATGCTCTTGTGGTTGACAAAAAAAAAACTACACAGGTTGGCCGGCATTACTTTCCAAGAGTCGTTCCTAAGTACGAAGAAGTAACCGGCATATTACAGTCAAAAAAGTTAGGAAAGTGGTCAAATACTCCAAAAAATGAAAAGCGGTTAAGCCAGACAGTAAGCTCATGATTCTAATTTCAAAATTTATGAGGGATTCAATGCCTATTCAGTAGAGGGAAAGTTATCGTATTGATTTGCACAAAAATAAAAGATAATTATGTTCCATCAAGCAGTCGCACACGATAATGATCGTTGAGCGAGTAATATGCCTTTGTTGAGATATTAAGTGAGGAGGATGAGCTCTTATTAGGTAATTTGTAGGAGCCTAACCAAAATATTGATATTTCGCCTCTCATAGCGCTGATGTTAGTCCTTAGTTAGTCCGAATATAATCGTCTGTGACGATTTGCGTGCAGTTAATAAAATGTATGCAATACATTTATCAAGTCATCTTCCACAGTTAGTAGACTTATTCTGGTTAAGCAGTTTGAACAAGATAACTGGTTATGTCCAACTTTCGGCTCCTGTCTTTTCCAAGCATGATCTCATTTATTTGAACTATGACTATCACGTTATTTGTGAAGTTCAAACGATCCAATACAGGAATTTCAGATACATTGATCAAGCTTCATTGGAAAAACATGTTAGATGTATAAACTGGGAGACAATCTACTACTTACCAATGGTCCATGAGCAATATGACTCTCTAAATGAACAAATCTTGACACTTTTTGATAGCCATGTTCCATTACTAACTAGAAATTGCACACCAATAAAAAAATCCTGGTTTTCGCCTCATGTTCGCTCTCTCGTGCTTGAACGTGATTGATTCTATAACCGCCGGAAATGTTTTCGATTACACGAACATTTTAACATGTACCGTTCACTTCGAGAACAAGTCGTAATGGCAATACCCACCGCCAAGCGTGACTTATATACCAATCGATTAAATCCGTCATTGAGTGGACGAAAATTTTGGAAAAATCTTCGTCAAATAGGAGTCGCCAAGAGCAAAACCAGCTCTGTGGATGGGATAGATTGCAATAAACTCAACTGAAAATTGGTTGCACTTCCGGCGCCCGCCTTAGCCACTGCTAATCCTTTAGACGATCTTACAGATAATAATACATCAAATCCAACCTTTTCTTTAAGAGGCCTCTACCCAGAAAAGGAGCAAAGGTGGAAAAAATTGCATTCTGTTTCTCAAACTGATAAATTATTACTGGAGCTACTGAATTGAAACTTAATGCACTTGAAAGAACATAATTTCCTCTTGAAAATGATCGGAATAGTTTTTTAAAAAAACATCTCAGTTATATTTTATTTAAAGAATTCCCAAAGGTGTTTGGGAAAATTTGCATAAAATCGATTTACTATTTTCCAAACCATGATAAGACAGAGTACTATACATCTGAGATCACTAACTCAGCTAAAAGGTAATATCCAAAACAGTAATATTGTCGAGACAGATCTTGAAATTTTACAATGGTTTGGAAAATACAGGTGTTTAAAAACAAACAATATTTTGAAATATTGAACTACGTTTTTCATGTGAATATTGATGCACGTATGTTTCAATTTTTACTCAGAACACCAACGTATCATATCAGCTAACAGATCCAATAAAAATATATATTTATTTACGTATATTTTGTCACAAAATACCGAGTTTAAATTACATATTTTTTCAAAAAATTATTTTGTACGTTGCTTAGTTTATCAACTTTACCAAGAAATAATTCCGGATTTCCCGTGAAGGTGGCGGTAGTTGTGTGGCCTGATCTGAACAGTCAATTAGAACAGCACGCAATCAACCATAAAGTGATTATATTGTGTTTTACTGCTCTCGAAGGTGTGTTCTAAACGAAACCGGTTTGGTGTGAAGTCTGAAGTGCGATTTCAATAAAAGAAATCATGTGTGGATGTTGTGGGTATGTGTAAGCAGATATATTTCTGTGGCGATTCGAAGTGATTTTGCATTTTTGTTTCGCTGACTGAAAGTAAAAATGAGTGAGGAGTTGATAAAGGCACTTTTCAAGATGTGGATCTAGCTTATACTTTCAGTTTAAAATTTGTTTACAGAAAATTATTTAAACTAATAAACAATACTACAAAAATAAAATCATGATATTGATTTCTTCAGTTATTCAAGGAAATTGGTAGTTGTTGGATAGGTGTATTTATCTATTAGCGAATTGATGACCTACATTAATAATAAGGCAGGTCACCTGTCGTTTTGCAGTTTTTTACAATATATTCGTGGTCAGCATCGATTGTAATGTGTATCTACTATGTCCGTCCGTCCGTCCGTCCACCCGTCGGCAAAAATGAATGCCTTTACACTGGAGCTAGAAAGCCGAAATTTAAACAATGTTATCTCTAGGGGCCCGAAATAATAAATTTTAAGAATTTTTAAAATCCGTCCACTGACACGCCCACAATTTTAAAAGAACAAATTTGTGAGCTAGAAAGCTGAAATGTTGAATATATTGTCTTAAGGCGCCCAAAGTGCTGTGGGAGTTAGCTAACATTGCATCGTCGCCACGGCAAGTAGCATGTACGATGAGAGGGGGATGATGGAAGGGACGAAAAGTTTTGAACTGAAAAATTTAATAAAATCAAATTTCAGTCTTTTGCCTCAAATAAGAAATTTTGAGTTTATCGCTTTTTAGACTGTTACTACCTATTTTGGCTATATCTTGTCGAAAAATGTTCCGATTTGTATCATTTCATTTGTAATTGATTCAGAAATATTCAATCTTATTTATAAAGAAATGGCATGTTACTTTGTGTCAGTATTGCGCCATACTGCACCACCACTTATGGGTTAATAGGTTTCTACCTATAGTTACGATCAATATTTATTTTATTCAAATTTTATTATTAATTTATTTTCTTCTTAAGACAATTGGAGCTGGACGAACGTCTGCCATTCCTAAAGAATTTGAAGATGAAATAGCTCGAAGCCTAATAGCACGTTGAATGAAGAACAAGAATGGGGAGTTCCTTCTGACAGAATAGAAATGCCAGAAATAGGCGGGTGAGTACATCTGCCCATGCAGGGACCAGCTTAGAAAATCACTACAGCGCCGTCCCAACATCGTTTGTCGTAAAAATATAGGTACTAAGGGGGGAAATCACATCTATGCAATTTAAACATCCAGGTGAGCCCAGCGGTTTTCAAATAGCCGTTTTATCTGTCTCGCTTACAAAAGAAGTAGAAAACTTTCCCTCCACTTTTTAGGCATTTGATCGCCTCTTATTAGTTTGGAGATGAGAATCATGAGCCATTTGGGACCCGATGTCTGCCATCTTTTTCCAGAACTCAGACGGCCCAACTAATTTTCGATTTTTGAAGTCTTTGACCGCCTTCCTAACTTCTTCAACAGTAATGTCGTGTACTTCTTCAGTGTTAGAAACGGCTCTCGGAAAATATATCCGATGAAATTGGTTAATTAGTAGTTTTTCGTCATCCACAAGAAGCAGCCCTTGAGCATTGTTGATGAACTTTCACGAACGGATTTCCTGGGCCCTTCTCTCAGCGACAAATTTTGAAAATAGTTGTTTTTCTGTTCAAGCTGCTTTGTTGGAGTTCGTGGACAGCCTTCTGACACTTTTATGTCACTAATCACTGCTTTAGCTTCATCTGCCCACCACCATGTTTCTTTACCGTATTGACAACTTTGTTGATTATGCCATGGAGATAATATTGCATATTTGCAATAAATGCTTGAATTTTTTTGTCCAGGTTGTACCATTTGATTCTCACAAACACTTTTCTGTCAGGAGGAGGCAGTTTTGTTGGGCGATTGCGTCTTCCAGGATCACTTTGCAATCTTTAACCCGAGGCTTCATGAAACGTGCTTCCATATGGCAATCAATCTGGGATTCGTTTCCGCCACTTCTGCAAGTGACCAGGTGACGGCTTTGTTTGAGAACGATAAGACCTTATGACTTGCACATGCTCAGGATATCTTTACCCGGAGAGTTCCTGGTGCCGTATCCCACTCCTCCATGGCAGTTCTCATAGTCTTCGTTTGACTAACCGACTGTACCGTTCAAATCACCGCCAACAAACAAAAGTCCGGTGTTTTGCGGGATGATATTTTCCTGGGATAGACTCACAAAATTTAAAACTCTGTGGACACCTCTTCGACTCACAAAAAAGGATATTCTGAAAGTGGGATATTTCAACCGTGTATATTATAAAAAATATTATAAGCTACAGTAATTATTAATAATTTTTGGAGTTGAAGTTGCCAACCGCTAGTGCCGGTTCCCTACCTACTCCACACACCCATCAACGCAAACAACTTAGAGAATTCTTTAATTGAATTCGCTTTAACATCTCGAAATGATTGCATACCTTCTTAAATATTTTCCCAGCCTTTATGCAAAAATCCGTATTCAGTAGATATCCAAAACATGTAAGTTATGCAATCTCTATGTCGATTAAAGTCCCAAACCAGTTGTTTGTGAAAAACCAAATGAAAAAATTCTGCTTATATTCGGAGATTTAATTGTGTAACAAAATGCAATCGCAATATGTACATAATATGATTTGTGATACCGATTACGAATGAATACTATACCCCTTTTCTTTGATGAATGCTACGGCCTCCTTGCAATATGCCATAACCTACCCCAAACTTCCATTGAAAGCAACAAATAATTCATAAAGCATATACCGCACCCCTCTCACCCTCTCACATCATAACCCCATCATGAGAAGTAAAAAAAAATTCAATAAACAAACGACACACTACACCCTTATGAAAATCTTCAAATATAACGGCGCTGGTCGGAAAAATGTTACTTTTGTTTTGTTCATCACTTCAATTACTTTCGTTTCATATAGTGTTACATCCAGGCTAGGATTCGAAAAGATAAAACGTAATTCTATTTAATTGATCTTTATTAGTTCTCTTTCAATGTCTCTTACTTCTTGATTTAATTCAACAATTCACTTTCGCAATTAATCACTTTAAACAATCACTTTTCTCTTATTCAATATTCTCTATACATTTCACTACTGTCATCTATCGCCCTTCTTTATCGCGGTTCGCAACTGGAATGTCTTGGGTGCTCCTGCGACATCTATTTATATCTCCTAGTGACACCTCTCGAAATTTCCAGATTCGTAGAGAAGGTTAGTTTAGAAGGTTGGAGAACAATCTAATTATGTATGTACTAGTTATTCCACAGCTACTCAAACTAATATTCAAATGCTGCCAAAATCGGTAATATGGCTACTTTTACTCTCTACTAGATGGCGCAGTTGACTAATTAATGCTGAATGACACAGTTCAAGCAAACATGCAACAATATCCCCCTCTTAAACTTGTTCGTCCCGAACAAGCACGTCAATATTTTCGCCATGGTAGCGATGGAGACGACCCACATGGACAACTTTCAGCTTGCCTCTTCCTCGCTGGATCCGGTAGACAACATCGTTTACGCACTTCACTTTCTTATAGGGTCCTTCCCAATCCCGCTGTAGTTTAGGTGACATGCCTTTTCGGCGATGAGGGTTGTATAGCCATACCAGATCTCCTTCCCGGAATCCTGTGGTGAATGCTTTGGTATCGTACCTCGTCTTCATGCAGTCGCTGGATATCGGATGAATATTTCGGCGGATTTCAGTACCCGGTACACAATTTCCAACCACCTCACCTTGCTTCAATTTGACGCTTTTGTGTTCCGCATTAAGAACTCGTACGGGAACAATATTGTTCTTCGGCTCGACAAGCACTTTTCCAACCACGCAGTTTCGGTAGTGGTTGTCTTTTGGCTGAACTAGAGAGAATCCGTGGCTCATAGGATCACCTTCCAGCTTTGTCCGAATCAGTGTCTCTGAAGAAGGTGGTAGGACCTCGTCCTCACTAATGACTGTCCTCAGGGATGCGGCGTTCTCTTTCCCGTACATCATCGGAATCTCTACGTTTCGATACTTGAGTACTTGCATACCAAAGTCCAACACGACATCATGCGCCTTCATGAAATCGATTCCAAGGATGCATTCGTCACATATATCAGCAACTAGGAAAGCGTGGGAGAATGCTAATCCTGCCAAATTTATGGTTAGTATGACCTCTCCATACACTTTCGCTGTAGCTCGTGTTGCTGTTTTCAGACAGTAATTGCTGGTGTTGTGCAGCCAAGACTGACGGACGATGTCCCTCCTTATAATGGAAGCGGTGGCACCGGTGTCGATGGTTGCTACGCACTTATTTTGTCCGATATAGGCTTCCACTGTTAGACTCTGGTTTCCTCGTTTGGTTTGGGAGACTTGAATTGTGGTCCTGGAGTCATCGATTCCGGAAACCCACTTCTGCCCCGAGAAGCTGCTCCTTGCACTTTTCCCGCCTGCTGGTTCTGCGAAGCTATATCTGCCAGATGCTTCTTCGTTGCGCCTCCTATGTGCGCAATGTGGACAACTGCCTTGTCTGGGTGTAGCTCTGCACTGTCTCTGTAGGTGCCCTATTTTGTTGCAGTTCCAGCAGCGCATTCGACGTCTGTTGTCCCTGTTCCGGTCTACGATGTCTGTTCTTTGACATGAGCATTCACCGGCTGTCATTTCCTTTACGCGGTGGAACACATGCGAAGCCTGATCGGCAGCTTGCATTGTCAAGGCAAATGCTAGGGCCTCAGCGAGAGTTCTCTTTCCAGCCATTCTTACGGCCATTTGCAGTTGCCTATCTTCAATGGCTTGGATAAACGCCTCCACAGCCATTTCCTTGATGAGAACCTCGCCAGCATTAGGATATGACAAATGTGCCAGACGTTCGATATCTGCTTGCAGCTGTTGGAGTGTTTCTCCCCTCTTTTGGACTCTACTGCGTAGCTGGACCCTGTACACTTGCTGCATATGCTCATCACCGAAGCGCATGTCTATAGCCTTGACCAGGGCGTCGTAGTTGTGTTGCTTCTCTTCTGAGACAGTTTGGAGTAACTCCGCAGCTGTACCTCTTAGTGCGAGCGTTAGCGCAATCGACTTTTCCTCGTTGTCCCAGCTGTTCGCCATTGCAGCTGCTTCAAACTGTTTCTTATAAATTGGCCATGATGTTTGACCATCGAAAACAGGAGGCTGCATCTCTTTCCTTCTCGGGCAGACCGCAGAATTTTCTCGAGCCTTCTGCTTCTTCACTTTCTCGAGCTCTTTAGCCAAGTTCTCGATGTTTGTATCGATTTCGTCGAATTTGGTTTCAACCTTCTCGAACTTTTGGTCAATTACTTCGAGTTTTCCTTCGAGAACATTTTTAAAATCTTCCACAGCGCTCTTTTGGGCGGCAACTATGGAATTCTTTTGTTCTTCGAATTTAGTGTCCATTGATTGCAATTTGGAATCTAGAGAATTCTTCTGTTCATTGAACTGAGAGTCTATAGAATTCTTTTGTTCATCAAATTTAGATTCCAATTTGGAGTCCAGAGAATAAGTCTGTTGTTCTAGGGAATTCTTCTGTTCATCAAACTTGGCCAGAAGTAATTCCATCATAGCAGTCATATCAACGCCTGCACTTACTTGTTCTTCTGCTACGTCAAACAAAACGGACTTGGGGTTTTCTCCTTCGTTTTCAACAGCTTCCTGCAGTCGAAGCACCAGATCACTTTTTCCTCCAGCTGTGGAGGGATTCCGCTTTTCTAGTTCAGCTTTTAGCTGCGGTATACTGAGCTGTAGTAATTTCAATGTGCGGCCCATTTTTGTTTTCGTTTTTTTTTTTTTTTTAACTAATTCACTTCACTTTAATTTCACACTGAATACGTTTTATCCCACTTCGGACACCAATGTTACATCCAGGCTAGTATTCGAAAAGATAAAACGTAATTCTATTTAATTGATCTTTATTAGTTCTCTTTCAATGTCTTTTACTTCTTGATTTAATTCAACAATTCACTTTCACAATTAATCATAATGACACAGTTCAAGCAAACATGCAACAATAGCTTTCGTTTTGACGAAAACTTTCATAAGAACTTAAAGCTCCATCTAAATTAATTAAGGACACAAACCAGTTTTCATTATTGATCGATTGAAGCGCCAAAGCTTCTGCGGGATACATGTACAACATTATTATTCGATTTCTTGGCGCTACTATAGGAATGTATATACAAAGATTACTCAGGATTTTCAGATAGATACCCTAAAGTTTCATTGCTAAATCGTTGTAGAAAAGTTGATTATTGAAAAGTGCATAGATAGGTACTCTTCACTCCGTGAATATTGTTGAGTCTGGGTGGATTGGAAGATTGGTGAATGGTGGTTTAGGCTAAAGGGGATAATGTAGCACTGCGCTGTTGCTGTTTGTGGGCAATTATTATTTTTTTGCACTGTTGCCGTTGCCTTTGGCTTTATTACAAGGTTCGCAGAACAATAAAATATGATTCGTTCTCTCATGAAAAGTTCGCAAAGGAATTTGATTTATGATTCGATTGTATGTTTTTTTTTTATTATTTATTTAGTTTAACGAAGTCAAGACAAAATCCTGAAAATACTCAGATTGTCAATGGAAGCCAGCATTAAGTTTCAGAAGGTGAAGGTGGTCTTAAAACTAATGAACATTTTGAGTTGAAAGGCCTAATATTAGAATCGGAAAGGCTAGAAAGTCTGATAATGGAAAGAGAGACATCTGTGATCGATTCCGTTGCCCTCATAGAAGGAAGAAGGATAATTGACCTTAAATACTTTTTTAATGAGTTGAAAGCAATAGACCAACATTGCCCAGCACTCGGTTGCAGTTTAAACAATATAAAAATTGTTAAAGAAGTCCGAGTGGGTTTTGCAAGTTCGATCTTTTTAAGATGTGAAATGTGCAATTATGAGAGTCGAGTGTTCCTAAATAAGAAAAATCCAGATGCAATGGATGTTAACACTGCTGCTGTTTTGGCCATTACCAGTGTAGGTTGCGGATACTCACAGTTAGTGGAAATCGTATCTATTGTTGCATGTTTGCTCAAACTGTGTCATTCAGCAAGCGCCATCTAGTAGAAAGTGGCCATATTACCGATTTTGGCAGCATTTGAATAGCAGTTAGAGTAGCTGTGGAATAACTAGTACATACATAATTAGATTGTTCTCGAACCTTCTAAACGAACCTTCTCTACGAATCTGGAAATTTCGAGAGGTGTCACTAGGAGATATAAATAGATGTCGCAGGAGCACCCAAGACATTCGAGTTGTGAACCGCGATAAAGAAGGGCGATAGATGACAGTAGTGAAAAGTATAGAGAATATTGAATAAGAGAAAAGTGATTGTTTAAAGTGATTAATTGTGAAAGTGAATTATTGAATTAAATCAAGAAGTAAAAGACATTGAAAGAGAACTAATAAAGATCAATTAAATAGAATTACGTTTTATCTTTTCGAATCCTAGCCTGGATGTAACATTGGTGTCAGAAGTGGGATAAAACGTATTCAGTGTGAAATTAAGGTGAAGTGAATTAGGTAGTTAAAAAAAAAAAAAAGGAAAACAAAAATGGGCCGCACATTGAAACTACTACAGCTCAGTATACCGCAGTTAAAAGCTGAACTAGAAAAGCGGAATCTCTCCACAGCTGGAGGAAAAAGTGATCTGGTGATTCGACTGCAGGAAGCTGTTGAAAACGAAGGAGAAAACCCCAAGTCCGTTTTGTTTGACGTAGCAGAAGAACAAGTAAGTACAGGCGTTGATATTGTTACATCCAGGCTAGGATTCGAAAAGATAAAACGTAATTCTATTTAATTAATCTTTATTAGTTCTCTTTCAATGTCTTTTACTTCTTGATTATTATTCTAATAATTCACTTATTTAATTCAACAATTCACTTTCACAATTAATCACTTTAAATAAACAATCACTTCTCTTATTCAATATTCTCTATACTTTTCACTACTGTCATCTATCGCCCTTCTTTATCGCGGTTCACAACTCGAATGTCTTGGGTGCTCCTGCGACATCTATTTATATCTCCTAGTGACACCTCTCGAAATTTCCAGATTCGTTGAGAAGGTTCGTTAAGTTCAGAAGGTTCGAGAACAACATACCAAGTTATACCACAGCTACTCAAACTGCTACTCCAATGCTGCCAAAATCGGTAATATGGCCACTTTCTACTAGATGGCGTAGTTGACTAATTAATGACACAGTTCAAGCAAACATGCAACAATATCCCCCTCTTAAACTTGTTCGTCCCGAACAAGCACGTCAATATTTTCCCCATGGTAGCGATGGAGACGATCCACATGGACAACTTTTAGCTTGCCTCTTCCTCGCTGGATCCGGTAGACAACATCGTTGATGCGCTTCACTATCTTATAGGGTCCTTCCCAATCCTGCTGTAGTTTAGGTGACATACCTTTTCGGCGATGAGGGTTGTATAGCCATACCAGATCTCCTTCCTGGAATCCTGTGGTGGTTGCTTTTGTGTCGTACCTCGTCTTCATGCGGTCGCTGGATATCGGATGAATATTTCGGTGGACTTCAGTACCCGGTACACACTTTCCAACCACCTCACCTTGCTTCAATTTGACGCTTTTGTGTTCAGCATTAAGAACTCGTACGGGAACAATATTGTTCTTCTGCTCGACAAGCACTTTTCCAACCACGCAGTTTCGGTAGTGGTTGTCTTTTGGCTCAACTAGAGAGAATCGGTGGCTCATAGGATCACCTTCCAGCTTTGTCCGAATTATTGTCTCTGAAGAAGGTGGTAGGACCTCGTCCTCACTATTGACTGTCCTCAGGGATGCGGCGTTCTCTTTCCCGTACACCATCGGAATCTCTACGTTTCGATACTTGAGTACTTGCATACCAAAGTCCAATACGACATCATTCGCTTTCATGAAATCGACTCCAATGATGCATTCGTCACATATATCAGCTACTAAGAAAGCGTGGGAGAATGCTAATCCTGCCAAATTTATTGTTAGCATGATATCTCCGTACACTTTCGCTGTCGCTCCTGTTGCTGTTTTCAGACAGTAATTGCTGGTGTTGTGCAACCAAGACTGACGGACGATGTCCCTCCTTATAATGGAAGCGGTGGCACCGGTGTCGATGGTTGCCACGCACTTATTTTGACCGATATAGGCTTCCACTGTTAAACTCTGGTTTCCTTGTTTGGTTTGGGAGACTTGAATTGTGGTCCTGGAGTCGTCGATTCCGGAAACCCACTTCTGCTCCGAGAAACTGCCCCTTACACGTTTCCCGATTGCTGGTTCTGCGAAGCTATATCTGCCAGATGCTTCTTCGTTGCGCCTCCTAGGCCCGCAATGTGGACAACTGCCTTGTCTGGGTGGAGCTCTGCACTGTCTCTGTAGGTGCCCCATTTTGTTGCAGTTCCAGCAGCGCATTTGACCTCTGTTATCTCTGCTCCGGTATACGATGTCTGCTCTTTGGCATGAACATTCAACGGCTGTCATTTCCCGTACGCGGTGGAACACATGCGATGCCTGATCAGCAGCCTGCATTGTCAAGGCAAATGCTAGGGCCTCAGCGAGAGTTCTCTTTCCAGCCATTCTTACGGCCATTTGCAGTTGTCTATCTTCAATGGCTTGGATAAACGCCTCCACAGCCATTTCATTGATGAGAATCTCACCAGCATTAGGATATGACAAATGTGTCAGACGTTCGATATCTGCTTGCAGCTGTTGAAGTGTTTCTCCCCTCTTCTGGACTCTACTGCGTAGCTGAACCCTGTACACTTGCTGCATATGCTCATCACCGAAGCGCATCTCTATAGCCTTGACCAGGGCGTCGTAGTTGTGTTGCTTCTCTTCTCAGACGGTTTGGAGTAACTCCGCAGCTGTACCTCTTAGTGCGAGCGTTAGCGCAATCGATTTTTCCTCGTTGTCCCAGCTGTTCGCCACTGCAGCTGCTTCAAACTGTTTCTTATAAATTGGCCATGATGTTTGACCATCGAAAACAGGAGGCTGCATCTCTTTCCTTCTCGGGCAGTCCGCAGAATTTTCTCGAGCCTTCTGCTTCTTCACTTTCTCGAGCTCTTTAGCCAAGTTCTCGATGTTTGTATCGATTTCGTCGAATTTGGTTTCAAACTTCTCGAACTTTTGGTCAATTTCTTCGAGTCTTCCTTCGAGAACATTTTTAAAATCTTCCACAGCGCTCTTTTGGGCGGCAACTATGGAATTCTTTTGTTCTTCGAATTTAGTGTCCATTGCTTGCAATTTGGAATCTAGAGAATTCTTCTGTTCATCAAATTTAGAGTCCATTGATTCCAATTTGGAATCTAGAGAATTCTTCTGTTCATCAAATTTCGAGTCCATTGATTCCAATTTGGAATCTAGAGAATTCTTCTGTTCATCAAATTTCGAGTCCATTGATTCCAATTTGGAATCTAGAGAATTCTTCTGTTCATTAAATTTAGAGTTCATAGAGACAAGTAATTCCATCATAGCAGTCATATCAACGGCTGTACTGACTTGTTCTTCTGCTACGTCGAACAAAACGGACTTGGGATTTTCAACAGCTTCCTGCAGTCGAAGCACCAGATCACTTTTTCCTCCAGCTGTGGAGAGATTCCGCTTTTCTAGCTCAGCTTTTAACTGCGGTATACTGAGCTGTAGTAATTTCAATGTGCGGCCCATTTTTGCTTTCCTTTTTTTTCACTAATTCACTTCACTTTAATTTCACACTGAATACGTTTTATCCCACTTCTGACACCAATGTTACATCCAGGCTAGGATTCGAAAAGATAAAACGTAATTCTATTTAATTAATCTTTATTAGTTCTCTTTCAATGTCTTTTACTTCTTGATTATTATTCTAATAATTCACTTATTTAATTCAACAATTCACTTTCACAATTAATCACTTTAAATAAACAATCACTTCTCTTATTCAATATTCTCTATACTTTTCACTACTGTCATCTATCGCCCTTCTTTATCGCGGTTCACAACTCGAATGTCTTGGGTGCTCCTGCGACATCTATTTATATCTCCTAGTGACACCTCTCGAAATTTCCAGATTCGTTGAGAAGGTTCGTTAAGTTCAGAAGGTTCGAGAACAACATACCAAGTTATACCACAGCTACTCAAACTGCTACTCCAATGCTGCCAAAATCGGTAATATGGCCACTTTCTACTAGATGGCGTAGTTGACTAATTAATGACACAGTTCAAGCAAACATGCAACAATATGACTGCTATGATGGAATTACTTCTGGCTAAGTTTGATGAACAGAAGAATTCCCTAGGACAACAGGCAAATTCTCTAGATTACAAATTAGAATCAATGGACTCTAAATTCGAAGAACAAAAGAATTCGGTAGTTGCCGCCCAAAAGAGCGCTGTGGAAGATTTTAAAAATGTTCTCGAAGGAAAACTCGAAGAAATTGACCACAAGTTCGAGAAGGTTGAAACCAAATTCGACGAAATTCATCAGACGTTTTGCAAGCATGAAACAAACTTCGAGAACTTGGCTAAAGAGCTCGAGAAAGTGAAGAAGCAGAAGGCTCGAGAAAATTCGGCGGTCTGCCCGAGAAGGAAAGAGATGCAGCCTCCTGTTTTCGATGGTCAAACATCATGGCCAATTTATAAGAAACAGTTTGAAGCAGCTGCAATGGCGAACAGCTGGGACAACGAGGAAAAGTCGATTGCGCTAACGCTCGCACTAAGAGGTACAGCTGCGGAGTTACTCCAAACCGTCTCAGAAGAGAAGCAACACAACTACGACGCCCTGGTCAAGGCTATAGAGATGCGCTTCGGTGATGAGCATATGCACCAAGTGTACAGGGTCCAGCTACGCAGTAGAGTCCAGAAGCGGGGAGAAACACTTCAACAGCTGCAAGCAGATATCGAACGTCTGGCACATTTGTCATATCCTAATGCTGGTGAGGTTCTCATCAATGAAATGGCTGTGGAGGTGTTTATCCAAGGCATTGAAGATAGACAACTGCAAATGGCCGTAAGAATGGCTGGAAAGAGAACTCTCGCCGAGGCCCGGAAACCAGAGGAAACCAGAGTTTAACAGTGGAAGCCTATATCGGTCAAAATAAGTGCGTGGCAGCCATCGACACCGGTGCCACCGCTTCCAATATAAGGAGGGACATCGTCCGTCAGTCTTGGTTGCACTACACCAGCAGTTACTGTCTGAAAACAGCAACAGGAGCGACAGCGAAAGTGTACGGAGATATCATGCTAACAATAAATTTGGCAGGATTAGCATTCTCCCACGCTTTCTTAGTAGCTGATATATGTGACGAATGCATCATTGGAATCGATTTCATGAAGGCGCATGATGTCGTATTGGACTTTGGTATGCAAGTACTCAAGTATCGAAACGTAGAGGTTCCGATGGTGTACGGGAAAGAGAACGCGCATCCCTGAGGACAGTCAATAGTGAGGACGAGGTCCTACCACCTTCTTCAGAGATAATGATTCGGACAAAGCTGGAAGGTGATCCTATGGCCCACCGATTCTCTCTAGTTGAGCTGTTGGGAAGAATTTCGTTAAACCGTCAGACCAATAACACACAATAAAGTCAAATTTATTTTTGTATTAAAATTCAACGTTTTATTTTTTATCTGAGCGAGGGTTACAAAATTAGTTTATCCTTTGCTTGTTTTTTCGTGTTTATTACCAATTATTTTTGGAGTGGTCCAGTCGATGGTGATTTTAAATCCAGAAAGAAAGTTTCTTCGCGTTTTGACATTAACATTAGCTAATGGTAAGATGGCGATGGTTTGGCATTGAAAAATGCCGATTGTTTTTCCGCTGCTGTTAAGCGGAGAGGAATATGGGCAACACCCCCTCCTGGTATGTCCACTCGTGGGCCTACCTCTGTGTCCTTTCGGACGTCCAAAACGGCTAGCTTAACAGCAGGCCTTTCATATATACCTGACTTAGTTGAAACAGTAGCACTTCTTACTTGTCCATCCTTAGAAAGCTTCGTTTCGATAACTCGTCCTTTAAGCCAGCAATTACGAGGATTTCCAGAGTCTACGATCAAAACGATGTCGTCCTTCTCTATGGGCTTGACTGGTGCAAACCACTTTGTGCGTCGAGTTATTGTTGGCAGGTACTCGTTGACCCAACGTCGCCAAAACTGTTGAGCGTAATTTTGAGAGGCTAACCAATTTCTCCCGGGCACCTCCTTCTCGTTGTCAAACACAGCCCACGGCTTGGAACCATTTGATGAGCCCAAAAGAAAATGGTTGGGTGTAAGGGCTTCTTCATTTTCAGTGTCGATTGGGATATATGTAAGAGGCTGAGAGTTCACGATATTTTCAACCTCAAGAAGCATGCTTCTCAGCAATTCGTCCGATGGATTCCGGTTGGGAGTAATTTGGCTTAGCACGGTTTTAACAGAACGCACAAGGCGCTCCCAACTTCCACCCATATGAGGTGATCCTGGTGGGATAAAGGTCCATTTGGTGTTAGTTGACGTGAACGTTCGTATAAGCTCGTCGTTGTCGATGTTTTGATATGCGCGCTTCAATTCTGCATCAGCTCCTCTGAAATTCGTCCCATTATCACTGAAGAGTTCAATGGGAGTTCCTCGTCGTGTAATAAAGTTGCGGATAGCAAGTATGCAAGAGTCGGTGATCAGCGAATGAGCAACCTCGATATGAATTGCTCGAGTTGTGAGGCATGTGAGCAAAACTCCATATCTCTTCTCGTTCCTCCTCAAATTAACGACGATCAAAGGCCCAAAATAGTCCACGCATGTGAACTTCTGCTGCTACTACGCAGGACTCCGTCGTCATCTAGATAAGGAGATAAGGAAACTATTGAGCTTGATTTGCCAATCTTACCTTTCGTGGATAAGCAGGCAATCTCTTCGGAGATTGAAGAGAATCTTTTCTGCATGCTGCAACTCCTCACTTGTCAGTGGTCCAATTCTTCTCTTTTCTTGTTTACGGATCATCTTCCAATTAAAGGCACACCGAAGTACTCGTCCAGCAGAGCGCAAGAGCCGCAGCCAGTGAGAGAAGCGCTCCGGTTGAAACACGTGTCTATCTTCAGAGCAGTGTACTCCAACGAACTGCACCTTCAATTCCTCTTCAGTGCTAGACTTTGTGGATTCCTTTTTTGGCCAGCATTTCGGAGGTGATACCAGAAAAGCAGGTCCTTTAAACCAAGGGGTCGATGTTCCGAGGTTTGGTCCTTTAACCCACTTGGTCGCCTCATCGGCCACATTTAGCTTGGTAGGAACCCACCTCCATTCGTCGATTTTGGTGATATCGAGTATTTCGCTCACTCGAAATGCGACAAATTGTCGGTATCGGCGATGATCAGACCTCAGCCAACTCAGGACAGTCCTGGAGTCTGACCAAAAGTACCGCCTTTTGAACGCGATTGAGTGAGACTCCAGCATCTTATTGGCAAAACGAGCTCCAAGCACAGCAGCTTGCAACTCCAGTCTGGGAATTGAAAGGCTCTTCAGCGGAGCGACTTTGATCCTTGCCCCAATTAGTGTGCAGTCAACGACGTTAGATGAAATCATTCTGGCATATGCTACAGCAGCGAAGCCATTCTCGCTGGCGTCGACAAACATGTGAAGCTCAAAGTCTGGATAAGAAACAAATTTTGTTGAGACATAGCATCTAGGAATACGTACCTCCTCAATCTGTGGTAAAAAGCTTATCCAATGAAGCCATTTGTTATGCTCAGGTTCTAGAATTTGGTCATCTCAGTCGACTCCGCTACGCCAGACTTCTTGGAGAAGTATCTTTCCGTACATAAGAAAGTTCGCCAGCAGTCCCAGAGGATCAAAAACTTTCATCAGGATCCGCAGTACCTCGCGTTTGGTTGGGGCTTTTGCACCATGGAAAATCTCTGCATACGACGAGTTGCTTGTGATTTTGAATGTGAGATGGTCCGCATTTGTGCACCACCACATCCCGAGAACTTTCTCAGGTGAAAGCTCCGTGTTTGTGTTGAGGTTAACCTCTGCAAGAGAACTGGATTGAAAAGTTTCGCCGATTGCCTTGGAATTGGAGATCCAATTTCGAATGTGGAACCCCCCCTGTTATTGAATAAATGTTATTTCTTTTGCAAGTCTTACCGCCTCTGCTTTGGATTCCACACTATCCATTAGGTCGTCGACATAGTGGTTTTCACGAATCGACTTAACAGCTCTGGGGTATTGACCCTCGAAATCTTCTGCATTTTTATTTTTGATGAACTGCGCCGAACAGGGGGAGCACGTAGCGCCGAATGTCATGACCAGCATAATGTACTGCTCCACTTCGTGGTTGTCCCGATTGAACCACAGGAAACGTTGGTAATTCTGGTCTTCCTTCCTTATCCAAATTCGGTGAAACATTTCTTGAATATCGGCACATATCGCGTAACGCCTTTCACGAAATTTGAGGATGACGGACATTAAGGATGTCAGTAAATCAGGGCCCTTAAGAAGCACCAAGTTAAGGGAGACTCCACCGACCTTAGCCGCCGCATCCCATACCAGTCTTAACTTACCAGGTTTGTTCGGATTTAGAACTGGAAATACTGGTAAGTAGCATGAATATGACCGGTTTTCGGCAGCCTCTTTTGGTGTAAGCTTTCTGGCATACCCTTTGGTAACGTAGCTTTCGATCTTGTTGTGAAGTTCCTCTGCTAGCTGAAGATCGCGGCTCATCCTTTGTTGAATGCAAGATAAGCGTCTCTTTGCCATCAAGTAGCTGTCGGGGAGTTGAACTTGTTCATACTTCCACAGCAGTCCCGTCTCGAAACGGCCATCCTTACGTTTAGAATAGTTATGTAGTTGCTCCAGTGCTCGCTGATCATCGGCAGACTGCAAGATCTTGGAATCTGAAGCACCAAATTTGTCATTGCATAAGAACTCGTTCATAAGTACTTCCAACTGGTATTCGCTTTCCCGGCTGCATTCGCATACGTGGAAGTTGATGTGTGCGTCTGAATTCGTTGGAACTGGTGAGGTTCCATGACGGGGGTAACAGCCGTATATTGTCCATCCTAAGCGAGTCTTGGCTGCCACAGGTTCTTCCGTATTTCCTTCCTTGCACTTAAGAGTGAGTCCTAGTTTCCAGTTGTTAAGCCCAATGAGAAGACGAGGTACTGCGTTGGAATAGGAATCGATAGGCAGGTGTCTTAGATGCCGATACTGCCCTTGCAGTTTGACTGCGTCCAACGATTGCAGTGTCAACTGGAGACTTTTTACTGTATGGACGTTAGAAAGTGGAAACTTGTTACCTTTGCCACCTGTGCCCGAAATGCTGAAGCTCATCACCTTGGAGTCATCCTCGTATCTGTGTGTGTTGGCAGTCCATTTGATGCAAAGGGGATCAGGAGTCCCTTTAATGTTTAGTTGAGCAGCAACATCCTCGTCCATAAGAGTCAACGATGAACCGTCATTCAAGAACGCGTAAGTTTTAACCTGGACATTGTTGGCATGTAGAATGACCGGTATTATGCGGTACATTACCGCAGTCGAGGTTTGAATGTGTGCGTTGCTAGGCTGCGCTATTATTGGCGAAACAAGGTCAGTGACATTTTGTAATTTACCTGCTTTGATTGCGTCATTGTGGTGAAGTTGATGGTGCTTAAAGGTGCAGTTATTTTTGCCGCACGGGGTAGCTGACCGGCAACCGTACCCATTGTGTCTTCTTAGCAACATCGACATATCTTGCATTCTCGGACGACTTCCCATTTTGATGTTATACTTAGGTCACTGAACTTTACACAGCTCTCAATGGCGGCACAGCTTCCACCACAAACCAAACACTTACGATTTTTAACTTCTGGTGAACTGGAACTAGTTGTTGCTTCTGTAGCCTCCAAATGCGCATGCAGAAAACCTTTCTCTTTCTTCCCTTGTAAACCAGGTTTGTGTCCAAAAGTTGTTGTTGACGTTTTCGGTGTCACTGGTATGATGGAGTTGGCAGCTTCTGCAATTCGATACATCCAAACGCTAAACTCTGAAAGAGTGCAGATAGGAAGCGTTTGCATGTAAATTGCCCAATTGAGCTGAATGGGAACTGGCAGCTTCGCGACTAACTCTTGAAGCAGAGATGAGTTATTGAGGTGGGATGAAAGGCCAGCGGCTTCCAGCGCGGCACAATGGTTCTGGACAACTTATCAACTTTGGGTGACGGTGTTGATTGTATCTTCAGCGTGAGAGAATTCAAGATCTTATCCGGCTTTCCAAACAACATCTCCAGCACGGCCAGTATACGTGGCACACAGTTTGGGTTGTTTATTAAACTTTGCACAGCGTCAAAGGTCTTATCTTTGAGCACCTTCTGAAGTCGAAGAAGGTTTTCCCCGTCGGTGAAGCCACAAAGTCTCGTTGTCCTATTGTAGTTGGCTATAAACGATGGCCACTCCTCTGGATTACCACTGAAGCTACGTAGATCTTTCAAAATAGAATGACGCGCAGCAATTTGGCTGCTTGTCACTCTTCTTGTAGATGTTCAACGAAAGAAGACGCGATCGGCTGGTGTTGGTGTACGTTTGATGGTGTACGCTGAATATTGAATGTTGTCTCTGGATGATGATGACGTGAAGGCGATCGCTGCTGCATGTTGGCTGTTTCTTCGTGGCGTTGTTGCCGGTTGAAGGGAAACGATGAAGTTCCAGGTGGTAAAACCGATGAGCGCACAAGTGTTTGTTGAGAAGTGGTTATTGGTTGGTTTGACAATTGAAATGGTCGATGTTGTTTTGACCCGCGTGGATTCACGTTTGCACCCAGCCATGTGTAACCCACATTTGAGCCATGGCCTTTAGGATTCGGCGACTCGCCAATTGGCTTATGTTCACCTTCAATGATCACTTGCGAAGCAGGCATGCCCTCTAGCCAATCCTGAACTTTGCTGTTGGTATCTGTGGAAATATCGTCACCCACGTCGGTACCAGGATCATCCTCAGCAATTTCACTTAAAATTTTGTAGTTACGATTGAGAAACTCCTTTTCTAATGCTTTCTCCTCTTCTAATTTACTTAACTCCATATTTAATCGCCTAACAGAAGAAGCACTTTGCGTTGACTTACAACTCCTTCGTTTTGAGGTTATGGATACCGCATGTCCTGATGACTGATTCATATTCAACGTTGAATGCCTAGCCTCATTGACAGCTGAATCACACAAATTACCTTTGAGTCCTGCATACGCGTTCGGTGTCGGCTTTGGGACAGCGTTAAGATGCTCCGACAATATTGAACCACCTACCAGAGCAGGTTGCTGCAAGACGGCTGTTGGTGGATCATTCGAAATGGAGGATTGAATGACATTTTTATGTCCCTAAGGCATTGGAGCCTCAACGTTGTTTGGTGTTTGTTCTTCGAATGCTGGGAATGCGTGTGGTTTTGAATGCCGTGTACCAATATGCTGGCCTTTGATTGGAGGAACTTCGATAAAGACTGACGTGCGTTTAGATGCACCGCTCGCCACAGATGATTGTAGCTCCAAATCTATTCCTCTCGATGACTGATCAGCTCTCGCATTCGACAGCGACGGTTGTGCCGGCATCGCAGTTAACTGGCTAACAGTGACAGATGTTTGCGTTGACTTTACTGGCTCAGCGAATGCGTGAGCCGTCGATGGCTGGGTTACACCCGAGCGCGCCGCGGACATTGGAGCGCTACCACCGCACGCAAAAGTTGCTTTTTTTTGGGTCGTAGAAGAGAGGTTCCATAATGTGGGTGTGGATTGCCCTTTTGGCAGTTGCTGAGCACCTGCACAGGCTTCACATGCGAAATCCTGGTTTGTTACGAAGCTGTCGACTCCAGCACACATGAAGTGAAACCAGTTTTCACATATGTCACACGCCACCATATTGTCTTCTGAATCAGGTTCGCTGCATAGTCGGCAATTATATTCCTGTATAGGGTCTGTTGAATCCATCGATGATACTGGATTGGGCGTATTTGTTGGCCAAAGCGTCAAATAATTTTGTAAAATTGTTGGGTAGAATTTCGTTAAACCGTCAGACCAATAAAACGCGATAAAGTCAAATTTATTTTTGTATTAAAATTCAACGTTTTATTTTTTATCTGAGCGAGGGTTACAAAATTAGTTTATCCTTTGCTTGTTTTTTCGTGTTTATTACCAATTATTTTTGGAGTGGCCCAGTCGATGGTGAGGTTAAATCCAGAAAGAAAGTTTCTTCGCGTTTTGACATTAACATTAGCTAATGGTAAGATGGCGATGGTTTGGCATTGAAAAATGCCGATTGTATTTCCGCTGCTGTTAAGCGGAGAGGAACATGGGCAACGTGAGCCAAAAGACAAGCACTACCGAAACTGCGAGGTTGGAAAAGTGCTTGTCGAGCCGAAGAACAATATTGTTCCCGTACGAGTTCTTAATGCGGAACACAAAAGCGTCAAATTGAAGCAAGGTGAGGTGGTTGGAAAGTGTGTACCGGGTACTGAAATCCACCGAAATATTCATCCGATATCCAGCGACCGCATGAAGACGAGGTACGACACAAAAGCAACCACCACAGGATTCCAGGAAGGATATCCGGTATGGCTATACAACCCTCATCGCCGAAAAGGCATATCACCTAAACTACAGCAGGATTGGGAAGGACCCTATAAGATAGTGAAGTGCATAAACGATGTTGTCTACCGGATCCAACGAGGAAGAGGCAAGCTGAAAGTTGTCCATGTGGATCGTCTCCATCGCTACCATGGCGAAAATATTGACGTGCTTGTTCGGGACGAACAAGTTTAAGAGGGGGATATTGTTGCATGTTTGCTCAAACTGTGTCATTCAGCAAGCGCCATCTAGTAGAAAGTGACCATATTACCGATTTTGGCAGCATTTGAATAGCAGTTTGAGTAGCTGTGGAATAACTAGTACATACATAATGATGTTGTTCTCGAACCTTCTAAACGAACCTTCTCAACGAATCTGGAAATTTCGCTAGGAGATATAAATAGATGTCGCAGGAGCACCCAAGACATTGGAGTTGTGAACCGCGATAGGTGAGGTGGTTGGAGAAGTGCGATAGATGACAGTAGTGAAAAGTATAGAGAAAAAGTATAAGTATTGAGTAAGAGAAAAGTGATTGTGTATTTAAAGTGATTAATTGTGAAAGTGAATTGTTGGATTAAATAAAGGAATTATTTGAATAATAATCAAGAATTACATGGAAAGAAAACTAAGATTAATTAAATAGAATTACGTTTTATCTTTTCGAATCCTAGCCGGAATGTAACACTATATTAGATATTCCATGCCCATCATTTGAAATATGTAGTGAGATTGAAAAACAAACTGGGGATATCTGGAAAGCCGTGGCAGCAAAAAATATGTTGGATGCTGCTAACGAAGAGGCTGAGGCCGAGAGACAGCGTGGTGATATTGATCCGGTAGATGGAATTCGGTTTATAACTGTGGTGACAGATGCTTGCTGGAGCAAACGATCTTACAGGAAAAAATGTTCTGCTCTGTCAGGTGCTGCTGTTGTGGTGGGGTTGCATACCGATAAAGTAATTTCTTTAGGAATAAGAAATAAGTACTGCGTTACATACGCTAGAAGTGATACGGAACAACAACAGGACCACGCGTGCAATATTAACCACAAAGGGCCTTCAACGCTGATGAAGTCAGAAATACTGCTACAAGCATTTAAATCCAGTGTAGCTGAAAACGGCCTACGATATATGACAATGCTTTCAGATGGAGACAGCAGTTCATTTCAAAAAATTATTCAAACCGATCCCTACGGCGGAAGAAGAATCTCCAAAATTGAATGCTGCAACCATTTAATGCGAAATTTTTGAAATAAATTAGAGAACATATCAAGAGGTTGTAAAACAGGATTAAAAGGAGCCTTAAATATAAGACTTGAAAGAATACGGAAGGATATTTTGAGTGCCATTAAGTTCAGACGACAGCAAAGCCAATCCGAGGAAGAAGCAATACCTTTAATTAAAGCAGATATCAGCAATGTTATTCATCATGTTTTTGGAGATTACAACGAATGCCCACCCTACATAAAAGAAAAATGTAAAGAGAATGACGTGAATTTAATTCCCATGATGAAATCAGATGGTCTTTATGATACAGTGATGATTCCTACAAGAAGACTTATTATGAACGCCAAGAGTCTATATCTTGGATTCACTAACAATCTTGCCGAGCACTACAACTCTATTGTAGCCAAACTAGTAGGAGGAAAAATAATCAACTTTTCACTTGGGCAAGGATATTCAGCCAGGTGTACTGCAGCAGCTGTAAAGTTTAACTCTAAAGGGCAGATCTCTGAACTGTTTAAACATCTATATGGACATAGCTCAAAAATTCCCTGGCAAAACAAATGGAAATTCGGCCACTCCGGAAAAGCGTGTTACAAACCCACAGACGAAATGCGAGAAAGGTTTATCGTAAGAGCAAACTGTATCGCATAAACCGGACAGGTGTTGTCAAAGATGTTGGGTATGGTACCAGTTGCCATCAACCAGACATGGATGAAGATAAATTCATTGCAGAGAAAAACTGTCTAATAGAACAACTAAAGCAAAATCAAAAAAATCGCCAGCTTTTAGAAAAACAAACATTGGGACAGTCCAGTAATGAAAAATGGTTGAATATCACAAAGAAAATGTTGACAGTCTCATATTTCGGACAAATATACAAAGCAAACAAATTCGAAGGTTATGTAAAGACTTGCACATCACACGACCTTATTAACACCTTCCGTCATGAATGGAAAAATTAACGAAGACACTGCGAGGCTGCAACTGGAACAGCAATTGGGCAGAAGTATATCGAACTCAGGAATTTTTATCGATGAGGAGTATTACTTTCTTGGTGCTTCTCCAGATGGACTTATCGACGACGATTCCTTGGTAGAAATAAAATGTCCATCAAGCATAGCTGGATGCGATCCCACGGATGCTATCAAAAACAAAAAAATCAAATATATAACGGTTTCTGATGATGGTATTGTTGCATGTTTGCTCAAACTGTGTCATTCAGCAAGCGCCATCTAGTAGAAAGTGGCCATATTACCGATTTTGGCAGCATTTGAATAGCAGTTTGAGTAGCTGTGGAATAACTAGTACATACATAATTAGATTGTTCTCGAACCTTCTAAACGAACCTTCTCTACGAATCTGGAAATTTCGAGAGGTGTCACTAGGAGATATAAATAGATGTCGCAGGAGCACCCAAGACATTCGAGTTGTGAACCGCGATAAAGAAGGGCGATAGATGACAGTAGTGAAAAGTATAGAGAATATTGAATAAGAGAAAAGTGATTGTTTAAAGTGATTAATTGTGAAAGTGAATTATTGAATTAAATCAAGAAGTAAAAGACATTGAAAGAGAACTAATAAAGATCAATTAAATAGAATTACGTTTTATCTTTTCGAATCCTAGCCTGGATGTAACATTGGTGTCAGAAGTGGGATAAAACGTATTCAGTGTGAAATTAAAGTGAAGTGAATTAGGTAGTTAAAAAAAAAAGGAAAACAAAAATGGGCCGCACATTGAAACTACTACAGCTCAGTATACCGCAGTTAAAAGCTGAACTAGAAAAGCGGAATCTCTCCACAGCTGGAGGAAAAAGTGATCTGGTGCTTCTACTGCAGGAGGCTGTTGAAAACGAAGGAGAAAACCCCAAGTCCGTTTTGTTTGACGTAGCAGAAGAACAAGTAAGTACAGGCGTTGATATGACTGCTATGATGGAATTACTTCTGGCTAAGTTTGTTGAACAGAAGAATTCCCTAGAACAACAGGCAAATTCACTAGATTCCAAATTGGATGAACAGAAGAATTCTCTAGATTCCAAATTGGAACCAATGGACTCTAAATTTGATGAACAAAAGAATTCTATAGAACAACAGAAGAATTCTCTAGATTCCAAATTGCAAGCAATGGACACTAAATTCGAAGAACAAAAGAATTCCATAGTTGCCGCCCAAAAGAGCGCTGTGGAAGATTTTAAAAATGTTCTCGAAGGAAAACTCGAAGAAATTGACCAAAAGTTCGAGAAGGTTGAAACCAAATTCGACGAAATCAATACAAACATCGAGAACTTGGCTAAAGAGCTCGAGAAAGTGAAGAAGCAGAAGGCTCGAGAAAATTTTTCAGACTGCCCGAGAAGGAAAGAGATGCAGCCTCCTGTTTTCGATGGTCAAACATCATGGCCAATTTATAAGAAACAGTTTGAAGCAGCTGCAATGGCGAACAGCTGGGACAACGAGGAAAAGTCGATTGCGCTAACGCTCGCACTAAGAGGTACAGCTGCGGAGTTACTCCAAACCGTCTCAGAAGAGAAGCAACACAACTACGACGCCCTGGTCAAGGCTATAGAGATGCGCTTCGGTGATGAGCATATGCACCAAGTGTACAGGGTTCAGCTACGCAGTAGAGTCCAGAAGCGGGGAGAAACACTTCACCAGCTGCAAGCAAATATCGAACGTCTGGCACATTTGTCATATCCTAATGCTGGTGAGATTCTCATCAATGAAATGGCTGTGGAGGCGTTTATCCAATCCATTGAAGATAGACAACTGCAAATGGCCGTAAGAATGGCTGGAAAGAGAACTCTCGCTGAGGCCCTAGCATTTGCCTTGACAATGCAAGCTGCTGATCAGGCATCGAATGTGTTCCACCGCGTAAGGGAAATACCAGCTGTTGAATGCTCATGTCAAAGAGCAGACATCGTAGACCGGAGCAGAGATAACAGAGGTCAAATGCGCTGCTGGAACTGCAACAAAATAGGGCACCTACAGAGACAGTGCAGAGCTCCACCCAGACAAGGCAGTTGTCCACATTGCGCACATAGGAGGCGCAACGAAGAAGCATCTGGCAGGGATAACATCCATCCTGCAGATATAGCTTCGCAGAACCAGCAGTCGGGAAACGCGTAAGGAGCAGCTTCTCGGGGCAGAAGTTGGTTTCCGGAATCGATGACTCCAGGACCACAATTCAAGTCTCCCAAACCAAAAGAGGAAACCAGAGTCTAACAGTGGAAGCCTATATCGGACAAAATAAGTGCGTAGCAACCATCGACACCGGTGCCACCGCTTCCATTATAAGGAGGGACATCGTCCGTCAGTCTTGGCTGCACAACACCAGCAATTACTGTCTGAAAACAGCAACAGGAGCTACAGCGAAAATGTATGGAGAGGTCATACTAACAATAAATTTGGCAGGATTAGCATTCTCCCGAGACAAGGTACAACACAAAAGCAACCACCACAGGATTCCGGGAAGGAGATCTGGTATGGCTATACAACCCTCATCGCCGAAAAGTCATGTCACCTGAACTACAGCAGGATTGGGAAGGACCCTATAAGATAGTGAAGCGCATAAACGATGTTGTCTACCGGATCCAACGAGGAAGAGGAAAGCTGAAAGTTGTCCATGTGGATCGTCTCCATCGCTACCATGACGAAAATATTGACGTGCTTGTTCGGGACGAACAAGTTTAAGAGGGGGATATTGTTGCATGTTTGCTCAAACTGTGTCATTCAGCAAGCGCCATCTAGTAGAAAGTGGCCATATTACCGATTTTGGCAGCATTTGAATAGCAGTTTGAGTAGCTGTGGAATAACTAGTACATACATAATTAGATTGTTCTCGAACCTTCTAAACGAACCTTCTCTACGAATCTGGAAATTTCGAGAGGTGTCACTAGGAGATATAAATAGATGTCGCAGGAGCACCCAACACATTCGAGTTGTGAACCGCGATAAAGAAGGGCGATAGATGACAGTAGTGAAAAGTATAGAGAAAATTGAATAAGAGAAAAGTGATTGTTTAAAGTGATTAATTGTGAAAGTGAATTATTGAATTAAATCAAGAAGTAAAAGACATTGAAAGAGAACTAATAAAGATCAATTAAATAGAATTACGTTTTATCTTTCCGAATCCTAGCCTGAATGTAACAGTATCATAAAAGGTCTTAATAAAAGACACAACTATTACTTCCAAATTCAAGGCCAATTGCATAGGCATATGTAAGCGAGAAAAATGCATTTATTGGCAATTTGGGTTGGTTGGCAAACTGGTTTTTACCAGAATTAGTGGATCCTCGTATTACTCGGGGAATGGAAGTGCGAAAACCACAATCACAGGATACTTGAGGAGACCGACAATAATCTAAGCTAATTAGGTGCAGCAGAGTAGCAGACACTACATTAGCAGATACTATGTATATTATTTTCTTATTAAGTTCCTAAATAAAATAAATTAAATAAAGCTTTCAGCCATACGTTTGAGCGAGTTTTTTTCTTTTGAATGGATGGAAGGACCTATACCATTTTATCTGCAAAATCTCTGAGTAATACCAAATTCATGTCTTATATGTCAAATCCAGGAGTCTGGAGCGAAACCTAAAGCAATGAAACCAACATATTTTACGCTCCATCCCCTCCCCCCAACATTCACTAACTTCTTTTATCCATACTACAATTTGAGGAAAAAGAAAATTATAAGGCAAAAATCCAGCCGTAGCGATAGAAATATAGAAAATATTATACAATTGGAACATGCCTGAAAATGACCTATCCCGAAGTATAAATGTATTGCAGAATGTGCATTCATCAAACATCGCTTAGCTGACGGATACCTACCTAATTTTTTTCTTCTCACTCCAACATTCATTTGATTCTTGTTTCTACGACGAAAAAAATAGCAAGAACAAAATTATATTGATATCCACATATCTTACGAAAAACAACCCTACACACACAATCAACATACGATACCTACAATCTACGAAACCCGTTTGTCATGCCATACATCACTAAAGGTACGCCCACTAAAGTACTTTTGCAAGTGGATTGCGATTGGATTGCCAGTAGATGCTAGGTTGCAAGTCAAAGAGAAATGGCGCTTCACGTTCCAATTTTTGTAGAACATTTTGGGTAGAGGCCTCTTAAGATCAGTGGATAGTACCGAGGTAGTTGCAAGTCTATTTTCGATAAAATCTAATGCTTTTGGGCTCGATGAAATACACCCCACATTCCTCAAATTAATACTACCAATTGTTTTACCTTACATAACCCATATTTTAAACTTTATTTTAACAACAGGCATATATCCGGCACAGTGTAAAAAATCCAAAGTACTACCCATTCCAAAAGTGATGAATGTTGGCCCATTGCGTTCTTACCTTTTTTGTCTAAAGTCTTTAAAAGAATTTTGCAAAATCAAATGACCGTAGGTATATCTCGGTCGTTCAAATTTGTTACATCTAAGCAATCTGGTAATCGAAAAGGTCATAGTTGTATCACAGTCTATGTGCCTTGTTATTTCCAAACAAATTGTCAATCTCTCGTACTTTCCTCCTGTAAACTTGAAAACACTTCTGTATGATATGTCGAAACAGCAAAAAACCGCGGCACGGTGTTTAACCGCAGCTTAACCTGGAACAACCATTTAAATACAGTTGTGGGTAAAACATATGTTATTCTTGGTACAATGTGGGCAACACAATCCCTCACCCCTTTAAGAGTACGTATCCTGTTGGCGAAAACGCTGATCGTACCCACACTATCCTCTGGTTGCGAAATATATGCCGATTGTGAGTGTGAGCAAACGAAGAATTAACGTTGCATTTAATAGTCTAATACGCTTTATTTTCGGCCTACGCCGATACGAGAGTTTATCTACTTTCTCTAAACAGCTTCTTAACATGTCTTTTGAAAGATTTCTCAAGCACCGCACCCTAACGATGCTATCAAACATTCTGCTTAGCCATAACCATCAACCCCAACAACTTCAATGAAATCATTAAAATGGCAACTTCGCAAAGGTCAAGAATGCACGATGCTTCCCTAACATCACAGCGTCAGTTTTTTGTATATCCCATCCGTTTATGGAAATCTTTGCCGCGTTATAAAAGAGGAGTCGAAGATGCTGCGAGTATTAAGAGCATTCGGTTTAGCGAAACAAATGTGTTCAAAACTCCTCACTCGAAGGATAAAATGCATGCTCTATCGAGTTCTTCTCCTCCGTGGATGTAGTACAAAATGCTAAATCCTGTCGACTACATTGGCTCGGCCACACTGAGCGAATGGAAAATAATGTTCCAGCCAAGAGGATCTTCGGACCCCAGCCCCCGGGTTCGAGAAGGCAAAGAAGACCGAACCTCCGTTTTAAAGACAAAGCCATCACGGATGACAGGGCGCTTGGTCTGGAAAACTGCAAGCAGCGTGCCCGGGAACGCAGAGGATGGAAGGCTGCAGTGTCTCAGGCAGCGGCTGTAGTAGTAATTAATTCCACCGATACCATAGCTGGGTATCAGAATTATTCCTAAGCCCCTCTCGCTCATACTCCCTCACCATTTATCGTTTTCGCCGTTATTGTATAGCGAATAATTTAGGCTTATGGGTTTATTTGTTCATTTAGATTTTTTTTCGTTTATTTATTTACAAATCTATTATCCTTTCTAATAACTTATCTATCGAAGCAAACACATAGGTTAATATGTTTGCTAACAGCACAAATATTCGTTCGTTCTGCTTATCTAACATAGGAAACTTAATAAAATGAAGGAAGAAAAATATGTAAATACACATTCTTCATCGTAATGTTGCTTTTGTTCAAACAGCATTAATTGCTCTTCAATTAGTATTGATTAATTTTAAATATTTTATTTACTACTAGTCTATTTGTTATTAATTTAATTTTTTTTAAAATGTAATAGAGATCGGCGAGTTAACAGTTTAACTTGATACAAGTGTCTTATAGAAGAAAATGCTATTTACTTTTTATTATAAGATTGACAAAGACAATTATATTAATATTTTTGATGGTCTAAAAGTTACAATGAGAAATGTACTTAGTTAATGAATGGCGCCAAACAACCAGTTACCAATAATCAGATTGAAAAAAAAACATTCAAATGTCTCGCCGATGAACAACAAAAATTAATTTTGAAATACAAATCAAAAAGCTTAATAGTGCGGCGTGTAGGGGGTTTTGCTGGTTTAGTCTAGCCTCTATATTCTGTTCAATGGCTCAACCATCCAGCTTTTATAAGATACCTTCTAATAGAATTCTCAATTGGGGAGAGGTTTGAAGAAAGCGGTGCGCCACTAAGGAGAATTGTCTTCAAAGACAAGTAATGCGTTGGAGGGAGGTTTAATACGTTACACAGCTGGATTTCATTCGAGGACAGCAGATTCTGGCCTAGAGGATGAGGTAATTGTTTCAGTTCGTCTAGTTGGCTTTTCAAAATGTTGCTCATCGGCTGATGCTGTTGCTGCTGCTCTTGACTTTTTGTTACGTGCTCTGGACTTTGCAGGTTTTGCTTTTCGTGTGCGCCTACTCCTGTTGTTACATGATAGGCTGCCGCCACCACCTGACTGTTGTTCCCAATTTGATTGTTGTTGTTGTTGTTGGTCGGCGTCATATTCGACTGATTGCTCGTCGTATGACCCGACGATCCCCGACAGCTATCCAAGTAGTTTTTGTTGAGCGATGATGCGTCTGAGTAGATCGGGTCTGCGATGTGGTGCGTGGTTTTTTTTCCTATGGAACTTGAGTTTCCCTCGCCTGCGCTTGTAGGTCCGCTATTTTGAAGAAAAAAGGCTTGCAATAATAGTTTAAGAATAATATTTTAATATTTGTACGTACGGTTTTTTGCTGTGTGGAGAGTGCAAGGACGATCCGTGCCGATTTCCAGTGTTGTGATTGTCCTGTTAAACATTGTCTTATACAGCCATTCATACGTTCACCATTCGATCCGATTATACACGTAAGCTGAATATCGCAAAGCATTACAATGAAAATAAGAGAAGTGAAAATGAACCCATGTTTAAAAAAACTAACATTTTGGTTGAAAAAAAAAATCATATGGAACTCAACAAGTTGTTTTTGAGAATTCAACTTTTACGAGCAAGGAACACGATATTCAACTTCTCGTGTATGATCAGATTTGATTGTAATAAAAATATATATGTACTTTAAAACTTAGTGTAAAAGGAAATAAGGTTACTATTATCTATGTACGTATTTTTAAAGTGAACAATAATTATGTTTTTTTAGTTGTCCAATGTCAACTATCTATGCAAATCAAAGATCAAGACTTCTACACGTGCGGCAAAATAGAAATAATAATTCAACAGCATGAAAATTGTCTGAGAGTTAAAGGGAAACAAAATGAATTCGAATCAACACTTGTATAAGAAGCTTAATTCAGATATGATAAAAGGAAAATCTATATGTTCCATGGTTTAGTTAGCCCTTGGAATTGTGTATTGAAATATTTTGAACATTGTAAAGGCTCAGTTAAAACGATACGTAAAAAAATAACCGAAACACAATGTTTTGAAGGTATAACGGAAAATTGTTTTCAGCTGCGAACAAATTTGTCTGCTCCACTTATCTGTAAGAGTGAAGGACAGTAGCTCAGTGGTTAGTGCGTTGGACTACTAAGAGTCACAAGCTTCTCAAAATTTGACGTTCGGAATCGGCGTTAAGTCTAGGTCCATTCGTTTCAAAAATATAGCTTCTCACATACAAATGGTTGGAGAAGTTAGGTTTTAAGCCCAATATGGCCCGTTTATACCTCATTATTATTTTATTTTATTTTACTTCTCAGCAAGTTTACAGAAATGACACAAATCGATTGGACAGTTTACGCTGTGCGATCTAAAAATATAGTTTTTTTGAGAACAAATATGAGCTTGCAGCACTTTGTTTTACAAAGGTGAAGATGCAGATAAACTAGACGTGAGAATTATCTTTTTCAGTGAAAGGGTTCCAGAAGTTGGACAATAAATAAATCTTTTTAAAACGTTAAGACTTTAAAGAAGGAAAGCCAGTTTGAATTTTCGAATTTTTACCTTCTGTAGTGAAAAATTGAAACAAGACAACCAAAAATTTAATTAATCGATGAAACTGAAGAAAGAAAACTAATCATGCTTACAGTCTTTCCATGGCCATATGGTCCTGAGTTCCGATGCTGTGCGATTGCCGCATGCTGCTCGAAATGTCTGCACTCGTCGATCTTTGTGAGACCATTCCAGCGGTAGCGGCACAATTCCGATAGTCGAATGCGCAACTCTTTTTCGCGCTCTAATGACGCCAGCAAACGATCGTATTCATTTGATGAATAGAATTGAGCAAACACCCTAAAGCGATCACGAAATTCTCTTTGGTCTCGACTGACACGTGGATGTTGTTGGTTTTTGTGACGGAAAAAGTTCGCCACCAATTGATAGTCCCGTACGATTCGTTTTCTTCTAACCCTCTCCCGTAACCTTCTGGTATACATATCGACATGCGCCAGCTTTAGCAGATAGTCCGGCTCGGTATCATCTATATTCAGGGTCAGTGATGAAATCAACTGTTCAGCAGTGGGGTCATATTCCCGTTCAAAGCCATCTCTATTCAGCATGTATCCTAGTTGAGCCGATTCCTCAGGTGTTATATCAAGTTGAGGCAGCTTTTGCATGGCACTACTGCCCAGTGGGCCAGTATCTTCGGTAGTATGATCGACTAACTGTGGTCGTTGTGATTGAGCGGGAATCCATGTATGGCGTCCAATAGTGCCATTTAAATACTTATTTACATACTCTTCCTTCGAGTCTTCAGCACTCTTCGTTTCAATGTGTTTGCTTATGTCTTCCCAGTTCCCAAAGCCATATTTCTCCATAGCATCAAGTAAACGTAGTTCTTCTCGAGCGGACCATGATCCTTTCCCTCGGAAAATGGACAAGATTGCTGTCCCGGTGTCCATAAATTGGTATGCATGGTTGTTGCTGTGATCTCCAATTTCGGCACCAGCAGCAAAACACTACAGAAAAAAAAATTGAATAAACATAAACAATAAACTAATGTCAAGTGTTTGTGACGTCAACGTCACGAAATATGGATACAGGAAAAATGTAAAGCCACGACCCACCTGCAGACAAAGGTCAAAAGCTGTGCATTCTGCACAATGCACCCATATTCCCGTTATATCATCTTGGCAATTTGTGCAATTGTATTTGGTAAATAGGTCTGCAATAGTCAAAAATAATTATAATACTGAATAAATTACAAAAGCTAAATTTAAGGAAAAATGTAAAAGCCACTCACCCGCCATATTGGCTTTGTGAACCCAAACTCAGATATGCTATGGAGGTATATATATTAAGAAAATATTCACAATAGATATTTTATAACCACGCTGCTTGTGATTAATTTTAATTTATGTTCTGCATCAAATAATTTTAGGAAATTTCAAGTTTTTGACAGTAAGAGTACTCCGAGTGGTCCAATGGAAAACGAGATAAGCAAACGTATGTTGTTTTCTATTGGTTCCACTCAATAATTCACTCCTGGATTCACATCGAAAATTGTCTTCTGCTATATTGTGAGTATGTGCTGGTGAAATCTGATCAGGGGGAAAATTAAATAAACAAAAAAAATCGATGGCAAATAGTCCGATATAAGAGTTTATGTGTGCTAGTGTATTCGAGAAATTCTGAAATGAAATCAAAAAGAAAAAATCATTCCCAAAGGAGTACTCCGAGTGCTCCAATGTAAAATTTGGGGAGTGCTTTTCCTGTCCGAAACACAAAAAGAGTACTTCGAGCGCACCAATGGAAAAATGCCACCTTCAAGAAATTTACGTTTGGTTTGTCGTCTGCCAAATTTCCGCACGGAATGTCCCACTTCATAGGGACTTTCCGTTAGCCCACGTTGGATAACGAAAACTTGACCAAACCGAGCATAAACCTATAATGGTGATGTTATACTATTTGCCTGAATTAAATTCAATTGAAATTATTGAGACTCTTTCCCGGCTTCCGCCGTTGGATGAGAAGGGATGAGAACGCTTGACAGGTCGCTTCGGGGCTCAGCTGATACGAAAGACAGGAAAGAGATGCTTGGCCACTCACAGCTATGTATGACATCTTCCCGCGCTACCTCGTCGACGGCAGTTGGACCTTAAATTGTTTTTTACATGCTCAAACTCTAAAGTGCAAAGGAAATCCAAAATCCGAAGCCTTGATAGTCATAGTCATACAATCAACTAATTCACCGAAGTAATTGAATTAACGAGTAATTAAATTAAAATATAACTGACAGCATTTTTGACAATTGGCAGTGGATCTTCGATCCAAATGGAATGTTGAATATGGTATCTCTATACAATTTATTACTTAACGATTCTCAATTTCCATAGGATTTATTACTTAATGACGGTTAGACGTGATTTTTAATTAATGGGTAGTGAATTTACTTTTAATCCACATTGTAGTTAAATTGTGAACTAAGCCCAGTATCCTGCTCGCGCTAAAATTTAGCAGCAGTAATTGGGCGCGTTCAATTTACAAGTCAACTACTAGTGACTACTATTTTACCTTTTCTCATTGATCAAATAACTCACGTGACCATCGTTTGGCAAGTGATAGACATTTAATTAGTAGTGAACTTGCAGTTGACTTGCAATTTGAACGCGCCAATTCTCTCCACAGCGCAGATAAATGGCTGCTAAATTTGTGACACAGGAAATAAGTGGGAGAAAAACCATATGTTCTTGACAAATGTCAGTAAATATTTATATGTAAAATTTTTGATTAAAAGAAAAGGAAATATGAAAAAGTACAATGAATAACCAAAACATTGAAGATGTAATAATAAGCGGTTTATTATGACAGTACTGGATGCTTATTCAGAAAAACCGTCGCGGAATCCGCATTATGTAAATGTATACTTCCATCGAATGCAGAAAGACAAAGCAATGACGGGAAATGCACTAGAAATAAAATTAAAGAGTTTGTAACTCGCCTATTGGATCTATTCCATTGCAGCAGAAAGCTGCATTTTTTGAATAAAAAAACAATGTCTAAAATGTTTGGATCTATTTATTTTTTTAATTTCCGCAGCTCTACCAATGCCTGCTGGTGAAAGGAAAGGCTTAACTCCTGAACAACTTCTTCTGGGAGCTGCTTCAATATCCTGTCTAGGTTGGCAAAAAGGCTAAAATTAGTTAGCACTAGCTGGGTGGTTAAATTCTCCTCTTTCCGGAGTTGCACCAGTTCTGTGACACTTTGCGTCAGTAACGCAGCGTTATCCAGCATTGGATCCCTACGCTGCTTTCCTTTGCCCTTAAATGAAACATACATTGTAGAAGTAAAAATAAGTTACATTTCAGTAATACTTACATAAGTATAGCTGGACGATGGTGTATCGAAATTTGACGCAGGCGATTTGTTCCGTTCGTCAATCTTATCGCTTGAGAATGTGCTATATAATAATGAATAAATTTATTAATTTATATTTTAGTGGTGAACAATGCTTACATCAACATACCTTCACTTTGACGATGCTGGGGTAAGAAATGACAAGCATTCGGAATACTCCCAGCTGACACTGCTTTCGCCATCCAGAATATGCTTGTCATCGACATTCTCGAAGTCATCCGTAGTGCTTCCGGACTTTGCCCTCTTCCTGTTTGAGGTGTGATACCTCCGGCTGTCTTTGAGGGATTTCCACGTCGACCAGCACTCATCAACTGTGAATATTTGTAAATAAGAAAGATTAAAAAGATTTATAAGACAACTAAACGAAAAATGCAAACATAATCTTCAAATAAAATTATAATTTTGAAACTACAGTAGATCCTAATGTGTCGAAGATAAGAACACATTATCCCTGGTATTGCCCCGATACTCGCGATAGTTTATTTATTTTGATTTCGAAAGTAAAAAGAGTAACTCATGCATTTGGTACTTCAAAATTTAAAAACGTAAGTTGAAACGAGTTTGGTACTACAAAATTTCAAAATAAAAAGATAAATGCAAAACAATGTACACCATTTCGTAGAGCACAGTGCGACTTATTCAGGGATACTAAATACTTAGTGATAGCATATACGGTTTTCTAAAGGCAGGTGCGAAAATGTAGCTTCTTTTATTAATGTAGTGCATTCAGTAGAAAAGGCTAGACTTTCGCACCTAAATTTAATTAATTAAATTTATTTAATTTCCGATCCTTTTCAATGTTAGCCAACCAATAGTAATCAGGGGTTACAATTATTTGCATTTGAAATCTCAAAATTGCGATAGGAACAGTTATGAAAAAGATTTTGTATTGATATCAAGATTTTGCTTTCTTACCATAAATTGTATTGATATCATTCTGTAGCATATAAAAAAGATCTCAAGTCAATTGAACACATTGAAAATTATTCAAAATGCTGTAATTGTGTGCAAAATATGCAAATTGATTCGAGACTGGTTTTTGGAAAACTGAAAATATAGTCGCAATAGTGAATTTGAACTTTTACGCAAGCTGGGAGTGATGTTGCTGTCGCTGTGATTAAAGTGTTTTCGGCTATAAAACTAATTCATATGCCCACTATTTTAAATAAGATTGTGAATTTGCCATCAATTCTTCAATGACAGAGAAATGACAGGTAGGATATCATCCTTTTCTTTAGAAAAGTACTTAAATAACTTGTTAATAAAAATAAACAATAAGCTAATTTATTGTAATTAATTCAGTTTGAATACAAAGACTATACTATATATAAGTTGAAAATTGTATTTCCACCCAGTAAAAAAAATCTGACTGAAGTGGAGGGGTCCCATGATACTGCCTGGATTGAGGAAAACTGTAAACAATTCCATTTTTAAAACTAATTATGCCCTTGGATAGCACATCTGCGACCACCACTAAATCGTCTATAATGAAACCGTCCAAACGTGCATCACGGTTATCTAGTCTCGCCGAGGATCTTAGCATTCCAGATGATGCACCGTTTAGGGCACGTCTCC
Organism: Portevinia maculata; assembly: GCA_949715645.1. Taxonomy (NCBI): domain Eukaryota; kingdom Metazoa; phylum Arthropoda; class Insecta; order Diptera; family Syrphidae; genus Portevinia; species Portevinia maculata. The sequence goes on along the minus strand of OX454525.1, from coordinate 362,793,987 downwards.
ATATGCTGTTTTCTCAAATTGAAAAGGAATTTGAGCTACTGTATATTGAAAATTTGAACTGTAAGCAAAATCAAAATTTATTTGACGAATTCTACATTATGTACTTTTGTTCCACAGTACAAGAAAAACTGGAATCACTTGGTGCGAAGGATAGTATAGCTGGAGACCGGTCTGGGGGGCATGATGATCCAGATACAACTGGGTTACCCAACAAAAGCTTCAAATCAAAGCTTGCTTCAGGTGGTAAAGTTAAGGCCAGCCACAAAATACGAGCGCAAACATCAAGAATTGTTTCTAGCTTTAAGGCTCAATCTGTAGTTAGTTCGTTGGTACGTGATTTCTGCGGACACAAAGACGGAGTTTGGCAAATCGCGGCTAAGTCTGGTCAACCAATCATTGGAACAGCGTCAGCTGATCACACTGCATGTATATGGGGTATTGAGAGTGGACGTTGCCTTTTACAATATCAGGGTCACGTGGGTTCGGTAAATTCAATTAAATTTCATCAAAATAGAGATCTCGTGCTTACTGGAAGTGGAGATGGCACTGCGCATATTTGGCAAGCAGCTGTAAATTGGGAAGTTTCCAAGTACTAATCGATATTAGAAATGAACTGCAGACATTTTTTATGCTCATTTTTTTACTTTTTCCAGGAAAGGACATTCATCCGAAGAAGAGCTTGATGATAGTGATGGCCAAGTTGAAGATCGTGATCGGGTGGATACATTACGAACACCACTTTGCGAGTTTTCTGGTCCTGGAGGCCATACATCTGTAATCGTAGCTGCCGATTGGCTGCCAAATATGGACCAAATTATTACAGGAAGCTGGGATAGAACTGCAATTCTTTGGGATGTAGAAACAAAAGAACCACTTCAACCTTTGACTGGTCACGACCATGAATTGACCCATGTTTCTGCACACTCAAGTCAACGTTTGGTTGTAACAGCGTCGAGGGACTCAACATTTCGACTCTGGGACTTCAGAGATGCCATACCAGCTGTATCAGTTTTCCAAGGGCACACTGAGTAAGTTTCTATTCTTGATACGAGATGTATAAACAAATACTTAGCAAATAACAGCGTCTTCAAAGGTAAAAATCTAGATGTCATTGAAATTGTTCCTTCGCCGTTTCAATAGTTTCCAATATGAGTTATATCTCTGCAAATTAATATTTTAGTTTTCAACGCCACATCAATACTTAATGTTTTATATAAGATCATGTATAACGTATTATGTGATTATACAAGCCCTTTTTAAACACTCGAAACAGCTGAAAAAGACCAACGTATTTCAAGTCGTGATTAATCACCTTTGTCTCGATTTTAAAAGCAGCATAAAATAATGGTCCTTAAATGGCGTTGGCCTAGTACCTACAGGATAAGCGGTGCGATTTGCAATGCACTCGCGCTCGCTTTCCGCTATATATAACCGATTTTTGCGACCGTACGGTATTTCTACGAACTAAACGAGAGTTAGTTGCGTGTCTAAGCTTAGTCTGCTCATCACTCACCAATGAAAAAAAGCTTTTCAAATAACCCGGCAACATTTACTTTCATTTATGTACTTTATAAATTTGTGGTGTCATTCTATTGCACTTTAGCATAACTTGCATAGCCTTATTTTGAAGCTTCTGCAATAGAAAGTGTAGGTTTTTTCTTATTGTGTTCGCATATATAGTCTAGGTGAAGGGTAAATGGAGAGATTTCGCCGAAGATGACCTCGACATACTTAAACAACCTGCGAAGCTCATTTATTACCCCATTTATATTAAATTGATTATGGGGCTTTCATTCATGCACATATATTTTTCCTTATTTGTAATTAATTCATAGCAAGCCATCCAAAAACTCTTAACTGGATGCGAAACTTCGTGGTCCTTTGTGTTCTCCCACTAAAGTAGGACCTAAACTATTTCATTTTCGTTCCTGCTATTCCGTATTTTTCCATCTTTTTTGTCAATATCCCTCGCCCGTTTCATGGAGAAGGCTATCTTGCGATTTATTAAATATTGTTCTGGATCTGTAAAAACCTGAGGCACTACCCCCAACAGATTCGTCCAACTACTGGGGTATGCGGAAGATAACGACATCGGCCGCTCAAACAAGCAAACAAGAATCTGTCCGACCCCCAGGACAAAGCGTCACTTGTCGATAGCAACTGAAAGTTGACTGGGATTATAGAGTATGGAGGGCAGAAGCTCTGCTCAGGTCAGAAGCCCATTGAGTAAGTAAATAAATCTCAATATCTGGTGCTGGTAATTCATATCACGAGCTTGACAAACATTGAATTGCGCTCTACTTCGCTCCTCTTACCACAGAATCACGCCTCTTATAAAAGAAAAATTAAACAGCAAGTGGAGTCACTAAACGTAGGCCACTAGTGATAGCAGTCTGTAGTCCAATTTTTATATTGTGGCCTAAGTACATAAATTCGTTAAAAACTTCTTATCTTGGCCACCTTCTCCTCGATCACCACAGCACAGACCCATGTACATACTTAAAGTTAGAGACGCAATCAGCCAACTCTGATCAAGCTCTGAACGAAAAGGAACACAGTTCTTGTATATTCTGAGGTGTCTGAGCTTAAAAGAAACACAAACTTTTTTTTGACAACTCGGTGGTAGTGAAAGTAATCATTTTCAATTCGATGGCTCCTCGTCGACTCGCCTCGCTTTGCTTAGTTATCGAATTCGAAGTGAATCAATTTACAGTTGTTTCGTAAAAATCTTGCCCCAAAGTGTTCCACATTCCGTCACTTTCTGTTCTATGAAGCTGTGCAGATCAGCTAAGCACAAGATTTTCTGCATCTAGTTTAGAGGTAGTGGGTGAAACTTGTCAAATTGGAAAATTCAAATTGTACTGATGTCAGCTGATTTATTTGTTTGGCATGAGATATTTGGCGCGTTCAATTTGCAAGGCAACGGCAAGCTCGCTACTAATTAAATTTCTTTCACTTGCCAAACGATGGTCACGTGAGTTATTTGATCAATGAGGAAAGGTAAAATAGTAGGGACTAGTAGTTGCCTTGCAAATTGAATGCGCCCATTGTATTTTTGTTTAAAGTTACAAATACACGCATAAAAAATAAATAAATATTAGGCATTAATAACCCATACAGGGCCTTAAACCTAGCTTCTCCAACCATTTGCTTGTGCGAAGTGGAAGGGACCTACAATTTAAAGCCGAGTCCGAATGGCAAATTTGAGAAGCTTCTCATGAGAATTGAAACTCTTGGATGCTTGTCAAACGTTCGCAAGAGTCGGGACAGTGGAAAAAAAATTGTAGGTGTTACATGGCCCCGGCCGGATTTGAACCCGAGACCTTTACGTTAGTAGTCCAACACTCTAAACTCTGCGTTCCTGCCCCCACTACTCGCATATTTATAATACAACAAAATTAAAGAATAACATGAAACAAGTTCAAATTGTGATCAAATCAACATCAGGCCAAACATTGACGGTACAATGCTCACTCAAAACCCGCAGTTCGCGAGAAAACATTTATTTCCAATTTCCAATTTCACAGCTGAGAAAAGAACATACGACCCCAATCTGCGCTTCTGATTTGATCTGACAGTTTCCACTCGTTTGTGCTGTTTTGTTCTGTTCTAATCTAGTTCCTTAAACAAAGCCGTTGTTTTCGGCACATAAATTCATTATTATTTTTCAGTTCTTCACAACAATTTTTGTCTAAATAGTCACTGCCCTCAGATTTTAAATTAATTTTACTAATCATCCATCATAAACATCATTCGCTTTCATGCGCGAACTATGCAACAAATCCGCAACAAAATCTATCGAATATACGAAAGAGGCAAAAGCGAAAGCAATTACACCAAACATAAAATCCGCCACCAAAAACGACTAAAGAGGTTTTTCCATAAATGTGTACCCTTAGGCCCATTTCACACACATCCGGCAGCCGCCAGAGAGCAAGTTATGAAATGTGAATTGCGTTCGTTCCATTATTCAAATCTTTAAATATTTCTTCCCACCAATTTCTTGTGGCATTCCTGTCTTTATATAATTGCAAGCTTTTGTCCCAAATCGCGGGCCTTGCTTCAACCATGCTGATCAATTGGTCCATGTCAGTATCCATCTTAAAAAAGGAATGTGGGTGTCCTAGCTATAACAAATTCATAAAAAGGAAGCAATTGAAATCAAAAAAAAACAGCCCCTGATGGAAAACTGAAAACCACAAACCAAAACCACAGAGAATGTTTTTTTGTGCTGAAAACCAGCTACGGCAACCGGGCATGTGTGAAGGCGCAATTTGATTTTATGTATCCACTACCGACTAGAAAACCCTTTACCCGGTTTCGGCAGCCGGCTGTGGCAGTGAGCAAAGCCGGCAGCATTCCGGCAGCCGGCTAACCGGCAACGGTTTCGGTTAGCAGGTGTGAACGCACCCATTAGACCGATTTCACACATAGCCGGCAGCCGGCTAACCGGCACCGTCTACCCGGAGTGGTTACCCGGCTGCCGGCTATGTGTGAAATGGGCCTTATTGTGCTATGAACACAGCACAATTTGTGATTGTGAACAGCAAGAAGCACCTAGCAATGCTATAATTCATTGCATGCTTTTCGATGCTACCAACCTTAGAAAGAATAAAGAGATAGGAAAGAAGTGTTTTGGTGCAGTTGTACGGTTTTTCTCAACGGGTGTTGTCTAAGTTGCTTCAGGAGATCAAGTTTTTTACGTATATTCGAAATAAAGTAAATAAACTACTGCACCGTTGCCACCCGCGAGTTCCTAGTCAAGTCGCATGCTCTGCTTTGAGCTAAAAAAGAAAAACCCCTATTATCATAACCTCACTTGCACCTCGATTGCAACTGCCGTGGTATCGCAAAGGACCAAAACAACGGTCTACGTGTGCATCTGCTTTAAACCTGGATAGAGACTGTGTTTAACTTAACCTAACCTAATTACTTTTAAGTTAATTATGTACTTAAATATTGTTTTAATTGAATTATAGGAGCGTTACATCAACAGTATTTACCAGAGATGACAAAGTTGTATCCGGCTCTGATGATCGTACCGTAAAAGTGTGGGAATTGCGAAATATGAGATCGGCGTTAGCTACAATTCGAACGGATTCAGCAGTCAATCGCTTAGCTGTATCATCGAGTGGAGTTATTGCAATTCCTCATGACAATCGACAAATTCGTTTGTTCGATTTAAACGGTCAAAGAGTTGCCCGGCTGCCGAGAACAAGTCGACAGGTAATGCCATATTTTCACATTTTATTTTGCCTATATTTGTACTATTTTTGCAGGGCCATCGTCGAATGGTGTCATCTGTCGCTTGGGCTGAGGAACCAGTGTGCAATTGTAATTTGTTCTCTTGCGGGTTCGATAGAAGAGTGCTGGGCTGGTCGATTTTATTACCAAAGGAAAATTAAATTAATTTATTATTAAACATATATCACATATGCATAATATAGTTATAGAGAGCACCATGTTATTTAAAAAGAATATAATTATTGTTGAATGTTTATTTTATATATGTAATTCTTTTGTTAATTTACTTTAGCAGAGATAGAGATTACATTTGAAAATTGTTGTAATTTTGGAGTCACATTTGGTGCACACACATCACATTAAATGCAAATATCACAGAACTTATAGGTAGAAGGAATGTTCTTAAACAAAAATATCATTGGAGAACTATATATATTTGCTTTTCACTAAAAGAAGTAAAAATTATAATAACAAATCTTATTTATAAAATTCTTTGAGTTAGAAATTGTGTAACAACAAATATTATATTAACAAATCTCATTCATTAAATTCTTAGAAGTAGAAATTGTGTATCTTAGATGTCCTCTGTTATTTGATGTATTTACATAGAAACACCAACAGTATGGTGGTGACTTAATATGTAAAAACTAACTGTGAATTTATTTTTAAGTTTTGAAACTAATTTGAAAATAAAATTATTTTAGATGAAGTATGTACTTACTTACTGACTTAACGTGCTGCCGACCCGTGAAGAGTCTCTGCCTGAGACACTGCAGCCTTCCATCCTCTGCGACCCCGGGCACGCTGCTTCCAATTCTGGCTGGGAGTCGAAGATCCTCTTGGCTGGAACATTACTTTCCATTCGCTAATGTGCCCGAGTCAATGTAGTCGACGTAGCTTTTTTGACTACATCCACATCTTGGTACAGCTCATCGAGTTCGAGGCTGTATCTTTTCGCCTTCCTCGCACACAGGACCAAATATCCGACGAAGTATTTTTCTTTCAAAATAACCCAATATTAGCTCCCCTGCTCTACTTATCGTCCAGCACTCGGCACCATAAAGCAGGACTGGTAGGATTACGGTTCGATAGAGCATGCATTTTGTCCTTCGAGTGATGAGTTTTGAACCCATTTAGCAGTGGTTTCCTAAGGTAATTCTCCGCCGGATCTCCACTAAGGTGTCATTCGAGTTGATGTTTACTATTAGGTAGATGAAGTCCTTAACTACCTCGAAGTTATTGCTATCAACAGTGACGTTTTGTCCTACGCGTTGGACAGATGTTTGGTTGTTTGTTGATAGCATGTACTTTGTCTTGTCCTCATTTACTTCAAGACCAACCAATTTCGCCTGTTCTTCAATCGCCGTGAAAGCTTCTAACACGGTACGCTGGGAACGGCCGATATCGTCCGCATCTGGGCGGATCTATTGAATATAGTACCATCTGTGTTTACAACTGCCCTTCGCACTATTTACTCCAGAACAAGATTGAAAAAGTCACATGATAGCGCATGTCCTTGCCGAAATCCGGTACAAGTTTGGAATAATTCGGAAGAGCTGCTTTCTTATAGTTAAGCCAACCTCTTCTATACTGGCTGGTGAAATCTATTCTTCATTGACAGGAAGTGGGTTATCTTCTTCCCTATCACTCTCCCTACATGATGCCCATTTAGCTGCTGTTGGAAATCCTGCTTAAATACATCTCCTATTTCCTGCGCTTTGGTGACTAGGTTTCCGTCGCTGTTTCGAATATCCTGCGTTCCGGTTTTAAAGCCAGCAGTTGTTTGCTTTGCTTTCTTGTAAAATCTCCGGATGTTTTTTCGATCGCGAGACTATTCGATTTCCTTGGGCTGGGAGACTGGATACTCTCCCCCGCTGCCCTTGTTCGCTGCAGCGTTTTTAAATGTTAAACTTCTGTCACCTTCCGATAAACGCATACATTATCATGCAACGGGCTTTTTTCTCTGCACATATTAGGCTAATATTTTGAAATGTAGCTTTGATGTGGATCAGAACCAGGCGATCACTTATCGGCATGAAGTTTCACGTGGTCGGGAAGTTACCCCGACTGTACAACCCCCAACCTGGAGGGGCAGTTCTATTTTTTACCCCAATGACGAGTAGCCGGGTTTTCCGGAAGAAACCCACTTCGGAGATATGAGCGCTGCCGTTGGCCCATTTAGGGCCACCAAATCTTTTTCAATACCCTGGCTAAGCATTGGAGATCCCTAAAGACCTGCGATTCAAATAGGTCAAAGCAGCTCATATAGGGATAACACTAATAGTTCAACCTGACTGGAACTGGTAGACGCCACCGTTGATCTCATCTAGGAAATTACTCCGCTGCCGTCTGAAGCATGAGGAAACGTCTCAGTGTGAAAAACACTCCTCCCCCCTCTTTCATTCGCTGCCACCAACGACCTTCCAAAGGGGCTGGTTACTCAATCTCTAGACGAGGTACAAGGCAACCAGCAGCCACCAACGTGGAGGTGTAGAGTAGAATTTGGTAGTGCGAGGCTGTCGTGAGAACGCCTGTGAGCTCATATATTCGCATTACTACCCTTTAGCTGTCTTAGATGAAGTAGATCGGAATCAAATAGGAATCCTTTTCTCCTTTGGCATAGACTTAAGGCGTGATGTCAAATTACCCTTCGAGTATATAAGAAGCAATAGCTGGACACAGCCACGCTGCATTCTCCCCTTCAGATTGAGGAGGAGAAGTTCCAGAACCTGGAACATCAATTTGCTTCCCATATTTGCAGGATAATGCCTCCAAAACACTGGCTGATCCATCGTCGTCTCCTGCTTTCATCGCTGACACACTGTCGAACATGGATACGGAAGACTGTCTTAGTAAGGTTGTTCTGAGTGAGAACTTGAGGAGGAGCTTCTTGGTATGTCTTTAGAATTGGAAGACCTTATTAATACTGTGATAGACGCTGGTATGTCTGATTGAACCAAATAGTATTGCGTACAAATAAACCTCACACACTCCAAACAGGTTTTGGCCTCCCTTCTCCACCGTCTTTCTAAACAGATTGTCCTAATCCAAGAACCATGGATTGTTAACCACCTAGTTCGAGGACTCAATATTCCCTTATATTACCTACTATTGGCAATAGACAGAGGTAACCCTAGTTCAAACTTGCATGCTAGTGAAAAGCAGTTTTAATGTATACTTACTCCCTAATTTCAGCGATCGATGTACAACCGCGATGAGACCAGATACTGCAAAGGCACTTACTGGCTAGCGTCGGGGTATATCTTTAAGATGTGCAATTGGACCAATTGAAACTGTAATTATGTTGTGTTGAGGAAAGTTCATACTTATCGGCTTTGTTGGTCAATGAAACGCAGTTATTTCATTTACTTTCAAACTTACAAGAAGTAAGCAGAGACAAGAGTTGGCGGGTCTTGAGGTCAACGATAACAAAACCAATAACGTAGGTACATGATGTCAACAAACGTACAATCATATGTTGATAGTAGAAACTTCGAGCTAATGTGGAATTCACGTACATCGGAAAAATTATCAACTCCACGAATGATCTGGTCATAATTGGTTATTTTTTGGAGGAAGACGAAACAACCGCAAACTGTATAAACTATGTCGATGAAGTTGCATATCCCCATTAATCCCAAGTGTTCGAGAAAGTATCGTTGAGAACAATACGTGCGTTTTAATAATCATTCAAAAAGTGACAAAATACCCGTGCAAGTTATCAGTCAATGTCAATTCCAAATTTTCCTAACAGTTTTTGTAAAAGAAAAATAATTGGATGAGTTGCTTTTTAGCGTGTATTTTTATATAAAGCAGATTCTGCTACTGATAAATCTTTAACAACTCCCTCAATACGTTTAGATTTATTACAGTAAATATTTCTTGTAAGACACATTTCATTCATGTGGAATAAATTTGTTACATAATGTTAATACAAAGCGCATCATTAAATGCAATTACTTCTTCATAGCTTCTCTGACATTCTCAGGTAACTTTTTGACGATATCTGTATGCACTAAATTTCCAATAGTTGCCAAAACGCCTTGTTTGTTTGGATGTTCAATATCCACATTATACGAATAGTGGTCACCAAATATGTTCGTTAAAGTGCCGCCCTGAGCTTCGAGAACAGCTTCCGGAGCACAGGTGTCCCATTTTTTACATCCAGCACTTGCAAAAACATACGCATGCGCCTTTCCTTCCAGCAACTGTATAACTTTGTAGCCAGCCCCTCCCACTTTGATGACTTCAGTTGGCTTCAAGGCATCTAGAGCACTTTGAACAATAGGATTGGAATGAGATCGCGTTGTCGTAATAATAAATGTACCGTCCGGTGCTGTTTTCGGTTCAAAACCACCAGTACCGATTCCTTTAAGACCCCATATGGTCCTTCCAATTTCTCCGGTATCATGCTTGTAATACGGCTGATGAATGACACCACCGACAGCAGAATCATTTACAGCTATTCCTATCAATACGGTGACATGTTCAAGAAATCCTTGAGTATATTCAGATGTTCCATCGAGCGGATCAACCCAAATAACGAAATCATTGTCTTTTATATGCAGTAACTCGTCAGGACATGACTTGGATAGAAACTCTTCATCCATATCAGTGACAAGCCATTCTTGTGGCACGTTCAAATCAGAACCGCCTTCTTCTCCAATAATATTCACATTAGGAAATTGTTTGTTTAGTGAGGCTATAATACATCGCTGAGCGGATCTGTCTGCTTCTGTTTGTAGATCATCTTTACCCTGTTTTTTATTGATCACTTAAATAAATACCGGATCTATTTATGAACATAACGAAAGTTATTTCTACGAACCTTCTCAACAATACCCAGATTGCCTTTTTGCATAACGTCCCGTATAATGCCACCAGCTCGTTTGGCTGTATTTATTGACAGCGACATTATTCTCATCACAAGAGGACTAGACATTTTTTGAAAATGATTTTAAATTAGTTTGAAAAAGTTAAATGTTTGCGCTAAAGTTTGCACTGCAATACTCCTTCGGTAATTGTTATTGCTAAATGGATAGGATATGCATTCGCATTCGACGCGTTCAGTATGCCACAGCAGAACTTCAGCGCGATCGCTGATTGGTTGAAATAGCTACAATTGTAGGGCTTTTTTGACATTTGTGTTACGCCGTGGCACTGATTTCATTTTCCATTGGAGCACTGGGAGTACTCCTTGGAGTATTTTTCTCTACACGATTTCATTGCGGAAGTCGAACTTACTCGGCGTTTTTCATTGAAAATCGAAGGAATTGCGCTTTTCAGTGAAACCGGTTTTGTTTCTGATCAGTTGACTAGTATTGGTGACGGTGGGGGTAACACACACAATGTCTTTTCTACCCACTGAAATTATTTCACAATAAATCAAAACCACGTTTTCCTCACTTTGACTTTTGACTTAAGGCTGTACTTATGTATGCATTGGCAAGCTATGAAACATACTCGTATCACTAAAAAATTTGAGATCGCATCTTTCGTGTCAGGGGCAAATCTTTTATTAAATGAAAATCATCATAATATGTACTGGGTTCCATTTGGCCCTAAATGAACTCGCATTTGGTTAGACAGCTTGAAATGTTGTCCTCTTAAGGCATTTAAGAAACCAATGCGAAAACTCGGAATCTTGCAATTTTCATAAAATACACGTAGCATAAAAACAAAAAAAAAACACCTTGATCTCAGAAGTCCTTCAATATCTTTTTGATTGACGTCTAACAAATTTGACACCTTCTTTCAGAGAAAAGTCAAAGCGAACGCAAAGCCTTGGTGACAACGCAAACACAAAAGTATCTTTGTATTTTCGTTATTTTTTCTCCCCACCTTCGCGTTGACAAACAGCACTTCCAAGCAGCTCCAAAGCGTGATTGTGTTGAATGAACCTGAGCTGCACAGAAAAGAACAGAAAAGTACTTACAGGATTTGGAGTTCCATGAGAAACAATCTTGCCACATAGTGTTCTTGTGCAGATCAGATGAATTCACCTCAAAATCTAGATGCAATCGTCGGATTGTTAAAGCAAATATAATTTTGTTATTTTCTTTTCGGTTTGCTATATCTTTTAGCAATAATATAATGTTTTATAAAAAAAATCGAGCTTCTAATTCTAGTGCTAACTCTTATTTGCATATTAATTTTAATTGTATGTTAATAAATAATAAAAAATAATACAAGTAAATACGGCAATATTTATCAATATTTATTTTACAAATTAATGTCAGTATCTCTAGTCCACAAGAAAATGTTGAGTGTAAAAGTGATTGAAACGTCAAACCAAATCTAGTTAGTGTGCAGTGCGAATGCTTCGATGAGATTTCGAAATCTCAGATTTTGATTCGGTGCAACAGCGCTTTAGCTAAATCGTAAGCGGAACATACCTTTTTGTTATCACTTTCCTCGCTCTCCTTCCTAGAATTTCATTTCGATATCATCTGTCAACTCTTTGCAACCTTTGGACCATTTATTAAATTTTACTCGCCAGTTAAGTTCATCTATATATGTGGATTCTTCAATAATTTTATAGGAATCCGAATTCGAATCATTTAAAATTTTTATTTAAAAAAGAAAAAATGGCTCGCGTTTTGGTTGGAGTGAAACGCGTAATCGACTACGCCGTTAAGGTACGTGTGCACAATTTCGTTAGCACAATTAACTTGTTGCGAGCTTACCCATTATTTGCGTAATCATAAATTGTATACAGGTGCGCGTCAAGCCCGACAAGTCTGGAGTAGTAACCGAAGGCGTCAAACACTCGATGAATCCGTTTGACGAGATTGCCATTGAGGAGGCCGTTAAGCTAAAGGAGAAAAAAATAGCGACAGAAGTGATTGCTGTCTCAGTCGGTCCGACACCAGCCCAAGAGATCCTTCGTACGGCTTTGGCTATGGGCGCTGATCGAGGCATTCATGTTGAGGTCACTGGCAAGGACTACGACCTTTTGCAACCTATACATATTTCGAAAATACTCGCTAAATTGGCACAAGATGAAAAGGCAGATTTGGTCCTCCTAGGCAAGCAGGCCATAGATGACGACAGCAACCAAACTGCCCAAATGACAGCCGCTGTTTTAGACTGGCCGCAAGGTACTTTCTGCAATAAGGTGGATAAGACCGATGCTGGTCTAACCATTGTTCGTGAGGTCGACGGGGGTTTGGAAACTATTAAAACCAAATTGCCAGCTGTGCTCAGTGCGGATTTACGTCTCAACACGCCCCGCTATGCAACACTGCCGAACATCATGAAAGCCAAAAAGAAGCCAATTAAAAAGATAACACCATCAGACTTGGGTGTAGACACTTCTCCGAGGATTGAAATTCTCTCCGTTGAGGATCCCCCAGTGCGCCAAGCTGGGTCGGTTGTTCCCGATGTTGATACACTCATTGCTAAATTGAAGGAAGGAGGTTTTGTTAAGTAAGGAGTGTAGCGGAGAGGTCAATGGAACACATTTTCCTTTGCCGCCGTTTTATCTCAATAATTAGGTCTTTAATTAATTGGAATGTAAAATGCATTTATTATACCTACTGTTTTAGTATGCCAACATTGTTGAACAGTAAATTACCATCAAATAAAATAGTTTTTTTTTTTTCAATTTCCAAACTAACAATGTTTGTTTTTATCCGCACAATCGCTCCCCTGCACACGGGCTAATAATATTACTGCAGCTTAAGGGACGGACTTAATTCTAGGCAATTTTAATATTGATGTAAGCCTAGCGACACCTGAAATTTCGCAAGGGCGCATGCACGCAAATCCGTGGGTAGACACGACTGAAGATCGCCTGTGGAACACCGAACAATAATCAATAACAGGCATGCACGTGTCGAAATCTTTAAAAAAAATAAGCATGCCCTTTGGTGCCTTGATCCCTTGAATCCTGAATATAAGTAATAAGGCTGTGAGGAAAAAGAAGATCGGCATGGTGGCCAATGGAATGTAAAACAAATTAGCTGTGTTTAATGAACCTGAGCTGCGCAGAAAATTACCGAAAAGATCAGAAGAGTACAGGATTTTGTGTTGCTTGAGCAAAAATCTTGGCCCAAAATGTTTTACATTCTGTCACTTCGTGTTCCATGACGCTGTCCAGCTCAGTTAAGTACAGCATTTTCTGCACCTTCTTTTGAGGAAGGGCATCTGCGTGAAAGTTGTCAAGTTGAAGACGTCAAATGTCACTGATGTCAGCTGATTTGTTTGTTTGGCATGAAATTCGCTATTGATCGTAGTATCCGACGTTGTAATATCCGACGAACTTAACAAGATGCTACTGCCAGAATCTTCCAACATCTCGAGTATTAAAAAGTCTGAAGTATTCATTTTGTTTTATTTATCAAAAGCAACTTTGAATCTCACTTTTCATTTAGATTTATTTATTTTGGAATTCAACAGCTGATATGAGAACTGTCACATGAAGCTGCACTTTTTTGTTCTAACTTGATCTGACAGTTTTCGCTCATGTCCCTTCAAGCAAAAACACTGACCCAACTTTTCCCGTCATTTTTGGATCCGCGATATATGAGGCGTTCCACGCACACATTTGTAAATGGACTGTAACTACATTACCAATAAGAAGAAGAGCGAGAGTCGAGAGTAGTTATTTGTAATGGCGATTCGTTCATCTGTCACTGACACTGTCTCTGGCTGTAGCTGCAGATATAATTTTCTTTGAAAGGTAAACTAAAATTGAATTTATTATTGTTCACAATTATTTGCAATTAAACTTTGTTTGAATTTAGATTTATCAAAACCAAAAAAAAAAAATAGCAAGCGATGAAGGCGAAACTACCATTTGTGGGCCGCATTTCGATGATTTAAATGCTACCGGCACAAATAATTCATGCTGAAAGTAAGTAACATACATATGTATAGATAACATGCACATTTATTTGATTCATTTATTTAGCAGGAGAAGGAGAAATGGTTGCAGGTATACAATGGAAAAATGTATTGTTTTTAAGAAATAAAATAAACATGAACAAACATTTCTGATTTTTATTTTAGCGATACTCGATTCTCGTTTTTCTTCTTATCTAGCCTCGATTTGTACCTATTTTTTGGATCAGTTTTGGATTCGTTTTTTACTGACCAAAGCGAACTCAATCTTTCACAATACATACACATGTGAGTCCGCGGCTATTACAATTTCCATACTAATTGGATCCGAAAAACGTCGTTTTTCGGACCCGTATGCGGAGCCGTATGCGGAGTAGTCCATATGTCACTGACTCCGTTTGCGGACGTAAAACGGAGTCTCTTGCTTGAAGGGGTGTGCTGATCTGATCTGTTCTGTGCTGATCTTTTGTTCATTAAACACAGCTATTATTTAGAATTGTTTGCCTTTATTTTTTTATGGCTAGATGTCGCGAAAAAACTTATCGAATTCATAGACCCTAAGTAATCTCTGAGGTGAATTCGGTGTGGTAGGTAGTGATTTTGGAGCTCAGTGCATGGTTTGTTACTAGAGTAACTATTCTAATTTGACTACTAGATGGGACTAGTAACCTAAACCGAAACAACTCAAAATAGTAAAGTGTAAGAAAACCAAAATGAGGAACTACAAATGTCAAAATGTCCGCATTGTTTGTGACGTTAAAACTTAGCTTGGTATTCTCATTGATCTGAGGGGAAATATTTTTTAACAATTTGCTTATCATAAATACTAGCTGCTTAAAATAAAAAAAAAACAATGGCTCGCCGAGGGGCACAAGCTGAAGATTTATCAAACGTTGAGTTTGAAACCAGCGAAGATGTTGAAGTGATACCCACCTTCAATTCCATGAACCTAAAGGAGGAACTCTTGCGGGGTATCTATGCATACGGTAAGTGGGTCATTTACGCGTTTCTTTTGGCGAAAGTACAATTTGAATTCTCTGAAAACTCCCAATAGGTTTTGAAAAACCATCTGCTATTCAACAGAGAAGTATTAAGCCAATAGTAAAGGGACGCGATGTTATCGCCCAAGCTCAATCGGGTACGGGCAAAACCGCTACTTTCTCAATTTCAATACTCCAGAGCTTGGACACAACATTGCGTGAAACACAAGTTTTGTGTTTGTCGCCCACTCGTGAATTGGCTGTGCAGATCCAAAAGGTTATATTGGCTTTGGGCGATTTTATGAATGTACAGTGTCATGTTTGTATTGGCGGCACTAATTTGGGTGAGGATATAAGAAAATTAGACTATGGCCAACATATTGTTAGTGGAACACCGGGGCGTGTGTTCGATATGATTAAAAGAAGAGTTTTAAGAACAAGGTAAGACCAATGCTAATCATTTCATTATAATTAATCTAATAATGTGGGTTATGTTTGACAGAGCAATCAAGATGCTAGTCCTTGACGAAGCAGACGAAATGTTAAACAAGGGATTCAAAGAGCAAATATATGATGTATACAGATATTTGCCACCAGCAACACAAGTAGTCTTAATATCGGCCACACTCCCACATGAAATCCTTGAGATGACCTCCAAATTTATGACGGATCCTATTAGAATCCTAGTCAAACGGTGAGTAAATTATGTATGTAGTTAAATCTTGATGTAAAAGTTCCAAGGTTACGCCTCAACTCCTTATGACTTTAAAAGCAGCGCGGGGTGATATTTCATTGAGTCCTTTCTAAAGTAGTATCTCAACTCTGACACATTTTAGAATCTTTTACTTCCCCATTTAACTGCATCCCTACTGGTCCGCCTGTGGGGTTCGCCGGTTCGACCTATTCTGTTTTTTCGGACTAATACGACACCCATTTCCCTCCAATACTTCAACTCATACACCAAGTGCTTGTTGCAGGGACGTTTGATCCTCGCTAATGATGGCTCCATCGTCAGCAAAGAATAACTGAAGCACTTTGGAGTCCGTCACATTTCCTTTAAGCAGGTAATCAAGGCTGTAATAGATATCAATGGACTTAATCCACTTCCCTGGTGTACACTAACTTCGATTGCGAACTCCGCGGTGACTCCAGCAGGGCATCTTACTCTTCTCTTCACTCCCTCATACATATCTATGATCATCTATGGGTAGGTTTCTGGAACTCCTCGTTTTCTTAACGCTACCTGTGACAAACCTGCTCTGGTCCTTAGATAGCCGCATTTTTGTTCGCATTCGGCTATCTTATACCCGCTTAACGCTCTCCTGGTGTGTGACGTCAGCTTGATTGAACGATAATTATCTACAAAACCTATTTTGAATATGGGTGTGCCCTGTTCAAGCGGGTTTGTCGGAGTTCGCGGATAGCCTGGTTCTGATACATTTATAATATTTGGTTAAACAATTTAATGTCTGTTTTCAGTGATGAATTGACATTGGAAGGCATCAAACAGTTCTTTGTTGCTGTTGAACGCGAGGAATGGAAATTCGATACTTTATGCGACTTGTATGACACCCTCACCATAACTCAGGCCGTCATTTTCTGCAACACTAAACGTAAAGTCGATTGGTTGACGGAGAAAATGCGCGAAGCTAACTTTACGGTGAGCTCAATGCATGGTGACATGCCTCAAAAGGAACGTGACGAAATCATGAAAGAATTCCGCGCCGGCCAAAGTCGTGTACTCATCACGACAGACGTGTGGGCTCGTGGCATCGATGTACAGCAAGTGTCGCTAGTAATCAACTACGACCTGCCGAACAATCGTGAGTTGTACATCCATCGCATTGGCCGTTCGGGTCGTTTCGGGCGAAAGGGTGTGGCAATCAACTTTGTAAAATCCGATGACATTCGTATTCTCCGAGATATCGAACAATACTACTCGACGCAGATTGATGAGATGCCGATGAACGTAGCTGATTTGATTTGAATTCCAAACAAAAAAACAAACAAATGCACTTTCTTTTTTTATATGAATTTGAATTTAATATTTAAAATATTATAGTTTCACTCTTTCAATAAATTGTTTAATTCGGATTTTTCTGTATCATTATATGATGTGCAACAAATGGCATTCACTTTGGTCTATCTGGAGTCATACAAACTTTGATTTTGTACGAGCAATCACACTGACGTTGACAGCATTGCAGGTTGCGCTGGAATTTGTACATACGTCGAGGTGGGCGTCGACTGTGTCTGAAGAAAGGTATTTTGTTGCTTGTCTTTGGATTTCAGCACGGTGCCAAGGACGATGCCGAGGAATAGAATAAGTCCCACCTGGTGGTTCGAAAAGAATTTTTTCGCGCAATCGGTTGGGTTGTCGATGTTTAGGGAATATATCTAAGAAGAAGATTCATTAAATTTGGTAAGTTATTATGTCAAATGCGAAACTTACTTGTTGCACCAAATGTCCAGCCACCATTGCAGTGGCTGTATAATACGGCCATGACTGATCACAAGCCATGCCTGCTGTCACCAGACCTGATATCATCGCTGTGGAGAATCCCGACAGCCAGAGCTTTGTTTTCTCACCAAATCGCAAGGCAGTTGACTTGATACCCACTTGTACGTCATCAAGTTTATCCTGATGCGCGTAGATCGTATCGTAAACTATTGTCCAGCAGATGCCGGATAAATACAATGGTAAGCAGGCCGACCAATTCACAGCACCTTGAGTCGCACACCATCCTAAGACTGCGCCCCAATTGAAGGCCATTCCCAGAACCAGCTGTGGCCAATATGTAATGCGCTTCATTAGTGGGTATGTTATGACCAAACTTAAGGAACAAGCACCGAGAATTATCGATTGTAAATTCAGTTCTAGTAGAACAAGAAGTCCCAGACTTAGTTGCGCTGAAAGGAATACTATCGCGTCGAATTGTGTAATTTCGCCGCTGGCCAGAGGACGAGTTTTCGTGCGCTCAACTTTGGAGTCCAAATCTTTATCCCAGAGATCGTTAATGGTGCACCCAGCTCCTCGCATTATCAGTGCACCAGTGCCAAACATTGCAAGCATAACAGGGTCAGGCCAGCAGCCAGCTGGCGCACTGAGGGCTATACTCCAACCGCATGGCCAGAACAGAAGATAGGTACCTGCAGCAATAAGGAAAACAATTATTTCAACATTTAATATGTCTTGTGTTTCAGTGGTGGTGCAAAAGGATTCTATACATCAGAGTACTCTCATTGTCAATTTTGTTTCTGCGATTCTCTTCACATCAGGTCAATATGTATTTAAATATGTAAATTATCAAGCATATCGCTTGCAGATAGAGGTTGACGTACTTACCAATAGGACGATCAATTCTCATTAATCTGGCATATGGCGACACTGCGTTTTGTATTTGACGAACTAGAGTCGTCCTTGATTTAATCGGGTCCTTTGGCGAAAGATTATTATTATTATTGTTTCCTGTGGTCGTCAAACTTCTTAAACTAAATGGATATAAACTATTATTTTCAAAATGTGTTCTTTGTAGTTGAACTGCGTTAAGTGACGATGGCTTCGTTCGGAGAAATTTTTGTAGTAATATGCTACATGACGGGTGATTTTTTGCTCGTAGGCAAAGAGTTCGCATGGACAGCATTTTGCATTAGATGATCTTGAATAAATGGCAAGAATTGTACCGAACTGGTTTTTGAACTTATTTGTATTGTAGTTGCTGATGGGGTGATCTCGTAACCACAAAGTTTGGTTATTGAGTTTGTAAAATAGAATTTTCGCTGTGACATACAAAATTAATATGAATTCACATTTTATTTTCGGTTTTAACGTATTAAAATTAGGTTTATAACTTTTGCGTTTAGACAGATTGAAAAGCAATTTTTAGTTGAGGAGCATCCTGTTTCGACTAAAATCCAACAACATGACTTCGGCATTTGACAGTCAATCGAAATTATGAAATGAGTAGTATAGTGATGGGACTTGACAAATGAAAAGTGTGTAGATTGCCTAAAAAAGGTGGTAGAAAAGTGGTAAAAAAAGCACTTCAATGGCAAATAATTCATTTATTAATGACAACTTAATAAAAAAACAATTTACAAAAAATAATTTAATATATAAAAATCAATGGTTGGGTGTCTGGGTTCGCACATCGTTCAATCGATTGAGTTGAAACTAAGTACAGTTGTTGTTGTTGGCACTTACCTACATGAAAGTTTCTGGCATAGGACCATCAACGTATAACATTCCATAAAGGTGACACACGAGTAAGATGACTTCAAAGACAAATGAGAAAATCAACATTTGCGCCTGGGCGAGAGCTTTAAGAAAAAAGTAATACGTTGGTAGTCCAGTGCAGCAATTCCGTTATCGAAAAATTAATAACGAAAAAAAAAAACACTGAAAAACCTTTGTAACGACATTGACAAATGTTAATAAATATTAAAATGCCTTTGTACCTACAATAGTTGTTGGCACTTGTGCAAAAGTTTCTGACATAACCAGCGGCTATGATTTCCGCAACAGGAGTAGGTACGAACTTGTCAAAACTGTTGATGTGGAATTGTTAATTATAATTTTAGAATACATTCAAATAACATACCAATTTATTTAATTAATTGCCGACAAATGTCAAAATGGCTTAATGGTTTTCTGCATATGATAGGTGAAATTGATATACCCAAGTCGGTTTCTTGATCGATGAGCGACTTTTTTCGATCAACGATCGTCGACTTCTCTATTTCGTATTGTGATTGTCACATTTTTCTATTTCACAACGTCTGCTGTCGATTGTTATTTCCTGATCGACGCGTTACTTTTTTAACAATAACAACGCCACCTATAGTTGAGTAGGAGTATGATTCCATTTGTATTTTTAATTAAAGTTGCATATAAAAGCAAACATAGCATTTTATTGAGACTTTCATTGCTGAGCTTGAGACCAGTTCCCAATAAAACACGCATATTGTAATAAATTGACATATATTCCAGCATGTATTTGGCGTAGTGGATCAGTGGTAAGTGTGTTGGGCACTAATCACACAAATACAAATCCCCGGTTCAAATCTCGCCGGAGCGAAGTAACACCTAAAACTTTTTTCTACTGCCCCGACCTCTTGCAAACGTCTGACAAACATACTAGATATCTCTTGTCATGAGAAGCTTCTCAAATTTGCTGTTCGGATTCGGCTTAAATAAAAGGTCCTTTCCGCCTCGCACAAGCAAATAGTTGGAGAAGCCAGGTTTTAGGCCCTGTATGGGCCGTTATTGCCTGATATTTATTTTATATTCCAGCGGTAAAATTGTTTAAAATAATAAATTGTTTTTGTTTCCTCGGATATGAAGGATATGAGATCTTCAATTAAAAATGCCGTAATGGCAGCAGTGATGCACACTCAAGGACTCCTCATCTTCACTTCAGCACGAACGAACTATACAACAAATTGCAGAGACGACCATTTTTAATGCACCTATAAACAGAAAATGGCATTTATTAACATTCCAAGAGCGGGATTTTTGATGAGTTCATCAAATTATATTAAGAATACAGGGTTTAACACGGTTTAAATAACCAAATTTCGAATAAATACTTTTATTAATATTTTTGTTGCGATTTTTCCCAAGATTATTTATCCACAGCTTTCTCGTATTGCCATTGAGTTGTTTTTTCCTTTACTGGGTTAGATGATAGCGAGAAACTGCCTGCTATGAAACAATGGTCCGACGAAGGCAATAATACCTCAATGGAATACTTAAAAGGATGAGAGGTGAGAAACAAGTTCAACGATTTAGCGCTATGATTTGCAATGTCTGGAATCCGAATTCGCTCGTTCACAAGCTGAATAAGATTATGCAACTCAGTAAAGATCTCAGATCATACCTTCCTTCGGGTGTTTTCTGTCCAGAGTGGTGAAGCCAAGTTAAAATGTGCACATTGAAATCATTTATTTCTAACCAGAAAAAAATTAATTTCGGAATGGAACAGTGACTGTACTGCGGTTGAAGCTGATAAGCAACATCATTTTTTAATATATGTGCAAAAACTGCGGCGACGAAAAGTAATGGCATTAAGCTGTTTCCAGGGAGACCAGAAAAATCTGAATTAATTCCAACACAGCACAGTCCCAAAATAGTTGGTTTAAATTTGTCGACATGAACGTACGCAGCAAAGAGATTCTATCTTAGGGCACGAACGTTGCACACATCGACTCTAAACTTCACCGGTAGTGCATAGCAATTTAGCTTTTTTTCGTGCAGTGTTTTGACGAAACAGCACACACAAAGGTGGACGCTGTTCCATCAATTTTGTATTAATTTTATTTAATTGTTTGGCATAGCTTCTACTGTGCGATGATCGTTTTTCCATTTTCCAACTAGTAAATGAAGATTACGCCCTGGAAATCCCAAAAACCGTTGCCATGACTTTTCCGTTCAACGGAACCATTTTTGAATTTTGGATCAAATGGATCACGTTCGTCTGTAACTGAAGCTTGACTCGGCGATCGTCCAACACAATACTTGGTTTTATATCATCCGAAATGATGTCATTTGGACGCTCAGCGTTCTTTGTGCTCGTAGGACAACAACGAAATTCAGTGGACCGCTTGTGCACCATTCCATGCAAAGGAGCGAAGTCTTCATAATCCGTGTGTTTCTTTATTTTTTCCGGATAAGGAATAGAAAAGACAGAATAATCGATTTTTTTATCCGGAATATCCAGACTGGAATGAATAAAGAAACAAAAATGGACCGAATAGAATGACAGCCATTTGTCTATTGACCAGCGCTGCCACTTAGTTCAAGAACTAGTACAACATTTACTACTTACATTTAATATATTTTTTCTATTACTGAACTCACATGTGAGGTAATACTCCACTACAGCACTAAAATAGAAACATATTTAATAAAACAAATATGAGAAGAGAAACCTTAAGAAAATACAATTTAAGTTCACAAAAACAATAATAATAACGATATCTCAGTAATACAAATTACATTAAATTAATTAAACACCCTTATTATCGTTGTCAAAAATCAATTATTGATAAACGACAAAATTTTTTTGTACAATTTTGTTATCAAATAATTGTTTTTGTTCGTTTATACTTAGTAGTATTAAAAATATGTATATAGCAAATTCGTTCAAACTAATTTGTTTCAAAAAAAAAACATTTTTGCCAAAAGTTCATTTTTATTTCTCGTACACAATTCTACAATATTTTTTACGTTTTACTGTTCAAAAATAGTGTTTAGGTACCCCTTCTTAATTTTATAGCGCAAATAATTTGATTATTCAATTAATCAGTTGAGTACTACTATTGGGAAAACGTATTAAAATTTAATTTTATTTTGTTGTTAGTTGTTTTGTTTAAGCTCATGCTTTTGTGACTGCTTTTTGTTCATAAGATTTATGGAAATATGTTTAAGCCTTCTGCAGTCCTCGTATTGGTTTTACCACCCAAAAAGTTATGATTTATCAAAACACAAAATTGTTTTTTTTTCGATTATGAGAAAACAACACGAATAAGTTCTTTCGACGGATTTTATTATTATTTTTTCTATACATAGACAGTGTGTTTCTGTATTCCGAGTGAGCCATTTACGTTTCTTTATTGAATGGAATATTCCGGATAATCCATTTCGGTGTTTCTTTATTCATTCTGGAATAAATGGAATGCATTTTTTTTATTCCTAGAGAAAGGTGGAATAAAAAGAATATTCCCTCGTTTGACAGATGCACTTGATCAAAAAAAAAATAGAAGCAACAGCAAACAATCAAATGGGTGAGCATTTATTGCAAATTTATTGTCTTTTTTTATATTTTTATGTGTGTTGTTTTAAGTTAATTATTTTTTTATTATATATTTTTAAATTCCTTCCAGAATCAAATATACATTTTTAAAATGTTCTTCTGTGGGCATGAAATGCCGCATAGATGTTGGTAGTTGGTGACAAGTTGATTTCATGAGCAGTGTTGCCACTTATGCTACATAAAAAGGTACATGTTTTTTGAACTTGTACTAAATCCTTACTCGAAAGGACAACATATTTAATGTTTTACTTTTTTCATTCGATTCAACATATTTAACATAATAACAACACGAGAATATAATGTTATTCATAAAAATAATAACAATATCTTAGTAATAAATAATATATTATGCTTTATCTGAGCGAAAGTTGTATATTACTGTATTGGGTACTTCGTTAAGAAACGCAGCCGTGTGGACTTAAATAGGGAAAAGTCGTTTTCGGGTATGTATTGTTTTGGTTGTGAAAATATTGATAGCTTTAAAATGTCCAGTCAATCACAAATTCGTCACTGACAAATAGATTTCAACCATTCATTCGCTGTTTTTGTTTGTAAAACAACATTTTTAAAACGAAATGTCGTGAGTAGAATTGTTTTTTGAGAAAATAAAAAAATATGTATTGAGTAAATACAATCACTGGAACTTCACTACCATAAATCTTATAAACAAAAAGCAGTCACAAAATGCATGAACTTAAACAAAACAACTCAAAAAGTTCATAAATTGCTTTCGTTTCATTAACTCATTAACAACAAAATAAAAATTAAATTTCAACTTAAGCAAAACGAACGAACCAGAGATAATAGATTTGAATAACATAAACGTCAGATGAAATACATTTTCACAATAGTAATTCGTGACATCCTCAGTGTCAAGTGAAAACAAAAAAAAAACTTCTGATTAATTGTATAAACAAATTGGTGATTTTCTATGGTGGGAAACGAGTTTTGCGATCCAGAATTAAGAAGGAGTATATAAATACTATTTTGAATAGTAAAACGTAAAAAAATATGTAGAATTGTGTACGAGAAATAAAAATTAACTTTTGGCAAAAATATATTTTTTTTTGAAACAAATTAGGTTGAACAAATTTCCTAAATACATATTTTTAATATTACTAAGTACAAAAAAAAACAATTAATTAATAACCAAATAATACAAAAAAAGAGAAAATACCTTTCAATTACTGCATCAGGAACTGGAGCAAGCCCTTTTGATCAACATATTCACTGTTTTTATATTATTTTTTTTTGCTTTAACATACCTCCTCAGGTTTTTATCAATAAATTGGTAGATTTTATCTTTTGATTTCACATGTAAGTTCGTTCAATAAACAGAAAACATATATTAATTTTTGTACTTGTTCTTGAACTAAGTGGCAACGCTGGTCATGAGCCAAATGGCTGTCATTCTGTTCAGTCCATTTTTGTTTCTTTATTCATTCCATTCTGGATATTCCGAATACAAAATTCGAAAATTCTGTCTTTTCTATTCCTTATCCGGAAAAAATAAGGAAACACACGGAGAAAGAAAATATCCTCCATAAGATTCGAGCGGCAATTTTTCATCAAATTTACTGAGTTATCGAACCGAACCGTACTGTTCTACTTTACTTTTTAGATTTTTTTTCACTTTGTCACTTCTACACTTCTTCGAAAAAATCCAAAGCACTATAATTTCTTCTGTTTTTGTTTTATGACTTTTCTTAAATAAAATGACGTTGAATGCAGCATAATGGGAACTTATGGATCAGTAGATTTGTCATACATGGCAGTGGAATGTGCACATTCTCTTTAACGGCAGAGGATTAATGGGATCATAACCCTCCCATTTTATTGCATCCCTATTGGGTCGCCTATGGGGTTTGCGGGTCAATATTAATGAATATGACAGGCCTCCTGGTTTTGGATCACTTCATAACTGAGGCCAATCAAATATTGGTGTTGTTGCATTTGTGTGATCTAGTAGTTTTAAGGCCTTACGACACCGGTTATCTGCAGTCGTGTCGACATATGAATTTGCACGCACACTATCAATTTCAAGATGTTAAATATGTCGCTAGGCTCACATAAACGTTTAAAGTGCCTATACTAAATCCAACAAAAATTGTCAGTACAGGGAAGATAGGATGTTTGTCTCTCAGTCTGGTTGCAATGACTTATAGCCCGTCCCAAGTCCCAACTTAAGTGAAAATTTATTGCGCAGGTCTCTTCATATCAGGGCTTTTATTCTCTTAGCGATAACAAAACTACTTTTAAAACCAGAACTACAGCTAAAAAAAATATGTGCGCATTTCATACAACAAATATACCCCTGCTTGCGAAAACATCTCTCTCGATCAACGATCGAGAGAGCAATTTGTGGGCGTCGCACTTCTTAAATATGTGTTTAGTAATGAAAGCCAGAGTTTTGAGTAACTATTAAAAAGGGTTGAAATTGAAATTCCGTTATACTTTGTGCATGGGCACGCAGGTAGACAGGTAGATTTTTAGGTTAGTTGAGAAAAGATGTGTCACTTTTCTACTCACTTAAAATCGACCTGGCTCGCCCGATACGACTTTCATAGAAAGACCTAAGTGTCCAATTGTCTACCCACATTTAATAACCTATTTTTTCAAGTGCATAATAGGTATATTTTTACTACAAATAAAATCTCAACTATGTATTTCTTTTTTCAAACAATGTCTTTTATTGATACGTATTCATTTTCTTTGCTTTACATTATATTATGTCAATTGTGCTATTTTTCATGATTTCTTTATTTTCTTGATTGTAATGTTTTACTTCGCGCATGAAACTTTTTTCATGAGTTACTACAATAATTAATTGGTGAAACTCGATGACAGTTAAAACACGTATCAATAGTAAAACAATTACGTTTTCCAATATCGCTGCAAAAAAGATAAAGTAGAGAAAACCATTAACAATTTCATGCGATCACAAATACTTTAAAAGAGAAAATAACCCTTAAATAAATTGCTACTGCGCATGTTGGGATCTTTCTTTTACTTTGGGATGGACATGGACTATACATAAATTGGTCCCTCTTTAAAGCTCTCACAGGGCTACCGTAGTGTGTATGATAATTCGCCATAACTCAGAGAGCAATTCTATGAGTGTTACCATCTCCCAATTTAAAATAAAAATGTTGCGGAACGAAATAAATTCCGTTTATCTTTTTCCTTTTCTGGTAAGATAATAATAGGCGCGTTTTTTTAAGGGTAGACCAACAAAATATATAAATTTCGTAAAACAAAAAAAAAATCAAAACGAAAAATATATCACAGTAATCCAATTTATTCATTATAAATATTGTAAGACATAAAATACTAATTTCTTATATCACTACTCAACTAATCCGATGAGTAAGTACTGATACTGCACTCGTTATTTAGGTCTATTATTAACCTTTCAACTGCTTCCTCGGCAAAAACGTCCATTTCCCACATATTTGGCTCAACAACCTGTTCAACGTGTTGGAAACATCGATGCCATTTTTCCCTGTGAACCCTTGTAAGTGCTGGCGTTAGTAAGTCTCTTATTTCAGCCATTTCAAATGACTTGTTTTGGCTTGCTACAAACCCTTTCACTTGAGCCTAAACTACAGTCAAAATCGCTTATAACGACATCGGTTATAACGACGTATCGGTTACAGCGACCAAATTCTTAGGTCCCGAATCAGCGCCATTGTAATTCCATTGAACGACAATCGCTTATACCGACATTGCTTATAGCGACATATCGCTTACAACGACCGATTTTACCCTTTTTTTAAATTTAATATCGGTTACGACTAAAATCGACGCAGCTGTTGGCGCAATTGATTTTTTTTCTAGAACAGTAAACTGATTCTCTGTAGATGCGATGTATCTAAGTTCGTAGAATCTGGGATATGTTACTGTTACCGTTTGTAGACGTTATTTTTTTGCTTTTGCGTTTATTGAGTTTGTTCTACGTTGGGGAAGTTTTACTCAGTGCAAATTTTTCAGTGTGACAAGTGGTTGTAGAAGTTTCTTATCGGAAAATGAGTCAAAAAAGAAAAATCTGTACTAAGCAATTAGATATTTCCACTTTTTTTAATAAACAGTTAACATATATGTATTTGTAAATTTGTATACTTATTATTTTATGGTTAAAAATCAAAGAACAATTAGGGAAAAAAGTAATTATATACATAGCTGGATATCGGTTATAGCGACCTATCGCTTATAACGACCAAATTCGTCAGTCCCGTGAAAGTCGTTATAACCGATTTTGACTGTAATTCTATTGGATCAAGGTCACAGTGATAAGGCAGCAAGCGAAGCACTTTATGTCCCGCATTTTGAGCCATTTCATGTTTCATACTTGACTTTGTAACGTTTAACGATTTCAAGCAACCCATTGTATGATTGCATCCCTACCTAACTTGAGATATTCCTTTGGGGAATTCCCGTTTTCATTTTCAAAACAGGCATCATTCATCGGAAAAACAAAGACATCATACAAACAGGTACATAATGAGATGAAAGGATGTATATATGATTTTTTTTATTTAAATAGTTTGCGACATAAACTCAATCAGCAAGATTTTCTAAAAACATTGCCCAGTTCTTTCCGCTATATGTATATTGTGAAAGGTAGACACAATCAGGCAATTAGAATACAAAATTATATAACCACGACGCAATGTCATATACCTAAACAGATGGTCTTGATGGTTACCTTTTCGAATAAGCGCTGTTTCTTGGGGTTCGCTGCAGTAATTTTCATAGCCTTACATGGAAGAATATCTGCATGATATACCTAAGACAAAAATAACGACTGTTGTTACCCGCACAACTTTCATTGAGCATTGATTTGTTTAGAAAAATAAAAAACAAACTGTAAACAACCCCATTTTTTTGTAAAGGCTTGTTAATAGAAAATATGAGTGAATTTAAGTCTTAAGGTGGGACCAGAATTATTACCTTTTGTAAATAAGAATGAATTCGTTCATGGTTAATTTATCAAAACATTATAAAAAAAAAAGTTTAACATATACCATATACCCCCGTATTAATAAACAACGGACAGCGGCGAGTTAATTTTGATTAATAAACGTGTGTTAGCTTTCACTGACATGTGATAGCGAGTGGATAACTTAACTCATCGAATTCGGCGTATAAGGAGCGGATAACAGCACACATTCTCAGATTGTAGTTCATGCATTCACGAATTGAGAGGATGCACATGTATGTGTGGAAATAATGACAGGATGAGAGAGAACAGTAGGTCCGTTCGCGAACTAATATGCAAACGTAAATTTACATATATAAACTTTCGTGCAAAACTACACAAACGCGTTCGCGTACTGAGAAAATGGTAAAAAGATGAACGAATGTAGTTTCGTTCATTTTTCTCTAAACAGAATTTCGGCTGGTAAGAAAATGAAAACTGTCAAATGATGAAATCCTATGAGTTTGCCAGCAAAAAAAAACAGCTGTTGCTTCTTTTCAAGCCAAACTAAGACGTTTTTCACCTTTTTACACAAAAGCGTTCGCGTACTTTTCTTAGAAATGAGAGGATTCTCTCACGATTTTGGAGATTTGACACTTTTCATTTTTCTACACATAAAGTACGCGAACGGACCTACTGCCTCCCATTTGGGCATATTACTCTTTCATAATGCGTTGCCTCCATAGTAGAACCATAGTATTGGAACGGAATACACATAAATGAGTGTCATCTGATGGAAAATGACAGATGTACTAGCATTTTTAGTACAATTTGGTAAAGTGCTACCGTGCGTTCAGTGATAAAGAGCCGGTAGCTAATATGGAGACATTTTATTTTTATTTATCACAAAAGTTATCATATGAACAAGTTCGCTATCCGTGTGCCAGCTAACTCGTGTGTTAAAGAGCGGATAGTGTTTTACCTACCTACCTTCATTAAGTATATTTTGTCAGCGTTACGAAATCAATAATTTACTGGAGGCAATAGAGAAACGATACATGGAAAGAATGAGCGACATGAAAACTGCTCAAGAAGTGTGCGAGAGAAGTGTATTGGAAATGAAAAATTTGTGCAGCATTACAGATAAATTCAAAGAAGAAAATGAAAAAATACGTGCCAAATCAAGAAATAACAACATAAGCGTATAATAATGATTTTAAAAAATTGTCAGTTGCAAGCAAAGCAAATGTCATTCGCTCAAATTCTCAAAAAAGGAATTGATGAAACGGAAGAAAAAGTGTTGCCAGAGCTACAAAAAGGTACCTCTTATAGTAAAACCAAAGGAAAAACAAAAAAGTATTAAAACTCAGCACGATCTAAATGAAAATGTTGATCCCAAAAATCTAAAATTTTCAAATATTTAAAGCACTAGCACTAGAAAGTGAAAATTCGGAGGAACGAAACAAAATAAAAAATGCTATCGAAAAACAAATGAGCGACAAATATGAGATTAAAGTACCAAACAAATTAAATCCAAGAATTCTTCTGGCTTATATGAAATTTAAAAATAATGAAAGCTACGTAATCGAGAAAATTAAAAAGCAAAACACAGTGATCGCTAATAGCGAGCTGAAATTAGTTAAATATTTTGAAAGTGTAAACTTTAGTAAAAACGCCATTTGTGCTTTCAATTTGGAATGCATGAGGGTGTTTGTTAGACGCACCCATTGATGAATTGATGACGCCAACTACATCCAACTTGACGACGTTATATATTTTTCTATTTTTGTAAGAGATCGTACATGCTGTAAAAAACGTGAAAAAGATAAATATTAAATCTGTGGTAATCCTTGTACCATTAATAAATAAACTGTAGATTAAAACTCAGATGTGGGGTCAGAACATCACTGGCCTGGAAAAAAATTATTTGGAGTGTAAAGCAAATTTTTGTATATTAAAATGCCCCGTGTGTTGACGAGACAGCAGTTGGTAGAAGTAATCAAGGAAGCCGGCGTGGAATTTCCCGAAACAGCTACCACGGCTCAGTTAAAAAGGTTATACCATAGTGAGGTCAACAGAAGCAACAATCTATCGACAGCAAGTGGAGACGAGAATGCCGAAGTTGACGATGACGCTGACGCTGATAATGCCGAGGAATTAGGAGGGGCTGCCCTGGATAAAGAACTGAGCGAGCTACGGAAGCGACTCGAAGTGCTGAAGCTTCGCAAGCAAATTAAGGAGCTAGAAAAGGATTCCGCCCCTTCTGCCGAACGAAGATCGGAATTCGGCGAAATCGAGCACGCCATTCCGAAGTTTAATGGCGACGATGTAAGCCATTCTGTACAGCATTTCTTTCGTGATTTCGAGGAAATCATGCAGACGGTAAATGCTGATGACAGATTTAAGCTATTGAGTTTGCGGCGTTCACTTGTTGGAATCGCTAAAGTGTCCCTGCTCTCGACAGTGGCGCTCAATTACAGAGACCTGAAGTCAGCACTTCTAAAAGAATTTAACATAGCTGTGTCCCGCCAAGATGTATATAGAATGCTGAGCCTGAGGAAGTGGAAAAAGACAGAAGAGTCGCTGCATTGCTATATCTTAAATATGCAGGCGATTGCCAAGCGCTCGGATATTAGCGAAACCGAAGTCATCGACTTCATTATAGACGGGATAGGTACTGGCGTGTCCAATATAAATTTGCTATTGGGTGCTCGCACCATTGACGAGCTAAAGCAGCTTATTAACCGCTATCAGCGAAGATATTTGATGGAAAGTGCGGCGAGTGTGTCAGGACGTAACGCTAATGCTGTGTCGACCAAGTCCGCCGTTGTAACCATATTAAACCGTATTGCCCATATCCGTTGCGCCGAAATGGATCATGTTTCCGATGTTGGGAAATGGGACACGACCACAAGACATGTCCGAACCCGAAGAAGATGCTGTCTGCCGTTGCCGTTGCTGTTCCGAAAACCAGACAAGTTGCCGCCGTTTCTAAGAAAGCCGTATCTGATGACGATGATAGTTTAAGCGAATTAGTTGGTGCTGTAAATTGGGTGATTGTCGCTTTCGAAGTTGATTTGGCAAAAGACGCGGGATTTATAAAGTTTCTTTCTCTTTTCGATACGGGCAGTCCAACTAGTTTTATAAAGTCATCGTACGTTCCGATTAAGTTGCTGCGACGATCAAAAATGCCGAAATCATCATTTTACGGAGTAGGCGGAAAAAAACTAAATGTCTTAGGAGAAGTAAAATGTAAAGTAAAATTTGACAACAAAATAAAGACGATAAAAGTTAATATCGTCCCAGATGAAAGTATGGCTCTGCCGATTATTTTTGGACGTAATTTTTTGTATGCTTTCCGTTTCCATCTAACTAAAGTAAAACTTAGATACTCTAAAGAAAAGTTGGTTTCTATAGGTGGAAATGATAAATTTGTTTTGCCAAATGAACTTCTTACAACTCTTAATAGATATAGCCTCATCGGGAATAATTGTTTGCTAGTGGGTAATAAACCAGAAGAAGATGAAGTTGTATCGGAAGTTGAGTCAACTGGGATTAATGACGGGCATTGTGATATGCCGGATATATTTAATATGGAGGTTGTCTCTGACGAAGTAGATTTGAATATTGACCATAAATTGGGAAAGTTACGCTGTGCCGAATTGAATAGTTTAGTTATAGATTCCTATGTTTTGCCGAAAGATATAGAAGTAGAACCGTAGGATTATGAAATGAAAATCCATCTGAATGATGATGTGCCGTTCCACTGTGCCCCCGACGACTCTCTTATTTTGAAAGAACTCAAGTACAGCCAATAGTGCATCAGTTGGAGAAAGACGGCGTTGTTAGACCAAGTAACTCGCCTTATGCGTCTGCTATTGTGTTAGTTAAAAAGAAGAACGGGGAACTTCGAATGTGTGTGGACTATCGCGGTCTCAATAAACAGACCATCCGGGATAATCAACCGTTGTCGCTTATAGAAGTATCTTGAGGGAAAACAATATTTCACACTTTTAGACTTGAAAAGTGGATTCCATCAAGTTCGAGTTTCTGAGGAATCTATACCCCTTACTGCGTTCGTTACTCCAAATGGTATGTGGGAGTATTTAAAAATGCCGTTTAATTGAAGAATACCCATGCCGTTTTTCAGCGGTTTATTAATGTTATTTTCCGAGATTTAGTTGATTCAGGCAAGATAGTTGCTTATATGGACGACATATTGATTGCTACGGCAGACTTTGAGGAACACAA
The DNA here is from genome assembly GCA_949715645.1 of Portevinia maculata. Taxonomy (NCBI): domain Eukaryota; kingdom Metazoa; phylum Arthropoda; class Insecta; order Diptera; family Syrphidae; genus Portevinia; species Portevinia maculata. The sequence goes on along the minus strand of OX454525.1, from coordinate 362,761,936 downwards.
AATATTGCTAAGAACCGTTTTGAGGCGCATCACTCAACGGAATCTTAAATTAAATCTCGCTAAATGCTGGTTCGGTCGTACGGAGATAGAATATTTGGGATACGCCGTTTCTTCACAAGGAATTTCACCAAGTGATTCTCATATTGCCGCTATCAAAGAATATCGGGTGCCGACTAATCAGAAACAGTTGCATTCTTGTAGTGGGTTGTTCTCCTACTTCAGACGATTTGTACCGTCATTTTCTCGAATTGCAAAACCACTGCAAAATCTGTTAGAGATGCCGATTTTGATTTTGACAAGCCATGTTCGGATGCTTTTAATGAACTAAAACGCAGACTAATTGAAGCACCGATTCTATAGCCATTTATAGCCCCATAAAGCAAACAGAACTGCATTGTGATGCCAGTTCAATTGGTTTTGGTGCCGTCTTGCTTTAAAGGCAAGGGGAGAGAAAATTTCATCCGGTGTCTTACTTTTCGAAAACAACTTCCGCTGCCGAATCCCGATATCACAGCTTTGAATTAGAAACGCTTGCTATAATTTATGCGCTGAGACGATTCCGAGTATATTTGGAAGGAATACCCTTCAAGATTGTTACGGATTGCAGCTCTCTGATTATGACGTTGGAAAAGAAACAAGTTAATCCAAGGATTGCTGATGGGCCTTAGAGCTTGAAAATTACAACTATAAAATTCAGCTGCCGTATGATGGTGTTGTCGAGGCGAATAGAATGCGAAAGTGGTTGTTGAAACCAAATGAGGAGGCCGTCCCTATTGAGAGTTCAAGCGACCCTCTCGCCTTAGATATAAGTCTGGAGTAAAATGTGGAGACTAGTGTTAAGTATTTATTTTTGTTCGAGGTCGATCAATTGTCAGATTGGCCGAGTTGTAAACTTTAGTAAAAGCGCCATCTGTGCTTTCAAGTTGGAATGCATGAGGGTGTTTGTTAGACGCACCCAATGATGAATTGATGACGCCAACTACATCCAACTTGACGACGATATATATATTTTTCTATTTTTGTAAGAGATCGTACATGCTGTAACAAACGTGAAAAAAGATAAATATTAAATCTGTGGTAATCCTTGTACCATTAATAAATAAACTGTGTAGATTAAAGTTCTAAAACAAAATAAAGCACTAATGAGTCATGTAATTTTTGGAGGGATGGTCTATACAGATGAAAAAGAAATTTGTAAAAAATTTAACGAATATTTCATTGAAAGTGTAAAAGAAATAAGAAACGAAATTGAAGAGACTCAATATATAAACAAGATTGTACGTTTTGAATGCAATTTCAAATTTAAGCAAATTACATTGGAACTGTTAAAAGAAACTTGTAAAGAAATAAAAGATAAAATTATACCCCAAATAAATAATATTTGATAACTGGAATACGTTAAGAAATACCCTATTAGAAATTTTAAACATTTCATTACAAGAAGCTGAGTTTCTAAATTCATGAAGGGACTCACTGATTACATCAGTGGAAAAAGTCTCAAATGACAAAAAGTGTGAGGAGTACCGTCCAATAAATACACTGCGGACATGCGAACAAATTTTGGAAAGTATAGTTAAAAACAATTAGTGGAGTATTTAGAAACCAACACCATTTTATCTATCTACCAATAATGATAAACATAGGGGCGCGCTACAGTCCGCTTGGGCGAACTGTTGGATATCCTATTCTTATTCCTATCCCTCATAAGTGGGCGTGACAAAAGTCTAAGTATGGTTAAAATGTAAAGAACGCTCTACATATTTTGTTATATAACATTTAAAGAAGTTTATCAAAAAAAAACGAAGCTTTTGTAAAAAAACGCTCCTAGCTCAAACTTTGGATTTTCAAAAAAGTTTTTTTTTTAAATTGTGGGCGTGTCAGTAGGCGGATTTTGAAAATATTTGCACATGAGCTTAAAGGGCCCCTAGAAAGTATATATTATAAATTTCAGCTCCCTAGCTCAAATTTTGGTTTTTCAATAAAATTGTTTTATTTAATTGTGGGCGTGTTAGTGTTCGGATTTTAAAAATTTGATCTCCCTAGCAGTTTTAGGAGTCATAGATCATATATAAAAAATTTCAGCTTTCTAGCTTAAAATTCGATTTTTTCGAAAATTTAGTTTTTTTGAGTTTGTGGGCGGATTTCAAAAATTCGTAAACTTGATTATTTCGGGACTCTAGAGAGTATATGGTTAAAATTCCAGCTCTCTAGGCCCAGTTTAAAGGCCTAATTTTTGCCGACAGACGGACGGACATGGCTAGATCGACATTACTATCGATGCTGATCATAAATATAGTAACTTTTAGGGGTCTACGGGCAATATTAAGGTATCTTAAAAACTATGCGTCAAAATTAATATACCCTTAGAATAGGGTATATAAAAAAATTACTCATGCGAAGCTGCGGTAAACTCCGTTATATAAATGAATGGTAAAACATGGGTCATAAGCCTAGGTAGTACAATGGACCAGTATTGAGTCTGAGTACTCCAGTGTAGAAAGTCTCGCACCCCGAAAAAAAGCAATAGATCGAAATATTCTATTAGAAAAACTTTCGATGTATGGTATACGAAATAAAGAGCTAAAATGGTTTGTGATTCTTATCAAATAGTACCCAGAGGACAAAGGTTAATGTTTGTGTGCCAAATATAATAGCAGCTAGCATATGAGTTCCACAGGGATCGGTTCTCGGAGCGTTACTGTTTATAATTTACATCAACGATATGCCGAGCATAATACGTTAATGTAAGATGGTACTATATGCAGATGACACATTGGTTTATTGCGAAGGAGAGCATGCAGAAGAATGTAGAGAAAAGCTACTATGTGACATCCAACAAATACTAGAGTGGCTGAAAATTAACAAGTTGAAACTTAACTAGAACAAAACGAAATTAATGGAGATAAACACTAACAACGAAACAGCAATAGAAATAAGTACTAAACAAATAGAAAATGTAAGTCGAATAAAATCCCTGGGAATAATTATCGATAAGGAGATGCAATTTGCTGAACACATCGATTACATGTGCAAACATATTGGTAAAAAGATCGGTTTTTTTAAGAGGATACGAAGAAAGATGGATTGCCTAACTACGATAACAAAATATAACACCATTATAAATCCTCTCATTTCAAAAAAAAAGTAGGTACGCGAACGCTTTTGTGTAAAAAGATGAAAAACGTCGAAGTTTGGCTTGAAAAAAAATCAACCGCTGTTTTTTTTGCTGCCAAACTCATAGGATTTCATCATTTGACAGTTTTAATTTTTTTACATGCTGAAATTCTGTGTGAAGAAAAATGAACGAAAGTACATTTTTCTTTCGTTCATCTTTTTACCATTTTCTCAGTACGCGAACGCGTTTGTGTAGTTTTGCACGAAAGTTTATACCTATAAATTTACGTTTGCATATTAGTTCGCGAATAGACCTATTATTGGGGCTGCACACTGCATAACAATGTAACCGTTTAGAGGTGTTAAAAATGAGTTCTAAAGAATAAGGTTGTGTGTGTATAAATAAATGTAAGAAAATCAAAAAATGTCAAACACTATATTTATCTGAGCGCATCACTACAATTTGAAAAGAAAAGGGTTGGAACACTAGTACAGACTAGGGAGACCAACAGTGCATGCTTTGCTTAACGCTCTTTGCACGACCTTACATTTTTTGAGTATGTACTGTTTTATTGCCTGTCGGTTTTCACCACATTAGTGTACCAAAAGATAGTAGTCTAATCACAACTGTATATTCCCAATGCACAATTGCAGGTTTCAAGCTCCAAGTCGTACCAATTAGCAGATGAAAACACCGTTATATCTTCAAAATTAATTCCAATCATCTCTTTAAAACAGCAATATACAATTTTACTTAATATTTAATTACAAGTTTTATTCATTTATATAACGCGTCATAATATTTGAAACAAAGATTTTGGGAGCCGGTTTCTTTAAGAAGTCTATGCACACAAGAATCATATAAACAATAAATTGTAAAATAATAATTAAAAGGCTTAAAGGGCAATATAACATTTTTTTTGTACTCAATCCCTCCTCCATGTAAAAACTTTGAATAGATTTTCCAGCAAACAAATTAAGCTGTATCTCCATTATTTTTAATTGAATCCAAATCAAACTTACTTGGATCACATTAAGAATGCTGCCAAATGCTACGCCAATAGCCAGCCCAACTAACATTATCATATTAACACCATCCGGATCGCACTCCCTTCTTAAGTGTGGCGAATTCGGTAATGGAAATTCCTCATTGTGAATACTATTAAAACTACTAGAGGGACTGCGCCGTGGGAGATTTCTTGAGGCTCTGGAGTAAAGAGTATCTGATGACGGCGTATGCCGAACGGTTGGATTCCGAGTGTCACGTTCAAATTCATCTGCCTGGTGATCTAATATTTATTTGACAATATTTCAGTATCTTCTTTAAAAGAAATTTACGTTTTAAACTTACTGTTCCGAGTTGTTTTTGAAAATAAGTTTCCATCCATTATATTTAAATCGGGATACAACAAATTCTCACAAGTGTGCGTCTTGTTATTGAAAATCCTTTCATTATCCGAGTCATTAAAACTGCGTCTTAGCAAAGGTTTATTTTTCCTAGCATTGTGATTGAACTCTTCCTCCACAGGATACTTATGTTTCCATGCAGAAGTATCGTTAAAATTCTGAGGCATTTGATTTTTAAACAGAAAATGTAGATAATATTTTCCTTTTTAAAAATAATTTTTGCTGACAATTGAAAAGCAATCTTTTTGATTTAAAAAAAAATATTTAAATAGTAAATTTATTGAAGTGAAAAGTTTGAAACTTTTTACACATCTACATCATAAGGCTATGCAAGATTCCCGGATACTTAATGTAGGAAGTCTGTAAATGTTAGACTTTAAGATCCTGCAACGTATTCCAAATATTAATAGTTTGGGACTAAACTTCGGTATAAAATAATGAAGTTGCTTTTACATTTATGCAAACGATAAAATTATAAGGAAAGGGAGCAATACAATGGTCTGTTCCGATAATAAATTTAATGTGAAACATACATTTGTTGTCCCCCTGACTCCTATGCTAAAGGATATTTAAATGAACGGGCCACTAATTTAAGCTCCATATTAAATTGGTTATTGGTTAAGGCCAATAACTATGTTTTTCAGCATACGCTATAAAAAATATTAGAGGTCCGCATGAATGTATTAATTTGGTAGATTTAAAGGTGTGCACTACTTCTGCATACTCTATTCGTAACACATATTTGAGAAAGACAAGTGTGCTTGAAGTGATGTAACGAAAACCAAAGCAAAACATGGTACTCGTAGGTATTCACTCATTGTTTGTGGGTGCTTCAAGAAATGACTGCACAGACGTAGGAGGCAAGTTATTAATGGATATTTTATATACATATATTGTACTGATAAAAAAGAAACCGCGCAGTATTTCTCTGTTCTAGAGGTCAAGAGGTCCTTGGGATGCTTAAAAAGGTTTTTAAGCCCATAAAAAGGATATTTTTCTAAATTGTCCTTAGAAACCGCGAAGTATTTCTGTGTTTAAGGTTCCTTGGAACCCCAAAAAGGTCCTCAAGACGCGAAAAAAGGTATTTTCCAAAAAGCCCTTGGAAACACACAGTATTTCTGTGTTCAAGATTATTTTTTTTATTCATATATATGCTTACCCTTGCAAATATCAGCGACAAACTTCAAAATATTCAGTGCACTCGTACTAATTTAGAAGTCATTCTTTGTTTACTGGTTGTTTGATTGAAATGAATATTCAACTGACATAGCACCAAACATCAGGTACCTACTCAAATAATTCAAGTTTGAAAGAAGCTATGAGTCTAATGGGTTGAGTACACCAAATAATATTGAATGTCTCAAAGCCAGTTTTAAGCCATTCATGCAGACCTCTAAAAAATATTCAAAATTCAAAGCTACTCCGAATCTTTGAACTTCTTATTCTATTAAGTTGTGTTACTCCTACTGTCAGGCAAATTTTACAACATTGTGAGCCGTATGTGAATACCGGGCGGTGTACAGCCTTCCTTTTATCATAGGATACATTTTTTGGTGCCAGAAGATGGCTGATTTCTTCCGTCATTTCACCCACGCTGCGCTTACAATAATTGATGTCGCCATCAAAAATTACTCCACTTTTGATCATAGATCCCAGAAATTGAAACTTTTCGCCGTTGGGAGTATCTTTCCAATGTCTGGAATAGTTGGGAGTCGATCAGAAAACGGACAGAACAGGTATTAAGTCTTTTTCGGACTACTGCGATAATAGTTCTACTTCAACATATCTACCCATACATCAAGTGCTTGTTGCAGAGACGTTTGATCTTCGCTAACTATGCTCACTATTTTTGTTCTTTCTTTATACATTTCCATGATATGATGCTGAATGCTCGCAGGTTTCGCGCCACCCATAACAGATCTCATGTGCGTCCACTGAAGGCCATTTCAATATTGACCAACACCACATGCAAATCCTTTAAGGAATTGCGATGTTCTTCCATCATGATCCTTATGTTTTGGATTGCATCGGTGCTTGATTTATCTGCGACAAACCCGCACTGGTAATCAGATAGCCATATTATTTTCCACAATCGGCCATCTAATACCCGCTCATCTTCATGATCTGTGACATGTAAGCTTGATGTCGCGTATCGCTTTTTCCTTTGTAGGAAGGAAGAAGATAAAATTCCCTTCCCTAGTTAGGCATTGGATCGCCTCGCATCAGTTTAAAGATGAGAACCTGAGCCACCTCAACCCAATGTCTCCCATCTTTTTCCAGAACTCAGAGTTTTTTGGATTCTTGAACCGCCTTTTCAACTTCTTCGACAGTAATGCCGGGTACTTCTTAATTGTACGAAACGGCTCTTAAAAATTATATCAGTTTAAACTGTTAATTTATAAGTCATTCACAATACTGTTGGCAGATGTGTAGGTGTTTTTAGTCATCCACAAAAAGTTGGCCATTGTTAATGAACTTTATCGAACGGAATCCTGAGCTCCGATGAATTTCTTTCCTGTATGTCTGCCAACCAATTAATTATTATAATCTTATATTATATTCCAGTAGATGCATTGCTTGGCTATAGGTACCTTACTTTACTGGAACCTATTCAAGTATTTTTTGTTTGTATTGGAAGTTGTTAAGAAACATTAATAAACCCCTAAAAATGAAAAATCAAATTTCGCGGTCTTTTTGTGAGTTTGAATTTGAGCATTTTGGAAATTCGGTTTTTGGGTAAAAAAATACCTGCAATGTGAATTGTTTGGGTCAAAAATACCTGCAATGTGAATTGTTTGCAGTCATACTTGAGCTTTGAAAATCAAAGTTTGCAGTTCTGTAAAAGCCTACTGCTCCCCATACCATTACTCCATCTCGATCTGTATCTTCTATCCGAGGTTACTTCATAATGATATCCATCAGTTCCGTCCAAATTCAATTGTTTTCATCTGAAAAGACGACGGTATGCCACTCTCAACTCCAACCGATGTCACTTATTGAAAAATCAATGAGCTGACTTTTGCGTGCTACGTTCAATGATTGTTGCTTTTTAATTTGTTGGTGTCTAATATGGTTGGCCTGCTGTATCACGTGATGAACAGTTGATCCATTATTTAGCTTCAACTTGAGTTTTTGCCTTGTTTTGCTTGGGGAAAGCCTTGAATTTGATGCAGCTCTAAGTATCGCCGGTCGATCCTGGCTTGTTGCTTTGCTTAATTAAATTACCTTCCAGTGTTTTCGATAGTTCTCAGGGTCCTAAAAATAGCTATGAACAACAGTTGGTATCCTCTTCCAGTCTAACCGGCACTCTTAATGCCTTTATCTTTGATTTAAAATTAATTAGGTAGATTTAGCTACCGTTCGTAAACAGGTAGAACGAAAAAATAAACAATTTTATGACCTTATTGTGAGAAGCTTCATAAAAATTGAATTTATCTGCCTAATCCGAAGTTTTTTTTTACAACATAAACATAATATAGCCTTTTTTCATAATGCATCTGGTTTTTCCAATATTATACAAGGATTTAAAAAATTTCGTAAAATTAAATCAAGAAACTATCTGTTCGTAAACACGTGGAACGGAGTGTACTGCAGTTTTAAATCCTTGTCTCAAGCGAAGCGAGCTACACCCCAACTAACGGAAAAATATACATAACTTTGAGTATGTAAGTAGTTAAGCAAACGAGATGCACATTTAAAAACCCTGCAGCGCAAAACAAGGGCAACGAGGAAAGAGTATCGAGCCAAGAGAAGGCAGGAGAAGAAGATCCTGAGTAGAGGGCATACGCGGTCTCCCAGCTTAAGGAAATCGAAGAGTCTCGCGATCGAAACAACATCCGGAAATTTTCACAAGCAAGCGAAGCAACTGACTGCTGGCTTTAAGACCGGAACGCAGGCTCTTCGAAACAGCGACGGAAACCTAGTCACCGAAGCGCAGGGAATAGTAGATGTATTTAAGCAGCATTTCCAACAGCTGCTTTATGGGGATCATGTAGAAAGAGTGAAAGGGCAAGAAGAGAACCCACGTCCCGTCAGTAAGGAACAGATTTCGCCACCCAGTATAGAAGAGGTTGGCTTAGCACTTAGCTATAGCTATAGGAAAGCCGTGTTAGAGGATTTCATGGCGATTGAAGAACAGACGAAATTGGTTGGTCTTGAAATAAATGAGGACAAGACCAAGTACATGCCATCAACAAACAAACAAACATCTGTCCAGCACCTAGGACAAAACGTCACTATTGATAGCAATAGCTTCGATGTGTTAAGGAGTTCATCTACCTAGGAGTAAACATCAATTCCACGAATGACACCTTAGTGGAGATCCGGCGGAGAATTACCTTGGGAAACCGCTGCTACTTCGGTTTACCGAAACAAATGGGTTCAAAACTCCTCACCCGAAGGACAAAATGCATGCTCTATCGAACCTTAATCCCAACAGTATGGCGGAGTTCTATACGATAAGTAGGAAAGAGGAGCTAACATTGAGTTCTTTAAAAAAAAAAAAAATATTCCGTCGAACATTTGGTCTAGTGTGCGAGAAGTGTGAATCGAGGAGAAGATAGAACCGCGAACTCTATGAGCTGTACATAGATGTGGATGTAGTCCAAAAAGATGAATCTCGTCGACTACATTGGCTAGGCCACATCGAGTGAATGGACAATAATGCTCCAGCCAAGATCATCTTCGACTCCCAGCCCACAGGTGCGAGAAGGCAAGGACGACCGAACCTCCGTATGAAAGGCCTAGCCATCGCGGAAGCCAGAGCGCGTGGTCATGGAAGCAGTGTGCACAGGATCGCAGAGGATGGAAGGCTGCAGTTTGTCAGGCACAAAGTCTTCACGGGTAGTGTTAGCGCAGGTCAGTTCTGCGGCAAACAACACTGAGGCAACGACCTCACTTCAGACACAGTTTTATTTTTTGCACTGTGGTCTTTAATATCCATTGATTTTTTTTATTATTATTATTATCCATTTACCTATGTCAGCACTTATTGCATTATTCCCAATTTACCTATGTCCGCACTTATTGCATTATTCACAAATTCCCGATGTCAGCACTTGTTGACTTATTCTTTTTCATGCACACGTTGCCGATGTCAGCACTTTGTTGACTTTATTGTCAATTGTATTATTGCTAGGCTAAGCTAATTTTAAGTATATATTGACTTTCAATAAAATATATTTTTCACTTTTTATACAGTCATCAAAGAGTTTCATTCCGTTGTTGAAGACCAACAAATTTCACATGTTTTTTAATCGCCGTAAAAGCTTCTACCACGGACGTTGGAGAACGTCCGATGATGTCGATATCCTTGCATACTCCAGTAGCTGGGCGGATCTACTGAAGATAGTGTCTTTCGTATTGATACCTGCCGTGCGCACTATTTTCTTCAGAACATGATCGAGAAGTTATATGAAAGCGCATCTCTTTGCCGAAATCCGGTACAACTTTGGAGTAGTTCGGAAGAGATGCTTCTAAGCTCCACTTTACACCGTGTGTTTTCTTAATAGTGTCACACGACAAAAAGTCGATGAAAAGATTGTGAGTCTCGACTTGAAATTAGTTGAAAGATTAATTTACACAAATAAACCATGTGTTCAGCAGTTTGCTACACTCGATTAAATGCTATTCTTTCTTGTATTGCATTTTTTTGTATCATCTAAGGTCATGTCGTTCACCCAGATCTCAAGTGTTCCACCCAGATTATGAGTATGCCTCACCATGGGGCACAATAATCTTTTTTAGACAGATGTTAAAATAACTTCTTTGAAACTGTTAGCGTTCTGTTAACTATTCAGAAACTATGCATTTTGTAATACATACAAATATCAAAGTTTTAAATAAAAAGAAAATTACTTTTCAATATTCTTTTGCAAAAAAAGTTATTAAGATTCTACAGGAAATGAGCCAAATCTGCCCCACCATACCCAACTTGAACAAATCGATTGATAGAGAGATAAATATGACTACCGTTTTTATACTCCGTAATCGGAAGTACTCGTATGTATAGCGAAACTTTGAACTTTTAATATAAAGCTTACCAGATTGTTTCACTTCGCTTTTATTCCATTTTGCACCCGAACGTTTAATTAGTTTTTTTTTTTAGCTTTTTTTTAATTCAATTGTATTTATTGTTCGATAAGTTTTTTGCACCCGCATCAACGCAACGAATATATTTCAATTGCTTTTGTTCACAGGTAAGCAAAGCTCCTCAGATTGTTTCAGACTTATGGTACTTCCCGTTGCTAGTGTGTTGCTATCACAACTCAGGACAAAATTCTAAATTTAATTAAATTAAAAAGCAACAAAAGCGCAGTTAACACTTATCGCCAGTGGCAAAAAGAACATAAAATATTATTGTAGACCTTATTGATCACCATCACCAATACTTAAATTATATGCATGCGACTGACAATCAATTGTTTATAAATGAATAGGTTGTAAAATATTTATTTTTCTACATGTAGAATATAGGTTCAAAAACGACTCTTCGTAGACAAAGGTAAAAGATGATTATCTAGTAGCACTGGTTTAAAAGAACAAAGATAAAGACTGTTGATAAGATATAACACTGGATACTCTTCGTCATGTGATAACGTCTTTGAATTTCGTTTTATAAGTAAGTAAGGCTCATTATAAAATTTAGTTTACTTGTGACAGTGATACACTTACTGTACTGCTCGAACGGAATATCTTCGTGCATTGCTTTTGACAATATTAATTTCATTCAATAAGCGATAAATAAATTTAAAATGGATCACAATCACGATCATGATCATGGTAGCACAGGAGATGACACTGGCCGGACATGTCCTATGATTATGACGGTGAGTCTGATATTCGTATGTTTTATTAAATTGTATCATAACTTTATCTGATAAAAATTATCTCTTGTGTGTTAATAACATTGCGATAGATTAGCGTTTCTAGATTTGCTTACATTTTGTGTAAATTTGGTTGCATTTGCTGTATCTCTATGATTTCAAAAATAAAGTTGATAGGGAATATAAGAAGTGCATATCAATTGTAAGCGATCAATAGCGAAAACCTTTAAGCATAAGAAATGCAACAAATTGAATAAAATATAGTATGATAACATAAAGCAAAGTGATACACAAGCATCAGTTCATTTGATTTTTACTGGCGTACTTTTACTGATGTAATGTTTTTGTACATGTTTTTGGAAAAGATTTTTTAATATTCTATAGTTTTGTGTTTGTGGGCTCAGTTGCTCAGTGGTATGATGAAATCCTAAAAGTTCCTTGTTGGCAAACTTCTTGCAAAAATATTCAAGATTATTATATCACATTTATAATTGTGATAAAAGGATTTAAATATTCCCGTCCTGAATTGGTGTAAGAGGTCCAATAATTTCGTGGCTTGAAATATAGCTACGCATACTCGAATGCCTGGAGAAGCATGCCCTGGACACGGTAAAAATTGTGACCAAAACTGAAACAGAAAGTCGACAAACGAAATAAACTACCAAACCATTCTTAAGCAGGAACTGTTAATAACACGCAACAAAGGCACAGTTCGCCTTAAGCGAATCGTTGTAGACCTTACCCATATCCTTAATTGATACTTTTTTTCTGATTTGCATGATTAAAATAAACAAGCAGTGGGATAAGTGCGACCCTTGAGGTCCACACGATCAACTTTCCAGCGTGATGTGAATATGATATCAAAAATAAAAATTAAGAGCAAAGGGATATGCTATGCATACATTTTTTCATCGGGTCTGCTAGTTATAATAAATATTAAAATAATAGTACAGAAGAGCAGGCGAAAACTCAATAAAATCAATATTATTCTAATCATCTTTATTATTTACATTGTTTTTTTTTTTGGTTTTTAACTATTATGAAAACTATGAGTTGCCATTTGATAAAAACTTAATAAAAATATCTGATATTTCGAAGTATGGATTGTCACCAGAACAAAAAAGATTGTACCTATAAATCATTTTCAAAAAATTCTAAAATTAATTTTTTCAGTGTTTTTGTACAAAAAAACGGCTGGACCGAATTCAGTGTAATTTCTACCAGATCATATTTAGGTCAAAACGCGTCGATTAGCACCACACCGATAACATTTTTTGGACGCGAGATATGTATGCGACAGATGTACGTGAGATATGTACATATCATGAACCAAAAATTTTTTCATGAAAGTACGTATGTACGTACGTACACACATACATTTCCCAATACTGGAAAGTTAAAAAGGGAACACTTCTAAATATTTACAGCCGTATTTATTAGAATTTCTAAGAACTTATCTAACATAGATGTTTTTTTTTTAGTTTAGCTCGGTTAAATGGTATTTAATTTATCTTGAAGCAACGCTTATAATGCAGTTTCATTTGATACTTAACTTATTGGAGGTTGTGTCAAGTAACGTAGTAAAATTCACAAATTTATTAATTGAGCTCAAATGTTCAGGCAAACGGTATTGGTCCGGTGTTTTTGTTAAGTTTGGTCAAAATCGGTTTACCCACAACTGCATTTTTGCTATCAATATTTGTCTGTTCGTCTTCAATGCGCTCGCGCATCATTCATCCGATTGAGTTGAAATTTTTTTTTTTTTTTTTTTTTTTAAATACACTATCAGCTCTGTGTCGTGGAGGAAAAAAGCAACTATCACGAGCAGAAATTGCCGGCACTACAAGTGCTCTCATAGGCTCATAATTTAGTGCAGGTGTTACTAAGGTTAAAATAATTTCAATAATTATGTACCTATAAAATACTCGTACTAACACTGACACAAAATAATGCAAACAATTTAAGACATTAAAGCATTATTACGCAAAATACGAGTATTTTTTAGCTTAATTTTACTAACATGCAAGTCAATCACATGATCATTTAGATTATAGATTGTACTCATGCGACTAATAGGCCTCCCATAATTCGTTCTATGATGGGGGCTAAACAATAATTCAACACTGCGTAAATTATGGGCACCACCAGGAAAATTAAAGCCAATAGACGAGAGCAAGTCAGGTGCATCTATTTGACTGGATATAAGCTGCTGTAAAAAAATGATATCGCTATTAAGCCTTCGTTGAGAAAGGGGTAACATTTGAAGAAGCTTGATACGTTGACTGTAGGGAGGAAGGTTAAGTGGATCATCCCATGGAAGCCCTCTAAGTGCAAATCGAATAAATTTACGTTGAATGGCCTCTATTCGATTTGAATGAATGTTGTAGAACGGTGTCCAAACTTGAGAGGCATACTCTAGAATCGGACGGACAAAACAATTGTACAATGACATGGAAACGTAAGGGTCATTAAATTCTTTGGCCCACCTTTTTACGAAGCCCAGCATAGAATTAGATTTATTAATAATAAAATTAATATGCTTATCAAAAACCAGTTTGGGGTCGAAATAAACCCCAAGATCCTTAAAATTATCACCATTACAAAGAATATGTTGAGACAGAGAATATTGAAAGGTGGAAGGGATATTCTTTCTTGTCATATGCTGACATTTAGTTGGGTTCAGGGATAAACCGTTTTTATCACACCAATTGGCGAAGCTATTAATGCCAGATTGAAGAAACATTCTGTCTTGCTAACTACTGATAGATTTATATATTTTCATATCATCAGCGTAGACCAGAATATTACTGTGATTTATAAATGCCTTAACATCATTAATGGCAAGTATAAATAAAATTGGTCCGAGGTGACTTCCTTGGGGAACTCCAGACTGAGCTGTGAAAGATATAGATAGCGATCCTCTAAATTTCACTTGATAAACCCTTGATCTAAGATATGAATTAACCCATTTTATGAAACATGGTGGGAAACCAAAAGCCCTGAGCTTAAATTCGATTATTTCATGGGACAGCTGGTCGAAAGCCTTACAGAAGTCAGTGTATACGCATATGTATTCGCATACGTTTCTGATATGGCACCTAGGATGCCAGATCTGAAAAATTAGAGGGCGGGACATTTTTGCATTTGAAGTGAAAAAAACGTTTTTATTTTAGTTAACATTTTATTTGTAGTATTAAGTAATATTGGTTTAAGTAAGTCTTTTAATTCATATTTGTACATTTTATGTAACTTTTTCAAAGCAAATACTTTAAAAGTATTTAGTTTTCGGATTTTGCCGATGTACATGTTAAACTCATTTAACATGCTAAACTCATTTAAAATTCCAGAAGGAACGTAACTTAATATAAATAGGTAATAATAAATATTTAAAATGAAGATTATTTATAATGATAATGATTTACCAGTCTTTGTATTGACTAAGCTATTTTTATACAAAAATATAAACAAAAATTATTTATGCAAAAGGAACGACTCATTTCACAAAACTAACAAGTTATTACTTCTTATTTATATTAACAGTCTTCGTTTTAATTGCAATTTTTAGGTAAGTTAAGTTATACACATCAAAGTTTTTTTTTTATTAAAAAAGATGCGATTCTACGAAAGCCAAACTCTAAATTTCAGTACATACTTATCGGATGAAGTTATTTTCGAAACTATTTCCTTTTTTCCAAAGTCAGTTTTGCAAAAATTCTTGAATTCCCTGCAACTCATCGAAAAATCTTGCTTAACAAGGAGCTTTGCTTCCAATACTTCCAAAGAAAGCTGATTTCGCTGAAGAATCGCTCCGAAATCACCTTATTTTGAACTTTGTTCAGTTTAAATGAGCCGTTCATTTACAAACATTAAGTGAAATGTCAAACAGGCGTCTTGCGGCTAACTTTTTGACCACTGAACAGATTAAGGCACCCTTCACACTTTGTATGTTATGATTATACTCGTAGCTAACTAGGGCTAGTGCTATAATTTCTATGTATTATTAATTGTAATTTATTTTATTTAATAATGAAGTAATAATAGGGCGACAAGTTGAAAGACGGGACATTTACGGGACAATTTGCGGGACAAATTTCATTGCGGGACACTTGCTGGACAAAAGCCCTTTAACGGGACGTCTGGCATCCCTAATGGCACCATAAGCATGAGCTAAACCATGCGGAGAAAAGGGTCAAATCCGTTTGACCCATCTCGCATTCCAACCATATAGTTAAAGAACTAACTCCCGCAAGGATCTGATGGCAATACGAGAAAGCCGATTAGGAAAAACTAAACAGTTCCTTTAGGAGTTTTATCTGGTCTATGTGCTTGACAGCGACGTGGATGCTGCTGCTAATATGATAACAAACATAATGTTACTAGGTATGAAATGCTTTAAACTTAACCGGATAAAAAGAATCAAACCCAAGGTAAATGCGTGGTGTGACTCAAGCTACAAAGAGGCTATCAGGCTTAAAGAGGTAAGCTTTTGGTCATATAAGGACGACCCATCAGAGGAAAACCGAAAAAGTTCAAACGAGCTAGAAATGACTGCAATGCCCACATTAAATCAAATTCTCCTACGACCAAAAGTTGAGCCAAAAAAGTGGTAAAAACTATTGGTCGTTTGTTAAACATTTAGAATTCGGCCTCGTCATCTATCCCAATACTCATATTCAAGCTGTCAGCTCTTTAGATAAAGCTAATTTGCTTGCTGCTTACTTTGCAGCTAGCTAAACGCTCCCGGAACCTGCTTTATCTCCCGCTGTACTAGAGCTCGGAGAATACTTTATGGGACCAATCCATTTTCGCACTCGTACATTGGCAAGAGTACTTAGAGATCTTGACAAATCCAAAGCCGCTGCTCCAGATGGTTTTTCCCCTATCGTCCTGAAGAGATGTTCTTCGACGCTGGCAAAACCACTGTGTAAGCTTTTCTTTCTATCCTATTCTTCAGAGCTCTTTCCGAGAAAATGCAAAACAGCATTTGTTCAGCCTGTCGCAAAAAGGCCAATATTCTCCTCCCTCTTCCTACAGAACAATTGCGCTTACGTCCCTTAGTCATGCAAACGCTGATTAACTTCAGCTTATGAAATGTATTGAGTCCCAGAAACTTCTTAATTACCGGTAGTACGGTTTTCGCACCAACAGGTCCACTGGTGATTTGATGACTTATCGTAAGGAAAAGTGGAACCAACCACTTCAGCAGGGGGTGAAAGTAAGATCGTTGCGCTTGATATTTCAAAGACATTTGACAGAGTTTGGCATCAAGCTCTTTAGTCGAAAATGCGTGCGTTTGAAATCGATGTTACTCTTCAATGGCTTAGAAACTTCCATTCGGACCGTTCAATTCAAGTTGTTTTGAATGCTAGTGTTCCCCAAGGCTCCGTTTTGTCTTCAACCCTCTCTCTCATTTTTATAAATGATCCCCTGTCTTTAACTTCTAATCCGATTTATTCCTTCGCTCTTGATAGTACCCTCAGTTTTTCATATTCGTCTGATAAGTGTGATAAGGTCATCAAATTCCGATCTAGACAGCATAACTCAGTGGGGTACAACCAATAGAGTTGAATATAATGCCTCCACAAGGCAATTCTGTCTTCTGTCAATAAAGCAAAATCCTAATACTTAGCCATTATCCATGAATGCACTTGCCTGAAACCGAATGACTTTCCATTCTCGGTATGTATGTTAATGACAACTTTCGTTGGAATGACCACATATTCGATGTCGCCAAGAACGCTGCGAAACGCCTAGGCTTCCTTCAGCGATGCAAGAAATATTTCATCCCTTCTTATCTGGCTACAATTTATAAGGCGTTTCTTCGCCCCAAACTTGATAACAACGCTCATATCTGGGATGGTGCTCCAATCACATGTTTGGAGCTACTTCGCAGAATACAAAAACGCATTAAAACTATTTTTCTCTCTACTGGCCTCCGAGCAATAGATCGCGAGATATTTGCGAAAAACTGATTTTCGTGACCTTTTGATCTTTATAACTTTTTTAGCCGGCACGATATCAATGTCGATTTTTCACATCTTCATTACAACGCCGTAATAAAGGTGTATACAAAAATTCAGCTCACTAGCAATTTTTCCGCAGATAAACCTAAAATGACTGGGCTAGTTACAGTTTGTCAGTAATATAATTTTAATAATATACCCAACATTGCACATACCCCAAGCTCGCACCTAATTCAATAGTGACCCCATACACATTGCAATGTTTATGGGATCTACTTGTGCTTTTAGAACTCCACGTTGCCATGAATAACACAAATAGATCCCATGAACAGTGCTTTGCCTACATAAATTTGGGGATCTTCGACTCCCAGGCCTCTGGTTGGAGAAGGCAGGGAACTATAATGGCGTACTCAAGTAAACATATCTAAACGAAAATAATGATCAGGCCTCTCGCCTCTTCTTTTTAGACCTAACGCAGACGCCAGATGACTTAAAATGGTAATGATCGAACGCCGTCGTTTCGACGATATCTCTATCATGTCTATTGAAATAGGCAGAGCTGTCGAAACAATGTCGTTTGATCATTTTCATTTTTCATACAACTCCATATGCCATACGCACACTCTGGCCAAAAGTTTATTTGTTTAATTATATAAAACAAGAATTCAACACTAATAAGAGAGCAGAGTCATCCACCTTTCTTAAAGGTGAATGACTCTGGTGTATATCATGTATTATTTATTGCATGTTCCTTATAACTGAGCAGTTATCTGAAAATAAAACGTTTTTATTTATGGCGTGTAATAATATTGAGAATTTTTTTATCTAGGTCTTTTCCATTTCTTACGTTCATGCGAAGTTTTACTTTCACATACATTTATAAATATATATGAATGTACATCTGGGGCAATCATTTACAAAATCGGCATCATTGATATTTGCCATAATCATTAAAACAATAATTTTAAGTTAAAAGTTCAACAGATGCGCAGACTCGCCTTCTACGATTGGGAAGCGTTACTTCTTCCGCTGTCGATTGCAAAACCCAACGACTGACTATCCACCACATTGTTGCAGAATGCAACAAACGATCCTACCATGGCGACATCCCAGACTTTGCAGATATTTATATTTAACTAACTGTGATAGACTGGCTTAACAATTAAGATGTTGTGATTTAGATTTATTTAGCTTATACATAATTAATTGTCATATGTGAATGCTTGATGTTACTTGTCATATTAAACTGTCAACTGTAAACTATGGCCACTTACTTTATTTTAAATTAGCTTTATACAAAAAAAAATGTGAATTCATACGCTCAAAATCAATTCACTCATCATTAAATCAGTCGTATAGGTAGCTGATTCCAAAAAATAAATAAAATGTAAAATTTGTACATACAAATAAGTGAAAATTCAAACTTTTCCTAAACTGATAACATTTTTTACAGCAGTTGAGAACATCACTTTTGTTAGCATTCATGTATTTGAAATAAAATTATTTTTTGTTTATAATTGCAGTTCCATGCCGGGCATTGTGAAAAGATACTGTGGAAAGGATGGTTGGCGTATACTGTCACGGAATTTGTATTCTCAGCATTGGCAATATTCGCAGTTGCATTCGCATATGAAGGATTAAAATTTTTGAGGGAATACCATCTTCGCATAGTGTTGAAAAAAGAAAGAGTACGCATTGCGGCATTACAATCAAAAAGTAATAATTTTAATGAAGGCGCTTGTTCCAATACACCACTCCATGTTGCTCCATCAATATCGTGTTGGCAGATGATAAGTAGTACTGCCCATCTTACTCAAACCCTGCTGAATCTGATACAGATTGTTATATCGTACCTGCTGATGTTGATTTTCATGACTTTTAACTATTGGTTATGTTTAGCAGTTGTACTTGGTTTGGGAATTGGTTATTTTTGTTTTGGTTGGATAAAACAAGCAGTCTACGACAATGAGTGCTGCAATTGAAATCCATTTATCAAACCAGTATACATCGCACTTGGTTGATATATGTACTGATATTGTATAGCGACATGTGTGCAAAAATAAGTTTTCATTATAAGCACTACCATTACGATATATAATTACAACAAATTTTTATATAAATTAAATAAACAAAAATATTAATTAATTTAACTATGTAAGACATTTTGGAATACCTACATTTCATTTTTTTTTAAGAATTCACTCAGTTATCATTGAACGTCAAATTACTCGGTAAACTCGTTATCGGCATTGAATATTTTCAAAAACAAATGTTTGGATGTGACAAAGGCAAAGGAGTAGTCAAAAACGCCCTTACGAACATGCTACTACGGTAATTTCAAAGCAAGAGCACACAAAATATGACACTTTGACAATAAAGGTTCTGTGAAATTTCTCTCTATGCTTGATTAATGTCCAAGCGTCTGCCTCCGTAATAGGATATCACCGCCAAAAAAGAAAGAATCAGATGCTAGAATACATTGAAGTTAAAAATGAGTGTGTGTATTTTTTTTAATTTTCCAGTTTGAGTAGGTATACGTACGAAGGAAGTGCTTGCACCTAACCTATATTTTACCTCGGTTATCGTATTTTAATAACGATTTCTGGTTCACTATCTATGAAACTACATACATACATAACCAATTAGTTTAAGATCAGTATTTAGAGTCTTTAATTTTCTCTTCTAAGAAAAAAAAAGCATGTCCCTCTAAATGCTTTTGACTATTTTTTAATTCTTTCTGATGGGAAAATGTCGATTAAAATCGATAAAACCAACCCAACATTGACATCGATTTGCCCGAGACTTACTCAGAGAAGAACTGGAAGGTTCCTTGACTTAAAGGATCGCATATTAGACTCGTAATATATCAATGCTCAACAAGCAATCACGTAAGAAAGCTAGATATTCTTTTTAAATTACATCTGCAGGGGCTGTTTGGATGGTGAGAATTCCTTTCCTAATTGTCTGCGTTCCTGCACTTCTTAATCATACAAAAAAGACAGAGTTTGAAGCAGACAGTAGACGGCGACGAGCTTTGCTTAGTGAAAGTAGGAAGATAATTGGTGTTCGTAGCAGTTTTCCTTCGTAAAAATACCTTATGTTAAATTCACAAGCTGGCCAATTGAACCTATTGAAGACGCGTTATTTGATTGACATTGTGCAGTCAGACAACGCGTGGCCAATAGCAACGCAATTATCGAGGAGTGCGGTAGAATTAGCCGACCATGGAACCACAAAATAATAACTTATATTCGGATGAAAATCATAGAAATATTGCCGGGCAGTGAGCGAGCGACAAGCGACAGAGCGAACAAAAAATTAACACAGTTTGATGGACGTCACTCTGCTTTCAATTCTGTTCTATTATTTTAATCTGCCTTATGGCAAGATAGGCCTATCGATTTTAAAAATAAAAGCATTACTGGTAGGTATCCTCTAAATTGTGCAGGCGAGTTTTCTTTTACTCATGTTAACAAATTTTGTGTTTAATGTCCAAAATGCTTGCGTGCCCTTTGAAATTGATTTCCTTTGTTTTTTTTCTAAATTCTGGTATGAACATTTTCCAGCAGCAATTCAAATAAAGTGATTCACTCACATACGTAAGTATTGGATGGGTCGGTCTTCAAACTTTTCGAAGATTATTGTATATGTAGTGTTGTGAAATTCACTTTAATTTTTTTTTTCGTTTTGAGTTGTTTGAATGAAAATGAGGTTTTCGTTGTTTATCCAGTTTTGAATGAACATTCCATCATTTTTGTAAGCGCCTGTAAGTATTCTTTCTATTTCTCTAATTTTATTCCACATTTGCCAATCATTCGTTGGACAGAATGAGAAGAATATTACAATTTGAAATGGTATTTTGTGTGATAACACAATTGTAGTTGGGCTGCTTCCGTCAATTTCCTTTTTTCTCAAGCGCAGTATGATTATTGATAATAATTATACAGCGGTACGTCGATAATGCGAATTGTCGAAAATGCGAATTTCTCATAAATGTGAATTGAAAAACTTTTTGTTTTCGTCTCTGTAAAGTGAACTTCGAAAATGTTCGGACTCTATAATGGGAATTTTTTGTACAGAGGATACCCTATTCCTATCCCTCATAAAGTGGGTGTCTCAAAAAGTATGGGTAAATTGTTAAGATGGGCCTAAATATTTTGTTATAAAACATTTAAACGACGTTTTTGAAAAAACGCGACTTAAACCTGGGCACGACAGAAAACGTTATTTAAAGAAAATGTTGAAAACGGACTTTTTCTGAATACTTTACGAAGAATAGGACTTTCATTTACAATGATTTCATAAAATGTTTTTTTAAAATAGTGGTATGTCAGTGAGCGGATTATAAAAATATTTACTCATGAGAATGAAGGCCACTTAGAGAGTATATATAATCTAAATTTGTGCTTCCCAGCTCATACTTTGACTTTTGGATAAAACATATTTTTTTAAATGGTGGTAGTGTCAGTGGGCGAATTATATATATTCTAAATTTCAGCTTTCTAGCTCAAATTTGGATTTTTTGATAAATCCGTTTTCCTTTTTGAGAATGGGTCAGTGGGCGGATTTAATTTTTAATTTTAAAACGTTTAAAGAGTATCCCCCGTATTAATAAACAACGGAAAGCGCCGATTTAGTACTAGCACATCTGTTAACTCATAATTCTGATTAATAAACGTGTGTTAGCTTTTACTGATATGTGAGTGGATAACGAGTGGATAACTTAACTCACCGAATTCGGCGTATAAGGAGCGGACAACTTCACACATTCTCAGATTGTAAATCATGCATTCAAAAATTGAGAGGAAGCGCATGCATGTGTGGAAACATTGAGAGGATGAGAGAGAACAC
The DNA here is from genome assembly GCA_949715645.1 of Portevinia maculata. Taxonomy (NCBI): domain Eukaryota; kingdom Metazoa; phylum Arthropoda; class Insecta; order Diptera; family Syrphidae; genus Portevinia; species Portevinia maculata. Next base: position 362,739,777 of record OX454525.1, on the reverse strand, counting down.
TGTCTCCCATTCGCTCATAATTACTCTTTCATAATACGTTGACTCCATAGTAGTACCATAGTATTGGAATGGAATACACAGAAATGAGTGTCAACGGATGAAATATGACAGATACACTCGATTTTTGAGTATAATTTGGTAAAGTGCTGCCGTATTGTAGGTGATAAAGAGCAAACAGCTAGCATAGGGAAAGCATATTTTTATTAATCAGAGAAGTTATCGTATGGACAAGTACGCTATCCGTGTGCCAGCTAACTCGTGTGTTAAGGAGTGGATAGTGTGTTTTTATTAATATTGCTGCATACATTTCAGATTTCTAGCTTCAGCCTTAGGGCCTAATTTTTGCGGACGGATTTGGCTAGATCGATATTACTATCAATGCTGGTCAAGAACATAGTTACTTTTAGGGGTCTGCGCGTATTTAAAAACTATGAGTCAAATCAATATACCCTTAGCATAGGGTATTAAAATGATTGGTTAAAAAAAATATTACAAAACCAGGGGAAGACATAGCGGCAGGGATAAAGCAAAATTAACCTCAAGGCATGCGGTAATGAGCCTAAAATACTGTTGGGATTAGCTTCCCGCGTCCTCTTTCGATGAATGCTTTAAATGTATAACGCCAAAAGAAGAAAACTTGTAAGAAAAGTGCTTAGTATCACTTAATCGATTACGAATGCACTGCCGGAAACTTAGACTCAGTGGGAGTTACAAGAAATTAATGACATCCGTCTCGTTGTATACAGAGAACACAACATTTCTATACAAGAAGTAAGAGACTGTGTCATTGTTGAAAGTACTGAAAATGAATTGACTGACAACATTTTGGAGAATGAAAGTGACGAAGTTACTGCCCCTCTTAAAACAACGAGCTCCCAAGCAACTCAATGTACACATACACTATGGATTATACAGATCAAAATGAATTGCACGCAGAATTGATTTCCAGTTTAGTTAAATAAAATGTAGAGCTAATAGAATGATCAAATCAACGAAAACAAGTTGTTTTACAAAAAATTAATGTAGGTACCTACCTAAGTACCTATATCTACGTTATTTTGATTTCTGAGATTAAGTATCCCTGCTACTTACGAATAAATTATTTATTTTATTATAATAAATGGTTAATTTAAAATAAATGACTAAAAGAAAGTGTAAACCAGTTAAATTTGGATAGAAAAAAATTCCAAAATTGTGAATTCTCAAAATCCGAAAAGGCCTTGTTTTAATTAGTTTACATTAGCGAGGCGCCACTGTATGAAGAGAGACGAGTTTCTGCTAAAGCTCGACGGGAAATACCACTTGGCAAGGCATTTCCGAAATTAGCGGCTCAAGATTTCTCGCTCAATAAATGGCCACTCGCTTGAACTAGTCGCTAACGGCGGCGTGACCATGCACTCACATCATAAGAATAGCGCATTAAACCGCAATGCCAATCGCACAGAAGAACACAAACAGAGAAATTCGAGTTATAGGTAATGCGCTGGTTCAGCGCTGCCTAAAGTACTGCAATAGGAGTGGTTTACTCCTACTTCCATTCCCATACTCCCAAAGACAATTTATACTTCCATTTTAAGTTTAATATTGGTAACTTTCTTTATTTCTTTGGAATTGTCGCTCATTGTTATAATTTGTACAGTAATGCAAACCTTATAAAAAACTAACAAGTAGGGAACCACCATCCATATATTTGATATTATTAATAATAATACGGCCTATATAGGGCTTAAGACCTAGCTTGTCTTACCATTTGTTTGTACAGAACTATATGTATTTGCCTAAAATGCCGACTCTGACATGCAAATTCGAAAAATTCTTGGATGTTTGTCGCACTTTCGCAATAGGTGCGCAGACCCTCGCTCGAAGTCCGGTAGTCCAACACACAAACCACTGATGGCGAGTTATAATACAAATTTTTAATTTTTTTTCCTACTCTAGCCCGGGCTCGCCAACTTGTGGTGGTGGTTGCGGGAGGTGACTGACATTGTACGGCTTCAGTCGGCTCATGGCGGCGCGTGTGCACGTTGACAACTGCCAGTCGCACGGAAAGCAATTGGGATTTTGACCACTTGTTGTGTAAGGCAACGAGTGATCATAATTACATAAAAGTGGTCTGGGGGCGACCCCCAAGGTCCACACGACTAACTTCCCAGTGGGATCAGTATGATTTAAGCAATCAATGGGAAATTTTGAAATGTGGTTAACCATAAGATATGGTTAAGAATTATTTAATATTAAAAAGTGCTCTTTAATATTGTTCATGGAAATTAAATATTGTTAATAACAGCTAAGTGTGATATATATTATGAACACGGAGACCTGTAAATTTACATGTATACGAAATAACGGAGCATAATGTAATATTGATTTGCTTAGTAACCAATGACAATAAATAGTACAAATAAAGGCAAATTATTTTAGTTTTTTATTTACTAACAAATACGGCTGTACCGATTTCGCTGGAAACTTAATCAGTTCTGAGTTACGTAATTGCGCTTCAAATAAACCCGGCCCATGTCAATATCATCTTTGATTCTCGAGATAATCGTAGCGAAAGATAATTCCGAACGCACATACGAACATTAGCACATACGTACATACACACACACACATACATCTCTATAAAAACGTTGGATTTGGATTTTGGTGACCTTGAAACGTGGAGATATGTCAAAATTCGCGATTCACAAAATCGGCCCCATTACAAGAACTTCCACTGGGAAGTTAATAATATAATATCAAAATATACAATTTAATAAAGATGACGAGTTTTTAAAAATGTTCGTGATGAAAAGATATGTACCTACGATTACTTCCTAAAATAGCTTTTAGGCCGAAAGCAATAATTATAAGATATAGTTAAAGTTAGTATCCTGTTTATTTTAAAGTAAATTTAATAATTTTGGCTAGAATGTAAGTTCATATTTTGAATAACCAATAAAAAATGGATTTAAAAGTCAAAAAAAATTAACCAAATTGTTTTCGTTCTGGATCTATGTAGGTTCATACCTTCGAAATTAGTTTTTCGGGGTTTTTTTTTCGGCCATATGTTGCGGAACATCAAATGCTTGAATAGTAGTCTTTTACCGCCTGCTTTTGAATTAGTTTTAACGTTGCTCTCAGAACAAAGGTTTAAGACAAACAAAAATCTATGTTAGCCCGGAACACAGAAATTAAAAACCGCTGTAACATATACAAAAAAAAATATTTATATAAGGTATTAACCGCCCATACAGGGCTACCCAAAGAGCGTTAACATTTGAGAAACTGAACAATTGATATACTCTTATATGTTTGTCAGACTTTAGCAAGAGGTGACTTGGAGTGACCTAAATCTGAGACCCCTCGGTCGCCCAACAACCTAACCACTAAGCCACTCGCTTATTCAACACATATATCGTAAAATTAAGCCTTGCCTTAAAATTATGTATTTGTGTGGGAATACAGTTTCTATTTTTAGTTTTTATGAATGTTCATTAGCATTTAAAAAGAAGACGTTAAAGGGAAGCTACTTCTTTTGGCGCATTGAGGGTAATATTTTAATTTTAATGGAAGCTTAGTAACGGAAGCAGTCGGATATCAGAACGCAGATGGCAATAATCGGATTTCGGAAATGGGTTCCGAAATCCGACAATGCACATCATAAACCGTACTTTTCCTTTATTTTTCATTTTATCCATTTCAACATGTTTATGCATGCAAAATAATAAAAATACGGTCAAACAATGGCTCTACCTCACATTCAAGCACTCTTTCTACCAAAGGCGACGTTAAAAAGTTGTAATGAAAATTACTGGAGACAACTGGTAAAAGTAGTAAGTAAAGCTAAAAAGGCCATAATAAGGCTTAACACAAGGACCTACTCATTTTTGAATTAACCAATAAATATTGTTAAACATCATAATTATAGAAATCAAATTGAAATTTAAAAATTCAAAATAAATTATTGAACGTGAGAACTTAAATAAAAACTGAACCCAAGAATCATTTCATCGTCCTTGACGAAGATTCAAATTACTTGATTTCAAATCTTCTAGACCCGAGGTTCAAGGCAAACTTCCTGGGAACGATTCAGGCTAAGAAAGCCCGCCACTCAAATTTGTTGGACAGATTAAAAATGACTTGTGAAGAAGATTATGAATCCGCGAACAAGTAGGAGATTCTGCACTTAGCAAGTAAAATAAAATGCGTCAATGTGATACTCATGATAGTTGTTGGCCTTGTTTTATTGAGCTGGAGGAAGAATAGTCAAAATGAACTTTCAACGAAAAGTGTCACTGCCAACGAGCTTGACTTCTATTTTGAAAGCTCGGCTTGATCGGTGTAGTGGTCAATGGGCTTGGTGGTCACTTAATACTCAACAATTCCTAATGTTGTCTAAATTTGCCAAGATTTATCTTTCATTTCCGTGTATCAGCGAATAAAACGATAGACTCTTTTCGGAAGCAGATATCGTTTACGAAAAGAAACGTTATTGTTTATTACCTTTCAACGCAAAAAAACTCGTTTTCATTCACCATAATTTGCCTACTTTCAGTAGATACTAAATGGCCTAACTTACTTTTATTATTAAACTCCTTGTTTAATGTCAAAAACAAAATGTTTAAATTATATTTTTGGATGTTTCTTTTCTTCTTTAACTTAATTTTTTTAATGATACAAGGATTATCCGGCAAATATCCGGATACATAGAAACTATCCGGCAATATGCTGGATATCAAACAAATTACGGATAGGCCGGGTACTAACCGGATATCCATTACATCTCTAATAAGAACAGAGAAAAGAAAATATTTTCCACGATCTCCTTAAGCGGCCCTTACACGGTCATGTATCGTGTATGTGTGGATTGACGCTACCCCTTACACAGTTCACGTGCGATGAGTGAAACGGACGAATGAAACGGCGGATCTAGGATCTACTACGATAGTGCCGTTTGTGTGGACAGGTTACTGCAGACCGCAAACAATTTTAATTCGGGACATCTACTTCGCGACACAGTGTCGATAATTTTTTGATACACAGATTTATATATGCGCCCTAATAAAAGGTATAAAAAATCAAAGCATATACGTATTATGAGTTGTAGTCACAAACACGTAAAATCACGAATATTGATATATATTCACATTCGAGAAATGTCGTTTTCTGTATCGTACATATCTCACGTGTTCGACATTTTACATAGGGGGCCAACAGCAACAATACTGCGATGGCAGCGCCGCGGCGTAAGATTTTCCCCGAACTGCTTAAGCTGTGACAGTATACATCGGTCATTCAGACCATTCAGTCTCATGAAGCAGTTTTAACTTACCTCGAACTTCAACCGGCCGTTATAAAAGCTTTGGAAGAAATAAAAAAGTGGAAAGATAGAGACTTCACAAAATTCTTCTCAGCTTTTGACCGCGATTTTGACAATCGAATTTCAAATCTCCTGTCATATAATGGAATCGATCAATTCCATCATCTTGCCTCTGAGTCGGAAATTGCAGACGAAAAATCAAGATCTAGGAGAAGCCACAAAGTTAGCTGATGATGCTACGAATGATATCAAGGAAAAGCGGGAAAACGTTGATTGAAATTGTCGTATCATTTACGACAATGTTGCTGAAATCTGTTCTGAATACGAAATTAATATGAAATTGCCTCTTCGTTGCAGTCAACAGAAAAACCGTTGCAACGTTTGCAGAATTGCCATCTACATTCCATTCCTTGATCTTTTCATCTCCAAAGTCGGTTCGAAAAACACAAATCGATCTTCCACAGTTTCGGACAACTATTTCCTTCCAAGCAGGAATTTAATGAGGAAAAATGCGCAGATCCTTACAAGTTTTATGACGAAATATTGAACTGTTCAGAAAGGAATTTCATCTCAGAGATCAGAATGTGGAGGCAACGAATCTCCTATCAAGATATTCAAAATGCGCTCGATGCACTATCAGTGAGTAACTTCAGATCGGAATTTTTACTTCCAGAATCAGTTTCTATAACCCATCGAATACTTAACTTTCAATGGTTACGTTATTTTTTAGGTTATCAATGAAAAATGTTTCAAAAACGTGAACACGATCTTACGAGTATTGGCAGTGTTACCCGGAACAACAGCAACTCCAGAACGATCATTTTCGACCCTTAGAAGAATAAAAAAACTATCTTAGAAGTGCAATGGGACGGGAGCGTCTGAATGGAGTATCCATCCTAAAATTGGACTAACGGCAGACGAAATTCTGCAAGAATTATTCAAAAAACCGCGGAATTTTAAAAACGATTGAAATTTTCTCTAGGTTTCGTACTATTGCTAATATGTTGTAGTAACATGAATTTTATAATAATATTAATCATTACAAAATACGAGAAATCATTTATTTGCACATTACAATCTTTTTTGGATTTTCGAATCGTAAAGTAGAATATAAATTTTCTGCGACAGAATACCAGCATTTCAGATTCAGGTCGGTTCGGACCTTCCTTGTTGGGGGGGGGGGGGTCTGGACCCGATGACCCCCCCCCCCCACCCCCGTGGATCTGCCACTGATTGCTCTTGCACATGTAAAAATGTACTTACTTGGTTGTCTTCTTCTTGAATTGTACTGCGAGATGAACACGGAGATTCGCTGTCTTTAATGAAACTAATTTCATTAATATACCAAAAAGTTGGTTCACTGAAATTATCAACAGCGGATCCGCTTTTGTTTAATTCATTTTTCTGGTGCCATCCGCTTTTTGTGCATGGGGATACTTTTGCAGTAAAACTTTATATTGTTGAATTTTTTTGTTTCGGTCGCTATAAAATTTCCCTTTGACATCCCATAAACTCGGTAATGACCGATACGTTTCAATTAATTCCGATACAAATGCTCGGTCTTCATCGTCCTTCAATTTTCCGCTGGCGCCAGACATGTGTTCGCTTCCGCGACACAAAACGCAATGAAGTAATTACGTCAATCCAACCCTTACACATATCAATCAGCATGACGTTCATCATGCAAAATCAAACTGGCTTTGATTTGCGTCAATCAGACTTCACCAAATGTGTATGACTCATACAGATACATTTCCACAAAGGCATGCTAGTGATTGATGTCATTCGATTGACCGTGTAAGGGCCGCTTTAGAAATCTGTATTCCAGATTATTTACAATCAATTGAAATTTTATCAAATCTAGTTCTTGTATCTGTATAAACTACACATCTTATTATTCTTTAGGTATACATTTTCAACAAGTACATACATATTTACATAAATATCACACCAAAGATGTATAACTTCAAACGCGCGTACACACACCACACATGTTATTTTTATTCGTGATTCGGGAGAGCTTGAGAAAAGCATAAAAGCCAACATGTTACATAAAAAAAACAAGATATGTTGTGTAGGCCTCTAGAACGAATAATTAAAGACACACCTCTTGAAAAAAAATTACAATGTAACTTGTAAAAAAATGCATTTGTTATTTGGGATCACATCTCTGAATTTTATGGCTGGATAAAGTATTTTATTTGGCCACTTTCAACTACTATTCTGTAATAAAGAGCATTCTATGCAAGACTCGATAATGACGACATGAGACTGCAGCGCAGTTTTAACCTGATTAATTTCTATGCAGGCATCTTGATGAATAATATATTATATAGACACATTTTATCATTTTATTTTTTGTAAACAATTTATTGACTCGAATATAATCTTAAAGGTATAAATTCACATTTGATGTGGGCACATTTTACGATTTTTCATTGCTTCGCTATAAGGCATTTATATAAATATGTACCATAGGTTACGTATATAATTCTAAAGGGATACACAATGCACATCATTGCAAACGGATACACAAAACACTTTATCCAAAATCTATATAATACTTGCACTTAAAATTGTATCACTTACTACACAATATCTATACTAAAAGACAATAACTTATAATAACAACTCGAAATGACACCTGCAGTTAACTTAATAAAATAACAATATATTTATCTAATCCTATGTTTATACCGAAAAACATAAAAATTAAATTAATTAAGTACTTATTCATAAAAAAATTCACATTAAAACTAAGGACCGCGCAGATATATTGAGTTCATAAGCCCGTCGCAGTAGTCATCATGCCGCCGTGATGCATCATACTGGCATTCTGGATGTACATGTAGTAATTGGTTTCATCTACACCGAGATGTGTCGACACTGCTGATCCGGTAGTGGGCATCGATGTAAGTGCGCCCATGTTGCCATTACAACTGGTCCGCAATGCATTGTTCGCCGCTTGGGCTTGATGCGCTAGAATATCCGTTACCGAGTGAGATGATGGCCAACAATGCGTTGGCCTTAATTGACCTTGTGGGGGTGATGGGCTATTGCAAGAAACTGATCTCATACCGTAAGGGTAAGTTTGATAGATTGAATTGTACAGGTGGGTATGGTGGTGGTGATGCGCTGACGATGGTGTTGATGGCGAATGGTGGGGAATAGAGCCCAACTTATTACGAAGAATTCTTGAAATAGAGCTCACACTTGGAACGTTTGTCTTATCACAAACACCCTCGCTTAGTAATCGGTCACGTATTTCCCATGCAAAAATACCAGGGTCACGTTGTTTTAAATCTCGAATATAGTTGACAACCTTCGGTGTGGTCACTCGCGGCTTTGATCCGCCAATGGCACCCGGCAAAATTGAACCAGTTTCATGGTATCTGGCTAAAATCTTTGATACGCAACCATGACTTACACGTAGATGCCGCGAAATATCGCATGGTCGGGTTCCCCGTCTGGCCAATTCGACTATCTGCAGTCGTATGTTATTCGGAAGTGGACGTCCATTCACAAACACTCCACCCAGCTGGTTGACTTCTCCGTATTGAGGGCATGCATTTTCTACAAAAGGAAGAAATCAAATAAATTAGAAACGTTGTTGAAGGAGATTGTTTATAATAATTGTGTTTGAAACATGTTAAACAGTTTAAATGAACTTTGTTTCCTATAGTAAAACGCAGAAACATGTTCTAGATTCTCGGAATTGCGGATATGGAATAGATGAGGAAATAACGTCACGATCGAAGAAATGCAAAAAACGTGCAAAGTTCACAGTACTGGTTATTTGCTGGCAATTGTGTTTGAATTGCATTTTGAATTTTCACTTTAGAATTATACTATCAAAGAGAGGGGCGGTGTCTGTTTTCGTTGAGATGGTGCACTCAGGCAAATAAATAAGCTAATCTTAATATATAACTTTTTAATACAAGGTGGCGCAAAAGTCATCTTCCTATCGGAAGAAGCATAATTTTTGCAAATGGCGGCAAATGTAAATTCTACTTTCATATTTGTGAAGTTAACTGATACAGAAAAAACTTAAGACACCAATTAACATAATCCAAAAGCAGAACCAAAGTTTTTCTTTTAAAAAAAAAATTACAGCGAAAGAACATCGGGTGACAACTTTTGCGCCACCTGACAACTTTTGCGCCACCTTGTACAATGCTTTTGTATTATTTTTTTTGTAATATACAGGCACTAAAGGTATTTGTTGGGACCCTTATAATGTAATATCTACACAGCGCGGGCATTAAGGAAATTAGCGTGAGAAGAAAAGGAGAGATGCCGATGCACGTTGATTTTGAATGTTTGTAGGTTATAATGTGACGGAAAAACAATGCCTTGAAGAGTATTTCACATTCATTTGAAATTTCATCGGCTAATACGAACGACATTTCCCTTTTAATTTGGTTAATCGTCGGTACCTAGTTTTGTAGTTGTGCGCTGGTCGATTATAGTCAAGATGAAGTTCATGATGAACTCGTTTTTTAAGGAGTTTATTGTTATGAATTTGTTTTAATTGGATTATAAAATAGTTGATAGTTTTTTTTTTTTTTAAAAACAAGAGACATTAACATAAGGGAAGTCTTCAGTCTGCCTGCGTAAAGATGTGGCCGAAAAGTTGGCGTGGCAAAAAATCTAAGTATGGGTGAAGTAACAAGAAGGAAATGTTTTTGGGCGTGAAAAAAAAACTTTGTATTAAGGAATTAATAAAAATGAGGTTATCTTCATATTTTACAAAGAAAAGTACTTTCATTTCTATTGACTTCTTTAATTAAAAGTTTTTTTTTTAAATAGTGGGCGGATTTTAAAAATAGTTATACTGGAGCCTTTGGCGCGCCTAGATAATATATATTTTAAACTCCAGCTATTGATTTCTTCGATGACAGTTTTTTTTTCAATGGGCAGATCTTAAAAATCTGATCATTGTAGGCTCCTTGAAAAAATATGTTTCAAATTTCAGCTTTCTAGCTAGAAATGTAGGGCCTACAACTTGACATCGAATGGACTAACGAGCATAACTAAACCGACATAACTTTCGATGCTGAGCACAAATATATTTACTGTTACGAGTATATGTCTACGAGCAATATTAAGGATAAGGTATGTTGCAAACTATGAGACAACATTATAATACCCGGACAATTGGGTATAAAAAGGTGGTGGGGGAAAGTCCTTTTCAATGATGTTTTCAAATTTTGTCTGCCTTCACTTGATGGACGAAACAGAGTGTGGAGACGATCAGGTGAGAGATATTTTTCGGCAGCAGTTGACCAACTGTGCATCGTCGAATAATATGTGAACTCTACCTATTACAGCAAAAAAATCCTTAAGGAATATGTGGTTCCATTCGTATAGTTTATTGGAGGAAAACGTCTTGCTTATTCAGGACAATGTAAGACAACACGTCGCGCAGATGCGTTACCGAGTAGTTCCAAGAAGTGGAAATCGACGTGATGGCTTGGCTTGCGTTGAACCCGGACATGAATCCCATTGAATACGTTTGGAGCCTACTCTGGAAATAGATTGGGATGCTACCTACCCTTCTATCAGATTCACTTAGCGACCTAAGACCTGCTTTGATCGAGGAACGAACCATTTGGAAGACAACATCGTAGCGAATTTTATCCAAGGTATGGCCCGACGAATCACTGCTTTGGTAGATGCTGGGGCAGGCAATAGCCACTACCCGTGTTGGCATGTAAATGTAGTGGAATGTAATATTAATGAGTTTTCTACGCAGATTATATGAGGTAGACTACCCGGTAGAATTTCGCTATTTAGAATACATAATGAAAAATATATTTTTTTAAACTTTTAAATTTTTATTCATGAACAAAATTGACAGAAATAATGAAATAATATGATTTCTTGACATTAATCGTGCTCCACATCGATACAAACATCTTTCGATCGCGAAGAAAAGTAAATGTCGATCAATTTCTTCGACGATTCAACCGGCAACGGAAGATTCACATTTTTGAAACAAATTGATGAGTTTGGCATTTAGATCCAGTTTCAAGCATTTTTCTGACCTACTCAAAAAAATGTGCGTTGAATAGTTATAGTCACAATTGGATGTGGTTTTCTCGATTTGGCATCTTCATCGTCCTTGTTATCGTTTTCTTTGTCTTCATTTGCGACCACTCTGTTTATAAATGATAAATTGTCGAATATAATACTGGTTTCTTGCCATCTGCATTTTTTAAACGAACTTCCAATCCGAACTTCCAGTTCAGCTCAAAATGGTCGTATTTTTCTTTACGCCAACAAAACCTTTGGCCAATAAATTGCCGGTATGTGAATAGCACGTTGTGAACACCAATGTTGGTGGCGATTTTCCACCCATGCTAACCAAATTCGGTGCATTGTCACTGACATCAGCGTATATGTCAGAATCAAATTGTTCCTTTGCAAAGCAGTTGCTTTCAATACGATGTCGTCCAGATGATCGCTTGATTGGCGAGATTCCACCATATCGTAAGATTCAAGAAACTGTTTTTGGTCTTCCGATGTCGCCAGCATAGTGACCACGTTGTGTCGATTCGATTTCGAATTGGTCGATTCATCGATCAGCTTAGTCGTGGGACGGTTCATTTTCTCAATCAATCCTGAAAAAAAATCGGTCGGAAGCAAATCGACTTTGTCACTTTCAGCAGCAATTATTTATTCATAAAATGGCAGATTCTCGCTTAATTCGCTGGTAGTGGCGTTGAAATTGATTGGTACAATTGTGGAGTGCTTGTAAAGGTGAAATTGGCTAGACAAATGAATGTTGTGAACAAAAAGCAAACAAAACGGCAAACAAGACGAAATACCTACAGCTGATTCAATTAACAGCGATGTATTGAAATCTTTATTGATTTCGATGACTTTGCCTACATTGGCACTAATGATTTGCATAACATCACAATTGGCTGCCGCAGTGTCGTCCTCGTCGGCAATTTTTCCCAAATCGTCTTCATCGTCTGCTTGGATTCTCGCAATACTACATTTTTTGTTTACAAGCAACACAGCAAAAAGTAATAAAATAAATTATGAAAAAACAGTAGGTAAATAAACTTCCACTGCACAATTATTTACTTACCGGTGCGCAATCAATCTTGCCTACACGAATTCAATAAACTAAAGTATTCGAACATAACTGGCAATTTGGCAGCCACTTTTCCTGGTACATACAGTTCCACCCGATGAGGAGGCAAATTCGAATTCGGCGAACAATGGCACATTTACATACACCTGTCATTTACAAAACTACTTCACCCATGATTTCTATATGTAGAAAACGTGTAATCTAAATAGTTTATGTAGATACTCGTAACATCGGCCGACTGAAAATCATGTAGTTTTGCCAACCCAGCCCACTACAAAAATAACGAGGTAGGTAGGTAGGTACGTAGGGGGAGTTGGGGCACATTGATACGATTTTCACTTAAACGCCAAAAAATAGCAAAATATTAAGCTTAATAAGAAAGTAGACTTTTTATACTGATTAGTATCATTTTATTAATCTTATTCAAAACGGTATTACTCACAACTTCATTTGCAAAAAAAGTAAAAAGCTTTTTTATAAAAGCCGAAATCTGTATCAAACTGCCCCAGTCGTGGGGCACATTGATACATATCATGACGTACTTTGATTCATAGCAAAACAATAGTATATATTGAGTATTTTCAGTGAAAAATAAGTATTTTCAGTGAAAAGAATAAATAATAAATTAAATTCTTTCCTAAGCAATAAAAATTAAGCGTTTAAAAATTAACAGTCTTCATATTATTTTAATCAAAGTAAATAAATAAAATATATAAAAAAAAATAAAAATGCTCTTCTTAGCTTTAAAAGCAAGGAAGTATAAAAAAAATCAGACTTCAGATTGATACAATAATGTTTTTTTTTAGCTTTGGCAAACATTTGCCTACCAGGAAATGTTGTAAGGAGACAAATCTAGCTTAAATTTAAAAAAGTCAAGCTGTTCTGTTAATGCCTTTCTTGACTACGGGCTCTGGTGGCTTAAGAATAATGTGGGATATATTTACAGAAGTTTCATCTCTCACATCAGGAAATACAAAAGTTCCCGTAGCCTTGCGCTTAAGGAAACAAACATTAAAATCGTTGGCTTCGTACTTTGATAAAATTTTCGCAACATAATTTTTGAAGGGTTGTTTCTTTTCCAAATTCATTATTTTTGCTATAATAAAATCTCCTTCCTTGATATTACTGGCCAGAGGTGCTACTACGAGTATATTTAAGATTTCATCCTCAAAAGAGAAGATTTCTTTGGAATCGAATGATTCTTGCAATATAACTTCGACAGAACAGTCTGAAGAATCAGATTCCATATCCTTTTTACATTTTTTCTTGCCTTTTTTATAGGTTTTACAGCTTCTAGGCCCAGCAAATTCTTAGCATTTTTAAGATCAGTTGCTCGTTTTCTTTGTTCTTTTTTTAAAGCTGCTTCGTGCTTAGAGCTCTGTAGTTCTTCCAATCTTCTCTTTTCAGGAGTATCTGTATAAATTCTTGATATAACTCTGTGCTGAAGAGTAGCATGTTTCAAATTATATTTATCTGCTGCTTTTCTAATGGACAATCTCCCCTCCAGTACATCGGATATTGCAGCGGCCACAGCAACTTCAATAATATTGTTCCTTTCCGTTTTTTGCTTCTATGTTCGCACCATTTTCCTATACCTACAAGAAAAAAAAACATTAGTGGGGCACATTGATGCGCATCAAACTACCCCGTGGTTTTGTGTATCAATGTACCCCAACTGTCTTCACTGAATGAAACAAAAAAAAATCAATGAAACTGAAGTTAAACAATTTATTATTTACTTACGCACTTAAAAAACACGTTTGCTTCTGCTGAGACTTTACGGATGACTGAAGAGGAACGACAGTTAGGTGTGTATATGGTTTGATAGACATGTTGTTTTGTGCGCGGGTTTGAGTGGCCTACTGCGATTAGTTTTCAAATAATATTGAATGTATCTATGTGCCCCGTGTATCAATGTACCCCACCTCCCCCTACGTAGTAGTGGCGCCATTTTAATATCAACCGACCACAGTTGTCAATTTGTGTTTAAAAACCATCCTGTGGAGTTGAGGAAATCAATGACTTTGCACAATTTTTTATTGTTAAAATAAAAAAAAGTGTATAATAGAAAAGGAACGAGAACTCTTTGAAAAATAATAATAGAAATGTTAAATGTTAATTAATGTAGTTTATGTCCATTTTGCTATATTTATGTTTTATTTCTAAATCCTTTCTGATGAATTACCTACTCATGTTTATATTATTATAAACATAAGTGCATTAAAAAAAAACTAACTTACTTGAAGATTTTGCAAAATTTCAAGGCGCGCCGCTTTTTTTGTAACTCAGTGTAAGTCACCGACAAGTTGTATTTATTTGTAAATTTAATTTAAAAAAAAGTAAAGAATGGAGATTTAAAGTCGTTTTTTAGAAGCATAGCTAATTTTCAGTATACGTACTGTTATTGATACCGGCAAAAAACTATCTTATTTTTAACCCGCCAGCCACCCGAAATAGAATCGCAAACAATAGCTGCCTCGTAAAAGTCTATTCTTATCTGTAGGGTGCGTTAAGTGTTAGTTTTTTAGTGTTTCTTTTTTATTTCAATTTCAATACTCTACTTTAGTTTTGCACATCTGGCACAGTAGTGAATACAACATTCGTATGTACCTACAATACAAAATAAACAGCACATATTGTAATGACTCTCATTCATGAGTTGTGTTGTAAATGAAATACGCGGCTATTACTATATTCGTCTTAGAAAAGGACCGCTTGCATTGCTCTTAGTCACGGGCGCAAGTGCCTATTGCTGAAGTAACAAAGTATAATTTGGAAAACGCTTTTTTTTCTCGTATTTGACGAACACCATCATTTGCATTTGTATTTTTTGCATTGCTTAAGGCTAGGTTATGGAATGAGTAATTCCAAGTTTATTACCGGCAACTGTGGTGGAACTAAATGAATGATATGCACAACATTCTCTCAGGGTAAGGGGATGCCTGCTTGAACATTGAATTTCAGAGGTATGAGTAGATATGATTTAAGAAAATAAAGTACGAAATGGGGCATGGCGACAATAACTTTGAACTACAGTACCTACCTATTTCTCATACTGTAACCATAAAATTTCATTTTCAATTATAGTTCAATTACTGCATGTACGCCTTATTTTTCTTTTTTGGCGTTACAAATTAAAAGGCTCGGTTTGATGGTTCAAGGTCAAATTCTTCTGGAGTTTAGGTAAGTCTTCACCTTGTTTGAGTTCTGATGGTTCAAAAATGGCAACTCTCTGAACTCAGAAGAAGCGGACGTAAGCAGGAGTCTGGCTGTTGGTAGACAACTTTTAGGGCGGAACATAGATTAACAAATAAGCCCAAACCATTTGTATTTGCAAAGCTATATTTTCGCTTAGTGGGCTCAGTGGCTCCCAATGATCCGCGGCTTAAATTCCGCCGGGGCCAAGTAACATCTATAGTTTTTTCCACTGCCCCAACTATTGCAAACATGTGACAAACATCCAAGAGCATCAGCCGTCATAAGAAACTTCTCGAATTTGCCGCTCGGATTCGGCTTAAAATTGTAGGTCCCTTCCACTTCGCACAACTAAATGGTTGGAGAAGCTATGTTTGAGGCCCTGTATGGGCTGGTTATGCCTATTCACTCTTGTTGTTGTGCTTTCTATAGCTCAAAATTCGTTTCCTTCGATAAATTTGTTTATTTTTGATTTGTGGGCGTGTCAGAGGCGGATTTTAAAAATTCGTACACTTAATTATTTCGGCCCTTAGAGAGTATATGGTTAAAATTTCAGCTTTCTAGCTCGAGTTTTAGGGCCTAATTTTTGACGACTGACGAACGGACAGATACGACTAGATCGACATTAAAATTGATGCTGATCACAAATATAGTTACTCTTAGGGTTCTATGGGCAATATTAAGGCATGTTACAGACTATGCGTCAAAATTAATATACATACCTTAACATAGGGTATAAAAACACAGCAACACAACAAAATTGTCCTCTTTTTAACAGCACTTCATCATGATTCAGTACATATTACTAACGCTGATGTTCCCGGAAGCTCGGAGTCTGACTAGCGGCTGACTATCATTATGTATTTTATTTTATTTACATACATTGTAAAAACATATGATTGACCATAAATATTTTTATCAGTTTTTTGGGAATTGAATGTTTTCGTTCTTGTTAATGTAAATATATGCAAAACTACATACATACTTAAAATGTACATTGTATAATTAAAATTAACACTGGCATTATGTCGATAATGTGCACACATAATAAAATTTCGATTTACGGATAACTTTTCGGGAACGGAACCCTTCCTTTAAGCGAGGGATGAGTTTATATGAATACGTAAATGAAAAGATACGCTAAAGGCCATTTTTCAACTGATTGCAATGCAGTTAATGCCAAAGGTATTAAAAAGATAAAAACAAGACTTGCAACAATAATTTTTTCGAAAATGTTTGCCCTTAAATCGTTCTTTGGCAGCGATTACTATAACTACGATGGATATAAATATGAGCAAATAAGAAGGTTTAAAGCTCGGAAAAGTTGTTATATTACTAACTTAAACAGATTTGTCTTTCATAGTAATTAGTGACCCCCCGGAAATACTGCATTCACCGGATTAGCATTCTCCAGATTAAACTCCAGACGCTTGCCAACCACACAAACCGGTCGTGTTACAAAGCTCCGATTACGCCTACTGTTTTCAAAGCCGATCTTAAATATTGGTTTTACCTTTTTGCCAACAAGTCATGCAAGAGGCTTAAATTCAACGAAACCTCTTCTGGAGATATGTAACGGTTGTAACATGGGGTTCTTGGAGGTGAGCCATGTTGAAAACATCGTAGTTAGAGTAACTATGAAGTTTTCAGTTAAGTTAACAAAAAGCATTGCAATGCTGGTGACTAAGATTCTGTTTATAAAAAAACTGAGGTTTGGAACAAATAAATCGAGATTATTTTATGAGGTTTTCCTAATCTCGCAAGATGTTTTGCAGTCCTCGCCGAGAGGTTCAATATATATCATCATTGTTCTGGAGAAAATAGTGCGAATGGCAGGTGTTAAACCGGAAAGCACTATCTACAATAGATCCAGCATCCAGCTACTGGGGTATGCGGACCATATTGACATCATCGGCCATTCCCTGCTTGCCGTATTAGAGGCTTTCACGACGATGATGACAAGACAAAGTACATGCTAACAAACAAACATCCGTCCACCGCCTACGACAAAACGTTACTGTTGATAGCAATAACTTCGATATAGCTAAGGAGTTCATCTACCTAGGAGTAAACATTAAATCCACAAATGACAACTTAGTGGGGATCCGGCGGAGAATTACATTGGGAAACCGCTGCTAATTCGGTTTGGCGAAACAAATGGGTTCAAAACTCTTCACTCGAAGGACAAAATGCATGCTCTATCGAACCTTAATTTTACCAGCCCTGCTTTATAGCGCCGAGTGCTGGACGATAAGTAGAAAAGGGGAGCTTATATTGGGTTCTTTTGAAAAAAAATACTCCTTCGGGTATTTGGAATGGAGGAGAAGATACAACCATATCAAGATGTGGATGTTGCCCAAAAAGCTAAATCACATCTAATACATTAGCTCGGGCACATTGAGCGAATTTAAAATAATGCTCCGGCCAAGAGAATCTACGACTCCTATCCATCTGGTTCGAGAAGGCAAGGAAGACCGAACCTCCGTTTTAAAACCAAGCCATCGCGCATGCTATAGCGCTTGGTCTAGACAACTAGAAGCAGCGTTCCCGGGATCGCAGAGGATGGAAGGCTGCAGTTTCTCATGCAGAGATTCTTCACGGGTCGGGAGCCCGTTAAGTAAGATAAGTAATACACTCCGTTCCGAACAGGTAGTTTCTTGATTTAATTTTACAAAATTTTTTAAATCCTAAAAAATCAAAAAAAAAAAAAAATCAAATGGAATATGAAAGAAGGCTATATTATGTACAGTTATAGAAAAAAATTGGGAATAGGTAGATAAATTCAATTTTTATGATGCTTTTCCCAATAAGGTCATCAAATTAGTCCTTTTTTTCGTCCCACCTGCTTACGAACAGCAACTATATCTAATAGCTGCATAAAAGGTGATAAAACAATGCATTTTTTTTTGGAATAAATTAATTTGGGTTTTATTAAGATTATAAGAATAATTTCTAATAATGTGTACTACCTCCCGATAGCTGTATCACTTCAAGATGCCTGGCTAGAGTAATTTAGTAAAATTTCGGAGCAGGCTTGTTTTATGGCTTCAATTATTTTTTCGAAGTTGGAGTATTGCTTTTCTTTTTCGTTGACCTTTTTTGAACATCATCCTTACACGTTTTCCATGATGTTCAGGTCCGGTGATTATGGCGGCCATGGCAGTAGGTCTACAATTTGACTCTTTGTCCCGTTGGAAAATCCATCGTTGTCCACCAAACAATTTGGAAAAAACTCTTTCCAGTATAGATTTGTAGGTGATTGCGGTCATTCTTGACATTTAAAAATTAAAGTTTGCAGTTCCGTAAAAGCTTACTGCTCCCCATACCATTACCCCACCTCCCTAGCTGTGTCTTCTATCCAAGGTTATTTCATCCTTCCTGAAATCATGGAAATAATAATTACATCCATCAGGTCCATCCAAATTAAGCTTTTTTTTATCTGAAAAGACAACGGTATGCCACTCTCGACCCCACCTGATGTGACTTAATGAAAAATCAAGTCGCTTCTGCGTTCAATGGTGGTTTCTTTTTAATTTGTTTGTGTCTAATATGGTTAGACTCTTGTATCACGCGATAAACAGTTGATCTACTAGCTTTAACTCCAGTTTATGACTGGATCACACAAACAACAGCAGTTACAACAGCAGTTACAACAGCAGCATTTGATTAGCCTCAGTTAAGAACTGATTCCTAATCGGTAGGCCTGCCGATAATTTAAGAGGTCAAATCGGTGATTCCCACAAGGTCATAACTTCGTTGTTAACGAAGAAGAAGAAATAAAATGAGGCGCTCTTTAAAAAATTACCCTAAATGCTTTTGGGTTTTGTTTGTTAGAAAAAAAAATCGGATGTAGATCCTATTCACCTAATCAAACTTATAACAGGTATATGACTTCTATTCGCTAGCTGCAAGTAATATGTTGATGACTTTGAAGTCATTCAGCGATACTCCTATTCAAGGTGAATACCATTATTTTAGCTATCTAAATAGCCTGTCCCACATAACTTTTCATTTGTTCTGGCAACAGTTTTAAAATTAATTTCTTCATTGAATTCAGACTATTATCAGAGCTCGATGGCATTGCACGGAATGTTCTTATATAATGTAGTCATGCCCTTGCTCCCAGTCTTAGTTATATGTTTTCCATTAGTTCTGGAATGTCATCTAATCTTTTTATTAAAAAAAGGCGAATGTGGTATTATCACTAACTATAAACCTACTTCAAAACGTTTATGTATTTGTAAGCTCTTTTAACAAACAGTTTGTGAGAATTTAGTATATCATTGTAGTAATGTTATTTGCAATGAGCAAAATGGATTTGTAAGAAACAGATCCATTGTCACAAGTCACAACTGATGCCTTGATATAAAACCAAATCACTAAATTTGGCCTTTTGTCGCTTTGTGAAAGTTTCATATGGCCAAATTCTATCATTTGGCATTATGGCACCTTAAGAAATCGTCAAGCCAATTTGGCCTTATGTCACTTTCCAATGCATATCGGATTTGACTTGCGCTGGAAATCAAATAGTGTTTGCATGGCCCGCTTCACAGTTTAAGGGGATTACCCTTTTCACCGTATGGTTTAGATCGCTCACGTAACTTTGTTGCTTCGGTAAGTTTAGGTGCTGTTGTCTAGCCTATGTCAGCTTTATTATGCATTTCTAATTCGAGTAGCTTTAAAAGAGCATTTTAAAGTCTTCTTCTTTTTCCTTAATGACGTTGAGGCTATGATGTATCTTAACTGCATCCCTATTGATCCGCCTGTGGTGTTCGCCGGTTCGAATTTAAAGATAGCTATAATTAAAAAAAAAAAAATGTCCAGACCTAGAGAAAGTCCCCATTTTTAATGGATTGATTAAATAATAACAGAGAGGTAAAGAGAACGAGTAAGAACAGTTACGAAGAATAATTGTCGGAATTCCATCAACACCAGGATTTGTATAAGACTTTAAAAAAGGAAAGTGCTTATTCCAAGTTTCGCCATAATGGTGAAAAGGTGTCAGTTGGGTAGATATCGCGAACAAGAGAAGCATTCTTATGACGGATATAGATACGGTGACCTTTTTTGTTAATGCAACATAAATGTTTTGGGCATTTTTTCCATTAAAGGAAAATGAAAAAAAGCCCAAAAAAAAAATAGTTTTAGGAAAAAGCTCCATAAAGTTGTTGGCTTACTTCTTATGTTGTTTTGCCTTACTTTAAATGCTTTTACCTTATTTCAAGAGCACTGATGTAGCACGTGCGATCACGCGTAATCAGTATATAAGTTAGTGGGTTTTCGCTTAGTCGCGTTTAAGTGAAATCTTAAAAGAGAAATAAAATGGAAAATTTCAATTATGAAATAATAAGTGGAAAACAACAAAATAGTAAACTTTTGTACGTAACACTGCAGAAACAAATATATAAAAACAAATCTGTATAGCTATAAGGGAGATATTCTCTATATTTGTTATTTAAACAACTGTCAATCTAAAATGAAAATAACAAGTGATGGAAATTGTGTGAAGGCAAAAAACTTTATTGATCACAATCATCCTGATCAAGAAAATCAATATAATGAGTTTAAAGTGTTCGGTTGTATTAAAGATGAGTGATTGAAATCAGCCGTAGTCTCAAACGATACAAATGCTATGAGTGGTATATATTGTACAGTTCAATTGTTTTAAATTCACAAATAAAAAAACAAAAAAAAGTGATCGCGCGGAACGGCGCGAGGCGACGCGGGGCGGGGCGGGGCGGAGCGCGATGGCACGCAGCCTGCCGCAACGGACCGCCCCCCCCCCCCCCGTTTCCTCAAGAATCTTTAGTTTTATTTCACAAGAACTATGGCTAAATAGGTCCACAACGAGTTTTGGTCCTAATTTCCAAAATAAATTCTGGAAATTAAGCCAAAAAAAAACAGCTTTTTTGGTCTTATTTCCAAATCAAATATTTCCAAACCAAAAGAATAAACTTTTTCTGGCGTAATTTCCATTTTATTTTTTGGCTATTTTTCCAAAAACATGGCCTAATTTCCTGGCATTCTGGCGAATTTTCATTTTTAGTTTTTGGCGTTTTTGCCAAAATTATTACGCCCCAATTATTTTGGTCTTTTTTCCAAAACATTTTTTGGCGTAATTTCAGGGAGCCAGATCCTACGTTTTTGTTAAAGCAAAATAAATGACTTTCTTATTTATTAAAAACAAAAAAACAAACGCTGAGGCCGTTACGTTAATCTCAAACTAATAGCTTCGTTAACGGTATTCCCCAACACTTTTTAATGCAGATTTATGAGCGCACATAAGATTTAAGAGTGACCCCTGTGAGCAGTAATATCCTAGAAATTTTGGAAAATCGACATTAGGTGGGTGACATTAGGCATGTTTTTAAGTGAAATGTATCCATCGGTGCATAAAAGAAGGATCCCAAGTAACATAACCAGCGGTCATGCATTCTTGTTTCCAACAGTACTACCACAGATAATAAAGTTACATAATAAAGTACTTTATTATCTGTGGTATTACTGTTATTTTGGAATCTTTGTTTTTGCAGAATGTATAAAAAGCAGCCTTTCGCTGTGGTTTTTATCGACCTGTGGCTTTCGATAGAATGTTGTTTTTGTTTATCGTGTAAACTCGAAAATAAATGTGGATACATTTCGCTAAAAACAGGCCTTTAATTGCCACAATTCGACCAAGCGTAGGTACAAACATAACCCCATTACTGCTTGGTCAATACTTGGCAAACATTTAAGACTAAGAGCTTCTTAGTTCTAAAATCGATTTTTGAGTTGATAGCGGCCTAAGATGACAAAATTTCAGTTTGTTCATTCTTCTTCTTCTTCTTTTAATGGCAGTAATGGCAATGATGATCAGGATTAAAGGGATCATAACCCTCCCCCTTAACTGCATTCTTACGTTGGAGCTGGTCGTTCATTTCTTATTGCAACTACACGAAAGTTTCGATACGGAAAAGTAATTCACCGAATTTTGATGGCTTGTTTGAGGGAGGGGGGTCATCATCATCATCATCATCTAAGTTTATAAGTTAGATTGAGTTAGCTAGGGGGTTTCTGGTTGCGACAGTCCACAAGTGCTCAGAATCCCAATTACTATACGTTTAGTATTTTAAGTAAGTTAAGTAGAGTAGGTAGTTCTTAATTTCTTTTATATAATATATCAAATTTTAACAATGATTAATTTAGAATAAGTATCGTGCTAGTTTTAAGTAAAATCTAATCATTTTTATGTAGAACGTAAGTTGACATAATAATGGATAATAAAAAATGAATTAAAAAGTAAACAAATTGCACGTGAGTGGTATTGCACAAGAATGAATAAAATACATAAAATCAATATGTAACTATAAAGTGATTAGGTACCTACTCGTATCTTCCGAACGATAATAAAGAGTCTATTTTTGCATAAAACGCACAAAACACAAAACATGTAGGTACATGTGTTACGTATGTATTTCCATTCTTGAAATAAAAAATCTGTTTCGTTATTTGGTAGACAAGGCGAGTCACATATTTCGTATTAATTAACTGTGACTGTATCTAAATGGAAAAATATGAAGATACCGCCTTTGAGGGCGATATACATACATTACGAGTTGCTTAGTTTTATTTTTTTTCTTGGTTCTTGCTAGAAATGTGTGGTGGAAACACTAATAAACCGCACAAGTTTGATGAAATAAGTTCGATAGAAATATTTCATAAATCCCTTGCCTTGTTTCAGACAGTGGTCGCGATTGTATTCTCCAATTTCCCAGAATTTATGGTTATGCTTGTTTAAGACAGTTTTAATTAGCCTTTTTATGGCTTGCTGTATTATGAGATTTTCAAATCGGCGAAACCTGACCGAGCAAGGAGAAATAATAAGACGTCAATTTTTCCCGCTTTTGCTTTCCGTAACATTAGGCTTAACACATTTTCCTTAAAGAATTAAGTTCAAACTAAATTTTAAATTTTAGTTTAACAACTATTATTTTATATTTTCTTAAAATTAAACTTCAGCGCCGCATCGTTTTAATTATTTGAGGTTTAATTTGTCAACAAGAGCGGGGTCAGACGTAAATTAACAAAAACAAAAAAAAAACAGCATTTTAACTCTTCAATACTCAAACAGAAATAATCAAATTTCGTCCTACATGAAGCACAAGGAAGACTATTTGAAGTAAACGCGCCCTAGTCCGGGATAATAAGTCAGTGCAAACGGTCCGTAAAAATCCTATTTTCTCTGCTCATACAATTTAATGCAGTGTTGTGAAGAATACACACACAAATATCTACTTCTTGGTTTACTATGGCACAGAAAATATCCACATGTTGTTGCATTTCTTGAAATTGAAAATTTCAAAAAATTTATTGGAGTCGCGCTCTTATATTACTTACACCAACTGAAAAAAATGTCAACGTCAAAATAGCAGCGGCGGCGGCAGTGTTTTTTTTGTTGGTTTAAATATTCCCTATGTGTTGTCCTACTCTTATGCGTTTTGTTCTTGGTTTACTTTGCATGGATTTCGGTTTTGAAATTTGGCCTCCGTTTCGAGAGTTTTTAGGTAAGTACAAATGAATGAACCGAACACCATAACGTCGCACTCCGAATTCCACGATGGGAATTAATCTTCGTGATTGATCATTAAACTGTCGCTGGGCGGTTGTTCGTTTCCTCATTATCCGTAAGTGACAATATCGAAACATTTGTACATGGAGTTGTGTCAAACCGCAAAGCACATGCTGCCAAGAACAAGAAAGAAATCTGGCGGAACGTTAATTACCTTTCATCAAACAATCAATATTACAATATAGTAGGTATTCGATTGAAGCCTTCGTAAAGGAAGAAGAAGAAGGCTCGATTGAACCTTTAAAAAGCGTTTTTATTAAAATGTGATATTCTTGGACCTGTATAGTTCGACATTTTGTTTGCTTATTCTATTGCTTTCGAAACGAATTTCGATGAATATCTACCAGCAAAAAAAAATCATGGACTAGTGAAGGAAAATCTGACAAACATCATAGAGTAGAATTGCCATGCGAGGCTTCTCAAATTGACTTTTCGGCGTAAAACTATAGGTCACTTTCATTCCTGCCAAAAATATAATTTCACACGCACGAGTAAGGAGAGACAAAAGACATACGTTTCAGCTGTTCCACACTCAATGGAATTCTTCATTTCATGATACAATACAAATTTAAGGTATTGACGACTATTTTAAGAAAGTATTGCTATTTTATATGATGTTTTCGATTAACCAATAGGTAAGCAACGGATCGAAAAGGGTTTTGCTAAAATTGATGAAACGTTGTGTGCGTTCGCTTTTTGCGCCAGAACATACGCAAAAAATGCTGTCGTACCTATCCAGGGGCACTGCAGACTCACGGAGTATCTGAGGAAAATGGCTATATCAAAGGACGGGCTCTGCAGATTCTGCAGTAGAAACCGCCGAAACTCCAAACCACATACTGGATTCCTGTGGGGCAATGGCCCACAAAAGGATAAGATATTTGGGCAGGCACAAAATAACAGAAAAGGACATACAAACCATGGACCACAGCTTATTCTCAGATTCATCAAGGAAACTGGACTGGATGCTGTGCTCTAAGGAGTGTGACCTGAAAAGAATAAATCAGAGCAATACCTCGATACGCTTGACAAAAGAAGTATATAGAGAGGGCTCTGAAAGAGGGCATTAACCTCTCCGAGGTACCAGCAAGGGACACAATAGACCAATAGGTCGCAGTGTAATATACCCTAACTAATTATTTGTATTATTATTGCCCAGGGGTAGCCAGTGGCATGTGGTCGAGATTTTTACAAGTGGTGTGCCCAACTAACAAACGCTCGAGAGCTTATATCTTAAAACTTGGAAAAGGCGCTCATTAAATTAGATCTCGTATTGCTCTTATTGAAAGAGTATAACACTACAAGGGTTTGCAAGACCTTTACTCTCGAAGTAAGAATTTTTTTGAACTCTGGCAGTGAATCTTCAATTCCCAACTATAGGTAAGGTACCTATACCTATTCTACTTTTTTGTTCTTCAGAATACATAATATCTATCTTTGCGGTCCAAAAAATGGGGAACTGTTATCTTTGAACTGTTTCATACCTTATGAGGCGCCCTGAGCATCTGCATGTAAAGCCGAAGCCTGGGCGGTGTATGAGTCGAAGAGGTGTCCACAGTTTAACACCCTTTAAATACCCAGGTACTGGTATAACTGCGTCTTCCAACTAATTACGTATTTTGTGTTGCGGTTGTAGGGGGAACCCAAGCAGGGTATTGCAGGGGCAGCTTGCATGGATATTATGTCACCCCACCGATTATTGGATCTACTTGCGATTTCACAACTCAACGTTCTTTAAGGCCTGCATTGAATAGAATCGCCCAACAACTTTTGGGCGATAGTTCATTTGGGAGTTTCGTACGATTATTCATACAGGCTTGAACGGTTCGCTGTTTCAGTTGTGTGCAGTTCATAAAGTAATAGTAACAAATTCTTAATGTTTGACTTTATTTCCATTTTGAAAGCGAACTTAATGTAAAAACACAACCTTCTTCTTTCTAGGCGCACACTTTATTGTTTCACTTCACATGTTCACAAGTTTGACATCTACATTTACTAGACTAGAGAGAGTGCGTTCACTTAATCTAAAATAGTAATATGGATATGACAGTCACCTCTTTTTAATATTTTTTTTTCTTCTAAAACTAATTTATATAATAATATGATTATCCAATAAGTCTGTTTACAAATTCATTAAAAATTTAAATCTATTACATTTCATTTTCAAATACTTTGCATTTTATTATATTTAAGAACATAAAATATTTCAACGTTTATTTCAAAGTTCCATAATATAGACATATTTAAGTATTTCATGTACCTACAGGACATTTCCCCTTTAAAAAAAATTTCAAGAAGTAATTCATTTTAAATTTTCATTTAGTTTGATCAAATTTTAAATTATACGTTAAACGCTCTGGTTGTTTTCGTTGTCTTATTGGTCTACTAGGTTTAGATGTAGGCATAGGTTTTGAAACGACTGGCTCTAAATTTTCATTTTTATTTGAATCTGGTTGTGGACGTTGTTCAATAGGTTGTGGTTCTTCGATCGTGTCATTTTTTTCTTGGTCTATCAATTTCTACGAAGTTAGGATTTTGACTTAAATCGTAATGAAAAGGAATTTTATCTTCTTGGGGTGCTACCATACATGAACCTATACGGTGTATTTGGTCAACGTGACGTTTCCAAATACGTCCATCATCTAATTTAACATTATAATGAAGCGCACCAAGAATTTCTATTACCGTTCCAAATTGATATTTTGAACCACCACTGTAGTCGCGGACTGAAACCCGATCGTTGACAAACAATTGTCTAACATTTTCTTGTACTTCTTTTGTATTTTGATGAGAAGGTTCTTTTGGAAGCATCAAATCCAGACGTGAACGTATTTGTCTTTTAAACATAAGAAATGATGGTGATTCGCCTGTAGTAGCGTGAGGAGTGCGTCGATAATTTAGTAAGATGTTACATAATTCTTTTTCCATTTCTGACTGCTTGCAGTTAATCGTTTTAAGTTTGTTTTTGAAAGTTTGAACGTTCCGTTCTGCTTGCCCGTTCGTAGCAGGGTGATAAGGAGCACTTTTTTTATGTATGATTCCATTCATTTTTAGAAATGTTTGAAATTTTTGGGAACAAAATTGTACTCCGTTATCGCTTACCAGAATTTCAGGGATACCGAATTTCGAAAAAATTTCACGACATTTGTCGATTGTGACATCAGTGGTAATATTTGGTATAATATGTACTTCTGGCCATTTCGTATATGCGTCGATAAGTATAAAGAAATACTTTCCCATTAAAGGACCTGCAAAATCGACATGTACACGTTCAAATGGACTTTTGGCTGCTTCCCAGATGTGTGTTGCAACCCTCTTTGGATTTGGCCTTGTTAACTGGCATTTAACGCAGTTTTTTGCCATATTTTCAATGCCCAAATCAATTTTGGGCCACCAACAGAAACTTCGTGCTAACGCTTTCATCCGGAAAATGCCAAAATAAGCGGTATGAAGCTCTTCGAGGACGCATTTCCTTAGCTGGCTTGGAACGTATACTCGTAACCCTCGAAGTAAGCAATTCTGTTGTAGGGAAAATTCAGTTTGCTCAATACCAAATCGTTTATCGGGGCTTATCAATTGGCCGAACATAAGAGCTTTAATCAAATCTCTTACCTCCTCATCCTCTTCAGTTGCAGCTTGCAACTGTTCTAATGATACAGGCAATGTTTCGATGGCTTTCATTTCAATTATTTCAATTTCCTCTTTTTTAGAATGTACATCGGAAAGTGGTAATCGCGATAAAGCATCAGCGTTTGAATTTTCGGCTGATTTTCTGTAGCGTATTTCATAATCAAATGATTGCAAAAAAATCGCATAGTGTTGCATTCTGGTTGCCGAAAGTGTTGGCAATCCTTTTTCCGGTGCAAGAATTTGGGTTAAAGGCTTATTATCCGTAATTAAAATAAATTTTCTCGCATATACATATTGGTAGAATTTTCGAATGCCAAAAATGATAGCATACGCTTCTCTATCAATTTGTGTATACCGTTGCTGTATTGGCGAAAGCGTCTGAGAAGCAAATTGTATTGGCCTTTCACTACCATCCGGAAATATATGACTCAATACAGCCCCAACCCCTACTGGACTTGCATCGGTTGCCAGCACCAACGGCAACCTAGGGTCGTAATGTACTAAATATGTTTCCATTTGAATTTTATTTCGAACAGTTTGAAATTCTTTGTCGCAATTTTTATCCCAGGAAAAGGGAACTCTGTTCTTAAGCAAATTGTTTAGTGGATACAGAATCGTACTAAGGTTTTCGAAAAATCTACCGTAATAATTTACTAACCCGATATATGCTCGAACTTCCTCTTTATTTTTCGGTTTTGGCATTTCAGTTATTGCATCGATTTTCTTCTGTACTTTATGAATACCGTCGCGGTCGATTTTGTATCCACAATATTCAATTTCCTTTGCCATGAAATCACATTTTGCAAAATTTACTCGCATATTGTATTTGCTAAGCCGTGATAAAACCTTTTCGAGACGCTGAAGGTGAATTTCATCGTTGGGCGCAGTAATCTTGATATCATCTAAGAAAACCGAAACTCCCTCGATATCTTTAAGGATTTCCTCGATTTGACTTTGCCACTTTGCAGGTCCAGACGCGACTCCGTACATAAATCGCGTTGGCCTGTACAAACCTCTGTGAGTACTCAACGTAAGAGGATCACGATCATCGGGATGAACTTCTAATTGTAGGTATGCCTTACTAAGGTCTATTTTCGAAAATTTGTTTCCACCTGCCATCGACGCAAACAGTTCTTCGACTGTCGGCAATGGGTGTTCTTGAACTAAAATTTGCGGATTTAAAGTGATTTTATAATCTCCGCATATTCGGACTTTACCTCCTTGTTTCCGAACGGGAACTATTGGAGTAGCCCAACTAGAAGATTCAACTTTCTCGATAATACCATTTTTTTCTAGCTCATCTAACTCTCTTTCGACTGCCTCTCGCAATGCAAAAGGAATTTTCCTTGCCTTTATAAAAACAGGTTTTGCATCCTCGCGCAAAGGTATACGAGCTTGAACATTATTAATTTTGCCCATTGAGTTTTCAAAAACTGAAGAATACTTTAGTTTTAGTTTTCCGATTTGGATCGACATTGTATCTTTGATAGATGAAACCACTTGAACTTTTTCACTTAAAGAAAATATTTTGTTCCAGTCTAATTTAATGCTTCTTAACCATTCCCGGCCCAACAAAGGCTTTCGATTCGATTCGACAACGTAAAGTTTCAGCTCACAACTATCTTCATCGAAATCTACATTTACCAACCCTGACATAGCTCTACCAAGAAAAACACGCACGAAGAAGAACCCCAACACTTTTATCTTTGTACCACAATAACTTACCAGTTTCGTATCTGGTGCTTTTAATTCCTCAAATGGAAAATATTGTTGCTTGTCGTTGTTGCTAATTATTGTAACCGGAGACCCGTTATCAATTTCGAAACCTAGGATAGCATTATTAACATTTAGTTCAATAAGGAGTTTACTTCTTAAATTAAATGATTCTACACTAAAAATTTCTTCAACTGAATCTTCTCTACTCTCTCTAGTTTGATCTTCTATATAATTTGTGTTGTTATTTGGTGCTTTGAAGCAAACTAAGCGTAAATGCCCTTTGGTTTTGCAAAAAGAGCACGTGGAGTTTCGATGACGACACTTGTTGGCCTTGTGGTCTTTGTTTCCACAGCGATAGCAGTATGACTTCTTTTTGTAATCAGCTGCTTTCACTTCACTCTTTGATTTTCCGTCATTTTTAACGAATTTGTTTGTAGAATGTTTTACCTTGGACTTGTTTTTTTGTTGAATGTAGCTTACAGGTTGTCCCTCTCTCTGTTGTTGGATTTCCGCTCCCCCTTGGGCTGATAACTCCATAGACTTGGCAGTGGTCAGCGCTGTAGCAAGTGTCAGCTTGGGTGTCTCCAGTAACCGGTTTTGTATTCGTGGACTCCGTATTCCAAAGACGAATTAATTTCGGAGCGCTGTTTCCAAATACCGATCAAAATTGCAGTGTAATGCCAATTTGCGTAGAGCTATACAAAATTCTTCCACCGTCTCTCCGTCGTTTTGCTTTCGGAGATGAAAACGATAGTTTTCCATTATCTTTAATGGAACGGGATCGAATATTTCAGAAAGAACCTGTGTGACCTCGGAGTAGGTTTTGTCTTTAGGTTTTTCAGGTGCAAGTTTGTCGGAGAGAACGTCGAAGGTTTCTTGACCCATGTAATGTAGAAGCAGGTGTATTTTCTTGTCCTCTGTTGTCCCAACTATTTCCATTGCACCTTCAAATCTTTCCACCCATCTGGACCATTGCGTTTTGGTTTTATCAAATTTCTCGAACACTGAATATTCGGACATAATTTCTCCGGATTTGGTTCGTAGGAAGTGTGTACGAAGTTTGTATGTACCTAATCACGTGTTTGTAATGACGTTGACTTGAAGGTTATGTTAACACTTTGTATAGTTCGTGTGCTGATTGTATGTACGTAAAATATATAATATATATATTTTTTTTTTTTTTTTTTTTTTGTTTATATTGCATGCGTTTTATACGAAATGTATTTTTACGAATTTTTTTAATGCGACAATTTAAGAAATTACAAAATTCTGAGCATCCTCGTCGCCACTAATGTAAAAACACAACCTTCTTCTTTCTAGGCGCACACTTTATTGTTTCACTTCACATGTTCACAAGTTTGACATCTACATTTACTAGACTAGAGAGAGTGCGTTCACTTAATCTAAAATAGTAATATGGATATGACAGAACTAAAGACAAAAAACTGATTTGCTAAAATTTGGTCTTATTTTCATTAGTTTTTTTTGGCAATATTTCGTTACAGTAAACAAATAAAGCCAAGTTGGTGTTATTTTGTTTTTGACAACAAAATAATACCACATTTTGAAGGAGGCTTAGTGTCTCCGGCAGAGACTCTTCGAAGGTCGGGTGTCCGTCAACTAAAGTAGTATTTTGTTATATATAATTGTTTTCTTACGTTTATGAAAAGAATTTTATCAAAAATCGAATGTTTTTAGTAAGAAAAACGCCCCTAGAAAGAGGGCGTGCAAAAGAACTTTATATGGAGGAATTGTTAGAACAACTGTATCTTCATACTTTACAATGAATAGGAATTTCAATTCCACAATAAAACGATTTTTTTAAAAAGTGGATTCGGATCTAAAAAAAAGTTTCCATTATTTTTTCGATAAACCGTTTTTTTTTTAAATTGTGGCAGGATTTTATAAAATTGCTCAGTTGATCATTTCGGGCTCTAGAGACTATAATATTGCAAATTTCAGCTTTCTAGCTTGACGAGCAATATTAAGGTAGGGGTGCAACAAACTATGTATCAAAATTATAATACCCTTAGAAAAGGTTAACAAAACATAGGCTTTAGGACTAGTATAAGCTGTTTCCGCCAGAAGAGTAGAAAGCCGAAATAAAGTTGCAGTACATTTATGTACCTAAGTAGGATTTATTATCTAGTATTAGTCAATATCTCGAGAAGATATCTGTACTGCAAACGTGACACATGGTGAAAGATCGGGAATCGTACCAAGCTGTTTTGTGCTTAAAATAGGCATTGAATAGCTTTTCAAGTGAGAAACGTCCATTGTGGTAGTTTTCCTGTTTTTCCAGGATTTTTTTTACTGAAAAGGTGTTTCACGGTTTTCAGCAGAAAACTGCAAATGTTAAAATTGAAATAAATAAAAATGCGGCGACATATCGATTTGGAAAAAAAATACGAACTAGAAAATTAAAATTCATTTCAAAAATGTCAACAAAGCAAATCGATTTTCGAGCTCACCTGCGGAAATCGCCCCACAGTTGCCGGTCGCGATCTCAACCAGATGGGTTAAAAACAAGCAAATTATAATTTGCATATAGAATTGTGTTACGTCTTTACCCATACCAACGTCTTTGTTGAGCATTAAGCATTCGTCGGAGAAAGCGGAAGCCATAATTTGGCAATTTCCCTAAATTCCTATTAGATATGTAGATATTATGAAAATAAAACTACAAAATTGGACCATATTCAGTTGAATCAGAATATCTATTAAGGCTCTTCCAATGTATTGAAGATCGTAATTTTCACGGTACGTGCTATTTTCAATACAATGCCAGGCCCAGAATAACACCAAACAAATTAATAAATTAAAAATTCGGCAGTCGCCTATCAATGGGGCCGCTTTGAAAGACAAACATCATTACCTACATATAGGCATTCAATCAACCATTGCCGACAATTTGGAACCACTTATTAGCTTTTCAATGGTCTAAAGTTCATTTTGACTTTTACCGAATTACGCAAAATTTAACACCAAGAATCATCATTATGTTCAAGTCCGAATATGTATAAAGAGAAGAAAAAACACATCATCTCGATGTAGCTCCAGCTTAATTGAATGGTCAAACACACCACGCTAAGCAAATCGCCGCTACCAAAGTGGTAAAAGTACTCGTAGGTACGTAGACCTACCTGTCTTTCATTTAATATGAAAGCCAGTAGCCGACATGTTATTTGTTTTAAATTTGTTAGCCCACAAACCGATACCGTGATGCTGATGTCGGACCATTGGAAGTCTTCTTCGGACAACAATGACTTTATGAAAGGGTTTTATACTAACACCAGAAAAAAAGAGAACGAACTATCACCTATAATACGTAAAGCGGTCATCATCATACGCCGGAATAAAGATGCACATTAGTGAACTACTCTTGGAGCTAGTATAGAAGCTACATCTACCAGTTTTTTATTTATTTAATTTTTATTTACTCTCTTCAGTTTACATTTTCTTTTGCCCTATTCCGAACGAAAATTGTCAAAAAAAAAACCCTGTTGGCGATAATCTCTGTTCAAGAGTATGCTTTTTGTATCTTCGTAAGCTACGTTCTCGGATAACCTCTCTCTTTTACTTTGCTAAGAAATCGACCTCGACTACTACTGTCTAAGTGTCTAGGTATGTTGACTGCTGGAATCGCGGCACTGCAGCATCTGTGGAGGTCATGCCTTTTGTTTGCACACCTTATTAAGTTTTTATGATACATCATAGGAATACACACTAAACTGCTGCTCCTATCAACAGGAGTCAGTCGGTGTCCGGGTACCCGAAATATGGATATACATAATAATGCTGGCATTATCTTGCAGTCAGCCAGACAAACATCAGAATTCACTGTTTCTGTCGTACCAAAGGGATAATGGAAATGGATCCACAACATGGTGGTGGGCTCTCCGTTCTCGGTTATCTGTTTCCGATAATGATGAGGTTTTGACTTCGAAAACATCGAATCTGTGAGTACCTACTACCTATGTAGTTATAAAGCATAAGTGTTGTTGGAAAAATATGCCCGCAAAATGACTGATTTTTGGTTAATTTCTTTGTTTGCGAAACCGATTTGACAACGGAAATTAAAGATTTGTAAGAGGCTAATGGCAGCCGTAGCAATACCAGAGATTAGTTCGGAAATGGGATTTTATAGGTTTGTTTGCACAATGAAGATGTTGTACAAACATTTTTGTGGGATGTGGGTTTTGTGTTTAAACATTGTAAATCAATAAACAGATGCAGATGCAAGCTGGCGCCGCCGACAGATTAGCGGTAGCAATTGCTTTTTTTTTATTAAATAGTTCATCCTAGTGTACTTACATAAAATTGTATTTATAATAGAAGACTGCATAACAACCTAATATGGGCTAACTATAGCCGTGTTTCTTTGCACGCGGATATAGGGATAATTTGAAATTTGCATGTAAAATACAACAACAACTTATCCTATATACGCTAACTTTAGCGGGGATAGCTATCGCCGCTAAGTCAGTTAGCGGGGATAAACAGTGCTTCCAAAACCCATTTTCTTCGTTTCTGATGAACTGATGCGATGAATTTTTCAGGAAATGTTAAAGTTTGACATCCCTCCGACCACTAACACATCCCGCCGAATATTTTGTTCGTGATTTTATTATTATTATTTTTCCAAACTTCATTATAAAGGTATTCGAATTTAGCAAATCTGTTAATGTGAAATTGTTTTTCATAATTTTAGAATATGCTTGGCATCAATTTCAATTAGCGGAAGTAAATATTTTTCAATTTCAGGATTTTCAATACAAATTTCTTAACTACAACTTACAGCTGTGTCACTGTGCATGTGTGCTGCCGAGTTTTTTTTCTTTTTATGAATTCTTAAGCGGCGATGGTCGTTTTCTGATACCATCCCTATATCCGCGTGCAAAGAAACACGGCTTATATCACATAATATTCATCTGTTACGTAACACCGCAATTCACATGCTGATTTCTTTATGAAGTTTAAAACGATCTATGAAATAACCAATCAAATCTAAAAAGAAAAACATAGGGACGGCCTACAGTCCGCTTGGGCGAACTGTTGGATACCCTATTCTTATTCCTATCCCTCATAAGTGGGCGTGACAAAAGTCTAAGTATGGTTGAATTGTTAAGAACGCTCTACATATTTTGTTATATAACATTTAAAGGATTTTATCAAAAAAACGCTCCCCAGCTCAAACTTGGGTGTTTCAATAAAATTGTTTTATTTAATTGTGGGCGTGTCAGTAGGTGGATTTTTAAAAAATTAACACATGAGCATAAAGGGCCCATAGAGAGTATATATTATAAATTTCAGCTCTCTAGCTCAAACTTTGGATTTTCAAAAAAAATTGTTTTATTTATTTGTGGGCGTATCAGTGGGCGGATTTTGAAATTTTTTTATCCTGAGCAGTTTTAGGAGTCATAGATCATATATAAAAAATTTCAGCTTTCTAGCTCAAAATTCGATTTTTTCCAAAAATTTAGTTTTTCTGAGTTTGTGGGCGTGTCTGTGGGCGGATTTCAAAAATTCATAAACTTGATTATTTCGGGACCCTAAAGAGTATATGGTTAAAATTTCAGCTCTCTAGGTCCAGTTTAAAGGCCTAATTTTTGCCGACAGACGGACGGACGGACGGACGGACATGGCTAGATCGACATTACTATCGATGCTGATCATAAATATAGTAACTTTTAGGAGTCTACGGGCAATATTAAGGTATGTTACAAACTATGCGTCAAAATTAATATACCCTTAGAATAGGGTATAAATAGGCCGTACAAATTAAAAGAAAAGACAACTGTACCGATCAAATATTAAAATGTTTTCCAAGAGTATTCGCTCGTGGTGTTAATTTGTTTACAATCTGTTGCAGTAGTGGTGAGAGTAAGCCGATCATGTACCTACCTACCAAATTATTAAATTTACTAACCATTCACAGTATTGGAAAACTTTTGATTGTCCTTGGGATAGGGAAAGCACTCCTAGTTACCCGTGGTTTTGTTCATATTATTTGTTGCGAACCGTTTTAATCTAGCATTATATACATCTAAGGATAATAAGTAATTTATATTTTTCAGCAAATCGATTCTTTCATTTCTCTTCCCCGAAAGACGTTATTTCAAAAACATCTTACAAATGGAACCTTTAAGTTTGTCTTTAAGTCTTAACCATTTAAAAAGGCACTTTTGTTTTTGTATAGAAATGTTTTTCCATAACTCTGGGCATACGCTGATGTTATTGAAATCATTGGGAGAAAACAGCGAGCTCTCACTATCGCGCTTGCAACTATTGGAGCACTACTGGTAGAAATGCTTTTAATTGTGAATGAGGGCAAAACCAAGTACATACCTATATGCAATCAAAAAAAAACATAGGGACGGGCTACAGTCCGCTTGGGCGAACTGTTGGATACCCTATTCTTATTCCTATCCCTAATAAGTGGGCGTGACAAAAGTCTAAGTATGGTTGAATTGTTAAGAACGCTCTACATATTTTGTTATATAACATTTAAAGGATTTTATCAAAAAAAAACGCTCCCTAGCTCAAACTTGGGTGTTTCAATAAAATTGTTTTATTTAATTGTGGGCGTGTCAGTAGGCGGATTTAAAAAAAATTAACACATGAGAATAAAGGGCCCCTAGAGAGTGTATATTATAAATTTCAGCTCCCTAGCTCAAACTTTGAATTTTCAAAAAAAAATAAAAATAATTGTGGGCGTGTCAGTGGGCGGATTTTGAAAATATTTACACATGAGCATAAAGGGCCCATAGAGAGGATATATTATAAATTTCAGCTCCCTAGCTGAAATTTTGGATTTTCCAAAATTTTGTTTTTTTGAGTTTGTGGGCTGTCGTGGGCGGATTTCAAAAATTCGTAAACTTGATTATTTCGGGACCATAGAGAGTATATGTATAAAATTTCAGCTCTCTAGGTCCAGTTTAAAGGCCTAATTTTTGCCGACAGACGGACGGACGGACGGACGGACGGACATGGCTAGATCGACATTACTATCGATGCTGATCATAAATATAGTAACTTTTAGGGGTCTACGGGCAATATTAAGGTATGTTACAAACTATGCGTCAAAATTAATATACCCTTAGAATAGGGTATAAAAAAGAAGGCAAACCCATCATCGACGAAGCGGCCAAACAGCTAAAATTGAGGTACTTGGGATTTTGAATATACAAAAAAAAACGTACTATTCATTAAGTCTCCAACAATTGGTGCTTGAAGTGGAAGAAAGGGACCTGCACTATAACGCCGACCCCGAACGGCAAATTTAAGAAGCTTCTCATGACAATTGTTACTCTTGAAAGATTGTCAGACGTTGGCACGAGATGGGGCAGGTGAAAAAAGTTAAGGTGTGGCGATTTGAGCCTGAGACCCCTCGATCAGTAGTCGAAGGCATAACCACTACTATTGTTTTGAGTAAAACAAGTAAACACGAACAGTAATCATCAATAATGGCTTTTTTGTTTTTTTAAATCTCCATGAAGATCAATAGAGTTTTGCACGCATTTGAGCCAATTTTCGAATCATGTTTTCTACTTGGAGCAAGGTAACTCAAAAACATGCATTTTAAATGCATCAGCCGCTTCTCAAGCCGTCGACAAACAATTTGTTTGTGATGTGCGGGAATAAAAGGAAAGTCATTTGGTGCAAAATCAGTGCTGTACGCAAATGCCCATGAACTGTTTTGGGACCATTTAATATAGCCCCTACATACTACTGCTGCTTAGTTTCGGGCGCATATGCGCAGATCAATGATTCGTCGCCTGTCACGATCGATCTTAATAACTTCTTTTGAAGCACCGCGATCAAATTTTTTTTCTTTGTGTCTCATTTTGATCGATTGTTAAATTATGCGGTAGACAACGCGAATACATCTTTTTGATGGCCAAATTTTCATGTAATATCAAACATATGCAAGTGGAACTAATGCACAAACACGCGTTAATTTAAAGTCGCATGACGGTCTTGCAATAGATATCAGTTCCCGCACAGCATCGATGTTTTCTAGCACAACAGCCGATTTTGGAAGACCTCCACGAAGTTCATCACGATTGAATTCGGAGAAACAGAAGAAACACATTGGTCCGGGATGGTGCTGCCTCATCAAAAGTTGAAGCGATTTTATCGGCACTCAGCTGTTGAGTTACTCCACTTACAAAATCATAGCACGAAAACGTGCAAGATTTAATTTAATTTTTTGACTGAAAGTATTTTGTTCGAATCTCTGTTAAAAACGCAAATAGCACTCTTGTATGACAAAACGTTCAGCGCACGTGTATCTACCATTTAAAACGTTGAACTTTACAATGCTGATGTCAGATTTGATGTATCTACACCTGTTTTGTCATATTTCAAAAGGGAGCTGCGAAATTACGCCCAAGGAAAAAACGCTCGCAAGGGCAAAAGACCCGAAAAGTTTCAAAATGGAATAATGCCAAGTTTTGTCTGTGGAAATTAAGCCAAACAAATGGAAATAAGCCCAAAAAAAATTAAACAAATCCCAAAAGTACTTTTGTAGGTATTTTCTTTGTATTTCAAACAAATGCAACTTAAAACAACACTTACTACAGCTCGACCGCTGATAGGTTTGAAACGGATTAAAATTGAAGGGATGTTTTTTTATATGTTAGGCTTAAATGTTAGGTGAGAAATGAATAACTGTACTGTACTGTCATCTTAGGTAGTTGGATCATTCAGTGGTATGTAGGCAATTATAGGCAAAGGCGTATTAAATGCAACCAAAGTGTTGGGGACGTGGGACATTTCCTTTCATTAAGTACGTTAATGCCGACGCGATCCGTCAAAATACCGGATTCATACATAAATGTGATTTCTTCCATTGCCGTCTGTAACGACAAGGGCTTTTTTGTGGATGCTGCAGTGATGTTCTCAGTCTGTTTCTGCACGAGTACTATTAAAATATACGTGCAAATTACAACACTATGCAAAATGCAACACAGCACACAAGACAAGTTAAGGGTGGTTCTGGATTAAGGCGCTTTAGTTTCATAAATGCATTTCAAAATATTTCACTATTATTATACTTACAACACATGTTTCTTCTTTAATCTATTCATCAAAAAATACTCAATGAAAGAAAAAAAATTTAGACAAGACTAATTCTTTTTACAAATAGTTCCTACTTCCCAGTGATCGCTAATGAGCAGAATCAAACGCATTACACTATCATTAGACCGTATAATTAGAATTGTCAAACAATTATGGGAAAGTACACAATTAATAGGCAACTGACAGTTGCCAATGCAGAGGTTATCGCAACCACAAATGAGCGTATCGACAACGTCGACGGGTCAATGTAATAAAGTGCGGGAATAAAATGTTCTATCGACCGACGGAGGATTGACTTCGCATATTATAGTGACTAGTTGCCTAGACAATCAGTCGCAGGCTTATTAATTTCGGTGATTTTGTGTAAATACAATGTTAAGTTTAAATTGGGAAATACTTAAAAACATGTCACCTTCAGGTAGAAGGTGTTATAAGCAAATAGCGGATATCGAGAAAAGTCCTCGTTCTGATATTCATACCATCCACAACCATCTTTTTGCATAATTATGATCTCGTTGTTGTTAACAATTTTCCAATCACAACTGCTGAATGTTATACAATAATCAGGCTTACTTTTGATATTCGAATAGTCAATTCGTTTGACTGTCTCTATTCGTTCAAATAAAACCGGTTCTCCTCGGATAAACTTTCTATGAGATCGAATCTCAAAATACCCATTTACTGAACTCGACAAACGGTCGATAGAAATCGAATGTCAAAATAAGTATTAATGCAACTACCATAAGTGCAGTGAGTTACAAAAGAAGTGGCATGATCATACTTTTGCGTACGTCGTTATCCTTTCTGTTATATGCCCCTATGTTTTTGCAGAGATTTTTTGTTAAGTGGTTTAGCGTGCCTTTTTGCATAACCTCTTTCCATTTTTATTGTGATCCTTTCATCGTATTGATGAAACCGCATTGTAATCGTTTTTTCATACTTACCTTAAGTGTTATGCATTTTTTTAATTTGATTATTTGTAAGTTGTAAGCTTTTTTTGCAAAACAAAATTCCAAATAACGGCAGAACAAGTCGCCAGGTCGCTGGCTTTGGTTGAGGAAGCGAAAAGGATCATAAAACGAGAGACGACGTTAAGAAAAGTAATTACAGGGAAACTAACTTAAACACCCGCCGTCAAAGTTCAGGTCGCCCCAGAGTAACTACTGCAAGGGATGACCGATATTTGTTGCTTGAAAACCTACGAAATCTTCACCAAACAGCAGTTGAGCTAACCGACTTCGATCCACTAGATTGACAGCTGGAAATTCTCGAAGATTTGCACCGACTGGGGTAGAGTCCATTTCATTGATGAGTGCAGGGATCGCGTAAGACGATGATTGTCATTTTGATGATGGTTTTGCTTCGTGTAACCTTTAAAATGGCTCATTTTCTGCTTCACATAACTAATGAAACGTCAAAACATTATCTTTAAGACGATAGAATTTGCGCCATAGCTAATGAGGTATCGTACTCAGTTTACTTAACGGGCTCCCGACGAGTGAAGAGTCTCTGCCTGAGACACTGCAGCCTGCCATTCTCTGCGATCCCGGCACGCTGCTTCCAGTTCTCCAGACCAAGCGCTCTGGCATCCGCGATGGCTTGTTCTTTAAAATGGAGGTTCGGTCTTCCTTGCCTACTCGAACCAGGGGGCTGGGAGTCGAAGATCCTCTTGGCTGGAGCATTATTTTCCATTCGCTAAATGTGGCCGAGCCAATGTGGTCGACGTGATTTAGTTACATCCACATCTTCCTCTTAGCGGGGTCAGTCACCTTGACGTGTGTACCGTCACCGCAAACAAACTCGATGGTGCCGGTGGGGAGGCTTACGACGCAAAGAGTCATCGGGCTTATAAGGGCCAGGCCTTCTGATGAGCGTCAACCAAGAACTGACCAGGACTTCACGTCCGCTCCCACCCCACCCGTTCATACCCCCTCTGTCGCCACCGTTTGCTTACCCCCACCTGCCTTACTCTTTACTTAAAACTTTTTGGCAATGCCCGGGGAGACAACCCCGACAACAAATCCCCAAATCTAATTTCTAAGGGGTTCTTAGTCGATAGCAGCGAACTTCGGATACCAGGCGACCTCCGATTTCAAGATAGCCTTCCTGTTGTTATACGGGTAGACCACGCGCGACCTTCCTATCCCGTTCACTCGTGGGAATCAAAATAGATTCAAAAAACAAATAGAGAATGATGCCTCTACAACTGCATCATCAACTAGGGATGTTTCAGAACACCCTGCATTACCAACTGGGGATGTTTTAGAACACCCTGTCGTAAATAACGTGACACCTGCCAATCGGGAAGGGTCACAAACCACGGATTCGGAGATGATGAGCTTAGAAGAGAACTTGTCTCTTCTTAGTGACGATATCTCTGAAACCAGCACGCTATGCAATGTAAGCATACTCTCGGATGAAGTGCATCCCATGCATACAGGCGCGCCGGAGACCTCTGGCATAACTGCACAGACTGAGTCTAAGCGCGTCAAATTCACACCATCCGAACAGCGCCGTTTTAAGCGTGCGCTGAAAAAGGGAAAAAACGTAGAGCAGGCCGGAATACTTGCCCTGTCGACAGAGGTCGACACAGGCTCCGAGGTGAAGCGTACAAGGTCCGAGGACAATACGCCGCCCCAATCCGAAGCGAAACGAGCTCGCACAGGAAATACAGCCGTCGACAAAGTCTCCTATGGAGATATAGTGAGCTTTGTAAGACTGGGTGTAGTACCTGTCGTTCCGGATCGCAATCCTCTCAGTAAAGATCAAATATCTCAGATTCAGGAGAGGATTATGGACATCACCATCGAACAACATGATGAGGGGACCAAACCAGCCTTCCGCGGTACAACTTTCAAAGCCGGATGGCTAATGATCGTATATGCGGACGCTACCACTGCACAGTGGATGAAAACGACCTCGCGAAGCTCAAAGAGAAATGCGGGATGGAAGTGACGCTTGTGGGGGAAGAACTTTTCCCGAAACCACATATCGTCAGAGCCTTCTTCCCACATAGTACCGGAGTAGCGAATGAAAGAATACTGGCAATTCTAGATGGCCAGAATAAAGAACTCAACACCAGAACGTGGAGAGTTCTGCAAAGATCTGACGACAGAGATGTCGCCCATATGGTCCTTGCTGTAAACGAAAGCACGATGAAGCGACTTGTTGAGCTAAAGGGGATGGTCTCTTTCAGGTTTGGACAGATCAAAATAATCCTCAAGAGCGCGGACAAATCGACGAATCAGGCGTCAAGAGACAACCAACGAAAGGCTGCAACACCAGGGGCTAGTATTAGTACTGCCACTGACGCTTCAGAAAATGATAAGCCATCCACAAGCGCCAACAGTAGCGCCACACCACCAGTGGCTGGCATTAGTGCCGCCACGGGTAACTCAGTTGCTAAAACAACTGTGGTGCTAGATGCTAAAAGAAACGTTAAAAAAACGGACAGCACAAAGGCGCACCGTAACCGCTTTATGCCAAAACTGGCGGCCGAACAGGCACATACAAGCGGGAAAAATGGACAGAACACCAGAAGTCCAAGGGGGAGACAAAGTGGTCTCTCTCAACATGGTTACGTATGACGCAGGTGCAGACTCCGTAATCCCGAGTACGTGAAGAAGAAATGACGTCTCTAACAGTGCTGCAAGCAAACCTGCACCGCGCTATGGGTGCATCGGACACCTATAGCCAAAGATGTGCCGAAAGGAACGTCGCTCTTGGTTTAATCTAGGAACCATGGGCAACTACAGGTAAGATCTTTGGTCTTAACAGCAGAAATAGAGAGCTAATTTTTGCCAAAGGTAATTTCAGACCTAGGGCAGCTCTTTCCATTGCGAAAGATATAAAATTCTCTCTCATTCCAGGTTTCAATACTAGGGACCTGGTGGCCGTTTTAATTGAACGCCACAATGGCCATGTGATACATAAGTTCGTATGCGCATCGGCGTATTTTGCTGGGGACATAGAGTAGGGACCACCTACACCAGTACAGGAACTTGTCCAGTACTGCCAAACTCAGCAAGTACATCTTGTTATCGGCTGCGACGCGAATGCACATCACCAGATTTGGGGCAGATGAGACACAAACAAAAGAGGTGAGTTACTGTTAGATTATCTATATAGTAAAGACCTAGTTATTCTAAATAACGGAGATAAGCCCACTTTTAGGAACAGTATACGAGAAGAAGTTTTAGAACTTTCTCTCTCGTCTCCTTTCATACAAAACTTTGTAGAGGACTGGCACGTGTCTGATGAAGTCTGATCATATGCATATTATGTTCAGGCTGCGATGCAACACCGAGTGCGCGCCGGTCAAATACAATAATAAATTAACAAACTGGAGAACCTATAGTGAAAATCTGGCAATCAGAACTGATCTGCTACCAGATTCACCACTAACACCGAGTGATGCGGACGCTGCACAATGTCAGCTTAACGACATCATTATCTCATCCTTTAGGAGTAGTTGTAAGTTAAAGCGCACCGTGATAAAAATAAGCGTACCATGGTGGAATGAAAACC
This sequence comes from Portevinia maculata, assembly GCA_949715645.1. Lineage (NCBI taxonomy): Eukaryota > Metazoa > Arthropoda > Insecta > Diptera > Syrphidae > Portevinia > Portevinia maculata. The sequence goes on along the minus strand of OX454525.1, from coordinate 362,696,610 downwards.
TGGAAATTATCCGGAAGAAGGTGAGAAAACAATTCAACAAATCGAAACGCACCGGCGTATGGGATCAATATCGATCCCTGTTAACCCAATACAACCAAGAGTTGCGAAGATCTAAAAGGGCCTCATGGCGCGCAAACTGCGAAAAGCTGGAAAAACTTCCAGCAGTGGCGCGGTTCCAGAGCGCACTTTCAAAAGATCCTTCGCACTGCATGGGATTGCTCATCAAACCTGATGGAACAATCACAAGCGACCGGGAAGAAACTCTCGCTACCTTGCTGCAAGTTCACTTCCCTGGTTCCCTAATTGTCGATCACACAACTGATCACACTACTGAGGTTTCATATCCAACTAACCTCAGCAGAAATAATAGTTTATCTGGTAAATTATTTAGTCCAGATAAGGTAAAATGGGCCATAAACTCATTTAAACCATTCAAGGTACCAGGAAATGACGGAATTTTTCCAACCCTCATTCAAAAGGGTATGGAATTCTTTCTACCTAACATGATTGCCTTATTTAGGTTCAGTTTCAACTGGGGCTACATACCACGCACTTGGCGGGAGGTCAATGTAGTATTTATCCCCAAACCAGGTAACAAACCTAGTGAACTACCTAAATCCTATCGTCCCATAAGCTAGACATCGTTTTTCCTGAAAACAATGGAAAGAATAATTGACGTTCATATCAGAGAATGCGTAACTATTAGCATGCCTTTACACCCCTGTCAATATGCGTATCAAAAAGGCAAATCAAAGGAAGGCGCCCTGTTAAAACTAACAAATCACATAAACAACGCCTACCGTTGCAAAGAAATTGCACTATGCGCTTTTCTTGACATAGAGGGTGCTTTTGATAACACCGGTTATGATTCAATATCAAATGCTTTAATTCACCGAAAGGTAGACTTTCCCACAATAAACTGGATAAAAGCGATGCTCGAAAGTTGGAAAATTACTGCTTCGTCAAGACAGACTTCAGTATCAGCTATAAAAGGCTGTCCACAGGGAGGAGTTTTATCAACCCTCCTGTGGTCTTTGGTTATAGATGACCTACTTCAAAAACTAAGTAATTTAGGCTACGACATAATAGGGTACGCCGATGACTTGGTTATCATTATTAGGGGCAAAGAATCAAACGTAGTTACTTCACGTATGCAAAAAGCCCTTAAGATAGCTATGGACTGGTGCGTCAAGGAAAATCTCTCCATAAACCCCAGTAAAGCTATCATAGTTCCTTTCACAAAAAGAAGAAATCTCAGCTTAGCCCAGATTTCACTAAATGGCACGACCATTGAGTATTCCGACGAAGTCAAATATCTTGGAGTAATCCTGGACAAAAGACTAAACTGGAACTCTCATATCAACAACAAAATCACTAAAGCTAACAGAGCTTTATGAGCCTGTCGGCGCACATATGGCAGAACCTGGGGAATCTCTCCAAAGATCGTCCACTGGATCTACACAGTGATGATAAGACCCATTATAACATACGCCTCCATTGTATGGTGAACAAAATCCACACAAAAGGTCGCAATAGAGAAGCTCAAAAAGGTACAACGGCTTGCGTGCCTTGGTATCTCCGGAGCCATGCGAACCTGTCCAACGGCTGTCATAGAGGCAACAACAGGAATTACACCTCTCCACATATACATTCAACAAGTGGCGATCCGCAGTGCAATAAGTCAAATACAGTTAAACGAGATAAGTCTTAACGATCATCCGGAACTTAAGACCCTTCTCGATGAACTGCGCGGTCACAGACCGCATTCATAAAACACTATGCCTCAATAAGCGGTTCTCCACGGAGATCCCCAAGAGAGAAGCATGGGTTAGTAATAACCCACCTAACAGCCACAACGGCATAAAGTGGTATACGGATGGTTCTAATATGGAGCGGGGGTAGGAGAGGGAATATACGGACCAAACAAACGCTTTACGACGATACCCATGGGAAAAAATCCCAGCGTATTTCAAGCAGATTTCCACGCCATTCAAGAATGTGCTAGCCACATAAATCTATCTGGTATAAAAGGTGCAACCATCCATATATTCACGGATAGTCAAGCAGCTACAAACGCCCTTAGCTCGCATACGATTGACTCCAAATCAGTCACGTACTGATTCAACACCCTACAGCTATAAGCTATGGTGGGTTCCGGGTCATGTCGGGGTGGAAGGTAACGAAAAGGCCGACGAACTGGCCAGAAAAGGTTCGGAAACACCCTTCATAGGTCCCGAACCCATCTGCTGCACTCCTAGATCAGCAGCAACGGCAGCAATAAAAAGCTGGAAAATGTATCCATCTTTGGGAAAGCATCCCAGGTTTAAGACAGACCAAACGAGCCATTCGCCCTTTCAATAAAAATGCCAGCAAATGCCTAAACCTAAGCAGGCATGATATCAAAAACTTAGTAGGTTACCTTACTGGCCACCATGGTTTACGATATCATCTACACAAAATGAAAATAGTAGACTCTCCTGAGTGCCGACTCTGTCTTGAAGAGGACGAGTCGGCTGAACACATTTTATGTGAATGTCCGGCCCTAAACGGAATTAAAAAGAAGATCTTTTTCAGGGAACAAATGTGCTCCGAGGACATAAAGAATTCTTCTACTAGTAGAATTGTCCGGTTTACACGGAAAGTGGAAACTCTACTAATCTAAATTCCATACGGCACAAAAGATCTTTTTAGGTCGAAGTGCCCCCCTATTTTATCGCCTTGGCGAGCCAGAATTAGAAAAAAAAAACATCCACATCTTGGTACAGCTCATAGAGTTCGCGGTTGTATCTTCTCCTCCATTCGCCCTCCTCGCACACAGGACCAAATATCCGACTGAGTATTTTTCGTTCAAAAGAACCCAATATTAGCTCTTCTTTTCTACTTCTCGTCCAGCACTCGGGCGCCATAAAGTAGGACGGTAGAATTAAGTTTCGATAGATCATGCATTTTGTCATTGGAGTGAGGAGTTTTGAACCCATTTGTTTCGCTAAACCGAAGTAGCAGCGGTTTCCTAATTTAATTACCCGCCGGATCTCCACTAAGGTGTAATTCGTCAAGTTGATGTTTATTGAATATTGCTAGCACTATTTGCTCCAGAGCAAGATTGAGAAGTCACATGGCACAAGTTTGGAATAATTCGGAAGAGCTGCTTCCAAACTGCTTATTACACCGCGTGTTTTCAAGAGTCACGCGACGCAACTGGATCAGATTTGCCAAGATCCCGAATTCGGCCATCGCCACGTAGAGCTCCTATCATATGCGGCTTTAAATTCAATGAAAAGGCGGTGGGTCTTGACTTGAAATTTATTGGTCTTTTCCAGGCCTTAGTGTGAAGATTTGGCCTATGGTTGATCTGCCGGGCCGGAAGCAACACTGGTACGTGCCGATTAGGGTGTAGCAGATCGGCTTTAGACGTTCATACTGTACGTTGGATAGTATCTTGCATATTTTTAGAAATGCCAAACATATATCGACTGAAGTCGTCAGAGGCTTAGCAAAGTCATTATAAAGGTTCGGACATTAACAAATTGATCAGCCCGAAACAATTTATACCAATTCGGGATAAATAATAAAAAGGAAAATTGACTTAGAAAGTAAAAATTAGAAAAATTGTAGGTTCATCAAATTGAGACTTGCTTTCGTGAATATGTACCTATAAGTATAAAAATACATTTAAGTTCCACTGAAAATCAGCTGTTTCGCAAAAAAGTGGTAACAACGCCGTTTATAGTTGAGTAAGAGTATGATTCCAATTGGCTTCCTAACAGATTTCTTAATTAGATTCGTGCACGAAGAAGTGGATATCGAAGTCATGGTTTAGCCTGCCTTGAGCCCGGACATGAATTGAATTCGTTTGGGGATTGCTGGGGAAAAAGAATGGGATGCCACCTACCCTTCCAGGGACAGCGGCCTGAGATCTGCTCTGATCGAGGTAATGAGATAATTTGGACCACATTATAGTAACAAATTTTATCCAATGTATGCCCTGGGAATAACTGTTTTTTTTTGGATGCACAGGGAGGCAATACCAACTATTAAAGCAACAAGAACACAACAATAACAAGGGTGATGGCATGTGAGGTCGGCCATCTTCAGTAGTCGGCCGGCGCGCCATAAAATGATGCGTAATAGCAAATGCGTTTGTTAAATACACACAGAATTTTTTTCCCCCAAAAGGCTAACGGTTTTCCTGTCTGTGAGCAAAGTCAGGATGCCATGCAGCTGCCAGTTTCTCCTTGATAATTGTAATTTGATTCAAGTTCTTGGAAGTCGTAAATTTGTCATTTTGAGTTTAAAAAAAATAGTGCAAGTGTCAGAAACCCTCCATAACTAGTAAAATACAAATACTATCGGTAAGTACATTTTATGATTTTATTTGAGTTGTCTACAGTTTCTTTTCATTGGTTTTTGCCCGAAAGTGGAGAAAAAAAATTATTTAAAATAAATACAGAGGGGGCCGACCTAAAGAGACATTTTTTGCATGGTTCTTCTAGGCTCGGCCACCCCCGGCCGACTATAGAAGACTATGTTTTTTTTGTTTTTGCTTAAGCTACTATGCAGATTGAAGGTTTACGTCATCCTACATTCATTTTTGACAAAACTTCCATGTTTTTTTGCTTGGTTTCAGTAGTCGGCCTCCTGTTATCACATTGAAAGAATGGGTGGTCGACTTCGGAAGACAGATATTGTTAAGTCGGCCGCTCATTTTTTTACAATAAATTTTTGAGTTTTTTTTTATATTTAGAGTTACAAAACAGGTTTAAATTTAGAAATGAAGAAATTATTATTATTTATTCAAGCATTATAAAAAATGGAAAATTCAAAAGAAGGGGCTAAACGCGATTTCCATAAGTACCCGGAAGAAGCGCTTACAGTAGCATTAAAGAAGATTCGGGAGGAAAGCTGGTCAATTAGGAAAGCCAGTAAAGAATTCGGGGTACCAAGGACAACAATACAAGACCGTATTCATGGCAGGGCTGCCGAAAAACCGAGGCAAATGAGGCCGGATATTGTGCTGAGTACGGCCGAAGAAATAAGTCTTGTAGATGCTAGTGAATTTGGCGAAATGTGGCTTTCCCCAAAAACCTAACGATAATCAATTGCCAGGTAAGGGTTGGTATTACGGTTTTCTCAAGCGCCATCCCGAACTGTCCCTCAGAACACCAGACGGTCTATCAAAAGGCCGGGCAATCGTTAGCGAGGAGTCAGTAAGGAAGTGGTTTGAAGATTTAAGGAATTATCTTCATGAAATAGATGCTCTAGATATTCTGGAAGACCCTTCCAGAATTTTAAATGGGGATGAAACATCGTTTTGCCTATCTCCGAAAACTGGTATTGTGTTAGCGCCAAAGGGTTGGAAAAACCCTTACAAAGTAAGCTACGGAAACGAAAAGGAAACAGTGACCGTTCTGTTTGTGTTCAGTGCTGATGGCAAGACTTTACGACCTCTGATCGTGTTTCCATACGTGCGTCTCCCGAAAGCGCTAATAAAAAGCATGCCTAAAACATGGATTTTAGGTAGATAAGAAAGTGGCTGAATGCGTTCTGAGAGCTTTTTTGAGTACGTGGCGCACAGTTTTAATGGGTGGCTAAGAGAAAACAACATCAAAAAGCCGATTGTTTATTGTCGATGGTCACAAATCACATCTCACCATGGAGCTGAGCGATTTTTGCCGGAATAATGGTATTTTCTTGTATGCCATTTTGCCAAACACGACACACATTACCCAGCCAGCCGATGTAGGCGCATTCAAAGGGCTTAAGCAGGAATATAAGACCACAGTTCATAAATGTCAAAGCATACCTGGCAATGCAGGGGAAGCCGTCACCAAAATAACATTTGCGAAGTTCTGAAGCTAGTGTTGGAAAGCTCGGATAGAAGTGAAATAATCAAAAAACCTGATGCCATCGACTTCTCGAAATGCGTGCGAAACGTATTGGGGGAAGCTGCACCTAAATACGGAAAACATAGTAGTCACAGATCATAGTTTCGATGAAACGAAGAAAGTTCTAGCTTCGGCAAAGGAAGGATTTCTTTAAAACAACGTTGACTATGAAGTTGTGATGAAGATAGATAGATGGAGCGTAGTCACCTTAGTAAATCTGTGCCAAATGACACCATGGCGCCCATAGATGGTACGATTGAGCTTCCTACGGATATTTCGGCTTCCTTGCCATCTACATCAACACCATCGGGCCCGTCTGAGCTAGATGGAACCATTACCGGCACCTATCTGATAGCCAGTACAGGAGAACTCCAACTTGTTTTTTTTCTATAATAATGTCTGAAAGCGGCATTTTTTTAATTTTCGAAGAAAATTATTGTGTTTTTCGTTTTTATACCCTATTCTAAGGGTATATTAATTTTGACGCATAGTTTGTAACATACCTTAATATTGCCCGTAGACCCCTAAAAGTTACTATATTTATGATCAGCATCGATAGTAATGTCGATCTAGCCATGTCCGTCCGTCCGTCCGTCCGTCGGTCGGCAAAAATTATCCCTTTAAACTGGACCTAGAGAGCTGAAAGTTTAACCATATACTCTCTAGGGTCCCGAAATAATCAAGTTTACGAATTTTTGAAATCCGCCCACAGACACGCCCACAAACTCAAAAAAACAAAATTTTGGAAAAAATCGAATTTTGAGCTAGAAAGCTGAAATTTTTTACATATGATCTATGACTCCTATAACTGCTCGGGATACAAAATTTTCAAAATCCGCCCACTGACACGCCCACAAATAAATAAAACAATTTTTTTGAAAATCCAAAGTTTGAGCTAGGGAGCTGAAATTTATAATATATACTCTCTAGGGGCCCTTTATGCTTATGTGTTAATTTTTTTTAAATCCGCCTACTGACACGCCCACAATTAAATAAAACAATTTTATTGAAACACCCAAGTTTGAGCTAGGGAGCGTTTTTTTTGATAAAATCCCTTAAATGTTATATAACAAAATATGTAGAGCGTTCTTAACAATTCAACCATACGTAGACTTTTGTCACACCCACTTATGAGGGATAGGAATAAGAATAGGGTATCCAACAGTTCGCCCAAGCGGACTGTAGCTCGTCCCTATGTTTATGTTTTTATAAGGTTAGGAAATGACATATCTTGTGCATTTTATTTCGAATGATATTTAATGTAATAAACATTTCTTTTTTTAAATGAGTTTGTATTATTATTGTTTTTATAAATTAAAATACATACATTGAAAATTAAAAAAAATCTGCTTTCCTAACTTGGTCACAACATTGAAAATACAGAAGTAAAAATGGGGGCCGACTACTGAGTACTTATGTGGCCGACTACTACAGTTAGGGCGGCCGACTACTGAAGAATGTGGTTTTCATTTACATTTTTGTACATAGTTTAAATTGGGTAACAATTATACTTAAAAAACCTAGAAATACCTAATTTACACATTTTAAATATTTACTTAAGCCAAATAGTCTATTCACATTTTGAATAACGGATTTTTAAAAGCAAGTCAAACCTAAAATTAAAATTAAGGGGCCGACTACTGGTGCCATCACCCAATACAAATATAAAATGTTGTTTTATTAAGTTTTGACCATTTCCCTTATTTTATTTTATTTGTAAGTTCTTCCGTTTTTTACACGAATTATTTATTTTTATACATAGGTACTAATAAACAGAACTGTGGTTAAACAATTTTTTTTTTCGAACTCGCTTGAAGTAATGTCAAAATTTCATGGTGTGACACTTATTTTGTAACTCAGTGTATTTTTGGATGTCTTTACTCCAAAAAGCTATCCAATGTCTAATTATATACATATGTATACTCTTGTACATCTCAATATTCTCAGATGAAATAGCAAAATAAACGTTTACAAGTTTACACATGCCACAACATACAATATGCACGCGTGTCATCTTATGTTATTAATGTCAGACGACACAGCGAATTTGGTTGTCTCGTGTCATACCACAGAGAACAGCGATTCACGGGCGCATACAATGCGAGAAAACTTTTAGATGTCAACATGGAGTTGACATTGATCGCACTTGAAATGGTGGTATTCGCATCTTAATTCTAAGCGACCATAGAAATGTCGACTCAGTCGCCCACCCGAGAGAAAGATCTCTTGAAATTAAATTGATAAATTTTCTAAGCAAACTTTGAAATAGATACTATTCTTATTAGATGCTTGCTGGTGGATGGAAGAGAAAATACGGTCTGTGTGTGACAACTCAAGCGCCGAGCGATTCGGAATCTTTATTAGAAACGGTGATGGACCACTTTTCATGTTAAGTATTCGCCATCGTATCGGCGGCAATTTATTTGCAAACATAATCGCTGGTAGTCGCGCGAACGTTGTATAAATACATGGCGGCGTACAAATGTCACAGTTGTTAGGTTCGCGTTTTGTTCGGTTGACTGACTGTTCGTTTGCTAGAAAGCATGTCAGTGGCAATTTGTTCATGTGGCACATTTTTTTGTTAAGTTCAACTACGTATCTGTACTTGTGCCGTCTGAAGTATTTATGCGATTTTCTGACAAATAAGCATTGAAGAAGATGGAGAGAAATATTTGACACTTGTTTGTTACATATTTGTAGCTTATTACACTATTTTTTTTGGTTTTCGAGAAAAAAAGAGAGAAAATAAATGAATGAAGTATTTTATGTGCATCATTGTATATTTTGATTTCTAATGTATATTTACTATATCGATTTAGGTAGGGTGGCGACGGTTCAGAAGAAAGTGTCCTGGCTTATGAGCCGCTCGGTGCAGGTTGAATTTCCATGGGGAATAACAACATACGCCACCCATTAAGGAGAGAAACAAATGGCACATTATTTTCTCCAACCTTTACACCAAAAACAGGATTTCTGTTCGGTTGTACAATGGACCATTACCGAGTCTGGGTGCCCTGGGATTTGGATTTCCTTTTTTGAAAAAAAGATAAAAAAATAAAATAAAATGTAAATGCATGTAAATGTACATATATCAAAATAGAGTAATCCAACAAGAGGTAGCATTGTGTGGTCTCCTGGCTTCAATCCTTCTGTCGACTGGACAGCATGTAGGCCTAAGATCTTTATACAAAATGCGATGGTTGCGAATGGGCCCAATTTCTTCGATCGTCTCGAAATAAACACACCTGGGGTCTATTTGTCAGATCGTATGACACATTCACCAACTTTTGAATCATTCAACACATACAATTGTCTGTTGATCAGATTCATTTGGACGTGTTGTATGATGTAAGACATAATTTAAATTGGTTACAATTTTATAAATGTTCGCTTTGAAATATTCATTTAAAGTAATGTACATATTCGTATTCTTTACAGACGATGAAGCCATCATTAGCGAGGATCAAACGTCCCTGCAACGGAGGGGAATGGGTATCGTATTAGTCCGAAAAAAAACCAGGATACTTGTGCTGCTCGTTCTCGGATCCAGTCCGACCTATTTCAGACATTAATATGAATGGAAGAGTGATTCCTAAGTGTGAAATGTTCAAATATCTGGAATCTATGAATAGCGAAGCAAGCTGTGTAGAATACATCAATCATCGCGTAAGCGTAGGGTGGATGAAATGGTGCAAAACTCAGCAATCTTCTGTGATGGAAAACTGGCCTTAAGCCGAAGGGAAGGCTCTTCACCGCATATACGGTTCACAATGTTGGACAGCGTACAATAAGTATGAGGGCAAATTAACGGCAGCTGAGATGAAGATCTTCGCGTGACATCAGTAGTAACAAAGATTAATCTAAATGATGTTCCAAAATTCGCCGAAGCTATCACTTCAAACAACCTATCTCAAAAAGGCAATATCAATCAACGTTTCCCTACAAACGCAAAAGAGAAACAGTTTTAGGCCTGCCTCCTGGATCACAGAAATACATTAACACCAGCATTTGATTGGCCTCAGTGACGAAGTGAGTTAAAAATAGAAGGCCGGTCGTTAATTTCTGAGGTCGAATCGGCGTACCCCCACGAGCAGTGCAGGTTCAATCCCCATGAGGAACAACAACATACGCCAGCCATTAAAGGAGAGAAACGAATAACGCCTTGTTTCTCCAACCTCTACACCAAAAAGAGGATTTCTGCCTGGTAGTACAATGGACCATTACAGAGTCTGAGTGCTCTGGAATTATAATAACTGATACCACTGCGCCCACTATTCTAGCTAAAACAAATTAAAGATTGGGTTTAATAAACGAACTACGTATAAAAATGTTGCTTACAACGCCGTAAGTAAATTTCGGTAATTCACGGCATGCAAGAAAAGTCCAGAAAGCGATCTTCAATCACTGCAATTTTTTAGAATTTGAACACATTCTTTAAACGTTGAAATCTCCTGTCAACGTGCAGTTCACTAATGTCCTGTAAATTGCTGCATATTGCAAGGAAGAACATTCTGATTTTGTGAAAGGTAACAAATTGTGTTTGTGGAGTACTTGCACAGAAATTAAGCAAACAACCAATTTAATAATGTTAATTCATTTACTTCTTCGTCCAATACAATTAAAATAACTTATTGAAGTTTACTACAAGAAAAGCTTAATAGAATAGAAGGTTATTTCAACTTGGATGGTTAGCGCAGAATGCTGAATACATTTTTTATCATCCCGCTCGAAGTAAAAAGACCATCAACATTTTATTTGACATTTGAGGTGAGGTGCGTTTCCATACACATCATGTTGTGCTTTTGTTGTAGGCCGCTACATGTTCAATGAGGTCTGAAATTCAATTCTTAGAATTAGATGACGTTTTTGAAATCAGATTCAGATTGCTAAGACAGCTACTTATTCCCAAGGTAAGATATTTAGGTGTCTGTCTTCTGATTTGCTTCATGACTCTTTTACTCTACTTAAGTAAATTTTAAAGTTAAATGGTAACATGAAGAATACTCCTTCACTCACTAGTAGTATTCTCATTGAGCTTCACAGATATGTTATTGGCTCGGCTAATATATAAAACATAGGGACTGGCTACAGTCCGCTTGGGCGAACTGTTGGATACCCTATTCTTATTCCTATCCCTCATAAGTTAAGAACGCTCTACATATTTTGTTATATAACATTTAAAAGATTTTATCTAAAAAAAACGAAGCTTTTGTAAGAAAAAACGCTCCCTAGCTCAAACTTGGGTTTTTCAATAAAATTGTTTTATTTCATTGTGGGCGTGTCAGTAGGCGGATTTAAAAAAAATACGAATGAGCATTAAGGGCCCCTAAAAAGTATATTTTATAAATTTCAGCTCCCTAGCTCAAAATTTGGATTTTCAAAAAAAAAAAAATTTAATTGTGGGCGTGTTTTGAAAATATTTACACATGAGCATAAGGGCCCCTAGAGAGTATGTATTATAAATTTCAGCTCCCTAGCTCAAACTTTGGATTTTCAAAAAAAAAAAAAATTAATTGTGGGCGTGTCAGTAGGCGGATTTTGAAAATAATTACACACGAGCATAAAGGGCTCCCAGAGAGTATATATTATAAATTTCAGCTACCTAGCTCAAACTTTGGATTTAAAAAAAAAAAAAAATTAAGTGTGGGCGTGTCAGTAGGCGGATTTTGAAAATATTTACACATGAGCATAAAGGGCCCCTAGAGAGTATATATTATAAATTTCAGCTCCCTAGCTCAAACTTTGGATTTTCAAAAAAATTGTTTTATTTAATTGTGGGCGTGTCAGTGGGCGGATTTTGAAAATTTTATCTCCCGAGCAGTTTTAGGAGTCATAGATCATATATAAAAAATTTCAGCTTCCTAGCTCAAAATTCGATTTTTTCCAAAATTTTGTTTTTTTGAGTTTGTGGGCGGATTTCAAAAATTCGTAAACTTGATTATTTCGGGACCCTAGAGAGTATATGGTTAAAATTTCAGCTCTCTAGGCCCAGTTTAAAGCCCTAATTTTTGCCGACGGACGGACGGAGGGACGGACGGACGGACGGACGGACGGACATGGCTAGATCGACATTACTATCGATGCTGATCATAAATATAGTAACTTTTAGGGGTCTACGGGCAATATTAAGGTATGTTACAAACTATGCGTCAAAATTAATATACCCTTAGAATAGGGTATAAAAATGTTATATCTGAGGGTAACTTCTCTAGATCAGCATTAGCCTTTACATTTTTATTAAAAACAAAAATAAAAGGTAAACCCGCTTCTTCATAAAAAGAATATATGTAGTAAGGTGAAGATTGTGTCAATCTAAAGTAATATGGTAAAACTATAATGAAATGATTTTCACTTGAACAACAATTCTAAGTCAGAGACACTTAAATCACTTCTCTCACATAATGTGTACACATAACAACTATAGACATGCACTCCCGACCACTTAATTAAGAGCACTTAATTTTTTTTGAAAATATGACGACATTTTGTAAACCTTTCTCTAATCTGGAGAAAACCTTTTCAAAAGAAAATGCCTGTCTCTAAACAAATGGTAGGCAGTGTAAAGAATGGCTGTTATTAAATGAACATATTTTGATGAAGAATTGTTTTTGATCGACGGAACGCCTTGTATATAAATATATGCTTACAAGAACCGCATGTCCACGCTGCTGGAGATATTTTGTGTGGTTTAGTGTGTTTTGTGGAAGTTAGTAAGTTGAATGTCATTATGCCATTGCAGTCAGTGCCTTCAATTAATTTGGGTTGATATGATTTTTCAAAAGTTAATAAAATATATATAAAATATTAATTTTTATTATGTGTTTTAGAATATTGTATCAGATTTATAAAAATAAATAATAGAATATAATTCTGACAGGGTTTTTTGAAGACCGTCCGTAGACGGTTATAAAGGTTTGCGTCAAAAATGTTCTTTCTAGTGGTTTAGTAAAAACATGCGCAAGCATTCTTTCAGTAATATGCGTACACGACGGCCATTTTCCATCGTTTTACAGCTGACGCATTAATTGTTTTCTGGTGGCAATGTCTCCGTATTCCGGGAATGACAAACTTCGTTCTCTGTTATGTGTTTTGCTTCTCGATAATTTGTCCCTACAGTTGTTTATTTATTTATTTATTCAATCAATCAGATATAATTATCTTATAAACTATCGAAATACACATCTATGAGGCTCATACTATATAATACATACAACATAATTGCATTCAAAAATTCGATGAAAAATACGACAGTAGTTTAACTTTCAAAGAAAATCTACTATAATGGAAATTTTTATCGCAGATAATTCAGTCAATCTCATTTCGGCCATCAGGTTTCCAAGATATGTTACTTCTCTAGATGATTCTGCTTGTGTTGTTTAAATATCCACTGACTTTTGCTTTTGAGAACGATAGCCGATTGCTGCCCCAAGCCCACCTAGTTTGAAAACGTATCGCGTATACGATACTCTATCCATCTCGTCGTTTGCATGATCAGCATAGCCTGGGAGACCGAGTGTGTCTTTTATGTACAATAATCCATAGGTCTCTGTACATTGCAAGAAGCTTAAAACACGCTCCACAGGTAGCCAATGCTATAAAAACTCTTCTTGAACTGAGCCAGTCGATTTATAGTAAAAGCGATGACCGGTCTGGTCGCCATCGTCAGGTATATTTTCGACTTGAAGTCCTCCGCTGGGTAGCCTCACCTATCGCACCTATCAGTGCGCTAATCGCTTTCGTTTCGACTGATCCTTCTTAAATTTTCTTAACAGCTCCTTGAAATTGTTGATTTTGATTTCGTGGTCCATACAAACGTCATCAACATACACTGCAACGACTGTGAACTCTTCTTTGCTTGATCCCTAGTAAAGACATGTATCATATGTGGCCGGTTTCAGACCTAGACCAAAAGTGTTTCATCCAGCTTTTTATGCCACTGACGCCGTGTTTGTCGGAGCCGATAAAGTACCCTTTTCAGCCGACACACTTTTTTACCTTCTTTGAGCCTCTGTCCAACTTCCTTTAGGTACTAACATCTGTAACTCCAGCTGGAAGTATTCCGGAGGATCCATGTAGATCTCCTCCTCTAAGTCGCCATTTAAAAAAGCTGCAATTAGGTCCATCTAATAAACTGTCAAATGTTTACGAACAGGCAATGCAATTAGAAGTTCCCAAGTATTATCCTTCAGAACTTGACCCTCTGATCCAGGCACTGCTTCCTTGAGTGACTGCTCCCCGATGTTCGCCTCTTTTTCTTCTTCTCCTCGTCTCCATCAAGGCTCTGTTGTTCGATTTTTTTTCCCTTTAGTGATAGCAATACAGTTCTCGCTTGATATATCCTTCGACCTTTTTTGTTCTGCCCTTGGAACTCAGAGACAAAACCTTGGTATCTGCACCTGATATCGACTCGGCTTTCATATTTTGCAACAGGAACTGCAAAATATTCTTCTCGATGGTCAGTTTGCGTCTCTACGCGAGCTTTGTACTCCTTTTGCACTCAACCTCACTCTATTCAGAAAGAAAACTTCGCACCATCGGCTGCTATCATTTAGTTTCTTTCGTTAATAAAACCACCCATATTTGGTTTGCACAGAAAGACCATTCTTGGTATTTTCCATGTGGTGGAAAATATCACAGGGAAATGAAATTTGTTATTTATTTTATTTTGAAATTTGTGTACATTTGGACTTGTTTTTAAAGGAAAACGTTTGGAGGGTTAAAGGTTAAAGATCAATTCGATCATATCTATTTCGGCCACCTGTAACTGTAACAAATGTAGCTCCTTGTTTGCACCAAAACAAAATTACGCCCCTGTGCATTCTGATAAAACAAAAAGTTCGTGACTTAAGGATTTTCCTCTGTATGTTTTTGAAATTCTTGTTATTCTGCACCGTATAACGTGGGCAAATAAACGAATCAATACGAATACCAACTACTTAGTCAACTTTTGCATCTAGGTACATGGATATCTTCAATTGCGTGCAAACATAAATAGCGCTAATATTATATGTGAACGAAACAAATCATTTCTTTCACTTTATGCATTCCAGCCGTGCTATATTTTGGCGAATGGAAAACTTGTCATGCGAAACCTGATGGTAAAAAAAGAATGTGTCGAGAGAGACCATAATAACAGTTTAATGCGTTCTGCCATTTTGTACGTACATGTTGCACCTATTTTGCCACTGAAAATAATAGAGACTTCAGTTATGTTTCTGACAAAAAGCCCTCCAGAGATTGTATGAAAGTGACAGTCCACTGTATATCCATGTGTAGTATATCAATGAACTTATGTATGAATACGCTTACACACAATATATATCAACATACTTGTACTCATATGAATAACTTCAAATCACTTCAACCCAATTTTTGTAATTCAACATTTTTGATTAAATTTACCGAATCAAGAAAAACATTAATATTGATTGCATTCCACATGAAAAATATTTCTTTGAAAAAAGAAGGAAAACAACATTAACCACATCAAATCCATTGAACAATTTTCACCCATCCGCCAAAGTGTTCGTGATTGTGTGCCAAGGGTGGATACAGAGAAATTTAATTTTTCGCATTACAAATTGATTTAATTAACGTTACCAAGTCTCGGCTAAATGTATATAAATTTTCCTCTAAGCGCAAAAGTGGACGATTTATTATTTTGCGCCCAGTTATAATACTGCACACCTAATTGCAATTTGTTGCATTAAATGTGCGATCGTGTTCTCTGCCGCTAAGGAAGTGGCACACTGCATACTGCATAGTGTACGTTTCTGTATATGACCAAGTGTACTCGTATGCATGCAAGTGTTTCCGACTGTGAATGTTAAAAAAAAAAAAAAAAAAAATCTAAAAAAAAAACTGTTTGTCAACGAAATAAATGACTTCATAAATCAAACAGAGGACGTTTTTGAGCTGAAAACAACATTACAAGATTTGAATATAATCCACCGCACATTAGGTCATTAATGAGCAGCGTGCAGAGCAACTATGGTAACATAATCACAATGACTTTGGAAACATGTTTGCTGACAGTTCAACACATGCCCCTTATTAGGGTTACATTGGGGATGTTTGGTAATTTAGAACCAAGCATTTCTTAAACAGTGCACCTTTCTCACCCAATGAACTAATCCAAACTTACCCTTTGGGGCAACGATCAATGCAGAACAGATATATGAAGGTATTTCGGGAATGTTTATGGTATCCGGCGGAATGTCATATCGTGTGCACTGTGCAGGCTATAATTCTACGACAACAGATTTGTATTGATGTTATACACAAAAGCCGCATTTTGTGGTGGGCACGAGTATGTCTTGTAGAAACACTTGTCAATTTATGTCTATCCCCATAAAATCAATCGGAGAAGATTAATGAGACAATTTATGTGTAGGTTCATGACATTTGGCGTACGCTGAACCACAAACAAGGGTTATTAAATTGAAGGGGGATTTCTAACTAGGTATTATAGTTTAACATAAAGCAATACTTATCGGACTATAGTAATTCCTAAAATACATCTTTGACAGACAGGTTTTAAGGGTACGCCGCCAGAGCTTTGTTGTATGTATATAGTAAATAAACATGCGTGTATGTATGTTCTTTGTAGTAAGTAGAACGCTCCAAAGCCATGCTGTCAGTTATGAGGACCATCGCAAAACTGTTTGGCCAGCAAGTGTGACTTTCATTTACATACCATAGGGTAGGGAGTAATAATATTAGCAGTGTTTTATTATCGCCAATGATCTATACGGATCATCAATTTATAGGCCTGGCAACAATAACACATTACATGAGGTGTTTGAGCAGTGTGCTGCGTTGTCAAAAAAAAATTCTGTGTTTCTTTTTTCGTTGAGAGCGTGATTGGAGCGCGTTCCATTAGGTCTGAATAAAATGAACGGCTAGTTGGTCTGAGGAGCTGTCAGCTGAATTGAATTGAATTGAATTGAATTTTATTTATTAAATAAATGTGATTGTTAATCATATGACAGTGAAGTGCTCAAGTGTCTTTCGTAAATAAATCGGAGCGGCGTGAGCTTAATCTGATCAGAGCATACTCGACGTGCCGAGGCTCTGCTCAATATCACATTTTATGATCTATAAATTATTTCTCACTATTTATCTCTAATTTCCTGTCTGTTACTTCTGATCCAATCCATTCCTTTGCTGATGACCGTACCCTCAGCATCTCATATTCGCTTCTTGGGGCAAAACTATAAAAAAAATTAACATCGCCATTAAAATGTTATACGCGTTTATCAACACAAGATCAAAACTATCTACTGAAAACAAATTAATAATTCATAAGGTTATTTTTAAAGTCATTCTTCTTTATGGGTGCCAAATATGGAGAAATTGTGCAAAATGTCACATTAAGAAGCTGCAAATAGCTCAAAATAAAATATTAAAAATGATGTTGAATCTACCATGGCATTACCCCACCCTAGATTTCCACAGAAGAGCGAATGTTGAAATAATTTATGCTATAATCCAAAAACTAACCGATAACTTCATAAGTAAAAATAATTCTTCGGAAAATCCCCTTATCAATCAAATGAGTCTTTAAATTCCATCTTATGTTGTTCCTGTTTATACACTTACTTATGTGTTTGTATATAAATATATATATATCTATTTATTCGCTTATTTATTTATTTGTCTTTTTATTTATTTATTTATTTATTAATTAATTATTTATTAATTTATTTGTTTATTTGTTTGTTTGTTTGTTTGTTTGTTTATTTATTTATTTATTTTTTTATTTGTTTATTTATCTATTTATTTATTTATTGATTTATTTATTATTTATTTATTTATTATTTATTTTTTTTAATTCATTTTTATTTATTTATTATTTATTTATTTAGTTAATTTTTTTTTTATTTTTTTTTTTAAATTGGAGGTTTTTCTCACACTTTCCTTCAAAATGATTATTATTTGCTAAATCATAATTCTCTCCAGATTTGTTAAATATATTGTTTCAGTAAGATACAAAAAGATCATATCTCTGTACTTTTATATAAAATGTGTGGCAGCGTACCGAATGTAAATCATTATTATGCGAAATAAATCTATCTATCTATCTTCTTGGGTCACGCCCCTCTTCTTAGGGTGTGAAACTGTAACGACAACGTATGTTAAGCTCATTTAATTCCGATAACTAATGCTTCTAAAACGCAATGCTGTCTTCTGTCATTAAAGCAATACCCAAACATACTGCCATTATCCATAAATGGCATCTGCATCGCTGAAACTGAAAGACTTCCCATTATCGGTATGTGTGTTAATGACAACCTCCGTTGGAATGACCACATATTTGATGTCGTCAAGAACGCTGCGAAATGTCTAGGGTTCCTTAAGCAATGTAAGAAATATATTACCCCCTTCTGTGGTGGCTACAATTATTTAAAAGGCGTTTATTCGCCCGAAACTCGAGTACAACGCTCATATATCTGGTCTGGTGCACCAATAACTTATTTGGAGCTACTTGACAGGATCCAAAAACGTGCGATAAAACTCATTGGCGACCGAGACATAGCGAGATCGATTGACTCTCGTTGTCATCGTCGTAATGTGTCCTGCCTTTCGTTATTTTATCGTCATTTCCACCATAAGTGCTCAAACGAAATAGCCAGTTGCATTCTACCCCTAGAACATTACAACCGCAATACCCGCCATGCAATGAATGGTCATCAGTTAACCACGTACAGTGAAGTTCAAAGAATCTTTCCTCAGCCGTACAACACGAATGTGGAAGACTCTTCCGCGCTCTATTTATCCTTCACATTATAACAAACATGCAAACATTTAAAACCATCGTGCATCGGCATCTCTCCTTTTCTTCTAATCCTAATTTCCTTGACCTTAACGCCCGCGCTGTGTAGCCAATTCATGATTATGGTCTACATTATAAAAAAAGGTGCCTTAAGTGCTAATAGGTTGTCATTTTATTCCTAAATTTATGTTGCCATACGAACATTTAAATAATTTTAAAGAGCCAAATATTATTAGACTATATTTTTTCTATGAAATGGGAAACCTGCGCTTGTTTTCATCAGTGCTTAAGACTATGAACCATTATCAAATAAAATTAAAAAGGTTTGGCAGTCAAATTCAATCCATATACTGCGTCTGCTCGAAAAATGTTTAATGGCCGAAAGCGTATAATTTTAATTTAATGGAAATTTTTGATTGTATGGTAACTCCGGAGTAGATTTCAAATTAGAAATTCAGCTGTGCAAGTGTTCTATGATCCATTTATTATCGGCGGCAGAGCTACACAGATCGTACGTCATAATAAAACACGGATATTATTGATTGGCAAAATGTCAGATATTTGAAAATAGCAACCGGTCAAGAGAAGTTCAATAATTGAAAGTGTCTGACAGCAAACATGAATTAGATGTTTTGTCGTAAAGTACCAATGATTACCAATTATTTGAGAGCATCTAACGCTGTTTGACTCTTCATGTAATGTGCCGAATCGGGGCGAATCCCTTGAATGGTGTCTAAAATGCGATTCTACAAAAATTGATTAACGTCAAACTTCTGCTCTGACCACTTCCTTGCTGCGGCTAAAGTGCTCGACTGTCCAACGAAAAGAAGCTGCGAACTGCCCAAAACAAGAAATTCGACGTTAGGCGCCTTAGCACACCTGGAGTAGTTAGAGTCTACAGAGAGCGGATGAGCGAGAGACTCTCCTCTGTGCACTCTCCACCCATGATATATGCTTTTACGGAAGAAAGTGGCAGAAGACGTGGGTACCTTTATAAAAGCATCAGCGCAAAACAAGGGCAGCGAGGGAAGAGTATCGAGCCAGGAGAAGGAGGAGAAGAAGATTCTGCGTAGAAAGAAGAGGGTGTACGCAGTCTCCTAGCTCAAGGAAATCAAAGAGTCTCGCGATCGGAAGAGCACTCGCAGATTTTACAAGAAAGCGAAGCAACTGACAGCGGGCTGTAAGACCGGGATGCAGGCTTTTCGAAACAGCAACGGAAAGCTAGTACCGGAAGCGCAGGGAATAGTAGATGTATTTAAGCTGAATATCCAACAGCTGCTAAATGGGCATCATGTATAGAGAGTGATAGAGCAAGAAGAGAACGCACGTCCTTTCAATGAAGAACAGATTTCACCACGCAGTATAGAATTGATTGGCTTGGCTATAAGAAAATTTAAGAACAATAAGGACGCCGGTTCTAATGGCTAACCAGAGGAGCTTTTTAAATACGGAGGAGATGTTTTGGTTTTGTGTATGCACCGAATCATCCATCAAGTAAGGGTGGAAAAGAGCATGACTTCACTATGCTCCATATGCACCATCTTCAAAAAAAAAAAACGATTGTATGTCTTGTAAGAACTATCGAGGCATATCCTTGCCAAATGTCACATATAAGATTCTATCCGATGTACTGTGTGAACGTCTAAAGCCACACTGCAACACACTAATCGGCACGAACCAGTGTGCCTTCCGGCCCAGCAAATTTGCACAGTGAAAAGACCAACAAATTTTAAGTCGAGACTCACCATCTTTTCATTATCTTTAAAGCTGCATATGATAGCATTCATAGAAAGGAGCTCTCCATTGTGATGGCCGAATATGGGATCCCGGCAAAATGGACCTAGTTGTGTCGCGTGGCACTTGAAAACACGCATTGTAATACGCAGCTTGGAAGCAGCTCTTCCGAACTCTTCCAAACTTGCATCTGATTTGGAAAAAATAGTGCGCAGGGTAGGTGTCAACATGGAAGGCACTATTCTCAATTGATCCATCCAACTACTGCGGTATGCGGACGATATCGAAATCATCGGGCGTTCCGAGCTTGCCATGTTAGAGGCTGAATCCTGGACGATAAGTAGGAAAGAAGAGCTTATATGAGATTCTTTTGAAAGAAAAATACCCCCCTAGATATTTGGTTCTGCTTGCGAGGAGGAAAAGATATAACCGCGAACTCTATGAGATGTACCAACATGCGGATGTAGTCCAAAAAGCTAAATCATCTAAAGACCACATTGGTTCGGCCATATTGAGCGGTTCATCCTCCAGTCAAGAGGATCTTCGACTATTAAACAATATATATGTTTTTTGGCATTTAACACCATCAATATGCTATCTTTGCTTTTCGGATTTGTAACTGGCTTCCAACTTTTGAAGAGTCTCAGCTAAAGGCCCATCCATATTTGCTTCTGCGCGCTTAAGTTAAGCAATGGAGCGAAAATGCCCCCCATAGGCATTGCACTGTTTATGGGATGAGTTGCGAAATCTCAAGTAGAATAAAGTCGATCTCCGAAATCTTATTCTATATTATTACTCTTTTGTTCTACTATATAATTGGAAATAAAGTCGAGAATAGAAAATGGTGAATTTCGACATTACTTCCGATTTCTTATGGAAATAAAGTCGATCGACATTATTTAAATCTGATTTATTACACGGCACCGGTAAATAAATCCATCGATTTCGATTTGAATATTTCCTTTGTTTGTAATGATTTCATTTACTTTCATTTTAATTGTTTTTATTTGCACTCACTCACTCACAACACTTCGCGCGAATTGTAACCATTATTGCAAAAATTAATATATTCATTCGAGATTTTTTTTTTCTAGATTTTTGTATTTCGAGAGTATGCTTTCGGGATTTTTTTTCGAGATTTTTGCTTTCGAGATTTTTACTTTTGAGATTTTTTTTCTGGATTATTGTTTTATAGATTTCGTGGTAAACCCGGTGTATCTCTCTCCTTGTTTATACTCTTTGTAGGCAACATAAAACGTTAGAGAACAGCTGCTTAAGTTTTAAGAAGAAATTATGGGCACTTTTCCTTTCGACAATGCTTCTGGTAGCTTATCGTTCGGTTTTGACACTAGCCTAACCTCACTTAAGTTCGTTTTAGCTGGCCCTTAAGTAACAACCACCTTTTATCCTCCAATATCTTTTGCATTCTGGATGGCTTTTTTCTAAAATGCTTATTCGGTCCACTTTGCCTAATCGACTTCAGGAGCTAAAATGATGATAATTTTGGCAGGATTATCCATATACCGCTTGATGTGGACCAATGAGGTTGACGTGTTTTAGTTTTTCGGACTACATCCATATATTGGTATTGGTACAGCTCAAATAGTTCGCGGTTGTATCTTCTCTCCCACTCGCCCTCCTCGCACACAGGACTACATATCCGACGGCATATTTTTATACCCTATTCTAGGGGTATATTAATTTTGACGCATAGTTTGTAACATACCTTAATATTGCCCGTAGACCCCTAAAAGTTACTATATTTATGATCAGCATCGATAGTAATGTCGATCTAGCCATGTCCGTCCGTCCGTCCGTCCGTCGGCAAAAATTAGGCCTTTAAACTGGACCTAGAGAGCTGAAATTTTAACCATATACTCTCTAGGGTCCCGAAATAATCAAGTTTACGAATTTTTGAAATCCGCCCACAGACACGCCCACAAACTCAAAAAAAACAAAATTTTGGAAAAAATCAAATTTTGAGCTAGGAAGCTGAAATTTTTTATATATGATCTATGACTCCTAAAACTGCTCGGGATATAAAATTTTCAAAATCCGCCCACTGCCACGCCCACAAAAAAAATAAAAAGTTAATATATACTCTCTAGGGGCCCTTTAAGCTCATGTATAAATATTTTCAAAATCCGCCCACTGACACGCCCACAAATAAATAAAACATTTTTTTTGAAAATCCAAAGTTTGAGCTAGGGATCTGAAATTTATAATATATACTCTCTAGGGGCCCTTTAAGCTCATGTATAAATATTTTCAAAATCCGGCCACTGACACGCCCACAAATAAATAAAACAATTTTTTTGAAAATCCAAAGTTTGAGCTAGGGAGCTGAAATTTATAATATATACTCTCTAGGGGCCCTTTATGCTCATGTGTTAATTTTTTTTAAATCCGCCTACTGACACGCCCACAATTAAATAAAACAATTTTATTGAAACACCCAAGTTTGAGCTAGGGAGCGTTTTTTTTGATAAAATCCTTTAAATGTTATATAACAAAATATGTAGAGCGTTCTTAACAATTTAACCATACTTAGACTTTTGTCACGCCCACTTATGAGGGATAGGAATAAGAATAGGGTATCCAACAGTTCGCCCAAGCGGACTGTAGCCCGTCCCTATGTTTTTTTCTCGAAAGAACTAAATACTAGCTGTTTTTTCCTGTTCATCGTCTAGCTTACACTTTGTCTTCGATGCTAATAAAAATAATGGGATCAAAATAATAGTTTTGCTTGAGCGAATCAGAAACGGTTTGCTAGAGTAATTCTTCATCGGATTTGAACTAAGGTGCCGTTCGTGGAAGCTTATGCTTACTCTAAGGTAGGTGAACTGTCTTACTACCTCAAAGTTGCCGCTATAGTTGGCGGACAGATGTTTATTTGTTTTTTTGAGAGCAAGTCCTTGGTTTTGTTCTCGTTGAGTTCCAGGCCAAGCAATTTAACGCTGAGATCGGCCGATGGTACCTGCCCTGGCACTATCTGCTCCGGAGCAACATTGAAGTCATCAAATGAAAGAGCATCTCCTTGCCGGAATTCAGTGCGGGTTTGGAATAGCACCGCTGCTTTTCCAGCGTCACGCCACACAACTGGATCAGCTTTATGGGATCCCGAATTCGGACATCGACACATAGAGTTCATGACAATGAATGCTATCATTTTCGGTTTTAAAGTCGATGAAAAGGTGGCGGATCTTGATTTAAAATTCATGAGTCCTTACCAGCATTTGCCTAAGTGTGAAGGTTTGAACTATTTTCGATCTTCCGGGCCGGAAGCCACACTGGAACGTGTCGATCAATGCGTTACAGAACGGCTTCCGACGTTAACACATTACGCTGGATAGGATCTCATATGTGATATTAAACAGGGAAACACCTTGACAGTCCTTGCAAGTCATAATACCGCCTTTCTTGTAGGGGGGGCTTATAGAGCTGAATCATCGGTCATTGTTATGACTTATCCACCAAAAATGTTTTCCCGACCAATTTTCGACTTGAAGTAACCGATCGAGGTCTTCCCAACGTCTTAGGAAGTCATAGAACTTCTGCTTGATGCGGTCTTCTTCTTTGTCAATTAGGGCGCGTGCACATATTTGAAAGATGTTGTAAAATGTGCCTTGGATCCGGATTACAGCCATGCGATCACTTATATTAACCAGCCTTGGTATCAACTGTCAGGCGTTGCCGATGAAATTCTATTGATAGCCAGGAAAAAGTTCGAGGAAACCCTTGGTGACATCATACAGAGGGGCTCAAAGTAACCAAAAAATGTTCATCCTATGGACGGATTCAAGACTCAATATTAATTCGGAAAACGACGATAGTACCACTCACAATGAAAAGACGACTTCTGAACTTAAAGAGATTCGCCTATCTGGCACGACACTGGTAACAGTCAATGAAGTAAAATATCAAGAACTTCATCTAGATAGTTAGCTCATCTTGCGATGAGGTATATCTAAAACAAACCAAATAGGAAAACAATAGAAAGAGTTCATGCTTGTTTACTTAACATGTTCATTTATTAATCACTTATAACATTTTGGTGTTTTATTCAATTTGTTCGATTTATTCAACAAATCTTGGGACAAAATTGTGAGAAGTCATTCCATCTACAGTCACTATATCAGTTTTATTGATCGCTTTACAAAACATTTATATGTGTATATTCTTACAAAAATTAATACAAAATTCGTACATGTGTACGGCGGCATATTTTTAGTTTTCTGGGATAAGCAAGCGCAAATCGAATTTAAATTTGGCATGAAATAGAAAGTTTAATTAATAAATGCAATTCAACAATACAACCCAAATGCATACAGCGAGATTTTGAGTAAACGGCAAAACGATTACGTTGTAAAAAAAATTGAAAAAGACACACTGTCCTATGAGCCTATGATTGAGATAGAGAGTTGAGCTATACATGCGTTGAACATTTTCATATGCATTTGTACGGCACGGATTTATTGTATTAGGCTAGGTACCAATCGACGAATTTTTATTTTATAGTTTTTTTAATTAAGTGGAAAATTTGTAAGTTCCTGCCTAGGCCTACATAGTTCGTCGGACTATTTATTTCTAAAATTTACATAATGAAATAGGCTAAAAATAAATAAACCTAATGCCTTTGGCTGAATAATGTTGTTTCTGTAGTCTATGAATGTCAACTATTCGCAATTAAATTTCATGGTGCATACTCAATAGAGATTAGGTTGGTTGTGAAATTTTCCATTTGGTATGGTTGGTTACCAATTATTTATGGAAATTATTTATGAAAATACTTTCCTGAATTGTGACGTTTGTTTTTAGTATTAACGTAAGTTGTGGGTACTTTAGCCAGTGATTACTCATTTCGAAATCCCATCATTTACAGATTGGGGAATATGGGCAACATGCATTAGTGATGTTCTAATATTGCAAGCGATTTTTTTTAGTAAGAAGGGGATGCGGGATCACGACGAACTACATAAGATCAAATTATTGTATAATTTTTGCGCAGATGTTCGAATTTTTGCTAATAGATCCCTTTCACATCGAGACTTTGACATTTGTTATGTAAGCAAAAGTAGGTTACCGTAAACCGGGGTTAGTTTGCGCCAGCGGGTGTAACTTTGCGCCATTGTCATAAAGAGTTTAATATTCGTTTCATGTTCAGACTTGTTGAGTTTTGCTCACCGGTCTAACTGTAACCATAGGGTGGCGACGGTGTAGAGGTTAGTGTGTTGGCTTGTGACCCGTGCGGTGCAGGTTCAATCCCCATGGGGAACAACAACATACGCCACCCAATCACATGCCTCTACACCAAAAGGAGGATTTCTGCCTGGTAGTACAATGGAACGTTACCGAGTCTGAGTGCTCTGGGATTTGGATTTCCTTTTTAAAAAAAAAAAAAAAAAAAAAAAAAAAAAAAAAAAAAAAAAACTGTAACCATAATATAATGTTTATGTGTGTGCAAAATCATGTGCAACTGCACATCCACGTTTAATTTTCATTCTACCATAAGAGTCCGAAGAGGAACGACCTAATTGTGTGCTTTTTTCAGGTAGAAAATTTTAAGTGTTAAGGTGTGTGTATCCAAATATAAAAAGTAAGTATTTATGTTACCGTTGAAGTGTCTTTTTTTCTTTTAATTTTATACAAAGTTAACCTTCTTGGTCCCAAAATAAAGGGTGATTTTTTTAAGGTTAGGATTTTCATGCATTAGTATTTGACAGATCACGCGGGATTTCAGACATGGTGTCAAAGAGAAAGATGCTCAGTATGCTTTGACATTTCATCATGAATAGACTTACTAACGAGCAACGCTTGCAAATCATAGAATTTTATTACCAAAATCAGTGTTCGGTTCGAAATGTGTTTCGCGCTTTACGTCCGATTTATGGTCTACATAATCGACCAAGTGAGCAAACAATTAATGCGATTGTGACCAAGTTTCGCACTCAGTTTACTTTATTGGACATTAAACCAACCACACGAATGCGTACAGTGCGTACAGAAGAGAATATTGCGTCTGTTTCTGAGAGTGTTGCTGAAGACCGTGAAATGTCGATTCGTCGCCGTTCGCAGCAATTGGGTTTGTGTTATTCGACCACATGGAAGATTTTACGCAAAGATCTTGGTGTAAAACCGTATAAAATACAGCTCGTGCAAGAACTGAAGCCGAACGATCTGCCACAACGTCGAATTTTCAGTGAATGGGCCCTAGAAAAGTTGGCAGAAAATCCGCTTTTTTATCGACAAATTTTGTTCAGCGATGAGGCTCATTTCTGGTTGAATGGCTACGTAAATAAGCACAATTGCCGCATTTGGAGTGAAGAGCAACCAGAAGCCGTTCAAGAACTGCCCATGCATCCCAAAAAATGCACTGTTTGGTGTGGTTTGTACGCTGGTGGAATCATTGGACCGTATTTTTTCAAAGATGCTGTTGGACGCAACGTTACGGTGAATGGCGATCGCTATCGTTCAATGCTAACAAACTTTTTGTTGCCAAAAATGGAAGAACTGAACTTGGTTGACATGTGGTTTCAACAAGATGGCGCTACATGCCACACAGCTCGCGATTCTATGGCCATTTTGAGGGAAAACTTCGGAGAACAATTCATCTCAAGGAATGGACCGGTAAGTTGGCCACCAAGATCATGCGATTTGACGCCTTTAGACTATTTTTTGTGGGGCTACGTCAAGTCTAAAGTCTACACAAATAAGCCAGCAACTATTCCAGCTTTGGAAGACAACATTTCCGAAGAAATTCGGGCTATTCCGGCCGAAATGCTCGAAAAAGTTACCCAAAATTGGACTTTCCGAATGGACCACCTAAGACGCAGCCGCGGTCAACATTTAAATGAAATTATCTTCAAAAAGTAAATGTCATGGACCAATCTAACGTTTCAAATAAAGAATCGATGAGATTTTATGCGTTTTTTTTTTTAAAAAAAGTTCTCAAGCTCTTAAAAAATCACCCTTTATAATAATAATTTTTTTTTTGTGAAAACATATCAATTTTCGTCAATTTGGGGTAACTTTGCACTGGAGCAAAGTAATCCCGAAAGTTGGTTTGGGGTTACTTTTCACCGGATCCTGTGATCAAAATTCCGTGCAGTCTGAGTTCCTTATAGCATTACATAGAAAGAGGCAAGAGGCTACTAATATAATTGCAATAAAATTGTAAAAAGACGCGGAAAAGTGTCTGTGCCCAGGAGAAAATTCAGCGAACGACACGACTTCCATTGCATACAGACAGGATCAGCCAAGTACTTCCCGCCAAACAACAGAATATGATGAAATTGTGCCCACTACTTCTCGCCTTAGTCAGGAGACGGTTATGGTTTTTGATGACAACTCTTCGGATGACTTCAACTTTGATGAACTGGAAAACGAAGAAATCAGGGAAAACCAATTCTTAATTTTTTTGGAAGGTAAAACATCGCAACACGATATCTGTTTCAATGAAGTCGTTCGAGAAGTGGGACAGTTTGTCGTGTTTTCATATGAAGGGCAATTGTATCCAGGAGAAATTCTCTCATTTGATGACAATAGCGTGAAAATAAACTCAATGCAGAAGTCATTGAAGTTATGGAAATGGAAATGGCCAACAGTAAGAGATGAACTAAGCTATTCATGGTCAGACATTTTAGGTTCTATTATACCTCCAAAACAAATTTCTAAGACAGCTACATTCCATGTTCCAGAACTTAAATCTATATTTGACTAAATGTTAGTCGTTGCCTCCTTGTTATTATCTAAGTTTTTTGTTTTTTTTTATGAATTGAAATACATTTTATGTTCTGTTATTTATCCTTGTTATTTTTTTATGAATTGAAATACATACCTACCTTCGTTTTATGTTTTGTTATTTATCGCTACACATGTACCTACTGAATTACCTAATAAAAATTCTTATTTTCTTTATTAATAACATTAAAATACTCGTTTTTTTTAGAAAAATATTTGCAGTATTTTTTTTTCTTGTTAAAAAAATTTACGTTTTGGTTTTAGTTATTTTTTTCACAGAAATGATCTTTGGAGCATTGTTAATAAACTCAATGCTCCAACATTTCAAATAAAAGCACAATGATAGAAAATGTAGAACGGAGCAAAGTAACCCCTTCCCTTGGACAACTTTGCTCCACTTTTCAAAAAAAAAAAAAAAAAAAAATATTTTTACTTTTATTTAAAAAGTTTTTATAGCATGAATGCATTATTTCATATCTTATTAATGAAATAATAAAAAAAAAAAATTGTCTACCATTTTTAAGAGGTTTTCTAATAATAGTGAAAAAAACGGTGCAAAGTAACTCCGGTTTACGGTACTCTTGGGTGGATCACTATACTCCTCAATGATGCGGAATAATTGAGGATGAAATAGAATTTTCATTAGAAATCATCCGTAGCGACCTGTACGTACAAAAGCTAAATTGTTGCATCTGGAACATTGAAAATTCACGTGTTATGCGCGAAAAACTATATCGTTGGCTGAAAGCCAATATTTGGTAAGGCGTTTACGGCGAAAACGTTATTGGCGCACACTTTTTCAACAGCACTATAAGCGGCTTCCAAAAATTACGGTGCAAAGAATTACGTCATAATTGAAAATAGAACTAGCCTCAAAAAATCTCCAAACATATTTTGTTCCATTTAAGAAAACAAGAAAGCGGAAAAAAATATTTAAGACCAACGCTAGAAAAGTTGTTTGCTGTTTTCCAAATCATCGAATAATCTGTTCATAGCTTTCTCTTTAATCTCGCGCGCAGCCCATGATCGTGAGTCGAAGATCTGTCCATAGTTTGTTCCTTAATTTTGCGAGCAGCCCGTCACTTATCCGACTTCAATCAAATACATTATTGATATAGCCCCGCAGTATCCAGGCACTCGTTCTAAATTGTGAATCGAATATAGGTCCATAATTTTGTTTAATGCCGGGAGCAGAGCATCCCATACCTGACTTTAATTAAATCCTTTAGTAAAGATGCCCCGCAAGACCCGGATATTTCTTTCAGATCGTGAGTCTAATATCAGCCAATGGTTTTTATTTTATTTCACGGGCATCGCGTTCAATACCCGACTTTAATTTAACTTGTTAAAAGAAAAACCGCATTTCATGGGTACTCCTTCCAGATCGTGAGATGAAGATCTGTCCACCGTGCTTTCTTTTTAAGGCACTTTAACTTAACTCATAACTTTGAGTATTAAAAAGTTACATGACTAAGTAAAGGAACAGATCATTTTTTAGATAAAACAGTGTTGATGTTAATCATTTTGAATTTAAAATTATAAATAAATACAGAAGGAAAATACATTCTACAATACTTGGGCAAACTGTTAGATACAAAAGTGGGTGCCTTAGTATGGTCAAATTTCTAACTAGGATATTGTCTGCATTATAGGGTTTCTTAAATTTTTTTTTCAACAAACTTTGTAGGGAAGAATTTTTAAAAAACGTCTTTGTCTATATACTTTACAAAGAACAGGGCTTTCATTTCCATTGATTTTTTCGATATAACAGTTTTTTCAAACAGTGGGGGGATTTATAAAATCTTAAAACCTGATCATTTCGGACTATTCCGAATTCCAGTCTTCTAGCTCGAGTTTGAATTTGTTGATATAGCGTTTTTATTGCAACACAGTCAAATCTCGATAATGTGATCCAATTGAAACTTGGCCACTCCGAATAGAACAAAAAACACATTTGAACTGCTTAAAAATCACTTGTATATAATTAATAAAATAAAAACGCAACACTTTAAAAAAAAATCATTTCTGTTCGATAAAAAGTAAAATAAGTTCATTGGTCGTTTATAAATTCATTAAAAACAAAGGCAAACACTATTTTATGTATTTGGTAAAAAAAAATGTAATCTTTGTTTGAAGAACAGCAGCAGTTGATGACAAACCCCGTCATCTTAATATTGATTATTATATATAAAATCTACATCCATTTGAACAGTAAATTGCCTTTAAAGGTTTTCTTCTTTGCGATTCCATATTCCGTATTTTAACTGAACTCCATAAAAAATATATTTGTTTTTGTTTTTTATAGTTTATTGTCGCTTTTGAAACTTCTGCGATCGGCGTAATCCCGAGTAGCATGTTGTTTTTGCTTCGTAGGAGCCATCGCTTGAGGTTTTGTCGAATTGAATACACGAACTACCCCAGCAGACAAGATGAAAGAGAATTCAACATGCATGCATTTTAGAGTAGGTAATGCAAAATGTTTTCAGTTTAGACTATTGGATAGTTCACATTATGGGGGTTCACATTATCGAGATTTTTCTGTGGGAGTGTCATACTTAATCATTTCGGGCCCCTAGGAAGTATAATGTTCTGAATTTCAGCATTGGGTGACCGGCAAACACTAGATCGACACAACTTTCGATGCTGATCACGAATATAGTAACTTTTAGGGATCCGCGAATTAATAAACCCTTAAAATGTAAATAATAAAAAAAAATATCTATGCCACATTGCACTCAGGCGGTGATCGATTTTTTCAATAATTTTTTTTTTTATATAAATAGCGGACGGATTTGAAAAATCATTTCACTTGTACATTTCCGGCCTCTAGAGTATATACATATGTCCCAAGTTTCACCTATCTAGGTTGTATTTAAATGCCTCATATTTGGGGACGAACGGATAGAAGGAGAAGGCTAGATTGGCGATAACACATGTTACGATAAGGCATAATACAAACGGTATATCAAAATTAATAGCTCTATTCTTGGGATAGAGTTTTATTTATTTTTCGGTTTTATTCCATTTATTTTTGGGTCATTTATTCAGTTTGTTGGCGCTTTTTTTATTACATGAAAAGTCACATCATTTTGGGTAAATTTTTAATTTTTTGTTTGTCGTCAAATTTCGCAAAGCCATGATAATTTACCAATAAAACAAAAAAATCAACTAAATCCAAATAACACCGACGTCATTTTCACTTGCAAACGCAGTGTGCGTAACTTCTTCCTATTATGACTGAGAAGTGATTCGTAAAGAAGCTGTTGGTTGAAGACTCCATTTATGAAGGTAGTTAGATAGACCAGAGCCTTAATCCACAAAACGACTTTGCAGATTTTCATTTAGCACTTTGCATAAATTCGCGAAGTAAACACAAAGTTGTGCAATATTCTTGATAGATATAAAGTGCTTGATAAATGAAAGGTTGCGAAGTCGTTAAGTGAAATAGTGCCCAGGTCTGGTATACTTTAAATGACATGTAGTTAAAAAATGGTATTGTAGTGAAATTAAATTGAGATGAAACCGTTTAAATTTAGGATTTAGTAAGCTCGGAAATCACCACAGCAGAACCATCACGAGACGGAAAAAATAACTCATACGCTAGATTCATGGTTGTGACTCTGCTAAGTAAAACATAAAAGCTTCAGTAACACCAATCTATCAAAAGGTGTGAAAAAATACTGTTGTAAATTAACACTTTAAAATAACCTATGCAGTCTCATCTAACCTGGCGGATAAAAGTATTGCAAATTGAGATGATATATAAACTAACTATGGAAGAACCATAAATCAATCTTTATAATTTGCTGCAATTTCCAAAAAAAAAACATAAGGAAAAAAAATATATAAAAAGCTACAGTTCGCATGGGCGAACAGTTTCATACCCTATTCGAAGTCCTATCCTCCATAAAGTGGGCGTTGCTAAAATCTAAGTATGTGTGAATTGTTAATTGCTTTGTACGTTTTTTAAGGATTTAATCGAAAAAGCAAAGTTTTTATAAAAAAACTAAAACGTTCCAAAAAAAATTTCCAATGATTTTTAAACGGTATTTTTCTTAAATACAAGGTGGCGCACGAATCGTGCTACAAAAACAAAACGTATTTTTTTTAACTTTTATTATATAAATTTTATTATTTATTATTTTTTAATTATTTTTTTTTATTTGACAGGTTACTATTTAGATTTATTAAAATGAATGCATGGCACGAAGACCGTACCATCGAGACCCCTATGTTCGGGTTCAAGACACAATCGCGGCTGTAGCATCGTTTATTCAGGCAAATCCAAACGTTTCGACTTAAAACTTATCGGCGCAAATTGAAGTTACCAGACGGTCATTACAACGGATAACTCATGTTGACTTAAACTTTTTTCCGTACAAAGTCCAAATTGCAAGCAAGTTAAACCTTCTGGATTTGCCTATTCGCCTGGAATTTAGTAAAAAAAGGATTGAAATGACCGAAGAAGACAACAGCTTGATAAATTGCTTGTTTATGTCTGATGAGGCAAATTTAGACCTAAATGGCAATGTATATAAGCAAAATAGCCATACCTATATGGAGTGAATCTAATCCCGAAATAATCTTTGAGGCGGTCCTGCTGTCAGAACGAGTCACTGTGTGGTGCGCAGTTTCATCTAGGTGCATTGTGGGGTCATACTTCTTTGAAGAAAACGGTGTAACAGTAACTGTCAATGGGGACCGTTACTTAAAGATGTTGAAGGAGTTTTTTTCCCAGAACTGCGCCGAAGAAGTATCAACAGCATTTGGTTCCAGCAAGATGGAGTAAGTGCACACATAGCCAGACCGATTATGGCTGAGCTCCAACGAAAATTCCCAAACAAATTATTATGCAGAAACTCAACTTTCCGCTGGCCCCCAAGGTTACTTGACCTGCCTGCACCAGACTTTTTTATATAGGGTTATGTCAAGCAAGAGGTATACAAAACGAAACCAAGGAAAATGAACAACCAAAATGAACAACCATAATTCTTACAATTGCTACCACGTGAAGTGGACGGCTGGAGTTACAGCGCTGTTTCACGGTCTGCCACAACCGATCATCAGACTCCTTTTTCTCATAGAGTTTCTGGTTGAACTGAAACTCGTGGCTTCAATGGCACAGTGGAAGAGTGCTCGCCTGAGAAGCAGCTGGTCCTACGTTCGAATCCCAGTGGAAGTAAAAATGGATTTTCGGGATACAAGGAAAAAACACAGACCAGTACCATAGAAAAAGGAGTCTGATGATCGGTTGTGGCAGACCGTGAAACAGCGCTGTAACTCGTCGTCCACTTCACGTGGTAGCAATTGTAAGAATTATGGTTGTTCATTCAAAACAACGCAAAGGAAATTGATGTAAATAAAACCAAAAACGGGAAAATTGTGAGATACCACATACAAAAACCAAGTTAAATTAAAAAAAAGTTATTTGATTTTTCTATTGTAGCACAATTGGTGCGCTACCCTGTACTAGCCGTGTCAGTGGACGGATTTCAAGATCTTTACACAGGAGCATTTCGGGAACCTCAAGAGTATATATTCTAAATTTCAGCCTGCTCAAACTTTGAATTTTCGATATAACGTTTTTTTTTTTTCAATGGGTGGATTTTAAAACTCTTTTGCATGAGCATTAAAGGCCACTGATATGATGTATTCCGAATTTCAGCTTTCTAGCTCGAATTAAGATTTTTTCGATATAGTTATCAATTTTTTTGAGATTGTGTCAGTGGGGAAATCTTAAAAATTCTTTCACTGGAATATTTCGAGTCCCTAGAGAGTATATGTTCCAAATTTCAGCTTTCTGGCTGGAGTTTAAGGCCTTAAAATTGTCGACGGACATAGCTAGATCGACATTGCTATCGATGCTGATTATGCAAATAGTAACTATTAGGGCTCTACGAGCAATATTAAGGTATGTTTCAAACTATCAGTCAAAATTATATTACCCTTAGAATAGGGTAGAAATATAGATATGAGTCAAATTAAAAAATGAAATTTTCCCAATGGAATCTCCGACTATTGTATGTTTTGTTTAGAGCGATCGATCGATATGGCGTGACCAGCGCTTCATTTATAAATGCAACTATTCTGATATCTTGTAAAATAAGCTTCATGTTGTGATTGTGAAAGAAAAAGATTTCCCTGAATATTGAAACTCAAACCCTATCATAAACGGATTGTATGGCAACAAGAACTCTGATGTTTTTATATGTATGTAAGCGTAAAAAGTCAATATGATAAACCCTTTCAGTCTAAATAAAATCACAATATGAATATATTTATTATCATTACCTAAAGTCAGAAGCATTGCCGAGCAATAACAAAAAAAATGACCCAAGTTGAAAAATGGGATTGAATAGAATCGAATGGAATATTTACCTACCTTTATGGCTCTTCATCTGCACTTCAGTCCAATGTAAGTAAAGAAAGATAACCTCAACGGGTTGCCGCCAATGTTTGTAATTACTTTATGCTTCGGGCGTAATGTTAACTGAAGTGCTACCGGCACCTGTTGCCCGTCATGATCAGTCCCATTCATATGTGTAAAATCAGATATTTAGGAGCATGTGTGAGGTTTTAAAAATGAAGACTAAGAACAATAAGTACACATAAACTTGCCTTCGGCAACGATATGAAGGAGCATTTTAATTAAAAGTAAGCAATGTCCATCGGATGTTCCCTGATGAGGTAGACTTGACGGTCTCGCCATCTTCTTAAAATCACGATGATGTTGATAATGATGGCTTTTTGTGTGCAATGCCATTAAGAAAGAGACACTTTATGTATGTATATGAAAACGACATATTGGCGACTTAAGCTACCGTAAGGAAGTCCAAAGCGTCTTTTTTGCTGTACCTTTATAGAAACCAAAAAGAGCGTGTGTGTGAAGTGTGTGTGGAAAAGTTTGAAAACAATACAACAAAATATTTAGGGGGAATTGACGATTGCTAGTTTTAGTTCGAGGACAACTTTTTGAGTCAAATAGTAAATAGTTTTTGGAATGATTGCAAAAGCATTTGTATTTTCAGTGTACGCCAAAGAAGCGCCTTAGGTCCCTTGATATTTATTACAGTCCTTGATTATCTAAAATATTAGGCATTAACGGCCCATAGAGGGCCTAAAACCTAGCTTCTCCAACCACTTTCTTTGCGAAGTGGAAGGGACCTACAATTGTACGCCGAATCCGAACGGCAAATTTGAGAAGCTTCTCATCACAATTGATACTCTTGGATGTTTGTCAGACGTTCGCAAGAGGTGGGGCAGTGGAAAAAAACTCAGGATGTTACTTGGTCCTTGATTATCTGCTTGAAGGAAAAGTGACGGACCCCAAAGTGCACCAGTTATTCTTTGATGACGATGGAGCCCTCATAAGCGAGGAACTAAGGTCCCTGCAACGAGAACTTGATGTATGGGTGAAAGTTTTACAGGGGAAATGGGTATCGTATTAGTCCGAAGAAAACAGAATAATTGTTATGCCCGTTCTCTGATCCACTCTGTCCTATTCCAGACATTTATATGCCTGCACGAGTGATTCCCAAGTGCGAAAAGTTCAAATATCTGGGATCTATGTTCCATAGCGAAGCAAGCTGTGATGACAACATTAAGCATCGCATACGCGTAGGGTGGATGAAGTGGCGGGAAAACTCAGTCATCTTCCGTGATCGAAATATGCCCCTCAGCTGAAAGAAAGCTCTACCCCGCAGTTGTGAGCCCGGTGGACATAAAAGGTTCACAATGTTCGACAGCGTACAAGAAGTGTGAGGGCATATTAAGGGCAGCCGAGGTGAAGATGCTTTGCATGACAGCAGGAGTAACAAAGATTGATGGAATAAGAAGTTCCAAGATCCAAGGAAGCCTTCACGTCAAAGGACCTATCTCGAAGAAATGGAGCTCAGCCGGCTCAGTTGGTATTGTCATGTTCAAAGGAGAGATTCTACAAACCCTATCGAGAAGGCAATATCAATCAACGTCCCAATAAAAACGCAAAAGAGAGGCAGCCCTTAATACTCATTGATCACTCAAATGCAGCAACACCACCAGCTGATTGGCCTCAGCGACGAAATCAAAATCGGGAGGCCTGCCGTTATGATCCAATTAATCCTGATCATAGCTACTATTTCATGAGTTGCTTAACCAGACAATAGATCGGATAGGAAAGTTTCGTTCCAAAATTACATAAGCTTTAAAGGACCCAATTTTTGATAACAAAGGAAAAAAAATTCTTGAACTTGCCGATGAGTATGACATGCGTTTGTTGAATGGTAGCTGCAAAGGCGATTCGGAAGGTGAACTGACCTTTATCAGAGGAACAACATGCTCTATAATACATTACTGCTTTGTCTCGGGAAACTGGTATAAACTTATGAACAATTTTCAAGTTGGAATTGAGATCTTTTCGGACCATATGCCACTGGAAGTAACTCTTAATTTTGCTGCCAGCAGCAACTATGATCACACGAAGCCAATAAGCCTTTTACCAAAATTTGTTTGGAACAACCGGATACTCGAAACTTATCAGCGAAACATGAATATAAACCTTATGAAACTGAGCACCCAGCATTATACAGCTGATATTGAGGCTTTAACAGAAATCATTAAGAAATCCATTCCGCAACACAAGGATTTGGTTTGATTCAGATTGTTTGAGAGCAAGAGACAAATCCTTTAAATGTTTGAAGCTCTTAAGAACGAAGAACGACAACATTTTCAAAACACTCTATCAAGATGCCAATAGGGAATACAAGCGCATTTGTCATAGCAAAAATAGCCCTTGAACAGCAAAATACCGCGCTCATAAACACCTCAAAGTCCTCGGCGCAATTCTGGAAAGCTGTCAAGTACATAAACGGATACACGTCAAATATCTCTTTGTCTCTTAAATCCCCGCAACTTAGGACTCACTTCGATAAGCTCCTCAATGCTCCACTAACCTCCCCTTTATTTCAATATGCAGCCCCACTACTCATCGATGAAAAATTAGACACCGCGTTTACTCTGGAAGAAGTCAAGGAAGCTATAAACAACTCGAAATCAAACAAAGCACCAGGTATTGACCGCATCCCGTTCGAATTTTATAAATATTGCACAAACGAGTTTATAAATTATCTCACAATAGAATATAATCGAATCTTTGATTCTACAAATGTCTCTGATACATTCAAGAAAGCAATCATTTTCCCACTTCATAAAAAAGGTGATTACAAAGACCCGAAGAACTACAGAGGAATTACATTTTTGAACACTTCAGCCAAACTGTTTGCCGCATTGATATATAAAAGATTATACGAATGGGTTCAAGAAAATAACATTCTTAAAGAATTTCAAGCTGGATTTAGAAAAGGTTATTCTACAATCGACCAGATATTCTGCCTTACTAATATTGCTGAATCTTACAAGAGCAAGAAAAAAAAGTTGTACGCATTCTTTGTAGATTTTCGAGCAGCTTTCGATACAATACCACGTGAAGCACTCTTTTTCAAGCTTTCCAAAATCGGTGTATTAAGCAAAATCATTCAAATCCTGCGAGCTTTGTATGAGAATAATATTGCGTACGTGTGGGATGGAGAGTTAATATCTGAAGAATTCAAAACGTCAATGGGCGTTAAGCAAGGATGTATTCTAAGTGCACTACTCTTTATACTATACATTAATGATATAACCGATGATGTCAAAGGTGGAATAAGGACCTGCGATGTAACAATCCCGGAATTGATGTATGCGGATGATATCGTATTTCTGTGTGAAACTATCCAAGGAATGCAGCTAATGATAAACAGACTTAGTGCATATTGTAAATGTTGGAATCTCACTGTTAATCTTGAGAAATCAAAAGTCATGATATTTAGAAATGTAGGAGGTAGTTACTCACGTGTTGAAAAGTGGAAGTTAAACGGTGAAGAAATTGAAGTTGCATCCAGATACAAATATCTAGGTATCCTAATAACGCCTTCTTTATGTTTAAAACCGCACTTTGGTGAAAAATTAGCTGATGCTAAAAGAGCTATCTGGGAACGTTGTTTCAAAAACAATTATGTATCGCTAAGTGCAAAACAAACTTTGTTCCACTCGACTGCAGCCTCGATAATGCTCTACGGAGCTCAAATATGGGGTTACAAATCCTACGATGAGGTGGAAACATTTCTTGGCTACTTTTTAAAGAGGATATTCCGGTTACCAAAAAATACCCCTAACTATATGCTATACATTGAAACTGGAACTCCTCCCCTGCGCTTGTACACCCTCAAAATGCACTTCAATTATGTTTTAAAATTATTAGAGATGAATGAATCCAGAATACCAAACGTAGTATTAAAAACCATAATTAGAACAAATGGAAACATTTTTGAGGAATGGCAGAAAGAGCAGCCGAAAGCGGAATGAATCTGACAGTTCAGGTGAACGAGCAACCGCATCTCTTAAGAGAAAAATTTAACTCAATTTTGGAGAATCTTGGCAGACATACGTATGACCAATATGTTGAAGGAGCCGAATTGTCACTATTTAGGAACTATTACAGCAAACTTAACCATTTTTAAATGAAAAAACGTATTTCCTTAACAGTTACTCAGCTGAAAAAATAAGTACTGTCTTTAAAATGAGAGGTGAACTTGTCCATTTAAATTTTATGCCACATCGTCCAGATTTACCAACACTTTACGACCTCTGCAATATGAAAAAGAGAGAAGATTTCTTGCACTTTCTTGGTGTTTGTCGAATTCTAAAAGAATTTCGATTATCAATGTTTGGAAAAAATGTCTTAGAGGAAGATGAAGCAATAAACATTTTAAATGGAGAAAAAGGATGGGATGTCCTATATAACTACACAGTTGCAGCACTTCGTTATAGAGAACAAATTATAAAAGGAGATTTTTAATAAAAGAACTTAAGTTTATATTTTTGTCAACCTGGTAGACGGCCATAGGCCAAACCTATTATGACTTAGGCAAAACTTTAATTGTAACATATTTATAGAAATAAAAGTCAATTTAACTAACTACTCGTAACTAAACTAAAACTAACATAAGCTTTAAATCAACTGATGCTGAACTCA
Organism: Portevinia maculata; assembly: GCA_949715645.1. Lineage (NCBI taxonomy): Eukaryota > Metazoa > Arthropoda > Insecta > Diptera > Syrphidae > Portevinia > Portevinia maculata. The sequence continues at coordinate 362,657,426 of OX454525.1, read as the reverse complement.
CAAGCATCAGATCACATAAAGTATACCAAAAAACCAATAATTAAGTATATTAAACAAATTCGAAAAGACACACTAAGTGTTCCTGCCAATATAGTTATATCCAATTGATAAGTGATTATTAAATTTGGCACATGCATGTCAAGAAGCAAAACTTCATATATGTATATCATTAATATTATATCTCGAGTCTAATAACTTTTTTACAGGCTATGCAGTCTGGTTTCCGTTCGGGTCACTTCACCAGAGTGAACTAAATCTGGTAACTCTAGTTGATTTATCAATAGCATTCGATTCCTTTCGTCCTAATAAACTTTGTAATAAGCTTGTGTTATACTTTAATTTTTGACAATCAGTCATTATCGTCTGCCCTACCTGTTCATTGTATTGTGCCCCAGGACTCAATAATCTGTCCAGTGTTATTCTCTATTATCATTCATGAAATGACCTACCAGTGACGATGTACATTTCTATATTCATTCTCCAACTATTTTGATGGACGACGCTGTGAAAAGAATGAATCAGGACCTCGCTTGTATGGTCAGGTGGTCTTCTGAAAACGGAATTCTCTTAAATCGTTCTAAAACAAAATCTATCCAAATTTATAGGCATTCGCTGTTGTCTCGCCTACCTTCAAGATAATTATATGGTCGTGAGTTGGGAATATACATACACTCTGCTTCAACTGAATAAGCACAAACATTTTCTAAGCTACGTTGTCCATTTTTTCAAAACCCTGTGCCGTAATATATCATTTGATGATGCAAACTGTTTGCGTATGATGTTGACAAAATAAATCGGAAAGAATAATTAAAAAAGTACCGCTACTTTTTCCCTGGTTCCCTTGCAAAGCATTCAATATGGAAAAATTCAGTTTTATTTTGCGTCAACTGAATAGACACAAGGTCATTATTTTCACTGCTTATGAGTATTCTGTGGAGATTGACACATTAGATCAACAGTTGAAGTGCTTTAAGTGAATTTTATTTGATTAATTGTATTTCAAAGAAAAACAGGTAGATCAAATTCTCTAAATAGTGTTGAAAGAGCTCAAATCGATTTACTAAAAGACCAAGGACTAACCGGGCGTTCTATCGCTGACAAAATTGGATGAAGTTCTAGTGTGGTCTATTCTTATTTAAGAAGCAAAGATTCGCACGGAAAAAACATGAAAGGAGGTCAAAAAACGGCAACAACAGCGGTTGATCGAAGGGCAATATTAAGATGTGCTTCCAATTCCTGCGACTCTGCGGCAAAAATAAAGCAGAAAGCCGGTGTTACTGCAGGCGTTTCAACAGTGCGAAGGGTTATAAATAGTGCCAAACATCTAAAACGGTTAAAAATTCAAAAGAAACCACCACTTAACGAGAAACGGAGGTGTATGCACTTAGAATTCTCTAGACTCCATATGAGTTTTAAAAATGAATGGCGTCACGTAGCTTTTTCGGATGAGAAGAAGTTTAATTTTGATGGCCCTGATGGGTTTAATTATTACGTCCACGATATGAGGAAAGAAGAACGATTTTTAGCGCGGCATCATAATCGAGAAGGTGGTGTTATGGTATGGGGAGCAGTTAGCTACTATGGCGCTGTTGAGCTTGAGTTCCAAACCTCAAAAATGACTGCATTAAGTTATTAAGGAAATTTGAAAAGAAATTTCCCTAAATTTGAAGGCATTTTTGGACCCATAAACTGAACTTTTCAGCACGACAACGCCCCTATCCACACGGCGCGCATAGTAAAAAATTGGATAGAGGAACAGAATGTGGAATTGCTTCAATGGCCGCCGTACTCAACGGACCTGAATATTATAGAAAACGTTTGGGGATGGTTAGCACGTAAGGTTTATGAGTCTGGCCGTCAGTTTGAGGACAGAGAATCCCTTATTGCAGCCATTAAATTGGCCTGGAGGGAAATTTCGCTAAACTACATAAAGAGGCTGTACGATCCCATGCCGGAACGAATTTACGAAACTATTACGAATAAAGGCGGCAGTACCCACTACTAAAATTAACCAATAAAAAACTATTATAAGAAAAACTTGTTTCATTTAATAATTCATTTAATACTTGTTTAATTTAATATTTGTGTCTGCATTTAATTCTTTTGACTGCATTTTTCCATATTGAATGCTTTGCAAGGGAGCGAGGAAAAAAATAGCGGTATTTTTTGAAATATTCTTTCTGATTTATTTTGTCAGTTTGCATCATCAAATGATATATTACGGCACAAGGCTTTGAAAAAATGGACAACGTAGCTTAGAAAATGTTTGTGCTTATTCAGTTGAAGCGAAGTGAATACTCGTTGTATAACGAGAACAAAGTTATTTTCCATTCGCTCAATGTGGCCGAGCCAATGTAGTCGACGCAATTTAGCTTTTTGGGAAACATCCACATCTTGGTACAGCTCATAGAGTTCGGGTTGTATTTTCTTCTCCTCGCACACAGAACCAAATATCCGACGGAGTATTTTTTTTCAAAAGTAGCAGCGGTTTCCCAAGGTAATTCTCCGCCGGATCTCCACTAAGGTGTCAATCCTGGAGTTGATGTTTACTCCTTAACTACCTCGAAGTTATTGCTATCAACAGTGACGTTTTGTCCTAGGTGGTAGACAGACTTTTGTTTGTTTGTTGACAGCATGTACTTGGTCTTGTTCTCATTTACTTCAAGACCAACCAATTTCGCCTGTTTTTCAATCGCCATAAAAGCCTCTAACATGGCACGCTGGGAACGGCCGATGATGTCGATATCGTCCGCATATCCCAGTAGCTGGACGGATCTATCGAAGAAAGTGCTTTCCGTGTTGACACCTGCCCTTCGCAATTTTTTTCTCCAGAACAAGATTGAAGAAGTCACATGATACAGCATCTCCTTGCCGAAATCCAGCACAAGTTTGGAATAATTCGGAAGAGCTGCTCTCCAACCTGCACAAACGTGGTGGGTCTCGACTTGAAATTCATTGGTCTTTTCCAGGATTTGTCTTAGTGTAAAGATTTGGTCTAATGGCGATCTGCCGGGCCGTACCAGTATGACAGACGTTTTTAACCGAAACTTATTTAACCGAAAACCAATCAACATTTATAAAATTTTCAATGCAAATTATAGAAAATTTGTAAAAAAAAAACAAAATTAAATTATTTGATGTGGCTTGGTTTTGATCGCGATTTGATCTTCGTTATCTTGTGGGGTGGTTAACTTAAACGCAAATATTTGTACTTCGACGTATTCCCTCGATCACCTGATTGTTTGCTTATACTCAAATGCATATAATGAAATGTCCGGTATAGTTAGCTATATTCCACCAAAAAGATTTATAACATCCATTTTGTATAAATATTTTAGAAAACCTCAATGATCATCCACATAAATCTGGATTAGCGATTTAATTCAGGCAATATAAAGTATGTCCAATGCAATTGAAGGAACTACTTAGAACTATTTAGCTTTGTGAACGAAAACGTTAATGCAATGAATGAATACCTATCTTACAGACCCACTAGCCTTTCTCCATTTCTTCTAAAATTGTTAAAAATTGTCGTGTACAACTATCTAAAAAAGTAGAGAACGTATTGAACACATCATACTACACCATCGTCAGCATGCCAACAGAGCGGACATGTCGACAGAGAACGCCCTATACCATCTGATGGAAATAATTCAAAGCACTCTGAACGGAATAGAAATAATATTGTGGTGTCTTCTTTGATATTGAAGGGGCGTTTGACAATAGCTCACGCGAGGCAATCAAACTATCCCTGGATAAAGAGAAAGGGTGGCGACGGTGTAGAGGTTAGTGTGTTGGCTTGTGACCCGTGCGGTGCAGGTTCAATCCCCATTGGGAACAAGAACGTACGCCACCCATTAATGGAGAGGAACGAATGACACCTTGTTTTCTTCAACCTCTACGCCAACAAGAGAATTGCTGCCTCTTATTACAATGGACCGTTACCGAGTCTGAGTGCTCTGAGTGCTCTGAGTGCTCTGGGATTTGGGGGAAAAAAAAACAAAAAAAAAATCTCTGGATAGAAAAGGAGCGAACAATACTGTATAGGTACAGGTGGATTTGCGAGCTACTGAGCACAGCACACACACACGTCTGCAACTATAAAAGTATAGATACAACAGGAGGATATGCCAAAGGATGGGCACTATCACAATTTGTGTTTAGCCGAACTGCTGGAAAAATGGACCAGACTTGGTATCAACTGTCAGGCATAGGCTGATGATATGGAATTCATTCCCATATAGTATTTATTGAAAATTTAAGGAACTCTCTGTGACATCAAAAGGAGGGAGCTAAATGTAACCAAGGGGTGACATAATATCGGACTCAAGAAAAATACGACTTCAGTTACTTAATTCAATGCGATCATCAGGGAGGACACTTTTGCCAGTCAATGAAGTAAAGTATCAGGGACTACAAATAGATAAAAAGCCCGTCTGGCGAAAACGTACAGAGGAGATCTCAAAAAAGGCCACCTATGCGCCATGTCTCATGATATGCATTAGTGTAGCGGTAGAGTTATGGGGATGAAGCAATAGCCAAGGTAGAAAGGCATAAAGGTGTACCAGAGCACAGAGGCAATGACAACAACAGAAACCGACAACGAAAACAACAGCAAAAACGACCGCATTAACAAGAGCAGAGACAATACAGCCGAGGAAACAATATATCCAAAGCAGCACGACTAGAGGCACACCGAAACTCACCCCAAGCGGCGCCTACATTGCCTTAAATTCGGGGAGTCTGCGGTCGAAGCATAACCAAGGCGTATCGATACGTGCGTCGCAAGGAAGCCCGCATTAGTTATTTAATAAAGTTTCAAATAAAATAATCGCCTGTTTTCATTTCTTTTAGAATTTATCGGTGCTTTATTTGCTGTTCGACTTTTCCCCCTCCACCCTTTTATTTCCAGCACCCCCGACACTCACGCTTAGCTTACCCCGGCTAGGAAACTACGTCAAAACTTTTCTAAGATTGTAAACCACTACCCTTATCCTTATAATCCTACTATCATATTAAAGCGCAGTGCATAACACTATATACAGGACAAACTCCATCTGAAATCTTTTCTGGCCAAACGGTCCGGTTACCCAGTGAATTGATTGAATTTGGATCTTCAACTGATACACCTACCAATTAAAATGATTGTGTTGCAGACCACAAGAAAATTATCATAAATGTTCTTCGAATAACTACGGATAAGACAAAGAAAGTCAGCGACCGCATGAGGACGACGTATAATGGCAGACACCACAGGGTTCCACGTAGGTGAACTCGTATGGCTTTGCGACCCTCGCCGGCAAGGACGTACTACGATCTACAGCAACTGTTATCTTAAATCATCTCTGTAGCTAGTTTCGTCTTCCTTGATACAAGGATATTAACAAAAATAAACCTAACCAATCTAACACGCTATATATTTTAAACGATCACGCATACCACCGTTCACAACAGAAAACAATACAAACATTACACGAACAATTTGCTTAAGATTAAAATACGAAAATAAGTCGATGGAAATGAATGTCGTGTTGTTCAGAAAGAATGTAGACAAAGTCTTTCTTAACAATTCGTCCGTAAAATCTTGTTTGCCACGCCCTATTTTTGGAGGCGTTTTTGACATGAACGTTGTTTTTTTTCGAATCATTGCCTAAAAAATAAAACAACAGTAGAAATGTTATCAAAATATGAAGACAATGAGCACGTTCAATTTGCAAGGCAACAGAGAGTTCCCTACTAGTTGACCATCTATCAATTGCCATAATGATGGTCACGTGAGCTATTCGATCAATAAGAAAGGGTTAAATAGAGGGACTTGTAGTAACCTTGCTCCGGTTACGCCATATTTTGTAACTTGTCAATGGTATAATATGGGCTTAGTAAGTATCCGGTTAAATGTCTATACATTGAAAGCCAATTAGAGTTAATTAATTCGAAATGCACGCCTTTCCTCTTTTACTCGGAATGGATGCACAGCTACAATTGTTTGTTATGAAGAGACCCATTCTAGACTTTTCAAATTCCACTGGAGATCGACAAAATTACACCAAGAGTATGTACAATATGTTCATTGAAAACCCGATCCCACCACTCAGTACAGAAAAGCTTCGCTAGCTATAAAAAAGCTCAACTAACTGACTAACTCTTCAAATACGAAGGCAATGTTATGATAGAGCACATACACCAAATCACCAACCGTGTTACTCCGGCTCACTTGATTACGAACAGGTTGTTTTTTGGTTTAATTTTACGACTTTTTTAAAAAAAAAATCGATAATCTGGAAAAAACCAATTGCAATATGAAGGAAGGAAATATTATGTTTGTATTGTAAAAAAAAAATTGGTATTAAGTAGATAAACTCAATTTGTATGATGCTTTTCCCAATAAAGTCATAAAATAAGTTCTTTTTTTCCTCTCATTTGATTAAGAACAGTAGCTTAATATAAAGGCATTTAGGGTATAAGAAACCTTCGTTCAAAATATAACTTCATAGAAACAACAACTATGGGTAAAAGAAATTCATTAACCAAGGATGAAATGGGCCAAATTCGAGCTTACAAGGAACAAGGTAAACCTATCCGTTTCATAGCCGGTGAGATTGGAAGACGGCCAACTGTTGTTCATAGCTATCTTAAGGACCCTGAGAACTATGGCAAAAACTGAAAAGGAGGAATAATCAGATCAACAACAAGTCAGGATCGACGGGCGAAACTAAGAGTTGCTTGAAATTCAAGATTTTCCCTAAGTAAAAATCAAATCAGAAACTGGAGTTGAAGCTAGTAGATCAGCTGTTTATAGCGTGATACAGCAACCCAACCATATTAGACTCAAACAAATGAAAAAGAAACCACCATTGAACGCATTGGGGGGTTATTTCATAGTGAAATAAGTCCCCAAATTCAACTATGAAATAAGGGCAGCATGCCCCCCCATACGCATTGCACTGTTTATGGGATCCCATAATCCCATCCCATAATACGTTATTTTAGCACTTAGCCTTATAGCACTTTGGGTAAATGAATTTGTATGGCCTTATTTCACTTTCAGAAAGCCATAGTGAGTCATAACACCTTGAACAATTGAAATCCATTTTGGGGAATTATTTCATACTTATTTGGGGACTTATTTCATACCATTTTGGGGACTTATTTCATCTTTGATTTGGGGAGTTATTTCATTTTTCATTTGGGGGGTTATTTCCCGGACCCAATTAAACCCACACAGTGATAGCATTCATCGTCAGGTACATAGCTACCATCGGTCGATCTCTGCGTTAATGGGTTTGAAGAATATGCGAAATTGTTTGGCATTGAAGTCAACAAGGACACAACCGAGTTCTTGCATTTAATAAGCAAACATCTATCTACCGACTAGGATACAACTTTTCTGCTGATAGCGGCAACTTCGCAGTAGTAAGAGAGTTTACCTAACCCGGAGTAAACATCAACTCCACGAACGGCACCATGGTGGAAACTGGACGAAAAATTACCCTAGACAATCGCTGCTACTTCGATTAGGCAAAACAAAAAACAATGATACTGCCAGTTCTGCTTTATGGCGCTGAGTGGTGGGCGATCAACAGGGAAGGAGAGCTTTCATTGGTTTTTTTTTTGAAATAAAATGTACCTCGTCAGATATTTGGTATTGTGTGCATGGAAGCTAAGAGAAGATACAACCATGAGCTTCGCAGAGCTTTACCAAGGTGTGAATGTATTGCGAAAACGCTATAACGGCTCGGCCACATCGAATGGACAATAATGCTCCAGGTTCGATTGGACAAAGAAGACCGAACCTCCACTTTAAATGCCAAGCCATCGCGGATGCCAGAGCGCATGGTCTGGCCCATTGGAAGCAGCGTGCACGAGATCGCGGAGGATGGAAGGCTGCAGTGTGACAGGCAGAGACTTTCTATAGGTCGGGAGCCCCTTAAGTAAGCAAATATTTAAGTAATTAAATTCTTTCAAATTATTCCAACTTGTACCTTATTTCGACAAGGAAATGTTGTTCTCGGGTAGGATTTGAACCTCGAGGTAATGAAGGCAGTTTTGTTTGAGTTAAAAAAAAAACCTACAAAACCCTAAAACTGTCATAAGAAATCAAATTAATTTTGTCTTAAACTATAGTTTTTGAATTTCCTAGGTACCTAATCCACGTTAAGTCAAACCTTTCTACAACACGGTTTTCATTTAATTCAAGTGGTGGAATAAAAATTACCTACCTACAAAAACGTTAGTAGGGATGATTAATCGCGTAAACCATTCCATAGTAGAACTTGTGAGTATGATAAACATAAAAACATTAAGCGCTTTTTTTTAAAAAAGGCAACACATAGATAGGTAGGTACCTCATCCAATTATCATGTTCAAAACTATTAAGCGCACTATCTTAAGTTGTCATCATTCTAAGGAACGGCTAATTAAACGAATTAGCAACTGAGAATTATTCGATGTGTATAGATAGATACCTATGCTGTAGGTAGTAGGTGCAAAATTGTTGTTTTTTTTTTCATTTTAAAAAAAGTTATGGGTATGTTCCTAAGTACCTACATATGCTGAAAGAAAATCGACAATCATTGCGCATTTTAGTTGATGAGCGAAAATTGATTGTGATCATATGAAATGGAAATATTTAATCAAATGTTTCTATGTATACACTTTTGCTGGAAGGTACCAACCTGGATCCATGATTTGATTAGATGAAATTCTTCAGAAGTCTTCAACGGCCGATTGTTGTTATCCAAATTAAAATCGGTTGTCAATTCTACCGCAATGTTTATTTTTATTTGTTTTACAAATCGTGACAAACTTTTTATTTATGTTTCTATAGACCGCGCAGCTATGTATTGGCTAAAATTAAATTAACACTTCCTATAGGAGATCGCGCGCTCACTTAACACCTTATTTAAGTTCTTTTCAAGTGTGCGAATCCTATTGTTAAATTAGGTACCTAGGTATGTAGGTATTATTCGGAATTTTTTTTTTTTCTCAACTATGGTACACTTAACGAATGACACATTTTCCTAAATTAAAACAACAATATTGAATATTAAGTTATCCTTGCCGTAGCAGTTCAATGATTTTCAATTAATCCGTAACTGATCAGCAGTGAAACGTATCTAGCAAATGGTTGAATGGGATGAAGTCTACCGAGGATATTCAACGCGCGCAAAAATTGCACGAGCAATTATGCTTATATGTGTGATGCGTACTGAAGTAAACGAAATACTGCAAGAGCGCTCTCACGTCAAAACAAGAAAATCACCGCAACAACAACAGACGAGGATCACCACCACCGATCGAGTGTGTTGTGTATCCAAATACTAAAGTGGTAGCCAAACAAAGATGCTAATCGTGGCATAGAAAGCAACAAATAAAAATAAAAAATGACCCGCCTCTTTTGTTGTGAAATAGTGTTGGATTTATTTGGATTCATATTTGAACACCCACACTACTAGACTCATCGCATGCGGATGATCACTAGCCGCACAATCTGACAAGGAAGAAAATGAAGAAAATCGTTCAGTGGCCATGGCGGACGATATCTATGAGATACATCATGAGATACACCATTCTCAGTCTGCGGTTGCCGTTGTGATCTTCGCGAGTCGTTAAGCAGGCGGGTGATACATTTTCGGACTTTGGTGGTAGTGTGTCTTTTTATAATGATTTTTTCTCAATGCTTTGTTTGTGTGTGTTAAATCGGGCGGAGCTAATTTTGGTATGGTTGAACGGCCAATCTGAAACTAGCAAGCGTATCAGCGGTGGGCGGAGATTTTTCAATGCTACGTGTAATGAGCATGATCATAACAATAAAAAAATAAACTGTGTGACATGAATTGCAGATGTGTAGCTATGTAGGTACGGATTACCAATTGTTTGGCTTGTGACTACTGCTAGTTATCTTTCGCTAATTGGATTAGGCGCTCTATCAACATTCCAGCCATTTAAACTTTGCTTATCTACTTACCTAGATTTACTGCAAAATAAATTCGTATCAATCATTTATGTTGGTTGGGGATATTTTTTATTTATTTATTTGTTATTTAAGACAACATTCGAAAAGCAGAGGTCGCATTGCAATTTTGATTATCCTTTCCACGTTTGTTCCAACCCATATACGTACATAATAGGTAGGAAATGCTAACATTTTAACTCGATCAATGAGAGACATAAAGATCGATCACGAGCAATCCAAAGTATTTTCCAAAATCTCCATTGCAAAAATTCAATACCTAGTACCTACGATGGAATATCAGCTAAAATGCTTCCGAGAGACATCCTCCCGTAAAAATGCACAACAAATTTAATAAGCATATAAGTAAGATGCAATATTTATCTGAGAGCATCCCGGGACGCCACTTTTATGATATACGAGTACCTAGGTATATCGTAACTTGTATAAACTGTTTAACCAATTCTCTTAGGTCTAAGCGAAGATCTGGATAAAATAAGCCGGTTGCATTCAATGCGATGATGCATCTAAGGCCCAGCTTCTGACGGTAAACTTGACAACCAGGGACATCTCTATAGGTACCAAAATCCATTTATGGTAACAATAATTCAAGTGAAGAAGCAACAACTGTGCTTCTGTAGGCATCTTGAAGATAATTCGCAAATTGTTTAGCATTTCTTATTTATCTCCCTTTCTTATTTCCTATACCCGATATAATGACCTATGAGATATTAAAGAACATAGTTCAAGGAAAATATTAACAGCAAAGGAACTTTACAAAATGCATGTGCTGACGAAAAAAAAATCGGAATAATTATGTATTTAGATTTGTGGTAGGGTGCAAAACAACTCATGCAGAGAGGGATCTGACATTGTTCGCAGATTGTTTTTGTCTGCCTCTCCTTCTTATTGTCCTTGCAACATACCCAACGCCTTCGCCAATGCTTTGAAATGAGCTTTCCTCCCTGGACCTCAAAAATTGTGATTTCAAACAATCAACAATGTCTTGAACATTTGGCGCTCCTTCTGCTTTTTTGTGAGGAGCAAGGTATAGTTTTGATGACAACAGCTAAAAGCAAACACGGGATATAGCTGCCTTGATTGCATCATTTCCCATAGAAGGGTGTAACGACCAATAATTCCTAAACGCTGGAAGATGGTTATAAGACATAATGACCATACAGCCAACGATTACCTTCATCTCCCCAACGTCAGTTAGCCTTATATTTTTATGCGCTCCTTTCGATTTACGGCAAATCTGAACACGCTCATTGGTACATTGGGTGATATATATAAAAAGGCTTTCAGGAAAAATGTTTGCGACTATCCGTAACGGATTATCAGTCCTTTCAAAACTCAAGTGTAGTTTAGGAAGTCGATATACACTCACTGTTTATCTTGGTAAAAAATCGGCACCAGGAGTAGACCAAATGGTATAATCATCTGGAGGAAAGTTGATTTGTTCCGGCTCCACTTTCGGCCCCGCATCTGGAAACTCTTCGTCCGTTGAGTCTTCTTGCTCCTCAGTATCGTGATGTAGATTGTCTGGGTCGTTAGGTACTACCGACCTCGCTACTGTCATTCGATTCCAATTCGTAATCTGTAGGCTCGTACATATCGCCACTGTCACTCGAAAAGTCTTCATTCTCATCGGAAGCCTCCAAAATATTGGATATTTTGGAATGATTTACATAGTCATCTTGACATATTGGATCTAAAATAAATCACAAGATATTCCTATAAAATTGTACCCAGAAACCTGACTGGGACACTTATAGCCCAACCAAGAATACTGATGGCACATATATGTGCCGCAAACATATGTATGTACATAACACCAAAACCACAGCAACAAATGGGTAGGTACCTACCTACTTACCAAGTTCAGAATATTGCAAAAACACTAACCCAACAATTAAATTCACGTTTTAGCGATTTCCTAACTAATAAACTTATAAAATTCACTAATTACACACCTGCATGCAACTTTCATGTGCAAGGGTTGGTTTTGTTGTGACAACCTAAACCACATCATTGCAAATTATTACCGTTGGTAATACCATAAACTACGGATTGGGATCAATCACCATCATTTAAATTTTCGAGTTAGGTAATTCTGAAAGTATAGGTACTGGGATATATGCCCCGTTCGGATCGAAAGGGTTAAATCTTGAAATAGATGGCAGTCTGATAATTATAATTGGCCAAGTAAAAGTTAAGTTATCTAATTGCATTTAATTATTTAGTTGAGTAGGTATCTACTACTATTCTGGCGTTAGAAAAATATACTGGCCCTAAAGCCTAGTTTCGTCAGACACCGTGTTTGCGGAGTTATATATTTGGCACGAATGAAAAGGACCAACAGTCCGAGCGCGAAAATTTAAGATCATCTCATGACCGTTTAGCCCCTTGGGTGTTTGTCAGAAGAGGTAGAACACTATTTGGTGTTCCTAAGCGGGACTCGAACCTCGAACTAAACGTAGTCCAACGCAAAAATCACTGCACAGATAATAAAAAGAAAAGAAGAAAAGAAAAATGAAAGATAGATAAAATTAGGACAGAGAAGAAGAAAGAGAACGACAGATGGAAGAAGAGGAAGTTAAGAAGTATTATGTTATTGTGAAGCGTAGAAATTTAAAAGTGCAGCCTTGAAATTATTGGTGTTTGATAATCTTTTTATATGAAAGGGCAAGGAGTTCCATAACCGAATAGCATGGATAAAAAAAGGCGAGATGAAGTTAAGTAGTTCTACCTATGGGATATAATGTTGAAAGTTCTAAGGGAGCGGGTAAATTGGAGCTCAGAGTAGAGGTAAGACGGGGACTGGGTACTAATGATTTTATAAAGAAACAAACAGTTCCTAATGTTTCTGTGATGCTGTAGAGTACAACCTAAAACACTCCTCGCGAGAAAAGAGATTCTTTCATGCCTACGTATCTGGTAAATGTATCTGACAGCATCATTGAAAGCCACTTGCAACTTGTGATATGAGAGTGAGTCGAGGTTACTATAAACTACCTCAGAATAGGTAATTATGGGCACAATAAGAGTAAGAACCAGTCTGCGTCTAGGTGCAACTGGAGTGAAACTGGCTGAAATTCAGAGTTTCCTCAAGCAAATTGCGGTTTAAGACAAAACCGAGACTAGTTGCAGTTTCGACTAACTTCATCTTAGTTCCAGATAGAAAGATATCCGGGATAGAGGAAGATTCAAATGTCCTATTGGAGATAGGAATGACCTGACATTTAGTTGGATTAAGGATTAAGCCATTATCCAAAACCCATTTATTAATTGAGGATAAATCATGGTTCAAATGCAAAACAAGTTCATCCAGCTGTTCCACGGCATAGAATAATAAAGCTGAACATCATCAGCGTAGAGGTGAATTGATGCGTGGTTGCAAACAGAGGGTAAGTCATTAACATAGAGACAAAAAGGAATGGGTCCCAGGATTGATCCCTGGGGAACCCCTTGTATAACAGGCAGAAATTCGGAAGAATTGTCCCCAACCACAACTTTCTGTAATCTTTCACTCAGAAAACTATCAATAAGCCTAATGACATTGTACCCAAAACCGAAGTAATGCCAAAGCTTCCAACAAAGGATGGAATGATTGACCTTGTCAAAGGCCTTTAAAAAATCGAGAAGGCAAAGTAATGTCATGAATCCCATGTCAAAATTCAGTCTTATGTCATCCAAGATGTGAACCAAAGTGGACGAGCAGCTATGGCCTGCTCTAAAACCCGACTGGAGCGGATTAAGAAGAGAATTGGCATACAGGTGACTTTGTATTTGTCTCGCCAAAAGTCTTTCAAAGACCTTAGACAAACCGGGTAGAATGCTGATCGGGCCATAATCACTGGCAGTGCTCGCATTAGGTTTCTTAGCAACAGGTATCACTTTAGCACGTTTCCAGGACAGGGAAATGTTGAGGTCATAATACAAGAATTTATAACGTGTGTCACATGACTTAAAATATGCGGCAACAACATTTTAACAAATTGAAAAGGCACTCCACATCGCCAATAGCATTCGATCGTAGTGCCCTGACTATATCGATTTTTTCGGATTCAGAGACCGTCTCAAACTCAGCTTGGTCTCCAGAACCCAGAGGCGAGGCAAAATAGTCGAATCTATCGGGTGAAATTCCACCAGATAAAAATGCATGATTTACATAGATCGTTAGGGTCGAGCGAACAATTAGCATTTGTTTTATCAGGCATTCCTATTTGGCGTAGATTTCTCCACAGAACTTTCGAGGGCAGGGCAGTACTAAGCTTTGAAGAGTAAAAGTTCCGCTTAGAGTTACGAACAGCAATAGTTGCAGCATTGCGTGCTACTTTATATCTACTCCAGTTTGTGGGCGAGCTGTTACGCTTCCACTTACCATAAAATCTGTTTCTGGCCTTAATAGCATTTATGACAACATCAGTAAACCACGGACAGGCTTTATTACGAATAAACACAGTTTTAGTGGGAACATAATCATTATACAGATGCCCAATAAGCATCTGCAAACAGTCCAATTTATCATTAAAATCAGCACAAAGTCTGCACCTCTCCCAGGAAGTTAAACTTGATGCAGCTTGGAGAGCACTAAGATTAATAGAAGCAAGATCCTTGTATTGGAAATATGTTGGAGTAGCTATGCGTGTGAAAGTAATATTTACCGTACAGTAAATGAGATCATGTTCAGAAATTTCATCTAAAGAAATCTGGTCGTACTGTCTTTTTTTGTTACCCAGTATGTATTTGTAAGTAACAAGAACTTTTTTTCAAGTCATTCGAAACTATTTTATTTTGAGTATATTGTCCATTCTGCGTCAGTTCACCATTGAAGAACCATTTTTTATTTGGATTTGATAAATATAGATACAGATAATTTTCTACGCCAAGGATCTAAGAACAAAAAAGAAAATAAACCTGGATGATAGAACCAATATTTGAATTTTTCTTTCCAATGCAAACAAAAATATTCTGATAATTGAACACAACATTGCGTAGCGCCGCCCCGAGTTTAAAAAGTTGTCGTCATTTCGCTCGGCTTTTACGGCACCCCACGTCCTCTTACTTACCTAAGGTTTGTTGGTCGAACCGAAAGTATCTAGCTTCAATATCAGAATACATAATACACATTAGGAAATATCTTTCACGTAGAATAGGTAGTTTAGTTCCATGTTTGACAAATTCCTTCAAGAAATGATCGGCATTCTAGGGCTCCTTTAGTGTTAATACAGACTGATTCAAAGTATTTGTTCAACTTTGGTATTTTTTCTAAACACATCCGAGTTTTACAATATTTTTTTTTTTTTTTTTTTTTTTTTTTTTTTTTTTTTTTTTTTATAAGAAAGGAAATCCAAATCCCAGAGCACTCAGACTCGGTAACGTTCCATTGTACTAAGTAGTTTTACAATATAGGTACCAGTATTTTATATTGCTAATAAGGTACTTTAATAAAGAATTTTCTACAATTGCCATTTAAATAAGAGAGCCTTTTTCTGAAAAATCAATTTATTATCACACTTCTTGCATTAGTTATTGTTTGAGTTGAGGTTTCTCAGACCACTATTTTATGAAGTGGGGAAAGATAATTTTCACGATTCATCTGTCGATATCTAATTTAAGGAACCGAAAACTTTACCTACTGAAACTTTATTCCGGCATAGATTTATTGCCACAGATCCCCAAAGTGGCAAACTTTTTACACCACGTAAATCGTATCGTGAAAAAATAATAAACCTCTATAACTCTAGATAATTAGCTGCATTACATAAAAGTATAAGAAGAGCATTCATTTACAAGACATTGATTCATTAGTAGCTCCTTCATTTAGCTAATAAACAGATGTGCATGCCTATATTCATTTTATACGCGGCAAGTACTGATCTTCGCGGAAGTTAATAGTTGGTACATTCTAAGGCATACAAATGAAATGCAAACTCTTCCTGCCGAGGTCATGTTAATGACATGGAATGTCGAAAATTTACTGCACGCCTGTTTTAGGTGAACTACTTCATACACTGCTGCGTGCAGCCTTGTTGCACATCTGCTTCAGGCATTAAATTCCTGGAAAATCTACTTCGAAAAATTTGGTTTTACTACGCCTTTTCTGCTCATCTACTTCCAAATACTATTTTTCAAGTTCGATCCCTGACCTATCTACCAAGATTTCTAGATTTTGGAAAATGTATTGGAATGCTTTTGTTTTTGAAAGTTTTGAGTGACAAAACTATGTTTGTGGTGCGCGGTGGGAAAAGGGTACAAAGCTTTCCGGCAAGTATACCTGCAAGTCCATCGGTTGATACGACCGGAAAACCATCATCGGTGTTGTAAAAGGAAGACCATAGCATCACCAAGCGTTAGTATTGATTGAGATAAAACAATAATTCAATATGAGTACGAAAAACAAAAAATATACCTTCAAAATTAAAACTTATTAAATACAAAAAAGTATTGCGGTTAAGCTCTTCTTAAGAGTGAAAGGGGATAATATATATTTTTATTACGCAGGTAACTTTAGGTGAGAATGGCTGTCAGCAAAAATCAACACCCTGAAACCAATACGAGTTCCGTTGTTCGTGAATCTAGGAGTTATCTCCGAACTCGTGGAACTCCTTAGAGAGTTGAGATCATTATAAAAGAAAGTTAGTTAGAGTTTTCTTTCTCACAATGAATGTAGAGAAAAGTCTCCTCTTCTCATTCGTTCATTCAGGTTCCATAAAAATCGTTAGCTACGAGTATCTAAGGTTTCTTCTTTCACTTCCATCTATCTTACGTCATGAGCAATTCAAGTCCAGCGTCCTTTTCAAAGAGAACTTCACTTCACGTATTTGTTGCATATTGCAGCAGCAACTTTCCCGACACATCGGCAAACTGACATTATACGGAACCCATTAATGTCCGGAATAGTATGGTACTCAATCAAAATTGATTGTCTAACTGGCAGTAACATACCTTTTTTTTGAATGGGACCACAATGAATAAAAAGGGCTAGGTAGCAACATAATTTTCAACAACGATTTTCTTCACGATATTTTTGTTCAAAGAAAAGATTTTCAATTTCAAAATGTATTTGCTGCTTATACAAATTCCGTCTTATTGATAAGAATTCGATAATACACCTCTAAACAGTTGCATAGTTACGCAGCGTGTAAGTATTTACGCAACGTTGCACAAATCCTAATTCATAAAAACATTTTCCAATCCATATTTATAACACAGTGTGTCAGATAAAGTACCAAAACGAAGAAATCGATAACATTTAGCTGCCCAAACTAATAAACAAAACTCAGCGGTTTGTGAAAAAAAACAAAAAAAAAATATTCCGCTGATATTTGGAGGCTCCATTGTGTAACATTGTGCATACGAAATAATAGGTTTTTTAATAACAATTATGAATGCATGTCCCTTTTCTATAATGAACTAATCACTAAACGAATTTCAATTGTTCGTCAATATCCTATGGCAGCTATTATTGCAAGCTGAATACTCGCATGCACACTAGTAATTGGCTATGTCAGTAATAATAATTATCTCCGATCTCTGCCTTTATTATTTATTTTTCACATGCATAAATATTTGATTAATAATTATTTTGAGCGTCGTCAATACAAAATAGTTTTGATTTCTCAGGGCAAAAGACAAAAAGAGAAAAACACATTTTGATACAAAAGCATCTTTGATACTAATCAACTTCCAAACGCGTTCACCTTATACAGCCTCTAATCAACGCTGAGATAGTTTGAAGACTAATGCTTTTCATATTAGAGCCTACTCGATTCACTCCACCCTTAGAATCACTTTCATTCTAACTGTCAAAATCAGAATCAATCAACAATTTTTTTAAGCAAGCTTATTACAAACTATTAGTTTAAATTGTTGAAAAAGAACGCATGGATGATTTGACGTGATTTCGTTACAAATATATCAAACGGAGTTTTGTCCCAGCAACAATTCTTACTTCTCCTGTAAGAAAAAAGTATCTATCAGATTGACACAATCGTGTTCTTGTGAAGGTGCACGCACTCATTTTTTTAGGTAACTATAAGTTTTATTTTATTGTAGATTTATTTTTATTTTTTATTGATCCGTTTTTATACCCTATTCTTTGGAGCTTATACTCTCTTAATAGGCAAACAAATAATCGCATGTAAGAATTTTTAAAAGGAGCATACAATCCTCCAATACAAACAACAAAATCGAAATTCGAGCTGTAAAGATAAGATTTGCAATATATTTAAATCCGCCATAGATTTCTATGCCGGTCCCAAGCCCGGATAAAGGAGGAGGGTTTAGGGTAACGGGGGGAACTCCATCCTATCCCTAGTAAAATCCTGACCCCTAGATGAAAAACTAGGCTAAAAAAGCAACAACAAAAACAAAACATGAACGACACAACAGAAAAGGAACAATTTCGAGTGGGGATATCCGCTCAAATGTCAGTAGAGACCGCGGCTACCCGCACGGGCTTGGCGCCTCCAGCTATTGGGGGCGATAAGTCGCCAGCGGCACACACAAGCAACATGACAAACACGACAAACACGACATCACGAACGAAACGGAACAAGAAACGGAACAAGCAACGAGAACTGAACAAACTGACGCAACAGGCCACAAGACAGGACGAGACGAATACCACTCCGGCGCTAAGCGCTGATACGAGACCAAGCTCGGAGCTCAAGCTGGCGGATGCACCCAGCGTACTGGCCGATCCTGGCCGGCACAAGGATGCGACTGCTGGTAAGAGCGAACTATGTGGGGTGTCTGCTAAGAGGAGCTCGGACGCTACAAATGTGTCCTTGAGTCCCTCTGAGCGGGCTTCCCTGCAAAAATTTCACGCTGCTACTACTCCTGTGAATGACGCGGGGACGGAGAACCTGACGAATCGAGCACGGGATTTCCTGTCCAGCACGTCCAGTGATGCTCCCCTCTGCAGCCCTTCCAGGAAGCAGGCGGCCATCAGGAAAAAGCTGAAGAAGCTCTCTCTTGAGGAATGCGAGAAGGCTCCTTCCGGCTGCTCCTCGGAGGATTCCGCGACTGATGAGCTCTGCGAATCGGTTAGCGTTGAAACCACCAAGGAATCAGGCTGTAGGAAGCGAAAGGAACGGAAGCGTGGTAAGAGGAAGAAGCAAGGAGGAATGGTGGACTCGGAGAGTAGGGTTGCAGTAAATGCCGACCCCAAACCTGTTGGCCCCGTACCTACTGCCTCTGATCTGACTGCTCCCAATCTCTCAGTGACGCTCACGGAAACAGAGAAGTCTGTGAAGGTGACGGACACCAGAGTGGTTAAGGGGTCACCCAAGGTAGCTGGTACAGCATCCAAAGGCGCAAAGAGGTCTTGCACTAGCAATGATGAAGGACCCCCCCTACCAAAGAAGAGCTACACGGACTCGGCCCTGTCTGGTTTGCGATTGGCGGTTGTTTTCCCGGGTGATCACCTGAGGAAGTATACTGTGGAAAACATCTGCGTTCTGGACAAGGCCTTGAAGGACGCTGTGAGGAGGCGACTCAAGGAAGGCAATAGCCCGGCGTTTGAGCGCATCATCAAGACTATTTGTATTGTATTGTATGTGCAGTGGGGTCATCAGTAGATGACAAGCACTTAGACCTATTGGTCCATTGTACTTCAGCATAGCTGCCCGCTCCCTGGTTATTGGCGATTAGTAAGATATAGTGAGGGAGAACCTACCAGTAGCCTTGGCAAAGCGAAGAATGTTAGCAAGTTCAATGTCCCCCATCTCATCTTCGTTGACGAATTGTTTGCCTATAGTGGTGAGCCTGGTTCTGGCGAAAGCCGGACATTCACAGATGAAGTGAGATACCGTTTCATCCGCCTCCAGGCAGCACTCACATAGGCCCGAGCTCCTAATGTGGATGGTTTTGAGGTGCTCGTTAAGAGGACTGAAACCGGTGACGAGACCAATCAAGGGTCTCAAGTCTTTCCTGTTTAGTCCAAGCAAAAACTTAGCTCTGCTGATTTTCGGACCGTCCACTAGCTTCTTCGAATACCTGCATGAGACCAGGTCATGCCAGTATTCGGAATGTTGTTGGCGTAGAGCCGAATCCATTTCACGTTTGTGGACGGATGAGCAGCATCCTATAGATGGTTGTGGGCCAATGAAGGCTGTTGAAGAGCCCTTCCTGGCCAGAGCATCCGCTCTTTCATTTCCCTCGATACCTGTGTGCCCAGGAACCCAGGCAAGTGATACCGAGTTACATCTACCCAGACGGTTAAGCTTAACCATGGTTTCCTCAATACTAATGGAGGCTTTGTCCTCTGCTGTAGTGATGAAGCCACGAATGCGTGGGTCAGAGCTGATCTTGCTCGGATTTTCCCTAAGCTTGACGGGAGTGACCTTGTCTGTCTTCACCCGTCAGAGCTAGTGGGATATACCAAGATGAAGGTCTTTGTCCCGGAAACTGATCTGGAGACTAAGGAAATCATCGATCTTCTCAAGGGTCAAAACCCGGGTCTATCCACCGATAAGTGGAGGGTCTATCACTTCAACAAAATGAAGGATGGCCGTCTGTATACTTTTGGTGTTGATGACGATTCTTGGGAAGTGCTCTTACCGGCCTTTTTTCCTCACTGGTCGCCTGTTCTTCAGGCCATAAAAGAGGGGGAGAAGGCTGGAACTTCGAGTGGTAATTAGCTCTATGGCTAGCTCATCACTGGAGGTCCTTCAAATTAACTTGCAACATTCCAAGGCGGCTTCACTTGCATTGTGTCGTCGTCTTGGAAAACTGCATACAGAGGTGTGCCTCATACAGGAACCTTATCTGTATAAGGGGGCGGTAAGTAGCATCTCGGGTGTACCAGGAGCAATTTTTGTAAAGCCTGGGATTGTTAATACTCGCACGTGCATCTTTGTAGCAAAGGGCTTAGATGCTAGTCTTATGCCTGAGTTCAGTTCTCGAGACTGTACAGCTATTAAAATGTGTCTTAAGCGAGGAGGGTTGGTTACTCAGATTATTTTAGCCTCAGTGTACCTCCCATTCGACTCACTGGCCCCACCTCCAACGGTGGAACTGGTAAGGCTTGTCGAGCATGCCCGACGAGGTAACAAGCATTTGATCGTTGGTATGGACGCGAACGCGCATCATCGCGTTTGGGGTAGTACTGACTCAAATAGCAGGGGTGAATCCCTACTAAACTTCTTTGCTGCCACCCAGCTCGATATACTGAACACTGGTAATGAGCCAACCTTTGTCACTCGGCTGAGGCGGCAAGTTATTGATGTGACAGTAGCAACCGCTGCTGCATCTGGCATCGTTTCGGGCTGGAGGGTTTCAAGGGAAGAAACTGCATCTGACCATCGGTATGTTATCTTTAAGTTAAGTGCAGATCGACCGATCAGAAGCAAAATCAGGAATGTGCGACGCACTGACTGGGACGTCTATTCCACGGAGTTGCGGGGTCAGATAGGTTCCCTGCCTATCAGGATCCTTAGTAGCGACGACTTGGATAAGGCGACCGACACGCTACACAGCGGTATTATTACGGCCTTTCATACTGCTTGCCCGGAGAAGGAGGCTGGTGGTGCGAAACCAACCCGATGGTGGAACGCTAAGCTATCCCTTCTCAGGAAAAGAGTGGGGAGGCTGTTTAACAGGGCCAGGAAGTCTAACCTGGTAGCCAATTGGTCTTCTCATGCGGATGCGCAGAAGGAGTACAAGAGGCAAATTAAGAGCGCTAAGAAGGTATCTTGGCAGAGGTTCTGCGGAGAACTGAAGGATGTTAGCGCGGTTTCGAGATTGCAGAGAGTCCTCTCAGCTGATCCGGGAGCCAGGCTTGACGTCCTTCGGAAGCCCGATGGCACCTCGACCAACTCCAATGAGGAGGTACTTCAACTGCTAATGGACACCCACTTTCCTGGCTGCAAAGCCGTGGATAATTGCGTGTGGCCAAACAAAAGCAGAGCTACCACTGAGCAGTGGCGGGTCGCGGCGAGCATTGTTACGAGAGAGAGGGCGAGAGCCATTATCCTGACCTTTTCTCCTTTCAAGGCTCCTGGACCTGATGGCATCTATCCCATACTCTTGCAAAAGGGTATCGAGATTTTGCTCACACTGCTAACTAGAATCTACAGAGCCAGCGTGGATCTGCGACATATTCCTTTGGCCTGGAGAAGAGCTAGGGCGGTTTTCATTCCCAAACCGGGAAAGGCCGCCTATGATCTTCCCAAAAGCTTCAGGACTATTAGCCTTTCATCATTTCTGTTAAAGGGCCTTGAAAAACTGATTGACGTACGGCTTAAGAGCATTCCAGCTTCGCTGGGTATTCATGATAGCCAACACGCCTATCAAAAAGGCAAGTCCACTGAGACGGCATTAACGGATCTGACGGCCAGAGTGCGTAGGGCGCTCGACCGCAAGAACTATACTCTTGCTGTCTTCATGGATATTGAGGGTGCCTTTGACAATCCCACCTTTTGCAGAATTGAGTCTGCCTTAACACTGAAGGGCGTCGATTCTACAACTGTGGAATGGATCCTGGAAATGCTTAGGAGCAGAGAAGTTGCAGCTGCTGTTGGCGGCTGCGTCAGAACTGTGCGCGCTGTTAAAGGCTTTGCGCAGGGCGGTGTACTTTCCACTACATTGTGGAACCTGTTGGTCGACTCCTTGTTGAGAAGACTTGATGGGGAAGGTCACCCTGTTATTGGGTACGCTGATGATGTGTGCATTATTGTCAGCGGCAGGTTTTTACCAACTCTTTGTGAGCGGATGGAAACAGCGCTCAATAGTGTTGGTAGTTGGTGCCGCGAGCAAGCTCTGTCAGTCAACCCAGCGAAGACTGAGATGATGCTGTTCACGAGTAGAAGGGCAATACCTCAAGTGAGGTGGCCTTACTTCCAGGGCACTCAACTAAAGCTATCAAGCAAGGTTAAGTATCTGGGTATTGTGTTAGATCCAAAGCTTAACTTTTCTGAACATTTGGTTGCTAGGATTTCGAAGGCAACTAACTATCTCTGGCAGTGCCGTAGGATGTTCAGCAGAACCTGGGGACTTAGTCCCAGGCTGGTTCACTGAATTTACACGTGCATTGTTAGGTCATACCTTATGTATGGTGCGATTGTATGGTGGGCTAGAGCTCACATCCTCAAACGTCAACTGTCGAAGCTACAGCACCTTGCGTGCTTATGCATTACAGGTGCGATGAGAGGAACTCCCACTGCTGCTATCGAAGTGTTGCTCTGTTTACCTCCCTTGCAGTTCCTTGCTGAGAGTGAGGCCAGAAAATCACTATACCGTATGTGTGTAGTACTTGGACGGCAGGTCGGCAGGACGGCGATGGGGCCAGAGGTGCTAGGTACAGAGCTCTCTATGACAGCCTACCTGGCCATCGGGGAGGAGCACTTGACACTGTGTGCATGAAGCAAGTCTTTGAGCGCCGCTTTCAGGTCATCCTTCCTCACTTCATCTGTGAATGTCCGGCTTTCGCCAGAACCAGGCTCACCACTATAGGCAAACAATTCGTCAACGAAGATGAGATGGGAGACATTGAACTTGCTAACATTCTTCGCTTTGCCAAGGCTACTGGTAGGTTCTCCCTCACTATATCTTACTAATCGCCAATAACCAGGGAGCGGGCAGCTATGCTGAAGTACAATGGACCAATAGGTCTAAGTGCTTGTCATCTACTGATGACCCCACTGCACATACAATACAATACAATACAATAATATATTGCCTCTAGGTGCCTGAAATGCTCGTGTGTTAAGGCTTTTAAAATCCTTCCTCGCTCGCTCGCTCATATTTAAAAAAAACTGTTATGTCGAAAAGTCAAACTTTTCACTAAAATTTCTCTTGGGGCGAAATACTCATGTGTAAAGATTTTTAAAATTTACCCAATAATCCAGTATTTAAACAAAAAATATTTTTTGAAGATATCGTTAGAAATGAAAGTCATATTCTTGGCAAAGTTTGTAAATAAAGCCGTTTTGAACAATTCGTGCAATCATGCAAAGTTTTTTGCCATGCCCACTTTTTAGAGCGTTTTCCTACAGAAACCTTGTTTTTTTCGATAAAATCCTTTAAAGAACACACAAAGCATGTTCAAAATAATATGTAGACCATATTCTTCTTAAAAATTCACCCATACTTTGATTTTAGCCAAGTTAAAATAAAGGGTCTTCCATTAAGTACTTGACAACTTCTTTTTTCAATAAAATGCAAACTACTTAAGATATCTCAAAAAAAAATGTATTGGCTTGAATTACTAACAAAACATTTATGAATAGAATTTGACTTCGTTCAATATGTCCACCAGGGAAACGTATGCTGCGGACGATACGTTGAACCCAATTCCGATACGGCCACTATTTCTTGTTCAATATTGGGTCTGAGCTCCTCTAGCGTCGGCGGCTTGTTGGCATAGACCAATGATTCATTGTAGCCCCATAAAAAAAGGTCTAGAGGCGTTACATCACACGATTTCGGCCGCCAACGGGTCCATTTCTCTAGATAACATGTTCACCAAACTGAGACTTCAATAACTCGATTGTTTCACGTTGCATCCGCTATATGGCTTGTAGCACCGTCTTGTTGGAACCACATATCACTGATGTCCAATTCATGCAATTGCTCAAAGAAATAACGTTCCAACATGTCTCTGTAGCGAAGAGCATTTACCGTAACGGGACGGTCATTTTCATCGACGGAAATAAACGGCCCAATGACGCCACCGGCATGAAAACCGCACCAAACATTGACTTTTTGCGGATGACGTGCTGTTTCATAAAGCACATGAGGGTTCTCACCTGTCCAGTAACGCATATTTTGCTTATTGACGAAGCCGTTTGCCCAAAAATGCACTTCATCGCTGAAGATGATTTTGCAATGAAATTCTTCATTTTCTTCCATCATGCCCAGAGCCCAATTTGAGAACGTACGTCGCTTCATATGATCAACTGGCTTTAGTTTTTGAGTCAGCTTGATCTTGTAAGGGTGTAGGCCAAGATCCTTACGCGAAATTCGCCATAATGTGGTCTGGGAGAGGCCGAATTCCTGAGAACGCTGTGAAATTGACTGATTTGACTGGTTTGTGACGGACGCCTCTACGACAGCAATATTCTCCACACCTCGGACAAAACGTAGTCTCACTGCACGCTAACATCAAGATGCGAATGTTCTGACTCAATTTTTTTTACTAGACTATGAGTTGCTTGTCTACTGGAACGAGAATTACGGCCGAAAGTTGGCGTTAACGATCTTAAAGCTGAGTCTGTGGTCACTCGAAATTTCGGTGATAAATTGTATTTATTTGCAAACGTTGTTCCTTCATGTCAAGTCGCTTATGAAAGACCCTTTATAATAAAGTTCGTTTCGGGTACGGACGTCTAAAACTTGAGAACCGCTGGACCGATTGACACCAAACTTGGACAATATGTTAGCTTAGTCTTCATGAAGGTTTCTCTTAATCCCGATAGGTGATGCAGTAGTCGTGATATTTCAATGTTTCGTATTTATGGTACAAATTTCACAAAATAAACTTCTTAAATAAAAATACGTTCGCTAGAGATATTTACGAAAAACTACATGTACTGATATTTGTTCAATGGATGTTTATGAATATGTAGGATTTTGATAGGCGCTGGTGTATTCCCACTTTTGTATTGGAAAGTTGTTTTTCTCACCACGAATTTGTAATTTCGATGATAACAATTGGTATGAAAGCGAATGAAAAGTGATTCTATCGGAGTATCTATCTTTTGTGTTGCTGTTTGATTCGAGAAGTAAGCTGATAAAGGCGTCTGCCAGACAACTAGCACGTACCCTTAAGGGAGCGGGTTAAGTCATGCGGAGAAGAAGGTGTAGTCCATTTAACTACCGAACCAATTGAGTTCAAATCAGGCGATCTTTGGTATTGGGCTAAGTTTGTTTACGTGAACTTTGGTCAAAATTGTCCCACCAAGTTTGACTTGCGATTTTTTTTGTTATTGAAAAAACCTATATTTCTTTTTGTTAGGCACACAGCAAGGCACGCCGGGTACCCGTTATAGACAATAATTATGTAGTCTCCTTGAACATATTGGCTAATACAATTCTAGGACACAAGCGAATCCGGGCGGGTAGATACAAATTTGGTTGTTTACACAAGCTAAAGATCAACTAAGCCACACTTATGATTGTTAGCAGCCAACTGAATACAATTACTACCTATACATTTTTATATTACGTGCGCTTTGTAAAGTAAGGATTTGAATTTAATACACATTTTATTAATACTACCAATGAAAGAATGCTTTATTTTTTATTATTTAGGCTCAAAAACTCCATAGGAAGCTGGTTGGAAAATTTTGCGACCATTACCGCGAAGTGCCTTCTCCCATATCCGTTCCAAAATCGTGGTGTCTCAAAGTGGCCTTTCATCCAATGCCTGGTTTTGACTACTTTTGCTTGTTGTGTTGGTGGCTTATAGGTGTCGCCATTGCTGAATTCTTAAATTATAGCTATGGTATAGAGCTGTTGTATACTTAATATCTTGATTTCATTCATGGTTTTGTGGTGTATTGATTCTTCTATCATTTTTGCACATAATTAGTCTTAAGATTCTCATCAGAACCTCCTCGAACAATCATATTCTTGGGGCGATGCCCCATGTCAGTATTCCTTAACGTATAGATGCGACTCTACTAGGCCGAAGAAGCATTGTATGAGCACTTCAGAAAGCAGTATCGGCTCAACTGATAAACAACATAGCTGGCTTCCGCATCTCCATTTAAAGTTTTAGTCCACAATGACTCCAAGGTATTTGTACGATGTGACATTGTTAATTGTTATACTGCAGGTGTCGTCTGATTTCAGAAACAGGTGAGAGCTTATTTTATGTAAGCAACTTGTTTCAGGCATCTTCAACATCTCGGCCTAAGGATGTGAGGCGGACTTATGTGCATGATCTTTGTTGTCTGCATCGGATTCATTTTGCATCATCGAAATTGCTTCAGACGGCCTAATACGGCTTACTGCCAGAGCTGTGTCATCTGCATAAGCATATCCAGTGCTATTTTTAAGGAGGGATAGTAGGTTGTTAGCGAAAAGAATAAAAACCAACAGGTCTAATTTTGATACCTGCGGGACTCCGTGTTTTATTCCCCCCTCTTTACTAATTTTTTAGTAGTAGTGACAAAGAGTGTCAAACTATATGTATAAACAATAACATAAGAAATATTATGGTTAAACCTTTGCTTAAAGAAAATTAGATAACTTTTAATTTTTAAAAATTTGATTTATATTAATAATTATATTATTAAGGGGAATACTTCAGCCATCATTCGTGATATGATTTTTGCTTATAACTGTTTGCTCATATTATTGTTAAACATGTTAAAATATTTGTATTCCTGCCGGGGCCAAGTAACATCTTAAAGTTTTCTCCACTGCCTAATATATTTTTTTGAAATATTGTCTTGGAATTACTCTCTTTGGTATGTCTTAAAGCACAAACATTTGGGTTTACTTACATACACTTTGGAAAACAAAAAGACTTTTATTCACGCCGTGACAATGGTTATGGAACTCCTTACCCTCACATATAAGAGCCATATCGAATTACTCCATTTTTAAAAATTCAATTGTCCTATATTTTTCCACACACATTAATCTAAATATCTCCTTTTATATCTACGAGTAGTTTTACATTTTTAATGAAATCTTAGCTATGGAGCTAAAAAAAGATCAGACTTAATGTACAAACCATTTTATGAATGAAATGAAATGAGACTGAATCAATGTTTCCTTTTTACAGGTCAAACGCAAATAGAGCCTCAAATAATAATTCACTACGATTGGCGAAACTAAAGGTGCCCTTAAACGGTCAATTGGTCGACATCATGCATCGTGTATAGCTCGCGACGAAAATTCGTTCATCAGGATACTTTTCTTTATACTTTTGCAGTAAAGCTTCATAATGTTGCATTTTTTTGTTTCGGTCGCAATAATCTTTTCCTTTGACATCCCATAAACTCTTTAATGACTGATATGTTTCAATTAATTCCGATACAAATGTTCGGTCTTCATCGTTCTTCAATTTTCCGCTGCCGCCAGACATGTTTTCGCTTCCGTGACACGAGACACAATGCAGTAATTACGTCAATCCAACCCTTACACATATCAATCAGCATGACGTTCATCATGCAAAATCAAACTTGCTTTGATTTTCGTCAATCAGACTTCACCAAATGTGTGTGACTCATACAGATACATTTTCACAAACACATGCAGTGATTGATGTCATTCGATTGACCATGTAAGGGCCGCTTAAGGTTCACACGATGAGATAACGAGGTAGCACAAAAAAATCAGAGTTCCATCCAATCTCTCAAGGCAAACAACAGAAATTGCTTTTGGTTAGATTTAAGTTTCATTACATCAACATCATTAAACGGAGACCGCAGTAAGGAACAATAAATAAAGAAAATCATTTTGATTATTGTTTTTATATTAAACGATAATATGAGTAAGTGTGGTTTTTATATTAAAATAAAGCATTAGTATGGTTTAAGTATCATTCTAATCCTTAATGCAGATTTCCATTTAAAACTTTATAAACAAAAGTGTTTTATGTTCCTAAAAAGGCCCACCAAAAATATAAAAACACATAATTAGAAAAGTGAAAAATTAAATATGTTTTTTTTCGTTGTTTTTGCACAAAATGCCAAACGTTCACCACAGAACAAGAAGAGGATCGTTAGACTCGCTGAAGTGGTTACCCAAACTCAAATTTATTTATTTGTTTTAATTATAATTTTCTTTTCTAGTCGAGAAGGCTGCATTTTTTTTTTGTTTTCTAAAATATACAAATTTAAGTTTAAGGGCAAAGACTTCCTATTTTAACAGGCCCAATGTAAAGTTTTTAAAAAAGCACATAAAATGTAGTTCAGTTTGAATTTCATATATTCAATTCATATATTCATTCATTCATATATTTAACTGAACTATGGTTTATATTAATGTCAATTCAGTACATTTTTTAAGGCGCTTGCAAGTAACTAGAGAATATTATTGTCTTATTTGGGTCGCCTACCATATTTATATTTTTTATTACCCTTCTATTGCTAAAATCGTGCTTTCATAACGTAACTTTTCAGACGATCGTCGTACCGACGATAGCACCGAACGCTATCGCTTTTAGTTTGCTTGATGTAGCACAATCACTCTCGTCTCGGCCATCCTTTTTATAAGCAACAGTATGAAAGCCACAGAAAAGAACGTAAGCGACATTTTGCCCTGTGTCTTGTTTCTATACAAATTTCAGGTTGGATTCGCAAAAATGTAAGTACATAATTGTTAGCAAATACTTACTTAAAAATTGTATAATCATACAATTTAATAATAATAAATATCAAGGTTAGCTACACCAGCGCAAATGTAAATAATGTTTAATTTCATGGAGAAACATCATGAATTGGCGAAAAACTATATTCCCCAATCGAGGTTAGGTTAGTTTACACAAAGAATAAAGTTGTTTGCAAAAGTTTCGAAATGTTGCACAACTGACCGTTTAGAAAAATAGTGGGTAATGTGGACACACCTATGCGGGTATGGTGGCATACAAATCTGCAGTACGAAAAATAAATTAATCAAGGCAAAACTATTTATGTTTTTATTTCATTCTAATTTTTTTTAATACATAATAAACCTCAGATGCGAATAGCATAATAATTTATAAATTATTTAAAAACTTAAATATAATATAAAAATCCATATACGGAAACAATGCCTTATTTCTGACAGAAATTAAAGCTTTTGATATTATCGAGATTATTCTGTAAAGATATGATAAAAATGAGTCCTCTACATAAACGAGCTGCACCCTCTTCTGTGTATCTCACATTAGCCCAAAATAAATATTAAATAGAACTGTAAAACTCACCTGATATATGGAAATTGCACTATAAAAAGCCTCAGAAAAATAGAACAGCCCATCAAGTGCAGCTAATATTCCATACAATTTACATGTTTTATTAACCGCTAAAAAAAAGTAGACTTCACCCAAAAACGACAAACATCAAAATTGCCAAACAAAGGCTTAAGAGCAAAAGCCAGGATAATTTTATCTATTTTACGCGAATAAAAGTTATTACAGGGGTAACCATAACCACATTACCTGGCTACTACTCCACATTCTCCGAACTTACTCTATAGGTATGTGCATATGTACATACATTCAATGATTTAAGATACAATTGTTCAGAGTATTTATACCGCACCCTAAATTTTTATCCAAAATTGCGTAAAGGCATCTTCACATTTAAATTTCATAACGAAATTAAATTTAGCACTGTGTAAGGGAGTAAATGTGTCTTGAATATACCAATCAAAAAATCGCGGTTTTGTTGAATTCAAAAGATGGCGAGCAATATTATCGTCTTTGCGATTCTCATATTTCCGATTATTTTAACAAATTAGTTGACACCTTTGATCTGTTGCGACGTCATTATATGCAGCACCAAAGTGACAGACACAATCAATTGCCACACTTAAGAAAATAAAACGAGAGACGCTTGACTCGAATATCAAAGCAGTATAATGTCATGCGTAGAACATTCTCCTCATAATAAATTGAGACTCAAATCCGGACGGAGTTGCAGCTATAAAAAGAAAAGGACCAATCGACGCGATTTTGCTTGAGGACCTGATATTTTCATACTCGTACTTAACGATTTAGACATTTCGGCATCCGGATGGTCAGTTACATAAGCGTCTGCTTGTCTAAAAGACTGTCCACATTTATAATGATTAAGATGTCAAATCACTTGAAACTTAAATTTGGGTAATTCTAAGTCCGCACCTGATCGCACCCACTTCGACACGGATGTGAAAATCCTTTTCGGTGAATAGTCAACAACAAAAAAACACAACTCAACATATGTTTTGCGTTCAAATTCAAACAAAGAGGATACAAGCATCACCAAACTAGATCAATATTTTCGGTATCTCTTTGAATGGCATGCAGCGAGGAACCTCAAGAGGATATGTTTCCTTCGACCCTCAAATTCTACGTAAGTATTATGTGAATTGTAAACAGCGCAGTGCTACTGTGTAGCTGTGATCGTCATGGTTCATAAATATTTTGGTGCGTAAGGCTGCGCTTGATGCGGATGCTCATAAATTGCCGGTTTGACATCGGCTTCATTAGATGGTGTCAAATTTTTGTTAATTGTTTCATTTACTATTATTTATGATAATCTTACTACTCTTTATGTGTATTAACAGTGTGGTTGGTTATTTGTTTTATTCAACGACGGGTGACGGTGTTATAATTTGTCATATTTTTTATTTTTTTATTTTTTGGTAAAAAAGCCCTAACGTCTATCATTAACGTCCTGTGAGTTATCTTTAGACGTTGCCCTTAATTAAATCTAAGAACAAATAATATTTAATGTTCAGATTGGTTTTTTGCATTCATTTCATTGCTAAATTATGTAGTTTTTACTTTTCTCGAAATATCTTCGCATTTTTTTTTATTCTGTACATAAATTGCGATAAGTGTAAAAACTATTCATTGAATAAAGTGCATGCGCCTTTTATATATTACCGAAAAATCATTATAATCAAATTTGAAGTAAAAAAAATATAAAAACATTTTCAATAGTGGGAGGAATGTACATACATACATTATGTACATAACTTTATGGAAACATTTACACAATTTATTTGAACTTTTAATTTAATTTTTTTCTTGCCCAATGTGTCGGCAAAATACTGATCAGCGTAGTACACTTTTTGGGTGGCCACCGCACTTAGCCACACAAATTTTCCATCGTTTGTTTGTATTCCCATTTGTCGGCTATTATTTCAAAATGGATTTAAAAATTTGAAAAATCAACAAAATTAGAGGCTTAATAGAATAATAATACAAGGAATGTTATCTTAAATGCAATTAGTCTTCTTATAGGTATTGTGTGGTTTGCTGTGTTCAACCATAACAAATAAAATACCTAGGTACGCATAAACAAATCCAGGCTTGGCAAAATACGAAATTCGGTCATATCACATTCGAATTGGAGTCATCGATAGCCAATAATCACTTACGAGTAGATCTAATGTTCCATTATACTTCAGCACAGCTGCCCGTTTGCTAAATTTTTTCGGAGTGCGCGAATTTCTACACTGGAGCACTCTGACTCAAACTGGTCCATTGTACTGACAGGAAGACACACCACTTTTACTGAATTTTTTTCGTTTTTCTAAGAAAAAGGAGTAGGTGTAATGGCCAGTAAGAAAGGCAGTAGTTTGACTGCAGGGTTTTCTGTTGAGAGATAACAAGAATGCCCCAGATTTTGTACAGACGTTGGAAATATTTCGTTTAGTCCGTCTACACCCTGGAGAGTCTTGCCATCAGCGATTGTTTTCATATGAAACCCAACAGTTAATGGAAGCCTTGACCGAGGACGCAGGCAGACAGACATATCGCCGGTTCAGGTCTTGCGAATTGTTCCTCTGAGCCCTAGTCTAGCAAGTTCATCGGAGATCTCATTTCCTGTAATGATTCTAGACCCAGATAAGTCTAAGTGAATGCAACCTTTCGCCGAATTCAGAGAGATCTTGCTTCACGAAATGTTGTGGAGGTGGTTACAGGTTTGAGCAAAGCCTTAAGCGAAGCTTGAGTGTCGCTACAGACACAGATACTCGACCCCCTCCTCCTGTTCCTCACAATATAGTCTATAGCCATTCGGCTAGCAGAAGTCTCCCTTTGGAAGACCGATGCATGTTTGCCTAACGAGAAGAAAAGTCAAATGTTGTCGCTCTCCATGAAACACTAGCACCGGACCCTTGATCGTTTTTCCGTGAAGAATCGACTGCGTTGCTTTCCAGGCTCAGTCTGGGCCGAGCCAGTCCTGAACACGAGGAAAGTTCACTTCGTAATTGCGCATCAGCCGAAGTTCCGGAGTCATTGCATCGAATGGCATATCCATAAGACTGGAGTCGAAGGACAACCGTCGTGTAAGTTCATCAAAACTCCAGTGCGAGTTATAACAAAAACCACCTCTTCTTAAACTTGAGATAGGTTTGATTGTGCAGCCCATGATGTAAGCATCATCAGGGGCGGGAGGTTCAATAATGCAACTAGGCCGGAGCCAGGCGTGCCGGGAAAGATCCCCGAAGTTTATTGGCATCACATAATGGCCACAACCCTCATCCGGAACCAACGTTTTATTCGTATTGCTCTAATCCACAGCGCCAATACCGTGTTTACGCATTGTTGTATGGCAAAGCTACACATGCTATCAAAAGTCGCATTGTCAAAAGCATCCTCAATATCGATGTAAATGCCATCACATATTCTTTCTTGCCCAACGCGCTCTCAACTCTACCAAACTAGATTTTGGAGTGCAGTCTCGCAAGATTTTCCGCGTTCATAGGCATGTTGCATCTGAGATAAGGGATGCAATCGCAAAGCAGTTTTGCGCACATGAAGCTTGATCAGTCTTTCCATACTTTGCACCAAGAAGGAAGTCAGACTGATTGGTCTCAAGATGTAGGGAGCGTAGTCATTTCTGCCAATTCTAGATACATATATAGGTCACTCCAACTATACGCCCTGGTGTTGGTATATATGCCAGTGCCAGGACAGCAGTGAAAATTATCTTTATAGTCGGTAGCAACTGGTTTGTACCTTGTTGCAGCATGGCTGGGCATATTCCGTCCCTACCAGGCGACTTGAGCTATTAAACGATGCAACAGCGTATTTCATAGCCTCGTCTGTCACGACATCCTTCGCAATATACCAGCTACGCCGGGTCTTTTGTCTCAGCTCAGTCCCTGTCTCGGTAATCGGGGCTGGTTGTATACATAAATGCTTGTGAAAAAACGCGCTCGATGTTGTAGAAGTTTATATTACTTAATTCTGACAGATCGTCAAAAAATGTTAGCCGAGTGGGCGTTGTCTGGTTGTAGCTAGAGCCGTTCATTCCACAAAGCAAGTGCTAAAGGGATTCCTTTCCGAATGGATCTTTGCAACTGCAGCAGTGTGGGTTGAATGGGAATGCACAAATTGGCAGCTTGGGTCCCGACAATCCAATGTTCAGTGCGGATTGCCATTATTATAGAATCTCCTGTTGGTTCTGATTCTTAGATCGTGAGTTCTTTTGCGTTGAACCAGGGCTATATCTTCCTGGATATGACGAAACTACTTAGGATGCTCCATCTGGAGTTCGGCCGTGAAGGATGTACTGAGATATTTTTCAGCTGACAAGACGGGCGGTGCCTTAGCTTCTCTCGATATATCCTTTTGGTGAATATATGTGAATCATAGAAATTACCTTATCTGAAGTTTATTTGCAAAAGTGCTGTCCAGAGATTTCTGAAATGCTATTTTTTAGGGGAACAAAAAAATGCTTTTATTACGTTCGCTTTTTTTTGCACTTATGTTAGGGATGATCTAACGATGCGCTTGTATATCGAGTGAACCTACCAGGGACTAAGTTCCCAAGTTCTGCTTTCAACAGCAACAGCACTGGCCTATAATGTAAGTGGCCTTCGAGGTTTTAGCCTATAGCTTACAAAGGTAAGCCTTGGTTCTATTTTTCCAGATAACTTAACCTTGCTTAACAAAATTAGTTGGGTGCCCAGAAAAAAGGCCACCGCATATGAGCTATCCTTCTTTAGTTTTGAACAGCAGCATTTAAGTCTTAGCAGGGCTCGCTGACAGATCCCCAACCCTCAACCATATTAAGTGCTGATACCAAACGCTATGAAAAAGTTGGTAGGTTATAATGTGTTGTTTCCTATTAAGTCTTTACAGCAAGGAGTCGACCAAAATGTTCCACAATGTTGTGGAGACCATGCAACCCTGTGCAAAGCCTTTGGCAACTGCTCATAACTTTCCTGTTTCTAAGGATCTGCAGGATCCATTTCACTATTGAGAGCTTGACGCCCGTCGATGATAAGGCAGACTGCAAAAAGTAGAGTTGTAGACTTACCTAAAGGTGTGTGTGTTGGCTATCATGAATACCCAGCTATGCTGGAATATTTTTTTACAGCTGTGATTCAATCACTCTTTAGAAGCCCTTTTACAAAAATAAAGAAATACTTATAGTCACAAGGCTTTTTTGAAGATCAATCTTCCTTTCCTGGTTTGGGAGTTCTGATTCAGCTTCTTACTGATCTGCACTTAACTTAAAGATACCGTATGGTTGACCAGATGTAGTTTCTTCTCTTGAACCACTCCAACAAAAAACTATATCAGATGCTGCAGTAGTAGCAACTGTTACATCAATATCTTGCCGCATGTGTCCAGTGACAAATGTGGACTGATTACAGGTGTTGTAGGTATATTTAGCTGGGTGGCAGCAAAGAAGTCTTGAAGTGTTTCACTCCTGCTATTTTTGTCATTACTGCCCCAAACGCGATGATGCGCTTTCGCGACATACCGATTATTGAATACATATTGAGACCCCAAGTTTATTGGAAGTGGCCTTCAGTTACCCGATGGGGGTGGGAAAAATGAATCAATGAAGGTACACCGATGCTGAGATAATCTCAGTATTCTTCCCTCCTCGCTTAAAACCCATTTTAAAATCCGTACAGTCTCTTAAACTGTATACTAAGGCATAAGATTAGCATCTAGACCGCTTGCAGCGAAGATACTATTTTCTGGCCTGAAATGTAGGTACCTACCAAGATCATTAGAAAAATACCGTCAGCTGCAGACCAGTTAAAGCCGAGTCGTAGAAGCGTATTTACGCAGGGCGCCCTGCACCATCAGTGCTAGTACAGTTCCTATTTGAACCTTAAGTCATTTTAGCAGCCTTGGGTGACCTCTTAATCACTTCATGTCAGCTATACTAAACCTCCACGGTCGGGACTGATTCCGTGACCGTCGCTGATATATGGGAACCGGTCAGATCATAAGCCGTAGAGACGGGAACAGTAGATTTGGGGTCGGCATTTATAGCATATCTCTTCACCGCGTTCACCATGCCCGCTCTCTTTCCCTTCGTTTACCGCCTGCATTTTTTGCGCTTCCTTTATTCTGCCTCCTTGTGCATCCTTGTGCAAACCGAAACCAGCCAGTACGTTGGGTGCATCCACCAGCTCGAGCTCCCAGCTTGTCCTCGTATCAGCGCTCAGCGTCGGGGAAGAAATAGTACGCTTGTCTTGTTCATTATTCCTCCTCCTTAACGGTGAGGCAATAGTCAAGATTATTATACACTCCCGCTTTACTGCACCCCTACTGGTCCACCTGTGAGGTTGGACCGCAATAAACATCGGCAGGCTTCCTAGTTTCGGATAATTTATTTACTGTAGCCAATCAAGTGCTGTAGCTCTTACATTTGTGGGGTCCAGGTAGTTGGGTTTTGTAGGAAATTGTAGGGTATTGTTCGGCGTTAACCTAACGATGCATAATGCCGTAACTGAGACTTCACAGCAGTTGTGCTTATTTTACCTCCCCGTGGTAATCACCGGATAGGTCATGTTTACGTAGACATGGCTTGCTAAACTTATAAGCGTGAGTGCTGAACAAGAAGAAAATAACAACAATACAATAACAAATACAATATACTCTGTCGGTAAAAATCGGCTTCATCGACTTAAATATTTGGAGCTGAGGTGAGTAAGGATTTTTCTCGACTGATCAGGGCAGGCCCTGTCTTGACAAACATTAAGGAGAATGAACTTAATTCAAGTTTATTCTATTTTAACCCTGGCTATTTCATAAATGGGCTGAAGAATGGGCGTATATCACCGGAGGCATTCCTCTTTGTGTATGCCCATGGCTACCAAGTAGACTCGATGAAGGTATCAATAATAAAGCATGTTATGAGAAAAGTAACCGATAAAATAATTTTGTATGCACCTTTTGAAGCGGGGGATGGATTTACGATTACGCATATAAGCATACCTTTAATATAAACAAAAAATCTTTATCCGTTAAACTGGGAAAAATATTGTCGACTGATGGGTTAAATATGTGAAAAAAATTGTAGCAAGTTAAATAAGGCTCAGCCTTGACATTTGAAATTTTTTTTGTTTGACTCTTGAACTTCTTCTTTCTTAAGTTATCCCTAAGCCATGGAGGGTGGCGACGGTGTAGATGTTAGTGTGTGAACAACAACATACGCCACCCAATCACATGCCTCTACACCAAAAGGAGGATTTCTGCCTGGTAGTACAATGGAACGTTACCGAGTCTGAGTGCTCTGGGATTTGGATTTCCTTTCTTTTAAAAAAAAAAAAAAGCCATGGTCAGGATTAAAAGGATAAAAACCCTCCCACATCCGCCGGTTCGACCGTAATAAATATTGACCTTCCGGTTTCGGATCAGCTAATATCAGAGGCCAATCAATCAGTTGTTGAATGTGTCGCTAGCCTAACATGAAGAATAGCGTGTTGGTAGATTATAAAATATTTACTCGGTGCTAAAAGCTGTTCTCCTGGAGTTTGGAAAAAGCCTTACTGTCAAGAGGGTAACCAGAAACCTAATTTGGCGCAGAAACTACCCTCCCACATCCGCCGGTTCGACCGTAATAAATATTGGCAGGCCTTCCGGTTTCGGATCAGCTCATATCAGAGGTCAATCAATCAGTTGTTGAATCTGTCGCTAGCCTAACATGAAGAATAGCGTGTTGGTAGATTATAAAATATTTACTCGGTGCTAAAAGCTGTTTTCCTGGAGTTTGGAAAAAGCCTTACTGTCAAGAGGGTAACCAGAAACCTAATTTGGCGCAGAAACTACCCTCCCACATCCGCCGGTTCGACCGTAATAAATATTGGCAGGCCTTCCGGTTTCGGATCAGCTCATATCAGAGGCCAATCAATCAGTTGTTGAATGTGTCGCTAGCCTAACATGAAGAATAGCGTGTTGGTAGATTATAAAATATTTACTCGGTGCTAAAAGCTGTTCTCCTGGATTTTGGAAAAAGTCTTACTGTCAAGAGGGTAACCAGAAACCTAATTTGGCGCAGAAACTACCCTCCCACATCCGCCGGTTCGACCGTAATAAATATTGGCAGGCCTTCCGGTTTCGGATCAGCTCATATCAGAGGCCAATCAATCAGTTGTTGAATGTGTCGCTAGCCTAACATGAAGAATAGCGTGTTGGTAGATTATAAAATATTTACTCGGTGCTAAAAGCTGTTCTCCTGGATTTTGGAAAAAGTCTTACTGTCAAGAGGGTAACCAGAAACCTAATTTGGCACAGAAACTATCTTGAATCTATCGCATAGGGGTTACATTGTGAGAAAGCATTTTTCAATTCTAAGTCTCCAATTCGGCTCGCATATACAAAGAAAAGTTGCGGTAAATTTTTGCCGTAGGAGAAACTTTTCGGCTAAAGGTATATTTTTCAAACAAATAGGGTTGGTGATCTATTTCGAATGGTTTTATGTGAGAATTCACAGCTGCAACAAACATCTAAGCACTTTCGAATAGCTGCTAGAAATGCAGTTGGATCAACAGAGTCCGTTAACATATCAAACCATACCAACCAACTCACTTATGCTTCAAACGACAGTCGAATTTGCAGTAGTCCTCAACCATTACAAAAAATAGGTAGAAATACTGCGTTAAACATATTATAGTCGATGAACTGCGTACTATAATGCAATAGTACGAATCTTGATATTTTATGTCTATCCAACGTCTATTTCGTAAACCTATTTAAATTCAAATTCGTCTTCTATAATAGGTTCTTTTTTTGAGAATTGCTTTGTATAATTTGCGACCCCCGAAAATGCTTCGATTATTATAGCCCACATTATGCAAGTAAAAAAGTGTCTTTTTCCGTTTTCCTTTTTTAAACCCGACAGAAAATAAAAGAAAAATATCGATGTACAATTTACACATTCACTGACAATTTCAGAAATAAATTATTCCTTTCTAGAACGAATCAAAGTGATTTCTTTCCTCCACTTGCAAATTACGAGTGCACAAAATTTGTAAAGGCTTTTTGAGATCACCGTGAACACTTGTGAGCTAAGAACTGGTGCTAACTCAAACACTTCGTGTGATGAAAACAAAATGTTTTACTGCCCTGCGGGCCCTTTGAACGGATAAAATCGCAAAGTACCAAAGCAGATCCGTTTTATCTTTGCGCACATCAAATGCCACTGACAATTATATATAGGTATTTCTTTTATTAAGGGTAGGAGAAAAGAAAAAACCGAATAATTATTCGAAGGCGAAATGATGACAGTCGTCATTTCTACCGACACGGGCATCACTTTGAAAGTGCGAATATTTAGTCTTGTTATCGCCTATGTGCTTATTGGAACTACCACATATAGATTTGAGTTCTAGGTATGTATTTAGTAATGACATAAGTCGCACATCCATTGGCTCTGGCGAAAACGTTTTGATTTGGCTTTTTTTGTTTTTGGTTTGTATTGCTCGGTGTCTTGCTCCCCATTTCAAATAAAATGTTCAATTAGAAACCTTATGCACGGGTCGTTTTGGTATCTTTCTCGAAGTCAAATACCATCATCTCTATCTGTGCTGTAACATCAGCACCAGCATACCCATCGGGCATCATCAGCGCAGCTAGCTACACATATTCGGGAGGCGAACCCCACTCTAAATATACGAAACCAAAAGAATAAGAGTTCGCTTCATGCTGCGCTTGAACGAATGAACGCTTCGACGGCATTCTGATTTGTTGCTACATATGCTGTCGAGTGATCGCGGTACTGGTGGCTCAGCATCAGCATCATTGCGGATAAACTGAATTTTGACTCTGAAGTTCTCGTATATCATATACAAACTTATTCAACTCTTGGTCTATAACTAATTAATAATATTACATATTATTATTTTTGTAAGTTTCTTTCTGTTATGGTATCTGTGTAGTTCTTCGTTTATGGATGTGGTTTCTGTTGGAAGATGCGTTGTGCTGTGTAGCTCATTTTGATATCTTTTCCGCATCATGATATTCGATGATAGACGCGGTTTAAGTGCATAAAATTGCTGACTATAAATAAGATTTAATGAATCATTTTGGTTAAGCTATGTTGAAGTATATTTTTGTTTTCCTTCTCTGGTAAAACTGGGATGTTGCAGTAGAACTCAGGCATAGAAATAGTTCAAGGATATCGAATAGGTACTAAAGGGATACTGAACTAATTGATTTTCGGGGATCAACATTAAAAGTTACCTCAAAGCTAAAAATGGAGTTCGTTTAATTAGACAGATTTTTTATATCGTTCTTAAATTGTAAGCATGCCACCACACAATTTACAATGTGGAGATATAATATTTGTATCTACTCAAATAAAGGGTGGTCCGAATACAAGTTTCTTTTTGAGTCATTAAGTTATTTTGACACTGACAGCTCTTTCCCTTTCTGTCTTTCTTGCTCTTGGAGTCAGTACATGTAGTGCCGGATTTGAGAAGGGCAGAAGGGGGTTACGGCCGAGTGCCTCCACAAAACAGGGGACACAATATTTCAAATTCCGACGAGTAGTGGATTCTACTCCCGACGAATCTCATATCGATCAACTAACTATAGTTGTAAGATATATTGAAGGATCGATGCCAAAAGCAAACGCTTTACTAAAATTTTTAGGTGACCATCAAATAGACATTTTAGATTGCCGCGGCCAATCATATGACAATTCTGCAAACATGAGTAGTAAATAGAAAGGAATGCAGACTCTTATTTTGGAGAAAAATCCTTTATCGGCATTTGTACCATGTGAGCTCATTCTCTCAATTTAGTTGGAAAGGCAGCTGCTAACTCTTGTCCATCGGCTGTTCAATTCTTCGATTTCGTTTATATACGTTTTTTACAGCAAATACAGAGCTATACCAAATTCTGACTGAAAAATTATCGCAGAAGAAAAGCGGACAATTTTACGTTTTAAAAAAGCTTATCGATACTCTTTGGTCTTGTCGAGCAGAACCTACCAAAGAAGCTATTGTCGATGCTTATTCTAAAATCGAAGGAGCTCTAACCAGCATATCTTCTGATAAGGAGCAAAAAGACATCGTGAGGAGTGAAGCATCGAACCTTTTGCGAAAGATGAGTTGCCTCGAAACCGCTCTATTTGCTATCTTTTGGAATGACATCTTAGAGCGATTCAACAAGATGTTGCAGGACCCGAACATGATGTTTGAATCTGCAATGCGTGCCTAATGCACTGAAATCATTCGTTGAATCCAAAAGAGACGGTTTTGATCAATACGAGAAAGCAGCTAAAGATATATGTACTACTGACCAATATGTACAATCACGCACCAAAACAAGAAGTGTGAGGTTGAATCCACTCGATCCCATGTGTTTCTCTTACTGAAAGATTGCATGCATACGAAGCTGTACGTTCGCGATTTGTATTTCTCAATCACATATAGAAGATGGACGCTGCAAATTTGTATGCTGCAGCAGAGGCATTGGTGAAACTATACAAAGATGATTTAGAGCCTAGTCTTGGTAATGAGTTGGTTCAATTTCTACCTTTGATCAACTTTTACAAAACAGGATTATAGAAAAGACCAATCTACCGAGCTATTTTACTATCACATTCTTGAAGATCAAAATTTTAGAGCTACATTCCAAAACATTGAAATTGCACTCAGAATGTATTTGGTTTTGATGGTGTCTCATTGCACTGGAGAGCGCTCATTTTCAAAAATGAAAATTATAAAAAATAGACTTCGAACTACGATAGGACAAACCCGTCTATCAAAGCTATCCCTACT
Organism: Portevinia maculata; assembly: GCA_949715645.1. Lineage (NCBI taxonomy): Eukaryota > Metazoa > Arthropoda > Insecta > Diptera > Syrphidae > Portevinia > Portevinia maculata. The sequence goes on along the minus strand of OX454525.1, from coordinate 362,615,836 downwards.
CAGCATTGAAAGCGATTTACTGCGGGAACTGAATTTCAGCGAAATCATCAAGGATTTTTCGTCGAAAAAAGCTCGCAAGGTTCCATTTGTTAGCGCTTTAATATAATTTCGTATAATTCTTGTTTTTGTCTATATTTATAAATGTACGTTTGTTAAGATAATTTACTTGGATTCGCAATAAATCATTAAACATTTTACTGAAAAAATTTGTTCATTTTATTTGGGAAATAATAAGCCTCCACTCATTGGTTGCCCCAGGGCCTCCAGACCGCTAAATCCGGCCCTGAGTGAGTACATGCCTCCAAATAAAGGGATTTATTAGGACCCTTATAATGTAATATGTGTGAACATCTTAAACCGTTTTGCAACACACTTATCGGCACGTACCAGTGTGGCTTCCGGCAAGGAAGATCGACTATAGGCCAAATTTTCACACTGAGGCAAATCCTGGAAAAGACCAACGAATTTCAAGTCGAGACACACCACCTATTCATCGACTTCGAAGCCGCGTATGATAGTATACATCGTCAGTAGCTCTATATGGCGATGGCCGAATTCGGAATCCCGGCAAAACTGATTCAGATGTGTCGCGTGACTCTGGAAAACACGCGGTGCAACATGCAGTTTGGAAATAGTTCCTCCGAACTATTTCAAACATGCACCGGATTTCGGCAAGGGGACGCGCTATCATGCGATTTCTTCAATCTCGTACTGGAGCAGATAGTGCGCAGGCTAGGTGTCAACACGGAAGGCACTATCTTCAACAGGTCCGTTCAGCTGCTGCGTTATGCGGACGATATTGACATCATCGGCCGATCACAGCGCTCCGTGATAGAAGCTTTCACGGCGATTGAAGAACAGGCGAAATCTGTTGGCCTTGTAGTAAATGAGGACAAGACTAAATACATGCTATCAACAAACAAACAAACATCTGTCCGCCGCCTAGGACAAAACGTCACTATTGATATCTACAATTTCGAGGTAGTTTAGGAGTTCATCTACTTTGGAGTAAACATAAACTCCACGAATGACACCTTAGTGGAGATCCGGCGAAGAATTACCCTAGGAAACCGCTGCTACTTCGGTTTAGCAAAACAACTGGGTTCAAAACTGAGGACGAAATTTATGCTTTACAAAACCCTTATCCTGCCAGTTCTGCTTTATGCCGCCGAGTGCTGGACGATAAGTAGGAAGGGAGAGCTGATACTGGGCTCCTTCGAAAGAAAAATTCTTCGGCGGATGGTCATGTGTGCGAGGAGGGCGAATGGAGGAGAAGTTACAACCGCGAACTCTATGAGCTGTACCAAGATGTGGATGTATTCCAAAAAAGCCAAAATACGTCGACTACATTGGCTCGGCTACATCGAGCGAATGGACAATAACGCTCCGGCTAAGAGGATCTTCGAATCCCAGCCCCCAGGTTCGAGAAGGCAAGGAAGACCGAACCTCCGTTTCAAAGACCAAGCCATCGCGGATGCCAGAGCGCTTGTTCTGGACAGCTGGAAGCAGCGTGCCCGGGATCGTAGAGGATGGAAGGCTGCTGTGTCTCAGGCAGAGACTCTTCACGGGTCGGGAGCCCGTTAAGTAAGTAAGTTATAATGTAATAGCTACACAGCGAGAGCGCTAAGAAAATAAGGGTGAGAAGAAAAGAAGAGATGCCGATGCACGTTGGTTTTGAAAGTTTGTAGGTTATAATGTGAAGGAAAAACAATATATGCATTCCACATTCGTGTTGTACGGCTGATGAACGATTCTTTGAACTTCACTGTACATCCGAACACAGGCTTGAGGGTGAACGGATGAGTAAATTGTAGCCACCTCAGAAGGATTCTTACTTAGCTTAAGGAAGCCTAGACATTTCGCAGCGTTCTTGGCGATATCGAATGTGTGGTCATTCCAACGATGGTTGTCATTAACACACATACCGAGAATGGAAAGCCTTTTGGATGCAACGAAGCAAATGCTTTAATGAAAGATGACAGCATTGCGTTTTAGAAGCATTAAATTCAACTATATTGGTTTTACCCCACTAAGTTATGCTGTTAAGATCGGAATTTAATGAGCTTAACATACATTGCCGATCCAGTTCCATACACGAACAGGAGGGGAGTGAACCAAGAAACGAATATAAGAAGCTGAGGGTTCTCTCAAGCGAAGGAATGGATTGGATTAGAAGCAGCAGACAGGAGATCATTTATAAAAATGAGACAGAGAGTCAGAGACAGAACAGAGCCTTGGGGAACATCAGCATTTATTTGGTGAGTTGCAGTCTTGAAACCGTCCGAAACAACCTGCATTGAACGATCGGAAAAGTAATTTCTAATCCATTGAAGAAGAGTATCATCGATTCCAAATGTACGCATTTTCGACAAGAGAGCTTTATGCCAAACTCTGTCAAATGCCTTTGAAATATCAAGCGCAACAATCTTACTTTTATCACCTTGGTGAAGAGATTTATTCACTTTTCGGTTAGATATTTTATCAAATAACCAGTGGACCTATTGCTGCGAAAACCATACTGCCGGTCATTAAGAAGTTTTCGCGGTTCAAAGAATTGTGTTTATTGAAATCGCCCGCAATGACGGTTTCCAAACGAGGATGAAGGATAACAATTCTTGCGATGGAATCAAACAGGGTATCAAACTCATTATAAGTTGAATGTCTGTCCAAATTGGGGCTTCTGTAAATAAAACAAAATGAAATTAATTTCCTGACTGGAACATTGACCATATTGGAACATACTCGTACCAACTGAAGTTGGTAGGTTACGTCACTGCGTATATAAACGGCGAGACCGCGATGGGGAAAGAATAATGGCACTAAGTTGTACCCAGGTAGACTAAACTCTGTTAAATCAGAGCCAACGCATTAAGTGCCAAAACAGCCGGTTTGTTGTGGAAAACACGGGCGTTTTAATGAAAATGAAATGACATCCACTACAGAATTCCTACACATTATAAAATATAAACATAAAAGAAAACACAACGCTACCTAAGCAAAAGCCGTGAAGTGAAGATATGCCCGTACGGTACGGTAACTTGTTTTGGTCCACCAACAAAATCAACAGCTATCCGCCAAATGCTGCCTCTACCCAACACACGAAAATTGTACGGCACCTGTAATAATCAAGCAAAAGCAACAGCGATGGAGTGGGATGGGGTATGATGGAATACGCAACCCTGCGGTTTTTTTTTATTGATTTATTTTTTTATAGTGGTTAGTCTAATTTTTTCATTAGTAACTTATGCTGAAGCATACTGTAGGATAGATTCCCTATTACAGCGTAGGTTACAAGTGGAAATTAAACGATGCAGTATGTTCTGTTAATGGATTACATAGGTATTACCATATATCAGATTTTACAAAAAGCTTGCTAGGGAATAATATTAAACGCTACATCGACGCCAGAAATTATATTTGTTTACATTATATTTTAATTAATACATAAGACTCCTGCTTATCTACATGACAAACACAACTTTACGCGTTCTGTCAGAACCTTTTGTCTTATTCCGTCTCTTTCCGTCTATTTTTTATCTATGCAATAAAATTATGGAACTCTTTGTGGATAAAAATAAAAACAATCTCGAATACCACAATCTGGATTACCAATCTCGAATACGCAATTCTTTTCCACTTCTCACTTCTAATATAAACTCATTATTATTTATATATATTTACAATATTTTTATTTATACTCATATTGTTTTACATTGGTTATTAATGTTATTTACAATTAATTAATAATGTCTAAAGTCTAATAATCTTTATCTGTGAGCACAGAAGGGGCTCTACTTCGTTCTAGTGATTACATTTATTTTTACATTTTTGAGTTAAAAAGCTCCTTAAGTCTAACATTTTGTTTGTTTAGGATGTGGGATTTGGTACTGCTGACGGTCGTTGACTGGTGTGGGGATATTGATAGGGTTTAGGTCCTTGATGATTGTTGGTTGGAATGGTCGTCTGGTGGCTTCAACTTCTGTTGTGCTGCGTCCTGCAGCATCGTAGAAGTTCCTCTAATATAAACTCCCTTTCTTGTTTTCTTTTTATACCGTACCTGTCACCAACTATACTTACTATTTGTAATTTTTCTTTATTTTACTAGCTCTCTTATATTTCGTTGCTATATTAATTATTTCTTAGTACTATCAAAGATATTAATCTTAATGTACCACATTATTTTAATAATAATAAATTGAATTGAATTGAATGGAGTTTCAAAAGTAAGTGCTGTCTTGCCCAAAGGGTCCGTTCGTTGAAAAGAAGTCAATTGGCCGCCTAGGAGCTGCGTTTGACACCGTAAGATTTTTTTGTAGGTTAAATTTAGAAACAAGTTAAGCCTTAGAACTAGAAACAGTCAACAAGGTCTTGGAAAATTGTGTTGACAGGATGCGTTACTGCGAAGCCAGTCGAGGCAGCAACGTCAATTATAGCCTATTCCGTTTAAATAATGCAAATATTTGCTTTTGAATGTCAATCAAGGTTTACATTTTTATCATAGTGAAGTTCACAAACGAGCAACGTTAGGAAATTATTAAAAATTGCTCTTCTTAAGGTAACTAAAATAAACTACAGACAACTTAACGATAAGCTACTGCGTGAAAGTTGGGAGGAAGACTATACCATTAGAAATGCTTCACAGGCGTATGAATTATTCTCAAAAATTCTAACTGGTTACATTGATATCTGTAGCTTTTCCATCGAGCGCAGAAAATCGGAAACCAAACTGAAGCCCTGGAGGAACAAATCTCTTCTCAAAAAAATTAAACTTAAGCATAAGCTACGTAATAAATGTTGCAAACACCCACTAAACCTTGTTTTGAAAAGACGTTATAGTATCATGTGCAACAAAATTAATATCGAAATTAAGGGCTACCGTGATAGTTACTATCAAAGCAGAATAAGAAATTCACAAGGAAATCTTAAAAAAGAATGGGAGGTTGTAGATAGCATTATTAATCGTAACACTATTAACCATAATAAATCAATTGTTCTAAAAAATGAGAATGTTGAAATCACCGATCCCATAGCAGTTGTTAACGAGTTTAATAACTACTTTGCTTCAGTGGAACAAATACCTTTTCCATCAGAACTTCCAAACGTCTGCAGTTGTTGCTCTGCTTCTGGCCATCGGGATCAAACGCCTGTAAGGAACAGCTTCTTCTTTGAACCCATTACAGGGTTTGAGCTGTTAAAAACAATAAACAGTCTCAAAAATTCATATTCTTGTGGGAACGATGGTATTTCTAACATTGTAATGAAACAAATGTCGTTGATATCCTGGCTCATATTTTCAATTTGAGTATCTGTTCTGGAAATTTTCCACATTTGTTAAAATGTGCCAATATAATTCCAATTTATAAAAAGGGCAACAGACAAGAGATAAACAACTACAGACCCATTTCCTTACTCCCTACAATATCGAAAGTATTCGAGAAAACCATTAAAAGCAGAGTTCTGAAATATCTTAATGATATAAATTTCTTCAGCGAAAGGCAGTTTGGGTTTAGAGAAAGCCTCTCTACGGAAGATGCTCTCCTAGACTTTTGTGCAGTTGTTTACAAAGAACTTGATGTTAAAAAATGTTGCGCCGGACTCTTTGTCGATATTACAAAAGCCTTCGACATGGTTACCCACAACATTCTCTTGGAAAAATTGAATTGCGCGGGACTTCGCGGTTTTATCTTAGATTGGTTTGCGTCTTATTTAAAAAAACAGAACACAAAAGGTCAAAATCGGGAATAATTTAAGTAGTTCAAAGACAATAAATGTAGGTGTACCCCAAGGATCCGTTCTTGGCCCTATTTTGTTCCTAATATATGTCAACTCTATTTTTGCTATCCCATTTATTGGGAATGTAAAAGCTTTCGCCGACGATTTTGCATTTGGATATGGAAAAACCAACCTCCTAAATCTAGTTGCTGACATAAACCACGACGTTCACTTGCTAAGACTCTGGTTCACCAAACACAAGTTAGTAGTAAGCAATAAGACTAAATTGATGTTTTTCAGTTTAAAAGCGAAAGATTCCCCAGACTTTGACATCATATTTCATGCATCGACCTGTTGTAGACATAGCTTGCTAAATTGTGTATGTGATGCCCAAAATTCCAATGTCCTATATGACGAAAATATTAGCTGTAACTCGAATTGCTTCAAAATAGAATTAGTTTAGCAATATAAATATCTAGGTGTTATTATTGATAGAAATTTGTGTTGGAACCAACACATCTCAAGCTTGAAAAAGTATCTACAATCTTCTCTACGCATCTTTTATCGTCTTAGAAATTACTGCTCTTCACGGACCCTGAAAACAATATACTCTGGGATTTTTCACTCCAGACTCCAGTACGGAATAAGCGCATGGGGAGGTACATATCTTAATAAACTTCAACAGCTGACTGTCCTACAAAAGTCCGCAATAAGAAAAGTATGCAAATCTATTTAATAGTCTACCCGAGGATATACGAATTATTAGAACTACATCTGTATTTCTTAAAAAAGTAAAATCGTGGCTTCTTGCGATTAATCACAATGAAGTCGAAATTTTGTTACGCTTCATTATTTGAGTTCTTTCTTGCTTAACTTTTTAACTTCTAATTTTATGAATTTATGTTAGCTCCTATTAATATATGTATTTCTATTTCTTTGTAAACAAGTGAATTTTTCTATAAAATGTAATGTATATAAATACTTAAAAATGGCTGTCCACCCCACAGTGTTAATTTTGAAGTGGCATTTATCTCTATTTGTTTTTATAAACTAAATAAAAAATGTCACTAACTATTCTCCAAATTAAGTTATAAACGAATTGTTACATAAACTAGATTTTTGAATTGAGAATAAAGAATTTAAAAAAAAAAAAAAAAAAACTTCAAGATGGGATTTGTGTTAAGTATACTCTGAAAAGACTTACACTGCAACAGTGTGAACATTTTGGGAACTCACAAAATTAGAACTCATTATGACAATGTTCCTTTCGACATTATTCTTTACTAGAACACATTAAAAAATAATACCAAAAAACTTACAAAGAAAACATAGCAAACAAGTTTTATTATTAATTCAGGAACTTTTCATTAAAATTCACAAAGTCACAAACCTTATCAGTATATAATTGGTACGCGTACGTTCGTAAAGTTTGATAGGTATCTGTGTGCCCCTTGAAACAAAAATGCCTCAGGTGGTACATATCCATTTTCGAATGTATGTCTAAAATACCCAGGGTTGGGATAGAATAGACCTGATATCAGTTCATTCTCCGTAATACTTACTGACAGGGCGAAATGATTCCTCACAAGGTCTAGAATTGCACTGTCAATTCTGGACACACCTAAAGCATCTAAAAGCTTCTTATTTGAGAAGTAGTGCCGAAACTCTGAATGTTCGCTTCTCCACATTCGCATGCAACCTTTAAGGTATTTTCTCTCAAACATTCTTATTTTTCCCAAATACGATGGATTAGTGTTCCACCATACTAGATTCGCATAAGTCAGATTTGGACGAACGAACGCTTGGTAACAAATGATCTTTACATCAAGTCTCAGAAATTTGGAGTACAAGAAGTTTTTGAGAGACATAAATGCCGCCCTAGCCTTTTGCAACTGTGTATTTATGTGTTCATTGCAGTACAAGAACTTGTCCAAATGCGGGACGGTTATGATGCCCTTAATCCTGCTCATTTCCTCGTCGTAAAGGAAGAAAAAGAGGAAGGGGTACAGTAAAAGTCAGGTTGCTTATTGCTATTATTTTACTCGCAACTGTATATAATATCTAGGTAAAATACATGTTTTTATACTTATATATACAAGTATAAAAACATATATTTTACCTACAGCATGTAGAAATGATATTGCATTTATTTTTTTATTTCTCCACCATCAACAGCAACACGAGAATACGTATGTATTTTAAATTACCAAACAAATCAGACGATGTCGCCACTTGCATTCTTCTTTTATAAATTAATTTTTTTATAACTCCTCATACAATAAAACAAATACGAAGAAAATTGTTAATAGGCACACGGTTGAAATGGAGTTCTCCATTTCTTAATTAAAAATGCAACAGAGATGGCAGACAACCCCCGAATCGTTGGATGCGTGCGTAATAATGACTACGAAGATATAAGGAACATATCGCTCGATTTAGAATTCATTTCCACCGCCTCTTTGATTTTCAGCAATTTGCAACGAATGTGCAACAGTTGAGAAAATATCATTTCGTTAAGGATCATAAAATTCATATGAAAATAAAAAATGAACAGAAAATATGCTAAACGCAATGTTGGAGGAAATCCGAAAGGATAATGCGAGTATGTACGTATATTTTTACATGAACTTGGAATGCAGAAACTTTATGGCGTTCTAAGTGAACTTCTAAAACATGATTAGCAATCGTTGAGGCTTTGGTCACAATCAATATATATTTCAGAAAATAATTAAACAAGGTAGATAAACAGATATGTATCTATTTGTGTTTCGTATAAACGAATCTTATATTATCTTTATTATCGCACATTTCACAGATACAATGTACTCGTATCTTTCTTAATTTTTATGGAGAGATATTGATGAAAAACAGATCAGTTTGGAGGAAAACACGAGCAAACCCCTCTAGTAAAGGATCTTTTATTAGCGACTTGACAACTTTAAACTTTCAGTGTGAACGCACCCTTAAACCAATTATCAAACTATCGATGTCAAAATAATCAGTAAAATCAACATTTTCATCGTGGTGAAGGAAGGAACAATACAAATAATTAAAATTTACTACCGAAATTCCGAGTCTGTGAACGCAACTTTAAGAGCGTTAACGCCAATTTTTGGCCGTGAAAAAAATTGAGTCAGAATATTCGCTGCTGGATGTTGCAGTGCCAGTGAGACTACGTTTTCCCAAAGTGTGGAGAATATTGCTGTCCGTCGCAAACCAGCCGAATCAGTCAATTTCACGGCGGCGGTCGGCCGTTCCCATATTATTTGCAATGATAGTTCGTTCTCTTAAATTTTTAAACTTTTTGTGCAACTGGGGGGATGGGCTCTTTTTCGAAAAGATTAAACCAACATAAGGAAAGGCTAAAGTCCGCTTTTGCGAACTGTTGGATACCGTATTCTTATTCCTTACTCCCAAAACGGGCGTGGCAAACATGTAAGTTACTTGAATTGTTAAGAAGGATATTGTCTACATATTTTGTTATACATAACTGTTTTTTTACGTTTTGAAGGAATTTATGGAAAAAACAATGTATGAAGGAATTGTTAAGAACGTATTTATTTACCAACTTCGCAAAGAGAAGCATTTATCCATTAATTTCTTCAATAAACAGTTAAATTTAAGTGTGTCAGTAGGCGGATTTCAAAAATATTTACTTACTTACTTACTTAACGGGCTCCCGACCCGTGAAGAGTCTCTGCCTGAGACACAGCAGCCTTCCATCCTCTACGATCCCGGGCACGCTGCTTCCAGTTGTCCAGACCAAGCGCTCTGGCATCCGCGATGGCTTGGTCTTTGAAACGCAGGTTCGGTCGTCCTTGCCTTCTCGAACCTGGGGGCTGGGATTCGAAGATCCTCTTAGCTGGAGCATTATTGTCCATTCGTATTTTGGCTTTTTGGACTACATCCACATCTTGGTACAGCTCATAGAGTTCGCGGTTGTATCTTCTCCTCCATTCGCCCTCCTCGCACACAGGACCACAAATCCGCCGAAGAATTTTTCTTTCGAAGGAGCCCAGTATCAGCGCTCCCTTCCTGCTTATCGTCCAGCACTCGGCGCCATAAAGCAGAACTGGCAGGATAAGGGTTTTGTAAAGCATACATTTCGTCCTCCGAGTTAGGAGTTTTGAACCCAGTTGTTTTGCCAAACCGAAGTAGCAGCGGTTTCCTAGGGTAATTCTTCGCCGGATCTCCACTAAGGTGTCATTCGTGGAGTTCATGTTTACTCCGAAGTAGATGAACTCCTTAACTACCTCGAAATTGTTGCTATCAATAGTGACGTTTTGTCCTAGGCGGCGGACAGATGTTTGTTTGTTTGTTTGTTGATAGCATGTATTTAGTCTTGTCCTCATTTACTACAAGGCCAACAGATTTCGCCTGTTCTTCAATCGCCGTGAAAGCTTCTATCACGGAGCGCTGTGATCGGCCGATGATGTCAATATCGTCCGCATAACCCAGCAGCTGAACGGACCTGTTGAAGATAGTGCCTTCCGTGTTGACACCTGCCCTGCGCACTATCTGCTCCTGTACGAGATTGAAGAAATCGCATGATAGCGCGTCCCCTTGCCGAAATCCGGTGCATGTTTGAAATAGTTCGGAGGAACTATTTCCAAACTGCACGTTGCACCGCGTGGTTTCCAAAGTCACGCGGCACATCTGAATCAGTTTTGCCGGGATTCCGAATTCGGCCATCGCCATATAGAGCTCCTGACGATGTATACCATCATACGCGGCTTCGAAGTCGATGAATAGGTGGTGTGTCTCGACTTGAAATTCGTTGGTCTTTTCCAGGATTTGACTCAGTGTTAAAATTTGGTCTATAGTCGATCTGCCTGGCCGGAAGCCACACTGGTACGTGCCGATAAGTGTGTTGCAAAACGGTTTAAGACGTTCACACAGTACGTTGGATAGGATCTTATATGCGACATTAAGCAGGGATATGCCCCGATAGTTCTTGCAAGACATAGGATCGCCTTTTTTGTAGATGGGGCATATGGAGCTGATAGCCCAGTCATCGGGAATGTTTTCTTCCACCCATACTTGGCTGATGATTTGGTGCATGCGCCCTACCAAAACATCACCACCGTATATGAAGAGCTCCGCTGGTAAGCCATCAGAGCCTGCGGCTTTGTTGTTCTAAAGCTTTTTTATAGCTAAGCCAACTTCTTCTATACTGGGTGGTGGAACTGGTTCTTCATTGACTGGACGTGGGCTTTCTTCTTGCCTTATCACTCTCTCTACATGATGCCCATTAAGCAGCTGCTGGAAATATTGCTTAAAACCACTCCTATAATTACCTGCGCTTCGGTGACTAGGTTTCCTTCGCTGTCTCGAAGAGCCTGCGTTCCGGTTTTGAAGCCAGCAGCCAGTTGCTTTGCTTTCTTATAGAACCTCCGGATGTTGTTACGATCGCGAGACTCTTCGATCTCCTTGAGCTGGGATACTGCGTAGGCCCTCTTCTTTCTACGCAGGATCTTTTTCTCCTCCCTTCTCCTGGCTCGATACTCTTCCCTCGCTGCCCTTGTTTTGCGCCGCAGCGTTTTCTTGTGTGTATCTTCTGTCACCTTTTTCCTGTACACGCATTCATCATCATACCACGGGCTCTTTCTCTGAGGTGGCTGGTACCCTACAGTGGTTTCGACTACCTCCTTGATGATGTCGTGATACTGGCACCACTGAATGCACAGGTGAATGCACAGTGGGGAGTTTCATACTCAGGCGCTCCCTGTATGCTCTGGCTACTCCAGGTGTGCCAAGGCGTCCAACGTCGAATTTCTTCTTTTGGGCGGTTCGCAGCTTCTTCTCGTTGGACAGTCGAGCTCTGAATTTAGCCACAACAAGAAAATGGTCAGAGTCGACGTTTGCCCCTCGGAATGTGTGCACGTCGAGGATGTTTGATGATGATTCTTCTAAATACATTTAAAAATTATTTTTAATATATTTAATACTTGTACCTGTACTATTTATAAGTGCTTTGCTCTCTATGTACAGCGATTCTTATTATAACTAATAAATAAATAAATAAATAAATAAATAAATGTTGGATGCGTGCCTCGCATCGATTAGCACATGGTCGATTTGGTTGGCGGTTCGACCGTCTGGAGAGCACCAGGTTGCTGTGTGGATCCTTAGCCTTGGAAACCTAGTGCTACTTATCACCGTATTACGAGCTGCTGCAAAATCGATTAGTCGGTAGCCGTTGTCTGTTGTCGTTTCGTGGATTCTCTGCTTCCCAACTAACCCGCCAAAGATGTTTTCCTTTCCCGACTTTAGCATTGAAGTCCCCGAGTACAACTTTTACATCATACTCCGGACAGGCTCCGTAGGCTCCATCCAGGAGGTCATAAAACTCCTCCTTGATGGGATCTTCAGCCTCGTCGGTAGGGGCGTGTGCATATATTAGGCTTATGTTTTGAAATGTAGCTTTGATGCGGATCACAGCCAGGCGATCACTTATCGGCTTGAAGACAATAACTTTTGTCCTAAGCCGATTTCCCACGACGAATCCGCATCCTAATACATGCAATCTTTTATGGCAGCTGTAATAAATGTCGCAAATTGTTCTTTTCATCATACCTGATCCTATCCATCGTATCTCAAAAATATTTAGGGTCTAACAATTATAATAGGGTATTAACATAAGGAAATTCTACAGCCCGCTTGATCGAGCTATTGTATACCCTGTTCCTATTCCTATCCCCCAAAAAGTGAGCGTGGCAAAACTCTAAGTATTGGTAAACTGTTAGAAAATACTTCATTTACATTGCTTCAATCAAATTTAACAACAATGAAATGCTGTTCGGTGGTAAGCGCATTGTTATAATTACCTAAGAACGGCGGGACCGAAATGGCATATTTCTTTGTTTAATGTTCGTTATAGTCCGGATAAGGTTATAACAGAAAGAAAAATTGGACAAGTTGCCTGGAAATCTCGAAGATTGAAGTTTTGAATTTCTTCGATTAACGTCATTTGATTGACAATAAACATGTGTAACGTCCGTTCCACGTGTTTCCGAACAGGGAGTTTCTTGATTTAATTCTACGATTTTTTTTTTAAATCCTTCGATTATATGGAAAAAACGAAAAGCAATATGAAAGAAGGCTATATTATGTTTATGTTGTAAAAAAAATTGGGATAAGGCAGATAAATTCAATTTGTTTGATGCTTTTCCCAATAAGGTCCTTTCCAAATTAGTCCTTTTTTCGTTCCGCCTGTTTACGAACTGTAACCAAATCTACATGACGGACACTTAGAAGGTAATAAAACAACACAATTTTTTTTGGAATAAATTAATTTGGGTTTTATTAAGATTATAATAATAGTTTTTTAATAAATGTGTACTACCTCCCGATCGCTGTATCACCTCAAGAAGCCTGCTATGAAGAGATTCATAGAGGCTTGTTTTATGGCTTCAATGATTTCTCCCGGGTTGGAGTATTCCTTTCCTCCTTCGTAGAACTTTTTTGAAACTCATTGCCACACGTTTCCATGATGTTCAGGTCCGGTGAATTGTCGGCCATGCGAGTAGGTCTACATTTTGACTCTGAATCCAACTTTTGGTTATTCTTGCGGAATGAATCAGTGCACTGTCCTGTTGAAATATCCATCGTTGTCCACCAAACAATTCGGAAAATGAGGGAATGCTCTTTCCAGTATAGATTTGAAGGTGATTGCGGTCATTGTTGAGCTTTGAAAATCAAGGTTTGCAGTTCAATAAAAGCTTATTCCACCTCCCTTGCTGTGTCTTCTATTCAAGGTTATTTCATCCTTCCTTAAATCATGGGAATAATAATTATATCCATCAGATCCATCCAAATTAAACTTTTTTCCATCTGAAAAGACAACGGGATGTCACTCTCGACTCTACCTTATGTGATTTATTGCTAAATCAAATCGCTGACTTTTGCGTGCTGCGTTCAATGGTTTTTTTCTTTTTCATTTTTTTGTGTCTAATATGGTTGGACTCTTGTATCACGCGATAAACTAGCTTCAACTCCAGTTTCTGCTTTGATTTTACTTAGGGAAAGTCTTGAATTTGAAGCAGCTCTCAGTATCGCCCGTCGACCCTGACTTGTTGTATGTTGTTGCTGTGATTATTGTTCCTTTCCAATTTTGTCCATAGTTATCAGGGTCCTTAAAGTATCTGTGAACAACAGTTGGTCCTCTTCCAATCTAACCGGCTATAAAACGGATAGATTTGCCTTGCTCTTTGTAAGCTCGAATTCGGCCTATTTCCTCTTTGGTTAATGAATTTCTTTTACCCTTAGTTGCTGTTTTGAGGAAATTATGTTTTGAACTAAGGTTTCTGGTTCTCTTAATGCACTTGCATTTGATTTAAAATATGGTAACAGGTAGATTTAGTTACTTTTCGTAAACAGGTAAACGAAAAAGGACTAATTTTATGACCTTATTGGGGAAAGCATCATAAAAATTGAATTAATCTACCTATTCCCTTTTATTTTTTACAACATAAACATAATATAGCCTTCTTTCATTTTACATTTGGTTTTTCCCATATTATCGAAGAATTTAAAAAATTTCGTAAAATTAAATCAAGAAACTACTTGTTCGTAAACAGGTAGAACAGAGTGTATGTGCGTAATTGAGACTTAAAAATATGGAAACATAAGGAGGATACTTACTTAATGTGCTCCCGACCAATGGAGAGTCTCGACCTAAGCACGTGTGAAGATTTTGGTGTATTGCCGATTAGTGTGTGCCAGGACGGCTACGTTCACACAGTATACGTTGGATAGGATCTGAATGCCAATAAAAAAACGTTTTTAACTGTAGTTACTCCTATTTCAATAACAGAAATATCCATATAAAGACCTTCCATCCCCTACACCCCTACAAAAGTTTCGGTGACAAGCTATGGCATTGCGGTCATGTTTGTAGGTACTACGTATTGATTTCCTGGCTGCACCTTGAGGAGCTTGTGAATAACCAATGTCCATTGACGAATAAAACTTCCAGTGTTTATTAACGTTTTGTGTTTTTATACGCATAAATCAGATACGTTTATTATCTTAATTCATAACTTTCAGCTCACATTTAGTTGTACCCTATTAAAAACCTTATTTTTGAAATAGAAACAAAAATGAAACAAAATGGCATAATGTCAAATTTTTTGTGTATGTGTCAGCATGTTTCTTCTTACCTATGTGTTATTTCCAAACTTAGTTGTAGAATTTTATAATTATTTCAACAGTTTTATATTTTTTCAAAAAGTTTTTTTAAAAGTTATTATGAACTCGTTAAACAGCCTACATCGTGCAGTTAGTTTATTGACAGTTTTAACGCGGGGTCTTTGTATTTTTTGATTTTTCATTTGGCATTGCGAAATCAATAATTTTTGGAATAAAATAAAAAAAAATCTGGACGGTAACCTCGGCTGGAATAAAAAAATATACATATTATACAGATAGCCAAAATTTCTTATATGAAAAATATCTCGTTAAGATGAAAGCGGTCACTTCTACTGTAGGTACCTATGTACTTAAGAAAAGATATTTTTGGTTTTGGTTGATTCCGGGAAAACAAAATTATTTAACAAAAAATATGTCTCTGTTTGCTTGCTTCTGTGGAAAATAGATCCATTTAACAATAAAATATGTGTGTTTCTGGTTTTGGACAAAAAGAAGAAAACTAGCACCTTGGTTTTTAAATGAAGGACAAACAATTTTTCAATTTAAAAAGAAATGAGGCGTTAAGTATCACACTCACAATAACAAAAAAATCTGATTTAATGTTTCATTGACAAGACAAATATCAGATCGGAACAAAATCTGAAAAGCCCAATGGAAACCACATTTTGGCTAGGGTTGTGAAACTAGTTAAATTTGCAATAAATGGGACTATTTATGAACCTATTTTCAACAAGCGACCATACGAACTCGTCGAAAATGGGTCGGTTAAAATTAATGGCGCCATCTATACTGCAGTAGCGTAAGAAAATAATGTTCCGAAATTCAAAATAAAAAGGTACAACGAATCAGCTGAGTTTGACGTTAACATAAAAATTTGCGGCGGCTTTGAGTGGGTGGCAATTTTGAAACAAAAATAAACACTATTGTGTTTATTTATAAAATGTATACATTTGATTGGATTGAAAGTGTCTTATATTTGACTATTTGAATAACTTAGTTATCATAGTTTTTATTTTTTTAGTTAAACGATATTCCACAGTTCGATTGTGACAGTGAAAACGATTTTAGCCCTTGCCAGACTCATTGAACATTCGATCATTGCCGGGTAGTCATCAAAAATACAAGAATGCTGAATCGAACGAAATAAATTTAGAAAACGATTTGTTCAGCTGAAAATTTGACAACAATTTGCGTGTCTTTGTAGTAATATCAAGTGCGAATTATGTAACAGCGGCGTGATATCACTTACTTTTGTTTATCCCGTTTATTTAGCGTTTAGTTTTGTTACAGCTCTTTTTTTCTCGTTCAATTATATTTATAATCAACCAAGGAAGAAAAATGGGTCTAATATTATTTCTTACGGCAGCAGCGCATTTATTTTATACACCGTTTACCAAAGTTGAGGAGAGCTTCAATCTCCAGGCAATGCATGATATTCTCTATTTAAGGCATAACTTTTCACAGGTATTTTGTTAACTAAAGTATACAGACGGTTATGATCCGGTTTTTTCTCAATTCAAGTACGATCACCATGAGTTTCCTGGAGTTGTACCACGCACGTTTATTGGCCCACTATTTATTTCGATCATTTCTTCGCCATTCGTTTTGCTATTCGAAGCACTGCAAATTCATAAATTTTGGACGCAATATGTAGGTAAAAGTTGAAGCGTCATATTGGAAAGGAAACAATTGCTACTTTGACACCTATGTATTTTTTTACTATTTACTTTATAGTTCGATTGGTTTTAGCCGTAACAATTACAGTGGCATGGAACAATTTAAGGAAAGTAGTTACCCATCAGTTGGGTATGATGGTTTCTGTTTGGTTTACCTTGATAACCATAACACAATTCCATTTTATGTTCTACATGAGTCGCACCCTGCCGAATATTATGGCATTGCCACTGGGTAACAAATAATTAGAAAAAATAAAGAAATGAACTAATGAAATAAATTTTCTCTTTACAGTTCTGTCGGCAATATGCTCCTGGATGAAGGGTCATAACAAGAATTTTATAATTTATTCTGGTCTAGCGATCATTATCTTTCGGTCGGAATTAGCTCTATTTCTTGGTCTGCTCTTGGCATTTGATATACTCCTAAAGAAGATCAGTGTAAATGAGTAAGTAGAGCGTTTATTTGTTTTGAATGTATAATCTAATATCGGATCATGAGGACACGCAATATGTACTACATTTAGTTTGATCTTATATGCATGCCAATGATCATTATTATCAATTTCAATTAAAGAAAAAGATAGCCGATGTGGAACTATATTTATAATGTGTCAAATAAATTGTATTTGTTCCTTAAAATAACACAATGTGTCCGGTTACTCCAAAGAGATTTTACTAAAACTAATAGTTCAACCACCTGCCTCTGAAAGGCTAGCCGACAATTGAACATTGCTTAGTACATTAGGTATTAAAATAAACACTTAACTTTTCAACTATAGTTTTCAATCAACACGCACATCCTCATGGGAGCTTTAAATTTACAGCAAAAAGATATGCAGCGTCGTGCTTTGTTAAAAAAAAAATCTGTCAACAAATTTTAATGAAACGATGGCAACAACATGCTATTGGTCCAACATTAGAAGACCATTCATAGAGACTATATTGTAGTAAAAGCGTCATATCTCCGATATGGAATGTTGTTATTAAAGAACTGGAGTTCGATAGTTCTATGGACTTCTGTACAACGCCGTTTATACTAAGCAAAATCAAAGCTGGTCTCAATACTCGACTCACAATCAACGTGCAATAGTTTTTCGAGTCATGCCTTGCAATATGTCGCGTCTTTAATAAACTCCTTTCGATCAAAAATGTGTTATATCCCTGAAACAAATACAATTTACTAAAAATGCCTACACTTTTACTGCCAAATTATTCCGTTGCTGGGATCTAGAATGACTTATCCAACTCGCTTTTATATCCATAGCCATATTTCAAAACTAACATTCCTTCCAGACTAGTACAAGTGGCAATTCCTGCTGGCATCATAATCCTCTCAGCAACTGTAATAGTTGATTCATTCTTTTGGCAGAGACCTTTGTGGCCAGAAGGGCAAGTTCTATGGTACAATACAATCCTAAATAGGAGTTCCGAGTGGGGTGTAAGTAAATCCGAAGCACAGCCGACTAAAATTTACTTATTGCTAATACACAATTACCAACAGACATCACCGTTTTTATGGTATCTCTATTCCGCTATACCGCGTGCAATGGGATTTTCCTTATTTTTCGTTCCATTTGGACTCTACTCGGAGCCTCGCATCCGTCCACTAGTAATCAGCGCTATAGCGTTTGTACTTGTATACTCTTTTCTACCACATAAAGAACTGAGATTTATAATCTACATATTTCCGGTACTAAATATTGCAGCAGCAAGTGCTTGCAATCGACTGTGAGTATTTTTGTTTTCATTTCGGCAACTATTGCTAACAAGCGATTTCTGTTGCAGGTGGAGAAACGGTAGCAAATCGGTGTGGGAAGGATTGCTAGCGCTTGCAGCTGGTGGTCATGTATGTTTGAATGTCTTTTTGACGTTATTCCTACTGGTTGTTTCCAGCACTAATTATCCAGGCGGAGTTGCATTATCTCGTCTTCATAGAATCGAAGCAGCTTCAACCAACGTATCAGTGCATATATCAAATTTGGCTGCGCAGAGCGGAGTATCTAGGTTCATGGAAATTCATCCTGACTGGAATTATAATAAAACGGAAAATCTAACCTTTACTGATGAGCAGTTGGGCAGTTATACTCACTTGCTGGTGGAGGCAAAGAGTAAGCAAACCAAAGAATGGCAATATTTGCAAGAAAACTATCAAACCGTAGAATTTATTGATTGCTTCAGCAACATTGGGATACAATACAATTCCTTGCTACCTGTGAAGGTTAAAACAAAACCATGCATTGGAATAATGAAGCGAAAGCCTGGACTCCCAAAAACCATCAAAGTTCCACCGGTAAAAGTACAAAAAGCTATGGCTGAGGAGCCTAAAGTCAAAGAGACTATCTTACCACCACCTAAGATCGAGCCGATAGTAGTTCCCATTAAACTCCAGGACAGGCCAAATTTAGTCAAAAAAATTGCTGAGATTCCTGAACCAATAAAATCAATAGTTGATGATGAAGATGATGGTGTAGTTATCAGCAACGATGAGTCTCTCGAAGAAGCCGCCTCAAATCAAAATAAAGAAATTAACTTTGCCGAACTAAGAAATATTGCTATGGGCCAAATCACTAAAACCACTCGAGCCAAATTACGGGAAATTATCGAGCAACATTACCGTTCTAAGGGTTCTGTGATCGAAAATGACTCCATTGAGCAGAACAGCAATACTACTGAAAGCGACATCGATGCAGCGCCGAAACCAGCATCGGAAGAAAAACGAACCAAATTAACGGTCAAATCTATAATAAGACAGGAAAAGATTAGGAATATGATCGAGAAGATCTCTATGATGGATCTAACGAAATTTTGTGATTTGGATAAAATATCAACTAAAGATTGCCTGAAAAATGTCATTGACCATATTGATGAAAATAACAAATAAATTTTAATTGAACAATGCAAAGGTAATTCTCTTATTTTAGCTGTTTTCCAACTTATTTGGAACAATTTACTTAATCAAGGGCATGACAAAAGAACATCTTCAGTACACCAGGTAAACAAACGGCTCTCTGATTTACCAGAATTTCGGCATAATAGCGTCGTACGCTTAACAATATTTATAGATTAGTGCATAAGAAAACTATAATTTTTGTACTCGAAATGTAAATTGTTTAAAATAAAAACATGTTTTAAAGAATCCGTAATTTTTAATGTTGCCGCCTTTGACGGAGAATATTCCATTTTATCTAATATGCTAAGCTATTCGCTATATTTTGATGGTTGATAATGAAGGGTTTCCGGAATGCAGTGACATGGGAGGGTTCTGATCCCTCTAGTCCTGATTATAAGCACAACATCCGGTTAAAAAATGAAGAAGTTAATTTTGTTAGCAGATGAATAAATAAAGTTCGGATTGATTTAAGAAAGTAAAAAGTATTTATTCAGAATAATAAGAAAGACGCAAAAAAGAACCACACCGTGTTTGGAGAAAGAAAGAAGACAATCAACAAGTGTGTGTGTTGTAAGCGAAGTAAGTTGTAAGTTGTACAAGAAAGGTCCGGTATTTAATGGGGTGTGTTCATTGTAAACCAACACTCCTCCTCAATGAACAATCGCCTAACTCCCATCAAGTTTGAGCAGCTTACAGAAGCTCCTTTGTTTGATCGGTCCCAGAGGTTTGGTGAAAATGTCTGCCATCGTCTCGTTTGTTGAACAATATTTCAATTCGATCTCATTATTTGCACAGAGATCTTGAACAAAACGCTCCTTAGTTTCTATGTGCTTTGATCGCCTACTGATACGTTCAGTATTAACAAATGCTATGCAGCTCTGGTTGTTCTCGTTGATCAATGTCGGTTCGCGCTGAATCTCGCCAAAATCTCGCAGTAGTTTTCGTAGCCATATTACCTCTTGACAGGCATCACTGAGGGCCACGTACTCAGCTTCCATCGATGAAAGTGTAACGCATTCTTGTCGTCGACTAGCCCACGAAATTGGAGACTCTCCAAATAAAAACACGTATCCAGACGTTGATCTCCTAGTAGCTTGATCACCAGCCCAGTCTGCATCCGAATAACCAACTAGTTTCCACTCCTCAGCACCGCCGATGCATATTTTGTAGTCGATAGTCCCTTTTAGGTAACGTAAGATCCTTTTTGCAGCAATCCAATCAGCTTCCGTAGGATTTTGAAATTTTCTGCCTAAAATAGCAGTGCTTGCCGATATGTCAGGTCTAGCATTCACAGCCAAATACAACAATGCGCCGACTAGACTTCGATATATTGTGCTGCTGTCTAATGAAACGGTCTTATCTTCAGCTTTCATATAACCAGGGTCCATCGGTGAGTTAGAAACCTTAGCGTTCTCCATACCAAAACTTTTAAGTAGCTTTTTAATGTAATTTTTCAGATGTATTTCAAAAACGTTGTCCTTTCGATATATTTCCATTCCCAGAAAATACCGCACTTCTCCCAGGTTGACTATTTCGAATTTTCTTTGAAGTTCGTTATAAATCGTAATAATCTCACCTTCATCCATGCTTCCCACCAGCAAGTCATCTACATAAACAAGTAGAAATACCTTCTTGCCTCCGGTATCTTTGATGTACAAACATGGATCCGCAGCCGATGCCTTAAAATGCAGCTTCAACAAAAAATTATGTAATGTCTGGTTCCAGCAGCGTGCCGATTGCTTAAGTCCATAAATACTCTTATTTAATCGGCAGACTAACCCTTCTTTTCCGGAAATTTCATAGCCAGGTGGTTGTCTCATAAAAATCTCCTCTTCGACAACTCCATGAAGATAGGCAGTTTTGACGTCGAAATGTTTGACCAGCATTCCATGCTTTGCAGCAACAGCCAAAAAAGTTCTTAGAGTTGTTAATTTCGTGACAGGAGCAAAAACTTCGTCGTAATCTACACCATACTTTTGCGTGTATCCTTGCGCGACAATTCGGGCCTTATGCCTTGTGATTTCGTTCTGCTCGTTTCTTTTTATTTTATAGACCCATTTCGAGCCGATAACCTTTCTGCCTTCTGGAAGTTTTACGAGATCCCACGTATGATTACGTCGTTGTGACTTTATCTCCTCGTTCATTGCTTCTCTCCATTCAGGTACTTGAACTGCTTCCTTGTAGTCCTTCGGTTCATCCAAAACTAGAGATGCACTGCCTACTACGTACTCATTAAGATGAATTGGTGGTACTCCACGAGTAGTTCGCTCGGAACGCCTTGTCGTAGTTCGCTCTTCCTCATCCTCGGATGGCAATTCTTCTTCAAATCCGAAAAATTCGTCCTCTCGCGAACTCTCGTCATCAACAGAAACATCAAAACTTTCCGTTGGAATCACTTCCCCTTCAGGGATAGAACGGATTTGAACTTCATCAGACACAATATCCATATTAGAGTCTGGAACACCGATATCAGCTGTCCGTGTTTCACTTTCTAGGAAATGAGCATCTCGACTGATGGTAATCTTCATAGTTGAACGATCAAGAAAACGATACCCTTTATGTTGATCAGAGTATCCCACAAATATTAGCTTGTTAGCTTTGCAGTCCAGTTTATCACGTCTAACATCCGGTATATGCACATAAGCTTCGCAGCCAAACCTCCGTATATGCTTCAGAGATGGTTTCCTCTTATACCAGAGTTCAAACGGAGTTTTATCCACTGACTTTGATGGCAAACGATTTTGAATATAAGTTGCCGTAAGCACAGCTTCACCCCAATATCGTTTCTCCAACCCAGCGTCTATTAACATGCACTTTGTCATTTCGATGAGAGATCTGTTTTTGCGTTCAGCAACACCGTTTTGTTGGGGAGAATATGCAGTAGTGAACTGCGGCTTGATACCTTCAGCAATGTAAAAATCTCGTAGATTATTATTGTCGTATTCTCCTCCTCCATCAGATCGTATGACGACTGGTTTTCGTCCAAACTGATTTTGAACTTGACGAACGTACTGTTTTATTCTGTCTGCTGCTTCCCATTTGTGTTTCAATAGATAAACCACTGTATAACGGCTAAAATCATCTATCATAGTCATCAGGTACCTATTTCCAGCTGGTGTTGGTGCTCTCATAGGGCCACATAAGTCGGTATGTACTATATCCAATAATTTTTTCGATTTTTGATGAACTATTCCAGGAAATGGTGTTCGAGTAAGTTTTCCTTTTAAACAGCACTCGCAAACAACTTGCAGCCCACAGTTTCGTACATCTAATCCAGAAACCAACTGTTCCTTCATCATCCGCTCTAACACCGCAGTATCTCGATGACCCAAACGTCTATGCCATTGATGTTGACAATTAACATGATGTTTTCCTTCTAAAGCTTTTGATGACTGTTCCAGAACTTGAAGATGGTAAAGATTTCCACATCGATTACCCAGTAAAATAACTTTTCCCTCAGAATTATTTATGCTACAGGTATATTTATCAAACCTAGCAGAAAAACCATTTTCGGCCAGCTTGCTCACTGACATTAGACTTCCTCCTAAATCCGGCACAAATAAAACATCTTGAAGTGTGACTCTGACACGTCTTTTATTGTCGTCAACGCCAACAATTACACCTTCTCCGCGACCAGCTGATGATATTTGTTTTCCGTCAGCCAAAACAATGCTTGCACCGTCAGATTCATTTAAGGAATTGAAAAAATGTTTATCATTTGTCATGTGCGAACTCGCACCACTGTCGATTAACCAAAGCCCTGGTTTATCACGACCTGCAGCAAACGCTATATTTGTTTCCTCTGTGACCTTTGTACTAGGATTTCTTTTTCTTCCACTGCCCCTTTTGTTTGCCAAATAAGAACGACAACTTGAACGTAGATGTCCCGGCTTTTTGCAATGGAAACAAGTTCTAGTTTCCACACTGCGATTCGATTCGGTTTTCATTGCCTTTTCCTGCTTAAAAGACTCACCAGCCCGCTCCAGCCTTCGATGGTACTCGTCGATTAATTTTGACTTGATGAATTCTAATGTCATGTCGTCATTCGAACGACTGTCTAGCGCCGAAACCAAATGCTCAAATGAATCTGGCAGGCTTTGCAAGATCAAACAGATTTTTGTGTCTTTATCAAACACATGTCCAGCAGCAGCCAAACGATCGAATAACTCCTCGACATCAAACAGATGCTTCTCAACATTTCCTCCTTCTTGTAATCTTGTTGAGCACAACTTCTTGAGAAGTGACACACGAACAGATCTCGAAATTTTTTCGTGAGTATTCTGAAGTGTAGTCCAGACATCTTTTGCATGTCGACAGTTCTTCACCAAAGGCAATTGGTTATCGCTGAGAAAAAGAATAATTGTACCTTTCGCCTTCCTGTCTTCCTTCCTCCACACATCTGTCCTCGAATTTTCGTCTGGGAGATCATCCTCAACTACTTTCCATAGATCTTCTCGAGACAGGAAACTTTCCACTCTAAATTTCCAAACTGTCCAATTTGTATTATTTAATTTCGGGATTGAAAATTTTTCATCCGCCATTTTCCAAAACACGATTAACAAAGTTTCCACACAAAAAACTTCTTCGCATATACAGCGGAACAACAGGTTTTTAAAATGTCTTTAAAATACTCTAATCCACTTTTAACTTTTACTACTGGGCCCATAACCCTGTTAGCAGATGAATAAATAAAGTTCGGATTGATTTAAGAAAGTAAAAAGTATTTATTCAGAATAATAAGAAAGACGCAAAAAAGAACCACACCGTGTTTGGAGAAAGAAAGAAGACAATCAACAAGTGTGTGTGTTGTAAGCGAAGTAAGTTGTAAGTTGTACAAGAAAGGTCCGGTATTTAATGGGGTGTGTTCATTGTAAACCAACAAATTTTGCCTCAAACCTAGATTTATTTTGTTTGAATCGAACTCCTAAACATATCGGTGTCCCGTATGTGATCATTGGTTTCACAAATGCAATGTACATCTATCGCAGGAAGCTGGGACTCATCCCCATGCCTTCTCCTCCTGCATATCAAGAGAGCACGGGTGGCCTTCTTGCATATCTACTCTGTTTGCAGTTTACTGTCTAAATGAAGTCCCAGATATTTTACTTTATTGACTGGTATCAGTGTCGTGCCTGATAGGCGAATTTCCTTCACCCTCTGAAGTCGTCTTTTCCTTGTGAATGGTACTATCATTGTATCCTTTCACATTATCCGCGTACAACAAACATAGCAAATGTTTAAGTCAGACTGCATGTCATTTATAAAAATAATTAAAAGGAGTGCACCCAAATGACTCCCTTGTGGTAGCCCCGATAACACGTCAATAGTGTTTGAGAAGTAGCAATTTGAACCACTTGGCTTCTGTTAGATAGATAAGAACTCAACCATTTGATGAAGTTGGAGTTAAAACCTAGCATTCTTAATTTTTGCAAAACCACAGCATGGTGAACACGATCAAAAGCTTTTACAAAATCTGTATACAAAACATCTATTTGTCTACTATATGCACTGTGTAAGACTGTAAAAATTGTTGCGGTGCAATAAATTTGTATTATGTCCCGAGTTTTTCAATCTTAAACAAAAATACTTGTTGATTTTTGTGGTTACTTGGATTTTTGCGAGTTTTCAAGCTGTAGGAAAGTTTAACAAAATGAGGTGTGTATCGATAGAGTAAATAATAACCATTTTTTGCGATTCAAAAAGTGAGTGAGTACATAGTCGCAATAAAACAGACCAATTACTATTTTTTAATTCTGTCTTATAAGGTTTTTATCACATTCTTCCTATAAAATGGGTTTTATATGTTAATCAAATAAACAAATGGTTTTAACAATCATATACAAAAAGGTAATAGAAAAATAAGTCAAGAATTGAGAACCACCAAAGCCATATACTGAGTTCATCCGACATTGAATAGTTTTTGATTTTATTTAGACAAAAAAACTATTAGATATGAAGCAATGTGAAATGAGGAAGGGAGACCGCTGGATCATGTTGATGGGGGAGACCACGGGAATAGAGGAAGAAAAGGGTGTTGATAAGGAACTAAGTTGTTATTATTTAATCGGAGAGTGTATTTGAGTAAAGAGTGGGCGATTTATTTGATTACTTCGGACTCTAAAATGACTCGTTATTTTTACGTGTCCTTTAAAAACTCACAAACCGCTGTACGGATTTTGATGAAATGAGTGAGTGTGTTCTTTATGGTGTATGGATTAATCTTGTTAAGTTTTTTAACGATTGACAGTGGTGTTAGAAATTAACAAAATGTGAAAAAGAACACTTTAAGTGATAAAATAGATAAATGTTTGCAATATTCTTCTCCATTGATGGCGGTGAGGCTATTATCAGGATTATTGGGGTCATACCCCTTCCACTCAACTGCATCCCTACTGGTCCGCCTGTGCGGTTCGCCGGTTCGACTTCAAAAAATAACGGCAGGCCTCCCGGTTTGGAATCAATTCGTCGCTGAGGCCAATCAAATGCTGGTGTTGCTGCATTTGTGTGATCCAGGAGCTTTTAGGCCTGCCTCTCTTTCGCGTTGATATTGGAGAGTTGATTGATATTGCATTTTTGATAGGGCTCGTAGGACCTCTCCTTTGAACATGACAATACTAACTGAGCCGGTAGCGCTCCATTTTCTTTGAGATAGGTGCTTTGACGTGAAGGCTTCCTCGGATCTTGAAACTTTTTATTTGATAAATCTGTTACTCCTGCTGTCATGCGAAGCATCCTCATCTCAGCTGCTGTTAATATGACCTCATATTTTTTGTGCGCTTTCCAAGATTGTGAACCGTATATGAGCGCCGAGCGCACAACTGCGGTGTAGAGCCTTCCGTTCAGCTTAGGGGACATTTTTCGACCACAGAAGTTGGCTGAGTTTTCCCGCCACTTTATCAACCCTACGCTTACGCGGTGCTTAATGTCATCATTACAACTTGCTTCGCCATTTATCATAGATCCCTTATATTTGAACTTTTCGCACTTGGGAATCACTCCTCCATTCATATAATTGTCTGGAATAGATCGGACTGGATCAGAGAACGGGCAGCCCAAGTAGTCTGTTTTTTCGGACTAATACGATGCCCATTGCCCTCCAAAACCTCCACCCATACATCGAATCCTCGTTGCAGGGACGTTTGATCCTCGCTTATGATGGCTTCATCGTCAACAAAGAATAACTGATGCACTTGGGGTCACTTTTCCTTAAAGCAGATAATCAAGGATTGTAATAAATATCAAGCGACTTAAGACGCTTCCCTGGTGTACACCGACTTTGGTTGCGAACTCCTCGGCGACGCCAACGGGGCATCTTACTCTTGTCCATGATCATCTGTGCGTAGGTTTCTGGAACTCCTCATTGTCTTAGCGCCGCCCATAACAGATCCCTTGGTTGTCTATCAGAGCTCTTTTCGAAATCAACCAATATAATTATGCAAATCCTTTAAGGAATCACGATATTTTTTCATCATGATCCTTATACTTTGGAATCATCTGTGGTTGATTTATCTGCTACAAACCCGCATTGGACTTCTGATAGCCGTATTATTTCCCGCATAAGGCTATATAATACCCGCTCAACGATCTTCATGGTGTGTGACATCAGCTTGATTAAACGGTAATTGACACGGTCTAGTGTATCGCATTTTCCTTTGTACAAAGGAAGAACAAACCTTTCCCTCCCTTGGTTGGGCATTGGATCGCCTCTCATCAGTTTGGAGCTGAGAATCATGAGCCATTTCAACCCGATATCTAACATCTTTTTCCAGAACTCAAAGGGGATCTCGTCCGGCCCAACTGCTTTTCGTTTTTTGGAGTCTTTGACCGCCTTTCTTACTTCTTGCACATTAATGTCGTGTACTTCTTCATTGTTAGAAATGGCTCCCGCAAAATATATCCGAGGAAATTGTCCTTCACAATACTGCTGCTACCTGTGTCGTATTTTTTCGTCATCCACAAGCAGCAGCCCTTGAGCATTGTTAATGAGCTTTGGCGAACGCATTTCCTAGCCATTCCTCCTTCTCTAAGCGGCGATTTTAAAAATAGTTGTTCACCTGTTCAAGCTGGTTTCTATCAGCAACCGAAGAAGAAATGTCTTCTAACTCCCGATACACTTGCTTGAATTTGGGCGCACTTCCTCTTTGAGAGCCTCTTGCTAAGTCTGTACTCCAATTCGAGGCGAGCTTTTTCATCTCCATTATTAGTGGAACACTTTGACCAAGCTTTGTAGGCCGCTTTCTTGTCACTTAGCACTGCTTTAGCTTCATCTGTCCCCCACCATGTTTCTTTGCCGTGTTGATAGTGTCCTTTGGAAGTCTCTCCCTAGCAGTGATTTGGCTCTATCCAAGCAAGGTCGTTGTAGGGAATTCCACATATAGTGTGTTCTGCACCCTGTATCCTCAACTCCGTCAATGATGTGATGTAGATAATTTTGCATATTTGCAATAAATGCTCCGCCTTTCTCTTTGTCCAGATTGTACCATTTGATTCTCGCAGACACCTACTTCCAATAAGTAAGTAAGCAATACAAACAAATTATATTGTCAAAAAAAAAGAATTATTTTTTAACAACTTTTTAAAAGTCTTAATATATGTACAGATGTATTCGTTCTGGGTACAAGCCAGACACCAAACTTGGACAATATGTCAGTTTATTCTGCAGTTTAATTCCGATAGGTGAAGCTGTAACCATGATATTTCAATTGTTCGTATTCATGGGACGATTTGGCTCAAACTCACAAAATAAATTTCTTAAATTAAAATAAAAATAAAATTCGCCGATAAAATTTGGACACGCTAGGTGGCGGTGAAGTAGATATATTTTTGAAAAACTGCATTTAGATTTACTGATATTTGTTCATATCAGAATGGATGTACGTTGGCTATGATTATTTAAATGTTTAAATTTCCGTTAGATTCTGTTAGCTGTTCCTTTTTGTATTTGTTGGTATTTGAGTAGAATTGTTGCATGTAACCGCATGACTTGAGAACGGCTGGACCGATTTGGCTTATTTTTTTGTGAAATGTTTGCAATAGTCCGAATTAGGTTTATACGAAACAAAAATAGAAAAGTTGACCGAAAAATTAGAAAATTTGGGGAAACTCGTGTTTTGTATGAGGAATGATTAGAATTATAAAGCAATGATTTAGTTAGCCTTGCTAGATTAAATTCTCGACAGCTCTGATATTTGTTTGTTTATTTCTCGTCGTGTCTTCTCTGCGGTTGCGTCTCTTTTGCGAATCGAACATCGGAAAGTTGTCTTTCTCACCACGAATCGGTTATTTCGATAATAACAATAAATTGCTGTGAAAGTTAATGAAAAGTGATTTAATCGAGATTTCTTTCTTTCGTGTTGCTTTTTAATTCGAAAAGTAAGCTGACAAAGGCACCTGTCTGACAACTATCATCCTTCCTTAACGTTGCGTGAGTAAGCTAAGCCTGGCGGAAGAAATCGTCCAGCCCTTTCAACTACTCAAATCAGGCAATCTTTGGTATTGACCTGAGTGTTTCTGTGAAGTTTGGTCAAAATCGGCACATCAAGTTTGCCTATCAATTTAGTTTCTCTCTAAAAAAAAAAGCACATACCTATTTCTTTATGTTAGGCGCAGCTAGGTACGCCGGTAACCCGCTTTGGACAATTTTTATGTAGTCTGCTCGAACATATTGGCAAATATAATTCATGGGCAAAGGCAAAGCCGGGCGGGTGCAGTAAATCAATATGTGAATAAATAACCACTACAAAAAAAAAACAGTTTTAACGCTCTGAATTAAAAAAGAAACAGGAACCGTTTTTTTGATAGCTATGACCCCATTGTTGAGTTGAAAATTCAGCCGTGATAGCAAATGGCCAAAGACGGAAGAAACAGCAATATCGATTTTTGCAACAAACGAGATCTTAATTAGATAAAATACTTTCATCAATCTAGTCATTTTATATTTCTCTTTCTGACCATGCCTCTGCAATTTTTGATTTCTTTCGTATACTATCCCATATCGATTCTTAAATAATTGTTCCACAATTATCTTTTTTACGCTTAAATGCTGGTACCTCCAAGCATTGCGTTTCACTTATAGAAATAAAAAAAGCCAATACAAATGTACCTACTAAAATGAAAATATATTTCTCTGTTTCAAATGCTTAATAGAATGTATTGTTTTGAATGTGACTTTCTAATCATACTAAGGGGCAAACAAACACAGAAATATAGATTTATTTTTGCTGGGATACGATTAAGAGCTAAGGAGTTTATTCGGTTTTTGGAACGCTCAAATCCCAGAACAGTTTAGCCATCCCACCGATTCCAACTAAGCACAAACCAGCTGTCACGCGGTATAGGACCTGGTCCATGACTCCTCCTTTAAGGAAAATAGGCTTTCCATCGGGTTTTTGGAACTTCTGCTGCTGATCCTTTAGTTTGAAGTATCCCTTTTCGACTTCTGCTGCCTTAGAGACATTGCTAGTTGCAAATTGACGAATGACAGCCTAGAAAAAAAGCAAATTACGTAATGTTATAGACAAGGAGTTTTTGGATAAGCTTTAAAATAACATTGTTTCCTAAAGAATATGTGCATTTTAGGAATACGATTCCTTAACAACTTACCCTTGATACGTTCATTTTCGGTTAGATTTAGCAAGTCCTCGAAAACCGTGGATAATCTTGGGAGCAAGAAAGTTCAGTGAAATATTTTGACAGAATATTATTGAACTTCCATAAACCGGAACAGAAGAGGGCGCATCTGGAAACATGGAGAATAGTGCTGCCAAATTCTTTGTTTAGTTCGATGATGCAAATTGTGTCGATTCAAATTTAAACGTGTTTTTTTGTTCCGTGCTCACGAGTCTCTTTTAATTTATTATCAATACTACGTTTTCATCAGGGCATGAAGGAGCTCATTTTGCAATTCGGTAAAAAGGTGTTTTCATCTCACTTTGCACATTTGGTTTGAAAGCTCGCAAATTTGTCCTTTTAAGGCTTATAGGAAACAAATGCAATACTGGAACACAAAAGCATGATTGCTATCAATGAACAAAATTATATTTATACATGTATGTATTTAAGAGTTTAAAGTTCAACAAAATGGTACATACTACCCACGTTTTTTTTTATTTGAAAAGAATATAATGATTGCAACCTGCAATCTTGTATAGAATTCCGTCCCATACTTGGTGTACCGAATCGTACAAAAAACTACACATATATATATATTTGAACCAGTTTTTATTTCAACGCAATCCTTTATTTATTTTAGAAAATACACACAACAGAAGAACAATAACACAAAAAATAACACAGTCCCACATTCGCTGCTGGAAGTTGTTTTCATTGTGCGATATTCCAGTCCAGTTCAGTATTTCCCCTGGATCTGAGAAGTCCTTTATTAACTTTCCGATCGACGTCTAACAATTTGACATATTATATCAGAAACTGTTCCAATGCATTCAGTTTAGGAATGCTTGATTTTATTTCACCTCATATGTCCCAAAAGAGTTGGAGTTAATCTGATTTCGAAATGTTGATCTGTATACAAAGACGATGCGAAAGAATCCGAGATACAATTAATTTAAAAACGCGATAAAAGAAATTCAGACAGATAGTGATATAAAAAGAGAATAGAATTAATTGGGCCATTTTTGACAGATCTAGAGCATCTTGTTTTGGGAGCAATTTTCGTTTTCCATTGGGTGCAAAAAATCAATATTTTTCAGATCAAGAACACACTTTTCAGAACTTCGACTCCAGAGCAAGATTCACACATACTTCCTGTTTCGACATGTATTTTTTACTGGATAAAATAAAGAAAACCAAAATGGAACAAATAAACAAAGGCGTCCACAACGTTATAATATGTCTTTTATTCGAACATCACAACATTTGAAAATTGTCGCTGAAGTTAATTGTTATTTGCATTCGTCGTGAATTTGGTTCTGTAGAGAAAAATCTTAAAATATTTGTGTTTTTACTTGCTTTTATGGAAAAACAAGTTAACTAAACAATAATACAAGTGTGTTTTTCTTTCTGTGGAAAAAGAAAAAACAATAAAATTGCTTGCTTCTATAGAAGAGAAAATTCTAACATCAAACTTTTTGTGGTAACTTGAGTCTGTGAAAACGGAAATGGTTTTACAATAAAATAAACCGTATAACTTGCGTCTGCGGAAAATAAAAGTACTAAGCAATAAATAGGGTATTTTTGCAACGTCGTAGAACATTCGGGCTCAGTGGTTAGTGTGTTGGACTACTAATCGAAAGGTTCCCGCCTCAAATCCTGCCGGGCCAAGTATCATCTAGGATTTTTTCCACCGCCCCACATTTTGCGAACGTCTGAAAAACAACCAAGACTATCAATTATCATGAGAAGCTTTTCAAATTTACCGTTCGGCTTAAAATTATAGGTCCTAGGTTTTAGGACCTGTATGGGCTTTTAATGCCTGATATGTACGTAGAACGTAGACGTGGTAAATGAACTGTTAGAAACATACACATTTTGACAGTCTTACGACGATACGATTATGACGATTTTACCACGTTGCATGAATACCCTTCACATATGTGTGTTTGTTTGCCTCCGTGAAAAATATAATTATTTACTAACGAAATATTTGTTTCTTTGAAATATATGCTTCTGCGGAAAATAAAGTTATTTAACAATTAAATTTGTCTTTTTTTTGTTTCTGTGAAAACAGGTGTATTTAGCGATTAAATATGTGTGGTTTTGGTTCTGGGGAGAAGAAAATGCAATAAAATTCTTGTAATTTAAAAACAAACGAGCTGTCAAGTATAATACAATTACAAAAAAGTAATCTGGTTTTATGTTTCGTCGCGCACGGCACGACAAATCTGAAAAGCCCTGTGGAAAATGAAATAGTATAGGGAAGTGACCTTTGTTTTGTATTAAGTGAATTACTGGAGTAATCGAGAACAAAGAATAAAGTTAAATTATAAAGATTATATATTACCATCTAGTAACGTCTAGATTTTTTTTACACTGCAAGAGTATCAGTTGTCATGAGAAGCTTCTCAAATTTGCCTTTCGTTTTCGGCTCAAAATTGTAGGTCGCAAAGAAAGTGGTTGGAGAAGCTATGTTTTATGCACTGTATTTGTATGTTAATGCCTAATATTTATTTTTTTTTAATAAAGATTATATCTCTATATTTCTATTATAAGATTTTTATCAGATATTTTACCACTGTGCTCAGCAATGATATAAATGTTTGATATTTACTTGGTGATTTTTCGTAACTTTTGTCGATTGAAGTTAACGAATATTATAAAATATTGTTAAGTAAATCTTTTGCATCTGAATAAACTTTTATAGCGAATTACTTAATACGGTTTTTCCGATTTCGAATATTTTTTACTGCAGAATCGCATTACATAGTAATACGCTGTTTGCACCGAATCAAAATCAAATCAAATTGGAGGATTTTGATGAAATTATCTCAAAATCTACATGCTAGCGTCGGATTGCTAAAGCAAACATACCTTTCGATACAGTTGGCCAGTTCCGCTTACGGAGCCCTCAGAGATTTTCCTCTGCTGGCCCAGCTGATTTTTTATTTTTTTTTAATTAAGTGAAACAACATTGGCCAAGTTAAAGTTCCAAGGCAATACAAGTCACCTGCAAGTGAAAAAACGGTTACTTATTTAAACGCTTTGCCTGGCATCTCGATGATTCTTTTTTTTACACAAGCGTATGCCTTCTGTTCATTTTATTTATTTAAGTGAGTGAGTAGACGAATCTTAAAAATGTTTGTCTCTCTAAATTGAATAAAGTTTCGGGGACCTCTGCGGAAAACATTTTTTTAACCAAACTCAATGGGCCAAAGTATATGTTTTTTATAACATTTTGGCTAGGATTTCGAAATTACGGATACCAATCGAGATCGACATAGGTTTACAATACAAACATATCTTATCATCCATTGGAAAGCAAATTGACAGCCCTCTTTATGACGTCATTTCCAGCAATGTGAAAATAAAAACAAAAATCCGGCACCAAGGGACCTAGTTTTTCAGCAGATGATTTGTTTTACGTTAATTTAAATAATAGATTTAACTTATAGAAATAAATAAAATGGGTTTTCTAACAGTTCTAAAGAAAATGCGCCAAAAGGAAAAAGAAATGAGAATTCTTCTGCTGTAAGTATTTAAATAATAATATGGGTCTACTTCTCGTTTAGTTATTTATGAACTTATGCTGTATTTGAAGAGGATTAGACAACGCCGGCAAAACTACAATTCTTAAGCGACTTAATGGGGAACCGATCGATACCATTTCTCCCACACTTGGATTCAATATAAAAACTCTAGAACACAATGGTTACACCCTGAATATGTGGGATGTTGGCGGCCAAAAATCTCTCAGATCATATTGGAGGAACTACTTTGAATGTACAGATGGCTTAGTATGGGTAGTTGACAGTGCGGATCGAATGCGTTTGCAAATGTGTAAAATCGAGCTCGAGGTACTCTTGCAAGAAGAACGTTTGGCTGGCGCAACCTTGTTAGTTCTTGCCAACAAGCAGGATCTACCTGGATCTCTAACATCCCAAGAAATCAAAGAGGTATGACCTGACTTTTTCAACACTTCAACAACTCAACTAAAAGTGTATTTACAGATTCTCGAGCTGGATAACATAACAACTCATCATTGGTTGGTGATGGGCGTTAGCGCTGTAACTGGAGAGCATTTGCTCAACGCCGTTGACTGGCTTATCGCTGATATTGCCAAGAGAATCTTCACTTTAGATTAAAAATCCAATAAAATAAATATTTAACGTAAAAATTGTTTTATTTTTCAACCAAATAAAGTTTGAACAACTTTTCTTCGTCGGAAGATCTAAATTGGTATTTTAAGTTCACCTTAGCAATCTCAATGAAGCCCTCGTCCAAGGAAGGTATTGTGTACTTTTTTTTAAACGTATTCATGATCATTTGGTTGATCTTGGAGTGCTTGGTGTCAGTAAGTTGGCGGAAGGCGATGTTATGCTTCACCTGATCAAAGCTAACGTTCATGATAAAACAGCGGCAGGGTATATTGTGTCGCTTGGCGATGTCCAGAAATTTCTTACGTGCTGATACATCCACGTTTGTGTTATCAGCCACACAACTTTTACCTGACTGTAGCAATTTTTCACAATGGTTAAGACATGCCTGTACGCTGCCCAATGTGTCTGCATTGACGATAGTATAACCGAGGGGCTCAAGAGTGTTTTTGGAAAACATGCTCTTTCCCGAACCTGGCAGGCCAACAACTATCACCAGCTCGCATGGAGCAGAGGATGGAATTTTTGTGGTCTTTGGTTCTATATGAACCACATCGGTCGGTAGTTTGGTTGGATCAAATTCAGGAATTTTCCACGGCATCGGTTTTTTATTAAAAAAGTGTTCTTCGGGGGTGAAAAACTTTACTCCCACATTCAGCGCGAATAGTCTATCACAACAGGAGTGGTCACGTTTACGTTTACCCTCCGCTTCACGGCCGGCAGCATCACCTACATAGAAACTTTGTTGTAAGCTAATTGGAATTCCATCATTCTGATGCTCCGACAAGTACTTCCACATTCCTGGCACTGGTTTTCGAAAAAAGCCTTCACCTACAGCTATGAAAACTTGCATAGGAATATTAATCTTGCTCACTATGGCTTTTATTTTCTTCTTGAAGTCGTCGAGATGCATTTTGCCATTGGCTAAGCCACTTTGATTAGTAAAAAGACATACTTTGTAGCCATCTTCGAATAGCTTCTTCAATTTTGGTGGAATGTCTGGGTGAAGGATTTGCCAATCGTCGATGTTTTTTGGGAACACATTTCCAGACTTTGTGTTAATTATAGTTCCATCCATGTCGTAACCAGCAACTTTATTGGACGACTTTACTCCTTTGCTGTTAAAAATCACCAATTTACCACCCTCTATTACCTCCCACCGTTCGTTTGAATTTACCTGAGATGTGCTCGGTTCCTCTTCTTTCACCGTCTGCTTGACATCAGATGGTGGCGGTTTGAAAACGATCTCGAATGAGTGTCGGCCGTAAACAATTTCAATTACATCACCATGCTGTGCTATAGTTTCATTCCCTTGATTCATCATAAAGCCGTTAAGAGAGCTGGGATTCACCCCCAAAACCCGCATTTGAATTTGACACTTTTCCATGTTAACCTCCATGAGTAATTGTTGCTTGGAGCACTTCACATCACGGATACCAGTTTCTTTGCTCCTCCCTATCTCGTTTTTACCTGAATTCAGGTGAATTGTTTGCAATTCTGGTTCCTTTGGCTTAAGATAACACACACGTTTCAGGTAGTGGGACGGTTCGATGGAATTGTTAAGAAATTTCGCGAGCGACATGTTGTGAAATTAGGGCATTCAGAATTCCTGCCACAGCCAGAGATAAAAGGTCTGTTCGTGTACTGCGAAACTTTCGTGCGAAACTACACAAACGCGTTCGCGTACTAAGAAAATGGTTAAAAGATGAACGAAATAAATATGTAGGTACTTTCGTTAAATTTTCTTCACACAGAATTTCACCTGGCAAAAAAAAGAGAACTCTCAAATGAAGAAATTCTACGAGTTTGTCAGCAAAAAAAAGGCGCTTTTCAAGCCAAAGCTTGACGTTATTCCATTTTTTGCACAAAAGCGTTCGCGTACTTTTCTTTGATGTGAGAGGTTTTTCTCCCGATTTCAGCGATTTGGCAGTTTTTATTTTTCTACATATGGAAGTACTCGAACGGGCATTAAGTTATATCAAACTTCCCACTGGAAAGCGCTTTGACTAAAAATTAAATTTCCATAAAATTGACGAATTACCCACCTATCACATTCACCACCATTCGCTTATCAATTAACCATCTTTGCGCCCGATACAGCCACCTCATCGACCTTACAACGCCGTCTCCAGTCTCCACTTACTATAGCCGTGTTTCTTTGCACGCGGATATAGGGATGGCATCAGAAAACGACCATCGCCGCTTAAGAATTCATCAAAAACAACTTGGCAGCACACATGCACCTATGACGTTTATTGGTGCAGCTGTAAGTTGAATTAAGAAATTTGTATTGAAAATCGTGAAATTCAAAAATATTAATTTCCCACAGTTGAAATTAATGTCAAACATATTCTAAAATTATAAAAAACAGTTTTGCATTCACAGATTT
Organism: Portevinia maculata; assembly: GCA_949715645.1. Taxonomy (NCBI): domain Eukaryota; kingdom Metazoa; phylum Arthropoda; class Insecta; order Diptera; family Syrphidae; genus Portevinia; species Portevinia maculata. The sequence continues at coordinate 362,579,251 of OX454525.1, read as the reverse complement.
ACTAAATTTTGAAAAATAATAATAATAAAATCCCGAACAAAATATTCGGCGGGATGTGTTAGTGGTCGGCGGGATGTCAAACTATGACATTTCCTGAAAAATTCATCGCTTCGATTCATCAAAAACGAAGAAAATGGGTTTTGGAAACACTGTTTATCCCCGCTAAATGACTTAGCGGCGATAGCTATCCCCGCTAAAGTTAGCGTATATAGGATAAGTTGTTGTTGTATTTTACATGCAAATTGAAAATTATCCCTATATCCGCGTGCAAAGAAACACGGCTTATACATTTCAAGCAGTTAGCAGGAGCAAAAGAAAAAAGCAAAAGCAGACCAGTTGTCAAATTTTGTTTGCTGGGCATTTCGTCACATACTTGGTTCGTTTGAGAGAGAGAGAGAGAGGCAATGATTTTCATGGAGAACTCTGTACTATATTTTGCTATGGTAAATGGTACAAATGTACTAAATAAAACTTTTCTCAGTTACTTATACCGTTTTCATTGAAAATCAAAGGAATCGCTCTCCAAATCCAGAATTCCTCTTGTCAATGAAACATGTTTTGGTTCTGATCAGTTGACTATTCTAGTATTGGTGAGGGTGGGGGTTTCACACCCCGTTTATTTCTTATCTACTGAAATCGTTTCACAATAAATCGAAACCACGTTGTCCTCACTTTGTCACTTGCAATTTGTATGCACCTACTAATAAGTTATAAAGAAAATCTCTCAACGATTTGAGAATCTTTCGTGTTGTAGAGTAATCTAGAACTGCGCTTTTTCTTCAACGAAACATGTATGTAATTAAGTCAGTTCTGTAGCTTCTGTCATTTTCGCTCTATCTTTCTATCTGTATTCTCTATATACGGTTTACATTTACGCATTTTTAATGGATTTAAATTAATGAAAAATATAGTATCATTCCAGACGAAGAATGACACTTATTTTAAGTAATGATGTAAGCATTATATAATTTTACCAAGTTTTTTTTTATGGTAGAAACACATCAACACTTCAACTTGGACTTCAACATTATAGCGCATTTACACCATCACGCACGCGCATTTTTGCAACAAAACCGAAAAGAGAGATCCGTTTATCCGCAGTCAATGCTAATAAGGTGTAAGAGTGAGATCACTTACCTAGCAGTTGAATTTAACTTGCTATAACATTATTATGGAGATTTGACAGATCACATGTAAACAAACAAATTTATTTTCATCGGTTTTGTTGTGGTAGAATTAAAAAATAAATAAAAACATGGATCTCGTAAAGGCTGCCGTATTAATAGATATCGTTTTCGATAGTAGCGATGATGAAGTGGAAAATAAATGTGTAACCAGTCGGGTAAAAAGGAAAACGAAGAGGAAGTATTGTGTGCATCCTTACCTAAGGAACAGAATGCTTGATGTAGCATTTGTATCCATTTTTGGATCTATATGCGAAACAAATGATACGCAACTTTTCATCAAGTATTTGAGAATGACTGCTTCCCAATTTGAAAAGTTGCTTCACAAAATTGGACCATCCATAACGAAGCAAAATATTGAAATCTTGAGTAGGTATAGAGAAATGTATTATGGCGATTAAAACATATGAAAGCAGCGCCCATTTTGTTTTATAGGAAATCGAAATTTCGTAAGCCATCGCTATAAAAATATCAACATGCATAGCTTTCCCATAATTCCTACCACGTAAACAAGATGGCCGACCTGAATACGTGTCACGTTTTTTTGCATGTTAGGTAATGCTGTCCCTTTCAGTCACACGGATATTTAGTATTTAGCATCCCTTTAATCTTACATGTTAGGAATGTGTGGCCGTAGGCGTTTTTCTTTTTTAGCCCCGAGCGGGGAACAGAGCGGGGCCCGAGCGATCAGAGCTCGCTCCGAGCTGAACGTAACCTGAGCGCTCCGAGCTAATTAAGAAACAAAATCGAGCACTGAACTGTCATTAGATAATTTGTTTTATTAATTTTCAAAATAGTCAGGTTTGCTTCTGAAATTGATGTTTGTCAAGGATTGTTCCATTTAAATTATAATTTCTAGTAAATAAACTATGGAAAAATCACAAATAATGAATGAAGTCAGCCGCGCTCAGCTTTTCGCTCGATGTGCTCGGTCATTTTTAATCGAGCTCATCGAGCGAGCCCTGAGCTAGCTCAGAGATAAGAAAGAAATACAAATTTTGTGCTCAGAGCGCTCCGAGCTAAAAAAGTAACACAGTTCTTTTTTTGACAGCTCAGTGCCCCGCTCGGAGCTAAAAAAGAAAAACGACTCGTGTTAATGGCCCATTAACAACCACGCCGCACGTTTTAGAACCAATGCTTTCTAATGGGATGAAACACTTCAGCACTTCAACCTCAACTTTGACTTCCACGTTAGACCTAAATTGATAGTGAAGTACAAATCCCACTAACCTTCAGGCGATGTTTTCAGTTTTCAACCATTTTAGTTTCGGTATCGCAGTATTTTCAATTTGTTTTACTCGACTTAAAACACTGAAGTCAAGGAGTCAAGGTCTTGATGTGTTTCTATCATTAGGTCCGTTCGCGTACTTTATGCGTAGAAAAATGAAAACTGTCAAATCTCCTAAATCGACAGAGAATCCTCTCATTTCAAAGAAAAGTACGCGAACGCTTTTGTGTAAAAAGATGGAGAACGTCTAACTTTGGCTTGAAAAGAAGCAACCGCTGTTTTTTTTTGCTGGCAAACTCAGGATTTCATTCATTTTTTACCAGCTGAAATTCTGTGTGAAGAAAAATGAACGAAAGTACATTTTTCATTCGTTCATCTTTTTACCATTTTCTCAGTACGCGAACGCGTTTGTGCAGTTTTGCACGAAAGTTCATTATAAATTTACGTTTGCATATTAATTCGCGAACAGACCTATTATGGTTTAGATAAACCATAAAGAAACAGGTCATATTCCATTGCAGATTGCGCATCCGCTAAGTTCAACTTATGGAACAGACCTATTCTAATGTCATAAATTTAATATTAAACAAAAAACAGCTGTCTCCCAAATCCGTATACTTGCGATATTTCTATTGGCTTTCTCTAATTTGTGATTATTTTACAACATTTCACACAATTAGTTAAAAAATGTCTGGTTTTGAAGAATTTGTAATGCTTGCCAAGAGATCTGTAGAGGACTTCATCCGTACACCGAATAAAGACACCCTTTGCACCGCTGAGAAGGAACTACAAAAGTACGACGGCATCCAAATGCAAATATTTCAAGTTCGTCTGTTGACGCCTCTGATGCTAAAGTTGGAAAAGATTAATAGGCAAGAAAAAACTTAAAGCATAATACATTACCTTCTTTACAAATCTTAAAATTTTCAGTGAAAACACAGAACTACAGGCCGGTATCATCCGGCTTATGAAGACTGTTGTGTCGAGGACTTATCTCAAAGATGTAAAGGCTATAAAGACTTTGTTACTAATATTAGTCAAGCAAGTGCGAGACTGTGCGAAAGCTGCTATTAAGCCAAATCTTTCGGAGGAAATAAAACTGGCTACCATTGAGTGTATAAGTGAAATCTTCAAACGCTCCACATCGGATGTGCTGGAGCAGTATTACACTAAGGAATCAGCATTGTTTATGGGACAAATTCTCTTAACCGCCGTGGAGTTCATTACCAGGGAGAAATACCGAAAATTAGTGTAAGAAGTGCTGTTTTTCCAAGGAGCGTATAGTAGTTGTTGCTTTTCCAGAACTGCATCTATGGACTGCCTAATGGCAGTTTTTTATGTCCACGACGGCGCTGATTCTATGGACATAGTTCTGCGCAACCAAGTTGCTGATACTGTCTTTATATTTGTACCGAAAATAATAACCGTACTCTTCAAGGCCGCGCTCTCAGATGAACAACTTGGTGAAACCTTGATTTCGGTGAGTAAATCCCCTTCAATTTGCTAGATTTTTCTGAGAATCTTTTTAGACGGCTATTAAAACTCTGGGAAGAATTCTTCTCATAATGTTCGACAAAGGCGACCGAGGATCACAACCGTCTTATGACCATAAGTCCTTTGTCAATCTTTTGACAAAGAGCTTCAAATCGCAATCCATAGATGACGATAAAGACCACAGAACGTATCTGAAATATGCGAAGACAAATATGGAAGAACAGCTCCACAAAGTTCAAATAGAGGGAAGAACTCCAACTTGGTTTAATGAAACAGCATTCAATATCAGTAAGTTTTTTCCCAAGTTAGCAATACTGCGGGCAAACCAGTCGATAAAAGTTCGACATGAGTATGCGAAACTATGTTGCCAGCTTCTCGACAGAGTATCTCTACGACTAGGTGAGAACAATAGAGAACTTCTGGAGTCAGTTATGGCAATGTCCCAGGACGAACATGTGGCAATCCAGAAATTATGTAGTCAGACTTTGTATTCTATACAACGGTCTGATTGCGGTTTTATTTTCGAAGACCTGGTCGGCGTTATTTTCGATAAACATCTTACAAAACTGCCACGCATCATACACAGATGTGACGATCAGGAGCAGTATGCAGAGTTTCAGTTTTTGAAGGGATTTTTTCAGAGCATTTCCGATCGTCGGCTGAAAACGCTTTTCACCCTCCCGAAAAATTTAGAGGCGTTTGCTCTTTGTTTGGTATCCGCATTTGAATTAAAAATGCAACACAACTTGCTGATAGAGGAGTATGCGCTACGGAACGTTTGCGAGGACGAGCATATTTTACATACAATCTCATGGAGGCGATTTAAAAACATTGACTCTCCACGTGTTCTTGGAGTATTGTGTGATATTTGCAAGAGCCTTGGTCGCCCCGAAACATGTAATGTTGTATACGACTACTTCATGGAGTTGCTCGCCACTAGTGTTGAGGTTGTGAACGAAGTTTTACTCATTATCGGAATCATACTGACAAGCGAAACGGGTATACAGCGGGAAGAGCTTGTTACGTCCTTCCTAAACGAACTTCTCGATGAATGTCACTGGCATTTGGCACTGCAGCCAGATGAAATGCAAAGACTTAAAGTCAAAAAGGTACGCTAAGTTTTTCCACTGTACGACTTTTTATAAGCTCATTTCGCTTTCAGAAATCAAATTGGTATGTAGATCGTACACCTGGTTTGTATGAATCAGCAATCGAGATTAGGGTGCAGGATGATAATTCGGATGACTCTGACAATGATGATGGTGTGTATTGGAGTAGATGTGACAATTTGGGAGATAACAAAATGTATTTTCAGATCTTACAAATGCGGTGACAGTTGCTGATGCACAACTTAATGTTTTACACACGTGCATTGTTTTAGATGTTCTTGGAAACGTTGCGACTGCGATGGGAGATCGCTTTCAATCGTTTGTCTTTCAGTCACTCCACAAAGTACTTCTTAAAGCAGGTATGCAAATGTTATGAAATCATTCTTTTCAAATAAAGTCTTAAAAACCCTTAATTTCTAACAATAGATTTAATTTTATATAAAGCCATTAGTCTTTGCATCTAGGCTCGTTAAGTCCTAATAGTATTATCATGTAATACTGAAATATTATTTTCTAGGAAGTAGTAACTACAATGTGTACCTGTGCGGAAGTTATGCTCTTTCAAGTATGTGCAAAGCATTGGGATTCCGTGAAATTTATGAGCTAATTGAAACATATGCAGACTATATCGCTTATCACATTAGAAAAATATTAAAAAGGGTAAAATTATCCTTTACTTAATTGCTTAAGACTGTCGTTATTTTTATATTGTTTGTATTTCGTAGTCCCCTGAGTGCCGATCAGCATGTGATGTTTTATCTGTCGTACTTCAATATAGTTCTCTTAGCACAGTTGCTCACTTGGAGTCGATATTCTCAGTAATTCAAGAAGAATGTGCCAAAGCACATCAATCCGACAATGTTATATCATATTTGAAAGTGTTTCATGTATTCTTTGCGAATGTTCCCAAATGGACTAGACATGTTGACGATCTGGGACGGGTATCAGATGAAGAAGCTAAAACTCAATTCGAAGAGCTGGATCCCTACATACGATGGATGAATATACTAAAAAGACCTCAAGCTGAAGACATACAAATGGATGATAGTTTAGAATGCCAGGATCTGGACACGGCCGGGACAGATGATGAACCATCACAGCCAGAGCTACCTCGCTACGTTAAGCTTACAATCGAAATAATGGGACACATCTTAAAGTTCCTTTCTTCCATAAGCCCAATGCAGCAAATAGTTGCATTGGAATGTTTAATAAGCGGATTGCCTTTGTTAAAAGACTACGAAGATGAACTTCTGCCTCTAGTGCATCGTATATGGCTGCCCTTTGTGGAGAGAGTTAAAGATAAGAACCCGATTGTACTAAATCGATGTTTCACCTTACTTAGAGTCTTAGCAGTACATGCAAAAGATTTTCTGCTGAGAAGAACTCTGAAGTAGGTTTTAATTGTTTTTTTTTTTTTTTTTAAATACATAATTCAATTTATTATTATTTTAGCGAGGTTCTGCCGTTTCTTTTGGAATTCCTTAAAAACTCGGCAATTACCAGTAAAGCTGAGAGTAGTTTGGCGTAAGATTGCTACAAACTTCCTACATTATCAGGCGTTGTGTAAATTGTTCGTTCTCGTTTCAGTCAAACACAAGAATTTAAACTTCAAACGAAATTATTGCAAGAGTTTGCCACGTTGATTGTAAGCATGGACATTGGAGGGAAGCATTTCAATGATATTTCTGAAGCTGTTGCTTTGTATTTGTCGAAAAAGCAGCCATCCGCATTGCAATTGCATGCGATACAGTATTTTAAAGAATTGAGGACCTTCAATGGACCATTTGTGTATATTATTGTTATGAAGAGGGCACATCTGTTAGATTACAAGGATAATGTGAGCGTAGTGCTGGACTCTTTTAAAAGTAAATAATATTTAAAAAATGTGTTTGTATTAATTTTGGAATATTAACATATGTATTTGCATTTTAATATCCCAATTAATTTGATTTCCTTGGCTTTCGAATCGAATCACTTTATGTGTGAGTGAAAACATTCTTAGAGTACTCGTAAACAGGACAGTGTGAGCTGCAAAAAATCAGCATTAGAGAAACCCAATTATACTCATATTAAGCAGTAATAACCTTGCTTCTCGAACCATTTGTGAGTGCAAGGTTATATTTTTTGCAAAAATTTCAAAAGGTTTTCATTACAGTTGAGACACTTAGATGTTTGTCTGACTTGCAAGAGGTGTAGCAGTGGACAAAACAAAAACCTGTGTTACTGGGCCCGGCGTGACTTGAACCTGAGACCCCTCGTTCACAAGTATAACATAACCACTATAACATCAAAAGTCTATTTTGTTTTTCGTCGAGGTTTTGATCTGAATTAGAGGGATCCTAGCCCTGCCTCTTATTTTTTTTTTATAATTTGCATGCGCGATAGGGAATTTTGTGTTCCCTTGTAATGTAAATAGTTACGCAGAGGGGGCAAAAGGGAACGGCTAAGGAACGTTCCTAGCGTGGCGGGTGTTGCGGTTGAAACGTTCTAAGGGAGGAATATAACTGGCTATTTCGTTTGAGAGCTTATGGTGGAAATACCGATAGAACAACGAAAGGCAGGAGACATTGCGAAGAGAGTCAAGTGATTTCGCGATGTCTCGATCACCAATGAGTTTTATAGCTTCAAATATGTTATCGCTGCACCGGACCAGATATGAGCGTTATACTCAAGCTTTGGGCAGATCAACGCCCTATGAATTGTAGCCACATCAGAAGAGGTGAAATATTTCTTGCATCGCTTAAGAAAGCCTAGACATTTCGCAGCATTCTTGGCGACATTGAATATTTCTAATGCATTGAAGAAGAGTATCATCGATTACAAATGCACGCATTTTCGACAAAAGAGCTTGATGCCAAACTCTGTCAAATGCCTTCGAAATATCAATCGCATCGATCTTACTTTCACCATCATGGTGAAAAGATTGATTTCACTTTTCGGTTAGATAAGTCATCAAATCACCAGTGGACCTGTTGCTGTCATTGGACCATACTGCTAGTCATTAAGAACTTTTCGGGATTCGAGATAATTCTTGAGCTGTCGTTTTATCAGCGTTTCCATGAGTTTGGAAAGAAGGGACGTAAGTGCGATTGGTCGGTAGGATGAAGGAGAAGAAGATTCGCCTTTTTTAGGGACGGGCTGGACAATGCTGTTTTCCATTTTCTCGGAAAGAGCTCTGAAGAATAGGATGCATAGAAAAGCTTACGCAATGGTTTTGCAGCATGGAAGAACACAGTTTTAGAACGATGGGGAAAATAACATCTGGACCAGCGGATTTGTGTATGTTGAGATCTTGAAGTAGGTACTCTTGCCACTGTACGAGTGCAGAACTGGATTGGTCCCATGGTGTATTCTGGACATAGAGCACAATCCGGGAGCGTTGAGCTAGCTGCAAAGTGAACAGCAAGACCAGACAGTTGGATTGTCATTGTAAATGAGTATCCGGATAGAAGACGAGGCCGAATTCTTAATGTTTTTTACAAACGGCCAAAGTTTTTGAATGTCAGCAGCAGAATCCACATCGCTATCGGGGAAGCATAACGACCAGTTAAAACTCCTAAAGAAACCGTTTAGTTCTTCCCATTTGGCTTTCTCGTATTGCCATACGGTTCTTTTAGGCGTTTGTTCTTTAACTTTGTGGTTGGAGTACGAGACATTCGCCGATACGACACAGTTGTCTGAGGAAGCTAGAGGCGATAATAAGTTTATTTGTTTTTTTTTTACTGGTGCCCCATCGAAAAGTACATACAATCAAATGTTGGCGTTGTTACAATTGTGTGATCCAGGATTCGCACCGGCGAACCCCATAAGCAGACTAATAGAAAGTGGGAGGGTTACTATCCCTTTAATCCAGAAGAAGAAAAAGAAGAAGAAGAAGACGAAGAAGAGAAGGGGTTTGTAGGATCTCTCCTTTGGACATGACGATAGGTGCCAACTGAGCTCGCTCTACAGCGCCGCTTTTTTAACATAGGAGCACGATTTTTAGACAGCCTGGACAACGAAGCAGGGATATCTCTATGAGATCTAAAAAGACTTCAATAGATCCACATGAGTTTGTTAGTCATTAAGTCCAAGCATATAACTAGGGTACTCTCAAGGGGACATTGGTTGAAATTCCTTGTTAGTTGCAAGTCTAACTACGCCACACTAAAGCTAATCTAGTGGGCCATTTTGAATACATTCGCTTCATTTGCGCATCATCATGTTTCTATACCGGTTGGTAGTGTCGTTTTTAAGCTCCAAGATGTATTTAAGTTCTCTCTAAGCTTTTCAGCCTCAACTTACATACTAGAGAATGATTAAATCTAACTTAACCCGAATCTGCCCAGAACTTTTTTTTCGATTTTTTTAAAAATATTTGATTTACATGCGCTATAGAATGTAAGGATCACATATATTTAATTTTTTTGTTCCCACCCCCTTCCTAGCCTAAAATAAAGGGTGTAACCATATGGTCACACTGGGCATGATTAACTGAAAATACATTTGTACGCGGAAAAATAAAACATCTTTAAAATATTTTTTTTTTTTTATTATTCCTCTTTCGTGTGGAAACTTGCAAAACATTTTATGCACAGCCCGATATTGCATTTTGAACACTCAGTGCGTCCAATCGAGGTGCAAAAGTCACCACCACATCGCCTTCTTTTTTCGCAAGGCCGAACAAAATGCTGCATTCCATCGTAACGCAGTGTTTTTTCAGCTGTCTCCTCCACTTTCCTCTTTCCTGTGAAATGAATTTCTTATATTTTAGGTTTGGATTTACATTCTTATGTATTAATATGTAGAATTGTGAACTTATAATGAATTCATTTGCAATTTATAAAAAATGAATATATAAGTAACAAAATTAAACTTACGAGGCCCAACCGTTTTTGGTTTTTCTTCAAAGCGTTTGCAGTAATATACTGCAATATTTCGCCTAAATTCCAACTGCGGCATATCAGGATAAACTAGACGATGTAATTGCCAAGCATTTTGAATAGAAGCATCGACCAACCAAGTGAAAATGCTGTTCCACCACTTCTTTCCTCGAATCCCAATTCGATATAGGCCAATATTTTGATCCCACATGTGTTTGTTGTATTCACCTACAACACGCGGACGCGGAATGCTAACCTTCTTCTTTTCCTCACTGTAATAACGCTGCGTATTCGAAATTGGATGTATTCCGTAAGAAGTCGACGCAATATTCACGACAGCATTATCGTTCCACTTGGGTAGCACAATATTGGTCTCCTTCATCCTGATGAATTTTGAAAAACCTCTAGGCATCTTCTTCAAGTTTTTTTTGTGTTCGATTGGGCAACTTTTGGGGATTCGATTCTCTCGAATTGTTCCTGTTGCTGAATAGCCCCGAGACTTCAAATGTGCCAGTAGTGGAAAAGATGTAAAGAGGTTGTCAAAATAAACGCAAAAAGGCAAGCTTTGTATTTCTGGCGAAAAGTCGTCTATCATATTTACAAGTGGTGCTGCGCATTTGCCGAATTTTTCCTCATAACTTCCGTTTGATCTTGGATTTTTGCCTTGATATATTTCAAAATTGATTAAATAGCCGGATGTAGTGCACAGAGACCAAACTTTGTAGCCCAATCGTAATGGCTTGCCTTTAATAAATTGCTTGCATCCATGGTGTCCGAAATATGAGATCATGCTCTCATCAAACGATAACTGTTGTTCTGGATGAAAATGCTTGATCATATTTGCTTTCTAATGGTAAGTCAACGGCCGCAATTTCCATATTTTGTCACCATCGTTCACCTTTTTCCCACTATCTTCAAAATGCAGAAACTGCGGCATTCCAAAAAGATCTAAAGCTGTTGCGGCCATTATACCCACTTACAATAAGGATGCCAATATACGTTTTAAGCTCAGCGATGGTGATTTGCGGATTTGGCTTGTCGAGAAAGATAGCATATTTTTTTGATTCATTCGCAATATGTTCCAAGAGCTCATCGTCAATGAATTTTTCAAACTTCTCATGAGGTTTAATATCCTTGCAGTCTTCGCAATTTGCTGACGGAAAAATAGGAATCATAGCAACCTCAGAATCCCTGATCCACATAAATGTGGTATTCTTATTTGATAAAGGAAGCTTTATATCAGTTTTTGTGGCCGTTACTTTTCTCAGGCAGGTTTTTTTGGGATCAAATCTAGAAGTCGATGGCTCAGTTGATACAATTGACTGATCGATTAAACTGACCTCTAAATGTGTAGCTGAGTCTTCGACAATGTCAGCTCAGATGGAATCGCTGCATTCTATCCCATCTACCTCATCGTCATCACAACTTTGGGCATTAGTGTCATCCAAAGTAGTGATGCGTCTACCATTCTGAATAACCAGCTCACAAGACGATTTCAACTGGGCAACACACACATCATCTGGTATACCAACGTCATCCTCATCCGCGTCATCTTCTCCGCTAATTGTGCCACTTTCAATTTCGGGTGGTAACAAATATAGCGCAAGAACTGAATCACTATTATCCTCATTGCACACTTCATTTATGAAATCAAGAGCTTCTTGTGTACTTAAAGGTCTAGAATTAATCAAAAAATACACACATACAAATTTACATAATAATATGATTTTAGAGAATTTAACTGAATATAAATGTACACATAGAAAAACATAGTATACATAGGTATAGTACAGCCCAGCGTGACCATATGGTCACACTCCAGAATATCGCTAAAAAAACATGTTAAATCATACGAAAACACAGATTTTAAACTATCTGCATAAAACTACAATATATATCTTTACAACATGTATATATTATATATATAATTTAATATAATTTAAAAGTTAACAAAACTTATTAACAATATCACCTGTATACTTACTTTTTGTAGTCGCTATTTATACCCTATTCTAGGGGTATATTAATTTTGACGCATAGTTTGTAACATACCTTAATATTGCCCGTAGACCCCTAAAAGTTACTATATTTATGATCAGCATCGATAGTAATGTCGATCTAGCCATGTCCGTCCGTCCGTCCGTCGGCAAAAATTAGGCCTTTAAACTGGACCTAGAGAGCTGAAATTTTAACCATATACTCTCTAGGGTCCCGAAATAATCAAGTTTACGAATTTTTGAAATCCGCCCATAGACACGCCCACAAACTCAAAAAATTAAAATTTTGGAAAAAATCGAATTTTGAGCTAGAAAGCTGAATTTTTTTATATATGATCTATGACTCCTAAAACTGCTCGGCATAAAAAATTTTCAAAATCCGCTCACTGACCCACAAATAAATAAAACAATTTTTTTGAAAATCCAAAATTTGAGCTATGGAGCTGAAATTTATAATATATACTCTCTATAGGGCCTTTATGCTCATGTGTAAATATTTTCAAAATCCGCCCACTGGCACGCCCAGAATTATTTTTTATTTTATTTTTGAAAATTCAAAGTGAGCTAGGGAGCTGAAATTTATAATATATACTCTCTAGGGGCCCTTTATGCTCATGTGTTATTTTTTTTAAATCCGCCTACTGACACGCCCACAATTAAATAAAACAATTTTATTGAAACACCCAAGTTTGAGGTAGAGAGCGTTTTTTTTGATAAAATCTTTTAAATGTTATATAACAAAATATGTAAAGCGTTCTTAACAATTCAACCATACTTAGACTTTTGTCACGCCCACTTATGAGGGATAGGAATAAGAATAGGGTATCCAACAGTTCGCCCAAGCGGACTGTAGCCCGTCCCTATGTTTTTCACACTTTTTGCCATTTCAAAATTTTCACAAATTTAAACTGCCTACTAGTTTCACAAGCAAACGTCAACTGATGACAACACGTGCAAGCACAAATTACAAATTGGAGTAAATGAGGAAAACTAGAAAAACCGTTAGGTTGATGCCGTTAGCCCATGCAAAACGATGCACACAGGTGGTGTTGCCATATGGTCACGCTGGGCAGATTCGGGTTAAAATTGACAGGATACATATTCTAAAATAATGGTCCTTATGCAGATGTTCTAAACTTAACTTTAACCTTATAATTATTGCCTTTCGGCCTAAAAACTACCTATTCTACTTACTTACTCAACGTATTCTAACTATAATTGGGATTCTGAGCACTCGTTACCTTATCCAAAATCCCAATTGCTTTCCGAGCGCCTGGCAGTCGTTAACATGCAAACACGCCGCCTTGAGCCGACCGAAGCCTTGCAGCATCAGTTACTTCCCGGAAGCGCAACGTCCCCGCCGCGGATGAGCCGCTTATCTCTCGTGATCAGACCAAAACGTTAGGTGTAATAAGTGGTCTACAATCAATTGAATAATAAAATTAATGGTATTAACACCATTACTTACTGTACTTAGCTTTCCGTTTAAATTTACATAGTAAGTATGTGTGTTATAAACTTTCTGGATACCAGATTTCTTTAAATTATGCAAATTCACCCATTTGTTACTTTGAACAATGGAACCGACTTAATTCACTGTGAATGTATTTTACTAAGAAGAAGAGAACCTCATATGTAGGGTGTAGATATTAATTACAATGAAGAAATATAACCCCACAATTTTTAAGGCATATACACGTATGTACAATAGTTTGCACCTACTTTGCTCTCCCTAGATGGTGCACTATGAGATAATTGTTTAGGCATCTCAACAAATCCAATAACTGTAAGCATTAAATCTGCTTAGTTTATCCTATATTTTATTACAACTTATGTATGTGATGTTTAAAGTAGCAGTTACAAAATGTAAATCAAATTCATTCATTCAGTATTCACTTAAATCATTTTTTTTCTTAACTGCATCATCCGTTTCAAATTTGATAATCTTAGAAAATGTTTTCAACTTATATCCAACATACATGCTAAGTCATATTTTCGGAGTCAAAATGGTGATCACATGGGTTTTTTTATATTATGCATCCATTCTTATAAACTAATAACAAATTACAAAGTTTATGAAACTAATTTGCTTAAAATATTTTTCAATCATGTAATTGACAAGCGCCTTTGAATCGAATTCCTTTGCATGAGTGTTCTTTTATTTACTCGATATTATCAGATGGTCATTCTGTCATCTTCATCTCATCCACTTTCGAAACTTTTTCTCTGAGTAGGTTTTTTTTGTCCAAATTCAAGCTTCATATCAATCGCAGACAATTTCTCCGTTGGAAGAGAAATTAATGATAGTAGCTTTTAGCTAATTAAAAAAGTTTCAACACTTTTGGATGTAGGGCTTTACGTATAAAAACTTTGGATATGTAAAGTTGTCAATATGTGTCCTCTTATTTGGTATTGATGTTGAGCGTTACACATAACAAGTTATTTTCCAAGGTTGTTAAGTGGGACATTTTTTTTTAAACTTGCAAAAATGGGACACAATTTTCTGATATCAAATTCGTATTATATGTATGATTCCTTAACTTTCCTTTACTTGTTAATTTTGTTTTATCAGCAATGTTAATAAGGTATTATTAAAAAAGCCTAGAAGTGGCATTTCAGACTATTTTAATACTTCACGTTTATAGCGGATTTCTTCGAACATTGTTTCGCCCTACATTCGTAAATATATAGCGTTTTATTAATATATTAGTTTATCAATTTTATATTTAAATTTTTTTTAGATTCATAAGTCTTATTCATGAACAATATATTTTGTTTGTCCATCCTGTGCATAAACAAAAAAATCGGAGGGTTTTACAACACGTGACCAGACAACTTACAATATCGTCCGTGTTATAAACATGGATTTTCTAAATTAAATATCTTTATTTAAATTTAATCTCTGTGCTTTATTTATAGTTATAATAAGTGCCAAATGAATAGACAAATGTTAACATTGAAATTCAAATGACGTATCTGTTGGTATAATTGGTATTTACATTTATGTTACAAGAAACACTTGTTAAATTAAACAATTTCGGGCTTTTTTGTATTGATTAAGATTTTAGGAAGTAATGACAAGTTCTTATCCAACGTCCTGTGTGAACGTCCCAACACACTATTCGACACGTACCAGTGTGGCTTCCGACCCAGTAGATCAACAATATTTCAAATCTTCACACTAAGACAAATCCTGGAAAAGACCAATGAATTTCATTCAACTCGAGACCCACCACCTTTTCATCGACGTTAAAGCCGCACATGATAGCATTCATCGTCAGGAGCTCTACGTGGCTGGCAGAATTCGGGATACCGGCAAAACTCCAGTTGTATCACGTGAGACTTACTCCAAACTTGTTCCGGATTTCGGCAAGGAGATACGCTACCCATTTAATCTTGTTCTGGAGAAAATAGTGCGAAGGTCAGGTGTCAACATGGAAGACTATCTTCAATAGATCCTTTCAACTACTGGGGTATGCGGACGATATCGAAATCAACGGCCGTGCCCAGCATCCCGTGTTAGAAGCTTTTTCGGCGATTGAACAACACCCGAAATTAGTTGGCCTTGAAGAAAATGAGGACAAGACCAAGTACATGCTATCAACAAACAAACAAATAAACATCTAGGACAAAACGTCATTGTTTGATTTAGTTGTAGAAGTTCATCTACTTAGGAGTAAGCATCAACTCTACGACGCCTTACTGGAGCTCTAACGGAGAATCACATTAGGAAACCGGTGGTGCTTCGGTTAAGCGAAACAAATGAGTTCAAAAATTCTTGCTCGAAGGACAAAATGCATGCTCTATCGAACCAGTCCTGCTTTATGGTGCCGAGTGCTGAACGATAAGTAGAAAAGCGGAGCTTATTTTGGGTTCTTTTGAAAGAAAAATACTCCGTCGGATATTTGGTCCTGTGTGCGAGGAGGGCGAATTGAAGATGTGGATGTAATCGAAAAAGCTAAGTCACGTCGCTACATTGGCTCGGCCACATTGAGCGAATGGACAATAGTGCTGCAGCCAAGATGATCTTTAAGTCCCAGCCTCTGGGTTGGAGAGGGAAAAGAAGACCGAACCTCCGTATTAAGGAGCAAGCCATCAGTGATGCCAGAGCGCTTGGTCTGGAGAATTCGAAGCAGCGTGCCCGGGATCGCAGAGGATGGTAGGCTGCAGTGTCTCAGGCAAAGACTTCACGGTAGTTTAAGAAAGTCAAAAACCAGCAAGTTTGCATCCGAATTTTTCGAAATTCCGTCTTATTTCGTGGTAAACCTACGCGATTTTGAAAGTTGGAAGTATGAGTTGTGGCAGCTACCAGATGATAGAAAGACGAGCGGACATCTTGTGTGTTCCAGAAACGAAATGGCGAAACACAAGATGTTATACTATGGGCAGGAGGGGTAGGAACTTAGTGGAACGAAATTGGTATCATCGCGTCTTGACCATTTCAAAGTCCAGCGACCGTCGATGTCCCTCAAACTGGTGATGCAAGATGAGGCGCGGGATATTGTCGCTGCATACACTCCCCAAGTCGGATGCGAGCACAGCGATACAGACTTGTTCTGTCTAGATGTTGTTATGTCTTTATTATATGAAGACAATAATTGTTCCCTAAGTTAGAGTGATTGTCTTATCTCTCCCTAAACACAGCTATTCTGTACAAATAATTATTGATGCTAAACGAAATATCAAAAATGACACAATTCCATCGCCGAATTTCAATAAATTGCATATTGGTAAATAGGTGCTGGCATTCGTGCTCATTGTCCGATTACGCAACCTGTAATTTGGTCAAACTTATGTGTACAAAATCAGCATGGCCATGTGGGTCATTGGGTCATTATATAATTTAAGATATGCCCATTATCCCGCAAGTGTGCACGCAAACTGGCTAACTTTATAGGTGGATGATTAGGAGGGCAGTTAAGTGGGAGGGTTATGATTCTTTATTTCTGATCATAACATCGCCGGTTAAGAAGGAAAGGAAGATACATTTTTAAAAACTTAAATTTTCTCAAAAACAGCTCCAACGATATGGATCTGTTTCTGTGTTCAGGATAATTGGGGTAAGGGTAAGACCATGACTGAATAAGTTTTCCCAAAAAAACCGCAATATTTCAACACGAATGAGGTTATTTCAAGAATTCGTTGTTTTTGCTGTTACTTCTATTTCGAAAAATTTAGAATGGTATTCGAAAATGTTTGTAAAAAATGCGAGAAAGTTATGTTATGTGCTCGGGCACTAAATTTGCTTACGAGGCGTCCGTTGTTGAATTAAATGAGCGACATATCTTTGACTGTGTAACTCCGGCCTAAGAGCCTTTCTTTTAATTTTCTGAATATTGGGCATGTATATTTTATTGCCTAATATCCAAACGTTCGGTTTGATGCAATCACTTTTAGTAAGATTCAATGTCGTATGTATTCGTAACAATTTAAGTGGAAGCTCATGTTAAAATAGTACGTATACGCCTGGTTGCCGGAATTTGAAATTTTACGTGTTCCTGTATGCAAGATGGATTAAATCTATTAATTAAATATGTGTCAAGAACGAAGAAACTTGTATTCGTTCAAATTAAAGTTTCGAATATTGAAATGCGGGGTTCTTAATTCAAAGAGGTAAGTTTTCGGCTATTCAAAGCCAACCCATCTGAGGAAAGCCGTAAAAAGTTTAAACGAGCCAGAAATGACTGCAATGCCCACATTAATCGTGTCAAATTCTCCTATGACCAAAAGTTGAGGCAAAAAATACTACAAAGTCCCACTGGTAGTAAAAACTTTTGGTCATTTGTTAAAAACATCAAGAATTCGGCCTCGTCATCTATCCCGACACTCATTTACAACGACATTCCAGCTGTCAGCTCTACAGATAAGGCCAATCTGCTTGCTGCTCACTTTGCAGTCAGCTCAACGCTCCCAGATTGTGCTTTGTCTCCCCCTGTACTCGAGCGCGTAGAATTCTCTATGGGACCAATCCACTTTCGCACTCGTACAGTGGCTAGAGTACTTCAAGATCTTGACGTTCACAAATCCGCTGGTCCAGATGGTATTTCCCCTATCGTTCTGAAGAGGTGTTCTTCTTCGCTGGCAAAACCATTGCGTAAGCTTTTCCATCTGTCCTATTCTTCAGGACTCTTCCCGGGAAGATGGAAAACAGCATTTGTCCAGCCTGTACCAAAAAAAGGCGAATCTTCTTCTCCCTCCTCCTACCGACCAATTGCACTTACGTCCCTTCTTTCTAAGGTCATGGAAACGCTGATAAACCGTCAGCTAATGAAATATCTTGAATCGCGAAAAATTCTTAATGACCGGCAGTATGGTTTTCGCAGCAACAGGTCCACTGGTGATTTGATGACATATCTAACCGAAAAGTGGAACCAATCTCTTCACCAAGGTGGTGAAAGTAAGATCGTTGTGCTTGATATTTCAAAAGCATTTGACAGAGTTTGGCACCAAGCTCTCTTGTCGAAAATGCGTGCATTTGGAATCGATGATACTCTTCTTCAATGGATTAGAAATTACCTTTCGGACCGTTCAATTCAAGTTGTTTTGGACGGCTTCAAGTCTGCAACTCACCAAATAAATGCTGGTGTCCCCCAAGGCTCTGTTCTGTCCCCGACTCTCTTTCTCATTTTTATAAATGATCTACTGTCTGTTACTTCTAATCCAATCCATTCCTTTGCTGATGACAGTACCCTCAGCTTCTCATATTCGTTTCTTGGGTCACGCCCCTCATCTTCGGGTGTGGAACTGGAACGGCAACGTATGTTAAGCTCATTAAATTCCGATCTTAACAGCATAACTCAGTGGGGTAAAACCAATAGAGTGGAATTTAATGCTTCCAAAACTCAATGCTGTCTCCTGTCATTAAAGCAAAACCCACACACACTGCCATTATCTATGAATGGCACTTACATCGCTGAAACCGAAAGACTTTCCATTCTCGGTATGTGTGTTAATGACAACCTTCGTTGGAATAACCACATATTCGATGTCGCCAAGAACGCCGCGAAATGTCGAGGCTTCCTTAAGCGTTGTAAGAAATATTTCACCCCTTCTGATCTGGCTACAATTTATAAGGCGTTTATTCGCCCGAAACTCGAGTACAACGCTCATATCTGGTCCGGTGCACCAATAACTTATTTGGAGCTACTTGACAGGATCCAAAAACGCGCGATAAAACTTATTGGCGACCGAGACATCGCGAGATCGATTGACTCTCTTAGTCATCGTCGTAATGTCTCCTGCCTGTCGTTATTTTATCGTTATTTCCACCATAAGTGCTCAAACGAAATAGCCAGTTGCATTCCTCCCCTTGAACATTTCAACCGCAATACCCGCCATGCAGGGAATGCTCATCAGTTCACCCTCAAGCCTGTGTTCGGACGTACAGTGAAGTTCAAAGAATCTTTCCTCAGCCGTACAACACGAATGTGGAATGCTCTTCCCCGCTCCATTTTTCCTACACATTATAACCTACAGACATCCAAAACCAACGTGCATCGGCATCTCTCCTTTTCCTCTCACCATAATTTCCTTAACGCCCGCGCTGTGTAGCTAATACATTATAAGGGTCCCAACAAATCCCTTTAGTGCGCACTAATTATAAAAAAAAAAAAAAAAAAAAATCTACCATCAACGGGGGTTAAGTCGACTTACAATATGCAAGTAATTTACTGTAACACTGAACTACTTTATAGTGGAAGGTAAATGTCTCTACCTTAAGAACCTTAATAATCAATAACTCAATCTTCTTCGAAATATGAATATGAAAAGTGTTGACATAGTATCGTGCCTGACCAAAAGCACCTACACAAATAGGGACAATGAAGCTGTACAGCCAGCCTAAAGAGAGCATCTGGAAACTCGAACAATTCGTGTGTGCGAAGTTATATTTTTGGTACTTATGAAAGGGACCTACAGACTTACGCCAACTCCGAATGCACATATCAGAAGCTTCCCATGACAATTTATTACTCTTGGAAGTTTGTCAGACTTTCGCAGTTAAGGAAGCGTTTAACGCCACAGACGGACAAAGGAAAGCAGTAAAGCGGGAGATTGTCCCTTCAAATCTGTAAACAAATTTAAGTTTTATAAAATTGTAAACTGTTAGGGTAGAGCGGGGTTGTTGGGTCACTTTTCATTCGAAGCTTTAAATGTATAAATATATTCATTATACATCTATTTCAATTGATAGAACGGACTTCGTGCTTCTAACTGATGTTTTGGAAAACTGAAAAAATGCACTCAGAAGAACAGTTTTGCCTCAAATGCCAAGTGGTCCAACAAGAATAAATTAAAAAGCGTAGTTGTTATTGCAGTTAATGCAAATAAAGTCATCTCCAAGTCCAGGTGAGCACTTCGTATGATTCCACTTTTAGCAAGTATGATACTGTACCACCCCTTCAAACGGTAAACGTTAAGAGTATTTTTTTTATACACCTTTGACAGTAAATTACTTTCTCATTTTTCTCTTCGAAGCTAAATTATTGCATCATGGAATGGATCCCCTGGCCCAACCTTCAGCGCATAAATTAAGAACTGGGATCGTGATGTTAGCTAGAAGGACTAAAATCTAGAATAAATGAAATCTAGACAACCAGTTTCATAAACCTCGAATGCTACAACATCTAGAAAATGCAAAAATTTCAAAAGACCAAATCTCGATATAAATCTCGAAGAAAATTGTTTCCGAGATTTTTAAAACTCCTCCATTTTACTACGAAATTAATCATGAAGGCTCTGCAATGTAAACAAATGTGTTTGTGTGAAAAAAAAATGCTTTTTAGGCGATCACCAGAATAGACTCAGAGACTGTAATTTTTGTTTCCGGTTACCTGTGCGACTTAAAAGGTGCGTTTTGTTGTCTCTCGCAATATTTGATTAAGTAAACACGAAATGGGTTATGGCGCAGCATTAACTTCAAAGGAAAAATGCAAAATATTGCCCTTTCGAGACAGCAATATTACAAGGCAGATAGCAGACAATTTTAAAAGTCAGCCTGTTGTCCGAAGAGCGAAGAATTCTCCAAGAAGACTCAAACTCAATGTGCTCTGCAGCCAAAATTTAATTAAATTTGGGAGTAAATGCAAGGGCCTACAATACGGCGAGTGATAAGGAAATCAAAACATCTAAAGCGAATACAATTAAATAAACCACCACTTACCGACGTTCGTAGCATTGTTGTGCCCACACATACTGTCCCTTAGTTAAAGCAAATAAAAAATTGTTATTTTTAAAACAAAAAAATAATCATATTTCCATTCCTTTTTTTATTTGTATGATTTGCATATTAATTTGTATAATTTGCATATTAATATCAATAATAAAAAATATTTCAAAATAAGACTGTCAGTAAATAGGACAGCAGCTATTGTAGCGCTAGAGCCCCTATTCAAGAGTTCAACGAAATTGTAAATCAATAAAAATGTATATTTTAGTTTGGTTCAAATGATGAAAGTAAAGTGTAACACAAATTCTCTTAAAGACAAATATTCTAAGTGAGTAAATGGCGAAATATGTAATATTACGCTAAGTAAACAAAAGAGTAATCGAAATGCAATCAAAAAATAGATAAAATAAAAAAAAGTTGCTCTTTGTCCATTCGACTCCTGTATGCTCCTTGCCAAAAGATCGTACTCGTTACCTCGTGCTCCTTTCGCATTCTAAGGGGGTGGACTGTTGTGCCCACAAAGAACGCTGTGCCCACATCAGACGCAGGTGTGACTCAGTCACCAGCTCACGCCAACCCAATTAGACATATTGTAATATGTTAAATGCAAAGGCAGAGGCAACTGACGGCGACACACAAGTGCTGTCACACTGATCCACTCAAGTGCCCGCAATAGACAACCAAAAAGGTTACAAATTATCGGTTACATATGTTATGTATTCTTTGCAAACGACCTAATGCAAGAACAACGAATATCGTTAGCGTCTGTTACGTACTCTCTGTAAACAAACTAGTGCAAGAATACGTAACAAGAATCGGACTACTTTATTGACCCATAGAGCGCACCATGGGTAAACAATGAGTAAGAGGCATTAAGGAAGCATTAGGAAAGATGAATTTAGTAGTAAAGTTACAGCATTAAAAAGAATAACTCCTCGTTTAATTTTGACTACTCAAAATATATTCCGTGAGCGAGTACCAAACGCTAGTGCAACACAAGAGCATGCTCACCCCCTGTTTGCTCGGAATCACATGGCATAGAATATGGGGTGGTACCTAAACGTTTTTTCTAATAAAAAACGCTTAAATTTGGATAGAACAGATGATTTTAACTACTAGTTCCATGACATAAGAAAGGAAGAACACTATTTAACCCGGTTAAGAGCACTTGTAGCGAATTATCATTGGATCTTTTAAAGTCCCTTTACGAATCAACGCCTGACCCAATTTATGAAGTGATTTCAAATGGAGGTAGCTACACACATTACTAATTAAGCCTAAAACATGTTTAAAATGCAATTTAACAGTTTTTTGAAGATTTTGTCATTTATGTTAATTTTAAGCTCTTGAGCTATTTGATTGATCGATAAAAAGCCATTTTTCGACGTTCACCAACAAAAAAAAATAAAAAATCTTTTATTTAGAACGCTATGTTGGTAGATTAAAGAATTCAATACTGAATAATATAAAAATATATTTTTGCAATTCGTTTGTTTTCTGAATTAGAAAATCAATATTCCTTAGAAAAAGCTTGAATCTGTTTGATTGATCGGCAGTGTATATACCTATAGGTATAAAGTATACAGTGTATATGTATTTATAATAATATATGTCTTTCTTTCTCTATAACCACTAGGTTATGATCTGGGCTAAAGGGATCATAACCCTACCAATTAACTGTACCCCTACTGTTCCGCCTGTGGAGTTCGCCGGTTCGACCTCAAAAAAAAAAGCGGCAGGCCTACGGATTTTGAATCACTTCGTCACTAATGCCGATCAAATGCTGATGTTGCTGCATTTGTGTGATCCAGTATATTTAAGACCTGCCTCTCTTTCGCGATTGTATGGAAACGTTGATTGATATTGCCTTCCCAAGCAACAATTTGTGGTTAAAATCCGGTTAAACAACGAGATATTAACTGAGGTTAATTAACTTTACTAGTTATAAATTGGTTTCAGTAACGTTTAAAACCCATTGTAGTGACGTTCCGATACCCAAAAGTGGTCAGTAATAATATAACTTCAGTAACCAACGAGTTTATAAAAAACGGCTTAATGAAGTCAGTAAATATCTGCTTATTGTCCGTTTTTTGTCAACCGTTTCGTAAACGTCAGTCTTAAACGTTATTTTGACGTTTGTTTACAACCGTTTGGAAATGGTTTTAAAAAAACCTGTATTTATGTTGATTTTTGGTTACTTCACAACCTTTACACAACCGTTTGGAAATGGTTTAAAAAAAACCTGTATTACGTTGTTTTTTGGTTATTTCACAACCTCTACACAACCGTTTGGATAAGGTTCTTAAAAAACCTTTATTTTGTTAATTTGCAGTTAGTTTCAAACCGTATTTGACGTCTTTTCGAAACCGTTGGGAAATAGTTTCAAAAAGACCTGTAATTGACGGTAATTTGGCGGTTTTTTTGTATCCTTTTCATGACGGTTATTAAAAAACCTTTAATAACCATTTGGTTATTTTGAGACGTTATTTAAACGGCTTTTATAAACCGGTTCCATAAAGTTTTCAAAATATCTAGCCAAATGACATCCAGGTCAATTGAACGTGACAATTGCTCTCTTTATCTTTTCAGATGTGATAGAGAGAACAACTGTCAAAAGTACTTTATAGTTCAATTGAATCTGGGTGATCTTTTGGACCAAGTCTTTTGAACACTGAAAGAAAACGATTTTAAGAAAGCTATGAAAAAAACATCTTGAAATTACCATTTAATGTTTTATATGATCTGTCGTCCAGTATGATGTTGATTTTGACCATTTCTCAATTATTCATATCTGAAAGTTAAGTGTCCTTCTATAAATAATAAGAATAAATTTAAGTTTATATCAAGTTTATTGATAACAACAAGGCCTTAATTTATAAAGAACTATATAATATTGGTTATATTGGTTACATATATTGCTGTCGCTGATGGTGCAGTTGTTGATGGCAGTGTCGCTGAAGGTGGTGTCGTTGATGGCAGTGTCGCTGATGGTGGTGTCGTTGATGGTGGTGTCGCTAGTGATGGCGTAAATGATATCGTTCCATATCGGCCTTGCAAGAGATTCGTTGCTGTTAAAAAAAAAACACAAAAATAAAGAAAAAATTGTATTAGTTGTTGGTCTCTAAAAAATATATGCATTTACACATATACATTTAACTAGGCTAAACTAGGTTATTTTAAATTAAATACTTACAGCACTGGTTTCCCTGTTCGATTTTAGAAAGATAAAACATTAAGCTATATCTTAATTTATAAAACTTGATTTGATGGTGCAGATGTTGATGGCAGTGTCGGTGGTGGTGGTGTCGTTGATGGTGTTGTCGCTAATGATGACGTAGCTGATATCGGCCTTGCAAGAGATTCGTTGCTGTTAAAAAAAAACACAAAAATAAAGAATAAAGTTATTTCTTGCAGGACGTGGTCCGCCACAACCTCTCGCCCAACACTTTCGCAGACCTTGGTAACAAGGCAATTGAGGGAAACCTCTTGCAACATAGTTTTTAGGCCCTCGACCTCATTTGCCAGTTTGTTGTGGCTTTCCAAAAGCTGCTCCTGCTTTGCAGCAAACTCTTTTAGGGCATTATTAGTGGGCGCTGAATAGATTAAATATAAACACACAAATAAGTAATCTTTTTAATGTTTAATTATTATATTATTATTAATTTTCTTACCATCCACTAAATTGATTACTTGGGAGGCAGACGTAGATGTTCCTACACAAGCATCAGTAAGTGTCATTTCGGAGGGGCTGAACGATTGATTTCCTGTTAAATAAAAATATATTAAAATATTAAAGTTTTTGAAGCTTAAAATGAGCTTATGCCTACCAGAATCTGTTATTAATGTAGACATAAGCTGGTTGTAATCGAAAATTGTTTCATTCAATTTGTCCTCCTGTGTGTTTTCTTCAGAAGACACATCTTCTGCCTCCCTTTCCTTCTTGACGGCTTCCTCCCAACAATCTAAGAAGAAGGAAGTACTATATTGTTAACACAACCATAAATGACATCATAAAATGCGTACAACATTATTTATTTTATTAAATTTTTGTTTGTAACAGAGACCAAAGAAAAGTTTTTGTAGGGCTGCATTGAACCGAAAAATGAATAACGTTTTATTTAAATTAGGGACCAGTTATAGATATCATTAAAACTCAATCAGTGGAACGTTTTATATTTTGATTATATAATAAAAGTGGATTTTAAGAAAAATTTGATCAGAATTAAGGATTTTTTTTAGTAAAAAAATTCTAAAATTCGGTACCCTTATTTTGATACCAATAAAAGTCATTTCTGTTTGATTAAATTGTTTGTAAATTGGAAATCAAAATGATGAGATTCAATGAAAGATATAACTGGCCCCAACGTCTCGATCAATATATATTTTCATATAACAACCTAAACCTTCAGAAAAGTCTATTCTGGTCTCTGTAACAATATTAAATGCAATACAATTAAAAAATTAAGTTGAAGATATATATAATTTTACCAATATGATCAAACATTATTTTGCATGGCAATTTCTGCCATTCTGGAGAAGGGTCCATGCACGTTTTTCGACATTTAATAGTTGCCTTCTGAGTAAGTGGCCAAAATAAGGTCGTTCCCTCATGAACCCAGCTTCGTGGAACCGCCGTCACCATCTTTTCCCCATCCTCTATGGTCTCAACCACACAAAACATTTTTCAACAATGCACTAAAGGAAAAAAAACAGAATTTTTAACATATCTTTTAAACACATATGAGACAAATTGTGTTGAATAGCCCAGTTTGCTAAGTTCTTAGTCAAATCATCTGGTTTTTTTTTTAGACTTGAGACCTCGAGACTATTGTCTTTTAAACTGTCACTTTCACTGTCACTAACTGACTCCTTATGGCAAACTGGGTCATTATCACAAACTGGGTCATTATCACAAACTGGGTCATTATCATGAACTGGCACATCCGATGGATATGACTCTTCGACTTGTTGTATTAAGTTTTCAGGATTCCTTTTGTCCTGTTCGCGTAATTTAACTAAGATCTTTTTAATTTTTCTTTTATATGTAGTTCTACTACATAATTTATTTTTAATTATTGAATTCATGATAATTTATTTTGAAACCACACTCAAAAATGTATCAGTAACTTATATAAAAAGCCGAGACCACCAAAACACGACTATAATCACGGAACGAAAAATACATAGGAAAATATGAAGAAGAAAATGTGAGTTGATGGCGTCTAAGGTTTAATTTCAGTCAAAAAGTAGTTATTGTTTGGTTATTACCACCAAGTTAAGAATAAGTGAATAATGAATTATAAATTGGTCAAAAAAAAATGGGAAAGTAACCAAAAATATACAAATGAGTTGTGGATTGGTTTAAATAAGTGTAATTTATGACTGAGAACTACATTAGGTCAATTTTCAACCAAAAAATAACGAAATGCGTCTGAATTTCGTTGACTTTCAACTAAAAAATAACGACCTGCGTTGAAAATTGACCTTTTTACAACCTTGTTCGAACTTGTGTTTGGAATTGGTTGACTTCCAACCAGTAAATAACTCTGGATTGAAAAAATCGTAATTTAAGGACTTATTATAAACTTGATGGTACTCAGAATGAATTAAAATGAAAAATGCATACAAAAATGAAAAGGCAAATGTGAGTTGATGGCGTCTAAGGTTTAATTACAGTCAAAAAGTAGTTATTGTTTGGTTATTGTAACATTACACCGACAAATAATGCCAGCCAACGCGGTTAATAATTTTTTATTATTCCAAACTTAAAATAGAACTGAAAACTCAATAAAAAATGATGTTTGTCTATAAATTTTATATGATCCAAACACAGAACAAAAACAAAAGGCACGGCCAGAATATCCCAACAAGCAAAACAAATGCATTTAGTTGAGAAATTATGATGGTAAATTTTTATAGATAAATATATACTCACAATAAAAAGCAAATCAAAACTTTGTAAAAACTTTTTAAGTCACCCCACAAAGCACGTTATATTTAATGATTTGAATGATTCACAAAACTCTTATTATTAAATTATTTTGTTTTATTAAAATATTTTTGACACTCGGCAATTAACTTTCCGCACAATCCACAATGCAAGCACAATAAATTAATGATGATGATAGATAGATACCTACACACTACACAGTTTTGCTTTGGATGCGACAGCTAGATGGGCGTGTGTCTGAAGGGTTGTGTTGACTGTTGAGTTGAATATTAGTTTGAATTGAGGTGAAATATTACTGGAGTTGTAGATTGGTTTAAATAAAAGTAATTTATACCTGAGGCTTACATGCTATCGATTTCCAACCAATTAATAACGCTTTCTTTTTTGAAAAAGCATAATTTACTGATTTATTCCAAACGTCTGTCTGGATTTCGTTTACAGAAGATAATTCTAACACTTATTCCAAACATATGTTTGTATTTCGTTGTTTTTTAACCAAAAATATTGCTCTGCGTTTAGAAACAGTATAATTTTTAACTTGTAATGTAAATGCATTGGTAAATTTTCAACCAATAAAAATACTCTGTATTAAAAAATTGTAATTTAAGGACTTATTCAAAACTTGTATTTAGATTTGGTTGATTTTTAACCAATAAATACTACTCTATGTTGAATAAGAATAATTTATTGACTTATTCAAAGCTTTCATTTGGATTTGGTTGATATACAACCAATTAACAACTGAAGATTAGTTTTGGTTAGTTCTCAACCAACAAAATAACAATAAGTGTTAAGAAATAGTTAATAAAAAACTTATTTCAAAATATGGAAATAAGGTATGAGTGGGAAAAGTACCTTAATTAGACCTAGGTCATAGATAGGTTGTTTTGAAACCATTAAAATGATGGACTTGTTAGAAAATGGTCAGCAAATATCGAACATTTCACCTCACAGTTGTAAAATGAATTTTTTCAACCCGGATTTTGGAAAACAGTTCTGATCGAGAAAAAATCTTACTCCAAGTCAACTTCAAAGTAAGAATGAGAGAACATTTTACCCCAAGTCAAACCTAAATTAATATTTAGCTTTATTTCTACCGTAAATTAACTAACAGTATTTAAATAACTGATTTCTTACCATGTTATGACCAGAGTTAATTTAGGTTTGTTTATGACCTCAGTCTTTCTCTAACTGAGGTTACAAATTGTTGCTTGGGTTTCTGACATTCTATTCTATTCTTCAAATTATAGTATTTCTTACATGTAATGTAATTCTTTTGTTGTTCTCAAAATAAATGTATTGCATTCTTAACTTATTAGCAATTCAGCTTTCCGATTATAAAACCGTATGTAAGCATAATTGTAAACATTCAGATTCTAAAAAGCATATTTAAGTCAGTCGTTGGTTAGGCATAGTTTCCATTTTCTTCGAATTGGTTCTTTTATGCATGGATCTTGGAACTTCCTTTTCGGTGTGAAGGCTCCCTCGGATCTTGGAACTTCTTATTCGATCAATCTTATTACTCCTGCTGTCAGGCGATGACTCTTCATCTCAGATGGTGTTGTTTTGCCGCCATACTGCATGTACGCTGTCCAACATTGTGAACGGTATGTGAGCGCTGGGTGCACATCTGGAGTGTAGAGCCTTCCTTTCCGTTCAGCAAACATTTTTCGGTCACAGAAGATGGCTGAGTTTTCCCGCCATTTCATCCACCCTACGCTTATTATGGTTTTTATATGTTTATTATATAATAAGATATTTAATATTAATTTATGTACATATATAAATAACGTCGTTGTCCCAATTGAGCCCTTAAATGTTATTTTTCGCGGAAAATATGTAAAGCACCGGGCGAAGTTAAGCCACGAGGACAATAAGGTAGTTCGCGATAATGTCAGTGTTCATCACGGTTAAACTTCTTTATTTTGTTAAATTAAAGTGAAACATTTTTTTGATAAAAAAAAACACATTATTTCGTGACAAGAAACCTTGGAAAGTACAAAAAAGCAAATAGTTCTAACAAAACCAAGAATTTTTCAATTGTTTTCCTGCAAGTTAATTAGAAATTTGTGAGAGAGAACATGGCGATTAGATGTTAGAATACCTGTTTGTATTGAGCTAACTTATTTGCATGCATAAACCAGTAAATCCTTTAATAAACATTAGTTCTAGATGTTGTCCATTCGAGATTTTTGTTTCAAGTTTTTTTTTATTCAAGACTTTTGATTCGGGACTCTCGTTTCAAGATTTTTTTTCTTTTAGATTTTGTTCTTTTTAGATTTTTGTGCCTATATTATTGTTTTTAATATTTTTATTTTGGGCTATTTCCTTATCTGCTGAAACAATGCAACTTAAACTTATTTTGCACATGTTCGTCAGTTCGAAAACTTTATTCGTGTATGAACCTGCTCGTGCAGCACTTTTAATTATTGAGTTATTCGTGTGGCCCAACTAGCCCTGCCCTTCCCTACATATAAAGCCCTGCCCTTCTCTATACATAAAAAAAATTCGAAATCAGGAAGTTTGCCGATGTCTATTGAGGTCGAACCGGCAAACCCCACGGGCTTACCAGTTCGGATGCAGTAAAGTGGGAGGGTCATGATCCCCTTAATCCTTATTATAACCTCGCCGCCAATGGGAAAGAAGAATCTATTGCCAATGGTAACAACGCATTGCCATGTAGTTTAAATTACGTCGAAACTTGAATTCGTACAAAAAAATAGGCTAAATTCGTAGCCTTTAGAATATAAGAACGCATGGATTGGCTAGCCTTAAAAAAACCATTTAACAAGTACGCTCCAAATGATTTGCCGCCAAAATGAAATTAAAAATAGTAACAGAAAACTCATCACCCATATGCATTTGTAGCAGCTTCCGAATTGCTCTCGCATCCATAATTATTCATAACAACTTCCTACGTGTTAAAAACAAATCAAATCGTATTGCGAAACGTACAAACGTACGTAATACTTGACAAGGCACGCCTCTAACATTTGTTCAACACCAACGATTAGATTTTTCATTCAAAATAATGGTATCCATTCTACAAATCAAATTCGTGTGATGTTATCGTATGTTTTTATTAAAAAGCCCATGTATTAGTATGCTATCTACGATGACGGTCAGTCAATTTGATTTTATGATTTTAAATGATACTGAAAGGAATTCAAAATGCAACGACAATTCGGACTCGCTCAAGCGCTTAATAATGTTCATTCTAAATGACGTTCATGCATGCGACGGCATCATCATAATTCAATGGCTTCGCGTGCGCCATAACAAGCCAGGTTCCTTCTGTGTAGTTTGCGTTCCAGTTAAAATTGAATTGCACATATAAAGAATGATCTGTTCTGTTTCGGACAGACATTTAGGCAATTTGTATTTGTTCTATTGTTTCGTGGCTACAAAAATCCTTCGAAGCATGTATGTTTATTAGTGCCTTGCTCACTATCTGCATGAATACCAATATTTTACAGCTTCAACCGTTGGGTCGTTGCCTCTGTGCAATTAATGGTCCACCATGGTTTTATGAACGACTCGCTGAACGACGACGGCTGAATATGGCTGACAAAAGTTCAACAACCTAAATAACTTGCATATATATACGAGAAAGGGTAACAGAGACAGTTAAATATGTATTGCGATTTTTCGCAAAGTATATAATATGATTTCCTAGAAATAAACAATAAAAGTTTAAACTGAAGTTACTCGTATTTGCTATGAGCTAGTATTCTCTATCTACATTACCTACGTTTTTGTGCATCTGTACCTACGCATGTTTATTGTTTGCTTGAACAAACGAAAATATGGAAATGGACATTTGGATGAAGAACATTGAGAAATGTATCATAAGGATAAACTAAAAAGAAAGAAAAGGAAATCTTATTCTATCAATATTTATGATGTGATATTTGTCGTATTATTAACAGCACAATTGTGACCCAAACACATAATGTGACCTACCGACAACGAAGCTCATTTCTCTAGTTTCGCAGCAAACATCTTGGAAATGGTTCTATCAGCGCTTGTTGTCGATCTGGAACAGCCTACCTGTTTAGACTGAGAACCACCTTGCTCTTGCAGTGCCGTTTGCAGTACACAAACTGATTCGACTTCAACTTCGTTATTGAGAGTGAGTTAAATAAAGATGCAGAGCTATACCAATTCTTCGACACGTTTATTCTTTAGATTACATGATGAAATCGTAAAGCTAAAACAGCAATGCTGGAAGTTATCGATTCCGTTGGACATATTTTCACCAAAGAACAATAAGAAAACTGAAATGCCCAACAAATAAAAACATGTCCACGGGCGTACCGATTGCTTTTAAGAAACGAGTACCAACTTCCACGCTAAAAAAGTGGTGCCCAAAAATTTAAGTGTATCCAGGATTAATTCAGTGTATATTGGATAAGAAACCAATCGATAAAAGCTGTGTCATTTCATTTATAGAAATGAAAGTCAAGGAAAAGATATGCCATGACAAGCGGAGAGATGAAACTTTACATCCTGCCAAATAAGTCCAAGTTGGTATGATACGTGGTTTGTTGGAAACAGCAAATTATTACGATTTTGACCAAATGTGATGATATTTATTTACACTCATTATGTCTGAATAAAAACAACATTTAATCTCGTAGAGAACCAACTTGTCTCGACACCGTTTACCCACTGTTGCATATTCCTGTTCTTTTCATCAAGCTAGCCAAAAATGCAAGGCAAGCACAACCCGGTATGCGCGTGTATATTTCTGAGCTCTTGAGAATTGGTGATTAGCTTAATTCCCAATAGCTCAGGTAATGCGACTAATATTACGTCTAGTAACACGACGCATATCAAATTATACCACACAAAGACTGACGGACAAAATACTAAATAGCATTATTTATGTTGTTCACGACTGTGGATTTGATATAGTGGCAATTGTTTGCGATCTAGGAGTAGCCAAACGTCCTATTACCAGAACCCTATGGACCTTAGTAAACGACTTTATGTTTTTGCTGATTTGCCACATCTCATGAAGCTAATCCGGAACAAGTTCGTTGATAGTGAGGGCGTTTTATTAGAATGAACTCTTTCAATAAAGGAATCATAAAAGAGCTGATTTTAAAAACGAATAATAGATCCGATCTTTCTGTGGCATATAAAATAACGGTAGCAAATTTCAGCTGCCGAGGTACAGAGATCTCTTCTCTTCTCGCATACCATTTCGCAAGCAATATTCCCTACAGGTAGCTTGGGGGAGTTGACCTCGAAAAATTGGCATAAATGTTCAGAGTTTTTTAAACAGGTATATTCACAAAATCTTGTTTATTTTCGTTATTAAGTTAAGTTTAAAAAAAAAAACAAGTAAACAATTGGTTTAACACTTTAAATATAAGATTGCCATACAAGAACAGTATAGGTAGTGTGTTCAGGGATTCGGTCTATCGGAAGCTATTCAAATTGAATATGTGGAAAACATGTCAACGATTTCTTTATAACAATTTCTGAATATTTGGACGTGTCATAATGACTAAAAATTCTCTGAAGCTTCTCCATAATGACATGAAATCCAAACAGAATATTTCCTATTTGTTGACCTACATACATGCTGAATCAGGAAGCAATCGAAAACTTTTTTGAAGTTATCCGAGCTAAAGTTGGATAACACGATCATCCAAATCGCTTAGAATTCATATATCGGCTTCGCTCGTATATTCTTGGTCGGGATGATAAATGATGATGCGGGTGGCAATGGTGCAGTAGTAGTGTATTCGCTTACGGAATGAAAGGTCGTGCGTTCGAATCCCGGCCAAATCCATTACTTTATACCGAATACATGAAATCGTAATCTCCCTAAGTAACTTAGACACCACCAGTGGAGAAAAACCCTACAACTGCACCCAAACACTTCTTTCCTATCTCTCTATTCTTTCTAATACCAAGTAGCTTACACTGTGTTCTTAGCATTATAAGGGTACTGTAACAACAGAAAAAAAAAACCCTTTAGCGTAAGCAAATTATAAAAAAAAAAAAAAAAATCTGATAAACTTGAGACTGTTGATGAGTTAGCGTCATTGCAGAACACTTCTCAGGATATATTTCCCACAGAATTAACCCTGATTTAGTAGTCAATAATTCTTTGATAAATACGTAAAAAGACACATCATACACCTGGACCAACCAATCAACAGAGGGATTTCAACAAAAACCAACCGAATAAATTATGACCAAAATGGAAACAGTTTTTAAAAATTTCAGTGGAAACGAAAATATATTTTGTTTACTTTGCACACGTATGTACATTAATACACTTAGCAGCAAATATATCATGCGAGCAAAAAGTGAAGCAAACATTTTATCGCTCCAAAATGTATTTCAGAATTAGCTAATTATCTTAATAAAATGATTAAAGAAAATAGAAGAAAATATAAAAGAAAGTCAAATAAAATAGT
The DNA here is from genome assembly GCA_949715645.1 of Portevinia maculata. Lineage (NCBI taxonomy): Eukaryota > Metazoa > Arthropoda > Insecta > Diptera > Syrphidae > Portevinia > Portevinia maculata. Next base: position 362,545,824 of record OX454525.1, on the reverse strand, counting down.
TTCATAAAAAAAAATCAGTTTTATTTGGTTATTCATAATTCGTATATGAAATGAATAACACTTTCATACATTTCAATGAATTTTTAAGGTTATGGTTCACACAAAGCCGCCATCTTTCAATTGCTTGTCATTGCGAATGTTTGACAGATGTGTAATATATTACCTTTGTTATGTGTGCTGTGAAGAGCTGTATCTCCAGCCTGAATTCACGTTGTAGTGATCAAAGTTGTTGCTATTCATTAAACCAACTGAATGTAAATTGACGGAATCTAGGCCAATCTAGGCAAAATTGACAGAAAGCTTGGCAGCCTAACTACACGTGTATTTTTATGCAAAAACCCTTTGAATTGTAATTATTTCTTGACCCGTGTCAACTTTTTCACCCTCTCACCTTTTTCTTCCAGTCCAACAATTTGTTGACTATTGAATCCTTTGGGAAAGTAGAAAGAACCCGAATGATCCAAAGTATACGTTAGTAGTTATAATAGGTATGTTCTGTAGCAAGTTCAGGTTCGTGACGTTGATCCTTGAAAGAGCTGCAAAATATAAACATTATAACTACCTACATTCAATGCAATCAAACCCCAATAAGGCAGAATTGAACTTGTGGCTTCGATGGCCAGGAGTTTGTGTCAAGCCGTGAAACAGCGCTATAACTCTTGCCTAAATAGGGAGATCACGGACATGTATTTTCACCTATGAGGAATTCCGAGAGAGGATTTGCTCAGTGGGCGGTCATTGGCTATTTAAATTCAAATTTTGAACAAGATTTTGCTGTATTTTAAATTAAGGAAGAATTTTCTTTTTGGTAAATGACTCGCCCAATTTTATCTTTTAACTAAACTTGTTCATAACAAAGCTTGTTGGAAATGTAATTCTCTAAAACTTTGGTTGCACGTGGATCCCGAATAACCTGCAGTGAGTTGGTGGCAGTGGGAATGCCAATTATCAGCTTCTATAGAAAACCGGCTTTGAAGTCGGTGTTATCTGTGTAATCGGCAGAGATCAGTTCGGGGCGACTGTAGCAATCGAAAACCAGACCTGCTTCTGCAAACCTTGAAAAGTAGCGCCGGGCGAAGTGACTGATGCAATCGAACCTTACATCTCTTATTTTGTTATACAACATTTAAATGATTTAAAAACAAAGTTTTTTTTTTTAAAAAAAAACCTTTAAAGTGGACATGACAGAAAACTGTATATAAAGGAATTGTTCAAAACGACTTTAACTACCTACGTTGGGGATGATTTCTTCAAAAAAACGGGTTTTTATTAAAAACTGGACGTGTCAGTGCGCGGATTTTAAAAATATTTACACATGATCATTAAGATCCCCTAGAGAACATTTATTTCAGCTTCCTAGCTCAAACTTAGATATTTCGAAAAACTGGATTTTTAAACCGTAGGCAGATTTTAAAGATTCTTAAACTTGATTATTTCAAGCCCCTAGAGAGTATGTGGTTAAAATTTCAGCTTTCTAGCTCCAATTTAAAGGCCTAATTTGTACGGATGGCATGGCTTGATCGAGATTACTGTCGATGCTGATCACGAATATAGTAACTTTTAGGGGTCTACGGGTAATATTTAGGTATGTTACAAACTATGAGTCAAAATTAAGCCCTTAGAACAGAGTATGAAAAGGATATCATCGTGTATTCTTTGTTGTTTAGTGATTGCTCGATAGAGAAATGAAAAAACGTTGAAATTAGTAACAATTATTGTGTTCTTAACCAAAGATATTTTTCAAGTATGCAAACAGACCTCTTATGTATGTTAATTAACTCACATTTATTTAATCTCAAAGCGATGTAAAATTCTTTATATCTGCCATTTCAAGAAGCATGTTATGGATAACTCTGGACGATGACGGACGTAAAGACAAAAGAAAAAAATCCACAGCCTATGCCAAGTGTATCATACCATGAAGTTGAATCCTGAATAATAACAATGATGCTGTTGCTCTATATCCCCAGGAGTTTTCTACTGTCTCATAGTGCAATATCCGCTTTCAACAACATTATATGAACTGAACACACAGGACAATGCTTGTTCTTCTCGAGTGTGTGAGGAAGGGACTCTAATGAGTATGCGAAGATAGTACATGCATTAGGTCAGTGTCATATTGAGGTCGTCTTTATGTGTAACAATAGAAAATGTGAGAACATGCAAATTTTCCGTGAGACTGTAAAGTTCTTCAGATAAGATGCTCATAAAACGTTCATGGCTAAGACGTAAACATGGCGTGGGGAATTTTTTTTGCAAGATAATATAATTGACAAAACAATTTAACTTCAAAAACAGGAAATAAATGGACAAAACAATTTTGTGTTAATAAGAACATTATACATTCAAAGTTTGCGGCGAAAACAAAGGCCTATGTAGCTTCCTCGTGCAAGAAATAGGACGATTGCTTGGTTTGAGATACTTATTTATTTTAAACTCAGTGAAGAAAACAAATTGCTGTCAGATTACAATTAATGATTTTATTTACAATCAAAATAAAATCCAAATTCAGTCTTGTTTAAAAAAAAAAACAATCTTGTAGGTATATTAAAAAGCTACAGGACAACCATCCCTCCAGTAGACCCCTGTCATGTTCAATGATTGATGACAGAAATGCCATCAGCGAATTTTAATAAATTGCATACGGTCATTAAGTCATTTATGCCAGCATTCGTGCGAATTGTCAGATTACAGTCCTTGCAATCTGGTCAAACTTATCTGTCAAAATCAGAATGGTCAGAAAAGAGAGATGTGTATTGAAGAAGAACAGACGCGTTTTAAATATCGTCCAGCAATAGCTGGTAAATCTAGTGTGTAAACTTGACTTAAATTCCTCAAATTGTGCGTAACATCTTGATATTGTGGTAACATCCAGTGTAAATTCAGTAACGCATCACTGGCATCATGATGCTCATGATGCTTTGCAAAATGTTCATTAACGCAACTATTGGCATCACTTTCAACGTCAAGTGTTCATTATTGCAAAGTTGATCAAACTGATGCGCAAACATAACGAAAAAAAGCATCACAGAAATACCTGATGCGCTGTTGATTCGCCGGAAAAAAGCAAGAAAAATGTCGGAAGAGGAAGAAAAGTAAGTAAACAAACATTTTAATTGATAGATACTATAAGAAGATGTATAAGAAGGTGTCCAAAAAGGATTTAATGATTTTCGAAAATCCTAGAAACATGGTTTGGTTTTCATTTAGAAAAGTTAAATCATTAGTGGACTTACATCGAAGGTGGAGTGGCACATTCTAAAATGATTTTGAAATACATCGTCTGGATATTCTTCTAGAACTTTGAAATAGTCCCTAATCTTAGGAATTTTTCTTCTTTTAAATCTGCTAATTAAAGTCCGTATGCGTTTCGAATACTTTCTTCTTGCTTCACACATATTAAAACTACATTTATCGTCTTTACGATCAAAGTTATCGACTAAAACTTTTATTAGCAAAACTTTAATTTTAAATGTTTGATTTAAACAATGCGTTCTAAAACTCAAACGCCATATTCAATCAGCAACGCATCAGCTTAAACTTTGCATCGCATCAGCATCGCAAATAAGCAGTGATGCCGCACTGTTGCTGATTTTGTTCTGTATGTTAATTAATGATCTGCCGCCCATCTGTAAACATTCATCAGTTCATCTTTATGCTGACGATGTTCAGCTTTACTTGTCTCGTCCGGTAAATAAAATAAATGAACTGTCGTCTCGACTGAACGATGACTTGTCACTAATTCATCACTGGTCGGTTGCTAATGGCTTACGGCTGAATCCATCCAAGTCCAAGATCATCCCAATATCGAGTAAGGTTATGGAACTCAACCATCTTCCTGATCTTTGGCTCTCCGACAAGAAAATTGCATCCGTCGAATCGGTCACAAGTCTTGGATTTATTATAAATCGCAATTTGAGTGGCTATAATCACACCAACGTCATCATCGGTCGTATCTACGGCTGCCTTCGCAAACTGTGGCAAACTGCAAGACTTACTCCCACTGAAACTCGAAGAAAGCTAATTATTGCCCTAGTTTTACCCCTCATTACCTATGCTGAGGTGGTTTATTGTAAACTCGACTCATTGTCTCAGCGAAAGTTACAGGTAGCTTTTAACAACGCAGTGCGGTACATATATGGCCTCCGTAGATACGACCACATCTCTGACCACTCCAGGGGCCTCCTTGGCTGTACACTACAACAGCTCATCAATGCAAGGAACTGTTTTTTCTTGCATAAAATTATTATTAATCGGTGTCCTCCCTATCTTTTTGACAGGCTCAATTTCGCTCGTTCTACAAGGACTTTCAATATTGTTTTACCATATTATTGGTACTTAAACTCATCACGTTTATTTTTCATTCACGCTGTAAGATTATGGAACTCATTGCCCTCTCAAATGAAAACTATAACTAACGCCACACATTTTAAAAGGGCAATCTTTTGTCATTTCACTAGCACAACATAAAAATAATCCTCCATACTCTGCCCTTACTTATTCTTCTTGTCTGTTACCATATTCTTGTCTTGTTAACCTACTTTCGTTTATTCCAACTACCCATATCCTTATTACCCTTCCATATGTTCGCCAAACTCTTAGTTTAAGTCTAAATTATTGTTCATGTTTTGAAACATTGTCTATTTTCAAATTTAAATTACTAAGTACTACAACAGATTTTATCTTAATGTACACACCATATTAATTAAATAAATTGAATTGAATTGAATTGAATTGAATGTGTTGTCATTTTTTGATTACATCATTTGAGATATTCCTATTTTGACAGCGAGAACTGTCAGAAATGGTCATTATTTGCCCAGTTGGCATACAGTCTAATCTTACCTCTAGGAGGAATATGCTGGCCATCCAAATAAATCGGAGTATTCTGTTGAGCCTTGGGAAGTGGGCAGGAAAACTATAAAAAAGAAGTTATCTGCTTCTAAATCGCATATTCCCATCCTTATTAAGCACGTTATTTGAGGATATATTTGATTGAGATGTCTTCCACATTCTACAGATCTCCTAAGGAACAATTTCAAAGATATTTTGTATGTTTTTTGCTTAGTATAACTAACAGAAATCTCCATCGCCAGCCGTCACTTATGAACGGTCTGGCCTCCAAAAAACTAATTTGGAATAGGTGTTATAATGCAAAAAACAACCTACGAGTATATTGCCACAACTGAATTGTAAAACCTACATATATAACCAATTAATGCCCCAATAGCGACTGCAATAATGCAAGTCACGGACCACTGGCAAAATGCATACCGACACCAGGAGAGAACGAATTTGTTTTCATTGCATAACGCAGCAGCAGCAGAATAGCAGCATCAATTGGTACTAACGCTACCGTGTCGCCGCCGACGCTTAAATTGTTATTGATTTTTCAGCAATAAATTATACCAATTGCACTCTCACATCGTTGCTGCCATGTACACAAAACTGAACAGCGTGCACAACTTACTACACAGGACTTCGAATATCCCCCAGTACCCTAATCTAAAGCTATCCACACTATTCGGCTTCTTCCATCCATGTTAACCAATCAATTTAAAATTTCCGTTTCTACTGTGTATTTGCGTAAAATCAGAGAATTTCGTCCAATAAAAGAAACAACATGGAACTTCAACAAAAAAGCAGCAAAACTGTCCAATATTTCAAAAGTCAACCACGGCTCGTTTTCTCTAGTCTGATTTATAGCTGCCATGGACATGTAACTTGTTAAAGTGCAGACATAAATGTTGAATTGAATATTCTGTCTGTAGAGGGATTTTATGTTTCCTATGTGTCTTTCTTCTTTTTCTTTTCGTTTGTTTTGCATTTTCCAACAATATGGCAAATTGTCGTCATAGAATAATTGTCACCTTTCATTGATTTTGAAATGCTGTTGGTACTTCAAAAATTTGATAATCATCATTTTATTGTTACTGGTCCTTTGTTCGATAATGCACCAAATATGGATGTCTGTCGATTCAATATTACGTTTTGGAAGGAAAAAGTTACATCATAGAAACCGAATATTCCTTGGCTTAAGGCAGTAACATAGCACATGCATAGTCCTGCATCACTTAGGCGGGTTTCGTTTAGTATACCAATACATGTTTTGTACTTTTTACTTCATTTTTTATTTAAAACAGCCAGCGTTGAAAAATTACCAAAAAACAAAAATATTTTTTTTTTAAATATAGGTATATCTTCCTTTGGTTAATTAATATCTGTACATTTCCGCGATTTCGTGTAGTTCATCATGAACGGAGGGTGTTTGGTGTGCTCCACTTGTTGTGTGAAAACATATATAAAAATAAATTTGATAATTTTTGCTTGAATAAGAAGCAGAAAGGAGAAATAGGAAAGAAATTATTTCGGACAATTGGTTGGTCGGCATACTCCCAATATATGAACTTCAAAGTTACATGAACTAGCCTAACAATCATTTGTCCATATAAGTGAGAGTTCATTTTACTCAGTTTGCTTTCGGTTGTTTATGACTTGCCCGTATTCCTCTATTCCCTGTGCGATTTGAAATAGCATCTTTAATGATTCCCAAAATCCCAATTTTCTGCCAAAAAAAATCAGTATTCGAAGAGCTTTTCAAAAGTTAAAAAAAAAACAAGTTTTAACTTTATACAGTTTCCTAATGACTTCAGAAATATTGCACTCGTGGCGACATAATTTTCTATACACTATTATAATACTTTATGACAGAAAATGACTAAACTCCATAAACCCGATATTATGAGAAAGAGACATTATATGGTCAGAAGTTTGCTATCACCAGTCCCATGAGCCATGACAATAATTGAGTAGACACAGGGTGAACTCTTTACCACTAAAATTCGAAGAGTAAAGTTTATAAATAAACTTTGCTGAAAATATGTTATCAGCGTTACCTGGTTGGAGTTTTTTTTTAGCAGTGAATTTGTTTCTTACGACATTAATCTTTCTTCCTTAATAACTGCTAAGCTTTTATCAGGATTAAAGGGATAATAACCCTCCCGCTTAACTGCATCCCTACCGGTCCTCCTTTGGGGTTCGCCGACATTAATATTTTTTTAAAAATTAATATAGATATTATTTAAAAAAAAAAATAACTTTTTGGCGTCAGCTAGCTACGGATATCTAGAGCTCGTTGAAGAGACATACTAGTATCGCCTCTATTTAATTCTGGTACACAATCCTATTGCGGTTAATATAGACGCTCATGCTAAGGCGGTATATCTCAATCGGTATTGCTGTATTGCAGCTATGCAATTTTGTCGCTGAAAAGAAGAAAAAATAAGCAAATTTGAAGCGTTTCGCATCACCTGTGTTGATTGACTATTTTGCTTATCTTTTGGGCCACGATTTTTTTTATTAACTTCCCAGTGGAAGTTCTTGTAATGGGGCCGATTTTGTGAATCGCGGATTTTGACAAATCTCCACGTTTCAAGGTCACCAGAATCCAAATCCGAAGTTTTTATAGAGATGTCTGTCTGTGTGTATGTACGTATGTGCGTTCGGAATTATCTTTCGCCACGATTATTTCGAGAACCAAAGATGATATTGACATGGGACCAAGTTTATTCGAAGCGTAATTACGTAACTCAGAACTGATTAAGTTTTCAGCGTTTTTTGTTAGTAAATAAATAACTAAAACATTTTGCCTTTATTTGTACTGTTTATTGTCATTTGTCATTGAGCAAATAATTATTACATTGTGCTCCGTTATTTCGTATACATGTAAATGAACCGATTTAAATGAAATTTGGTACACAGATAGTCTAGAGTCTGGGAATGGACATAGGCTACTTGCGGAAAATGCTTCATCCGCTGTCCAGAAGCGGAGATCTAAACTGATATCTAAGAAAAGCTGTAACTCTCGAATGCTTTCTAGCTCCTAGCTTTTTAATGACTAATCCAAATGAAGTGCTCGAGGTATGTGAACATTCCGAGACAGGCACCGAGATTGTGGTTTTACTAAGCCACATATCAATGCCTTTGCTGAGGAGCTTCAACAACAAAGTTCGCACTGGTATCACCAGATGCAAGGTTCGACCCTTTACGGAAAGAACTGAGAGAAAGAGGAGGGCGGTGGATAACCAGGTAAGTCCAGTATGAAGGTAGCACAAATAAACCTACACCACAGCATAGCTGCTAGCTCTAACCTCATCCATCTCTTAGGTGACAAGAAAATAGACGTCGCCTTGGTGCAAGAGCCATGGATATCCCGTGGCAAAATATGTGGGCTAAACCATAAAGATTTAGTAACCTACAGCATCAAACCGCTTAACGCGGAGTGTAAGAATAGAACTTGTATAGTAGCTAGAAAACATATTAAACTATTACTTCTATCTACCTACAGCAATCCAGACCAGACCGTTGTAAGGCTTGAACGGAGGGGGCTCCCCCCACTGATTATATCAGCCGTTTACATGCCTTATGAATACGAAGGACCGCCAGCTCCAATCACCCACGCCTTAGTCCACAAAGCGGAACAGGAGGGATGGGTTGCGATGCAAACGCCCACCACTCGCAATGGGGCAGCCTAGATATCAATACACGAGGTGAGTCAGTTTTTGAATTCATTATTGAAAACAATCTTCTAGTAGCCAATAGAGGAGACGAACCAACATTCGTAGTTAGAAATAGGCAGGAAGTTATAGATATAACATTATTTAACAACTCCAGCACCCTTACTATTGATAAATGGAATGTTCCGAATATGCATTCCTTCTCCGATCATAGATTGATTGAGTTCATTGTAGGGAACTGCTGTGAACCTCCCCAGTCACACAGAAATCCAAAAAAACCGACTGGGTTCTTTCTAGAAAATAGATCGAGAAAAGCAAAGATCTTTTACAAGAAGGCAATCTTAATTGCCCGACCGACATCGACCTGAAAGCCGAGAAGGTAGTTTCTGTTTTCAAAGAGGCTTTCATAAGGGCATGCCCGGTCGTAAAACGAAAGAACAAAATATCACCACCTTGGTGGAACAAGAAACTGTCCGAAATTAGGAAGGAAACAAGGAAACTTCTTAAACGGCAAACAGGACGAAACTAGACTCTGACTGGGAAATATACAAAGTCAGTCAGAGAAGCTTCAAAAATGAAGTTCAGAGATCCAAGCGCCAATCATGGAAAAACTTCTGTGACGAATTAAAGGGCACTACGGAAACCGCGAGATTAAGGAAAGTTCTAACCAGAGAACCATTAACTCTCGGATCCCTCAAGAAACCTGAAGGAAACTTTACCGAGTCCTGTTCAGAGTCTTTAAACCTACTACTGAACACACACTTTCCAGGCTGCACCACTCAGCCTTGTCTCGATGAACGCACCAACATTACTGGGGAAACGATCCTCCCTGGAGACTTGATAACGGAAGATAGAATAGAATGGGCCATCCATTCCTTCTCTCCCTATAAGTGTCCAGGGCTCGATGGGGTCATCCCCATTATGTTGCAAAAGACTGTCAAAACCATTATTCCGGTATTAAAGGAACTTTATATTGGCAGTCTCACACAGGGATATATACCAAGAACATGGAGAGAAGTGAAGGTTATTTTCATACCAAAGGCTGGCAAGGCAAGTCACACCAATGCGAAGGACTTGAGACCAATAAGCCTCACTTCCTTCATACTGAAAACTTTGGAAAGACTGATAGACATACACATTCGTAGCAGGCTTCGTCCGGAAGACTTATCCCCGGCCCAACATGCCTACACAAAGGGCAAAAGTGTGGAAACCGCGCTACACTGTGTTGTCGGCACAATCGCGAAAACACTAAAGGACAAAGAGTACACCTTAGCGGCCTTCTTACACATTGAAGGAGCGTTCAACAATGTCAATATTGGCGCCGTACGCAGAACGCTAAGTAAGCTTATGATTGGTAATTGTATTATCAACTGGATTATCAGCATACTCGAAGAGAGGCACATTATAGCGGAACTTGGGATCTCTAGGCTAGAAGCTTACGCCTCTAGAGGGACTCATCAGGGAGGGGTTATTTCCCCTCTGCTATGGGTCATTGTTCTGAATGAGGCGCTTATGCAGCTCAAGAATCGTGGCGTTAGAACAACAGCTTATGCTGATGACGTCATGCTGTTGGCAACAGGTAAATTCCTGCCAACACTCACCGAACAAATCAAAGGGGCTCTCAAAACCCTTGATAACTGGGCCAGGCACTGCGGCCTGGCGGTAAATCCCCAGAAAACTGAACTGGTAATTTTCACAAATAAAAGGAAAATACCACCGTTTGTCACACCTTCTGTTGGTGGTACACCCCTCAGAATCTCTGACAGTGCGAAGTATCTGGGAGTCATACTAGACAAAAAAAACTAAACTGGAAAATGAACACCAATGAAAGAATAAAAAAAGTCACAATAGCCTTTTACTCCTGCAGCAAAATCTTTGGGAAAACCTGGGGACCATCTCCCAAAATTAAACTGTGGATGTACACGGCAATAGTAAGACCCATACTGACATACGGCAGTCTCGTATGGTGGCAGGCAACCAATAAAGCCACCTACCTAAAGGCCCTTACAAAAGTTCAGAGACTAGCGTGCATCGGCACAACTAGTGCGATGAGGACAACTCCAACCGCAGGACTGGAGGCTATCCACAACCTGCCTCCGCTAGACATCTTTGTTCAATCAACAGCCGCCATTAGTGCCATGAGAATTTGCCAAACAGCTAACTGGAAATCTAATGCAATGGGTCATTCGATGATCCTGCAGAAATACTTTGGCAATGTACCAACTACGGACTACATCACGCCATACTTAGACTTCACAAGACCTTTCTCGAGTGCCTACCCCAGTAGGGAAGAATGGAGAAGCGGACTCGTCCCCGACACACAAGCCATAGCCGTATTTACGGACGGCTCAAAAATGACAACGGGGGTGGGGTCAGGCGTCTTTTCCGCACCACTGGGCATATCAAAATCGGTACGCCTACCCGACCACAGCAGCGTCTTCCAAGCAGAGGTCCTGGCAGTGACAACAGCAGCCCGTGAGTCTGCTGTAAGGGCAATACCACCCGATGGTATTACCTTCTATATCGACAGCCAGGCAGCAACAAAAGCCTTAACTGCAGCAGAAATAAAATCAAAGCTTGTGAAATGCTGTCGCGAAGAACTCAAGGTTCTTGGTACCCAGCATAAGGTATCACTCTGCTGGGTCCCGGGACATGAAGGTATTCCGGGCAACGAGAAAGCGGACGAATTAGCAAGACAAGGTTCGGAAGCTGTGCCAGAACAAGCTGATCCCTCTGTACTCATCCCGCCTTGCTCACTTAGGCTTGAAGCAGGGAAAAAGGCAATAAGAGAGGCGAACCTTAGATGGACGGCAATAGATACTTGCCACACCACTAGAACACTATGGCCAACCTACAATGAGGCCAGAACCGAGAGTCTAATGAAAAAGGATAGAACATCACTATCCACCCTCGTATGTATTTTAACGGGGCACAACAGTCTGCGGTACCATATGAAAAAATTACGCTTGACGGAGGAAGAACTCTGTAGAAGCTGTGGCGACGAGGAAGCTCTGGAAGACACTACCCACTTCCTGTGTCACTGCCCGGGTCTCCAACACATTAGACACAGATTCCTGGGGAGACACTTCTTCCACGACCTAGACGAGCTCTCCAGCACACCAATAGACAGAATAATGAAGTTCATCAAATCTACAGGATGGTTTGCATCGAACAGCACAGCGAGTAATTAATCTCAGCTGTTTATAGACAGGGTTAAAAATGAGTAAGGGACTACCCTCCTCCCCCGATGGGCATCACAATGGGTCAGCATTGACCTGAGTGTGGCACTATGCCAGCCCACCTACCTAACCTAACCTAATCCAAATGAAATAGGATTTTTTTTAAATATAAAGTTCAATTATGTACAAAGATTTTAAGATATACATCATCTTTGTAAGTTATCCTGAAGTTGAACAATAAGCATTAAACTATAAATTTTATACAATTTAAAAAAGTAAAATGTTCGATTGAAGCTAGATAGTTGGATTTTCACAGCGTTCAGTGGAGGAAAATTTGTGTGTGTGTGCGGCACAAATCTGTTTCTCTACCTGTACCTTTTGTGCAATGTACTTTTTCTTTCTTTTTTTAAGCACCTTTTGCAGTTTGTGTTGCACGGGACAGCTAGTATTAAATAATTCTTAACCATATCTTATGGTTAACCACATTTCAAAATTTCCCACTAATCGCATAAATCATAATTGATCCCACGAGGAAGTTAGTCCTGTGGACCTTGCGGGTCACACCCAGACCACTTTTTTCGTTTAAATTAAGCTATTTTTGTTTCCGTTCTTTGTGCACTCTTGTGTACTGACACAAAAAGAGTGACAGCAACCTGCAGTGTATGTTAAATAAATCTGCAATGTGTTCGCACTATCTTGGTAGCACAACACTAAACGCTTACGGTATTTCTTAATGTTTTAAAAAGCATTAATATTTTCACACATCAGAGAGGTACAGGTATTGGTAGAAGGTGGTAGCGGGCGTGTTAAAGCATTTATGTACATAATATTGGATTTTTTCACTAGTGCTCACAAAACACATGTGCAGGCATTTTGTATGCTCCACTGCATGTACGTGCAGTACATGCTCTCTGATGTGTGAAAATATTAATGCTTTTTAAAACATTAAGAAATACCGTAAGCGTTTAGTGTTGTGCTACCAAGATAGTGCGAATTCTAAAATACATATTTAGTCGAAATAATGTACCGACGGTGACTGTTTTAAGAACGTTTGCGAGAAAAGTTAATAAGAATGACATGCTTATTGATAACAGAAGTTTTCTACGAGTTAGTTCAGTAATGTCAAGGTATATTGCGATTGGATATATTTTTTGGGCAGACATTGATGAAATTGACCTCTGGTTCCAGCAAGATGGTGCTACTTGCCACACAAGTCATGCAGCAATTGCACTAAGTTCAATAAACACGTAATCAGCCATTTTGTTGATATTGATTGGTCGGCTTTTAGGGTCGATAAAATTCTGACAATCCTTAACAAATTCATGCACTTGGCATTAATTTGATCGAGCTATGTATTCGTGAAAATATATTCTTAAATAAGGTTATCGGGATGCTTTCTGTAAGGCCAGCCGGGCAGTTAAATCATATTTTAATCTTTCATATGGGTTACTCTTTTCCATAAACTATTTAACTTTGGAAAATATTGAGGGGTATTTATTTAATACCATTTTTAAATGGAAACCGACTAAACCTGACCTGCAATCATTGTAAGTATTTTGTAATCATGTATTGAATTAATATAGCAGCTTTATACAAACCATACGAGTAATCTCGCTTAAAATTGTTTCGGAAACCGCCACAAATGTAAGCAATGGAAAAAGTAAAAGTTTTTGTTTTTTTCAACGTAGATGCGGCAACTCCGTCTGAGTTTCCGACAGATAGAGGACCACAAAAAGTTTACCCACACAAGTAGTATATTGGACACATTTGTAGTTCGGTCATTCACAGAAAACGACGACGACGATGATGATCAAATAAAAGTTACCCGAAGACGACGTCGACGATTTTGATTTCCTACTCCAATTTTGTTCATCGCTAGAGATTTCCTGCATTTCACTTTCCAAACTGGCAGTACGAAAAGTATCATCCCTGAACGAATATTTGTTGCTGGTCGATTTGTCGCCTTTGTGGTGACTTAGTGACGTTGCATTGCCTGCATTGACTTAAGAATGTTTACATTCGTTTATCAAATGCGTATTCCAAGGGATTTAAGAACTTTTGACATTAGAACTTGTATGTAGAGGATGAGAGAGTACATTTGTTTGAATCCTCAATTGGCGTTGCGCCAGTGGGGGGGGGGGAGGGGTATCCCATGCATTTAAGTCAATTTTACGGCGAAACTGTAACTGAGAAATTGATCACTTATAAATTGAGTGTACATATATTTGTTTGGTAATATTTTTAAATAAACTCAACAACAAGTTCTAACTAATTAAAATTTTGCGAATAAAACGCCGGTTTAATTATTGAACTTTGCTTCCAAAATGAAAGTGAACCTTCTTATGATAAATATAAGATATGCAAATTGTGTGCCATTTTATGAGCTTCAATAATATATAATGTACTAGCAATGACGTAGCTACCATATATCCTGATTCTTATACCCTCTTCCTCGGGTAGGCACGTTAAGTAGTTTAAGTAAGAAGAGTTTGTTTTACATATATAAACAAAACATATAAAATTTAATAAAGATGTCGAGTTTTTAATAATTTTTTCGATGAAAACTTTTGTAAGATCAGTTCGTCAACACTATCTACGTAATAGGTACAAGTGGAACCCTACTAAATCAATTTTGCTATTCAAAAATCTACGGACGCACATTTAAGCCATCGAATGAATAGTGTGTACCCACCACCCATTTCTGTTGCCCCACAACATATCGGCTACACCTCAACTCTCGCCTCGACAAGGCAAGGGTTATAAAGGCAAGACATTTTTTTCTATCCCTTTTTTCCTTATGCACTGTGATTGACTCCTCTTTGTTTACAAAGCGCTTGGTTATATAAAAAAACATGCTATTCATCGAGATTATTATTTACTAGCTTTGCTCTCAATTTTATACACTCAGACTACTGAAATATGCACAGATGCCTTTTTTCTAGTCTTGGTCCTTGCTCAAAACAACTTAAAAAAAAACACAAGCAATAAAGACAACAACAATTGAATGCATGTAGTTTGTGGTGGCGATGGTGAAGAGGGTAGTGTGTTGATTATATTAGGAATAACAACATACACCCATAAAAGGAGAGAAACGATAAAATCCCTTATTGCTCCAACCTTTACACCAAAAAGAGGATTTCTGCCTGGTACTACAATCGACCGTTACCAAGTCTGAGTGCTCTGGGATTTGGATTTTCTTTTATCTATATATATTAAAAAAACAAATAGTTTTATTTATGTAACTACTAGCTGTCCCGTGCTCGCCTTGCTTCGGCAGTCTGCCACTTCTCAAATTTAAAACAAAACATAGGGACGGGCTACAGTCCGCTTGGGCGAACTGTTGGATACCCTATTCTTATTCCTATCCCTCATATGTGGGCGTGACAAAAGTCTAAGTATGGTTGAATTGTTAAGAACGCTCTACATATTTTGTTATATAACATTTAAAGGATTTTATCAAAAAAAAAACGCTCCCTAGCTCAAACTTGGGTGTTTCAATAAAATTGCTTCATTTAATTGTGGGCGTGTCAGTAGGCGGATTTAAAAAAAATTAACACATGAGCATAAAGGGCCCATAGAGAGTATATATTATAAATTTTAGCTCCCTAGCTCAAACTTTGGATTTTCAAAAAAATTGTTTTATTTATTTGTGGGCGTGTCAGTGGGCGGATTTTGAAAAATTTTTATCGCAAGCAGTTTTAGGAGTCATAGATCATATATAAAAAATTTCAGCTTTCTAGCTCAAAATTCGATTTTTTGAGTTTGTGGGCGTGTCTGTGGGCGGATTTCAAAAATTCGTAAACTTGATTATTTCGGGACCCTAGAGAGTATATGGTTAAAATTTCAGCTCTCTAGGTCCAGTTTAAAGGCCTAATTTTTGCCGACGGACGGACGGACATGGCTAGATCGACATTACTATCGATGCTGATCATAAATATAGTAACTTTTAGGGGTCTACGGGCAATATTAAGGTATGTTACAAACTATGCGTCAAAATTAATATACCCCTAGAATAGGGTATAAATACTTGCTGATAAGAACTGATAAAGAAAACGTCGATAGTGTCCCTACGCATTATATGGATATACTCTGAGTGTGACTCCCTCTCAATCTCATTTACATTTCATACTCTATCTTTCTCAATCCCATGGCAATGCGCCATAAAAAAACAACATAAACTGCAAAAGGTGCATAAAAAAAGAAAGAAAAAGCACATTGCACAAAAGGTACAGGTAGAGAAACAGATTTGTGCCGCACACAAACATAAATTTTCTTCCACTAAACGCTGGCAAAATCCAATGATCTAGCTTCAATCGAACATTTTACTTTTTTGAATTGTTTAAAAATTTATAGTTTAATGCTTATTGTTCAACTTCAGGATAACCTACAAAGATTATTTATATCTTAAAATCTTTGTACATAATTGAACTTTATATTAAAAAAAAATCCTATTTCATTTGGATGAGTCATTCCAAAGCTGGGAGCTAGAAGGCATTCGAGAGTTACAACTTTTCTTAGATATCAGCTTAGATCTCCGCTTCTGGACAGCGGATGAAGCATTTTCCCGCGGTAGCCTATGTCCATTCTCAGGTGGGTGGGGGAGGTGGTATATTGTAGCCAGACCACTGCGGCCACTTGTGGGCCTATTGTGATATCCTCCATTTAGAGCTCGTCCGTAATGCCGTAGTTTTTTAGGAAGGCGGGTAGTTCTTTGGGAGAGCTGGCAGCTATGTCTGCTGCTTCAAGGTAAAATTTACATAGATAACGATGACGCGTTTTGATTAAGCAGTTGCATTCACATACTCGTAGTATGTGTTCTGCTGTTTCAACGCCTTCGTTGCATAATCTGCAGGTATTATCCTGTGTTATGCCCATAGTCATCGGGTGTTTTTTGACACGGCAATGCCCTGTGAGGAAGCCTGTAACTAGTCGAATCTGACTTCTACTTAGTTGTAGTAGTTGTTTCGTTTTTTTGTGGGAGCTGTTTGACGTAAGGTTTTTAGCATGCCTGTTTCCTTCGGTTTCCCTCCAGAATTGGAGCTTCTTTTCCTCAAGCCAAGTTTTGATGCAGCTTTTTATAGTACTTATTGATAGCCCGCAGAATGGTCTTGGCATCATGAATGGGGATGCGGATCCTGTTCTGGCTAGTTCGTCTGCTTTTTCATTGATTTAATATCCACTGTGTCCAGGCACCCAGATCACCATATATGCCCCCACCAAAATTAAAAAAAAAATTAAAATCAGTTGAACTTTATTTGTGGTGCCAATAGTTGTAGGAGTTGGAGACAATCCCAGACCAGTTTTGATGTAATTTCAAAGGCGTTGATCGCGAGTAGGGCCGCTCTGCTATCGGAGAGAATGTAGATGTTTTTATTTTTTACAAGCCTGTTTAGATTCTCCCGAATGCATAGCTCTATCGCATAGATTTCCGCCTGGAATACGGTGCTGCTTGTGTCCATGCTAGCGTATAGGCACGTTTGGGTGTAAGGGCCGTATACTCCTGCTCCAACTCCTTCATTTGTTTTCGATCCATCTGTGTACCATACATGAGAGTCTTTATCAAAAGTGGGTTTATTCTGTTCCCAGTTTAGACGGTCTGGGAAGGTAACCCTGAAGTTGTGTCGGAAGTTGTATCTTGGTAGACATTTGTCTGTTAGGTGTATTCCAAGTAGTTCGTGTTCTCTGAGTTCCCTTAGTACTGTAGAGTGAGCTATGTTGGAATTTGATTCATCTTCTGTGATGAGCGTATAGGCGTTTACCATTGCTTCTTTCATGAGTTCTAGGTGAAGTGGGGGGATGTTTAATATAATTTCAAGTGCAGCTGTTGGTGCAGTGATTGCATTCATTGCACCTGTTGCGCAGACACAGGCTAGTCGCTGAATTTTGTTGAGCTTTTCCTGTGCCGACCACTGCGTAGCCTTGTGCCACCAGACAGCGGCTGCAAACGTGATGATAGGTCTTATAATTGCCATATACATCCATAGTGTCATTTTGGGGTTGAGTCCCCAGTTTTTACCAAGTAGGCTTTTGCTGGTCCATAACGATGTCCTGGCCTTATCAATGGTTTTGGTAAGGTGAGAGTTCCATGTAAGTTTTTCGTCTAGTGTGATTCCTAGATATTTAACTTCCGTTGAGAACTCTATTGTTTCACCAAAGAGTGTAGCGTTTCTGAGCCGTCCCCGCCTTCTTCTTTTGGTGAATGCAACTATGGTGCTTTTCTTGGGGTTGACTTTAAGTCCAACCTTTGTGCACCACTCAGCTACCAGGTTCAAGTAAGCGTAGGCAAATGCTAATAAGCGTATATACTTTCGAAAAAAACGTGAGCAGTGTTTTCATATTGTGAAGATTCAATTTTAGTCTTGAAACCTCCGTAACACATAACTTCATTTTAAAGATTTCTTAAGTACAAACCGAAAATTATTTTGCTATTAGATGCCTTAACTAAATTAAATTAATATAAAGCTGCAAACCCCACAGCCGGACCAGTAGGAAGGCATTCAAATGGGATCCCGATTGTAACTTGGCATTTAGGGAATAATAATTATAATAATATTTGGTTAGGGTATATTACACTGCGACCTATTGTATTAGTCTATTGTGTCCCCTGCTTGTGCCTCGGAGAAGTTCATGCCCTCTTTCAGAGCCCTCTCTAGATACTTCTTTTGTGAAGCGTGTCGAGGTATTACTCTGGTTTATCCTTGGCAGGTCACACTCCTTAGAGCCCAGCGTCCAGTCCAGTTTCTTTGATGAATCTGTGAATGAGCTGTGGGTCCATGGTTTGTATTTCCTTGACTGTTATTATTTGGTGCATGCCCAAATATCTCATCCTTTTGTGGGCCAGTGCCCCACAGGATTCCAGTATGTGGTCTGGAGTTTCGGCGGTTTCACTGCAGAATCTGCAGAGCCCGTCCTCTGATATACCCATTTTCCTCAGGTGCTCCTTGAGTCTGCAGTGCCCTGTGAGGAGGCCTGTTAGGATTCTTAGGCTGTTTTTGTTAAGGCTGATACAAGCTTTGAATCTCTTTTGGTTGTAGTTTCCTAAAAGTTTCTTTGCTTGCATCAGACCTCGGAGGTTGAGAAAGGTTTTGGCCCTTGTTTCTTCCTCCAGTCTCCTGAACTCTTCGCGTAGAGTCCGTCCGTCCGTCCGTCTGTCGGCAAAAATTAGGCCTTTAAACTGGGGCTAGAGAGCTGAAATTTTAACCATATACTCTCTAGGATCCCGAAATAATCAAGTTTACGAATTTTTGAAATCCGCCCACAGACACGCCCACAAACTCAAAAAAACAAATTTTTCGAAAAAATAGAATTTTGAGCTAGAAAGCTGAAATTTTTTATGTATGATGTATGACTCCTAAAACTGCTCGGGAGATAAAATTTTCAAAATCCGCCCACTGAGACGCCCACAATTAAATTAAACAATTTTTGAGCTAGGGAGCTGAAATTTATAATATATACTCTCTAAGGCCCTTTAAGCTCATGTGAAAATATTTTCAAAATCCGCCTACTGACACGCCCACAATTTAAAAAAAAAAACTTTTTTTTTTAAATCCAAAGTTTGAGCTAGGGAGCTGAAATTTATAATATATACTCTCTAGGTTGCCTTTATGCCCTTTGCTTAATTTTTTTTTAAACCCGCTTACTGACACGCGCACAATTAAATAAAATAATTTTATTAAAAACCAAAGTTTGAGCTCGTAATGACTTGCGATTTTTATGGTTATTGAAATATAAAAGCGTAAGCAATAATGTTCTCAGTAGCAGAAAGCACTAAGTCATAAAGTAAATTGAAATTTAAAATTCGATTGCTCGTAACTGTTCAAAAGCTCGGGAATAAGGAACAAATGAAAGAACAGTAAATGCTAATAGGTATGAGAATTTCAAATGTTTATTAACAAGATTAGAATTAAGTAGGTACTTGCCTCAGCGGTGGTTAAATCTCAAGTGAGAAAGTTTAGCTGATGGGGAGAGCAAATGTGGTATGGGTTGGGTACATGTTACATACATATTGTATGGTGAGTTTAGGAGTTGGGAGAAGTAAATTCGGAGTTACAGGGTGTAAAATGAAATGAATTATGAAATGAATACTGAACATAAAAATCGTTTTAAGTTGTTTGAACCCATAAACTACACTAGTTACATTCCGGTTTAAGTTTCAAAAAGTATTTTTAATCTTTTGACCTATCATTAAGAAAATATTAGACCAGAAATCAAAAATAAGCTGACTAAGTGATATATACAAAAAAAACATAACATAACTGACTTTTTCCAGTTGGTGTTTTACCTTGAAGTCATAGTGTAGGGCCATCAGTGGATTACCACAAACACATCGGATCCATGCGCAATTTCTTTGTTTCGTCCATATTAATTCATCCTTCCATAATGAGTGTGAATTATTTTACTATTTCCAATGTATTTTCACTTCGAAAAAAATAAACAATATAACATCACATTTTTATTAATTTAATAAATGGCTTTACCCTACGTGTGCGTATCTTCTATCGCGTCAGGTCCTGAATGAAATATTTCGGGGACTACACTTTTTTGGCAAATTTCAATCAATTTTTTTTAAGATCACTTATTTTGAGTAGTTCTTTATACAAGGTGGCGCAAAAGTCATCATCCTATCGGAAGAAGCTATACTTTTTGCAAATGGCGGCAAATGTAATTCTACTTTGACATTTGTGAAGTTAACTGATACAGAAAAAACTTAAGACACCAATTAACATAATCCAAAAGCAGAACCAACGTTTTTCATTCATAAAAAAAATTACAGCGAAAGAACATCGGGTGACAACTTTTGCGCCACCTTGTATAGTTTCGGTCACTTATTAAGTGCACGATATTTTGGAACAGCATTCATCCCCTTAGTGATGTTTCATGACATTGATTTCCTTAAAGCTATCCTTGAAAATGTATTTGCACTGCAGTACACCCGGTTTGGATTTCACGTATCGGAACCATTTTTATTTTAATCAGTTCTCTTTTAGGCCGTGCGTGCGTCGGTCTCAACCGTTTTATTTTTATAAGTTTTCCACCAGTATTTTTAAATTGATAAACTTCATTTCAAGAGCTGGATAATTGTTTTGGACTCTAACTAAAGCAGTACTAAAAATATTGAGCCATTCATTGACGTATATTGGGAAGAACCTTGTTTTTTTTCTATAGCACTGTGCATTGAATCAACTTCCCTAAGAGTATCTAAATTTGTCAATTGTCGAGTTGTAATCGTTACAAAATATTATTTTATATACGATCTCAAAAACATTCATTTTTTTCATACATCTCGTTCCGACTAGGACAAAAGTTCACTGTTGATACCTATTGTATTAGTCTATTGTGTCCCCTGCTTGTGCCTCGGAGAAGTTCATGCCCTCTTTCAGAGCCCTCTCTAGATACTTCTTTTGTGAAGCGTGTCGAGGTATTACTCTGGTTTATCCTTGGCAGGTCACACTCCTTAGAGCCCAGCGTCCAGTCCAGTTTCTTTGATGAATCTGTGAATGAGCTGTGGGTCCATGGTTTGTATTTCCTTGACTGTTATTATTTGGTGCATGCCCAAATATCTCATCCTTTTGTGGGCCAGTGCCCCACAGGATTCCAGTATGTGGTCTGGAGTTTCGGCGGTTTCACTGCAGAATCTGCAGAGCCCGTCCTCTGATATACCCATTTTCCTCAGGTGCTCCTTGAGTCTGCAGTGCCCTGTGAGGAGGCCTGTTAGGATTCTTAGGCTGTTTTTGTTAAGGCTGATACAAGCTTTGAATCTCTTTTGGTTGTAGTTTCCTAAAAGTTTCTTTGCTTGCATCAGACCTCGGAGGTTGAGAAAGGTTTTGGCCCTTGTTTCTTCCTCCAGTCTCCTGAACTCTTCGCGTAGAGTCCGTCCGTCCGTCCGTCTGTCGGCAAAAATTAGGCCTTTAAACTGGGGCTAGAGAGCTGAAATTTTAACCATATACTCTCTAGGATCCCGAAATAATCAAGTTTACGAATTTTTGAAATCCGCCCACAGACACGCCCACAAACTCAAAAAAACAAATTTTTCGAAAAAATAGAATTTTGAGCTAGAAAGCTGAAATTTTTTATGTATGATGTATGACTCCTAAAACTGCTCGGGAGATAAAATTTTCAAAATCCGCCCACTGAGACGCCCACAATTAAATTAAACAATTTTTGAGCTAGGGAGCTGAAATTTATAATATATACTCTCTAAGGCCCTTTAAGCTCATGTGAAAATATTTTCAAAATCCGCCTACTGACACGCCCACAATTTAAAAAAAAAAACTTTTTTTTTTAAATCCAAAGTTTGAGCTAGGGAGCTGAAATTTATAATATATACTCTCTAGGTTGCCTTTATGCCCTTTGCTTAATTTTTTTTTAAACCCGCTTACTGACACGCGCACAATTAAATAAAATAATTTTATTAAAAACCAAAGTTTGAGCTCGTAATGACTTGCGATTTTTATGGTTATTGAAATATAAAAGCGTAAGCAATAATGTTCTCAGTAGCAGAAAGCACTAAGTCATAAAGTAAATTGAAATTTAAAATTCGATTGCTCGTAACTGTTCAAAAGCTCGGGAATAAGGAACAAATGAAAGAACAGTAAATGCTAATAGGTATGAGAATTTCAAATGTTTATTAACAAGATTAGAATTAAGTAGGTACTTGCCTCAGCGGTGGTTAAATCTCAAGTGAGAAAGTTTAGCTGATGGGGAGAGCAAATGTGGTATGGGTTGGGTACATGTTACATACATATTGTATGGTGAGTTTAGGAGTTGGGAGAAGTAAATTCGGAGTTACAGGGTGTAAAATGAAATGAATTATGAAATGAATACTGAACATAAAAATCGTTTTAAGTTGTTTGAACCCATAAACTACACTAGTTACATTCCGGTTTAAGTTTCAAAAAGTATTTTTAATCTTTTGACCTATCATTAAGAAAATATTAGACCAGAAATCAAAAATAAGCTGACTAAGTGATATATACAAAAAAAACATAACATAACTGACTTTTTCCAGTTGGTGTTTTACCTTGAAGTCATAGTGTAGGGCCATCAGTGGATTACCACAAACACATCGGATCCATGCGCAATTTCTTTGTTTCGTCCATATTAATTCATCCTTCCATAATGAGTGTGAATTATTTTACTATTTCCAATGTATTTTCACTTCGAAAAAAATAAACAATATAACATCACATTTTTATTAATTTAATAAATGGCTTTACCCTACGTGTGCGTATCTTCTATCGCGTCAGGTCCTGAATGAAATATTTCGGGGACTACACTTTTTTGGCAAATTTCAATCAATTTTTTTTAAGATCACTTATTTTGAGTAGTTCTTTATACAAGGTGGCGCAAAAGTCATCATCCTATCGGAAGAAGCTATACTTTTTGCAAATGGCGGCAAATGTAATTCTACTTTGACATTTGTGAAGTTAACTGATACAGAAAAAACTTAAGACACCAATTAACATAATCCAAAAGCAGAACCAACGTTTTTCATTCATAAAAAAAATTACAGCGAAAGAACATCGGGTGACAACTTTTGCGCCACCTTGTATAGTTTCGGTCACTTATTAAGTGCACGATATTTTGGAACAGCATTCATCCCCTTAGTGATGTTTCATGACATTGATTTCCTTAAAGCTATCCTTGAAAATGTATTTGCACTGCAGTACACCCGGTTTGGATTTCACGTATCGGAACCATTTTTATTTTAATCAGTTCTCTTTTAGGCCGTGCGTGCGTCGGTCTCAACCGTTTTATTTTTATAAGTTTTCCACCAGTATTTTTAAATTGATAAACTTCATTTCAAGAGCTGGATAATTGTTTTGGACTCTAACTAAAGCAGTACTAAAAATATTGAGCCATTCATTGACGTATATTGGGAAGAACCTTGTTTTTTTTCTATAGCACTGTGCATTGAATCAACTTCCCTAAGAGTATCTAAATTTGTCAATTGTCGAGTTGTAATCGTTACAAAATATTATTTTATATACGATCTCAAAAACATTCATTTTTTTCATACATCTCGTTCCGACTAGGACAAAAGTTCACTGTTGATAGCAATAACTCCCAGATAGTAAGGGAGTTCACCAACCTCGGAGGAAACATAAACTCCACAAACGACACTTTAGTGGAGATCCAACGGAGAATCACCCTTGGAAACTGTTGCTACTTCGGTTTGGCCAAACAAATTGGTGCAAAACTCCTAACTCGGAAGACCAAGTGTAAGCTCTACAAAACACTGATACTGCCAGTTCTGCTTTACTTCGCCGAGTGCTGGACGATAGGCAGGAAAGACGAGCTAAATTTGGGTTCTTTCGAACGAAAAATACTCCGTCGGATATTTGGTCCTGTGTGCGAGGAGGGCAAATGAAGGAGAAGATATAACCAAGAACGTTGACTACTTTGGGTCGAGCGAATGGACAATAATGCTCCAGCGAAGTGGATTTTTGACTCTTAGCCACCAGGTTCGAGACGACAAAGAAGACCGAATCTCCGTTTTAAAGACCAATCCATCGCGGATACCAGAGCGCTTGGCCTGGAGAACTGGAGCAGCGTTCCCGGGATCGCCGAGGATGGGATGCTGCAGTGTTTCAGGCAAGGACTCTCCACGGGTCGGGAGCCCGTTTAGGTAGTAAGTATGCATCTCGTACATTTTTCTTATTGAAAATTTACTTTCTAAATACAGCTTAGTTAAAAAATGCAAAGCTATTTGTAGGTGCGCTTTCAAGGATTATTGCCAATATTTCTATAATAGCAGGTGTAAGTCTTATTGATATCAAAAAACTGAAAAAGGCCCTGCACAGCAGGCCAACAATTATATATATTTATAATTTAAAATGTTTCATTGTATGATAGGCAAAAAGCATTAAGTCGCCTTAGTGCTTTCTTACTGTTAATTATTGAAGATTATTGTTTCTTATATTGGCAGGCATAATTCATTAAGTCTACTTAGTGCATTATTACAGTATTAGTTCCTATTTTACTAACTTAATGTTAAAGAACTTCAAATAACTCAGTTATAACCTTGGCTACGGCTTACTACGTTTTTTTTTAAATATAATCATCTTGAGTCAATTGGCTTAAAAATATCAAAAAATGCACTTAGTGCCTTCTGCTTACGTACTTTTCAAAATTGCTAATACATACTCATGGGTGTAGGCTGTAAATATTCTTTTTTATAATATCATCGGCCAAAATATCACCAAAAAATATCCTCGGTCAGTCAGCTTTTTTGAGTCGCAGTGGTGTCCAGAGTTTTAATATTAATTTGAATTTTTAATTTTTGTGAGTCGGAAGTTGTCCAGGGTTTTAAATTCCTTTTCCCGCAAAACGGGCCATTCTGGTGCTATTATGGGATATACTTGTGATATTTATGGTAGATGCCATATGCTAGGTGTAACTTTATTTAAGGGATTTTGAGTAGAGTGTATTCAAGGAGGGGATATTTTGACTGAGGATATTATAAAAAGGAGTAAAAAAGAGGTAACCATATTGATGCCATCACATTTTCACAAAATCAAAAATGTGACATCTACGTATCTTCGTATTATACACAAGAAATTTCAAACAAGAAATCCATAATATATACTTTCATGTGCTGTTCATACTCATATACGTCATACCTCTATAAAACGCAACTACAATTTTATTACTCATTTCCGGCCTCTGAAAGTATTCTTATTAGTTTTCAAGTTGTTCCTTAAAAGAACCCATTCAAAATATTTTACTAATGATTTATAAAACCATAATTATAATTATAATTACTTTAACTGTAAAGTGCATATTGCTGGAATAAACAACCCAACAAAGAAAAAATACTATGCGGACGAAAAAGCAATTAGCTGCCTTTTAGAATGTGTATAAATATAATCCCGAAAAGGTCGACGAGGGTATTTCAACAAGAAATTCACTAGGTGAATTTGAAATTGAAAATAAAAATCCTTGTTTATTCAAACTGCATTTCGTAATACAATTAGGTTAGGTTAGGTTTCCGGGTTTATGGAATAGAGCGATTCTTTTACTCTGCACTTAGTTCCACGTGGACCCATTGTTATACCCATCATTAAGAGTGTTGAATTCGTTGTTCCGGCCTTGGTAATTCGTCCTTAGTTTTCTTTCCCTACTCAAGGTTGTCCAGCCATTTGATTATCCTTTTTATTCGAAAGTGAGACTTCAGACACTTTTTGAATGTCTTGGAAGAAGTATCTTCCAAGTGTTCTGCTCCTCAGGTGACATAGGCTTGGGCAGTGATGGAGAAAGTGAGGTGTATCCTAATGGGTTTCCTCATCACCGCAGCCTCTAAAGATGTCATCATTCTTGAGATTTAGTTTCATTATATGGTTCTTAAGCAAGTTGTGGCCGGTAAGAGATCCAATCAATTAAGACAGCGACGTTCTGTCCTAACGTAAAAGTTTGTTGGTCCGGTTCTTATCATATTTTGGCCACAGTTTGCGTGATATGTCACAAGTGGTAAGTGATTTCTACCTGTTGTTGGCTTTCATACGGATCTTGTATCCCACTCTTTGTCTGAGATTACAGAGTGTTGGTTTGACCGACTGAAGATAGGTCCCCAGGGACCCAGCAGAGATTAGTCTTATGCTGCGAGCCAAGAGCTTTGAGCTCCTCGCGATTGCTGACTTCTGCTTGGAATACACTTCAGTGATCAGGTAATATAATCTATTTGTTTAGTTTTAATTCCTCTTAGAATAATTAAGCCCCCGTTCCACAGTCCATCTTTGATCAGTCTGTGAATATGGATATCGATTTCCTTTTCGTGGATTCTTTTACATTCCATTCCTCCCTGCACAGAAATGAACAAGAGAATGGTCTTTCAAAGTCTAGGTAAGGAGACATGTAGTTAGAGTTGACATTGTTCCCTACGTACATGTTCAGAATCAGTGTTTGTCCTAAATGACTTGGGTTCCAGTTATTTGTTGGCTGATCCTCAAGGAACTTTTTGCAGCTGGCTATAGATCCAGGGTGGCAGATTAAGAATGTTACCAGCGGTTGGTATTATTCTCATTGCACTAGTTGTTCCTATACATGCCAGTCTTTGCATTTTTGTCATCATCTTGAGATTCGTTACATTGTCCGTGGGTTGCCCCCGGACTAACTCGCCGTATGTCCGGGTCGCACGATTGCCGTATACATCCACAGAATCATTTTGGGGTTAGGTCCTCATTTTTCGGCGAAGTTACGGTTGCATGCGTAAAAAACATTATCTGCTTTCCTAACTCTGTTATCGACATTTGGCTTCCAACTCAGCTTCCTGTCGAGGATAATTCCTAGATATTTCGTACTCTCCGGCACCTTCAGGGGTATTCCCTCAATTTCTGGTGGCCTGAATTCCGGTATGCTTATCTTGTTAGTGAAAAGCGTTAGTTCAATCTTTCTGGGATTGATCCCAAGAACACATTGTTTTGTCCAGGTACTTAGTGTCCATAGAAAGTTTTCTGACAGTTCGCTCAGAGTTTATATTAATTTTCCCCTACGAAAGCAATACTACGTCATCTGCGTATGCGAATACTTTTATCCATCTTTTTTTAAACTTTAAGAGTATTTCATTAACGACAAGGACTGTAAGGGGTATATGACTCCACCTTATGATGTGCCTCTAGAGGCAACGACTCTTGATGTACCTTCAATTGAGCAGGCTCATAATCACCTCACTGAGAGACTGATCGACAATGGAACTATAAATATGCTCGACCCGTGCGGTGCAGGTTCAATCCCCATGCGGAACAACAACATACGCCACCCATTCCCATGCCTCTACACCAAAAGGAGGATTTCTGCCTGTTAGTACAATGGACCGTTACCGAGTCTGAGTGCTCTGGGATTTAGATTTCCTTTTTATAAAAGAAAAAAAAAAGAAAAAAGAAAAAAAATATACTCCTTGTGCTTAAGATACTTTTCTAAAGTACTGACGACGTCGTGCAGCGCTGTATCCACTCCTTTGCCTTTAATGTAAGCGTGTTGAGCGGGGGAGATTTTCAAACATTTAATACAATTAAGACACTATCAACATAATTACAATACTTTTTTTCTTTATTTCTGAAGGAAGCAAATGATTTTAGTAAGAAAAGATTTAAAAAAAAAAGAATTTATAGAGATAGCGCCGCTCTACACCTTCTAGGCAAATAAATCACAGATTTCCTTAGGTTTCGAGGTACACATAAAGTATCTACATTATTCGTTCTTACGGTTGCAGATTGATTTTTGCTTTGGCTTCCCATTTTAAGTGAACATTTTAAGCCACGCCACTGCTTACGTAGTAAATTAGGACAACGCGAATAAAAGTTAATTTTGAATGAACACGTTCACCATTTTCGCAGTAATTCGGTATTAAAATGTTCACAAAATCTGAAATGTTGTTAAGCATTGTCAGATAGATTGCTATTGGCAGAGTGTATGTGGGATAAATATCTTCTCATGTGCGCTGAAACTAAGCCGTCAAGCTGAAAATTGGATTTGTAAAGTATTTTACATGTCCAGTGTGTGTAGCGATTTAATTTGAGATAATATACTCTGGCAATGACGACGAGCACGCAAGTAATTTATGAATTAATTAGATATGGTACATTGAGCGGGATTACCGGAATTGTAAATTGCAATATAAAAGACTTGCTTATAATGTGTATGAATCTCATTTTGGCACATGTTTTTTTTTACCAAGCATGTAATTCATATTTCATATAAATACTTAAAACATAAAATGTCGTAAAAGAGGGATCAAGCGATAATCAATAAGAGGACCAAATTCGTATTGGAGTTGTAAACAAAGAGGCAGTAGATACTAAATATTTCTGGATCACACGCATGCAATAACGCCAGCATTTAAACTATACATACATACGAGTATTAATCAAATATTGGGCATTGAAATAAACTAAAAACTGGGCTCTTTAAACCATTTTGTGTTTGTGAAGCTATGTTTTTGAAAGAGGTGGGTCAGTGGAGTAATTTTTAGATATTCTTGGGTGGGATTCTCGAACCCCTGGCTCAGTAGTTACGTATATTCACTGTTTTAATTGATTGTGCAATTGTGACAATTGCTTGAAATAGGTTCAACTTTTAGTCTGGATCTGCATGTAAGCAACGTCTATACCAAGGGGCACACAAGGTTGCTAGGTAAATAATACTTATACCAATAGATCGAATATCTCTGCATATGTAAAACACAAAAAAACAAAAGAATGGGACAAATTATTTTGTAATTACGGGATCTGAAAACAGCGGATTTTTAGGCAAATCTTCACTAATATCACAACAAACAATTCTGTGCTCGTGCAATTCAGAAAAATCGGACAGGGATGAGAAAAATTGGGCAAGGGAATACCTTTTAGTAGTTAAGTTAGCTTGGAGAAGTTAAGTTTGGGCTCGAATTCGGCCTTAATTAATAATATTGTTTTTTCTGCCTGAAATACGTTTTTAAAAAACAAAACCATTATTGAACTCTGTAAAATTATGAACAAAATTAATCCTGACTTTTCGTGTAACATGATTAGCTATGCTCTTAAAGGTCTTTGCAAAAAAATATACCAAAGCACAAATACCAGAAAGCTTTAAAGTGATTAACCTACGTAATCTTCTCAAACAAAGTAAGCACAAAAACTAAATGCTTTGAATCTGTCCAAACTTTTCAATGCGCAATAATGTACTATTTTTACGAGTGGATACATTTCCTTTTTGTTTTGTGTTCCTTTTTCAGTTTTCTTAATCGGTCTGCTTCCCTTTCCCCTTATTCTGACTGTTATATTGTCTTCATTATTGCCTAATTCGTTCTTAATTAATTTAAAATTGTATATTAAAATTATATACATAGGTAGCTATGTTATTTTATGTGAAAGCAATAAGCTTCAAATTGTGCACAGATATCCATGGTTCGCTTTCGAATAGACTTTCGGAATAGATCAGCACTTCTCATTACGATTTGTTGACATATGCAAACAAAGTGTTTTTAGTTTTTATTCAAATATTATTATATTTATCGTGAGCGATTTTAAAAACTTATCTACACCTAAGGAAATGTGTTGGTACAGTTTCGATGAAAAAAGGAGTTTAAATAGTTTGGAATATTTATTCATGCAATAAGTAAATAAAACAAAAGAACTTTAAAGGCACCTTTGTTCATAATACTGTTGCATGTTTGCTCAAACTGTGACATTCAGTATCAATTAGTTCAATCAACTTGCAGCGCCATCTCTATTCAAGAGCCATATTACCATATAAGATAATCGATATTTGGCAGCATTTGAAAAGCAGTTTGAATAGCTATGGAATAACTAGTACATCTATTGGTCTCGAAGCTTCTGAACTCAACGATTCTGGAAATTTTGAGAGGTGTCACTAGGAGATATAAATAGGTGTCGCATAAGCACCAAAGACATTCTAGTTTTGAACTGCGATAAATAAGTGCGATAGATGACAGTAGTGGAAATTATAGAGAAACATAGGGACGGGCTACAGTCCGCTTGGGCGAACTGTTGGATACCCTATTCTTATTCCTATCCCTCATAAGTGGGCGTGACAAAAGTCTAAGTATGGTTGAATTGTTAAGAACGCTCTACATATTTTGTTATATAACATTTAAAGGATTTTATCAAAAAAAACGCTCCCTAGGTGTTTCAATAAAATTGTTTTATTTAATTGTGGGCGTGTCAGTAGGCGGATTTAAAAAAAAAAATAACACATGAGAATAAAGGGCCCCTAGAGAGTATATATTATAAATTTCAGTTCCCTAGCTCAAACTTTGAATTTTCAAAAAAAAAAAAAAAAAAAATTGTGGGCGTGTCAGTGGGCGGATTTTAAAAATATTTACACATGAGCATAAAGGGCCCATAGAGAGTATATATTATAAATTTCAGCTCCCTAGCTCAAACTTTGGATTTTCAAAAATTAATATACCCTTAGAATAGGGTATACAAAAATTGTTTTATTTATTTGTGGGCGTGTCAGTGGGCGGATTTTGAAAATTTTTTATCCCGAGCAGTTTTAGGAGTCATAGATCATATATACAAAATTTCAGCTTTCTAGCTCGAAATTCGATTTTTTCCAAAATTTTGTTTTTTTGAGTTTGTGGGCGTGTCTGTGGGCGGATTTCAAAAATTCGTAAACTTGATTATTTCGGGACCCTAGAGAGTATATGGTTAAAATTTCAGCTCTCTAGGTTCAGTTTAAAGGCCTAATTTTTGGCTACAGACGGACGGACGGACATGGCTAGATCGACATTACTATCGATGCTGATCATAAATATAGTAACTTTTAGGGGTCTACGGGCAATATTAAGGTATGTTACAAACTATGCGTCAAAATTAATATACCCTTAGAATAGGGTATAAAAACTGTTAGCTAATTTCTGGCTGACGGCCCTTTTGCTCATGCTTCAAAAGATTTCAAAACTATCTCTAATTCTTGGTCAAACAATAATGAACACTGAACATTAATGTCAAATTGCTATCAAAACATAGAGCACGGTTTGAAATTATATTCCTAGTTGAAGATCTATCAGTCCAAAAAAAAAACACCCTTTATTAGCAAACGAAATGAAATCTGCCCGATCACACAAACATTTAAATATGCATCCAGCTTTATTTAAGACTTAAATCAAACTAAGATGAAAGTCATACAAATGTCATGTCCCTTTAAGGCTCAGATAGGTTTCTTTCTCCACAATTTCTTCAAATTGCTAAAACTTAATTTTTAAATGGTATAAATAAGCGGCAATATAGATCAGAATAGTAGAATATAGCATGGCTACATTTTCTTAAGGGCTATTTCCCGGTGGCTATATGGAAAATAAAATGCAAATGGACTATAAAAGCGCGTATAATTAAGTTACCCGAGCTTCAGTATATTTAACCCTTTTTTTCTTACATTTACTTCCACGTCCACGGCTATTCCACTATCAACAATTTTTATGAGGCGATCTAGAATGATGCTTATGCTCCCATCCATACCGTCTCTTCCTGGTAAGGATTGTTTGAATCATAAATTTCCCTTCGTTGTAGATAGGCAGGTATCTTTTTCTATTTTTGGTGCCGCAATGATAAAATATTAAAAAAAAAACAACAAAGCACTTTATCCTTGCTTGGATTATGGGGACCCCAAACGTATATACATACTAGACTTTATGGAGTGTAATAGGTAGATTAAATAACTATATTTCTATTGTACATTACTCCCTTAAGTATATTCATTTTTAGAGAAATCCGGAACTCAAGGTCGTGTAGGAGATTGTTTTAAAATGAATTTCTTGGTGGTACGTCCAAAACCAGTTTATAGTTCTACAAACTGTTTACGGTGGACTATACTTACAAATATCGAATGATTTATGGACATTATACGTATTAAAGAGTAAATAAGATAAGTGTTTGTGTTTTTTGTGTAAAATTAGTTCTAGATTAAATTAACAGTTACTAACTTTGTTGTTATTCCACGAAGCTTCTCAAAAGAAACTTGATTTGACTGAAGTAACTTACCAGTTACTGACTCGTTACTGACGCTGCTCCGCGCGCGAGGCTCTTCTTCCGCAACAATAAAACGAGATTGTTTATTACGTCCGCACACAAGGTAAAAACGAAAACATCTGAAGCGTTAAAACAAAAGGAAAGGCTACAGTCCTCCCGAGTTAGATCGTTATATACCCTATCAATCTTCCTATCCTTGTCCACTTTGGAATATTTTTTAACTTTCTCGTATAATTTGGTATACATACTTAAGAGAAAGACATTGCAGTTTTGATGAAATATTGAACTCAAACGCTTATAACTCGCGGGCACTTTTTATTAATCTATCATTTTAAAGTTAGCGTGAAACATAGGAACGGGCTACAGTCCGCTTGGGCGAACTGTTGGATACACTATTCTTATTCCAATCCCTCATAAGTGGGCGTGACAAAAGTCTAAGTATGATTGAATTGTTAAGAACGCTCTACATATTGTGTTATATAACATTTAAAGGATTTTATCGAAAAAAAACTTTGGTTTTTCAATAAAATTGTTTTATTTAATCGTGGGCGTGTCAGTGGGCGGATTTTAAAAATTGTATCTCCCGATCAGTTTTAGGAGCCATAGATTATATATAAAAAGTTTCAGCTTTCTAGCTCAAAATTCGATTTTTTCGAAAAATTTGTTTTTTTGAGTTTGTGGGCGGATTTCAAAAATTATTATATTATTATATTTCGGGACCCCAGAGAGTATATGGTTAAAATTTTCAGCTCTCTAGGTCCAGTTTAAAGGCCTAATTTTCGCCGACAGACGGACATGGCTAGATCGACACTACTATTGATGCTGATTAAAAATTAATATACCCTTAAAATAGGGTATGCAAATATAGGAGGTACTCAATTCTTGCGAAAATGATGTCGATAACGGTATTTTACAATCAATTTTATATCTCGAAAACGGGTCAATTCGAAGAAAATTAACATACCGACCTGGAAGGAATTAGTTTATCAAATATTTTAAATATTTTTTATTGATTTTTGTATTAATATATAACAGTTTTTTGAATTTTTGAAAATCTCACTTTTCTCAAAAACGGCTCTAACGATTTGGACTAAATTTGATGTATTCAATACTTGGATTGATTTTCAAAAGATGGTTTCCTCAATTCAGGATGCAGACTGAAAAGATGAAGCTCGGAAAATGCTGCACCAACTCATCGTTATTCTAAAACGTAAAGGGTTTCCCTTGAGAAAATTGGCTAGCAATAGTCAAATTACGCTACATTCGAACCACCTCCATCGCCAGCAGAGTTTCTGAAATTCAGGAACTGACCAATCCCAATTACTGGAAATACGTCCCTTCCAAGGATAACCCAGCCGACATTGCTTCGAGAGGACTCGTCAAGTATCATCAGTTGTGGCATGGCACTGAGTTTTGCGCACTTTTGAGGAACAAGCTCATCCATCATACGAAATACCCAACACAGGCCTAGAAACTAAGCCGTCAGATTGTTCAAAGATCAAAAATGAGTTTATTGCATATGGGTACCCCTTAACAAATATGTTTTAGCTCTGGATTCATGTCAACTCCTTTGAGACTAATGTACTGTTATCTAGGTGTTCATCACTACAGCGATGTACGAGCTACAGTATATAAGCTTCGCTTCATTAACAACGCCCAGAGGAAAACAGCACGTTTGTCGGGACCACTGTCGGTCGAAGAAATCGTATCAACTCAAAGACGTTTGGTTATTATAGTCCAACACGAATTTTTCACCGACGAGATAACTCAAATTTCCAAGAACGAGACGGTGCATAAGGGAAGTAAGTTGGCAAGAGATCGCCTATCCTCGACGAAACCGGGATCCTGAGAGTTGGAGGCCGATTGGAAAATGTCGATTCACCCTATGCGCAGCGCCACCCCATAATACTCCTTTTCCAAAATGTGTTAACGACCCTTATAGTGCATGATGTTAAAATAAAATCGTTCCATGGAACAACA
Organism: Portevinia maculata; assembly: GCA_949715645.1. Classification (NCBI taxonomy): domain Eukaryota; kingdom Metazoa; phylum Arthropoda; class Insecta; order Diptera; family Syrphidae; genus Portevinia; species Portevinia maculata. Next base: position 362,511,681 of record OX454525.1, on the reverse strand, counting down.
ACTCACGATGGCAACACTCAGAATATAAAATTTTAAATTTTATCTATTATTTATAATAATTTATTTTATAGCTTATCCCATAAAATATTATTTTTTACGAGCTTATTTTACTTCAGCAACAATAATTATTGCAATTCCAAGAGCCCCTAGAGAATTTCTACCTTGAATTTTGTTTTCATCGACTAAACCAGTTTTTGTCAATAGTTGACGTTTAGTGGGCGGATTTTGAAAATCTTTGCACTTAATATAGTAACGTTTAGGGGTCTTCGATTAATATTTAGGCCCGTTTCAAACAATGAGTCAAAATTATACGATAGGGTATAAATATCAACTGGAAAACAAAACTGGCTGGTGACTTTGTATCTGAACCGTATGAAACTGATAGCAAACGAGTTACCAACGACTTATACCAACGAAATGTATAGGAAGTTTCTAGCGTGGTATGGTAGTAATTTGTGTTAGAAAGCAATTCCATTTGAGTAGGTCCGTGTTGAGGAATATAAAATCGGCATCTTGTGAAAAATTAACGAATTTTTTATATTATTCTTCAAATGAAAATAAGGAGAATACTGAGTTTTAATTAAATATCGTAACAAAAGCTCCGTGATTTATTGCGGTCTTGCGGGTGGAATATTCGATTTTTATATGATATTGGGTGGTTTTGAATGTAACCATATATATTCTCATATGGATAAACAATTTTTTTGTTTTTATAATGAACTAGCACTAAAGGGATTTTTGAATACCCTCCTAATGTAATAGCTACACAGCGCGGGCGTTAAGGAAATTAGGGTTAGAGGATAGGGAGAGATGCCGATGCACATTGGCTTTGAATGTTTGTAGATTATAATGTGTAGGAAAAATGGAGTGGAGAAGAGCATTCCACATTCGTGTTCTTGTAATTCACAGGCTTAAGGGTAAACTGATGCCCATTCCTTGCACAGCGGGTATTACGGTTGAAATGTTCTAGGGGTGGAATGCAACTGGCTATTTCATTTGAGCACTTATGGAGGAAATAACGATAAAATAATGAGAGACATTGCGACGCACGATGACTAAGAGAGCAAAGCGATCTCGCGATGTTACAGTCACCAATGAGTTTTATCGGGCGTTTTTGAATCCTGTCAAGTAGCTCCAAATAAGTTATTGGTGCACCAGACTAGATATGCGCATTGCACTCAGGTTTTGGGCGGATAAACGCCTTATAAATAGTAGCCAGATCAGAGGAAGAGAAATATTTCTTGCACCGCTTAAGGAAGCCTCTTCATTTTTCAGCGTTCTTTGTGACATCGAATATGTGGTTATCCCAACGAAAGTTGTCATTAACACACATACCAAAAATGGAAAGCCGTTCGGTTTCAACGATGCTCGTGCTATTCATGGGCAACGGCATGGTATTTTGATTTTGCTTTAATGACAGAAAACAGCATTGCGTTTTGGAAGCATTAAATTCCACTCTATTATTTAAACTCCAGTGAGTTGTGCTGTCGAGATCGGAATTCAAGAGCTTAACATACGTTGCCGTTTCAGTTCCAAACCCGAAGATGAGGAGCGTGAACAAAGAAACGAATATGAGAAGCTGAGGGTACCGTCATCGGCAAAGGAGTTGATTGGATTAGAGGTAATAGACAGGAGATTTTTTATAAAAGTGAGAAAGAGAGTCGGAGACAAAACAGAGCCTTGGGGAACTAAAGCATTTATTTGGTGAGTTACAGACTTGAAACCGTTCAAAACAACTTGAATTGAACGGTCCAAAAGATTATTTCTAATCCATTAAAGAAAGGTATCATCGATTCCAAATGCACGCATTTTCGACAAGATAGCTTGGTGCCAAACTCTGTCAAGTGCCTTTGAAATATCAAGCGCAACTTTCACCACCATGGTGAAGAGATTGGTTCAATTTTTCGGTTAGATAAGTCATCAAATCACCATTGGACCTGTTGCTGTGAAAACAAGATATATCGTGAGCAAGGCCGGTACTCACCGACTAACTTTAAACTCGTAAGTCGTATTTACCAACCCTTATTCTTATTAGTGCATATTTATGAGCACTCATAAGACGAAATCAGCTGTGTCCCTTGACATTTGAACATATATTTTCAAAATGGAAAGAAATTGTTGACCGGTTTTTGCACTGGACGGATTTTATTTTCGCTTTAAAATTAGATAGTTTCAGTCCTTACACGTATACACACAGAATTCACATTTATGACGTTCACTTTTTCAATTTTTCTTTTATTAACATGACATTCTGACATTGGGACTGTTTTTTAGTGAAATGTATCTACCGTTGCACAAAAGAACGATCCCAAGTAACATATCCAGCGGGCATGCATTTATGTTTCCAAAACTGCTGCTGTATTGTAATCATTTTATTTGCAGTATGTATCCAAAGCAGCCCATTGCTGTAGATAGTATCGACAGTGGCTGTCGATAGAATATTGATTATATATATTGTGTAAATTCGAACATTGTATTCACAGACTAAAAAAAACAGCACTATTGTCATGCTCGAGTGTTCGAAAAAGAGAGAGAAAATTAGTTTTTCGCACAATCGAGCTACCGTAGACACAAACAAAACCCTTTTATATGCTATACGCGCCGAATCAAAATCCGAGATTTCTTCAAAAAGGTATCGACATCTCATCGATTTCGTTTGACGCTTCAAGTGATTGACTTTACACTTGCTCTAAAATATAATAATAAAACACTGTGGGTATTTAATTTTCCATTGATCATTATTTTATTGCCAAAAAATAAAGCAAACTTCAAACAAATTCAAAAAAAATTTGTTTTGTATTTTCAACCATCTACGGCTTCAAAAGGCAACGATGTGACCATAGAGGCATGCTTAGAGGGGTTCAGAAATAGGGCTCACACCTCCCCCAAAATGTTACAAAAAACGGAAATTACCCCGGCTCATTTTAAAAGAGTTCAAAAACTCCCATTAACCAAACTTAAACTACAAAAAAAGTTTTCGAAACGGCCCTGGGTGGAAATGTATGATTGTATCGCAGGGTTTGTTTGTCTTAACAATACGATTGTAGATTTTGAGTTGATCCTCATCTTTCAAAAGTAAGAGATCTTCCACATGACTGGGAAATCTTCCGATTTCAATGTACTCGTAGATTTCGAGTGATTTCGAAAAATCTCGAATTTCGATTGGGTGCGAATAGCCTATTTGTGCTTGGTGAATACGTAGCAAACATTCGAAACTAAGACTATCTTAGTTTCAAAATCGATCTATGAGTATTCGGCGAATACCTACCTAAGATGAAATGAGACATTATTATTTATACTCGATGTATGCACATTTTTCTCGATGCCTAAAAGGAGAATTTCCAAAATAAAGGCTTAAACCCGTCCTTAATAAAAAAGAAGAAAATACAGATCAGAGGTAAAAAAAGGACTGTCCTCTTAAATAAAGGACGGATTTTCAGCCACATTATATATGTTCAGTTTCATCTTCCTATCGTGTTCTTAATATTTTGCTAATTTCAAAATTCAGTTGAGCGATGAACGCATAGATTTAATCCTTCCAACACTATTAAATTATCTCGAACTGAATCCAGTTCGTTCATTTATTTAAATAAATTATCAGGTTCCAATTTGAAAATATTTATCTGAACATTTAAAGCTATCTAAAAAAATCTTGAATTAAATTTTCTGCAAATTGCAATCTAAAATATATCTACACATTTCGCATACATACTCTTACATACAATACCAACATTCAAACATGCTTGCACTTAATTTGAAATTTATGCAAAAGCTGTACAATTTTATATCCGTGTCTGTGTATTAAAGTATAGAAAATTTCATTTTACAAACTCAGCTATTGCAACCACTTTCGAAATTCAACAGCTCATGATGCACTCGAGTTAACATAAAATAATCATTACCATGAGAGTGTACTAGTACATTATTTTGCCACCATCCCTATCGCTATCACTACGACAGATGTGGAAAGATGTTGCACTGAAAGAAGCATAACAGCACCGAGTACAAGACACAATAACACATCGCATAAAGATGGAATCATAGTAATAATAATAAAAATAACAATAAAAGTTGTTCACCCCATTCGTCGTTGAGTTGGATTTGTTTTATATGAATGCACATACATTTCAACTACTCGTGTATTGTTAAACGAAAACAGTTAACCACTATAAGGGTTATTGTCTATATTTAAAATGCGTGCACACTTCTTAAAAATATTTTAAGGTCATGTAAAAATTTTTTTTAAAAAACATGCTATTGTAGTTTTGTTTTTAATTGTAAAAAGTTTTGCCGCTGCACCTGGTTGCCATCTAAGTCTTGTGACTTTTAATCAACTTCTAGTGTCTAATGACTAAGTGAAGTTTTGTACTTAAAAAATTCAAATCTGATTTGCATTGCTTAGAAGTAAAAAATTGTTAGAAATTATTCACGATAACCTCGAATGTTATGTCTATAGTGAAACCGAATGTAGTATCGATAGGGGTCAGTTGTAGATGTAGATCAGGGCCCTATTTCATAAACATTGACAGGTGACAGGTGACAATTTGTAAATGACAACTTGACAATTGTCTAAATTCTGTCCCATAATAAAATTGACAATTTTGTAGAATTGTCGGAGATTTTGCGACAATTGTCAAGATTTGGGATCATAAAAAAATTGTCATGATAATGAATTGTCAGGGATTTTTTGAAAATTGTCACAAATTTCCCGACAAATTTGTAGTGCCAATTTTTGTATGGAACAGATAAAAAAGTACAAATTACAATTTTGTCAGTATGTACCTACATAATTGACAATTGTGACGGGCAATTGAGTCTCGGTAGTGAAATGACAATTTCGCTAAAAAAATTCTAATATTATGTTTTCAAGCGAAAGTGATAATGAATTTGATGTGCAATTTCGCGAAGTACGCCGTCCTCGAATTTTTAAAGAAATAATTAACAATGATTTTGCTGCATTAAGTGATTTTCAATTTAATGAAACATTTAGCGCCTGCAAAAGTACAGCGGAATATATTTTGTTAAAAATCGGTCGACACCTCCAGCATCCCACAAAAAGAAATCATGCCATTGATGCTAAGAGCCAAGTCTTATGTGCATTACACTGGCTTGGAAGTGGAGCTCAGTACCATGTAGTTAGTGATGGACAGGGTGTTTCAAAAAGTTCAATTCAACGTTGCGTCAAAAGATTTTGCAATCTGACGGCCTTCCGAAAATATAACATCTATCGCCAATGCTGTTCCTGCTAAAGTTGTTGTTGTCGCTGATGGTGCTGTTGACGCTGTGACTAATCATGCTCCTATACAGGAGGTAGTTGTTGTTCCCAATGATAAAATACGTGTTGCCAATATTGATGCTGCTTCTACGATAAGCACTGAGAACGATGGTTTTCCTCTAAATAAAAACACAAAAAATCATCGATCAAACAAGATATTGTTCGGGACTGCTGCTATTGTAGATGGTGAATTCACATTGCAATCCGTTCCACGCCTACGATTTCTACATATTTCCCGTTTGAATAGCAATGTTTCGGCGGAAAATGTAATTGATTATGCTGCATTCAAGCTCAACATCTGTAAAAATACTTTGCGCTGTTCGAAACTTATTAAAAAAGATACAGATTCTTCTTCGCTCCGCTTTGTCAACTTTAAACTAGGGGTTCCTGTAAGCCATTTCGATGCCACTTTAGAAGCTTCAATATGGCCTGAACATGTTCAAATAAAAAAATTCGTAAATTTTCCAAAAAAGGAACACAGCTTCATGATAAAATGATTAATTCCAGGAGAGATATGTCTGAAATTCGAGTATATTTCCAAAATGCTGGAGGTTTGCGAACAAAAACAAATCAGCTATTCTTATCTTCATCACTGCATGAATTCGATGTTATTGTTATTGTTGAAACATGGCTAAATTCACATTTTTTGTCATCAGAGCTTTTTGATTCGTCTTATATTGTATATCGTAAAGATCGTGCGTCTACAACTGGATGGGATCGAGGCGGTGGTGTACTTATCACTGTACGAACATCTTTAAACAGCACTCAGAGAAGTTTATTTAATGATGCAGATGAAATTGAACAACTTTGTGTTAGTGTTTGTCCCAAAGATTCTGCTGAATTTCAAGAACTATTTTTTGTTGTAAGTTACATTCGCCCTACTAGCAGTATTGATTTGTATAACAAACATATTAATAATGCCCAAACAATTGTGAATGAATTAAAAACTAACCAGTTTCCTTGTATCCTTGGAGATTTTAACATCGGTGATATTGACTGGTGTTATATTGAAGATGATCAAATTTTATTTCCTTTTGATGTAAATAAAGATACAGAAATGTTAGTTGTTGACTCATTCTCTGCTATGGGTCTTTTTCAAATCAATAATATCAAAAATGATTTACATAGAATTCTCGATTTAATATTTATAAATAATGACATAAAATACTTTTTAAAAATATCTGATTTTCCACTTTTAAAAAATTCTATTCATCATAAAGCTATTTGTTTATCTTTTGAATTTTATAATTTTTCCATTGTATCATCGAGTAAAGATGATTTTTTAATGTATAATTATGCAAAAGCAGATTTCATCTCATTGAATAATTTTTATAGCTCATTTGGCTGGGAGGACTTATTGAAGGATGTGTCCTTGGAACATATGTATTCTCGTTTTAAAGGTATTTTATTCGATGGTATGGAGCGTTTTATTCCTACCACAAAAAGAAAAATTAATTTCAAATTTCCGTGGTTTAATAAAAGGATAAAAAATTTGGTAAATGCCAAAAATAAGGCCTTTAAACGTTATAAATCTAAAAATAACACCGATGACTACGTAATATTTCGTCAGTTACGAAAAGAGTTCGACTTTTTAAACAAATTTTTATACAGGCAATACGTTATTAAGACAGAATCAAACATTAAAAGAAGTTCTAAATCTTTTTGGATATTCCTTAATTCTAAAAGGAAAGTTTCGTCATTCCCGCAATGTATGGAATACAATGACAAAATATCTAATGATTTAGAGTCATCTTGTAACTTCTTTGCGGAGTTCTTCCAAACATCCTACAACAGTGATGCAATTTCTAACATTAATGAACACTATCGTTGCATAAATCCCATCACTGATTTTTGCCTAAGTTGTTTTTCTGAAGAAGAGATTCTGGTAAGTTTGAAAGATATTGATGTTACCAAAAAAGCTGGGTATGATAAAATTTCTCCGTTGTTGTTATCGAAATGTGCAACTTCCTTGAGCTATGTGATCACTTGCATTTTCAATAAATCCCTAGAAGATGGTGTTTTTCTGGATGAATGGAAGATTTCTTTTGTTGATCCAATCTTTAAAAATGGACTTAAACATTTAGTCAAAAATTACAGACCCATCTCTAAGCTTTCCGCCATTCCTAAATTGCTTGAAAAAATTATAACCCAAAAGCTTTATTTCTCGTTAAAAGAAACTTTATCCCAGTACCAACACGGGTTTTTGAAGGGTAGATCAACTGGCACTAATTTAAGTCTTTTCACAAATTTTTGCTGCAACCAAATGGAATCGGGCAAACAAGTTGATGTTCTTTACACAGATTTTGTTAAAGCTTTCGATCGTGTACATCACGGTCTTATTATACAGAAATTAGATAGATTGGGTTTCAATTCATCCTTTATTAAGTGGCTGAGATCTTATTTAACTGGAAGGAAACAAATAGTAAAGATTGAAAATTGTAAATCCAATCTAATAGAAGTTAAGTCGGGTCTTCCACAAGGAAGTCATCTAGGTCCACTTCTATTCATCATCTTCACAAATGATTTGCCTTCTGTTATGAAATACTGCAGTTGTTTAATGTATGCCGACGATGTCAAAGTGTTTTTTCCGGTTTCTTTGTCTCAGGACTGTTTTTTCATGCAGGAAGACATAAACAATTTCTTGGAATGGTGTAATTTTAACCATCTTGAGTTGAATAATTCAAAATGCAAAATTTTAAGTGTGACTAGGTCTGCGTCTATCGTTAAATTTGATTATTGTTTTAATGATTTTAAACTTCTTAGAGTTGATTGTATCAAAGATCTTGGAGTCTATATCGATTCAAAAATGGATTTCAGGTCACACATTGACTACATCGTCTCTAAGGGTAACTCATTACTAGGTTTTTTAAAAAGAAATTCACAAGATTTCCAGGATGCATATACGCTAAAAACATTATTCTTGTCTCTTGTTGTTCCAGTGTTGGAATATGGTTGTGTTGTTTGGTCACCATATTATGAAATTGGAACAATGAGGATAGAAAGAATTCAAAAGCGGTTTACGAGGTATGCATTAAGAAAATTAAATTGGGTTGGTTCTATGCCTGACTATAATTCGAGATGTTCTCTCATCGATATGAAAACGCTGAAATGTCGTAGGCAAATTCAATGCGTTATGTTCGTAAAAGATATTTTGGACTATAGAATCACATCTATCGACCTTGTTTCTTTAATTCCTTTTCATGTGCCAAGATTGTTTCGTAATAGTAACGTTTATTTTTATGTTCCTCATCATAGGACAAACTACGGTTTGAATGAACCAATTACGCGTTCCTTAAAGTTATTCAATGAAATGTGCAATGATATTGATGTTTCAATAAATAGAGATGTTTTCAAAAAAAAACTATTAGTAAATTGTATATAACTATTGTAGTATTTATTAATTTATTAATTTATTATTTTTAATGTATTTTAACTTTGTTTTTTTTTTTTTTTTTTGTAATCAGCAGATCTTGAATCAATTGATGAAATAAATAAATAAATATATCTACCTCAACGCTTTAGACATTTTGCGAATTTAGCTTGTGTTGCTGTCATTCTTGATGGCTCTTGAATAAGAATTGATGCACCGACTGAAAATGAGTCAGCATTTGTTGACAGAAATGGTGACCACTCAATTAATGTCATGTTGTGAGTTTAGAGTTTTTTTTATGTTTCTATCTCTTGTCTACGTAACAAAAAAATTGCCAAAATATGACAATGACAAAATTGTCACGACAAATATGTCTGACAGTGACAAAATTGTCACGACAAAATTGTCGTTGTATTTAATTGACAAATATGTCACCTGTCAATACGTTATGCAATGAAAACCTGTCAGATAAAAGCGACAAATTTGTAGAATTGTCAGTTGTCAATGTTTATGAAATAGGGCCCAGGACTGCCCTGAATAATACGAAGGTGTCCATGGTCCATCATAGTTTGGTCTCCAGGGATCACGGAGGGCCCATATTGATGCCTGTCGATACTCTATCCATATTCCTATCACACAAAGTGGTCGTGGCATTGGATGAGATTTTCGTTCCAGTTTTGGTTTTCTAATAAAATTACCAACATTTAAAAATTCGTTCAAAACGTCTCAAAAGTGGGGTGGCAAAAAACTTTGTTTAAACGAGTTGTTATAAAGAACAATGCCTACATATTTTGTTTTAACTGTTTTTTAAGGAATGTATTGAGAAAACCAAGTTTTTGCGAAACACTTACCCAAAAAGTTGGCGTGATAAAAAACGTTGTATGTGTGAGTTCATATAAAAAAGACTTTGTCTACATACTATGAGAAGAACTCATTTCTTCAACTGTTTCTATAAAACGGTTTGTTATTTTAGTAGTTGGCGTGTCAAAGTGCGTAATTGAAAAATCTTTACACTTGATCTTTTCGAGTATACTTTCTGAATTTTAGCTTTCTAGCCCTAATAATTTAAAGGCCAGTTTTGAGGCGGTGACAGACGCACGCACGTAGATATAACTTTCGATGATGATCACAAATGAAGTAACTTTTAGGGGTCTACTACCAATATTTCGGCCTGTTTAACACTGTTTTTGGAAAACAATAATCTACTGAGTAAGGAGCAGTCCGGGTTCCGAAGAGATCATTCCTGTGAGACGGCGAAAAACTGGTTGATCGTGAAGTGGAAGGGAGAGTTAGAAAAAAAAACATGAAATTATCTCGGCATTTCTTGATTTCAAACGTGCCTTCGATACCATTAATATAGCTTATGCGGCTTAAGAGTTATCTAACAGAGAGCAAACAAATAGTTAAATTTAATGATCATTACTCTGAAGCGAAGAAACCAATTTGGGTGTACCCCAAGGCTCGGTGCTGGACACTCTTCTTTCCTTGGTATACATAAATGAAATCAAATATGTGATAAAATACAGCCAGATTATGCTGTTCGCAGAAGACACGTTATTGTATATAATATGTAGTAATCCTGAGGATTGTACGAGGCTCTTACAAGAGGATATAAACTCGATTGAAAAGTGGTTAATGCAAAATAAATTAAAGTTGAATGTAAGCAAAAAAAAGAGCTTTGATTGTACTCTTAGAAGTCAAATTCATAATTTGTTCACTCTATGTTTAATTAAAATATATAGTATCATAATAAAGCCTTTCTTCTAAATGCAAAATAGGGCCATGAGAGTCATTCTTAGGTACCGTAGATTCACACTAAACTAGATGAACAGGACAGCAACTCAAAATAGTTTAGTGTTTAAAGGCTTCCAGAAGTTCAAACAACTACCGCGCGATATAAAAGCTGAAACCCTTTTAAACAGATTTAGAGCTAGCTGCAGTCGATACATATTAAGTTGCACATAACATTTTTTTTTTGTCGGGGTGCGAGACTTTCTATACTGGAGCACTCAAACTCAATACTGGTCCATTGTACTACCAGGCAGACACACCACATTTTACTGTGAGAATTTACTCGTTTTCCTAAGAAAAATGAGAAGGCGCTTCAATGATAAGGAGTTTAGGTTTACAGCACTCACCATATCCGCACCAAATACCTGCCACCTGATACGAGCAAAAGCAGGACAATCACAGAGGAAATGTTTCGCAGTGTTGTCGCTTTCTCCACAGGCTTCGCAGTTGGTGTTATCGCTTAGGCCTAGCACCTTAAGGTGTTTGGCAAAAGCGTAGTGTCCCGTAAGAACGCCAGTAGTCTATCTGCAGCCTTTTCTGTTGAGAGACAACAAGAATGCCGCGGATTTCCTACAGACGTCGGGGAGAATTTGTTTGCCTGTCCCTGGAGAGTCATGCCAACGGCGATTGTTTTCATATGAAACCCAACCGTCAATGGAAGCCCTGACCGAGGACGCAACCAGACAAATCGCTGGTTCAGATTCTGAGAAATCCCCCTCTGAGCACTGTCCAGCAAGTTCATCGGAGATCTCATTTCCCGTGATCCCGTTATGACCCGGGACCCAGACAAGTCTAAGTGAATTCAGACAAGATCTTGCATTCACGGACTATTTTGGAGGTGGTTAAGGGGTTAAGCAAGGCCTTAAGCACAGCCTGACTGTCGCTACAGACGCAGCTACTTCGCCCCCTCCACCTGTTCCTCGAAACATAGTCCATGGCCATTAGCATAGCATAAGTCTCCGTTTGGAAGACTGACGCATGTTTGCCTAACGAGAAGAAAAGCCTAATGTTGTCGCACTCCATAAAAACACCAGCACCAGATCCTTGATCGGTTTTGGAGCCATTCGTGAAGATTCGACTGCACATAGAATATTGTCAAAAAGCACGACCGAGGCGGCCAAGCGACTGGACCATTTCGTGAGATAACACGGTTTCCAAACTTGGTTTCCAATAAATTGATTGTGGCATTCGCTGTGTGGCTTGTGGCGCCATCCTGTTGGAAGCACTTCTTTGTCTCACTGGCACGGGAACATTTTGTACTGTGCTTGTGGATTTAAATTTTTCCACTAGACGCTCAATTGTTGATCTGCTAGGAAGATTATGACGACCATAAATTGGACGTAGCGCTCTTAACGTTGAGGCCACTGACTCCGAATTTCGGTAGTAAATTTTTTAATAATTTCGACTCATGGTTGGATCGTATATCTTTCCATCATGAAATGGCAAACCTTACTGAAGAGAAATGTCAAAAGAGCGGCAAGAAATTCGGCGTCGTTTGCTGTCCCTGTCGCTCTACTTTTGTAGCGTCTCTGTTGAAAAACCCTTTACTATGAGTCAAAGTTATTATGGACAATTTTTAATGTTCAGTAATTATATTGAATAAGTTCACTCCTTTTATATGATGCAATCTTCTTGTGTAAGTATAGTTAATGAATATATAATTACAATTTTAGTGCTCTTGAACATATAAAGAGGTTTTTCTTCGAAAACTTTATTTAATAACTACGAGCTAATCAGACATTTCCTAATACACACCCTGAATATTGAAGCGAAAAAATGGAAACAATAATTTTTAAAGTGCGCGTTGTTCAGTGTACCTGTGGAGGCTGAAGCTATAAAATTTCTTTAGCGGAAAGTAACGAGATCAACGCAAGCAACTTCCGTTTGCTGTACGAAGGAACACTCTACTTACTTTCCGGAGTTTAACAGAAATTTGGGGCATAAAAGGAAGGAAGCCTCTGTAAGATTTACCCGGCAAGCGAAAAGTTTGTACGAAAAACCAAATATGAAAAATATCCCCAGGGATACTCATACATTAACTTTATTTGTTGGGTGTTTAGTGGAAGCTGCATATATTCGAACATCTGTACATGTATGAATGCAAATATATTTATCTTGATGGCGGTGTCGGAATTTATGCTAATGCAACCATTTTTAACTTTCAAGTGAATCTATCTCCAACACCCATACGGCACACCTGAGTGCGAGAATAACCACGCCACGTTTTCTTCAGCTCCAGCTGTTATGCTGACGATGCCGGTGCCGGTGTTTTCTTTTCTCAGCAAGAATGCATCAGCGGCAACGGGGATTATGCAAATAAAATTATGTACTAGTTTCTGCCACACTTGGGCTTGGTGGTGCACATGATTTTCAATTCAAATGCAACTTTGCAGTGTACTTTATAAATCGGATGAATATCGGAGTGGGTGGTTTTTCAATAAGGAACGAATATTTTTAACCGCAGAAATATGATACCGATTCCCTTTTGATTGTTGATTTTCCTTTTATTTTTGAGAGCTCTTTTCCTGTCGGAGTACTAAACTACTTAAAGAAATCAGGTTTCACAGTAATTTACATTGTATGCAAATAAGTTCAGTTTTTCTGCTAATTCTGTGTTGGTTTAAGACTCTTATATCATCTCCAAGGCTGAAGTAGGCTAATAGGACAGAAAGAACAAAGTTCTTGACAACGTTTTAATGTAGGAAATGCATACAACAATAATGTATATTGTGGTATAGTTGTCAAGGTTGTGGTAAAAATTTAATAAGGATGCTTTTCTTTTCTCAAATATGTACATCTTTGTTTACCACCAACGCTCTTTCCAGTACTCGGACTTCCAAACGAGCTTGGGGCTTATTTTGAATAACTTATAGTCCTTCTGCTATTTCTTCTACTTAAATGGCGATATTATGAACTGGATTTCGGCATCATGACCCTCACACTCTACTGCATCAGTACTCTGGTCGCCCTATTAGTTTCGCCAGTGGCACCACAAATAATATCAGCAGGCTTCTCGGTATTGGATTTCGTCGTCACGATTGAGCCAGAAGCTTTTAGCACCCCTTCTCTCGATTTCGCCGGCCCGTGCGCGAGCATGCTCCTGTTATTGATTTTTTATTTGTTCTTTTTAAGATGTTAGGGTTTGTTCAGACCGAAAGAAACATTTCATAGCTTCCCAAAAAAGTTTCCGAAATCCTTCCCATTTGCTTTAGAAAACATTACAGAAATGTTTCTAAAATGTTTTCTTTTAGGTGAAAACCGATGAACCATTTTGAAATGTTGCTGAAATTATAATTTTCTTATTAATTTGTCCACTTGATTTTTATGGACACAAAAGAAGCAGGATTTAAAGCGTCATAGCTTACTGCCTGGGAGGACGAAGAAATGATGCACTTCTGGGAATTATTTCGTTTAATTCCTCAGAAATATCGCTCGTGTTGGTTTCTTGGATTTCAATTCTGCATCATCAAATCTTTGAATATTGACGAGTTTTTATGGAATCGAACCACAGATGTGAAAACAATTCTCAATCGACAACATGCGATATTTTGGCATCTTTGATGATGAGCCCTAAGCTGTGCTGGTAAATATATTGAGTAGGCTTCAAAAGCTGTTTTGCCCATCGTTTATTAGCCGGCGATTTAATAAATATTTCTTTAACTCCGCTCTTATTGCCTTTTTCATTGCTTTTGACGAAGAGTAAAGAACTCTTTCGGGTGATTTTCCAGCAAAATGGAAAAATCTGCTGAGAGTTTGTATAAAATAAGTGCAAGTTCTGTTGCACAGGTATTCCGTGCGGTCCCATTTCCATTTCGTAATCCAGGTTACGATGAGCACGTTGAATTGCTCCTGGTCGAAACTTTATGTTTCTCATTGGTTTTTGCAACGGCGCAATTATTTGTCGTTGCATTTGTCCGTGACCCAGAGTTTAATTTTTTGAAAATATAATAAAACGTTTGCATGAAATATCACTTGAAAAATATCATTAATTTTGTTGGTATTGTGGCTAGTGAACCATCCTCTTTCAATAATGGGGTTAAGTAAGCGGAACTGAAAATGTTTTTATTTTATCTCCAAAAAGGACGTGTTAAATCGTGACAGTCAATACTCTTATTATATTATATTCTCTCATTGTAACTCGACTTTGCAGCTGTAGCTTGCTTGCATTCCGTGTTGAATCAGGGTTCACGATTTTCTAAACTTTTCTCCGATTTTGGAATGCTGAATTCCATGCCCAAATATTACGCAGTCTTACATACCTATTTATTTTGTTAAATATAAATATCTTACTTTTTTCAAGTAAACAATTCTATACATGCCCCTAAATTACATTAATTTTAATTTATAACAATGTAAAAAGAATGTTTGTTGGAAGACCGCACAAAAAAATAGCAATTCCACAGACTAGGATACCTAATTGAATTTCATTTTAAACATCTCTTTACACAACTGCAACCACAATTAAATACATTTTTTTGTTTCTCCCACCATCCAATCCAAAACAGACAAATTGGTAAAGTTGTATAGGAGTTTATAGGAAACATGAATAATTGCTTAATACGTTGAATTATTATAGGTTTCTTAACATCTTTTATTGACTACGTATGACTATAGAAAATACTTTACTTAATTGCGCAGTTAAACAAGTTAACATTGTTGTTGGTAAGCAAAACCATGTAAGTCCCCAAAGAGGCACTTAATATTGGTTTCAATTCTGTTAAATTTTTTCTTATATAAGGACAGATTCGAAACTAGTGTAAATCAGAAGTTTTTGCGTTCTCAAGCAGTTCAATATAAAGTACTCGTATAATAGGGAAACAAAAAGTACGACAATGCGGTGCATCATTTTATTCACCGTGCTTTGTTTGATTGCATTAGGGTGTGCATACCCAAGAGCAGAGGACTACTTACCGGAGGGCGAAGCAGAAGAACTATTAGGCTTTGCCGATGCTGGAGCGGCACATGAAAATGAATCCGAACGTCAAGCACGCCATTGGGGTGGTGGCGGAAGGGGTGGCTGGGGCGGCGGTGGAGGAGGAGGTTGGGGTGGTGGTGGTGGTGGTGGTGGAAGAGGAGGTTGGGGCGGCGGAAAAGGAGGTTGGGGTGGAGGCGGATGGGGAAAATAAGTTCAACTTACAAATTAGGTAACCTTATATATTATTATCAAACGATTGCTAAATAAAATTGTGAAAAACTCAACTTAAGTGTTTATGATTTGTACTACTGAGTCTATGACGTATTTCAGTGCAAAACGTAGGCAATCGGAATAAAATGCTATCTAATTGGTTGCTTGTGATATAAGCATTGGGGTAAATGAAACCGACCGGCCAGCCATAGTTATTTGTATGCTTATGTTTAAGAAAAAAGCTTAAACTACATTTTTCAATGGCAACACAATCAAAAACAATCAAAATTAAATTAAACCCTTTATGATTACATACTATGATGGGTATATTCTTGAAGTTGTCAGACTTTATGCATCAATTGAATCTGATGCAATTTTGATGAAAAATTTCCTTAGGGACGAATATAGGACAATGGACTGAGGCTTTAGAGATGCTATTTCAAACTTAGAAGTAATCGGTTGTAATTCACATATGCCTGAATCTAATCTGGAAAGCGACTAATCTAATTATAAGCAATTAAACGGAAAAATAACGCTCCTGTCAAAAACGCCCCCAAAAAGGGTGTGTAGGAACAAACTATATTGACGAATTGTTAACTGCGATTTTAATTACGCACTTTGCGAAGAATCTGACACTCATTTTCATGAATGTGTTCGATTTAACTGGTCTTGATAAATTGTGGGCGTGTCAGTACGCGGATTTAAGAAAATCTTTACTTGATGGCGTTCGGCCCTTAGAGAGTATATGGCCAAAATAACAGGACGGACGGACGGAAAGACATTGCAAGATCCACATAACTTTCAATGCTGATCCCAAATATAGTTACTTTAAGGGGTCAACGATCACTTTTAAAATATTCAGAGAACTTTAATTATTCGTCAAATATTATTGAAAAATAACACAGTAAATGAAAGCAAATATTATGTAAGTTATAAATGTGTCTTTTCTAACTACCAAAGAGTCTACATGTTAAGCAATAATGTTTCTGAGTCCAAGGCCTTTGATTATTATTATTTATGCTTTCACTATAGTTGTTGAAATGGCTTCTGATAGTACATATCCAATGATCAATTATTTGATGCTAAAATCAAATCGCAGGTACTATCACGGCTAATAATACAGATTGCCAGTTTATTAGTTCTTCTTGTGGGCGCAGTGGCGCAGAGGTTAGTGTGTCTCAGGTTCAAATCCCGCTGGGGCCAAGTGATACATAAAAGGTTTTTTTCCACTGTCCCACCTCTTGCGAACGTCTGACAAACATCCAAGAGTATCAATTGTCATGAGATGCTTCTCAAATTTGCCAGTTTATTAGTTCTTCTTGTGGGCGCAGTGGCGCACAGGTTAGTGTGTCTCAGGTTCAAATCCCGCTGGGGCCAAGTGATACCTAAAATGTTTTTTCCACTGTCCCACCTCTTGCGAACGTCTGACAAACATCCAAGAGTATCAATTGTCATGAGATGCTTCTCAAATTTGCCGTTCGGTTTCGGCTTAAAGTTGTAGGTCCCTTCCGATTCGTACAAGCAAATGGTTGGAGAAGCTAGGTTTTAGGCGCTGTATATGCCTAATATTTATTTATTTAAGTTTATTATTTCTCACAGTCATCGTGTAAAAAGTGAACCATTTCGGATGCCTGCTGAATTGAATTTTGGCTGGCATGCATCCACGGCTTCTCAAATGAGTACCAAAAATGGTTAATGATCGGTACTTTAAAATTTTACAAAAACTTTTTCGTTCATAGTACATACCTACCTACAGTCCTACATGTTTCCCATGTTGGAAGGCAATCTGTATTATTATCTATGGTGCTACCTTATATCGTATATCTGGTGAACATTATGAGAACATGTTTTGGCATTTGTTTGACAGACACCAGCCAGGGATTGCAAAAGTTAAGACTCCGCTGTCCAATTTGTATAAGTTGGACCTATAATTTAATATTAATAGTTCATGTCATCAAGTTTCGTGTTTTTATTTTCTGCATTTTGAAGTTGTCAAATCGAACAAACCTTTTAAAAAGCCCCACATATCATAAAGCACTCTGACTTATAAAACAATTTGAATAAAAGCAGCTGTAAACATTTTTTCAAACACTAACGACAACGATGGACCGAAGAACGAATATATCAAAACTTAAGGAAAGGCTACAGTCCGCTGAGGTGAACTGTTGGAAACCCTTTCCCACCTACGGAAAAGTGGGCATGGCAAACAACTTAGTAAGAAAGATTTTGTCTACATACATAACGAAGAACATTAGACTTTAATTTCTATTGATTTCTTCGATAAAGTGTTGTTTTTTTGATTTTAGGAAAAATTGCACTCGATTATTTCCCCTTGAGAGTATATGTTTCAAATTTCAGCTTCCTAGCTCAAAATTTAGGGCTTCCAAATTGGTGACGGACGTACGGACGGACATGGATAGATCAACATAACTTTCGATGCTGATCACAAAAAATATAGTAACTTTTAGAGGTCTACGAGCAATATTAAGGTATGTTACAAACTATGAGTCAAAAGTAATATGCGCATAGAAAAGGGAATAAAAAGGAGAACTGAATAGACACGGATTAAAATAAAATCACTCAATTTATGTTCAAATACATTTTAATGAAAAAAAGTATATATATGTCCGACATAGGTATTTTTTTCTAAATCTCTATTCTAATTATGGCAACTTCAATTTCAATATAGGCAGTACCTAACTACCTACCTACCTGACTTAACTCATAGATACCTACGAGTAACTTCATTCAAGTAAACAATTCTATACATATTCTATACAATGTAAAAAGAATGTTGGGTGGAAGACCGGACACAATAATAGCAATACCACAGACTAGGATACCTAATTGAACTTCGTTTTCAACATCTGTTTCACAATTGCAACCGCAATGAATTTTTGTTCTCCCAAAGTACCCTTTAAGAAAGTTTACGAAGTCAATCCAAAACACCCAAATTGGTAGAGGTAGAGGTGTATAGGAGTTATACTTACAAGTATATGCGCAAGTCCTTATATCTTTCACTCGGTTGAATCTGACAACAAAAGTATCACAAGATGAAAACTTTCTTCACTAAGTGAGCGGAATACGACAATGGCATGTTATAAAACTTATTGTGATATAACATCGGAGATATTTTCATGGAATATGTGCACTATAATGCACGAAGATGAATACTTAAACAATATGTGCACTATAATGCACGAAGATGAATACTTAAACAAGAAAATAATGCCACAGTTACCAAGAACGAATTGTTTCATTTACATGTTTAACGAAAAGAATGGAGAAAAAAAGGAAAAGACGATTATACATTGTTTAACATAGGTTAGGGTGTTTGAGCCTTTTAAAAAATGCGTTAATTTAGGATACAGTGTTTTCTTGTCAAAGTTATTGCAAGAATGCATGCAGCAACTTTGTTGAATAAGTATGCGATATTTTCTTGTCAAGTAGAACTTTTTATGGAATATAAAGGGTGATTCAATTTTAAGGGCCGATGTTGATTTTGAATAAAACACAAATTATTTAGGAAATTATTGTCATATCTTTTAATTATGATAATATTGGTATGGTTCAATTATGTATGGAACAAAATATCGGGTAAATGGCCGCCGCGACCTCGGCGGCACACCTCCATCCGATGGTCCAAATTTTCGATGACGATTGAGGTTCTATGCCGTTAATGTGCCGAATTATCTCATCCTTAAGCTCTTGAATTGTTGCTGGCTTATCGACGTACACCTTTTCTTTTAAATAACCCCAAAGAAAGAAGTCCAACGGTGTCAAATCACATGATCTTGGCGGCCAATTGACATCGCCACCACGTGAGATAGCACGGCCATTGAATTTGTCGCGCAAAAGATCCATTGTTTCGTTAGCTGTGTGGCAAGTGGCACCGTCCTGTTGAAACCACATATCGTCCACATCCATATCTTCCAATTCGGGCCATAAAAAGTTCGTTATCATCTCACGATAGCGAACACCATTCACAGTAACTGCCTGACCGTCCTCTTTTTGGAAAAAATACGACCCGATGATGCCGCCAGCCCATAAACCGCACCAAACAGCCACTCTTTGTGTGTGCATTGGATTTTCGACAATCACTCTTGGATTATCATTCGCCCAATTTTGATGAAAAATTTCCTTAGGGACGAATATAGGACAATGGACTGAGGCTTTAGAGATGCTATTTCAAACTTAGAAGTAATCGGTTGTAATTCACATATGCCTGAATCTAATCTGGAAAGCGACTAATCTAATTATAAGCAATTAAACGGAAAAATAACGCTCCTGTCAAAAACGCCCCCAAAAAGGGTGTGTAGGAACAAACTATATTGACGAATTGTTAACTGCGATTTTAATTACGCACTTTGCGAAGAATCTGACACTCATTTTCATGAATGTGTTCGATTTAACTGGTCTTGATAAATTGTGGGCGTGTCAGTACGCGGATTTAAGAAAATCTTTACTTGATGGCGTTCGGCCCTTAGAGAGTATATGGCCAAAATAACAGGACGGACGGACGGAAAGACATTGCAAGATCCACATAACTTTCAATGCTGATCCCAAATATAGTTACTTTAAGGGGTC
Source organism: Portevinia maculata (assembly GCA_949715645.1). NCBI lineage: Eukaryota > Metazoa > Arthropoda > Insecta > Diptera > Syrphidae > Portevinia > Portevinia maculata. The sequence goes on along the minus strand of OX454525.1, from coordinate 362,491,533 downwards.
AACGATCACTTTTAAAATATTCAGAGAACTTTAATTATTCGTCAAATATTATTGAAAAATAACACAGTAAATGAAAGCAAATATTATGTAAGTTATAAATGTGTCTTTTCTAACTACCAAAGAGTCTACATGTTAAGCAATAATGTTTCTGAGTCCAAGGCCTTTGATTATTATTATTTATGCTTTCACTATAGTTGTTGAAATGGCTTCTGATAGTACATATCCAATGATCAATTATTTGATGCTAAAATCAAATCGCAGGTACTATCACGGCTAATAATACAGATTGCCAGTTTATTAGTTCTTCTTGTGGGCGCAGTGGCGCAGAGGTTAGTGTGTCTCAGGTTCAAATCCCGCTGGGGCCAAGTGATACATAAAAGGTTTTTTTCCACTGTCCCACCTCTTGCGAACGTCTGACAAACATCCAAGAGTATCAATTGTCATGAGATGCTTCTCAAATTTGCCAGTTTATTAGTTCTTCTTGTGGGCGCAGTGGCGCACAGGTTAGTGTGTCTCAGGTTCAAATCCCGCTGGGGCCAAGTGATACCTAAAATGTTTTTTCCACTGTCCCACCTCTTGCGAACGTCTGACAAACATCCAAGAGTATCAATTGTCATGAGATGCTTCTCAAATTTGCCGTTCGGTTTCGGCTTAAAGTTGTAGGTCCCTTCCGATTCGTACAAGCAAATGGTTGGAGAAGCTAGGTTTTAGGCGCTGTATATGCCTAATATTTATTTATTTAAGTTTATTATTTCTCACAGTCATCGTGTAAAAAGTGAACCATTTCGGATGCCTGCTGAATTGAATTTTGGCTGGCATGCATCCACGGCTTCTCAAATGAGTACCAAAAATGGTTAATGATCGGTACTTTAAAATTTTACAAAAACTTTTTCGTTCATAGTACATACCTACCTACAGTCCTACATGTTTCCCATGTTGGAAGGCAATCTGTATTATTATCTATGGTGCTACCTTATATCGTATATCTGGTGAACATTATGAGAACATGTTTTGGCATTTGTTTGACAGACACCAGCCAGGGATTGCAAAAGTTAAGACTCCGCTGTCCAATTTGTATAAGTTGGACCTATAATTTAATATTAATAGTTCATGTCATCAAGTTTCGTGTTTTTATTTTCTGCATTTTGAAGTTGTCAAATCGAACAAACCTTTTAAAAAGCCCCACATATCATAAAGCACTCTGACTTATAAAACAATTTGAATAAAAGCAGCTGTAAACATTTTTTCAAACACTAACGACAACGATGGACCGAAGAACGAATATATCAAAACTTAAGGAAAGGCTACAGTCCGCTGAGGTGAACTGTTGGAAACCCTTTCCCACCTACGGAAAAGTGGGCATGGCAAACAACTTAGTAAGAAAGATTTTGTCTACATACATAACGAAGAACATTAGACTTTAATTTCTATTGATTTCTTCGATAAAGTGTTGTTTTTTTGATTTTAGGAAAAATTGCACTCGATTATTTCCCCTTGAGAGTATATGTTTCAAATTTCAGCTTCCTAGCTCAAAATTTAGGGCTTCCAAATTGGTGACGGACGTACGGACGGACATGGATAGATCAACATAACTTTCGATGCTGATCACAAAAAATATAGTAACTTTTAGAGGTCTACGAGCAATATTAAGGTATGTTACAAACTATGAGTCAAAAGTAATATGCGCATAGAAAAGGGAATAAAAAGGAGAACTGAATAGACACGGATTAAAATAAAATCACTCAATTTATGTTCAAATACATTTTAATGAAAAAAAGTATATATATGTCCGACATAGGTATTTTTTTCTAAATCTCTATTCTAATTATGGCAACTTCAATTTCAATATAGGCAGTACCTAACTACCTACCTACCTGACTTAACTCATAGATACCTACGAGTAACTTCATTCAAGTAAACAATTCTATACATATTCTATACAATGTAAAAAGAATGTTGGGTGGAAGACCGGACACAATAATAGCAATACCACAGACTAGGATACCTAATTGAACTTCGTTTTCAACATCTGTTTCACAATTGCAACCGCAATGAATTTTTGTTCTCCCAAAGTACCCTTTAAGAAAGTTTACGAAGTCAATCCAAAACACCCAAATTGGTAGAGGTAGAGGTGTATAGGAGTTATACTTACAAGTATATGCGCAAGTCCTTATATCTTTCACTCGGTTGAATCTGACAACAAAAGTATCACAAGATGAAAACTTTCTTCACTAAGTGAGCGGAATACGACAATGGCATGTTATAAAACTTATTGTGATATAACATCGGAGATATTTTCATGGAATATGTGCACTATAATGCACGAAGATGAATACTTAAACAATATGTGCACTATAATGCACGAAGATGAATACTTAAACAAGAAAATAATGCCACAGTTACCAAGAACGAATTGTTTCATTTACATGTTTAACGAAAAGAATGGAGAAAAAAAGGAAAAGACGATTATACATTGTTTAACATAGGTTAGGGTGTTTGAGCCTTTTAAAAAATGCGTTAATTTAGGATACAGTGTTTTCTTGTCAAAGTTATTGCAAGAATGCATGCAGCAACTTTGTTGAATAAGTATGCGATATTTTCTTGTCAAGTAGAACTTTTTATGGAATATAAAGGGTGATTCAATTTTAAGGGCCGATGTTGATTTTGAATAAAACACAAATTATTTAGGAAATTATTGTCATATCTTTTAATTATGATAATATTGGTATGGTTCAATTATGTATGGAACAAAATATCGGGTAAATGGCCGCCGCGACCTCGGCGGCACACCTCCATCCGATGGTCCAAATTTTCGATGACGATTGAGGTTCTATGCCGTTAATGTGCCGAATTATCTCATCCTTAAGCTCTTGAATTGTTGCTGGCTTATCGACGTACACCTTTTCTTTTAAATAACCCCAAAGAAAGAAGTCCAACGGTGTCAAATCACATGATCTTGGCGGCCAATTGACATCGCCACCACGTGAGATAGCACGGCCATTGAATTTGTCGCGCAAAAGATCCATTGTTTCGTTAGCTGTGTGGCAAGTGGCACCGTCCTGTTGAAACCACATATCGTCCACATCCATATCTTCCAATTCGGGCCATAAAAAGTTCGTTATCATCTCACGATAGCGAACACCATTCACAGTAACTGCCTGACCGTCCTCTTTTTGGAAAAAATACGACCCGATGATGCCGCCAGCCCATAAACCGCACCAAACAGCCACTCTTTGTGTGTGCATTGGATTTTCGACAATCACTCTTGGATTATCATTCGCCCAAATGCGGCAATTCTGCTTATTGACGAATCCACTGAGGTGAAAATGTGCCCCATCACTGAAGATGATTTTCTTCGAAAATTGATGATCCACTGTTGCCATTTCTTGCCACCATTCTGACCATTGACGACGATTGAAATGGTCAAGAGGCTTTAGTTGATGAGCCAACTGCACCTTGTAAGCGTGTAAATGCAAGGCTTTATGCATAATGTTTAGCAACGACGAGCGTGAGAGGTGCAATTGTTGGGCATGACGACGAGTTGAGGTGGACGGCTCTTCAGCCACACTATCGCGAACAGCAGCAATATTTTCTGCAGTACGAGCTGTACGAGCATGCACTGGTGTTTTCACATCTCCTACAGACCCGGTTTGCTTAAATTTTTACAAGATTTTTCCGATTGTACGCACATTTGGACAATTAAATTGACCGAAAAAATCACGAAGTGCACGATATGCATTTTGATTTGAACGCCCATTTTCATAATAATTCTGAATAACTTTACCGCGTTGCTCGACTGTGTATCTTTCCATGGTTCAAATTGAGTTAGTTTGAGATTGAGAAATGTCAAACAAAATGCAGAAAAAAACTTGACGTTTAGGTGTGGTTAACATTCAGCATCGGCCCTTACAATTTAACCACCCTTTATAACTTGACTTTATAAGCCCAATCAAACAAAGGCGAATAAAAAACAACTCCATGAGTCTACGTATCTTTTATTTGATCAATTTTCTTATGCCAATTTGCACATCTACCGGAAACCTTTTGCGTTGGTCGCAAAGAAAGAAAGTGAGGAAATTGTACTTAACTGAATTTTTTGGATGGATTCAAATTCTAGAAAAAAATATCCAACAGAAGCCGTGTTGAAATTATAAAAAAAACTAGTGGGGTGAGTGAATATGATAATCAATACAAAAATTAAGAGTAAAAGGATGAAAAGGTTTGAAAAATTAAATATGCATGCATTTTTTTAGCGGGTCTGCTATTAATAATTATAAATAATAATAAAGGAGAGTGCGCGAAAACTAAATAAAATAACAATTATTTCTTTATTTTCTTCGATTCCAACCAGGAAGGACAACGCAATAGAGGAAGACTTCACCTTAGGTGGCGCGCACAACTGGAAGGGGACCTCAACCAACTTGGAGTGCGCAAGTGGAGGCGGTTAGCCAAAGATCGGGCTAACTGCAGAGGCGTGATGGTTGAGTCCCAGGTCCACCCCGGACTGTAGCGCCACCTAAGTAAGTAAGTAAGTATTTGTTTCTTTTCCTCATTCATTATTTATATTGATTATTTTATCTAATGTTAAATTTTTTTTACTATTAGATATAAAAAAAACTATTAGCTGTTAAAAAATCAATGAAAATATTTGGTAATTTGTTGGAAATGATTTGTGACCAGAACAAATAAAATTAAATAAATCTTAATCAAGAAATTCTAAAATCTATTTTTTTTAATATTTTTGCTTAAAGAAAAATACGGTTTTACCGAATTCTGTGTTATTTTTTCAGTTCATATTTAGGTAAATACGCGTGAACAAGGACAATATTATAATATATACACAAGATAGGTACATACTCTGAAAGAAAAATGTGTTCACAAACGTACTTACCTATGTAAGTACGTACGTCGTACATACACACATAACTCTCTTAAAAATCATTTGAGAAAAAATATAGTGACCATCAAATTATAAAATATGTTGTTAATTACAATTTTCATTTTTGCAAATCTTTATGCAAATATCATTCCCAATGCTGGGAAGTTAATCAGTCTTTTTGTTACAACACGAAACGGCTAGACCAAATTCGTATAACTCCTTTCAGATCATATTTAAAATTTTTCCAACATAATAAGTTTCATAAAAACTTTCTTTTACAAGGTGGCGCAAAAGTAATCCTCCTATCAGAAAATGCTATAAATTTTGCGATTGGCCCCTAATATCAGTTCTGTTTTGACATTTGTGTAGTAAACACATGCGAAATACACGTTAATAAACAATGTTACGCTACACTGCTCCAGAACGCGGAATATTGGTGACTATTTATTTGAGCAATAATCGGTCGGTCGGCCAAAAAACATCGGAAGGTTATTTTTGCGCCACCTTGTATAACTTAATTGCGCATCAAAAGAAAAGTTTCTGAAGAAAACATATTGTTTAATGATATGAAACTCTACCAATGGCAACAAATTATTAAAATTCTTCATTTGTTCTGTGCCACTCAATAAAATATTTGACCGAAAATCTTAAAAACGCTCCACCGCCGGAATTCGAAAAAAACGGCAGTTCTGAGCCCAAGAAGTCTTTCCAGATTGTGAGACGAAGACCAGTCCATTGTTTTTTTTTTTTTCGCGCGCAGCACGGGATACCTTTCCTAAGAAATACTTATTCTAAATTTGAACTTGCGCTATAATGTGACTTCGTCAATTATGTTCTGTAGCACATGAGGTACAGGGTTGGTGCCAACATGAAATGCACTGTCTTCAACAACTACTGGAGTATGCGAAATATATCAATATCATTGAGCGATCCCAGGGTGCCGTGGAAAGGTTTTCATGGCGATTGAAGGACCGACGAAATCGGTGGTCCTTGAGCCAACGAGGATAAAACCAATTACATGCTTTCAACAAATAATCATCTGTCTACCGGCTAGCACAAAACGTCACTGTTAACATGAGCAGCTTTGAAGTTCATATCGAAATCAAACTGAGTATGAGGTATGATATAACAACTATAGAGAAGACAAAAATGTGTGTCCCGCAACTCAGTCCATTCGGACTGTCTTGCCCTAAATAATACCTCGCCCCTTTTTATACCCTATTCTAAGGGTATATTAATTTTGACTCATAGTTTGTAACATACCTTAATATTGCCCGTAGACCCCTAAAAGTTACTATATTTGATCAGCATCGATAGTAATGTCGATCTAGCCATGTCCGTCGGCAAAAATTAGGCCTTTAAACTGGACCTAGAGAGCTGACCTTTAACCATATACTCTATAGGGTCCCGAAATAATCAAGCTTAGGAAATTTTTGAAATGCGCCCGAAGACACGTCCACAAACTCAAAAAAACAAAATTTTGGAAAAAATTGAATCTTGAGCTAGAAAGCTGAAATTTTTTATATATCGTTGACTCCTAAAACTGCTCGGGAGATAACATTTTCAAAATCCGCCCACTGACACGCCCGCAATTAAATAAAAAAAATTAATGAAAAGTTTGAGCTAGGGAGCTGAAATTTATAATATATACTTTTAAGGGGCTCGTTATGCTCATGTGTAAATACTTTCAAAATCCGCCCACTGACACGCAATTAAACAATACACAATTACAATTAAATAAAACAATTTTATTGAAAAACCAAAGTTTGAGCTATAATATAGTCTCTAGAGGCTCTTTATGCTCATGTGGGGCCCACAATTTAAAAAAGAACTTTTTTTTGAAAAACCAAAGTTTTAGCTAGGCAGCTGAAATTTATATTATAAACTCTGTAGGTGCCCTTTATACTTCTGTTTAAATATTTTTTAAATCCGCCCACTGACACGCCCACAATTAAATAAACCAATTTTATTGAAAAACCAAAGTGGAGCGTTTTTTTTACAAAAGCTTCGTTTATTTCGATTAAATCCTTTGAATGTTGTATAACAAAATATGTAGAGCGTTCTTCACAATTCAACCATACTTAGACTTTTATCACACCCACTTATGAGGGATAGGAATAAGAATAGGGTATCCAACAGTTGGCCCAGCGGACTGTAGCCGGTCCCTTTGTTTTTTGTTAATTTTCATTTATTTTATATAACGGTATCTACCATGTTACTGGTTTCCAAAACACTGCTTTTCTTTAAAAAGGCTATACTGCTCGGATATGTCTTAAAGCTTCATATAATAAGATCAGAGCTAATACTACTATTTTAAACAAATCACCATATTCAGATTTTTGAAATATTTATTTACAAACTTTGGTGTTTTTATTTCGCATACATATAACATTTTCGAAATCTTCACTTTTCTCAAAAACGTCTCTAACGATTTTGATTGATTTTGATGCATTGGATACGGAGGTGACATGCGCATTATCTCAAACGATGCGAGTAGCGGTACTATAACAAAACGGTTATATATCTAAAACGGTTCAAGTGATTTCAAAGAAGTTTAATATTTTCATATCTTTGCATACTCAGATTTTTCATGATTTGAAATTTTGAAAAATTGATCACTTTTCAAAAACGGCTTTTACAATTTTATTACGTTTTAGTATTTAAAATACTGAGGGTGAAGGTAAGAAAATGGCTTACTCAATTTTCCCTAAAAAACTCCAATAACTGTATTTTAGGAAAACGGCAATATTAATTAATACAATATAAAACATAGGGACGGGCTACAGTCCGCTTAGGCGAACTGTAGGATACCCTATTCTTATTCCTATCCCTCATAAGTGGGCGTGACAAAAGTCTAAGTATGGTTGAATTGTTAAGAACGCTCTACATAGTTTGTTATATAACATTTAAAGGATTTTATCAAAAAAAACGCTCCCTAGCTCAAACTTGGGTGTTTCAATAAAATTGTTTTATTTAATTGTGGGCGTGTCAGTAGGCGGATTTAAAAAAATTAACACATGAGCATAAAGGGCCCCTAGAGAGATTATAAATTTCAGCTCCCTGGCTCAAACTTTGGATTTTCAAAAAAATTGTTTTATTTATTTGTGGGCGTGTCAGTGGGCGGATTTTGAAAATTTTGTATCCCGAGCAGTTTTAGTAGTCATAGATTATATATAAAAAATGTCAGCTTTCTAGCTCAAAATTCGATTTTTTCCAAAATTTTGTTTTTTTGAGTTTGTGGGCGTGTCTGTGGGCGGATTTCAAAAATTCGTAAACTTGATTATTTCGGGACCCTAGAGAGTATATGGTTAAAATTTCAGCTCTCTAGGTCCAGTTTAAAGGCCTAATTTTTGCCGACAGACGGACGGACGGACATGGCTAGATCGACATTACTATCGATGCTGATCATAAATATATTAACTTTTAGGGGTCTACGGGAAATATTAAGGTATGTTACAAACTATGCGTCAAAATTAATATACCCTTAGTAGGGTATAAAAACGGGTCTAACGGTTTACGATGTTTTTAATGTTTGGAGTGGGCATAATCAGTGGGCGCAGTGGCTCAGTGGTTATTGTACTGTATTATTAATCGAAAGGTCCCCAGTTCAAAAACCGACGGATCTAAGTAATACTTGAGTTTTACCACTGCTCCTCTTGCGAACGTCTGACAAACATAAAAAAGTATCAATTGTAATTTGAAGCTTCTCAAATTTTTCGTTCAAATTTTGCTTAAAACTGTAGGTCGCTTCAACTTCACACAAGCAAATGGTTGGAGATAGGTTTTATTTATGGGCCGTTAATACCTAATATTTTAACTCTTATTTTACTCAGTTTTCCCAAAAGACTCGATTTTTTTTTATAATTTACTAACTCTAAAGGGTTTTTTTCTGTAAAACGTACAGTTCCCTTATTGTGCTAGGAACACAGCGCTAGCATTTTGTTGTTTAACAACAAGCAGCACCTAGCAATGGCGTATTTCATTGCATGTTTTGAGGTGCTACTTACGAAGAATAGAGAGATAGGATAGAAGTGATTTGTTACTTTAATGATTGCGATTCGAAAACTCTTCTTATAAAAGCAAGAAAGTTTCGCACGATCCGGATCTGGACTTAATTATTCTAGATATCGTTGTGGGCCTATTCTCACTGCACAGTGAAGAGTTTACGTCGAGGTCGATGAGACAGTTGCCTCAGGACCCGCGCTTTTAGGTTCCACGTGAAAAAAATCTAATTTTTGAAGAGAAAAATGTTCTCGCTTTGCCTAATTGAACCTAACCTAAGTACCACTGAATGACCAAGCAGCAAAGAATTTAAAAAATGGCAGACCAATACCATTTTTACACTTTCATTGCAGGCAGAATTCGTAACCAAAATGTCAATAAATCATCCCACGATTTCAACCAATCAGCGGTCGAGCTGCAGTTAGGCTTGGCATACTGAATTCCCCCAACATCTAATGATTGCTGCATAAATATTGGTGCGACAGAATACGTTTTCATATGCGTAAACCAATACTAACCGAATTACAAATTGAGAGAATAAATTTAATAGATGAGCGTCCCCACAGAATTTTTACTCGTCACTGGTGCACAACCGAACATTTAAATAGTTTTAAATTTCGATTTTTTTCTCTTCACTCCGTGTCAAGGATTAAGATGTGTAAAGAATATATGATAACAAAATAAAATAAGCATAGAGGTAGGACCTGATCTTCAATCAGATCATTCCTCTATACTCTTAACACTTAGCGATAAAATAATAATAAAAGACCATAGCCCAAAACTACTAAATAGACTGACTGATTGGAACTACTTCAGACAGAAGTTGGAAGAAAGTGTCCAACTATCAACAGCTATTCAAATAGAAGATCAACTAGAAGAAGCAGTCCAAATATTGACGCTTAGAATACAAAAAGCTGCGTTGGCTGCCACTCCTAAAACAACAAAAAAGATCAAACAAAACTCTTATCCTCCCAAAATATGTGAAATTATTACGGAAAAGAGGATCGTAGAAAACGCTGGCAACAGGTAAGCTCAGAAAATCTGTTAGAGAATTCAATAATGAGTCTTTGAAAACTTACCTCACAAGTCAATTTCAATTTCAATTTCAATTTTATTCCAATGTACAAATAAGACTCAGTCTTTTGTAGTACTTTACAATACGGATAATTATAGATAATAATAATAAATCAATCTTAAAGCTAATCTCACAATATATAATTTTTTTTTTTTTTTTTTTTTTTTTATGGAATTTACAATACGTTATGTATATAATTCATAATGATAATAATACATACATCAATCTTACACCTAATATTACTACAACAATTTTTTTTTTTTTTTTTTATCGAAAGAAAGAAAAGATTGCAGTTTTAAAGTATGCTGTACCAATTATTCTTTTGATTGAGGAAGGAAGGGAGTTCCATAGCCTGGTTGCATGAACAAGGAAAAGTCGTGAAGAATTCAAGTAGTTGAAAGCCGGTACTATAAGATTAGTAGTTCTAAGAGATTGAGCGAATTGCAGTTTATCAAAAACGTAATGAGGCGCTTTATTTTGCATGATTTTGTGCAAAAATATACAGCATCTTGCATCAAGAAACTGCTGTAGCGAGCATCCAAGGACCAGTTGATGGTAATGTGAGATGTGTTGGTATCGTCGGAGGCCATACACGTATCTTACCATGTCATTAAAAGCTACAAGGATTTTATGTTGGGAGTGCGAGTCAGGCTTACAATAGACCACATTTGCAAAGTCAATTATAGGTACTAATAAGGTTTTTATGAGTCGTAGTTTGGTATTAACTGGTGTTATATCGGCAAATCGCCAGAGTCTACGTAATCCAGAATAGATTCTTCCCACTATGTAGTTAGTGTGATTAACAGCTGAGAGTGACCGATTAATTTTAAGACCTAGACTGGTGACACATTCAACAAACTGTAGCTGAAGTTGGGAGAGAAAAACTGGAGGCAGGAGTGAAGTGTCAATGTGCTTTTTGGAAATAGCAATAAGTTGAGACTTAGCCGGATTCAATGTCAGACCATTATCAATGGACCACTTGGAAATTGCCGTAAGATCTTCATTAATCCTACAAATTAGATCCTCCTGTAAGCCAATCGGACGGGACAAGTATATTTGTACATCATCAGCATATAGGTGCAGCGATACATTTGAACAAACATTCGGGAGATCATTTATAAATGTGCAGAATAGTAATGGCCCTAATATTGAACCTTGTGGAACACCCATAAGTAAGTTTGATGGCGCTGATTCTGCCTGGCCAATCTTGACCTTTTGGCAGCGATTGCACAGATAACTCCTAACCAGACGCACAGCTCTATCATGAAAGCCAAAATAGTATTTCAGTTTTTGACAGAGAGTTTCATGGTTAACTCTGTCAAAAGCCTTTGAGTAATCCAACAGACAGAGAACAGTAACGTTATTCAGGTCATATTCACACCTAATATCATCAAGGACTTTGATCAATGCAGTTTGGCAGCTGTGATTCGCACGGAAACCAGACTGAAGTGGTGACAGTAAATTAAACCTTTTAAGGTAATTCGATAACTGTGAGGCCAGAATTTTCTCAAGGACTTTAGACAGGCAAGGAAGAATGCTAATTGGACGAAAGTCAGAGCATGAACTTGGGTTGGACTTCTTAGCGACAGGGATGACCTTACCCATTTTCCAGATTTCAGGGAATGATGAGGACGCAATGCAGAAATTTATCAATTGCGTCAGGACGCTCAAGACGTGTGGCATAATCATTCTTATGAAACACATTGGCACCCCATCCTCTCCAATAGCATCTGACTTAATGGATCGAATGCTCTCCGCAACAACAGATTCAGAGACAGTATCAAACTCGAACACTGTGGATGGATCACAAACAATTTGATGGTTAGGAACAAAGTTCAATTCTTGGATATCTCTCAATATGAATGACTTATTCAAGTCATTAGGATCAGGAAAATTACAAATCATCTCCTTTTTTCCAATACCAATTGATCGAAGATTGCTCCATAGCTTGCGAGACGTCTGCTTTGTATCCAACTTTGACACATAAAATCTTTTCTTTGCTCTGCGAACAACGAAAGTCGCATAATTTCTTGCACGGCAAAATAAATTCCAACTGTCGTTAGTAGGGTTAAGCTTCCATTTCAAATAAGATTTTCTTCTTTTTTTAATTGAACTTAGAACATCAGAGGTAAACCAGGGGCACTTCTTGCTACGAACTAACACCGTTTTAAGGGGGACATGTTTTTCAAACAGTTCAATTACCATAGATTGAAAATATTCAACTTTTTCGGTAGAGTTGGTAAAATTATGACAAAGATGCCAAGGAAACTCAATTGCATCAGCTTGCAGCGCATAGTTATCAACTGCTTTGAAATCTCTGAATTGAAACGTTAGCGGAGTAGGCACACGAGAGAAATCAATGTTATAAGTGCAGAAAATGAGATCATGGTCGGATATACCCTCCAAGGACAATTGGTCTTGGAGGAGAACATACGAAAGATCAGAGACAATCATAAGGTCAAGAAGACTAGGTGTATAATTAGGGGCAAAACGAGTGGCATGACAATTCACGACCTGAAGTCCATTTGCCGCAATAACATCTTTTAGTTGGTTGGCCCTAGTGTCCGAAAGCAAAAGATCAGCATTAAAATCTCCACAGATAATAATGTGTTCATAATTGGCAGAAAATTGTTGTAAAGCTGAAAATAAGGGATCAGGAGAAAAACTTCTATTTGGATTATAACCTACGCCTATGACACTTTTAGTATTGCCATCAGATACCTCAAGAATAAGAAACTCTATGCCACCACTTTCTGATTTAGAAAGAATCTTAATATGAAGCGATGTGTTGCAATAAATTGCTACCCCACCTCCAATTGTATCGGTGACTCTATCATTTCGGATTAAATTATAATTTATAATATCATACGCACTACTCATGACATCTGGTCTAAACCATGTCTCAGTAACGCAAATAATATCTACACCCGACAAGTCAAAGACATACTTCAAGAAATCCAATTTATGAGTATTAAGGCTACGAGCATTAATGCAACATACCTTGAAACCTTCACGAGACCTAGAAAGTATTTTTATGACAGACTTTGCTGACGTACCATCCATAGTATCAAAAAGCAAGAACCAGTAGTTAATAAAATAAAAAGGTACAGCAATATATAACTAAAAAGAAAGAATAATTAAGTAAATTAAGTAAAGTAAAGAGAAAACAAAAAAAGAGAAAGAGAATAAATAAACAAATGACCAAATATCAAAAATATTAAAAAATAACAGAATAACAAAAACAAAAAAAATCAAAAAAATCCGCTCCTGTTGACCTTCAATTCAGCGGTGTTTGGCGCGGGTGCAGGTCTGTTATTGCTGATAGTATAAGTTAGCTCACACGCCTCTCAGCAGGAACCGTAGGTGCATTGCACCCTTCACCAAGGTCAGCTGCACTCAAACATCGTACAAGTGCACACACCGCAACAGAAATCGTAGTGGCATTGCACTCGACTCATCAAGGCCAGCTGCACCGTAATAAGAGATGCACAGTTAGGCTAATGATTGCGATATGCGCAATCGCATTTTTGTAATACTAAGCGACGCGCACATCAGCAAATTATGGCAACATGTGCCATTATTATTTTGTGTTAAGTAAGTTAGATTTTAGATTGGGAAAAATAAAGTTTCAGTTTGAAAACAGAACTCGGACAATCGTCTCTTATTATTTGGCGCCCAACTTACCGAAAAAAAACTTCATAGAAGTCATTGAAGAGAAAAAAAAAACTTCATAGAAGTCATTGAAGAGAAAAAAAAACTTCATAGAAGTCGTTGAAGGGAAGAAAAAACTTCATAAAAGTCCTTTAAAAGTGCGGAGTAGTAATAATTAATTCTGAACTATTAATAAATAATTATAAAAAACATAGGGACGGGCTACAGTCCGCTTGGGCGAACTGTTGGATACCCTATTCTTATTCCTATCCCTCATAAGTGGGCGTGACAAAAGTCTAAGTATGGTTAAATTGTTAAGAACGCTCTATATATTTTGTTATATAACATTTAAAGGATTTTATCAAAAAAAACGCTCCCTAGCTCAAACTTGGGTGCTTCAATAAAATTGTTTTATTTAATTGTGGGCGTGTCAGTAGGCGGATTTAAAAAAAAACTAACACATGAGCATAAAGGGCCCCTAGAGAGTATATATTATAAATTTCAGCTCCCTAGCTCAAACTTTGGATTTTCAAAAAAATTGATTTATTTATTTGTGGGCGTGTCAGTGGGCGGATTTTGAAAATATTTATACATGAGCTTAAAGGGCCCCTAGAGAGTATATATTATAAATTTCAGCTACCTAGCTCAAACTTTGGATTTTCAAAAAAATTGTTTTATTTATTTGTGGGCGTGTCAGTGGGCGGATTTTGAAAATATATATACATGAGCTTAAAGGGCCCCTAGAGAGTATATATTATAAATTTCAGCTCCCTAGCTCAAACTTTGGATTTTCAAAAAAATTGTTTTATTTATTTGTGGGCGTGTCAGTGGGCGGATTTTGAAAATATTTATACATGAGCTTAAAGGGCCCCTAGAGAGTATATATTAAAAATTTCAGCTCCCTAGCTCAAATTTTGGTTTTTCAATAAAATTGTTTTATTTTTTTGTGGGCGTGGCAGTGGGCGGATTTTGAAAATTTTATATCCCGAGCAGTTTTAGGAGTCATAGATCATATATAAAAAATTTCAGCTTCCTAGCTCAAAATTCGATTTTTTCCAAAATTTTGTTTTTTTGAGTTTGTGGGCGTGTCTGTGGGCGGATTTCAAAAATTCGTAAACTTGATTATTTCGGGACCCTAGAGAGTATATGGTTAAAATTTCAGCTCTCTAGGTCCAGTTTAAAGGCCTAATTTTTGCCGACGGACGGACGGACGGACGGACGGACATGGCTAGATCGACATTACTATCGATGCTGATCATAAATATAGTAACTTTTAGGGGTCTACGGGCAATATTAAGGTATGTTACAAACTATGCGTCAAAATTAATATACCCCTAGAATAGGGTATAATGAACGTAGTGTTAATTATGATTTTTTCACTTTTTCGGCCCTCAGCGACCAGAATCATCGATTACAGCACAGCTCACATTATACCTATTACACTTGGTAAAGTAGCAACATTTGAAAATTTCACGTACATCGTACACACCACTAATCTTACCGAATACGAACTAATGGCTCAGCAGAGTACAGAGATACTCACTGAAATACTCGATGCACAAAGTAAATATGAAATTATTAAACAACAAACGGAGGAAATTTTGAATATCCTTAATATTCTGGAAGTCCCCAAACGATTTACTAGATCAATCGACTTTATAGGTTCCGCCTTAAAATTTATAGCAGGGACACCGGATCACAGCGATTACGAATTACTTCTAACAAAAGAAAATTATTTAATTGCAAATAACAATAGACAGATAGAAATTAATTCTCAACTACAAGAGAAAATTAATGAGATCACAGATCAAATAAATGATTTATTCACCCTATCAAGGAAAACTCAATTTCAAAATTCGATAAACAATCACTTCTTTTAGATTGCCTTTTAAATAGAAATATTTATATCATATCTCATTTAAATAATATCGTTTTATCAGTTGTACTTGCGAAAAATGGAATTATAAATCCGCTCATTTTAGATAATCTTGAAATAAACGACTTAATCCATCTTGAGAATATACCGATTAGCGTCAGTAATTTGTTATCTGCCTCTAAAGTAAAGATTTTACAAAATTCTAATGTAATTCATTATGTACTGAGAATACCTAAAATAAATGAAATTTGTAATTTGTTAAGTATTTATCCTGTAAGTCATGATAATAAAATAATTAAGTTAGATGTAAGTAAAGCAGCAAAATGTAAAAGTACTTATCAGCCGCTAACGGACTGCACAAATATAACATCGATGCACATCTGTAAACCTGCGTTCGACCTATGCCTAATGCACCTTCTAAATAACAACACCGCCGCATGTCCAACAGAAAGCGCATATCACCTTCCAGACATACAACTGATCGAGGATGGAATAGTAATTCTAAACGAAGTTCCACCGACTAAAATATTTTATGAACAGGATATAATAATAAATGGGACATATCTTATCACATTCTCAGACACAATAAGGATCAACGAAACTTCATACACCACCAACACGATTCCAATACATACAGAACCACTTCCGGCCAAAACAATAGCGATTAAATTTTTGGAACACGAAGCAAAGCTTTCCTTACCTTACCTACATAAAATCCATATCAAAAATACAAACCACATCGAAGAACTAAGAGAACATGTCTCAAGGCAAACAACCTTATGGTGGTCGACATTTCCAACCCTATCAGCTATATTTGTAATTACAGGAGTGATCATCTCTATTAGACTATGGTTACGACAAAAAAATAAAGCAAGAAAAGAGACAACTGCAAAACAACAAATGGACGAAGCCATCAAATACCTAAAGGATCGAAACGAGGTCGTCTCGAGCTTAACAGGGGGAGGAGTTAGCACACACGCCTCTCAGCAGGAACCGTAGGTGCATTGCACCCTTCACCAAGGTCAGCTGCACTCAAACATCGTACAAGTGCACACACCGCAACAGAAATCGTAGTGGCATTGCACTCGACTCATCAAGGCCAGCTGCACCGTAATAAGAGATGCACAGTTAGGCTAATGATTGCGATATGCGCAATCGCATTTTTGTAATACTAAGCGACGCGCACATCAGCAAATTATGGCAACATGTGCCATTATTATTTTGTGTTAAGTAAGTTAGATTTTAGATTGGGAAAAATAAAGTTTCAGTTTGAAAACAGAACTCGGACAATCGTCTCTTATTATTTTATACTTGACTGGATTTTCATCTCGGAATCGTCTCTGCTCTTTTTCACATAAACAAAACCATTCTTCGTTCGGACAGAGAATAGAATACCCTCCTTTCTTAGTTGTATAGCATGTCGCATCAGTGCACTGTTTTGTGGTGTTAATCTTTCGTTGATGTATATGCGACGATTTAAGGTGTTTGTGGAAGTTGTGGTATCGGAGAAATCATCATCATTAAAAATCTGCGAAACTGTCAAACCTTTATTTGCTTGGAAAGCAGAGATTAGCGCTTTCTTCTCAGCAGGAGAGGACAATCTAATCAGTAATGGGTAATCAACAGTATCGTTATGATTCCGCGAGCGCAATCGAAAGGCGTCAAGATGAGGAGTTAACGTATGTTGAAGCTTATTTGCTATTTTTTTTGCGATATTGATTGTGTTCTCATTTACTGTGCGTGGCAAACCACAGACAATAACATCACTGAGCCGCTGTTGACGTTGAGAATCTTCAAGTTGGTCTCTGATTTTCTCATTTTCATGTTTCAAACTGGCAATGTCTCTTTCGCATTGCTGCACACGACTACATAAGGCAGTTATTGTTTCATTTATCTCCTCTTTCATATTTTGTTCAAGAATGGAGAGCAGATTCTTAAATTTGGCAAATAGGCTAGACTCGAACGCACGAAAATTTTCGGGCAGGGGCGTTTGGCTACATTTTGTTAGTATAGTAGCAGATGTCGAAGATGACGTTCCGACCTTCCTGGGAGTCAGGGTACCATCATGAAAGCCCTTCGATTTGGATCGTGTAGAATCACTCACGACGCTTGAGCTGGCAGAAGAGGAATGCATTTTGGCGGCGGCATTTTTCTCATTTTTTACATTAGCCTTGTTGTTTTTGGGATTGTCGGCGGTTATTTTTTTGTTTCCCCCCATCGCGGTATCAGTTTTGTTAACTATTGACGGTTTGTTGTTGGGAGTGTTGGTAATGTTTATGGTATCGTTGGGGCTGGTGGTATTGGGGATGCTGGTGGTGTAGGCGGTATTGGCGGCGTTGATGGTGTTAGTGACGTGTGATGTATTTGTAGCGTTGGTGTTGTTTAAGTTGCGTGTGGTGATGGATAAGCTGTCAGTGGTAGTGTTCTCAGAGCCAGACATGGTGTGGGGTGACAGATAATTGAGAGGATGATTCACCGTACAATAAAGAATTTTCGTATAAGATTTAAAATTTTTTAGAATGATCAGATGAACGTTTAATTGAACACTATATATGTTGGTATTATGAAGCAGAAAGTAGGAAAATTCAAGTTGTTTTTTTACTTCATTTCACTTTATTTCATTAGGCGGATCACGGTTAAATTAATTAAAAAGTCAGGAGCGATATAAAACACGTCTACACTGTTAACATTGTTTGTGGAATGTCTTACAAATAATGCTAGTACCGACTACTCGCTCTGTAAGGCACCAAAGAAAATGAGCAGGTTAATAGCTCACATTCCGCCAGTAAAAACCTGAGAAGGTAACTGGGCGAAAATCAGCCAAGAGAGAGCAAAAACTTTCGCTGAGTATCTTGAAGACGTATTCAAACCTTATGAAGATAAAGGTTATCAAGGACTCGAAATAAGGTGCGAAGAAGATATACCTATTCGGTAATAGCTAAAGAACTTGCCAAAGAAATTAAAGGAAGCATAAATATAAAAAAAGGCCCCAGGGTTTGATTTAATTACAGCAGAAATTTTGAAGCAATTTCCACGAAAATGTTAAAAAAAAACTAGCGCAGATTATAAATGCTGCATTTAAATTAAGATATGTGCCAAGCATGTGGAAGGTCGCGGAGGTAATAATGATACCTAAACCAGGCAAACCACCTAACGAAGTTACATCATATCGCCCAATATATATTTTACCAATGTTGTCCAAGTTATTCGAAAAAGTGCTGGTGAAACGTCTACAAAAAATAATAAATGAAAAATCGCTAGTCCCAAATCACCAATTTGGATTCATAAATAAGCACTCTACCATTGATCAGGTACATAGAATCACAGATAGAATCGAAAAAGCATTTGAAGAAAAAAATGTGTGCTTTACAGTATTTCTTGATATAGCATAAGCTTTCGATAAAGTCTGACACAAAGGACCGATACACAAATTGCAAAACCAACTGCCGAAGCAGTATGCGACCATTCTGGAGTCTTATATATCAGATAGATTCTTCAGAATTAAACAAGACGCAGTGTCATGGTGACCACACCAGACAATTTTATTATTAATATGTCACGTTAATCTCTAACGTTTTAAATTTAATTTTTTTGTTCTCAGCAAAGTCAGCAGAATAAAAATTCTCACAATTCGTCGTTGCTGACTTTGCACCTGATACCTGTAATTTAAGTTGTACATATTTGTAGTATAAGCAATATTTTAGTATTTAAGGGAAAACAAATAAATTTTGAGATTCATTCGTAGAGGAACATTTAGAGTGTATTCATTTAGACTTCCCCCCACAAGCGGTAAGGAGTTTCAAATTAGCATTCTAAACTTTACATTTGGTCCTTCGATCCAAACGAATCAGTAAATGCGTTACCAAGGCTACTAACAGTGGTAAAATAATAACAAGTAAACAACAAAGTTACAAGCGTTGCCAGGGCACACACTGGTAGTGAAAAAAAATTGTGTTAATTCAATTCAGTGAAAATAAAGCATAAACATGGAGGATCAAGTCGAAACTTTCATCGTTGTTGCAAGACAAAAGGCTCTAGCAGAAGAGCTAGAAAAAGCAACATCAAATTTTAAAAAGGACAGCGCATCTAGAAAGACTCAGCGCTACAGAGACGAACAGCTGCAAAAAATTGAGACAATTTGGCACGAATTTTACTTAAATCACGACAAGATAAAAGATAAAATCAAGCACGATACTCCATACATGGATAGAGATGTGTATGGAAGGGCAAAGACCATGTATAACGAACTAAAAACATTACTCGAAGGTATTCGACCTTCAGAAGAAGAGCAACCATCCGTCTCCT
Source organism: Portevinia maculata (assembly GCA_949715645.1). NCBI lineage: Eukaryota > Metazoa > Arthropoda > Insecta > Diptera > Syrphidae > Portevinia > Portevinia maculata. Next base: position 362,471,745 of record OX454525.1, on the reverse strand, counting down.
CCGACAGTTCTCTCCAGAATCAAAGGTTGAGGAAGCTAAACATCAAGATAGAAGCCTCAATCGGAAATATGGAAGATTTTGAAGAGACATTCAAGGAATATTCATCACAAATATGTGAATACCAACAGAAAATATTGTTGGATCAGTTTAAAACCATGACTGAATTACATGAAGATTTCATGTCGAATGCATCAGAGCAAGACATGAAATCGTCATACGTTATCGAAAAAAAATACAACGGCGTTAAGAGAGACGTAAACCAATGCCTCCACAGAATGGCATCGGCATTAGGTACATCTAAAGAAACAAAGGAAGCGGACCATTCAGGAACCAAGCTACCACCTCTGAAGATACCAAGGAAATTATCTAGAATGGCGATCATTTGCTGATATATTTTCCACCATTATACATAACAAAACAAATTTGAGTCCAACAGAAAAGATAAAATATCTGAAAACTCATCTAGATGGTGAACCAATGACATTAATTCAGCATCTTACAATATCAAGTGCTAATTATACATGTGCCTGGGAGACATTGAAGGCACGATATGAGAATCAAAGAAAGATTGTATCAATGCACTTGGACATGATGCTTAAGGCTGGTCATCAAGGAACCCAGTCATCAGTGAACTCCATTAAAGCAATCTTAGACGCAACAAAGGAGGGATTGTCAGCGATCAATAATATGGGTCTCAACACGAAATCCTGGGATCCGATAATTGTTCACCTAATAACTAGGGCGCTGGACCAAGAAAGCAGAACTCTCTTTGAGCAAGGTCTGGCAAAACCAAACAAGATACGCTTCAAACGCTGTACGGGTTTCTAGAAAGAAGATATCAGGCCTTGGATGTACTAGCGGCCACAAGGCAAAGACATTTTAGGCCCGCAGATGATTCAAAACATTCAACGCGAAACTTTCATGTTTCAACCAAGCAACCCTGTGTATTTTACCAGGGAGAACACAACATGTATTCCTGCCGCAAGTTCATGGGATGGAGTCCAAAGGAGCGCAATGACCAAGTAAGGATATCGAGACACTGTATAAATTGTTTGCGACATGAAAAACATGTTCCCTGCATGAGTAAAAATAGATGCAAACACTGCAGTAAAAACCATCATTCCTTATTGCATTTGGAAAGGGTGGATGGACGCCAACCAGAACAAACCCGAGCTGACGTACATATTCAATCGAATCATGGTCATCAAAGTCAAAATATCCTGCTTGCTACAGCAATTGTAAGGGCAAGAGGTGCTTCTGAGCATGGCCAATGCACTGAGCTTCGAGCGCTCTTATAACAGAAGCAGTTGCTCAAGCTTTGAGTCTGAGGAAGCAGAAGGTGAACATAGTAGTAAGTGGACTGGGAGCCTCTGACGCAGGAATAGCCCGGAACAAGGTAGAGCTAACAATCCTCCCGAGATTCTCATCCAACTTTAAGATCAACGTAGAAGCTCTTGTTTTGCCAAAACTAACGAGAACTTTACCAGACGAAGAAGCCAAAAACATGATGGATCACCAGTTTGAAGGTATTAAACTAGCAGATCCAACTTTTTATATTCCTGGAGGAATTGACCTTATCATAGGAGCAGACGTCTTTGGAGACATAATTCTTGACGGCTTGAAAAGAGGAATTCAAGGTTTTCTTTTTTAGCCCAGAATTCCCAACTAGGATGGCTTATTTCCGGTCGGACATCAACTCAAAGAAATGATAAAATCAAAATCAATGGTCTTGTCGTTCAAACATCATTAGATAAACAACTTGAAAGATTTTGGGAAATTGAAGAAGTTTGCCGTCAAAGCAATCAGAAGACAAGTGATCAAGAATGCGAAGATTTTTATCAGGAATCTCATTTTCGTGATGAAGAAGGCAGATACGTGGTCAAAATCCCGTTCAAAAAGGATCATGAGCAATTGGGAGAATCCAAGAACAGAGCCATAGCTAGGCTGCGACAGCTCGAAAGGAAGTTTAGCACCGACAAGGAATTAAGGGCTCATAAGGGTCATGAATGAGTTTCTACAACTAGGACATATGGTGGAAGTACCCAATGCGGACAGATTCAATAGCAGGTCTTACTACTTACCTCATCATGCAGTATTTAAACCTGATAGTACTACTACTAAATTACGTGTAGTATTTGATGGGTCCGCAAAAACAACAACTGGAGTAAGCCTAAATGAATTAATGATGGTGGGCCCCAGGCTTCAAGCCGACATTACAACGATTATAATGCGATGGAGAACTCACAAGTACGTCTTCACCGCAGATATCGAGAAAATGTATAGGCAGATAAGGGTCAATAGTGAACATCAGACCATCAACGCATTCTGTGGCGAAATGAAACAAATCAACCAATAAGGGAGTACAAACTCACAACGGTGACCTATGGAACTGCGTCAGCACCATACTTAACCGTAAAGACCCTGCAACAGTTAGCTATCGATGAGCAACAAAAATATTCTATAGCAGCCGAAATTGTAAAAAATGATTTCTACGTAGATGACGTGATGGCTGGAGGAGATACAATTCGAGAATGTAAAGAAGCTCAAGGAGAACTAACTAAGTTACTAAAGGAGGGTGGCTTTTACCTTAGAAAATGGGCAGCAAATCATTCTTCACTCTTAAATTCGATTTCAATTGCGAATAACCAACCTGAAGTTAAATTCGACAAGGAGGAGACAATTAAAACTTTGGGAATGCATTTGAGTCCGTTAGCTGCCACATTCCAGTTCAAGGTACACGTCACAACATCACTAAAGGAGACGAATGGATCCACCAAACGTGCCACGCTATCGGAGATATCACGTCTTTTCGATCCATTAGGATGGCTAACACCTGTTGCCAAGGTGCTTATGCAGCGTATTTGGAAGGCAGAGATTGATTGGGATGAGCCGCTATCAGATGAATTACAGCATTGTTGGGATAAGTTCAGACAAGAACTTACGCATGCTGAATCAATTAAATTTCCAAGATGGATCGTTGCCAACAAACAACAGACTATCGAATTACATGGATTTTGTGATGCGTCTGAAGGCGCTTATGAAGCTGTCGTATATGCAAGGACTACTACGCATAAAACAAAATATGTAACTACATTACTGACGTCCAAAACAAGGGTTGCACCTATTAAAAACAAGCTTACTACGCCCAAGCTTGAATTATGTGGGGCATACTTATTGTCAAAACTTATCAAGGAAGTGCAGCTGATATTTGGGGATCAGATCGTTAAGGTGTTCGCATGGACAGATTCAACAATTGTGTTGTCATGGATAAGAAAAAATGAATCCACGGAGAAGATATTCATTGCCAATAGAGTGTCTCAGATCAGAGAAGCATTACATCCAGAGTCTTGGAGACATGTCAGATCCGCAGACAAGCCCGGAGATTGTGCATCAAGAGGCTTAACACCAACACAATTGAAACATTATTCACTATGGTGGAATGGACCAAAATGGCTTGAGGTTAACATGGCACGTTGGCCTATATATTCAGAAATCGAAGAGCCAAGGTCAGTCAGTGAGACCTTTGAACCAAAGGTCGTATTAACAACGGTAGCAATGAAGGATGCCATAATGCACAGATTTTCCTCTTACACACGACTAATCCGAACTATAGCCTACTGTAAACGATTTGTGTTCAATAGTAAACACCATAGTAAAGACAGATGCACAGGAAAGCTAACACTCGATGAAACTGAAGAGGAAGGGTCGTTAACAAATTCAATCGAAACGCAAAAACGTTGTGCGACTTTAGCTATGTTGAATTATCAGCAAACGCAAAATTCCTTACTGAATGTTCTGACAGATCTTTATCATGCCAAAATAAACCCTCTAGTGATAACACCAGATCAACTTAGATCACAAATGATGTTAATAAGGAGCCACCTGCCCCCGAAGTTGTCTGTAGCAGGAGACGAATCACGTTCGAGCTTGCTAGGACTGTATAAAATGTTCACAGCAAGAGCCAGAATAACGGATCAAAATGTTATATTTGATTTGAGAGTGCCGTTAGTAAATACAGAAGATTTTGATCTGTTCAAGGTCACACCCATCCCGACTGCCGATAACAATGAATATGTTTTTATTGAACCATCGCTGGAGTATTTAACAGTAAATCTGCTGCGGGAATCCTACTACAGATTGACAAGAGATGAGCTCCTTCAATGCACAAGAACGAGTAATAAATATCCGTGCAAGCAACAACATCCTATGTTTAATCGCCGTTCCAATGTCAGCAGGTGTGAAATGGATCTGCTTACGCATGAAAGGGAATTATCACCACACTGCAACTTGCGCAGCATCAAACCATCTCCTGTATGGATCCAGCTTAACAGCGGCAACAGTTGGATTTATGTCTTGGACAGGTTGTATACATTTAACGTTATCTGTGGCAGAAAGATCTTGGAGATATCATTGCAAAATGACGGAATATTGACACTGCAGCCAAACTGTATTCTGAAGCACGATTCGATGACCATCACATCATATAGCAGCAGTTCCAGTAGCATCAATACAGCGTTCATTCCATTGACAAACCTGTCGGAGCTGTTGTCGGAGAGCCCTAGGAGCATCTCCAAACCGCTAGTTATCCCACACGTCATACTAAAATCAGACAACGAAGACATCAAGGTTTTAACCAAATGGATTACGGACATCAGAAATGAGGCGCACTTGCCCAATATTGCAGCAATTCATCCAATTCATCATGGAATAACGTATAGTTCGATAACCATGCTTTTTATTTTTATGATGTGCTACATCATATGGCGACACAGTAAGACCAGCAAAAAAAATCCAGATAGAAGTCCAACCTCAAGAATCACCACCAATACCAGCAACCAGACAATTTTATTATTAATATGTCACTAAAGAGTGGCCCCATCATGTCATGGTGGCCACACCAGACAATTTTATTATTAATATGTCACGTTAATCTCTAACGTTTTAAATTTCATTTTTTTGTTCTCAGCAAAGTCAGCAGAATAAAAATTCTCACAATTCGTCGTTGCTGACTTTGCACCTGATACCTGTAATTTAAGTTGTACATATTTGTAGTATAAGCAATATTTTAGTATTTAAGGGAAAACAAATAAATTTTGAGATTCATTCGTAGAGGAACATTTAGAGTGTATTCATTTAGACTTCCCCCCACCAGCGGTAAGGAGTTTCAAATTAGCATTCTAAACTTTACACGCAGAGTACTCAACATTAAGAGAGATTAAAGCCGGTGTACCGCAAGGCAGTGTGCTAGGTCCAGTTCTATACCTACTTTTCAATAGCGATCTGTTGCAAGTAAAGAAACCACCATAGCTACTTTTGCAGATGACACAACTGTCCTTGCTGTGGGAGCAACTGTCGAAATAGCATCAAAAAAAGCTTTAAACAGCAATAAACAATATTTCAGAATGGACTAAGAAATGACAGATTAGATTAAATGACCTTAAGTCAGTCCATATTAATTTTACGTATAAAAACGCACCACACATTCCAGTCTACATTAACAACAAAGAAGTGGAATGTTCAAACACAGCCAAATATCTAGGCATGACTCTAGACGCTAAACTTCCTTAGGAAAGCGCACGTAAAGAAAAAAAAAACGGCCAAGTGCGAGTCGGACTCGCCCATGAAGGGTTCCGCGCCAATTATAATTATTATTTACTTAGGCACCTATTACAGATTTATTATTAGAAAATAATGGTTGACGGTTTACGCATAAGGTTTATGTTTAAGAAATTAAATGTTTTTTTTTTATATTTGAGTTGATTGAATGAAAGGTAAATTGCTGTTTACGATTTATGACGTATTAAAAAAAAACTACTCACTAGATCTCGTTCAAACCAATTTACGATAATGTACATCATATTTTTTTTTTAGTTTTATCATTCCCTTATTTTAGAAGTTACAGGGGGGGGGGGGGGGGGCACAATTTACCACTTTGCAAGTGTCTCTCGCGCAAACTATTCAGTTTAGAAAAAAATGATGTTAGAAACCTCAATATCATTTCTGAAGACCTATCCATAGATACCCCTAAGTATAGGGAACCCCCAAAATTTATTGCTTTTTTTCTATTTTTATGTGAAAATCTTAATGCGGTTTAAGAATACATCTACTTACTAAGTTTCAACAGTATAGCTCTTATAGTTTCGAAAAAAAGTGGCTGTGACATTCCCGGACAGACATTCCGGACAGACAGAGAGACAGACAGACATGACGAATCTATAAGGGTTCCGTTTTTTGGCATTTTTCTACGGAACCCTAAAAAAGATGAGTTGAACATGCGATACAGTAAAATGTATTGGCTTATTGGATACTCATCCCTCTCCAACTACAATAAGTTATTGCTATACACGCAAGTTCTGAAACCAGTATGGGCTCCAGTTGTGGGCATGCACATGCCAAACAATTTTGCAAACAATTCAGGTTTTCCAAAATAAAGTACTAAGGAACATAGTTAATACACTATGGTACATACGCAATACCGATCTGCATAAAGATCTAAATGTTGAAATGGTTGAAGATGAAGTTAAGAAAGTTGCTCAAAGGCATAGAAGTAGGCTTCGCAACCACGGCAATACAGAAATAACAGAACTTTTAAATAATGGCAATGTAATCAGAAGATTGAGACGGGTAAAACCTCTTGATCTATAAGAGTTAGCTAGGGCTAAGAAATCAGGTATTGCTTTTAAACAAAAAAAAAGTTTAGAAATCCGTTCAAACGGCGGATTTATTTCTTAAATTCAACAAATAGTTCAAAAACAAATCGCCGATTAGTCGTCATTCGGGATGGAGAATGTCAGTCCCCAGTGAGTTTTTTTTAGATAAGTTAAAGTCCATCACTATTGCAGAAGCATCCTTCGCATACTAGCTCTGCAATGTCTTTCAATGATTTTTTACTTTCAGCGAATTTCGAACACAAAACAAAAAAAAAATATGAACATGAAAAAAAAGCAAATAGTAAACATATAGAAAGGCTACACCGCATGATTGCATTGTTAGATTTCCTATCTTTATTCCGATCCCCAAAAATGGGTGATGCTTGAGTTTTTTGTCCTTTTTGGAACATTGTTTTTTTCATATCTGGTCAAAACGCTTCGAAACTGGGCGTGACAAACAACTTTGTTTGGGCGAATTGTTAAGAAAAGCAACACATTTCTCCCAATATTTTTTATCAAAAAAACCTCTTTTTATTTAACAGCGGGCGTGTCAGTGTGCGGATTTTAAAATCTTTACACAAACTGATAAACACAACTCAGCTGTTTGTAAAAAAATAGATTAAATTAATCTGCTGATGTTAAAAGATTTTTATTTTTTAACATATGCCAACGAAATAATAGGGGTTTTAATACCAATTGTGAGTGCATGTCCCCTTTCTTAAAGAGACTAATAAATAAACAAACTTTAAATGTTCACCAATACCCTGTGGTAGATGTTTTTACAGGCTGAATACTGGCAAACACTCTCTAAGTTGTCTCTGGCACCAGTAATATTTGTTCTATCTCTGTCTCAAATAATTATGTTCCACATGCATTTTGATTTATATTTTTTTCATTGCTAAAATGCCGAGCATCATCAAATCCAATACAAAATAATTTTATTCTCTGAGTAAAATAGAGAAAGAGAAAATGACAATTCTATACCAACACCGACTTAAACAGGCACAAATGAACTTCCGAATCCGAACGCGTTTTAATTATCTATGCAGCCCGTATACATCAATGCATACGTTTTGTAATAAACGAGGTTTTTCGTTAAGAGCCATTTTATAGCCTGTTTAATACTCTTAATAATACGTTTATGACTAAGGATGATAATCTTTAATTTTATATTTAGGTTTCTTTTTAAAAATAGCGGGTATTAAATTATCTCTAAGTATTGTTTCATAAACATATTACACTATATACCAAAGTGGGTTACGCTCAAAGCGGCTACATGTTAAGCAATAATGTTTCGGCGTCCTTTGCCTGTATCCTTTTTGTGACAACTTTCCTAGATGAGCATGGTGTAATAAAATACGTAGGACTTTAAGCTACTAATGGACTACAAAAAGCTGTAATTTATGGTCATTTGGTTCTTCGAAGTAACTGATAAAGATTTCTCCTTATAATATTTATGGTTTCACTATAAATTATTTAAATGGCTTCTGGTAGAACATAATTATATCTTTATCAATTATTTGATACTAAAATCATTTACGATAGGATTTGGTTTTTTGGTAGAACAAAGTTAAGAGAACAATTTTTAACGGGTGCTCACGAGGGGCTTACATTTAAAGGCCCCGCAGTCTAAAGAAAGTGTAACTGATTTTAAATCCGATTTCCATAAGTTGCAAGCTCCCTTAGCTTGCATTTAGTTTTTGCAGTTAATGTCATCAGCTTGTTCATATTTATTTATAAGATTCGAGTCATCTTTCTGAGATAGAAACTAATCGGATTTTGCAAAGCAGAACTTGGCTCTCTTTGTATACCCTATCCCAGCGCTCATACTTCACATGCCTTAATATTGGTCATAGACTCCAAAAGTTACTATGCCTGTGATCAGCGTCTAAAGTTATGTCGAACTAGCCACTTCCATCAGTTCGCCCGTCTGTTACCAATATGGAGGCCTTAAAATTTGAAAAAATGTGGAAAGCTAGGGTGCCGAAATGTTCAAGTGTAAAGATTTTTGCTTAAATTAACCTGTGTTATCGAACAATTTGTTGGATATGAAACTCGTCTTGTATGCTAAGCATTTCTTAGCAATTCTTTCATTTCTGACATAAACGGTGATTTTTCGATAAACTCCGCCTGGATTCATTTTAACCTGTGAAATAAAAAAACCGTGCAGGAAAAACCTTGTGGCCTGATTATGGAATTCGAAGCGAGTCGTTTTTGGTGGAGGACTTGAAGTTCGATAAAATTTCTTTCGCATTCGGCTCTTTCGTATATTAGATATTCGAACGATTTTTTTGGCGGATTTGTTTTGAGTTAAACTGTAATGATTTTTTGAAAATAATTAGTTAAAAATAATAAAGCAATTTATGTGTCCAAGACAACAACGTACTGACCGATCGACTACAACCAACTGTCAATTGGCTCCAAATATTGAAAGGATCATTTTTGACTCTCATCAAATTCGATAATAAAGCAACTCAAGGCGAGTCGAAAAGGAAGTATCTACATAGTTGAAAACGACTCGCTTCGAAAACCATAACCACTGCTGGGTGATATTCTCGCAACTAACAAGACCACTAATACATATATATATATATATATAGCAGAGTGGGTCGAAAATAATCCATTTTTTTCATCTCACTGCGGATACTAAAAAGTCGTAAGCAAGGAAATAATATCGGTTCTTATCTCCCAATCAAGGATGTATGTACTTAAAAGTTTGTCGAAATTCGGAAGAATCTATATTCTGACTATAGTTTTCTATGTATGCTAACTTGTCAATATTTATATGTAAAAGTTCTACTTGACTCTTAATAATAATAATGATTTAAAATAAATAATGGTTGAAATCGGTTAAGGTCTTCCGCTCGTGCAAAAGCTCTCACGATCGTCCTAACTCCCTTTGGTCAAAAACCCCGACGCTCTCCCACCAACCACCTCCCCTTTTACAAGTTTTCTGCGTTATTGCGACTTAAAAAAATGATTTTTCCGGTCCACAAACGTAAAGTCCCAAAAGTAAAAACACACAAAAAGTAATAAACATTTCATTTCGTTTTCACAGAATTGTACATAAGCCAAACAACTTTTTAATGCAATCTTAGAGATTTTTTTTTTTTTTTTTTTTTTTTTTTTAATACACTATCAGCTCAGTGTCGTGGAGTGCTTAAAGCAAGCAACTATCACGAGCAGAAATTGCCGGCACTAAAAGTGCTCTCACTGGCTCATCATTTAGTGCAGATGTTAGTAAGGACAAAACAATTAAAAATACAATAATTATGTACCTATAAAATACGAGTACTAACACAGACACAAAATAATGCAAACAATTAAGACATTAAAGCATTATTACGCAAAATATTTGTTAGCTTAATTTTACTAACATGCAAGTCAATCACATGATCATTTAGATTATAGATTCTACTCATGCGACTAATAGGCTCATGCCTTCCATAATTCGTTCTATGATGGGGGCTGAACAATAATTCAACACTGCGTAAATTATGGGCACCACCACGAAAATTAAAGCCAATAGACGACAGCAAGTCAGGTGCATCTATTTGACCGGATATAAGCTGCTGTAAAAAAATGATATCGCTATTAAGCCTTCGTTGAGAAAGGGGTAACATTTGAAGAAGCTTGATACGTTGACTGTAGGGAGGAAGGTTAAATGGATCATCCCATGGAAGTCCTCTAAGTGCAAATCGAATAAATTTACGTTGAATGGCCTCTATTCGATTTGAATGAATGTTGTAGAACGGTGTCCAAACTTGAGAGGCATACTCTAGAATCGGACGGACAAAACAATTGTACAATGACATAGAAACATAAGGGTCATTAAATTCTTTGGCCCACCGTTTTACGAAGCCCAACATAGAACTAGATTTATTAATAATAGAATTAATATGCTTAGCAAAATCCAGTTTGGGGTCGAAATAAACCCCAAGATCCTTAAAATTATCAACACTACAAAGAATATGTTGAGACAGAGAGTATTGAAAGGTGGAAGGGATATTCTTTCTAGAGAATGTCATATGTTGACATTTAGTTGGGTTCAGGGATAAACCGTTTTTATCACACCAATTGGCGAAGCTATTAATGTCAGATTGAAGAAAAATTCTATCTTGCTGACTAGTGATAGATTTATATATTTTCATATCATCAGCGTAGATCAGGATATTACTGTGATTTATACATGCCTAAACATCATTAATGGCAAGTATAAATAATATTGGTCCGAGGTGACTTCCTTGGGGAACTCCAGACTGCGCTGTGAAAGATACGGATAGCGATCCTCTAAATTTCACTTGATAAACCCTTGATCTAAGGTATGAATTAACCCATTTTATGAAACTTGGTGGGAAGCCAAAAGCCCTGAGCTTAAACTCGATTATTTCATGGGACAGCTGGTCGAAAGGTTTAGAGAAGTAAGTGTATATGCAGTCCATTTCGTCCTTATTCTCTAAGGTATTAGAACAATCATGCAAGAAACTTAACAGATTAGTGACAGTGGATCTGTTTCTTACAAATCCATGCTGTTCATTACAAATTAAATTGCGACAAAGAAATATTAACTTTTCGCAAACAATTTGTTCAAAAAGCTTAGGGATACACGAAAGCTTTGAAATATGCCTATAATTAGTGATATCACCACGTTCGCCTTTTTTAAATACAGGTGTGATAAAAGCACTTTTCCATAGATTAGGGAATTTACCAGTAGTGATGGACAATTCAAACAGATACTTAAGATATGGAGCAATTGCATGACTACATTTTTTAAGAACGATCGGTGCAATGCCATCAGGAACTGATGAATAATCATTCTTGAGAGAAGAAATACATTTTAAAATTGTTTCCAAATCGAATGAGATACTACTAAAACTTATTTGGGAACAGCTAGTTAGATAACTAAAATATTGATCATCAATGTGAAGAGGGGTCCCCCTAAATGATTTACTGAAATGATCTGCAAACATATTGCTTGCATCTACTGAATCAGCAGTTGTAGAACTATTGTAAGTAAGCTTCGATGGATAACCATCGGTTTTTTTCTTAGAATTGACAAAACCCCAAAAAAATGATTAGATTAATAACAATTAACTTACAAATAACTATATGCCAACAAACTGCTTATTTAGACACCACTCAAATTAACACTTGTTGCTTACTGCACTAACAGCAAGAAACGGCATGTAACAATGCGACATGTGTGAGCTAATTTAACAGCTTGAAACAATAACATCAAAAATTGTCCAAATTCGAACGATTTGATTTGTAAAAGTTCTTGACAAAAACCATTTTCAATTATTGGCCAACAACTTGTATCGGCGAATTATTAAGAAAGATATTGTCTTCATATTTTGTTACCGCTGTTTTTTTAAACATTTTTTAAGGATTTTATCGAGAAAAAAAAATATTTGGGTGTGTTTTGGCTAAATTTGCAATATATGGTAATTTTATTAAAAAGCAATCGTAAAAGCAAATATAATTGTGCCATTGGTGAACTACTTCACTTCTTTCTGTGGACTAAACATATCACCCCAACAATTACCCCCACACCAAAAAATAGGCGACTAAGAGGTTCTTGGAAGAGTTAACAAATTGAAACTCTTCCAAAAGTGTACATGCCTTGGGTTGACACTACTGGAGATCACCGGTGTCATAAAAGGACGATCCAACAATCATAACAGAATCATGCATGCATATGTCGCATCTTTAAATAGGCAGAACTAAAAACTCTTCGATCAAACAAGCATTTGTTTGGCCTCAGTACAAAAATAAAACATTAAACTGAAACCGAGAGGCCAACCGATGTTTATTAAGGTCAACCGGTGAATCCCACATGCGACCAGTAGGGAGGCAGTAATGTGAGAAAGTTATGGTCCCATTCATCCTGATCATAACTTCGCTATTAAATAAGAAGAAGAACAAGCTTATAATGGGTTTGCCTTGTAAGAGCTTTCTGTGATTTCTCAGCTCGAAATATTATTACAACGTCGACCCTATATACACAATACATCCATACCAATAAACTGATAAACAAATAATCAAATAGATTGCAAATTATATCGGCTAACTCAAATCTGCAACGATGTCTCTATGTATAAAATCTTTTCTCTTTGGGTTTAAATTTATGGCTTCTTCCAATTCGTGAAAAATCAACTCACACTCATTGCAGGAAGAAACAGCTCCATTGAATGTTTGGCGCCCGTTTTTCCAAGCGTGTCCAATTTCTTATTAAAAGCTCGATTTTAAAGTATACATAATTACAGTAAATAAATCATAGTTATACAGGCACTTAAACTAACAATTTTCTGGTTATCAAAATTTATCGCTGGCATAAAAAAAGGAAATAACTAATTTCTAGTCATAATTAACCAATGCAGACAATTTAAATACTCACGCTAACCTGTGGTGTATGGAAATTTCGGTTAATGAAAGCCGTAAGCAAACCTCTGAAACAATGTTGAAAATGGGCGCAACTTTAGAAAATCCATCCTTAATTAAGACGAATATCATTTAACTACACAGAAACTAAAACAAAATTACGCACATTACTCCCCGACATGCGTTGCGATATCTTTTTCAATTGTTTTGGTAATTTGTTTGAGGTAGGAACAGTACCGGTCTTAGGGGGGCGAGATTGGGCCAGCGTCCAACGGCGCTCGAAACGCGCTCATCCAAGTTTTTTTTATTGTGACTTGAAGGAAATGAAACGGGAACGTAGTGAAGAGAACATTTTTTTGTTTAAGGTAAAAAATAGAGAGCTGCATGATTGGCTGCACTTTGTCACGGGCGACAAGTTTCGAAAATATTGATATTAAAATTGACGTTAGTGTAAAAGATTTCTTTTTATTCTCGTTTAAGTCATTTTTATACCCTATTCTAGGGGTATATTAATTTTGACGCATAGTTTGTAACATACCTTAATATTGCCCGTAGACCCCTAAAAGTTACTATATTTATGATCAGCATCGATAGTAATGTCGATCTAGCCATGTCCGTCCGTCCGTCCGTCCGTCGGCAAAAATTAGGCCTTTAAACTGGACCTAGAGAGCTGAAATTTTAACCATATACTCTCTAGGGTCCCGAAATAATCAAGTTTAAGAATTTTTGAAATCCGCCCACAGACACGCCCACAAACTCAAAAAAACAAAATTTTGGAAAAAATCGAATTTTGAGCTAGAGAGCTGAAATTTTTTATATATGATCTATGGCCCATAAAACTGATTGGGACATAAAATTTTCAAAATCCGCCCACTGACACGCCCACAATTAAATAAAACAAATTTTGGGAAAAATTGAATTTTGAGCTAGAAAGCTGAAATTTTTTATATATGATCTTTAGCCCATAAAACTACTTGGGACATAAAATTTTCAAAATCCGCCCACTGACACGCCCACAATTAAATAAAATATTTTTTTTGAAAAACCAAAATTTGAGCTAGGGAGCTGAAATTTTTAATATATACTCTCTAGGGGCCCTTTATGCTCATGTGTAAATATTTTCAAAATCCGCCCACTGACACGCCCACAATTTTTATTTTTTTTATTTTTGAAAGTCTAAAGTTTGAGCTAGGGAGCTGAAATTTATAGTATATACTCTCTAGGTGCCCTTTATGCTCATACTTAAATTTTTTTTAAATCCGCCTACTGACACGCCCACAATTAAATAAAACAATTTTATTGAAAAACCAAAGTTTGAGCTAGGGAGCGTTTTTATTTACAAAAGCTTAGTTTTTTCGATAAAATCCTTTAAATTTTTGTCACGCCCACTTATGAGATATAGGAATAAGAATAGGGTATCCAACAGTTCGCCCAAGCGGACTGTAGCCCGCCCCTATGTTTTATTTATCCTTTGAATCCATTTTTCTTCAAATTGACCGATTTCTCAGTCCAAAGAATCCATTTAAAAAATTGCCGGTAACACTGCGTCGCAGTGAATAATCAGAATTTTCTCGTTTTCTCGTTCTCTATCTAATGTCGGTTAAACCCCGGCCGTCATTGTACAGGCAGAAAAATAAGATCTCATAAGAACATATTTGGTGATTCTTCTTCTGACTGGTGATGGTTGGTTGGTTGGTTGGAACCGGCACTCGATGAGGATGCACTTGGACCAGAAGTAGGTCCATTGTGCTGCCGATGTGTAAGGTGGGTGGGTCACCCTCTTACTCAGGGAACCATTTGCTCGTCTGAATGAAGGAGCTAATCCTTGCTGTGCAGGCGTTGTTAAGATCGTTTAGATCATTGAAAAGGTATTCACCCAATGTAGCCTTCCTAATGTTGGCGAGTGCAGGACACGTGCAAAGGAAGTGACTGATGGTCTCCTCCTCTTGCTCGTCCCTACAGCTTCTGTAGAAGTCATTGTAGGGAATGCCTAACCTTTGAGCATGTCTTCCTAGAGCACTGTGCCCGCTGGTGTCTATGGTGTCGATGCTGTTTAAACCAGAAGGGCCTCGTCGGGCCAGTTCGTCAGCTTCACAACTTCGGCCTGAAAAACGCTGCAGTGTTCTGGAAGGTTAAAGGAGAGGTGAATGTCCAGGTCTTCAGAGAAGACTCCGGCACCGACTCCGTCCTCCGTTTTGGACCCATCCGTAAAAATTGACAGATTCGTGGTGTAGGACGTGACGTTGTGTCCACTCGATTCTGTCTGGTATTAGATGTTTGTAGCCCAGGTCGAAATTGTATTCAGTGGGCAGGTGGTCGGTGACCTTAGGAAGATGTCGATACATCGATAGTATATTGGCATTTCCAGTGTGTTGCTCTTCCCATTGTTTGGAGCTTCTCAGTCTTATTGCTGAGCTGGCAGCCAACTATTTGCCGACGATGTCGGTCGGGCTGACGGGTGATGCTAAGTTGATATTTAAGACCACTTTTGCGGAAAAGATATTCAAAGCGAATTAATAGAGCTATCATGCTCTTATAGCCGACTACGTGGCATTAGTCACGTATAACACCTTTTACTGACAATACGATATGTTGACTAATCCTCAGATGGAAATAAAATAAAAGTTACTGAGCATTCATAGAATTTCTACCAGTCAATGAGTCGACTAGCAGGGCTGAAGTTCTTCTCATTGTTTAAAATAAACACAGATTTGACGTGAACAATTGTAGGAGTCAGGGGTATGAAAACGAAGCGAATATGAATTCTAGAGTTAAACCACCTTAGATCTTTATGTACCGTGTGGTTGCCGTAGCTTCAATCTCGTACTATGCCGCTAACTTGTCCGTAAATTCCCCCACTTTGTTTGGGATACCTCAGAGGTTGTTCACATTGTTTTCAGCTTCTGTTCATATATGGAAAATTATAACCGATCACTGAGCGTTTTATACTTTGAAGAAACTCAGTGACACGCGTTGGGAAACAAAAATGAAAAGTGTTAAAGCAATCCGTTATCAAATTAGTGCCATTCATGATGTTTTATTTACTTTGGCCATTGAAACTGAGAAAAATGGGTCCTCTGCTCTAGCGGAACAGTTAACATACTTCCATTGGCGGTTTGGTATGAGAAACTTTTTCCAAGCTAATTTCGTTACTAAATCTTTCCAATAAATAAATATGGATCTTAGTAAAGGCACAGAATTGTTAAAAAAAAAATGCTGTGCCGTCTTGGAAGATTTTAGAAATATGCCCTTTAAAAATGCGATTTCTACACGGAATGAGTTGCCTGAAGAGCTTAAAATTGAACCTGACTTCGACTTAACTTTTTTTCTGAGGACGGTTTTTTCTTGTTTTCGGGGTGCGAGATTTTCTAGACTGGAGCACTCAGAATCAATACTGGTCCATTCGGCAGCTGTTTCTCCTGTCTATATTTTCAATTTCATAAATGATCGTCACATACAAGAATTGTATCCAAATGTATTGATAGCACTGCGAATTATTATCACAATAGCTGTAACGGTCGGCAGTGGGAAATGAGTTTTTCTAAACTTAAGCTGATAAAAACCTAACTGCGATCGACAATGGATCAATCTAGATTGACAAATTTAGACAAATTTTATTGACAAAGTTAATCGAACATGAAATTGCCGAAAATTTAAACTTTGAGTTGTTAATAAGAGAGCTTGAATTTAGTCGGACTGAAAAACCTTGCCTCCCATAGTACAGCTGTAGGGGTCGTGACGCGCAATTCAAAAGTGTTTGTTTAGGGACCAGCATTTATTGCACACCTGCATAGCTAAGTAATATTATTTTCTTTATATTACTTACCTGCTTTAGGTTCTTTAAAATATTGTTGTTCAAAAATGTCTGTCTGTTCTGTCTTTGAAAAAGAAGTCATTTTAATTATTTTTACTTAGAATTTCATTCTTTTGTTTTATTCCAAGCATTGAGCTATCTTTCTTTATTTTAACCGTTGGTTTCTCCATCCCAATCCAGCAGATGGCAGCTCCATGCTTACCGATTTTTGTCAAAATATACAAAATTTTTAATTGTAGTTCTAAATATATATTTCTTTTTCTAATTAAGTATACAAATTAAAATCTAGTATAATCTAATTTCATACCTCCCCTGGTTTTTTGTTCACTTTGCATGGGTTTAGTTAGTAGATAGGTGGGGCCGCAGCAATCTCACACCAGAGCGCAGCTTGTGCTAAAACCGCCTCTGGGTAGGTACACTCGTGCACATATACAAATCAGACATATTTACGTGAATATAAAAAAAGACTATTGTTGTTAACCAATCTCCTATATATTGCTACCAATACCAACATATAGCTCCCTGAAATTACGAAAAACAAAACATGATGCCCATTTAGCAGCTGTTGGAAATGCTACTTAAATCCATTCACTATTCCCTGCGCTTCGGTGACTAGGTTTCCGTCGCTGTTCCGAAGAGCCCGCGTTCCGATCTTAAATCCAGCAGCCAGTTGCTTCGCTTTCTTGTAAAATCTCCGGATGTTGTTCCGATCGCGAGACTCTTCGATTTCCTGGAGCTGGGAGACTGCGTACGCCTTCTTATTTCTACGCAGGATCTTCTTCTACTCCCTTCTCTTGGCTCGATACTCTTTTCTTTAGCTGTCCTTGTTTTGCGCTGCAGCATTTTTAATTGTGCATCTTCTGTCACCTTCTTCCGGTAAACGCATAAATCATAGTACCACGGTATTTTTCTCTGGGGTGGATGGTAACATACGGTGACCTCGACTTCCTCCTTGATGATATTGTCAAAAAACATAAACATACTACCAAACTACAAAATGATTTCCTTTGACATAACCAACATGTACACCAATATCCCTATCACCGAAACTATTGACATTTTGAAAAACAACCTTACAACAACAGGAACCATCAATAAACAACAAATAAAAGAACTAATATATATAGTAGAAATCATATTCAAACAAAATTACTTTACATTCAACAACAAATACTACAAACAAACAGAAGGACTAGCCATGGGATCTCCCCTCAGCGGACTAATTGCAGAAATTTACTTAAACCATCTTGAAAACAAACACATTTTATCAAATAAAAATCCACAAAAAGACAAAATAATTTCCTACTCCAGATACGTCGATGACACGTTCGTAATATTCGATGGCACACATAGACAAATAGACATACTATCCAAATATATTAACAACATAAACAACAAAATAAAAGTGACTACAGAAACCGAAAACAACAATACAATACATTTTTTAGACCTCAATATAACAAAAAACAACAACAAACTAAAATACAAAATCCACAGAAGACCAACAACAACTAACATCACAATAAATAATAGTTCACACCACCCACACTCACAAAAAATGGCAGCTTACAATTCATTAATATACAGACTCATCACAATACCAATGGACAAAAAAGACTACAAAACAGAACTTAACACAATAAAATGCATAGGACAAGCGAATGGCTATAACCCTTCAACTATAGACAAATTACATCTTTAAATGAAACAAAAAATAAACAATAACAAAAATAACAACAACGAACCAACAGAAAATAAATATACTTCCATAACCTACAGCAACATCCTACCACAAATAATACAGCAACAATGCAAAAAACATAACTTAAAAATATCATTTAGAACAAACAACAACATACAAAAAATATTGAAACCAAAAACAAAAACCAATAAGGCAAATCTGTCCGGAGTTTACAAAATAAGCTGTTTGGATTGCGATAAATTCTATATAGGACAAACGGGAAGAACCTTTAAAGAAAGATTTAAAGAACACATACCTAAACACAACACAAAATCATCATACGCGCAACACTTAATAGAACATAACCACAACTACAATAGTATAGAGGAAAACCTAAAACAATTACACATATGCCAAAAAGGTAAACAATTAGACGAAATAGAGGAATTCGAAATTTACAAAGCTTACAAAACAGACAGAGACAAACTACTTAACGATAAACTGATCATGAAGAACAATCCACTATTTGACACAGCAATAGCTTATCACAGCAGACGAAGTGAGACAGAGGTAGTCAACCCCAACAACCTCACACCCACACAACAATAGAATTACAAAAAATAATAACAAAAACTTTATTGACAACGATTTGATTTAGTCTACGCCCGATGATGAAGCTACCGCTTCGAAACGCGTCGCGTTAGTAAAAAATAAAAATAAACATAGGGACGGGCTACAGTCCGCTTGGGCGAACTGTTGGATACCCTATTCTTATTCCTATCCCTCATAAGTGGGCGTGACAAAAGTCTAAGTATGGTTGAATTGTTAAGAACGCTTTACTTATTTTGTTATATAACATTTAAAGGATTTTATCAAAAAAAACGCTCCCTAGCTCAAACTTGGGTGTTTCAATAAAATTGTTTTATTTAATTGTGGGCGAGTCAGTAGGCGAATTTAAAAAAAAAATTAACACATGAGCTTAAAATGCCCATATAGAGTATATATTATAAATTTCAGCTCCATAGCTCACTTTGAATTTTAAAAAAAAAAAAAAAAATTGTGGGCGTGCCAGTATGCGGATTTTGAAAATATTTACACATGACCATAAAGGGTCCATAGAGAGTATATATTATAAATTTCAGCTCCCTAGCTCAAACTTTGGATTTTCAAAAAAATTGTTTTATTTATTTGTGGGCGTGTCAGTGGGCGGATTTTGAAAAAATGTTATCCCGAGCAGTTTTAGGAGTCATAGATCATATATAAAAAATTTCAGCTTTCTAGCTCAAAATTCGATTTTTTCCAAAATTTTGTTTTTTTTAGTTTGTGGGCGTGTCTGTGGGCGATTTCAAAAATTCGTAAACTGAATTATTTCGGGACCCTAGAGAGTATATGGTTAAAATTTCAGCTCTCTAGGTCCAGTTTAAAGGCCTAATTTTTGCCGACGGACGGACGGACGGACATGGCTAGATCAACATTACTATCGATGCTGATCATAAATATAGTAACTTTTAGGGGTCTACGGGCAATATTAAGGTATGTTACAAACTATGCGTCAAAATTAATATACCCCTAGAATAGGGTATAAAAAGTTGTGACAATTACAAATTAAAATATATAAAAAAGATATTAAATAAAATAAAATATTTGTTTGATTTAATTATCACAATTAACATATCAATAGTACTTTGCCATTTTATAATGAGCATGAAGAGTTTAATATTAATTCATTTTATTTCGTAACAATCTTTTCAAAAAAGTCTGTGACCGCACATTTTACCATTCAGAGATTTGATACATTATTTTTCTACTGAAACATTTTCTTGTATGGCAAACAATAATAAACTATGATTGATCGAAAAAAAACCTTCATTTGACAAAAAAAACAATAACAGATAAATAAATATATAAATAAATAAATAAATAAACGCAAAAATAAATAAACAAATAAATAAATAAATTAATAAATATATAAATAGATAAAGAAATAAATACAAAAATAAATAAACAAATAAATAAATAAATAAATAAATAAATATATGAATAAATTAAATAAATAATTGATTAATAACTAATAAATGGCAGCAAACACAAAAATATCACAGATTAAACATTTAGCTGGTTTATGAGAGGATTCTCAGAACTATCACAGCTGTTATTACAATTAGTAGTAAGTTTTCGAATCCTATCGAAGATCAATTCAACATTCGCCCTTCTGTGGAGATCTAGGGTTAAATTATGAAAGGGCAGGTTTAACATCATTTTTAAAACTTTGTTTTGTGATACCTGCAACTTTTCTAAATGGCATCTTGCTGCAGTACCCTATATTGGGCACCCATATAATAGGATAGCCTGGAAAATTACTTTATAAATTATTATCTTATTGTCGTTTGTGAGTGAAGATTTTCTATTGATGAAAAGGTAGAGCATCTTAATTGCAATACCTGTTTTCCTTAACGTACTTTGAATATGTTGATTAAATGTTAGTTTCGTATCAATGTGGACCCCGAGATACTTTCTGGATTGCCCCCATGGTATGGTGTTACCATTTATTTGAAGCTGTCTGCTGGGAAGATACGAGTAGCAAGCTTTTCTTTTTCGTGTGAAAAAGATGGCTTTAGCATTCAGCTTAATTTTCCATTTGTTATAATATTTTTTAAGAATTTCGATCGCATGTTTTAGATTGTTCTCAATATTGAGAGCAAATTCATGCGACGCGAATACTGCAGTGTCATCAGCAAAAATGGCTGCTTCACATTGCGGAAGACTTGGCAAATCTGATGTATATATATTGAAAAGGGTTGGACCTAAGACTGAGCCTAACCAACGACCATACCACGTCGAGTTAATCGGTTCTCGTCAGATCACCGTAATTAAACGACGTTGGGCGCGGTTAGTACGTAGATGGGGGACCGTTTGAGAACAACCGCGTGTCGTTGGCCAGTCCCATCTACAGAGTTGCGGTAGATAATACATACGTGGTATCACAATGGACCTAAATTGGTCTAAGTGTGTCGGCTTCATAAACCTAACCTAACCTAACCTAAGACTGAGCCTTGGGGCACACCAGAATCAAAAAATAACATGTTAGAAACACCACAACTTACTTGCACCTGAAAACATCTACTGGATAAGAAACTCTGAATAATTTTACATAAATACAAAGGAAACTCGAAGCGTAACATTTTATATATTATTCCATTGTGCCATACAGAATCAAAGGCTTTTTCAATATATATCAATATCATGACCGTTGAAAGCCGAATTGTACATCAGGAAAAATATCTTTATCTGAAACAATTTTTAAAATGTGTTGCTTAAGTATTTTTTCGTAAACCTTACTAATGTTGCTTAGTAGGCTTATTGGCCTATAACTTTCAGAGGTATCTGGGGCTTTTCCAGCCTTAAGAACAGGGACAACCAAGGCTTTTTTCCAACATTGAGGAAAGAATTGGCATTTTAAACATGCATTAATAATGAATGTTAGATATTTAATTCCAACCTGAGGAAGTAGTTTTAGGTATGCATTTTGAACTTTGTCTAGTCCTCCTACTTTTCGGGTTTGCAGGCTGCTGACTACATCACTAACGTTTTCTTCAGCTACTAATGCATTAGAAGGAGTCAATTCATTTGACATGTTAAATCTTTCGATTGTGTCCCCAACAAGTTCATTTGTTACAAACTCACCCAAATGTTGAGAGACCAGGACATTTTTTGAAAAATTTGTGCAGAGTTACGAGTAGTTTGCTTTCTCAACATCTGTAAACACATATTTTACAGATGTTGAGAAAGCAAGGAATCCTTTAGGAATGGTATCTTACGGTTTTTGTTTTTTACTACCTTGACGATATTCCAGAAGGGCTTGGCATTGTTTTCGAGAACGCTCAATTTGCTGTTCCATTCTTCATTCCGATGCATCAGTATTTGGTCAGTAATCAGTTTATTAAAATGCGATACCATTGTTCGAGAAAAAGGTTGGCGATACTTTTGCCAATTTTTTCGATGAATGTTTCTTAATTTTATAAATTCTAGAATATGAACTGGAAGTTTTTTATAAGTCCCTTTTTTCCCGTTTTGGAATGCTTTCATCAACTGAAGAAAAAACAGCTTGCGTAAAATTTTGAACAATGGAATCAACATCATCCTTACAAGACACTCTTTCAAGATCTGTGGAGCTATTTTGAAGGTTCCTTTTAATCTTTGATTTGAACGTTTTCCAATTAGCATTTTTCAAATCTAGGAAATAATTAACCTTTTTTTCCCCCCAGCCAAGAAAGGTTACAAGAGCAACAATAGTTAAAGGGCGAAAAAGTCCCCAGTGAGGATGAGGAGGTCACGTACATTTTAACGGTGTTTGAAACAAGGATACAGTATCTTAGTGCTTCAATATTCGATTTTGTCTGTGGTAGTTTATTGTCGAATTGAAATTTTCGCTTCGTGTGATTTTATGGATATGATTTTACGAAACGTAGCTATAAGTAATTCGAAATTTAATCGTTGACTAAGAAGAAACTGTTGTAATTCTCACTTGATTTATTTGTGGAGCACATATTTATGAAGACAGATACGTACAAAGTTCATCCAGATACCTTTTGAGAACAAATCATGTTAGATTTAACAGTCAGCATTGTAATCAGCATTGTCATAAAATTACTCATACTACGAATATCTCTCACTGTACTGTACAGGAATAATTCACTACCTCATGAACTTACCTTTAGTTTTAAGAGGTAATGTTAAATTTTCATTTTACTTAACTGAGTGGTATTTGTGGAACTTATGTACATCTTTATAACATAATCTTTTTGCTTAATTTAAATGTTGTTGGAGAAATACGGGGAAAAAAGGGGAATTTTAGCAGGGGAATTCTGTTAAATGAGTGCAATTACTTTAACAGAGTACTTTTTATTTCAATAAATAATAGCTACGAGGCTATATTTCATTCTTATTTAACGAAATCAATGTAATTTAATTCAATTGTTTGCACTTTTAACAAAACGCTTTTAATAAAGATTGGAATTTGTTTTTTAAAATGTTAATTGAGCACGTTATCAACAGAGAAAGCATGTTAATATTTCAAGGGGATATCAAGAGTAATGGATAAAAAATTGCTAAGTTAGAAATTGAAACCAGAAACTTTACTTAATGGCAGAAAGTTAGCTCTGAAGCTGTAATTCAGTTGAGTTTTTGTTTTTTTATTGTCAATTACTAAAAATCTGAACCTCGTCAAGTTTACTTTTTAATGTATGCCATTGTATTTAAGGCGGAGTATAAGAGAAGGCCCTTACAAAACCAATTGAACTATAAAGTCAAAAAGAAAAATGTTTACACTTTCCCTCGAAAAACATAATAGATACACTCTGCAAAATATAAGTCAAATTAATCAAAGAAATATATTTCTAGGAATTTTCGCCACTTAATATACATATGTATCTGTTATGTCTTATGTTACCTCAGCGTGTGAGTCGCCACGGATCTGCAAGTATCCTTAACTTTCAGACTTAGAGTTGTTTCATGGTAGGTTAGGTTAGGTTGAGGTGGCTGTTAGCTGAAAGCTAACACACTTAGACCAAAGAGGTCCATTGTGATGCCACTAGGATCGGGAGTATCTACCACTACCCGCTAAAACCATTTGGAGCTTCTAATGAAGCGCGATAGACTTCTAACATCTGTGTTAGCCAAGTCACTGAGTTCATTAAGGAAGAAGGCTCCCAAATAGAGATTTCTTTTATGGGAGAGTGCAGGACATGTGCAGAGGAGATGAAGTGTAGTCTCCTCCTCCTCCTCATCCCTGCAACTTCTGCAGAAGTCATTAGAATAGACGCCAAGCCTTGATGCGTGCTTGCCTATTAGACAGTGTCCTGTGATGACACCTATGACAGAGCTAATGTGCAGTCGGTTAAGTGAGATCAAACTCAGAGAGCGTCGCAGGTCCAGCTTTGGCCAGATATGCTTGGTAGCTAGACACGTATCAATACGTCCACCTGAGGTTTGTACTCTCGACTACGGCTAGCTTGAGCATGAGTTTACAAGTAGCGATGGGCATACCTAGGAAACCTTTATCAGGTAGAAGAGGTAATGCTGTTTCCTTTTTGGCGAGTTCGTCTGCCCTACAATTCCCTGGGATGTCTCTGTGCTCTGGCACCCAAAAGAGGTGAATGTTGAACTGCTCTGCCATCTCTACGATGGAGTTTAAAGAGACTGAATCTAGGGATTTCAGCGCGGCTTGACTATCCGAGAATATGAGGATATCCTTAGCGGATATTTCTCTTTAGCCACGACAAGACTTCCTTAATCGCCATGATTTCCGCTAGGAACACGCTACAATGATCAGGAAGACGGAAAGAGAGACTGATATTTAGTCTTTCTGAGAAAACACCACCACCGACCCCATTACTACTTTTTGATCCGTCGGTGTAAAAGTGGATCAATTTATCTTCCGTGTAATCAGCCTCTTCCCAGAATGATCTGGAGGGGATAGTGATTTGGAAGTTCTTTTCGAACTGTAGCTGGGGTATAGTGTAGTCGATGTTTCTTGGTAGGGACCCATGTGAGTCCAGAATGATAGAGTGGCCAATATTCGTATTGATCCACTGTGAGGTGGCTTTTAAGCGGACAGCGGAACAGGCAGCTGATTGCCTGCTGAAAATATCCAGGGGTGTTAGATGCAGTAAAATGTCCAGTGCAGCGGAGGCGGTCGTACGGAGTGCTCCGCAGATACACAGACAAGTTGTGCGTTGCACCTTGCTCAGCTTATCATGGCTTACCGCTTTGTCTAGAGCAGTCCACCAGACAAACACGCCGTATGTCAGGAACGGTCTAACTACCGATACGTATAGCCAGTGTGATATGCGGGGCTGTAGGCCCCACTTATTTCCGATGGCTTTTTTGCAAGAGAAAAGTGCTACTGTAGCTTTCCTTACTCTTTCTTGTACATTGGGTTTCCAGCTTAACTTCCTATCGAATATTGGACCCAGAAATTTAGGTTCATCGGAAAAGGTTAAGCTTGTACCGTTGATAGAGGGAGGGTCGATATGAGGGATTTTATATTTCCTGGAGAAGAGGACAAACTCGGTTTTGTGCGGGTTAACCTCCAGCTAACAGCTTCTTGCCTAAATTGACAGCTTATTGAGAGCGTTTTGAAGGAGTTCCTTTAGAGTGTTGAGGTATTTCCCTGAGCCGGCAATAGCAGCGACATCCGCATATGCAATCACCGTGCAACCCTCCCCTTCCAGGCATCCCAGTAGTTTATTCACCACCAAGTTCCACAGAAGGGGGGAGAGGACACCACCTTGTGGCGTGCCTCTACTGACAGACCTCCTAGCGGATGAAACGCCCAGTTTTGAGTTGAAAATCCTGCTTGTGAGCAAAAGATTGATTAATACACCAAGCGATCCATCCACATTTAGTTCTGTTAGTGCATTTGCCATTGCAGATGTGTTGACATTGTTAAAAGCGCCTTCTATGTCTAGGAAGGCAACCATAGTGTATTCATTGTGGTGAAGGGAGTATTCAGTGGTGCGTACCAAGGACTGAAGGGCAGTTTCCACTGATTTACCCTTATTGTACGCATGTTGTGCCGCAGATAGCAGTTGCGGGCTTATATTCATGCGAAGTTGGATATCAATCAGACGCTCCAGCGTTTTGAGGAGGAATGATAATAGACTGATGGGTCTGAGGTCTTTTGGACTAACATGGGAGTATTTGCCAGCTTTGGCTATGAAGACTACTTTAACTTCTCTCCAAGCCTGAGGACTGTGAGTCAGCCTTAAACAGCTTTTCATAATCATCTCCAGTGTTGGTAGGATGATGTCCGAAGTCCTCTGAAGTTCGGCAGGTGTTATGCCGTCAGTTCCTGCTGGGCTTGAAGTTTTTTAGTGCTTCATGGTAAGTCTTATCTTCTTCTTCTTTTACAGCGAGGCTATGATCAGGATAAAATGGACCATAACCTTCCACTTTACTGCATCCCTAATGCTCCGCCTTTGGGGCTTGTCTGGTTAGTCAAGTAAACTCTCTACAATGTATATTTGTGAAAAAAGGAACGACTTGATTGAAAGTTACTTGTTGTATGAATTCTATATTTCGGCAAGCAACGTCTGTTTTTTTTATATAGCGAGATTTGTTAGCAAATTCGCTGCACTTAACCAGAGTTCAAAACCCTTGCTAAGTCGTCGTGTAATTGCCCGAGTACAAACCCGTGCAAGCAATTGAAATGAAATTAACAGCTTCGCTTCCTTGGCTGTTTTAAGAATGACATTTATTTTATTATCTTAAACCTATTTATATTATCTTAACATACATTACTGGCTTAATATTAAATTGCGCTTTCGCATCGTCAGCGTCTAGCGCGACTTGAGTTGCGACACCTTATGGGTATGCGCGTGCACCTGTGGAAACGGTGGGAACTATTGGATGGGATTGAAATGTGATTATATTGAATCGCGACACCTTATGGGTATGCGCGTGCACCTGTGGGAACAATTGGATGGGATTGAAATGTGATTATACCGGTGGGAAAATTAATTTGTGGGAGCAAGTAAAGAATGTGGAGTGATAACAAAAGATAAAAATGTGCAGATAAAAATAAGATATTTATATCTTAGGTATAACTTTACATCCTCCCCCTTCTTGAGCAATAGTGCTCAAATCTATTTCTTCGAAATTTATTGTTCTAGGCATAGGGATTGGGGCTTTATTCCTTTTTGCTCTCCTTATTCTAGTTATTAACATAAAAATTATCATAGATATTGCTAAAATAAGACTTAAGTAACCTATGCTAAAATGATGAATATCTAATGAAAGTCGGTCCTTGTGAAGCTGCTGGTTAACCTTTAAGTCGTTTATTCGGCTCCTCAGGTCCTGCAACTCTTCCATGGCTGTTCGGTCGGTCATCGCTTGGATCGAGGGGAATTTTGTTGTTGAAGCTTGCAGCAAATTCCTAATGCCTCTGGACAGGGTGATAGAGCTACTGACAAAGCTAGGCAACACATCGTGTGCTTGAATTGTTGTTGATGGCTCTTTGATTGCGCAATGGGTTTTAAGCTGCACTATTCCACTGCCCTTTAATATACCTTGGAAGACAGATGTTTTGCAGACTATGTTAATGGTAGTTTCTTCTTTTACGAAATAAATCCATGGTTATTCAGTAGCTGCGTGTATCTTGGTGGTTCTGAAATAGTACGAAGGGTGCAATGCTCCAGTTGTGAGTTTGGCATAAAAAAACTAAGCTCACAAGCGTTTTCCTTTGTCCCAATTCGATGAAGCGGATGGTTCTGCTTGCAAATAAAGCTTTGGTTGGGACCAGCAAAGCATGCTGCAAGTTCTTGCTCTGTTAGGGCGTAGTAGTAACCCGATGAAGATTGATGCTTAAAAACTTCGTCGTTATTTCAACTATCATTGCTGAACCATTGTTAATAACCGATACAGTTACCAGATGCAGCAGTTCGAAGCTGTCACGAGTGACTAAAGGTATTTTTAGTTGAAATATTATCCGATCTGGCGACATGTGACTTTGAATAGTCATGATCTTGTAGATATCCAGCAAGCTATCACGCGCTATAGGAAGACTTAATAACTGAGGCAAATGATCCTTTATCAATGTAACTTGAGTTTGTAGTTGTTGTGGGGAGAGTATCTGTGGGTTTACCTTCCCATGATGGGCGTCGATTAGCAGGTCCAGAAGATCCGATTGGGTGCGTTGGTATTGATGGGTTATCATTATAGATTGCATTGCCATGGCTAAGAATGTTTGAAACATCTTTTGCTCATTTAGGAGCTGAAGTACCTTGTTGCTGTTTTCTATCGTTGTATTCATAAATTTATTAAATACTTGCAGCTGCCCGTTCAATTCTCTCTCGGATTTCTGGATTACATTTATCGTAGCGTCAACAATAGACGTTTGGTTTTTTATATGTTGAAGCAGTCGGTCGTCATTTTCCTGTAAGGTGGTAATAGTGGCCGCCATCTTGTCAGCGTACTCGGAGTCAAGTACACCAAAGAGCGCGCCTGCCATATTTCCTACAATGTTAAGCGCTCCTCTCTTTGATCGCCGCTGATGCTGCTCTATAGAGTGGAGAAAAATTTTATTGTTGGCGTCGAGTTCTGCTTGAAGGTTTGAAAGTTGTGAAATTAAAGTTATGCAAAGATTTTTCTCGGCGAAAGAGCTGCATAGTTCATTGAGGTCATGTAGTTCTGTCTTTAGATAGAATAGGTTCGCATGTCAAAATATACGACCAACTTCCACTCATTCAGTGCCAAATCCAAGGTTCCTAATCTTTCAAAATAGATACCTGGTGGCGATTGAAAGGGCATTGTTTAAAAGTTGTCGTTGCAAGATATGGGTAATATAAGACTTGCCACCAATAACAAACTCATAAGGCCTCCTCCGAAGCATAACCTTTTCTTGCGTGGTGAGCTGGTAGATGGCTGCGGCTCATTATCAATGTCTCCGTTGATGTTGCTCCTCTTGGTTGACGATGAAGCTTCGTTTGAGTCATCTGGTGTCTCATCGGTTGCTATAGGCAACGGAGCAAGTTTATGTATTGGTCGCCGGATAGTGCCTGAAGCTGTTTTTACATCAGCTACACGCGCTACTCCGTCTTTTCCATGAATGTCATGCACTATTCGACCCATCTGCCATTTCAAGACAAGGAGATTATCGTCTTTTACCAATACCATCATACCTGGTTTGATATTGACATGTTGTGTTTTCCATTTGTGGCGATGTTGTAACTCACTGAGATACTCGTGGCTCCAACGTTGCCAAAAATTGTGCCGAATGTCCACGATTTGTTTCCATCTCTGCGATAAGGTGCTCTTGTTCTCTGAAACATCTGCGTCTATGGTAGATGTGGGTGGTTCTCCGATTAAAAAGTGTCCCGGCGATAAGACATTGAGGTCGTTGGGGTCCCAAGACATTGGTGTTAAGGGTCTTGAATTAAGTATTGATTCTATTTCAATGATCACTGTTTCGAGCTCTTCATAAGTCAGAGAAGCAGGGGTGACATGTCTGTTAAGCAAATATTTAGCTGATTAAACGGCAGCTTCCCAGATCCCACCAAAGTGTGGCGCTCTGGGAAGTATGAATTGAAAGTCCATCCCCCTTTTGAGGCAAAGACTCATGATCCTCTCCTGCGAAGTTCTTTCCTGCATTATGTCCTTGAGTTCCGAGAG
The DNA here is from genome assembly GCA_949715645.1 of Portevinia maculata. Classification (NCBI taxonomy): domain Eukaryota; kingdom Metazoa; phylum Arthropoda; class Insecta; order Diptera; family Syrphidae; genus Portevinia; species Portevinia maculata. The sequence continues at coordinate 362,442,050 of OX454525.1, read as the reverse complement.
TTGATTTCTTGCCCCAACAAAGTTAGTAGCATTGTCGCAGTATATTTTCCTGCAATTTCCTCTACGCCCGATGAAGCGTTTAAGGGCGACGATGAATGCGTTTGTTGTGAGATCTGACACTACCTCAATGTGGACTGCCTTTGTAGCGAAGCCTTTGGTTGCACGTAGGTTTGCTGGTAGGTTTCCCATAAGTTGGGTCAGCAGCTTCGGCTTAGCCTTCGCGCAACGCACGCATTGTCCAACAATTGTTCTAGCTGTCATGTTTCCCTTGATGGGCCAATATTTTTGACGAGTTATAGCTAGTAGAGCCTGCGGGCCTGCATGCAGATTAAGCGTGTGCAAATCGGTCATTATCAGCTTGGTAATGAAGTGAGAATATGGTAGAACTATGGGATGCTTAGCATCATAGCTTAGTACTGATTCTTCCAGCCTTCCTCCTACTCGTATTATCCCATTTTTGTCCAACATTGGATTGAGACTGCTGATTGGGCTATTATTTTTTACTTGTTTCATTGTGTTTAATTGGTTAATCTCTGCTGGTGTGGAAGGTTCCTTTATTATGGACGACTCTTCTATTGTGGAAGGTTCCTTTAATATGGACGACTCTTCTGTTGTGGAAGGTTCCTTTATTATGGACGACTCTTCTGTTGTGGAAGGTTCCTTTATTATGGACGACTCTTCTGCTGTGGAAGGTTCCTGTATTATGGACGACTCTTCTGTTGTGGAAGGTTCCTTTATTATGGACGACTCTTCTGTTGTGGAAGGTTCCTTTATTATGGACGACTCTTCTGTTGTGGAAAGTTCCTGTATTATGGACGACTCTTCTGCTGTGGAAGGTTCCTGTATTATGGACGACTCTTCTGTTGTGGAATGTTCCTGTATTATGGACGACTCTTCTGTTGTGGAAGGTTTCTTTATTATGGACGACTCTTCTGCTGTGGAAGGTTCCTGTATTATGGACGACTCTTCTGTTGTGGAAGGTTCCTTTATTATGGACGACTCTTCTGTTGTGGAAGGTTCCTTTATTATGGACGACTCTTCTGCTGTGGAAGGTTCCTGTATTATTGACGACTCTTCTGCTGTGGTAGGTTCCTGTATTATGGACGAATCTTCTGCTGTGGAATGTTCCTGTATTATGGACGACTCTTCTGTTGTGGAAGGTTCCTTTATTATGGACGACTCTTCTTCTGTGGAAGGTTCCTGTATTATGGACGACTCTTCTGTTGTGGAAGGTTCCTTTATTATGGACGACTCTTCTGTTGTGGAAGGTTCCTGTATTATGGACGACTCTTCTGTTGTGGAAGGTTCCTGTATTATTTATGGCTCTTCTGTTGGGGAAGGTTCCTTTATTATGGATTTGTCTCACGTAGACTGCGTATATAATACGATCTTGTGCAGATGTATTATTATCTTGCAATTGTGTAGATGTATTATGAAGTCACCAGTGTTTTATCCCTGGTGAACGCCTTTATTAATTTATGGTTGTACCAATGTATAGCCCTGGTACACGCTTTTTTAAATTTATTGTTGTACCAATGTATAGCCCTGGTACACGCTTTTATTAAATTTGTGATTGCCAAATGCCCCTTACCACTGGAGGGGGGAAGCAAATTAGCTAATCACGTCGGGGTCACCAATGTTTTTTTATATAGCGAGATTTGTTAGCAAATTCGCTGCACTTAACCCGAGTTCAAAACCCTTGCTAAGTCGTCGTGTAGTTGCCCGAGTACAAACCCGTGCAAGCAATTGAAATGAAATTAACAGCTTCGCTTCCTTGGTTGTTTTAAGAATGACATTTATTTTATTGTCTTAAATCTATTTATATTATCCTAACATGCATTACAGGCTTAATATTAAATTGCGCTTCCGCATCGTCAGCGTCTAGCGCGACTTGAGTTGCGACACCTTATGGGTATGCGCATGCACCTGTGGAAACGGTGGGAACTATTGGATAGGATTGAAATGTGATTATATTGAATCGCGACACCTTATGGGTATGCGCATGCACCTGTGGAAACGGTGGGAACTATTGGATGGGATTGAAATGTGATTATATTGAATCGCGACACCTTATGGGTATGCGCGTGCACCTGTGGGAACAATTGGATGGGATTGAAATGTGATTATACCGGTGGGAAAATTAATTTGTGGGAGCAAGTTAAGAATGTGGAGTGATAACAAAAGATAAAAATGTGCAGATAAAAATAAGTTATTTATATCTTAGGTATAACTTAACAACGTCTACAAAATATCCATTAGTATGTTCCAGGTCGGACTATACTTCAGTTACTCTATGTGTATGATTGAACAGAAAAGAATTACAGAGACTCAAAAGTTTTCTGATTAAAAACTTTGATTAATATACAAGCTAGACTAATATCAAATGCTGATGAGTTTAACACTTTCGCTTTCATCTGCATTCATTAAGATTTTGTTCGTTTTATATCTATGTATACATAATGTAGTTATTAACTAATTTTACATAATTTGTCTGGGTTTTTGTTTTGACTATTTAAAATTACGAATTAAAAATTCCTATTTTGTTCCTAATGTTTTCAAATCTACTCTGATCTTCACTCTGGATTAACAAAAGCTGAAATGCTATTTCAGCAAATTTCTGCCGAATGAAGTGAAATTTTATTTCAATGTGTTTGATTTTCTTATATAACTAAGGATGACAAACGAGCCTGATAGCATTTTGTTTATCGATTAAAAGGTTTGTTGTTTGAACCCAAGTAATATTATGTTGAATAACTGTTTTAGCCACCCTCTTTATTTGGCTGCATGAGAGGCTGCTGTATATTCCGCCTCTATTGTCGAGAGTGAAATACATGTTTGCCGTTGTGACATCAAGATATCTTCAATCTGCCAAAGAAAACTACGTAGCCGTTTGTTGGCCGCTTTGTCTCTGGACCACTGGCATAATCAGCATCGCTATAACAACACAATTAACATTTAATGTTCGATTCGTATACCATTCATGTTTGTTCGATTTACGTATCGTAAGATAAGCTTCATCGCTAGCACATCTTGAGAAGTTGGTCACTCCATGTGATGACTGGCAATCACGAGAGCAAATATATACATATCAAACTGGAGATTGACAAGTGAACAGGCGATTGAATAGTCTGCTGGCATTTAAACTGCGTTAGCATCGAACGTTCTGAATTTTTCTAAGATTTGATCCAAGTAACCGCTTTGCGAAAGAAATATCCAACAAGCTGATGTGACGATTTTCAGTCCTAAGAAATATCCTACTGACGATTCCTTGCCTTCAAAGACTTCTTCTAAAATAGAAATCAACTGGCTTGCGTCCTCTTCTTAGTCTGCCTCTTTCAGCTTATCGTCGACATAGGTATCGACAAGGACACGTTTACAAATACATATATCATCAGCTTCTGAAGGTATCAATTCGAATGAAAGTAAAAATTTAGTGAACTTCATGTTCCAGCATCTTGATGCCTGCTTTAGTCCATACAGACTCCCACATACGTCATTAAGACCTGTTGGCTGGTGCATATATATATTCTCGAGCAGATCTCCATTAAGGAGAGCTGTTTTAATGTGGATTTACTTAATAACCATTTTTCTCTGCGTATTGCCCTTATAGAACTGAAACGCATAGCTGGACTAAAGACCTCATCAAAATAAATCCCAGCTTCTTGCGTTAACCCCCTCACCACAAGTCTTGGCTAATATCTGCTGGGTTCATTGCTGTCCGAATCTTTGATCTAAAACACTCATCTGTTATCGATGACTTTTGTGACCGAATGTAATTGTACCAATTCCCAAGAACCATTCTTTTGCAATGCTTCTATTTCCCCATTCATTACCGATTGCTACTTGTCGGTATCCTTTGACTTAAAAGTGTCTTCGAATGCATTCGGCACATACCCACAAATGCTCCCATTTGCAACAATGCCGACATTGAATTCACTCGTTGTCACAGGGCACTTCGAAGCCGTTGTTTAATCGATTCTCGCATTCCGTTTCAGCTGGCACTGCACTATGTTGGTTCTTTTTTTTCAAAAGTGCTTGTTTTGCTGTTCTTAGAGACATCTTCGTCTGAGAACAAGTATTCTTTCTTTATCATCTTTCTTTATGATCGCGCCATTTCCGACTTGAGTTGCCGTTTTTTTGAAGATAACATCCAGCTTACCTCAATTTTATTCATCTCTGAGAAAATATTCGATACTCCTTTGTGTTTTCGGAATATCCCACAAAGATTCCTGAACGTGACTTTGCATCCAACTTTCTCCGTTTTTGTGAGGGTATATACTAAATGGGCATAACACCTCCAAATATTTGATTGTCCGAGAAGTTAGGATTTAGTAGTCCTTGAACCACAAATAAACTGGATTCTTTACTTAATCTGAGTTGTGAGGTTAAAAACATGTACAGTCATATTCATGGCCTCGGCCTATAGTCTCAGTGGAGAACTGCGTACACGGAGAATTGTTCTAGCTGCTTTGACGATGGTCCTCGTCTCCCTTTCTACTCTTCCGTTTTGTTGCGGAAGATACGGAACAGAAGTTTGATGTCGAATGCACTTATCATGCAAAAATTATTTTAATTCGCGTTAGTAAACTCCGTTCCATTATCTGTACGAATCGTCTGATGCGATGAACAAATTTCCATTCTGATTGTCTTCAAAAAGGATTTAAAAAACTCAAAAAACTCGTCCTTTTGTTTCAAGAAAAACACTGTTCCGTATTTTGCTCATCTTTAGAAAGAAGAAAATACTTCGAGCCACCCGGTGAAGCATTTCGCATGGGGCCGCAAAGATCTGCATGAATAAACTCACCAAAACACTTGATTTTGCTGCCAGATATGATTTTCCAAAAGCGCATGCATCGGAAAATATCTTTTCTCATCCAAATATTTTATGTCCTGCTCCTTCAGAAAATTCCGAACGAAGCTAAGATTTAGATGGCTGAAGCGTTCATGCCAAACTCCTTTGTTACTAAGTGACACTAAATGAAGATTTTTGTCGAACGCTTTATTTAATGAAAACAAATGAATGTAAATTTCTGGAACGATGATACATGTGAAAGAAGCTTGGTAACCCATTGCTGATTATTGTAAGATACTATATTGATGTTCCCCTAATCAATAGAATTGATTGTTTTTCCATTACCACTGCGGACATATTGCGTAGTGTCAATCTATATTAATATTATAAATGCGAATGCAACTCTGTCTGTCTGTCTGTCTCGATTTAACGTCAAAACTACTGAACCGATTTAAATGAAATTTGGTACACAGATAGTTTAGAGCCTGAGAATGAACATTGGCTACTTTTTACCGCGGGAAAATGCTTCATCCGCTGTCCAGAAGCGGAGATCTAACCTGATATTTAAGAAGTTGTAACTCTCGAATGCTTTCTAGCTCCTAGCTTTTAAATGACTCATCCAAATGAAATAGGATTTTTTTATATCAAGTTCAATTATGTACAAAGCTTTTAAGATATAAATCATCTTTGTAGGTTATCCTGAAGTTGAACAATAAGCATTAAACTATAAATTTTATACAATTCAAAAAAGTAAAATGTTCGATTGAAGCTAGATCGTTGGATTTTCCCAGCGTTCAGTGGAGGAAAATTTGTGTGTGTGTGCGGCACAAATCTGTTTCTCTACCTGTACCTTTCGTGCAATGTGCTTTTCCTTTCTTTTTTTTATGCACCTTTTGCAGTTTGTGTTGTTTTTATTATGGCGCATGGCCATGGGATTGATAAAGATAGGGTATGAAATGTAAATGAGATTGAGAGGGAGTCACACTCAGAGTATATCCATATAATGAGTAGGGCCACTCTCGAAGTTTTCTTTATCAGTTCTTATCAGCAAGTATTTTGTTTTAAATTTGAGAAGTGGCAGACTAGCAAAGCAAGGCGAGCACGGGACAGCTAGTATGTACATAAATAAAACTACAAACAACCAACCCTACCAACACAACTTAACTTACTTAAGCTACGTGATTTATTCTTACTATAATTAGGATTCGGAGCACTCGCTTTTTTACGCAACAAGTGGTCAAAATCCCAATTACTTTCCGAGCACCTGGCAGTCGTCAAAGCTCGCACGCCGCCAAAATCCGACTAAGGCCTTACAGCATCAGTCATCTCCCGGAAGCATCACAACAAGTTGACGAGCCCGGCCTCTCTCAGAAACTCCCTAGCTAACTTAATCTAATTTATAAACCAAGAGGATGTTACGTCACCGTCCTGGGAGGCCATGTGGATCCCTTCACCCTCAACAAGCCACCAAAATTCGGGGAATTGCTTTCCCGTTTTGAAAACGGTAAATAATCCTTCCAGTTCATATGAGAATACCCATCAAGGAGTAAGTTTCTAAATATCTCAGTTGAAATACATAAATTGAACATTACACAAAATAAATTTTGTGTGAAGACACTCCTTTTCCGAGTTCAAGTTATAGCTCCCAAGAAAAACTTCTGTAAAAACGTTCATTCTGATTTTGCGACTGATTCTGGGAAAATTTAGTGTTAAGATAATCGATTTCTTTCAACATATCCTAACTTTTTTGAACTTTCACATAAAACCATGTTTCCGAATAAGATGAACAATTCTACTTTTCTTAATAGCAACGTCGTTGTTCATTTGACGCTTGTAAACATTATTTTTTGTACATTCACTTGACTTTTGTATTATTCAATGGTAATCAGCAATTATAAATCTAACTATTATCTAAGATGTTACGAGCTTAAAACTTATTCCTGCCATTTGATCTTTTAAGGTTAAGGTTTAATGACAGAAAAATTAAAATTTTATTCAGTATATGAGGACTTAGTGAGAGCATTTAACTATGCAATACATATGCTTGTAGTAGTGTAACAATATATTGTGCTGGATATTGGAGAGATCCATATTAAGGGTATGATTTGAATAAATTCTTATAACACCATTTAAACAATAATTCAATCTCAGGCGATGTGATTATGGCCACTAGTACATCAAAAACTAAATTGAATATATCAATTTCTTAATCCGATATGCGAGTATTTTTTCTATTCTATTCGGTCTTATATGTTGACATAAGGAAGGTCTTTAGCTAACCAAAATTTCAGCATCACTTGCGGTAAGTATAATTTTAGTTATTTTATTCGTTTTAGTTAAGATGATTTTCATGAATTGCAACTACGAATACGTTTTCCAGACTGCATCGTTTTTCTGCTATGACAATCACATTTGCATCCACCCATATTGCAGCGAAAAAAGGAGGAGGAGTATCTAATACGAAATTCAAACGAGAAAATATTTATTCTCCTGCATCATTAAGCACGCTGCATCTTTAGACTAAGGACTTTTCTATGGAGTTTCACTTTTTTTCTCTTAATCATTGTAAGTAGTTTTTCAGTTCGCACTAAAATCCCTTATGCTGGACAAAAAAGAAGCTAAGCGAAGTTTTAGCAGATGGAGGATTTTTATCATTGCGGATTTGAGCAAAGGAGTGAACATTATAATCCCCCGAATTTACTGGAAACTTCGGATGTTAAATCGTAAAGTATAGGGGTATAATGTTGTGATTAATGACGAATGGAGACATTGGAGTAAAGCAGTTCAAAATTAAAAAATAAAGTGAACGACTATGTCGTACCAAAGTTGCTCGCATTTATAAGAAGGATGAGCTACCATTTCGGTAGGCGACGCTAATGTGGTTGAAGATCTTTTTCCATACAATTTGTATTTTCTTTTTCAGATTTCAGTTGTTCACGTGGAAAATGGCAGACTAATATGAAGAACAGAAAAAAGTTAAATATTTAATTGAAGAATAAAAAGGCACGATGTGCAACGCAAAAATTACTAATAGATAATTGATGCTCGTTGCAAAAAAATATACTCAACTACTAATTATAATAATTGAATGGTTGAATGAACAACAGTATCTTGAGATTTCTACCATTTGCTGTTGCACGGTTCACTACGACGATTCATCAGACTCCTTTTTTGTGGGGGTGATCAATTTTCCATTCTCGAAAAACCCGAAGCTAAAACAGCGTCTTCTCAGGCAAGCACACCTTGTTTTTACTTTTAAATTAATTTTTTATTAGTCATTACTTATATCAACTGACATAATAAACAATAATGATTAAATCTAATATATATACTTTTCTAGATTACTGGTATTTGTTCGGATGCTCTAAAGTACCTTAAACTTTATAATTATAGCCTTTCGGCTTAAAAACTATTTTACGAACTAGTATTAGGTTCATATGTTAATATTGAGATTAACTCGGCATCAGTATTAAACAAATTATATTTTATGTAAAACAAATTACAAACTTCCTGCTCTACATAATTTTCTTAAACTCAAAATGGCTCAAAATGCCAATTACTCTCCGATCGCCTGGTAGTCGTCAACGTACGCGCGTGCTGCCTGCAGCCGAAGCATCATCACAAGTTGCCGAGCCCGGCCTTATCTTGAAAGGCCGAAAACCTGAATCTTTTCCATATAACTATGCGCTATATTTAACCACAATGGACAACCATCAGCGATGACCAGCCTTATAAGGGCCACGTATTACCTTTACTCTGGTGCCAAGTTGAATGCTGTGAAACAGTTTTCTTATCAAAACATAAGCCTTTTTTGCACCAGCAAGACAAGCATCTAGTCTATCGAAAAACAAATTCTGCTCGAGATACCCAAATATCTAACAACGCTAATCACCGCCAATGGCAACCCATTCTCAGCAATAATGGGCAATTTCTTCCAGTATTTTCTGATATCCTTAGAGACCCCGGCCAATGGAGTTCTGAACAAGATTGTTTCCATCTGATGAAAGCTAATCTTCAACTTCCAGTCGTCACAATATCCCTTAATTTGATCAAAGTCACTCTGTAAAAGAACGTTAATGACCTCGATTTATGGACCTTATCTGTGTGCCACCAAATCATCGGCATACGCTATAGCATGTCTGAGTTAACCTACCAGATCGCTCGTTAACCAGGATCGACGATTTCACCGCCCACTGCTGAAACCGGTTTTTAATTTCAAAGATTCTGCACGAATTCACGTTCGCACATTTGACAACGAACTTCAAAAGAACGTCAAATTTAAAAGCTTCTCATGAAAATTGATACTGTTGGATGTCGTGCAGACTTCCCAAGAATTGGAGCCGTTCCTAAAAATGAAGAATTACATGACATTACTGTCGAAGAAGTTAGGAAGGGAAAAAACTCCAAAATGCGAAAAGCAGTTGGGCCGGACGAGATACCCTCTGAGTTCTGGAGAAAGATGGGAGACAATGACTCATGATACCATTATCAAACTGATGATTGGTAGCGGGGGATAAATGTTCTTTTTCCTTTGTACAAAGGAAAAGGTAATACGCGAGACTGTGACAATTACCGTTCAATCAAGCTGATGTGACATACCATGAAGATCGTTGTGCGGGTATTAGATAGCTGAATTTGGAAAATAATACGGCTATCGGAAGACAAGTGCGGGTTTGAATCAACCACCGATGCAATCGAAAGCATAAGAATCATGATGGCAAAATATCGCGATTCCTTAAAGGATTTTTCATATGGTGTTCGTTGGTTTTGAAAAGGCTTTTGATAGACAACCAAGAGATCTTCCGTAAGATCCCATTGATGGGTGGCGACGGTGTAGAGGTTAGTGTGTTGGCTTGTGACCCGTGCGGTGCAGGTTCAATCCCCATGGGTAACAACAACATACGCCACCCAATCACATGCCTCTACACCAAAAAGGAGGATTTCTGCCTGGTAGTACAATGGAACGTTACCGAGTCTGAGTGCTCTGGGATTTGGATTTCCTTTTTTTATAAAAAAAAAAAAAAAAAAAAAAAAAAAAGATCCCATTGGCGTCACCGAGGAGTTCGCAATCAAAGTCGGTGTACACCAGGGAAGAGTCTTAAGTCCTTGATATTTATTACAGTCCTTGATTATCTACTTGAACGAAAAGTGACGGACCCCAAATTGCATCAGTTATTCTTTGCTGACGATGAAGCCATCATAAGCGAGGATCAAGCGTCCCTGCAACGAGCACTTGATGTATTGGTGAAAGTTTTTGGAAGAAAACAGAATATATACTTGTACTGCAATATTCTCTGATCCACTTCGACCCATTCCAGACATTAATATGAATGGAGGATTGATTCCCAAAGTTGAAATATCTGGGATCTATGATCCATAGCGAAGCAAGCTATACACCGCAGTTGCGCGTCCGGTGCTCACATACGGTTCACAATGTTGAACAACGTACAAAAAATGAGAGCGCAAATTAACTGCAGCCGAGATGAAGATGCTTCGCATGATAGCAGGAGTAACAAAGATTGATAGAATAAGGAGTTCCAAGATCCGAGGAAGCCTTCACGTTAAAGAACCTATATCGTAAAAATTAAGCGCGAGCGGTTCTGTTGGTACTATCTATAGGTAGTTCAATGGAGAGATCCTACGAACCCTGTCAAAAAGGCAATATCAATTAACCTTCCAATACAAACGCAAAAGAGAAGCAGGCCTTAAAACTCCTAGACCACACAAATGCAGCAACACCACCATTTCATTGGAATCAGTACCGAAGTGATTCAAAATCGGGAGGCCTGTCGCTTTTTTCTAAGGTCGAACTGGAGAACCCCACAGGCGGACCAGTATAGGGATGCAGTTAAGTGGGAGGCTAATGATCCCTTTAATTCTGATCATAGCCTCACCGCCATTAAAGGAAAAAAAACATTATTTTTTATATACATAATATAAATAAAAATAACTGAATTAATCCCGATAATTTTTTTTTCTTTTTCGAAAAATTGGTGTCCTCCTTTGTTTTAATCAAAGTTGGGGATCCTAGGTGTACCACAGCTACCCGCCGGACAGTGGCGGATCCAAGGGGGGGGGGGGGGGGTTATCGGGTCCGGACCCCCCAGGGAGGTCCGAACCGACCTGAATCTGAAATGCTGGTATTCTGTCGCTGAAAATTTGCATATTCTATTTTACGATTCGAAAATCCAAAAAAGATTGTAATGTGCAAATAAATTATTTCTCGTATTTTTTCATGCATAATAGTACTCGTATTATTCAATTCATGTTACTACAACATATTAGCAATAGTGCGAAATCTAGAGAAAATCTCAATCGTTTTTAAAATTGCGCTGTTTTTTGAAGAATTCTTGCAGAATTTCGTCTTCCGTTAGTCCAATTTCAGGATGCATACTCAAAGAAGCGAGTCCATTCAGGCGCTCCCGTCCTATTGTACTTCTAAGATAGTTTTTTATTCTTCTTAGGGTCGAAAATGATCGTTCTGGAGCTGCTGTTGTGTTACGGGTAACACTGCCAATACTCGTAAGATCGTGTTCACGTTTTTGAAACATTTTTCATTGATAACCTAAAAAATAACGTAACCATTGAAAGTTAAGTATTCGATGGGTTATAGAAACTGATTCTGGAAGTGAAAATTCCGATCTAAAGTTACTCACTGATAGTGCATCGAGCGCATTTTGAATATCTTGATCAAAGATCCGTTGCCTCCACTGATCTCTGAAATAAAATTCCTTTCTGAACATCATAAAACTTGTAAAGATCTGCGCATTTTTCCTCATCAAATTCCTGCTTGGATGGAAATAGTTGTCCGAAACTGTGGAAGATCGATTTGTGTTTTTCGAACCGACCTTGGAGATGAAAAATGTAAGTATCAAGGAATGGAATGTAGAAGGCAATTCTGTAATAATCTTCGACATTTTGTGTTTCAACGTTGCAACGGTTTTTCTGTTGACTGCAACGACAAGGCAATTTCATATTAAGAACAGATTTCAGCTACATTGTCGTAAATGATACAAAAATTTGAATCAACGTTTTCCCGCTTTTCCTTGATATCATTCGTATCATCATCAGCTAACTTTGTGGCTTCTCCTAGATCTTGATTTTTCGTCTGCAATTCCCGACTCAGAGGTAAGACGATAGAATTGATCGATTCCATTATATGACAGAAGATTTAAAATTCGATTGTCAAAATCGCGGTCAAAAGCTGAGAAGTCTTTTGTGAAATCTCTCGATCTTTCTACTTTTTTATTTCTTCCAAAGCTTCTATAACGGCCGCACACTGGGGCAGAACGGCCCTATCGGTGGCATTAAATCAGCCAATAGAGCTAGGAATCTAAAAATTTCTGGAAATGTTTATATAACCAATCTTTTGATATTTTTGAGCCCAACAACGACCACGCCCACCAAAACGCCCACTTTTTGCACTTCAAAAAAAAATAAAAAAATACCTAGCACATCTTTTCTCCTTATGTCCTCTGTTAAAAATAAGTACACAAATTTTTTTTCCAGTAATAACCGAACAATAAAGAAATTTTTAATTTAAAAATAACAAATTAAATTTACATAATTGAGTATCCATTAATTCAAAACAAAATCATCGCTTTCTTCACCACTGTCATCTTCCTCGGCCTCAGAATCATTGTCGTTTTCCACAAGTGGAGCTTTAAGCAAACCCAATGCTTCAATTGGCAGGTGTTGTTGTTTTTTTTCGGGAAGTTTCCTCATGCCTGTGATTATGGGATCAGAACTTAACAAAAAAGAGTTGAAAATATCTCGGTTTGTATTTTCTCTGCTTGTTTTCCGAGAATGATGCTCCCTAAAATGTTTGAAGTCCTTGTTTCTCGATTCTTGTGCTTTCTCAGTTAGTTGACCAATTGGTAACAGAGCGTGGGTTATTATTTCCGGTCCATGAATGAAATACTTATGAAGGGTTGGTGACATATAGTACCAGGGATACTTTCCTACATAATATCTGGCAGTATCAATTGCAAAACTCCTGAACTTCTCAACATCAATTTCATAGCCACTAGCCACAACAATCATAATAGTATGCATCTTTTTTATGAGTTGAACATCAATATTTGTAATTTCTGCGGAAATTTCAGCATTTTGAAAGAAACGTCTTGCAGTATTACCATCATTAGAGTTCCCGAATCCGGGCTTTGGTTTATCTATAATCAAACCACAACGATCTTTAAACTCTTTTTGTATTCTCTTTTTATTCTCCGCAACAATTATTTTGTCATCCCCTCGAGCTTGCCATTTCTTAAGAGGCAATTTGTAGGATAAGTGCAGTAAGTTTTCGAAAAACCTTATCCATCCATGAAGAACGGACAGGCCAAACTGCAAGTTTTCTGTTTTAATTTCCCTTGTCAGCATACTGTCTATATCATTAAAACTTTTAGAAGAAGCACCACATATGAAACACTTTTGTGTTGATGACGTCTCCGTAATAGCGTTACAAACTTTTCCGTCAATCATTGTAAAAAGGAGAGTATGACTAACTTGTAACTGTCTTTCCTCAATTAACATGGTTGTCTTTTGCAAATTTTTCACTTCGTTTTCAACTCTGTTTTTTTCTGCAATAGATATTTCTGTAGATTCCTTTACAAACTCTATTTTTAATGGCCTGCAGTATCTTGTGGAACCTGGTCGTGGATTTTGCCATACAACTGTGGAATTTGAACAAAGTCTAAGAGGAACAACACATGTAATAAAAACCGAAGAATCAGTAGCTTCAAGGCCATGGAAAGCTTGTTTGTAGGAGCTGTGTCCTGAACTTCCGTCAAATCCCCACTTGCAAAACAAACACAGGTTTTCGATTTCGATTTTTGTAAGTAGACTAATAACTTCCTTCTGCGATTCCAACAAACGCTTTGTGGTAAGATCTAGCAGGGCCTGTAGTGTAACCTCTACTAATGTTTCGGTAACTCTTATGTATTCGGGAGGTGGATAGCATTCTTTTTTTGCAGCTTGTATGACTTTATATGCAGGAAATTTTTCTGGTGCACTCATTCTTATAACATTATATTGATGCCGAGATAGTTGCGCTTCAACAGCAACCCCTAATGCTTCTTCGCCTGACATTTTAAAACTTTTTGCTTCAAGAGACTTTTTATATGATTTCCTGTATTTTTTTTCTCGGTAAGGAGTTGTTGTTGTTATATCTTTCAATACTTCAGAAGCATTTACTTTCCTACTGCTCTCAAGCTCATTTGAGTGGCATAACTCAACATAGAAATTGATGTTGACTCTCTCAATTTCTCTGTTTTCAATCTTTTTGTACGTTCAGTACTTTCATCGAACGAAATACTTGGTCGACCACGCTTAGACCTTTCTTCAGGGCAACAAAGAAAAGCAATAGATATTTCAAGCCAAGAACTATTTGTTTTTGAAAAAGTCTCGAATTTTCTAAAAGCCTTTTCCCATCGAGATTTATACTCGGATTTAAAATAGGATAGTGTTTTATTTAAGCCTATGTTGTCGAAGTTTCGAGTTCGCTTTTTTAACTCCTCTCTCAGAAAAACAAACTGGGCTTGTAAATTATTGTTCTCTGCTGTCCGAATTATATTTACAAGCTCCCTCCGGGTTATAAAAATCGTATTTGAGCTTATACCTAAAGTTTAAAAAAAAATCTTAGAAATAAACAAACAAATTTTTTTTTTTTTTGTCAGAAAGCACATTTTTCAAAACAAACTTTTTAATGAAAACCGCAAAAATCCGCAAAATTTTTTTACAATTCCTTAAAAAGGACATGACTAGCTACCAGAAACAAAAATTTTTGCATGGAAGCCCTCGGAACACAAATAAATCGATCAATGTTTGCACAAAGAAGCAAAACAATCAGGCATTTTAAAGTTTTTTTTTGATAATCACCGTTTTATATCATTTCAAGCACTTTCTCACAAAAAAATCTCTTAAATAGCTTAACACATACCAGAACTTGAAGGCTCCATACCGAAAATTTTAATTTTATACAACCGTAATTTTTTTTTAAACAATTAAAAACACCTAACAATTTTCTTCACAACAAACTCCAGTAATCTGATAACAAGAATGGCTTGCGCCGATGCATGTAATGCAAATTCTGTTTATGATAACGGTTTAAAACTTTTACAATATTAACAGTGGGGTATTTGACTATTAAAAAAAATAACAATGGCTCCATACGAGCAATTTCATTTTTTGATTTATTGCCACCGATTGGGCCATTCTGCCCCATTGTGGGCCGGTTGAAGTTCGAGGTAAGTTGAAACTGCTTCATGAGACTGAGTCCATCTTGTAACAGCGAAAGAATTCAATTTGTTTTTCTCCGGTCACTCTTTTTCGGCATTTTCAAAATGTCTTCCTTTAAAATGCTTTGTCTCTTCGGCCAGTGGAAAAATGCTTCTATTTCTCCGATAGTTCCTAACGCATTTTTTATACCCGAAACTCCGCAAGCGGCATTGATGACCAAACTGAAGCCATGCGCGGCACAATGAACGTAGATTGCAAGAGGAAAATGAGACCTGATATGGGCTTGTACTCCGTTTACTTCGCCACTCATAACTGGTGCATATCTGTGTATCAAAAAATTATCGACACTGTGTCGCGAAGTAGATGTTCCGAATTAAAATTGTTTGCAGTGGTAACCGTGTGTCCACACAAGCGGCACTATCGTAGTTTCAAGCAAAATGTATGAGAAAATGAGGTTAAGTTAGGTCATGACAGCATAAATTTTATCTAGAAAAAAAAAATCTCGAATGAATATATTAATATCTGCGACAATGGTTACAATTCGCGCGTGCGGATCGTCTCAAAAATTAATATATTCATTCGAGATTATTTACTACTCTTTTTAACATCCACGATTCACTAGCAAGCTGCCCATGCAACTGTAAAAAAGGTACCTCAAATTAGTGTTATCACAAGTCGAGTGCAAATAAAAACAATTAAAATGAAAGTAAATGAAATCATTACAAACAAAGGAAATATTCAAATCGAAATCAATGGATTTATTTAACGGTGACGTGAAATAAAGTTGATGGAAATAATGTCGATCGACTTTATTTCCATAAGAAATCGGAAGTAATGTCGAAATTCACTATTTTCTATGCTCGACTTTATTTTATTATGTAGTAGAACAAAAGAGTAATAATATCAAATAAGATTTCGGAGATCGACTTTATTCTACTTGAGATTTCGCAACTCATCCCAGAAACACTGCAATGCCTATGGGGGGGGGGGTGCATGCTGCCCCCTACAACCCCCCTGCTTGGGGTTACTGTTTGATTTGGGGTAGGTGCTAGGTTTTCAGAGGTGCAAATCTGAAAACGGTTAGGAATCTTTATCTGATTGTGTAAATAAATTAAAAGCGAAACAAGGCCGATTCGGCTTTATTTCACTTTGGCAAAATAAATAGGAAAACGAAACATGGAAATTCGGCGTTATTTCGCTTTCATAATTCGGCGTTATTTTACTCGGCGTTATTTCACGGCACCTTTTATTTACTATTACAATTTATACAATTTTTTATAATGTTTTTTTTTGTTAAATATTGATTTGTTGTTGTTAATTTAATAATAAAATAAAAAATCTCGAATTAACTTTTTTTTTCGAGATTTTTTCGAGATATCGTCTTTCGAGATTTTTGTGCATTCGAGATTTTTGCATTCTAGATTAAAAATTTGTTTTTTCGAGATTTTTGTCATTAGAGATTACGTCATGATCCCCGTTAAATCATACCTCATACTCAGTTTATCATCGAAATCTCAGCACGATTGCAATATCTTTCTCTTAAGTATAGGTACGAGAAAGTACAAAACAGAAAAAAAAACTGGACGTCTTTTGGATGCAATTTTTACGTTGACAATTTTAAGCTCTTTTGGATTATTGCGATCTCAGTTGAGTTATTTAAGGAACTTAATTTGAAAGTTCTTCTGCTTTTGAAAGTTAAGTTAATTAAAATTCAAATCAAGTGGAAGACGAAAAATCTGTGTACAAAGAGTTTGCAGGCTTGATAATTTCTATGCGTTGATATGATTAACTAAGAGCCTATAAAATCAAAGTCGTCAAAATGGGGCAACTTTAAGCTGCAAAGTGCCCGGAATTATTTTTATTTTATTTTAATTTATTTTCTTCAGTCAGATTACAATCTTACGGACATTATGATACACACAAATGTTTGTTGGTGGGCAATTATAACTGACTGAGAAAAAAAATTAATTTTAAATTTAACTATGATAAAGGTAACAGTAGAAGTTGGTTTAAGTCAATTGATTTAAAAGTTTCCCTCGAACAGTTCATATAAAAATCAAACCTGTTACAAATTGATTTGCCTTCTTTAATGCAACAAAAAATAGGCTCATTACCGCCACAAATACATTGATGAAACTCCTCATAAATTATAAATCGCCCATGCATAGTCAACGGACTATTTTCATCTTTAATTAGAGCTAGCAAGGAACATTTGCTGTCCCTAATCTGAAAAGTACTGACGTCCCTTATGGACATAACAGAAAAGTATATTCGGCGAAATTGCATTTCATATAGTAAACATCTATACTTTTGAAGATGGCCTTACAATCCTCCAATTTTACTTAAGGAAAACATACCTTGTAAAATGCCTTTGAACCTTCTCTGTTCTATCCAGTGAATTGTTTTTTTCAGGATTCCAAACTATACTCCAGTATTCCAAGAAGGGCCTTCCTTCGAAATTATACAACGATTTTAAAGTACAGGGATCAGAAAGTTCATTGGTATTTCTTTTAATAAGACCAAGTATGTGATTTGATTACCGTTCTTAATCATATTATCAAAATGTGGTAAAAATATAAGGATTGTATCTAGGATAGCTCCCTGATACTTCCGGGTAACACGTTCTAGATTAATTTTGCTTGTATTATAATCAAAAAAATAAATGGAAATATTTAGAAGAAGGTGGTTCAGATTTTCTAACAGAAGAAAATAGTCTGATTCACAGATAATAATACGATAAAGTTAGAGATCACCCGCGTAAAGAAGTCAAAAATAAATCTTCAATATAATTGGAATGTTACTAAAATAAAATAAGAATAGTAATGTACCAAGATGACTTCACTTCCACTTCAAAATGTAGGACTTGATACGCAGAACAAATAACTTGTAAAGCAAGATTTTATGATTAACTCTTTTAAACAAATTTGCAAAATCAGTTAAAACAATATCGGTCTGCCTCCATATTTCCATAATTGAAATAATGACATTGGTCAATATGACTTATTTAGACGCCGTGGATTTACCTCTTACAAAACTATGTTGAAAAACTAAACTGTTGTTTTAAAATAATAGTGATAGTGTATTATAAATGAAATATTGGTATGGATAAAATCTTACAAATTATTATACCCTATTCTAAGGGTATATTAATTTTGACGCATAGTTTGTAACATACCTTAATATTGCCCGTAGACCCCTAAAAGTTACTATATTTATGATCAGCATCGATAGTAATGTCGATCTAGCCATGTCCGTCCGTCCGTCCGTCCGTCTGTAGCCAAAAATTAGGCCTTTAAACTGGACCTAGAGAGCTGAAATTTTAACCATATACTCTCTAGGGTCCCGAAATAATCAAGTTTACGAATTTTTGAAATCCGCCCACAGACACGCCGACAAACTTTATATATGATCTAAGACTCCTAAAACTGCTCGGGACAACAAATTTTCAAAATCCGCCCAGTGACACGCCCACAAATAAATAAAATAATTTTTTTTTACCCTATTCTAAGGGTATATTAATTTTTGAAAATCCAAAGTTTCAGCTAGGGAGCTGAAATTTGTAGTATATACTCTCTATGGGCCCTTTATGCTCATGTGTAAATATTTTCAAAATCCGCCCACTGACACGCCCACAATTATTTTTTTTTTTTTTTTGAAAATTCAAAGTTTGAGCTAGGGAGCTGAAATTTATAATATATACTCTCTAGTAGCCCTTTATTCTCATGTGTTAATTTTTTTTAAATCCGCCTACTGACACGCCCACAATTAAATAAAACAATTTTATTGAAACACCCAAGTTTGAGCTAGGGAGCGTTTTTTTTTTGATAAAATCCTTTAAATGTTATATACCAAAATATGTAGAGCGTTCTTAACAATTCAACCACACTTGGACTTTTGTCACGCCCACTTATGAGGGATAGGAATAAGAATAGGGTATCCAACAGTTCGCCCAAGCGGACTGTAGCCCGTCCCTATGTTTTTTTACATAAATATAAAGTACAGTGACATACATAAGACCGCGCATAACTCGAGAACGGATCATCCGATTTGAGCTGTCTTTTTTTTGTGTTTGTCTCCACCCAAGGAAGACGAAAAGGCGCGAAAATTGCAAAAATTTAAAGGAAAATTAGAAAATTGGTAAAAATCAACTTTCCATTCATTTTATATGGGGAATTTTCTTTATTTTTATATTGATCGTAACATTGCAGTTCAAATGTTGACATGGATCTCTGCGATTTGCCGTGAAAATCAAACCGCAAAGCGCCGAAGCGAATAAACATCTTCGAGCACATGCGTCACGAATTCGTGCATAGCGCACTTAGGAGGAAAGAAAAGCACACACAGCTGCTTGCTGAACGATTGAGACAGCAGGGCGATTGCGATCTGCATCGTCAAGTAGAATCAAACGTTGATTGAAAAAAAGTACCGTGAATGTCTAATTATATCGCCCCGCTTTCCAATATGAGTGCTCGATTCACTACAGGGAACTGCCGTGTGTTGCGATTGGGCATATGGATTTAATTTGCCAATATTGCAATGCAAATATATCATTCGGAGACACCAGGATTGTGTTGTGCAGGTGGCAAAGACAGATTACGACCGTTTACTCAACCAGCAGAACCATTGCGCTTTTTGCCTTACGGCGACTTACCAGAATCAAGACATCTCTTGATGAATGCCGTGGATTTGAAGAACGTGGATTTAATCCAACATTTAAGGTTATTTCGTCTCAAATAAAGTCTATAATTCGATATCTGTGGACCAACGATACTCATCCATTTTGAACTTGCCACCAACAACACAGATTGAAAAGCGAATTCACCATCGAACCAGATCATTGTTGCCGCCAGCAAATTTCTTCAAATTTATTTCGTTGGCAATTTTGATACCGAAATTGGATAGGCTACAGTCCACCTGGGCGAATTGTTGGATACCCTATTTATTTATAAAAGTGGGCATGGCAAATGTCTTAGTTTGGGCGAATTGTTAAGAAGGATATTGTCTACATATTTTGTTATACAAAACTTTTTTTTAACGTATTTTAAGGATTTTATGGAAAAACAATGTTTCTTTAAAAAAAAGTCCCCAAAAAGTGAGCGTGGCTAAAAACGTTGCGTTCAGAATTGTTAAGATCTAAATACTTTGCGAAGAAGAAAACTTTTATTCCATCAATTTCTTCGATAAAACAACTGTGTGTGTTCAGTGGCGGATTTCAAAGTTCTTTACACTTGAGCATTTCGGGCCCCTTGGCCTAGAGGGTTGGTATATATTCCAAATTTCAGCTTTCTAGCTCAAATTTTAGAGCCTCAAAATAAGCAAGGAACGGACGGACGATAATGTCTAGATCGCCATAACTTTCGATGCTGATCACAAATACAGTAATTTTTAGGGGTCTATGAGAAATATTAAGGTATGTTACAAAGTATGAATCATAATTATAATACGCATTCAAAAGGCCAAGCAACTGGAAGGCATTAAAGTGGGAGAGTTATGATTGCCGTATACAAATCATAACACCGCTGTTAAAGTTAAAAGAGAAGAAGCTGGTAGCTATATAGCATGAAAATAAAACTAAAAACTGTCCCGCACCCCTTACGAAAATCTGACAAACATCCAACAAACATGCAGCTGTAGACACTACAAACAAAAATGATGTAACAGAACAGGTAAAGTTTTTTGCGACTCCTACTTTTGGGGTTGTTTTGACTATTTTTTTAATTTCTATTAATTTTGTTCGAAAACAAAACCACAAAAAAAAACGACAAAGCCTCTACACTTAATGCTACGACCACTTTTCGTGAATGGAATATGGATATGGTATCCAGCAGTTCACCCAGGCGGACTGCAGTCATTCCTCATTATTGAATTGAAAATGTTCTTCTGCGAATAATTTATTAAGGTATGCTACATATTAAATTCGATCAGATGTCAAATGTTGAACGTTCGTAATCTAGTCGGTCTTAAATCTTAGGAATAAACCTAGACCTACCCTCGAAATCTCTCACAATAAAGTACGTTTTTTGTCTTCTAATCATTTGTGAAAAGGGAATTACACAAATGCCGTTTTCAAGCCAAATTGCTAACCATCACTTAGTTTAAAAATGGTAAGTTTTAAAAATATTTCCATTTTAAAATGTATTCTTCTTGTCCGACAATCATGATTCGTTTCTGATTTTCCAAACAAAAAGTCACAGCATGGGTGTTAATCATTAATCAAGTGTCTTTTCCATTTTTGGACAGTAGTTGTTGAAATGACAGACTTATTATTCATCAACTGTACTCTTTGTGTACATCAAGAGCAAACTTTTTATATTATTTCCTTCACGTTAACGGATCCCCAGTATCATTTGTTCCGCTCTTATTTTGTTCATTTTTATTTCTCTACACTCTGTCAACCAAACAACAGAATGGGGTGAATATATATCTACTCGACGGTATCTAACCACAAATAGACAAAACCAAAGCAAGAAAAAACAAAAACAGTCTCCTTTTCAGAATAATTTAACAAAAGTGCACTCGTTCACAATAAATGAAAGCATTTGTATGTGGTTTGAGCCATAAATAAGTTTAGAAAATGGGACTGAAGTGCAAGATAAATGTACTTTTATCCAAGAGTTGAATGACCAGCAGACAGAATATGCCCTCGAGAATACTTGTTTAAGTGGTTAAGTTATGTGGATCAAGTTCCTGCTAGACAATCAAAGACATGACATTCTTTTTGCATTTTATTTTCTGACAGAAAAAAGTACCCCAAAAGTTCCTAAAAAAAATAGTCTTTAAAACTGGCCTCCCACATAGGTACTGTTCATAATTAGACAGAGGAACATTTGTAGACGAAATTGGCAAAGGTACCGCGTACCCATATTCCGGCATTAAATGTCATATTTGAATAAACAAATGTTCAAACAAATTTTAGACCATCGTAATAAATAATGGAACAAAAAACTCAATATACTGGACAAAAAAAGTAAAACCCTTCTGAAAAATTGTTAAATTGGAAAAAATTAAGGCACATACTTTACCGATGTCGAAAAAGCACTTGCCGTCAATTTTTGTGAAAACCATATTAAGGGTATTCTTTATAGCGGAAGGAGCAAATCATTCTTCTTCCACCACCTTTGTTGGGAATGAAGATATAGAATTTACAATAAACAACCTAAATGCAAGGAAAAAAGGAGGTCTTGATATGTTAAGAAATATTTACCTCAAGAAATTGCCTAGGACAGGTATCAAATTCGTTACACTTATTGTAAATGTATAACTAAAAATGTAATACTGTCTTTGCATTTGGAAATTTGCAACAGTGGTGCCAAGATTAAAAGCTGGTAAGTCTTCAGAAAAACCGAAAAAGTTCTAATCTAAGCAAAATACATATATGAAAAAGTCCTAAAAGAACAAACCTTGAAATTCATTTACCTGAACGATCAATTTGAGTTCAGGCTTCATCACAGCAGTTCCCATCAGGAACTGAGAATATCCAACTGTATTTAAAGAAATCAATATCAAGGGATATTTATAGGTATTTATTTATTTATACTATCAGATCTGTGTCCTGGAGTGGTTAAGGCAAGCAACTATCCCACACGCTCAGCGTTAAGTGTACGTGTTAGTAAGTACAAATACGGAGTAAACATAGAAGCAAACAAACAACGATGCTAATAAAGTAAGTACACAAATACTAACGCAGACACAATAAACTACAATTACATTAAGATACTAAAGCATTACTTCGCAAAACATTTTTAAGCTTTATTTTAGTAACATGCAAGTCAATGACATGATTATTCAACTTATAGATTCCACCCATGCGACTATTATCTGGGCTCATTTCTGCAATAGTTCGTTCTATAATTAGGGCCAAACAATAAGTCAGCACTTCGTAGGTTATAGGCTCCCCCACGGAAATTGAAGTCAATGGAAGACGGCAAATCAGGCGCATCTATATGACCAGATACAAGCGGCTGTAGAAAAACGAATCGCTATTAAGCCTTCGCAGAGAAAGGGGAAAGGGAAGGTTAAATAGATCTTCCCATGGAAGTCATCTTAGGGCAAATCGAATAAATTATGGTCTTACGAAACATTAGCTCAGTTTGGCACCAGGGCCGAATTTACTAAATGATAACTCTTAACTTTCCTCCTTATATCTGCAAAATAGTCCAACGTTTCTTCTCAAATAGCTGTTTCAAAGTCCATATCAATACAATAGTAGTGTTTAAGACTTGGTATATTATTTATAAACATGATATTCCAAAGTTACCGCATTTAATTAGCCCTCTTTGCAGATGACACCGCATTATTTTCATTTTCTGAATTCGCTCTCAATGTTGAGAGGAATCTTCAAAATGGCCCGAAATATTTGTCAAATATTATCACAAATGGAAAATCAAGCTGAATAAAAGGAACACGCAAGCTATCGATTTACCTCGTAAAAGAAACTCTTGTTTTCTTCCCATCAGCCAACTTCAGCTCAATGCAAAAAGTTTCAATTGAGAGCCTTCTCTTAGATATCTAGGTATTTATAAGATGCAAAGATAACTTTCAAGGACCACATAAACAAAACCACATAAAAAAATGAGTGTGCTGAAGACCACACGACTGAAGTAAAACTTCTTTCGCTCCATCTAATTCAAATTGTGGGCGTGTCAGTGGGCGAATTTTGAAAATATTTACACATGAGGATCAAGGGCCTGTAGAGGTTAGGGTTAGGTTGAGGTGGCTGTTAGCCGAAAGCTAACACACTTAGACCAAAGAGGTCCATTCTGATGCCACTGGGATCGGGAGTATCTACCACTACCCGTTAAAACCATTTGAAGCTTCTTATGAAGCGTAATAGACTTCTAACATCTGAGTTAGCCAAGTCACTGAGTTCATTAAGGAAGAAGGCTCCCAAATAGAGATTTCTTTTGTGGGAGAGTGCAGGACATGTGCAGAGGAGATGAAGTGTAGTCTCCTCCTCCTCCTCTTCATCCCTGCAACTTCTGTAAAAGTCGTTAGAATAGACGCCAAGCCTTGATGCGTGCTTGCCTTAGACAGTGCCCTGTGATGACACCTATGACAGAGCTAATGTGCAGTCGGTTAAGTGAGATCAAACTCAGAGAGCGTCGCAGGTCCAGCTTTGGCCAGATATGCTTGGTCGCTAGACACGTATCACTACCTGTCCACCTGAGGTTTGTACTCTCGACTGCGGCTAGCTTGAGCATGAGTTTACAAGTAGCGATGGGCATACCTAGGAAACCTTTATCAGGTAGAAGAGGTAATGCTGTTGCCGCGAGTTCGTCTGCCCTACAATTCCCTGGGATGTCTCTGTGCCCTGGCACCCAAATGAGGTGAATGTTGAACTGCTCTGCCATCTCCTCAAGAGACGAACGGCAGTCTATGGCTACGATGGAGTTTGAAGAGACTGAATCCAAGGATTTCAGCGCGGCTTGACTATCCGAGAATATGCGGATGTCTTTAGCGGATATCACGTTTCTCTTTAGCCACGACAGGGCCTGTAGAGAGTCTACATATATTATAAATTTCAGCTCCCTAGCTCATACTTTGGTTTTTTTTTAAATTGTGGGAGTGTCAGTGGGCGAATTTTGAAAATATTTACACATGAGCATCAAGGGCCCCTGGAGAGTCTATATTATAAATTTCAGGTCCCTAGTTCAAACTTTGATTTTTTTTTAAATTGGTGGGCGAATTTTGAAAATATTTACGGATGAGCATCAAGGGCTCCTGGAGAGTCTATATTATAAATTTTTTCCCGTCCGACCTGAAAATCTGACGATGACGGTGACGCTCTATATTTCCAACTAATGAACTGTGATTCATGGACACAATGACTTTACTCACTTCTGGTAAATTCCATCTGTCGGTAACTGTTTATACCCTATTCTAAGGGTATATTAATTTTGACGCATAGTTTGTAACATACCTTAATATTGCCCGTAGACCCCTAAAAGTTACTATATTTATGATCAGCATCGATAGTAATGTCGATCTAGCCATGTCCGTCCGTCCGTCCGTCTGTCGGCAAAAATTAGGCCTTTAAACTGGACCTAGAGAGCTGAAATTTTAACCATATACTCTCTAGCGTCCCGAAATAATCAAGTTTACGAATTTTTGAAATCCGCCCACAGACACGCCCACAAACTAAAAAAAACAAAATTTTGGAAAAAATCGAATTTTGAGCTAGAAAGCTGAAATTTTTTATATATGATCTATGACTCCTAAAACTGCTCGGGATAAAAAATTTTCAAAATCCGCCCACTGACACGCCCACAAATAAATAAAATAATTTTGTATACCCTATTCTAAGGGTACCTATATTAATTTTTGAAAATCCAAAGTTTGAGCTAGGGAGCTGAAATTTATAATATATACTCTCTATGGCCCCTTTATGCTCATGTGCAAATATTTTCAAAATCTGCCCACTGACACGCCCACAATTATTTTTTTTTTTTTTTTTTAATTCAAAGTTTGAGCTAGGGAGCTGAAATTTATAATATATACTCTCTAGGGGCCCTTTATTCTCACGTGTTAATTTTTTTTAAAATTCGCCTACTGACACGCCCACAATTAAATAAAACAATTTTATTGAAACACCCAAGTTTGAGCTAGGGAGCGTTTTTTTTATAAAATCCTTTAAATGTTATATAACAAAATATCGCACCTCCGCTCAAATAGTGTCATAACTCAAAAAAATTAGAAAATCCATTTATTGCTCCATTAAATCCCCCATACTTCAAACTATTATCTCAAAAAGTGTGATATTTATTGTTCGAGTATTGGTCCCTAGATGACACAAATATTTCATTGTAATGTAGTGCAAAAGTAATGGCGGCCCAAACATTTGAATGTTTTTTTCTCGAAAAAATGATTTTTTGACTTATGACACTATTTGAGCGAGGGTGCGATATGTAGAGCGTTCTTAACAATTCAACCATACTTAGACTTTTGTCACGCCCACTTATGAGGGATAGGAATAAGAATAGGGTATCCAACAGTTCGCCCAAGCGGACTGTAGCCCGTCAAACTTTGGTTTTTCAATAAAATGTTTTATTTAATTGTGGGCGTGTCAGTGGGCGGATTTAAAAAAAATAGCATAAAGGGCCCCTAGAGAGTATATATTATAAATTTCAGCTCCCTAACTCAAACTTTGAATTTTCCAAAAAAAAAAAAAAATTGTGGGCGTGTCAGTAGGCGGATTTTGAATAACACATGAGCATAAAGGGCCCCCTAGAGAGTATATATTATAAATTTCAGCTCCCTACCTCAAACTTTGGATTTTCAAAAAAAGTTGATTTTAAATTGTGGGCGGATTTTGAAAATATTTACACATGAGCTTAAAGGGCACCTAGAGAGTATATATTATAAATTTCAGCTCCCTAGCTCAAATTTTGGTTTTTCAATAAAATTGTTTTATTTAATTGTGGGCATGTCAGTGGGCGGATTTTGAAAATTTTATATCCCGAGCAGTTTTAGGAGTCATAGATCATATATAAAATATTTTTTAGCTTTCTAGCTCAAAATTCGATTTTTTCCAAAATTTTGTTTTTTTGAGTTTGTGGGCGTGTCTGTGGGCGGATTTCAAAAATTCGTAAACATGATTATTTCGGGACCCTAGAGAGTACATGTTTAAAATTTCAGCTCTCTAGGCCCAGTTTAAAGGCCTAATTTTTGCCGACGGACGGACGGACGGACGGACATGGCTAGATCGACATTACTATCGATGCTGATCATAAATATAGTAACTTTTAGGGGTCTACGGGCAATATTAAGGTATGTTACAAACTATGCGTCAAAATTAATATACCCTTAGGATAGGGTATAAACATCGAAATTTGCGTCTTTTATAAGAATCTTACGCATACAAATTAATGTTTGTGTGTTCGTCTTCTATTCGTTCCAGCATGGTTCATCCAATAGAGTTGAAACTTTGAATAGTACCGTCAACGTACAAAAGTTGGTGCGCTTATGTTTGTGAGTTCGTTTTTGATCTGATTGAGTTGAAAATTTGTACGACTTTTGTTGGGATTGGGTAAAAGATTCTAACTTAGTACCATAAACATGGGCTAAGCTATGCCTACAAAAGGGTCAAATCCTCATAATCCACCCAAACACTGTTTGATTTGAAAAAGTAAGCCTATCAGACATCCTACGCTTAGCGGAGCAACGGTGTTGCGTAAGTGTTTTTAACCATGGAAAGAAAGGGGTTTAATCCATTAAAACACCAAATCGATTGAGGCAATCTTCGGTATTTCCCCGAGATTGTTTCTTACTATAATTACATGTATTTTTTTGTTAGTCGCAGCAATAGACGCCGAATACCCGCTAGTCAGTAATAGAAAATTATTACTTTCTACTGAGAACAAAATTATTCTACACAAAGTAAATCAGACGATTCTATTATAAAGGTAACCGGTATGGCCATGTGAGAACTCTGCAGCATGCCACATAAACAAATTGCAAGTATCGCAAAATATACTATGAAATTGATACAAAATTTACCTTGGCACCACTCAACTCCTGACATTTATATATTCTTAATAGGAATTGAAAATATTGTTTCAGTAGAATGATCCCTTTAATCCTGATCACAGCCTTACGGTCATAAACGGAGAAGAAGTTTCAGTAAAATGATAAAATTCATTATCAAAAATTCTTTAAACACATTTAAGAGTACATATGTACGAAATAAAACATTTACCTATCTACATCTCAATTTCGGGAAAACTTGATATTGCCCGCATAATACAGTACTTATCTTTGGTTGGATTTTTGGTAGTATCAACTTGACGACTAGAAAAAATGCATCTACCAGATTCTCTATTCTTTGTTTGCTTGAGGATGCACATGCAAGCAGGATGCGTTATGGAAATGTTTCTTGTGCATCGG
Source organism: Portevinia maculata (assembly GCA_949715645.1). Lineage (NCBI taxonomy): Eukaryota > Metazoa > Arthropoda > Insecta > Diptera > Syrphidae > Portevinia > Portevinia maculata. Next base: position 362,414,140 of record OX454525.1, on the reverse strand, counting down.
ATTCGTGCAATCCTAGTTGGAACTCCGGACATTTCATGGAAACTGCTTCAAAATCTTAAGGAACTCAGCCTTACTCTTACTGATGTAGATCAATAAATTGGCACACACGTATTATGTAAGAATTTATATAATATTCTCTTACAAATTAGTATTTGTACAAAAGTCGGTTAAGTCAATAGTTGGAAAGCATTGATATACATACTCGTATGTATGTAAGTGTCTCCCAGAACTTTTATGTTGACGTACATAGGTACGTTTAAAGTTTCCAACCGTGTTGATGGAAAATTGTATGTACTTTCCGCAGATAAAATGGTAAACACAAGTCCGAAGAAAAATTTGAACATTCACTGGAAATTTGCCTCGTAACCAAAACAATGCATGCAGTTTAATCAAAATCCTTTCGGAAAACCTCAAAAATCACTGAATTGCATTTTCTATCTGATTCCCTAACATAAACAAAAGTCATTGCAGCATGCTCCAGTTGCTGTTGTTGCTGCTGCTGAACCAATACCAGAAACAGAAGTAGCTATACCAATACTGACTACCAACAACATCAGCTGCCCACAATCGGACCTCCCGTCCTTTGGATTTATACACGTTTGAAGTTAATGTTAACGTAGATTGCTGTAATTGCGATCCTTGTACCGCCAGTGGTCAGCAGAATTTATTGTTCTTCGAAAGACTATCATTATTCTCTGACTTAATCGGAATTGGAGTTTGCGGTTTTTTGTCCGTATACGTGTATGCACAAGTCGGTATATGGCATATGATTGTGCCTATACATATATTTATATTGGATTTTTAGAATTAGAACAATGGATTTTCGAGGAACAAGTAATGTTTGAATACACAATTGCAATGAAGTTCACTGATGCGATTTAATATTATAGGAAGTTGGAACAATAAGAATGTTTTACTAAACTAACAATAGGCTGAAACATGTTGTCCCAATTCTTGCAGATGCCGAAAATGTTCATTAGGAATCATTTAAGTTTATACAAGGTGGCGCAAAAGTTGTCATCTGTTTACTTCACAAATGTCAAAGTAAAATTGACATTTGCCGCTATTTGCAAAAATTATAGCATCTTCCGATAGGGTTTTTTAGCCCTTGGGTGTGCCTTAGGCAATTCTCGTGCCAATGTTCTAAATGATCCACGACGTTTGACATCTATCCTATGTAGTTTTCAGTCGGATTGGTGAACGCCACTGGGTGATGACTTTTGCGCCACCTTGTACTAAGATAAATAAGCAAACGGATAACTAAACTGCATGGCAGAGATTTTCTAGGCGGGTTGACATAAGGTCCACGAACATAATGCCATGGGCATATGACTGTTTCAGCGACAATAAAGTCCATTGACATTACGACGGTCTACATTACTTGTTAGCGGCTGGATCTGCATCCTTTTATTATTGGTATCTGCATGTATCCATAACTGAGGTAAATGCAAGTCCTTATTTGTTTGTCTTTTGCTGTAGAATGAACATCAGATAGGGCTTATTTTCGAAGTGAAAATATAAAAGTAATATTTGGCATTAACGGCTGATTTTAGAGCGATCGGCTTAGTTGGTACTGTCATATGCAAAAGAGAGATCATACGATCATATCAATCAACGCTCCTACACAATCGAGAAGAGGGGCAGGCCTTAAAACTCTTGGATCACACACGTGCAACACCAGCTATTGATTGGCCTCAGTGACGAAGTGTAGAGCAGTAGGGGTACAGTGAAGTGGAGGTTTCTCCAAACATTTGTGTGCGCGAAATTATATTTTTGGCACGAATGTAAGGGAACTAACGATTTTGCGCCGACCCCGAACAGCAAATTTAATAAGGTGCTCTGAAAATTGCCAAGCTTGGATGCTTTTCAGATTCAGACTGTCGCAAGGGGTGTGGCTGTGAAATAAAATAAACTTAAAGTGTTTTTCGGTCCCGGCATAATTTGAACCTGCTATCCCTCGGTCAGTAGTCTAATAGACTTACGAAGGTAGGTATGTATGTCAATATTTGTAGCAGAAAGACAAAATTATATAAATGTGCAGTTGCCTCAATAATTTGTTTTAGTCTAACTTGTTGCTGCTGCAAATTTTGAGATATCAGTCATATTGCAAATAGCACAAATGACCTTACTTGAAATGTTCGATTTTCTAACGGCAGTTACAAGATTTTTCTAGATTTTTAAACAGACGCTTTGGAAATGCGTCATCTACTCAGCTAAAATTTTCTGAAAAAGAACCTACTCGCTACTCCTAACCTAGAAATATTATGCAATAAAACAAGAACTCGAATACTATTAGCATTTCCACCAATATACTCGTAATTCGAAACTTCAAAACACATACGAATAAAAAAAAGCTACTCGTACATTGGATACCTTTGGGTGGCATTTATTTCATGATTTAAATATTGTGCCCATTGTTCAAAATTGACAAAATTAAGCACTCATTTACAACAAGGTCTTATCTTTCTTCCTTCCCGTTGGCAATATTTTCCAGTTTCACTATGTGTTGTAATTAGATTAACACGAAATGCAAATAGGTAGCATGAGGCTTGAATGTTCATCCAAAATCCTTACTTGACCCTCCTCACGACGACATTGTTGAGTGTACCAAAATAAATGCAGCTGGGACCCCTACCTTCTCGTTCTCCACTCATAAATCGTTCTTATCTCTGCACTGATATGAGTTTAATTTATGATACAGGACAATAGTTTCAAGTTAGTTAGTGATTTGTTTCTTCCATTGTTGACTCGTTGCCGTCGTTTGCATTATCTGGCCAAGGATATCGTATGGTCGAACAAACACTTAATATCTCTCTCACATCTCACTGATGTTGTAAGTACATACATATTTAATTCATCACTAAAGGTTTCTAGTGGAAACATTGTCAAGACTCATACAAAAGACAAGTTCTTATAATTAGCAATTAATGCACCGTCGCGTCGGTGCTCATTTCGTGCATCTGGCTGCTTATTGCCAATTATTCACTTTTATTTCTGAACGCAAACGAACTTTGAAGGTTAATGAAAACAGTCGTCGTGCCATCAACTGAAGGAGAAACGTTTACAATTTGCAATACTCTGAGTCGTTTGCATTCGAATGTGAACTGAGAAAAGCATCTATTACGTTGAATAAGAGCACTCCTACATAAAGATTAATATAGAAGAGAAACATGAACAAAAAGGAGCAAACGTTTTTAAGTCTGATGAGGTAAGCAGACGAATGCGAATAGTGGATGGTAGTCAGCGCCTTAGTTTATAAGTTACATTTTAATTAGTATAGTAAATAAGGGAGCTTGTGTTTGTTTTCCGGCTGTAATGTAGAAAACTGATCTCGAAGCTGCCAGAACATTTCGAGGAATGCAACTGCAATATAAGAAAATTCAGTTAAGGAATGAAGTTTCAATTCCTTTTCCGAGCAAATATGTGATTTTGAGATGTATTTATAAAAGATAAGGGTAATGTTTTCTTTAATTTAAAATCAAAAGTTTTACAATATAACAGAAACTTACTGCCTTCGACATTTTGCCTGCAGCAAAACTGAATGAGGCATTATGAACATTATTTTCAGACTTTTCTACATATCACCATAGATGTACATATTTCTGCGGGTATTCTGGCAATGTATGAAATGGCGGAAAAATGCATAGGCATTGCTTTTTTTGGGGCTGTTTTTATTATTATTTTATACATTGTCTGGCCGTTTAATGGAATCCCGGATTTCATGTCCAAAGTACTACCACCACTGCCTAGTATTTCAAAACTGTAAGTCTTTTGGGTTGGGTGTGGTTTTTTGAAAAATATAAAGAGAGTTGACGTTAAACATACATTTGTACATATTCAACTTAACATAAGATACATATTTATGTTTTTTGTTTGGTTTTTGTTTAATTTGTTGTCATAAACTGAAATTGAGGTTGCTTAACCAAAGGAGTGCGTCAGGTGTTGATTTGTGTTAGTCATCTATGTTGCCATTAAACCTGCGTTGAGGGCAATTGGATACGATATGGCTAATTATTTGGTGGAGCTCACCACAGTCACAGGCAGTGGATGTTACCGCACCCCATCTAAACAGGGTTTCTGCACATCTGCCGTGCTGGGTTCTGATCCTGTTGAGCTGGGTCCATTCATGTCTTCTTAGATTGAACCCAGGGACGCGAATAGTTGAGTTGGCTATCAAGTTGTTTCCTTCTGTATATTCACTCGAGGCTACAAATCTTATAGGTAGTTTGCGTGACTTTAAACGGTGCCACAGAACATATTCAACGAGATCCGAACTCCCGGCAATGTAACGATATTAATAAAGCACGAATGATCTGATGATCATAATGCAGTGCGCTGTATTAATGGATTTTGCAGAAACGACTTAATATTTGTACAGCACCAATTAAGGTGCACGCACACCGACAAATTACATTAACGCAAGAAATTGGATTTTTATGGACAATGTTATGAAAAACTAACCTCCACCATTTGCTTTTTTATAAATTCCTCTTTGCGCAGTAACCAAGAACGTTAAACTTAGCTCTATAAAATTTCAAATATCTTTATTCTTCGCGGCTCCTTTTTTCGTGTCATCAGAATTTGGAATGCTTTGGCTGTAGATATTACAATATTAATGAGCAATGTAGTTTTGAAACATTTTTCAAACTTGAACTTATTAACTGTTCCACTCGTCTCGCTTTCCCTGTCACATTTTTTGTTACAAGTTCATATATTGTATAAATGAATTAATTTTTAACTTAGTACTTATTATGCTAAAAAATACCTTTTAAACAAATTCTTTGAAATCGAAAATTATAATATAAGATTGGTTTTTCCGGCGTCTTTTTTGAGAAGAAGATATATACGGCAAATATTTTTACTGCACAGCCTTTTCACCCCATACGAGTTTTGGACCCATAATAAAAAAATAGAAAACAATTACATATACAACACAATGTAATTAAGCAAACGCATCAGCGAGAAATAAATCACAATATGTATTTCCCAGTTGGAAAAAAAATACAAAAATTCATCTCATTGTGGCCAAAAAAAAATACTGTCGAATACAAATATCTATGTTCAACACAGACCCAAAAACTAATTGCTGCATTTATTAACTTCCCAGTGGAAGTTCTTGTAATGGGGCCGTTTTTGTGAATCGCGGATTTTGACATATCTCCACATTTCAAGGTCACCAAAATCCAAATTCAACGTTTTTATAGAGATGTCTGTCCGTGTGTATGTACGTATGTACGTATGTGCGTTTGGAATTATCTATCGCCACGATTATCTCGAGAATCAAAGATGATATTGACATGGGACTGGGTTTATTTGAAGCGTAATTAAGTAACTCAGAACTGATTAAGTTTCCAGCGAAATCGGTTCAGCCATTTTTTGTTAGTAAATAAATAACCAAAAAAACTAGCTGAATTTTGAAATTGATGATTTGTACTTATTTGTTGTAATAAGGCCCGATTTTGTGAATCGCGGATTTTGACATATCTCCACGTTTCAAGGTCACCAGAATCCAAATCCAACGTTTTTATACAGATGTCTGTGTGTGGGCTGTGCCAATGGATGTGGTAATCTTCGAAAGATGGCATGCACGATTCGCAAACCCGAATAATCGATGCCAGGAATGCACCTACGTACTAATCCACACCCAACAGACTTCTACCACTCTCCCCGCGGGACTGCCGTTAGGTATTACTTCGAGGGGCTGGTAAGCATATCATGCTATTCGTCTTGTGGAGCTATTGTTGTTACTCCTGTTACAGCTTGATCTGTTTCCAATGCTTCTGCTGCTTTGCAAATTTTCTCAATTCTTCTCAGCTCACTTTGCACATTCGTTACATATGCGCCAATCTCTTCCCAAGTCACTTCTGATGACAGCATATGGTCGATTATAGACGATGGTCTATGTAATTCTATTCTCCCGTGTGCAAACCGCCCGCAGTGGAAAATTGCGTGCTCCGTTGTTTCTTCTTCTTCTGGGCATTCAGGGCAAAGTGGTGAGGTATCGTGTCCAAATCTGTACAGGTACTAGCGATATCTTCCATGACTGGATAGGAACTGTGTAAGATAGTAATTACAGTCTCCGTGTTTGCGACATATCCAATCTTTTATACAAGGTATAAGTCTGTACGTCCATCTCCCTTTTGCGGTATTGGTCCAACGAGTTTGCCAAGTAGCTGCTGACGCTGCTTTTTCTTCGACCTTTATCCCCTGGATGGTAGTAGCATCGCGTTTTTTCAGGGATATTCTGCTATATATCCTGGGCATCTCATCCGCGAGAATGTCGATGGGGACCATTCCAGCTATAACAAATGCAGCCTCGTCTGAGATGGTACGAAAACCGCTAATTGTCCTTAGCGCGCAGAATCGATATATGGATGACAATCTTTTTTTAGTCACCTTTGTCCTTAGTGCCTGCGCCCAGACTGGAGCGGCATATAACAAAACGGAGGTGATTACTATGGAGAGGAGCATCCTTTTAGCGTAACCAGGTCCACCGATGTTAGGCAGTATGCGCGAAAGAGCTCCCTGTAGTTGCGCTGCCTTTTTGGCTAGGTAGTCAACATGAGTTTTACACTGCAGCTTGTTGTCAAGCATTACTCCAAGATATTTAACTGCCTCTTTTGAACTGATGGTTTGGCTACCCACCTGAAAATTAGCGAACTCTACGATTTTTCTACTTAATAAAGGGTGATTTTTTTAAGGTTAGGATTTTCATGCATTAGTATTTGACAGATCACGCGGGATTTCAGACATGGTGTCAAAGAGAAAGATGCTCAGTATGCTTTGACATTTCATCATGAATAGACTTACTAACGAGCAACGCTTGCAAATCATAGAATTTTATTACCAAAATCAGTGTTCGGTTCGAAATGTGTTTCGCGCTTTACGTCCGATTTATGGTCTACATAATCGACCAAGTGAGCAAACAATTAATGCGATTGTGACCAAGTTTCGCACTCAGTTTACTTTATTGGACATTAAACCAACCACACGAATGCGTACAGTGCGTACAGAAGAGAATATTGCGTCTGTTTCTGAGAGTGTTGCTGAAGACCGTGAAATGTCGATTCGTCGCCGTTCGCAGCAATTGGGTTTGTGTTATTCGACCACATGGAAGATTTTACGCAAAGATCTTGGTGTAAAACCGTATAAAATACAGCTCGTGCAAGAACTGAAGCCGAACGATCTGCCACAACGTCGAATTTTCAGTGAATGGGCCCTAGAAAAGTTGGCAGAAAATCCGCTTTTTTATCGACAAATTTTGTTCAGCGATGAGGCTCATTTCTGGTTGAATGGCTACGTAAATAAGCACAATTGCCGCATTTGGAGTGAAGAGCAACCAGAAGCCGTTCAAGAACTGCCCATGCATCCCAAAAAATGCACTGTTTGGTGTGGTTTGTACGCTGGTGGAATCATTGGACCGTATTTTTTCAAAGATGCTGTTGGACGCAACGTTACGGTGAATGGCGATCGCTATCGTTCAATGCTAACAAACTTTTTGTTGCCAAAAATGGAAGAACTGAACTTGGTTGACATGTGGTTTCAACAAGATGGCGCTACATGCCACACAGCTCGCGATTCTATGGCCATTTTGAGGGAAAACTTCGGAGAACAATTCATCTCAAGGAATGGACCGGTAAGTTGGCCACCAAGATCATGCGATTTGACGCCTTTAGACTATTTTTTGTGGGGCTACGTCAAGTCTAAAGTCTACACAAATAAGCCAGCAACTATTCCAGCTTTGGAAGACAACATTTCCGAAGAAATTCGGGCTATTCCGGCCGAAATGCTCGAAAAAGTTACCCAAAATTGGACTTTCCGAATGGACCACCTAAGACGCAGCCGCGGTCAACATTTAAATGAAATTATCTTCAAAAAGTAAATGTCATGGACCAATCTAACGTTTCAAATAAAGAATCGATGACCACCACTGCCTAGTATTTCAAAACGGTAAGTCTTTTGGGTTGGGTGTGGTTTTTTGAAAAATATAAAGAGAGTTGACGTTAAACATACATTTGTACATATTCAACTTAACATAAGATACATATTTATGTTTTTTGTTTGGTTTTTGTATAATTTGTTGTCATAAACTGAAATTGAGGTTGCTTAACCAAAGGAGTGCGTCAGGTGTTGATTTGTGTTAGTCATCTATGTTGCCATTAAACCTGCGTTGAGGGCAATTGGATACGATATGGCTAATTATTTGGTGGAGCTCACCACAGTCACAGGCAGTGGATGTTACCGCACCCCATCTAAACAGGGTTTCTGCACATCTGCCGTGCTGGGTTCTGATCCTGTTGAGCTGGGTCCATTCATGTCTTCTTAGATTGAACCCAGGGACGCGAATAGTTGAGTTGGCTATCAAGTTGTTTCCTTCTGTATATTCACTCGAGGCTACAAATCTTATAGGTAGTTTGCGTGACTTTAAACGGTGCCACAGAACATATTCAACGAGATCCGAACTCCCGGCAATGTAACGATATTAATAAAGCACGAATGATCTGATGATCATAATGCAGTGCGCTGTATTAATGGATTTTGCAGAAACGACTTAATATTTGTACAGCACCAATTAAGGTGCACGCACACCGACAAATTACATTAACGCAAGAAATTGGATTTTTATGGACAATGTTATGAAAAACTAACCTCCACCATTTGCTTTTTTATAAATTCCTCTTTGCGCAGTAACCAAGAACGTTAAACTTAGCTCTATAAAATTTCAAATATCTTTATTCTTCGCGGCTCCTTTTTTCGTGTCATCAGAATTTGGAATGCTTTGGCTGTAGATATTACAATATTAATGAGCAATGTAGTTTTGAAACATTTTTCAAACTTGAACTTATTAACTGTTCCACTCGTCTCGCTTTCCCTGTCACATTTTTTGTTACAAGTTCATATATTGTATAAATGAATTAATTTTTAACTTAGTACTTATTATGCTAAAAAATACCTTTTAAACAAATTCTTTGAAATCGAAAATTATAATATAAGATTGGTTTTTCCGGCGTCTTTTTTGAGAAGAAGATATATACGGCAAATATTTTTACTGCACAGCCTTTTCACCCCATACGAGTTTTGGACCCATAATAAAAAAATAGAAAACAATTACATATACAACACAATGTAATTAAGCAAACGAATCAGCGAGAAATAAATCACAATATGTATTTCCCAGTTGGAAAAAAAATACAAAAATTCATCTCATTGTGGCCAAAAAAAAATACTGTCGAATACAAATATCTATGTTCAACACAGACCCAAAAACTAATTGCTGCATTTATTAACTTCCCAGTGGAAGTTCTTGTAATGGGGCCGTTTTTGTGAATCGCGGATTTTGACATATCTCCACATTTCAAGGTCACCAAAATCCAAATTCAACGTTTTTATAGAGATGTCTGTCCGTGTGTATGTACGTATGTACGTATGTGCGTTTGGAATTATCTATCGCCACGATTATCTCGAGAATCAAAGATGATATTGACATGGGACTGGGTTTATTTGAAGCGTAATTAAGTAACTCAGAACTGATTAAGTTTTCAGCGAAATCGGTTCAGCCATTTTTTGTTAGTAAATAAATAACCAAAAAAACTAGCTGAATTTTGAAATTGATGATTTGTACTTATTTGTTGTAATAAGGCCCGATTTTGTGAATCGCGGATTTTGACATATCTCCACGTTTCAAGGTCACCAGAATCCAAATCCAACGTTTTTATACAGATGTCTGTGTGTGGGCTGTGCCAATGGATGTGGTAATCTTCGAAAGATGGCATGCACGATTCGCAAACCCGAATAATCGATGCCAGGAATGCACCTACGTACTAATCCACACCCAACAGACTTCTACCACTCTCCCCGCGGGACTGCCGTTAGGTATTACTTCGAGGGGCTGGTAAGCATATCATGCTATTCGTCTTGTGGAGCTATTGTTGTTACTCCTGTTACAGCTTGATCTGTTTCCAATGCTTCTGCTGCTTTGCAAATTTTCTCAATTCTTCTCAGCTCACTTTGCACATTCGTTACATATGCGCCAATCTCTTCCCAAGTCACTTCTGATGACAGCATATGGTCGATTATAGACGATGGTCTATGTAATTCTATTCTCCCGTGTGCAAACCGCCCGCAGTGGAAAATTGCGTGCTCCGTTGTTTCTTCTTCTTCTGGGCATTCAGGGCAAAGTGGTGAGGTATCGTGTCCAAATCTGTACAGGTACTAGCGATATCTTCCATGACTGGATAGGAACTGTGTAAGATAGTAATTACAGTCTCCGTGTTTGCGACATATCCAATCTTTTATACAAGGTATAAGTCTGTACGTCCATCTCCCTTTTGCGGTATTGGTCCAACGAGTTTGCCAAGTAGCTGCTGACGCTGCTTTTTCTTCGACCTTTATCCCCTGGATGGTAGTAGCATCGCGTTTTTTCAGGGATATTCTGCTATATATCCTGGGCATCTCATCCGCGAGAATGTCGATGGGGACCATTCCAGCTATAACAAATGCAGCCTCGTCTGAGATGGTACGAAAACCGCTAATTGTCCTTAGCGCGCAGAATCGATATATGGATGACAATCTTTTTTTAGTCACCTTTGTCCTTAGTGCCTGCGCCCAGACTGGAGCGGCATATAACAAAACGGAGGTGATTACTATGGAGAGGAGCATCCTTTTAGCGTAACCAGGTCCACCGATGTTAGGCAGTATGCGCGAAAGAGCTCCCTGTAGTTGCGCTGCCTTTTTGGCTAGGTAGTCAACATGAGTTTTACACTGCAGCTTGTTGTCAAGCATTACTCCAAGATATTTAACTGCCTCTTTTGAACTGATGGTTTGGCTACCCACCTGAAAATTAGCGAACTCTACGATTTTTCTACTTAATAAATATAAGTAGCTTCTGTTTTATGGTCGGCCAGTTCTGGCCCGGCGGATAAAAGCCAATCCTTTATCTGGGAAATGGCTTCGTTTGGAGCTGTACAGCATGGATATGTTTAGCCACTGTCACGCGGGCAATGTCATCGGCGAATCCAATTATCGTTACTCCGCGAGGTAGCGGCAAATGAAGGACTTCGTCGTACATAATGTTGCACAACAGTGGACCTAAGACTGACCCCTGTGGGACTCCCGCGGTGACTTTGTAGTACTTGACTCCTTCATCATTGTTGTACCTAAGCTTCCTATTATTGAAATAATTCGTCACTATTCGCAGCAAATAGTACGGTGTTTCCATTCTGCCGAGTGATCTTCTGATGAGCGACCACTTCGCCGAATTAAAGGCTTTTTTACATCCAATGTTACAACGGCACAATACTCTTTTGTGCCATATAGCCATCTATCTCCTTCGATGGCATTTTCTGCGATAACAACTACCGCTTTTATGGCATCCACAGTAGATCGCGCTTTTCTAAAGCCAAATTGACGATCTGAGAGGGCTTCTTTCTCTTCTGCCACAGCGAGTAATCTATTATATATTATTTTCTCGAGTATTTTTCCCATAGTGTCCAACAGGCATATTGGGCGATAGGACGATGGTTCTTCTGGAGGTTTCTTTCCTTTTGGTAACAGTACCAGGTGTTGTGTTTTCCATTTTTTAGGAAAGGTTCCTTCTTCGAGGCATTTCTGCATAGTGGTCTGGCCTCGTTTTTAAAGCAATTTTTACTGCCTTGATCGGGATGCCGTCTGGACCAGGCGCCTTGTTGTCGCCTATCTTGTTACACGCCCTTAGCAGCTCCTCCAGGGTAATTAGTGGGATATCCTCTGGATTGACCTCTCTTATTATGCTGCATAAAGTATCTGCTCTTTTGGGGAAAACGTGCTCCGCTATGGACCTCATCATTTTAGGACATGTTGTTGGAGGAGTTCTGTAGCACTTTAGTTTTGTCATCACCACTTTATAAGCCGTACCCCATCGATCAACGTCCGCTTCTTGACACAGCCGTTTGAAACATGTTGTTTTGCTCTCCTTTATAGCTCTATTTAAGCTGCGTCTCGCCAGTCTGAAGATGTCCAATTGTTGCTGGAAGTCTGCTCTCCCTCTTAATCGTTGGACTTTCCGGCGGGCATTTAGGCATTTTGCCCGTAGTTAGCTTATTCCTTCAGTCCACCAGTAGCACGGTTTTGCATTCCTGCTGTTTCTTCGTCTAGGCATTGATGCATCGCAAGCTGTGGTGATGGCGCCTGTAAGACGATGTGCAGCGGTGTCTGATGTTACACTCAGAGTTACAGCACCCTTCAGCATCTCCTCGAATGTATCCTTATCTAAGGATCTGTCATTCCATTTTGGACCTGTAAGCTGCGGGAGGTGTGCTGAGTTCTTCTTCTTATCCCTAATTTCCATTATTATCGCCTGGTCGCTGTGTGAGTATTCTTCACTGACGCTTCACTTCATGTTTTTAGGATGGAGTTGCTCGTTAGGGTGATGTCGATGATTGAGCCAACTCCAGCCTTCCGATAAGTATTTGCCCGGCCCTTATTAGTCACGCTTATCGCTAATGGTGCAAATGTTTCTAGTAAGGCCTGTCCTCTAGTGTTAGTGAGTCTGCTGCCCCATTCTGTGGCCCATGCATTGAAATCGCCTCCTATAACCACTGGGGCTCTCTGGAGCGCGTCCGACATTAAATTGTCCAGCATTAACTGGTATTCGCTAGCCGTCAAGCTGGGTCTTGCATAGCAGCTATAGAAATTGATCCCGTTTATTTTCGCCCGGACGAAGCCTTTTGCTTGGTCATTCATATCTTGGTAGGCATAACATCCGCATATCCATATTGCCGCCTGTTTTTCCTTATCACAGATTCAATTGTTGTTCTGTTCGGAACATTGATAGGGCTCACTGATCATGATGACATCCGCTTTTTCGTCTTTGTCCGTTTGTGATGGGCTCTTCTACAGTGATTTAGATTTATTTGTAGTATCTTCATGATCTTTTGTTTGTGATAGCCCTCCTGATAACTGGGCATCTGTTACTGCCGGCTATATGCCTAGCATTATCTGCGTTTTCTCTCTTGCAGAACATGCAGGATGGCTCCCTGTCGCAATTCTTGGCTATGTGGCCTTCAACTCCACATCTCCGTGCATTGCTTAGCTAGATGACCGAACTCTTGGCACTTGAAATACTTTCTCAGCAGCGACTTTTCGCGTGTTCGATAAATCACCCAGTCGATTTTAATTTTGCCCGCTCCTAATAGCAACTTCGCGTGTTCTGGGGGAAGACTGATAGTTGCTGTTTGGGTTCACCGTACGCTTTCCTCAGAGATAAAACGTCTGAGGGCGATATACCTTCAAACTTGAATTGCCTTTTTATTGCTTCGCAAATGTTTTCCTTTGTGGTAATCTCGTCCATATCTTTTATCTCAATGGCCGTACGGTGGGTGAGGGTCCTTATATTTGCATTTTCACCCAAGGCAGCACTCATTGCGCTTTTGAATTCGTCCGTTTTGTCTCCTAGTCCAGCTTCTTTGAGCTGGATTAGTAGGTCCCCTTTTTGTGTCCTCCGGATTCTGGATACAGCCTCTCCAACGGCCTCCAACTTTCTATCAGCTTTAATGCTGCGAAGTATCTCCGCATACGATAATTCACCCTTTGCCTCTATGATAATAGCATCAGGTTTTGTTCTGGATTTGTGGATCTCTCTTTTTTTGGGCTTATGACGACTGACCGTTGACTATAATCCATCCTCCGCCTTCTGTATTATGTTCGTGGAGTCAGATTGCTGCCTAGTTTTCGTTGCCGGGGTATCAACACCCCTTTCAATTTGTTTCTCCTTTCTTTTCTGCTGCTTTCTCGTTGTCTCTTATTTGCTCCCCCAATTTGAGGGAAACGGAAGGTTGGGTGGTCTCCCCCACAGCCACGTTCCTTGTTTGCGACGGATTCTGTCCGCTCGTACTCATTTGCGATGAGGCTATTTGGCCAACTGGTGACCTTTGCATCCTCGAGCTCCTGTAGAAAGGATTATTTTCTAGTACTTTCGCTCCGTTGCGTTGGTTTGATCAACTTCGTTATTTTGGTTTTTGTTGTTGTTGTTGTTATTGTTTGTTCTAATCATTGCGATTGGGTCCCCACTCAAAGCCGCTATCATTGTTCGAATGTGCGGTCACCTATTTCACATGGTTGTCTATGCAAGCAGTGAGGCCATGCGAGGGTTGACACAAGCCCCCTTATGAGGTGTTGTGCCAGAGCCGGATAGGTGCAAACCAGGAATGTTACATCTGGACCCACACCACCAACTTAATGATGACGATACATTGAACGTACTTTGAGGCCTGCCAAGGTTTTAACGGGACGGAGGCGTTTGCAGCATTAGCCTGAAAGCCATTTCAACAGGATGTAACTCCTGCTTACTCAGGTAACAGAATACTGCAAACGTCAGCCCTCATAGCTGTCATTTCTATTCGTTTTCCAGTATGCCATAATCCAAGACCTTACTGGGCTCAGTCTTAGTGTTATAATAAGACTTATTTTTTTTTTTTTTTTTTTTTATAATTTGCGTGCGCTAAAGGGATTTCTTTTTTCTGTAGTGACACAGTACCCTTATAATGGTAAAACCACAGCGCAGGCATTTAGTTGTTGCGCAAGTAGCTCCCAGTAATTCATTGCCTATTTTTGGGTGCTACTTACTGAAAGAATAGAAGGATAGGAAAGAAGTGTAGGCACAAGTGTGTGCACAAATATTTATCCACAGTAAAACAATTAGTTTATTTAATATATGTATATTTAATTATTGAATATTACAAACACTATAAAAATAATGAAGCGACTAACTCGAAGAACAAACACGAATTGTTTTTTCTCTCTCCCGACCGTTGGTTCTGTTTTGAATTTCTCGTTGTTGTTCGTTGTGACATCTATGATTAGTGTGTGGTTCCACGGAATGCTTCCTCGCGTAGCCACAGTATTTCGAGGTCGCCACATGACTCCCCCTCCAGTGACGAAGTCACGATGAACTGGCAAATGTTACTTTTTGTTTCACAGCTGTTTTATTTTTATCCAATTGATTTTTGTTTTTCAGATTCTTCAGTGAAGTTGGATTTTTGTTGACATCTGGATGAACGTCTGGGATAAAATCGACATAGATGTGAGCTGGTTTCAAACGGTCTACCGAAACATTTAATTTTCTGCCATCTGCATTAATTGTGAAGAGTCGATTACTGATTCGGTGGATTATTGGATGTGGACCTGTGTATGGTTGTTGCAGTGGTTTCTTCACAGCATCGCAGCGTAGGAACACGTGTGTACATTTGTTTAAATCTGGTGAAACAAACATTTTTTCTTTTGCATGGTTTGCAGTTGCTGTAGGACGGAATTTGCGCATCGCTTCTCGGTGTTTCTCAACGAAAATCTGTGGATCTAGAACAAAGTTATTATTCGTAAAGAACTCACCAGGAACTCTGAGATATGTTCCATAAAGCATCTCTGCTGCGGAGGCATTGATGTCCTCTTTGTATGCCGTTCGCAATCCCAACAACACTGTCGGAAGAGCATCAGTCCAGTTCGTTTTTTCATGGCACATCAGGGCGGCTTTCAGTGAACGATGCCAACGTTCAACAAGTCCATTTGAGGCTGGGTGGTAGGGTGATGTTCGTATCCTCACCGTTCCAATCATGTTGATCAGTGCGTTGAACAGTGCAGACTCAAATTGAGTTCCCTGGTCGGTGGTTAATGTTGTTGGCGAACCGAAACGAGCAACCCAGTGCGTATAAAACGCCGTGGCCACTGTGTCCGCATACATGTCCTGTAGAGGTACTGCTTCCACCCATCTACTGAAGCGATCGATCATAGTTAGGCAATACCTATTGCCTTTGCAGAGTGGCAGCACAATGAGGTCTATGTGGACATGCTGGAAACGGTGCTCTGGAACTGCAATTGAATCCGGGATAAGCCTCGTATGTCGATGAACTTTGGATCGTTGGCATTGGATGCAAGTGCGTGACCACTCCAATGCGTCTTTCCTGATGTTTGGCCAAACGTACTTCTCTCTGAGTTGTCGACTGGTTGTTCTTCCGCTTGGATGAGAAAGACCATGGATGGATTCAAAGGCCTTCCGTCGCAGGGAAGCTGGTAGATATGGTCGAATCATATTGTCGGAAACATCGCAGTAAATTTTAATTTCAGGTTCCAAAGTGAGTTTCTTTAACTTGAGCGATGAATTTTGTTGCTTCAGGATTGATTGAAGTTCCACATCGAGTAGCTGAGATAAATGAAGTTCTCTCAGATCAAATTGGATTGGCATGGTTATCGAATTGAGTCGCGATAATGCATCTGCTACTGAGTTGTCGTCGCCGGGTAGGTAAACAATGTCCGTAGTATACTGCGATATGTAGTCTAATTGCCTTAGACGACGTTGCGGGGCCTTGTCCGAATTCTGCTGGAACGCATATATGAGCGGCTTGTGATCCGTTTGCACGACAAAGTGTCGACCGTCCAAGATGTGTTGGAAGAATCGGATAGCTAGGTATATTGCCAGCAACTCGCGATCATATGTGCTGTAGCGACTTTGTGCAGGTGACAGTTTGCATGAAAACAGTCCGATCGGTTGATATTGGTTATTTTGTTTTTGTTCCAATTTGGCACCAACTGCGATATCAGAAGCCTCCGTTGTTAGGACAAGTGTAGACTTCGGATCGATGTGGTTGAGTAGTGTAGCATGTTTGATACTGTCCTTGCATACACCGAAAGCTTCTTCCGCCAAAGGAGTCCAGGGAACGGGTCGTTTGTCGTTTTTCTTGGAGTCCCTGATGAGTCCATTCAACGGTGCTTGAATATGGGCACAATTAGGGATGTATCGTCGGTAGTAGTTAACGACTCCAAGAAAACGACGTAGTTCCATGATGTTGGATGGCTTTGGATAGTTCGATATGGCCTCAACTCTGGCTTCAGGTGGTGTGCATCCGGCTTGGTTGATTGTATGTCCAAGGTACGTAACCTCAGACTTCCCAAAAATGCACTTCCTGATGTTGATGATAAGTCTATGTTCGTGGAGACGTTGTAGAACTATACGGACGTGTTGGCGATGTTCTTCCTCTGAGTCGGAGGCAATGAGGATGTCGTCAACGTAGCAAAAAACGAAATCTAGTCCACGTAGGACCATATCCATGTGCCTTTGGAAAGTCTGAGTTGCGTTTTTGAGTCCGAATGGCATGACTACAAACTCAAACAAACCAAAAGGCGTGGTCACCGCAGTTTTTTGGATGTCGTCAGGTGTCATCGGGATCTGGTAGTATGCCTTGTCTAGATCCAGTATCGAGAAGCAGTTTTTGTTGTTCAACTGTTCAGTAAAGTCCATGATGTGAGGAATGGGGTAGCTATCTGGTTGTGTTATGGAATTCAGACGACGGTAGTCACCGCAGCATCTCCAACCGCCAGTCTTTTTTTCAACAAGATGAATGGGGCTAGCCCAAGGACTGCTGGATAGACGGCAGTAACCCTTCTTTTGAAAATCCTCGAATTCAGCCTTGGCCTGTTTCAACTTGTCGCCGGAGAGTCGTCGTGGTCGTTCGGACACTGGTTGGCCCGTGGTTACGATGCAGTGTTACACGATGTTGACTCCTGATTTTGGATCAGGTGCGTTGTTGTTGGCCAGAACGAATTCGTTGACGAGATTTATGTATGGTTCAGGACCACTGATAGTCAGAAGTTTTGACAAATCACTGGTATCAATCTCGCCTTGTACCGTTAATGATGTTGTTTTGTCTATGACACGTCTGGCTTTCAAATCAATGACAAGTCCGTAGTGTGCGAGCAAGTCTGCGCCAATTATTGCTGTTTTAACATCTGCAATAACGAACGGCCAAGTGATAGCTCGCCGGAGACCAAGGTTGAGTGTGAGGATCTTCTCGCCGTAGGTGTGAATCGGTGAGTTATTCGCTGCCAGGAGTGTTATTTCCCCTCTGTTGTTTTTGCAGTCCCTGGAACGAGGTAAGACACATATAGTTGATCCAGAGTCGAGCAAAAACTTTTGGTTTGTCTCCTTGTCGAAGATGTAGAGGCGGTGTTCCTTGTGGAATCTTTGACTGTTGCCGTCCGCCTCTGAAGACAACAGCTCACTTAGTTTTTTGCTTTGTAGCTGCATGGTTTCTTACACTTCCGGGCATCGCTGCCGAATTTCTCATGGAAGAAACACATTCCGTTAGGAGTTGATGCTCTTGAGAGCGATCTGTTATTCCTTGACTGTGGTCGAGACCTGCCATGGCTGTGACTGGTTTTCAGTGATTGCATAGCCGTCATTAGAGTTGACAGAGTGGACTCGATGGAATTTAGTCTTCTGTTCAGATCACTTTCAGCGTTGGTGGATTGTGGTATAGGGTCATCTTCATGAACATCAGTGGAGAAAACAGCGTGGGCGGATGTGTTATCAACGATTTTGTCTGCGATTTCAGACAACGCAGTGAGGTCGATTCCGTGACTGGCAGAAAGTATTCCACGCACATGACTGGGCATTCGTGCCATCCATAGAGTGGACAACATGTCGTCTGGAACATTTGAACCAGCCAGTCTTCGCATTTCCCTGAGGAGACTTGATGGACGTCTGTCGCCAAGTTCAAGGGTCTTCATCAATCTGTTCAGTTGCCTCTCCTTAGACTCGGTGAACCTAGATATGACTTGTTTTTTAAAAGCAATGTACTTATCTGTGTCCGGTGGTTTCTGCACTAAGTCTGATACCTCATTCAGCACTTCTGGGTCCAGTCCAGCGATGATGGCGTTGAATCGGCTGTTGTCGCTGATGATCCGATTATTGTGGAATTGCGCTTCCACCTGTACAAACCATAGCGCTGGATTAATTTTCCAGAACGGAGGAATCCTCAGGTTTTTGAGAGCATTGATTTCCTGGATCTCCGCATCGGATGGAGTTGGTGGTCCTGAGGAAACGCCTGCATTCGTCCTTGTGTTTTGTTCGCCTTGCATACTTATAAATATACATATGTACAAGTGCAAGAGATAAAGTGCGTAGTTGGTTCGGCTGTTGCCAATTAAATAAATTTTTAATTGTTGTGGATCACGTCGGGGTCACCACTGTAGGCACAAGTGTGTGCACAAATATTTATCCACAGTAAAACAATTAGTTTATTTAATATATGTATATTTAATTATTGAATATTACAAACACTATAAAAATAATGAAGCGACTAACTCGAAGAACAAACACGAATTGTTTTTTCTCTCTCCCGACCGTTGGTTCTGTTTTGAATTTCTCGTTGTTGTTCGTTGCGACATCTATGATTAGTGTGTGGTTCCACGGAATGCTTCCTCGCGTAGCCACAGTATTTCGAGGTCGCCACAGAAGTTTGGTGCGATGGGATTTTTTTTCTCAACAGGTGGCGCCTAAATTGCTTTAGGGAGATCAGTTTTTGTTGTGTGTATTCAATTTATAAAAATCATGGCCCTGGTCGGGATTCGAACGCACGACCTGCCAATCACTTAGTGAATACACTACCATCGCACCATTGCCACCTGCCGAATTGATGATAAAATCAAATTATCGTCTCGTTTATGCGTTTCCAGCGAAATCGGTCCAGCCGTTTTTTGTTAGTAAATAAATACCCTAAAAAACTAGATGAATTTTGAAATTGATGATTTGTACTATTTTGTGAATCGCGGATTTTGACATATCTCCACGTTTCAAGGTTACCTGAATCCAAATCCTGCGTTTTTATAGAGATGGCTATGTGTGTGTAGTGTATGTATGTATATGCGTTCGGAATTATCTTTCGCCACGATTATCTCGAGAACCAAAGATGATATTGACATGGGATCGGGTTAATTCGAAGCGTAATTACATAACTCAGAACTGATTAAGTTTCCAGCGAAATCGGTCCAGCCGTTTTTTGTTAGTAAATAAATACCCTAAAAAACTAGCTGAATTTTGAAATTGATGATTTGTACTATTTTGTGAATCGCGAATTTTGACATATCTCCACGTTTCAAGTTCACCTGAATCCAAATCCAGCGTTTTTATAGAGATGGCTGTGTGTGTGTATGTATTGTACTCGTATGTATATGCGTTCGGAATTATCTTTCGCCACGATTATCTCGAGAACCAAAGATGATATTAGCCGTGTTTCTTTGCACGTGGATTAGGGATAATTTGAAATTTACATGTAAAATACAACAACAACTTATCCTATATACGCTAACTTTAGCGGGGATAGCTGTCGCCGCTAAGTCAGTTAGCGGGGATAAACAGTGCCTCCAAAACCCATTTTCTTCGTTTCTGATGAACCGATGCGATGAATTTTTCAGGTAATGTCAAAGTTTGACATCCCTCCGACCACTAACACATCCCGCCGAATATTTTGTTCGTGATTTTATTATTATTATTTTTCAAATTTCATTTTAAGGGTAATTGAATTTAACAATTCTGTTAATGTGAAATTGTTTTTCATATCTAATTATACCCTATTCTAGGGGTATATTAATTTTGACGCATAGTTTGTAACATACCTTAATATTGCCCATAGACCCCTAAAAGTTACTATATTTATGCTCAGCATCGACAGTAATGTCGGTCTAGCCATGTCCGTCCGTCCGTCGGCAAAAATTAGGCTTTTAAACTGGACCTAGAGAGCTGAAATTTTAACCATATACTCTCTAGGGTCCCGAAATAATCAAGTTTACGAATTTTTGAAATCCGCCCACAGACACGCCCACAAACTCAAAAAAACTAAATTTTGGAAAAAATCGAATTTTGAGCTAGAAAGCTGAAATTTTTTATATATGATCTATGACTCCTAAAACTGCTCGGGATAAAAATTTTTCAAAATCCGCCCACTGTCACGCCCGCAAATAAATAAAACAATTTTTTTGAAAATCCAAAGTTTGAGCTAGGGAGCTAGGGAGGAAATTTAGAATATATACTCTCTATGGGCCCTTTATGCTCATGTGTAAATATTTTCAAAATCCGCCCACTGGCACGCCCACAATTTTTTTTTTTTTTTTTTGAAAATTGAAAGTGAGCTAGGGAGCTGAAATTTATAATATATACTCTCTAGGGGCCCTTTATGCTCATGTGTTATTTTTTTTTAAATCCGCCTACTGACACGCCCACAATTAAATAAAACAATTTTATTGAAACGCCCAAGTTTGAGCTAGGGAGCGTCTTTTTTGATAAAATCCTTTAAATGTTATATAAAAAAATATGTAGAGCGTTCTTAACAATTCACCCATACCTAGACTTTTGTCACGCCCACTAATGAGGGATAGGAATAAGAATAGGGTATCCAACAGTTCGCCCAAGCGGACTGTAGCCCGTCCCTATGTTTTTAGAATATGCTTGCCATCAATTTCAATTGGCGGAAGTAAATATTTTTCAATTTCAGGATTTTCAATACAAATTTCTTAACTACAACTTACAGCTGTGTCACGGTGCATGTCATAGGT
The DNA here is from genome assembly GCA_949715645.1 of Portevinia maculata. Classification (NCBI taxonomy): domain Eukaryota; kingdom Metazoa; phylum Arthropoda; class Insecta; order Diptera; family Syrphidae; genus Portevinia; species Portevinia maculata. Next base: position 362,392,783 of record OX454525.1, on the reverse strand, counting down.
GCATGTGGCCTGCCAAGTTTTTTTGATGAATTCTTAAGCGGCGATAGTCGTTTTCTGATGCCATTGACATGGGACATGGGTTTATATGATTCCTCATAATTGATACATCATACGGAATTTGGTTTTCTGGTAATCTATACCATTACTCTGTTTCTGAACTTTATGAAAACTGGGAAGTTAGTGATCAATGGTAAACCGAAAAAAGTAAATTCCTGAAAATTTTATTGATTTGAAGAATTTTGAATTTGTAAAAAAAACGCATCCGTTGGGTGGATTCGGAATTTTGTTTTTACATACAGCACAGGCGACTTTGGGTGTCTTACTATCGTAGTTTACAAGGAAGTTGAAAAAAATGCTTTGTGATAAATTTTGTGTTTCAATAAACCGATTTCTTCAGTAAAAGCGCAGGTCAGATAATCGGAGTTGACTGTAGGTATATTTGGGCAGCATTCGAATAAATGAGTTCCATTTTATGGATTTTTATCAACAAAGACAAACGTTTTGTCTTAAAGTAGTACTTTAAAAAAGGGAAAAAAGCTACCTTTGCAAACTTTGACAAACTTAAAATCGGCACAAAATGACTGGTTCCTTCCATTCGTGTCAACGATATAAATTCGCATACACAAATGGTTGGAGAAGTTTGATTTTAGCCCCGATATAATACTATAGGTTCTATATAAATTCGCATACACAAATGGTTGGAGAAGTTTGATTTTAGCCCCGATATAATACTATAGGTTCTATATTATTTATATCGGGGCTAAACATTTATTTTGTATGATAATTTGTAACAGTACTTAGGAATCGTCAGTTTCTCAATAATTCAATGGTCGTATCGCGATGTTCAAAATCAAAAATAATAAAAACACTAAAAAATGAACAAATTTGCGAACGCGGCTGTAAAGGAAAATACGAACTTTTTTTCCGCATACTTTTTTGGTTCACTTAAATATCGCGGAAAATGAAAGCCAACTCATTTCCTATCTCGGATTCGGAGGTTTAAGACTTTTAAGATTTTGAATCCAACTCTAATGAAATTCTTGCAGATACAATTAGTTTATCTTGATTCAAAAAGGAAAGTGCTACTTATATCGAAAGAGTGTACGGCATACATGGGTCTTTGAAATGGAACAACAGCGTTTACTGACCTTATGGTGTTCCTTGATTTAATTTTGTCCACCAAACAGGACAAAATATTGTCATTCATTATTTAAAATAAGCACACAGCAACAACCAACAGTTTGTTTCGAAAAACACACATAAATGTTTTTCTCATAGGTTGTAAGAGCAAAAACTTACTTAATCTTCTTGTTTTGTTTCGTATCACATTTTGGGGGATTTTTTTTAATTTTCCGATTAAAATGCTATTTCAGTTTCATGTTCTTTTGATAAGCCTACGAATTCTGCATCATATGTATGGCAATATGTCCCATATTCAAAATACTAAAGGTAAAGCTCAATAGCTTAACAATGCTTCATGTACATATTTTATGCGGTAATTGAATTCAACATTTTAGTAGCTTTGTTCTGCTTGTCCCATCAAATAAATTAATTAACTTTAAGGCTTAAGCAGAGACCATTTGCTTCAAATTGCATTCATTGTGGTGGAAAACGATGTAAAGACTCCTACACAGAACTATAACTAACACTAATGATGACCACACAAAACAAACTTCTAGTTTAAATCATAATTAAATAAATACAAATTTTTATCCGAATTTCAATTACGCTGATTCAGACCATTCATCACCCACAATTATTGTCATTGACAATTATTTCATTGAACAAAGTCGTTCGGGCATAGGTTAGGTTAAAAAGGGGTATGCATAAGTTAAATACAGCTGACCACACAATGCACGTGAAAATTGCGGTCCGTGGAAAGACCATAATTTGCCAATAAACGGATAGTTTAGTCAATTCGCATTGCACACCTGTACACAATAGATATGAAATGATGCAAATAATTTGGGCAGCAATTCGCTTTAACCTCAGAATCTATTTGCGACAAGTGTGCATCAAAATATGCCTCATTGAATTGTGTCTGTTTTATACAAACAAGCAGATACATATTCGACAGTTTGTTGAGTGCATTGATGACAATAATGAAAATGTTATAGCACTAGGTGAGTGTTGATTATTATTATCTTAAGTTATGATTTACATATTAAATCGAATCTAATTTACCCGCATATAGGGTTTTTGCTTACTGGTTCGTTAATTAGAAACAACACAATAAAAATATAAATTGAAGTGTTGACAGTTTTTTTTCAAAAAGTTTTCGACTACTGGGAGTGTTGCACCTATGGCTGATCCGGCACTTTGGAAAGTTTGGCTGAGCTGTACTTAGCAATCCTTTGTTGCCATGCAACCTTGGTGCAAATTTCAAACGAAAGCACCGAAAAAATAATTTATTTGTTGCTTGATGTCCATCTAAGCGTGTCGATGTCGATCTAAGCGTAAGCTATTAGAGGCGTTCATGGCGATTGAAGAACAGGCAAAATTGATTGGCCTTGAAGTCAACGAGAACACAACGAAGTACTTGCTTTCAATAAACAATGTCCACCGACTAGGACAAAACGTCACTGTTGATAGAAGCAACTTGGAGGTAGTATGGGAGTTCACCTAACTAGGAGTAAACATCAGCTCCATAAATGACATTTAGTGTAGATCTGAAGAACCCTTACCCTAGCAACCCGTTGCTACTTCGGTTCGGCGAAACAAATGAGTTCAAAACTTCCAACTGATACTACCTTTATGGCGCCGAGTGCTAGACTATAAGCAGGAAAGGCGAGCTAATTTTGGTTTCTTTCGAACGAACAATACTCCGTCGAACTCTACGTCCCCTCTCCTCTTTTTCTTTCTCAAGGCGCAAGTTAAGTACGTATACTACTATGCGGCCTTTACAGGACAATACGTGTTTCCCCTTTCCCCTCCTTTACCACCTGGGCTGGACGTAAGGTGTCATACGACCCGTGCCGAGAGTCAACCTGGCTGAGGGCCCAGTCATCAAATAGCTCAGTCGCGTACGGAGTATCCGGATACCTGGCGCCCTCCGGATTAACTAGCCTTATCTGCACAATGCGGATCTCTGTGCAGATGGACCTCTTTTCTCCGCTACTCGTGGGACTCATTATGCAAACCAACAAAACAAAACAAACAAAAACAAAACAAAAAAATTTTACGGCCGGTTTCCCTTTAAAACCGGACGGTAGTACGGCGACCAACCTGTCTACCGGCAAAGCTCTTGTGGCACCAGATAGGATTAGGACTGTGGATACACATGGTCCCTCCACTAGCGGTTGCGAGCAAAAAAAAACCCTTCCCAACAGAGAGAGGACTTTGCATCATGGTCCCCCCTTTGCTGGCCCCTCAACCACCACCGCTTCTGCAAGGCTGACTGAAGGAGGGACTGTGCCTATTCATGGTCCTTCTGGTGTCGGCAATAGCAGTGGTGCTAGACCCACAAAAAAACCCAATTCTGGCGGGGATGGGACTGTGCATCATAGTCCTACCCACACCAACAGCGCCGGATCGCGTCATCGCAATCTCGCAGTGGGTTAACAATAATATTGGCCGCACCATCATTCTAGACTCATTTGAGTCTCTACCAAGAAACATAGACTACACCATACCCCAATTACAGTTCGGAAAGAACTTTCAAGTCACTATTCCTTCCAGATCATTTTGGGAGGACGCTGAATTTGAGGAAGATAAGGCTTCTACACAGATGGATCAAAAACTAGTGACGGGGTTGGTGGCGGCGTTTTCTCCGAAAGGCTAAATCTGAGTCTCTCTTTCCGTCTTCCTAATCACTATAGCGTATTCCAGGCGGAGATTATGGCGATAAAAGAAGCCCTGACGTGGCTGAAGAGAAATGTGATATCCAAAAGGATATCCGTATCTTCTCGGACAGTCAGGCCGCGATCAAGTCCGTGGATTCAGTATCTTTAAATTCCATTATGGAGATGGCGGAGCAGTTTAACATTCACCTCTGTTGGGTGCCGGGGCATAGAGATATTCCAGGAAACTGCAGGGCTGATGAACTCGCCAAAAAGGGAACCAAACTCCCCCTTTTACCTGAAAATGGTTCTCTAGGTATCCCAATCGCTACCTGCAAACTTTTATTCAAGCTATCTGCAATCGAGAGAACAAACTTTAGGTGGACAAGTAGTAATACATGTCTAGCGACTAAGCATATCTGGCCAAAGCTGGACCTGCGACGCTCTAAGAGTCTGATCTCCCTAAGCCGACTGCATATTAGCTCCACTATAGGTGCCATTACAATTCACTGTCTGATAGGCAAGCACGCATCGAGGCTTGGCGTTTATTCGAACGATTTCTGTAGAAGTTGCTTGGACGAAGAGAAGGAGGAGACTATTATTCACCTTCTCTGCACATGTCCAGATCTCTCCCATAATAGAAATCTTTATCTGGGAGATTTCTTGCTTAATAATCTTAACGACTTGGCTAACGCTGACGTTAGAAGTCTATCGCGCTTCATAAGAAGCTCTAAATGGTTTAACTAGTAGTGGGGAAACCCCTCGATCCGTGTGGCATCACAATGGACCTAACCCTGGTCTAAGTGTGTCGGCCTTGTGCTGACAGCCACTTTAACCTAACCTAACCTAACCGTCGGATACATGGTCCTTTGTGCGATGAGGGTGAATGGAGTAGAAGATATAACCGCGAACGTCGACTACATTGGCTCGGGCACATCAGCGAATGGCCAGTAATGCTCATGCGAAGAGGATCTTCGACTCCCAGCCCCTAGGTTCGAGACGACAAGGAAGACCGAACCTCCGTTTTAAAGACCAAGCCATCGTGGATGCCAGAGCGCTAGGTCTGAACAACTGAAAGCAACGTGCCCGGGATCGCGGAAGATGGAAGTCTGCAGTTTCTCAGGCAGAGACTCTCCACGGGTTGGATGCCCGTTAAGTAAGTAAGTAAGGAATACCGGCCCAATTCAAAAATGCGGTGTTGCAGCAACAGAAAAGCAACATATTGGCACTACAGCTCAAATCAAACGTTGCGCAGGGCAAGTGGAACAGCGCAGTTGTATACCAACAGCAGCACTGCGCAGTTTATGAACTGGTAACTACTCCAATAAATGTATACTGCGAGTTCATATAAATGAAATTGAGCTAAACATTTAAAGAAATAAGAAGTAAAAATATTAAATTCGGAGAAGCAGATTTGTTTGCCCTTTCTTTTGTTTCAGATGTATCTGCACGCGTAAGCTAATTCGTATTGTTTATCAAAAGGGTAACATTAGTCGGTGTGTACCTAATCCGCTACAAAAAAAAACCTTGGATATTTCATTGCAGGGCAGTAGATATCCAAAAATATATAAATGCCTAAATACATACATATTTTGGCCTCAACAGGCCCATACAGGGCCCAGAACCTAGCTTCTCCAACCACTTTTCATGCAATGTGGAAGGGACCTACAGTTTTACGCCGAATCCGAACGGTGGTAAGCTTCTCATGACAATTTGATACTCTTAGATGTTTGTCAGACGTTCGCAAGAGGCGCCAACATCAATCGATATGGCAAGGTCGTTGGCTAATAAATGCCTGAAAATTGGGCAAAAATAAGAAACAGAAGGGAACTTATTTTCAGTATATGGTAGGTTGGTTTGGTTTCAACATATGAACTTCTCGGTTGTAGGAACTGGCCCAGCAATCATAAGTACACGTACATGAAAATTCACTTGCTCTTAAATTTACTTACACTTTGAATATATGTATTCTAGTCGGGACTTAATTCACACATTTACTCGTCAAATCCTCACTGATGACAGACACTTTGATTTGATAATGAATTTTCATCGATCAATCATAGCACGCTCATCATAAATACCACAAATGTCAGCGGTATATTTCAGCCAACTACGTCCATAGGGCATGCACCATGTTGGTTGGAGTGCATGTCCACTGAAAGCACTTGTTTCGTTAAGGGATGTCATTGTGTGGCTCGTTAGATATTCTACTGACCACTTCACAAAATTCGAAAGCACATATACATTTTAAAATGAATCACACACACACACTCAATTTAAAAGCTATGGGGTCCTTCAAATACTTTTAAATATTACAAAAGGGACCATTGAAGGACCAGTGTACAGACATACACCCTCATACATGTATCCAATTAACAAAATATCCCCAATGTTGTCTGCATTGAAAATCCAATCATATTGCATTGTTATCCATATAATTGTCATGGATGGATATAATTAAATGCAGCCCACGCATCGCATGCTTTTGTATGTGTCTGAATGCGAATTCGTCTGCCTTCTCTTCTGCAAAATTAAAAAAAAATAAAAAAAAGAAAGACTATCAAGCATTCCGGACGACGACATTATTGTGCGATTCCAGCTTCGAAATACACTAGAGCGAGTATCATTCTCTCATGAAATTGGTGCTCTGTGTGACTGTATGGGGTTAGTGACAGAGTCATGCGGGAGGCTGGTTAACTAAGGAGAATCGTTTGTATTATCAAATTTCAATTGCACTACACATTGTACATTCATAACTAACATCACAACGAGTTCACAATACGTTTAATGGCATATAAGAACAGAGTATGTACTCATATATAGATCAGAATGACAGCAATATAGATATAAGTATATTTTTTTTTTAAATTCTGGCTCGCCAAGGCGATAAAATAGGGGGCACCTCGACCTAAAAAGATCTTTTGTGCCGTAGATATAAGTATATTCTAGGTATATGTATTGAACATTTAAATTTAGGTGTTTTGTTACATAAAGACAAATGGCAATCCACCAATTTCAGCAAGGTAAATGTATAATAAAAGTTATGAAAGAAACACGATGTCAATCTTCAAATTTTATAAAAATTAAAATTGTTGTTTAGCACATTCATATAGTTTTTATACCATAGTATCAATACCAGCAGTCTGTTTCCCACATTGTTTGGATATCTGACACAATTTATTTTCAAACCTGATACGTTCTTAAACAGCCCTAGTTCAGTTCATTTCAAAATTCGCCAAACCACCTCTAAACGGTTGTTACATAAGTCCGCTTGGGCAAACTGTTGGATACCTTATTTCTGCCTCCCAAAAAGTGGGTGTGGCAAAAATCTTGATATGGTCGAATTTTTAAGGAGGATACTATCTAATGGGTGTTCAAATTTGAGGTATCATTTTTTTCCGGTTCCGGTTAGTAATGAAAAAGAATGTCGTCCAAGTGACCTCCTCTGCTAGCTCGGCAGACTGTCAAACTTTTATTAAAATTATGAATCACTTTCGCAGAATGATGATTCAATAAGTGATATTTGCTCGATGAAGTTGTCTTTGAGGTGTTGAACAGTTTGAGGATTATCGGCATAAACTTTACTATTCAAGAAACCACATAAGAAAAGATCCAGTGGTGTTAAATCGCATGATCTTGGTGGCCAATTCACGTCTGTTCTTTGGGAAATTATGCGATTGTTAAACTTCTCTTTTAAAAGATCGATTGAGTTCGTTGCTGTGTGGCATGCTGCACCATACCTGTTGAAACCACATATTCTGCAAATCAATATCTTCCAATTGACTCCACAAAAAGTTTCTAATAATGATATCGAAAGCTTGATATCGAGCTCCATCCAGAGTAACTGCATTGTCATTTTCATCTTCGAAGAAAAATGGACCAATTACGCCACCACGCCAAAATCCACACCACCAGAGAGTAACTTTTTTTGGTTTCATTGGCATTTCAAACAATTCTCTAGGATTTTCTTCATCCCAAATGTGACAGTTTTGTTTATTGACATAACCGCCAATTTCATCTCATCGGTGAAGATAATTTGCTTGAAAAAATTTTAATTTTGTTGTTGCTTCTCTATGGCCCAATTAACGAATTGCCGACGCACTGCGTGGTCAGTTGAATTTAATTCTTGTGTTAACTGTATTACGTAAGCAGATCTTTATGCAAAATGCTAAACAAAGTTGTTGGTTTGAGGTTTAATTGCTGTGAACGACGACGCATTGACGTCCTTGGCTTTTCAACAACACTTCTGGTTTGACGGAGCATTTTCTCTATCGTTATTTTGAACGAAATTTTCTTTCAACTTCTGCAAAACTTTCACCATATTTAAAATAAGTTTTAATAATACAAACACGTTGCTAAATAGTGTACCGATCCATTTTAGCTAACGGGAATGTACAAGGTGGCGCAAAAATAACCTTCCGATGTTTTTTTGGCTGTAATTTAAAAAAAAAATGAAAAACTTTGATTCTTCTTGTGGATTATTTTTATTTGGCCTTTTAATTTTTTTTACATCAAGTCGAGAATATGATGTCATGTAAATGGCCGCCGCCACAGTTGATTGTCATTTGAGCCCTTTTTCTGGCATTTTCCATCACTTTGGCCAAAACTTCCGGCGATAGGTCCTCACATTGTTGACGGATATTGTCTTTAAGAGCTGCAAGAGTCTGAGGCTTGTTGACATAAAACCGCGACTTCAAAAAGCTCCACAAAAAGAAGTCTGGAGCGGTCAAATCAGGCGATTTTGCTGGCCAGTGCAAATCGCCAAAACGGGAGATTAGGGGCCCGGGAAATGCATCCTTCAGCATATCGGTTGTGGCACGTGCAGTGGCCCGCGACGTCTTCGAAGAAAAAAGGTCCGATGACTCCTCCAGCGAAAACAGCACACCATACAGTGACTTTGAGCGGGTGTAATGGCTCTTCGTGGGTTACACGCGGATTTTCAGTGCCCCAGAAGCGTAAATTTACTTATTTACGTACCCGCTAAGATGGAAATGGGCCTCATCACTCATGATTATTTTCGATGAAAAATCATCTTCCTCTTGGTGGTGATTAAGGATGGCTTGAGCGTATGTTAGACGCGATTGGCAGTCAGCAGCTAACAGCTGATGCACCGTCTGGACTTTGTACGGAAACATCTTCAAATCTTGTACCAAAATTCGCTATAAAGACCGTCGACTGATACCCATTTGCGTGGCACGTCGTCTGGTCGATGTCGACGGCTCTTCCATGACATCTTCGGCTACAGCAGCAATATTCTCTGTAGAACGGCTAATCCGGGGTCTGCCACGCCTGGCAGCATCTCGTGTTGTGCCAGTCTCTTCGAGGCGAGCGGCTAAACGTCGCAGTGTTTCACCAGTAGGCGTTGGACGGGTAGGAAATCTGCGACGAAATTCACGTTGTGCCAAAGTCACCGACCGATTATTGCTCAAATAAATAGTCACCAATATTCCGCGTTCTGGAGCAGTGTAACGTAACATTGTTTATTAACGTGTATTTCGCATGTGTTTACTACACAAATGTCAAAACAGAACTGACATTAGGGGCCAATCGCAAAATTTATAGCATTTTCTGATAGGAGGATTACTTTTGCGCCACCTTGTATTTCCTTTATACCTGGAAAAACTTCGGTGTATTCTAATAGCTGTAAAAAAGTGGCGGCCACTTGAAAATGATACTTCAAATTTGATAACCCTTTATATAAAGGATTTTATCGAAAAAATATTTTTTTTGTAAAAGACGAGCCCAAAAAGGAGACGTGGCAAAAGACTTTGTATGGAGGAATTGTTAAGAAAGACTTTGTCTTCATACTCTGCAGAGCACACGACTTTCGTTTTCATTGATTTCTTTGATAAAACGGTTTTTATTTTTTAATTTGCGTGTCAAAGGCCGGACTTTAAAAGCCTTTATACTTGATCTTTTCGGGCAGTTAGGGTTCATGGTATCCATTCAAACGAGTTCCATACCTGTAAAGAACTCGGGCTATCGCAGAAAGATATTTTCGTACCTAACCCGCCATCTACACGTAGCGTTCTCATTGCAGTTCACAACATCTTGGACCCTTCCATCATCTTAAAATCAATCTTTCCCCTTTTGGCTTTTATTGTCGTTAAAATCAACCTCGTCCGCTCTCTTAACGTTATGTGTTTCTACTTACGTCCGTCTCAACCCATCGAACATTACCAACTTGTCGATGAAATCATAATTTTTGGCGATTTAAATCTCCCAAATCTACAGAGGAGTTAATCTTTCGTTGTCCCCCTAAATCCAATTTCAAGTAAGGAATGTCTTCATTTTTTTAACCGCGTCACTGATTCTAGTCTTTTCTAAGTCAGTGGTGTTAAAAATAATATGGGACGTTGAATCTTGTTTTCACAACTTGAAAGTTCTGTATACCTTTATACTATCGATACTTTCCACTCTCTGCTCATCTCTTTTTTATCACCTTTCTTCCTTATCCCTACCTCCAACTAACCTTTTATCTAACGACTTCCACAAGGCGAACTTCCGAAAGATCAATGACTTTCTGAGCAGAATCGAAATCAATTTTTCGAATATATCTGTTAATGAAGCTGCTACCCGTTTTTATGGCGAAATCTTTAAATCCATTTCCTTAGTCATCCCCTCCTTGGTATAATGGAAAACTATGTTCACTTCTTAACAATAGTAACAAACTATGGGCAATCTATCTTCAACCCAGAACTGCAACAGATTATTCGAATGATCTCGGTTCGTACTAACTGTTTTCTAGCCTTTTTGATTGTCTCTATCAGCGCTATCTTTCTGACACTCAAGCTAAGCTCATCAACAACCCATGGTCATTTTTTCACTTTGTTAATTATTAAATGAAATATGATGGATATCCCTCCTAACTCTTGGTTAAGGGCTAGTCCTCTTCGGATCATTTTGCAATCGCAAACTCTTTTGCAACCGTATGCAAACAGTCCTTCTTCACTCTTAGTTTAATTATCTGAAAAACTATAGTGTTTGCCAATTAATCTTACCCACCTTTGACCATTCCATGGTATGTGACAAAATTCTTCATCTCAACATCAATTTGGAAAACGTCCTTCATTTCATTAATTTACAAAGAATGACTTGTCAAACTGTCAAGCGGATTTTGAAAGTATGATGTACGATTCATTATCTCTCCCTATCAGCATGGTTTCCTCAAATGTAGATCCACAACCACAACCACAAACCTTACAACCACAAACGTTACACTTTTTGCATTGGAAAGTCGCAATTAAGTGGATTAATGACTTCAGTAAGGCCTTTGAGAAAGTATCTCATCGTTTGATTCTTTTCAAACACTTCTTCCTGGGTTTAGATCACTAACTATTGAATTGGTTTTGATCTTACCTCGAGAACCGATATTATAACGTTCGCTTTCTATCTGTTCTCTCTTTGCCTCTTTCAAAGCCACCTCTGATGTTCCCCAAGCTAGCCACCTTGACCCTCTGATTTTTGCTCTCGCAAGAAATGATAAGTAAGACCATCGATAAGTTTCTCTCCATCTTTCTCTACTCCGACGACGCTAAATTGTTTAAAATCATTTCTTCCCCACACGACTCTGATCTTGTTCAACAAGACCTCACTAGTTTTTTAGTTTGGTTCGAAAAAAACTTTATGGAACTGAATATTGCTAACTGTGAATTTCTTACTTTCTCACATAGGCGGACTCAGTCTCCCTCTAGACTATACCTTTTGAACAACCAACCTTTTGTTACCGTTCTAACCATCCGTGACCTAGGTGTTCTGTGTGACAGAGAGCTTAACTTTCGGTCACATATTGATGAAATAATCAATAAAGCTAACTTGGGTCTTGATTTCGTCATATGGTGGTCTTAATAATTCACATACGTGACCAAATCCCTTTACATAACCTACGTCCGCCCTATTCTAGAGTACGCTAGCTAAGTGTGGACACCATACTACCGGGTCCACATTTCTAGAATCGAAAGCATTCAACACGATTTCTCCGTTTTGCTTTTCGTGGGTTCCCGTGGAGTAATCACCTTATCCCAGCACCAATCATCAATTTGTCTTTCATATCTTATGTATATGCTTTGTATTATAAACAACAACCTGGTTCACGAAATAAGAACGCTTTGCAGGTACCTTCCCATTAGAAGTTCCTGCTAACTCCGCAGTTTAGACGCGGTTACTTATAGCGCTAAGTCTAAATGTTTTGTTCTTTGAAGACGGCGCAGTAAATATCTTTCATCCAAAACTTGGAGGACTATAATATTTTTGTGACTTTCTAGTCGACTTTTATGCTTTCTCGCGTAGTTTTTGATTTCGCCTTCGATTGTTCTAATGCCGAGATCTATGTGGATATCGTTGTTTCTGATATACCAAGGCGCGTTGCAAATTACCAGTTAGCACTTTGTTTGTTTGTAAAATATGAATTTTACTTAATTTGGTACAACAACAGAGTTGTATACAATATGTCCACACTAGTTTTAGCACTTGCTTATATAAAAGCAGTTGTTCTCTATATTAAGCCCGGAATATTTTCCGAGTAACCCATACGTTTCTCTATATTAATTATCTAGTTCTTTGCGTTTTTCTTTACATGCGCTTTCTATTTCAGCTTTGCATCAAGTGTCATTCCAAGATACTTAGCCTCATTTCCAAATGGAATTTGAACCGAGTTTGAAAAGACCGGTAAATTATTTATTTTCTTGTAAGTAAAATTTATATGAACAGATTTTGTCTCGTTGAGTGCGATTCGCTGAACCTTTGTCCATTCATTTACTCTATTCAGAACTTCTTGCAGTTTTTCCGTAGTCCCTTCGACCGTTTTACCTACTGCCAGTGTAGCAGTGTCGTCAGCAAATGTAGCTAGCTCAATGCCTTCTACGTGTGGTATATCACGAGTGTATAATAAGTACAACACTTACTTGCGGCACCCCAGCCATTATTTCCTTAAAATCTGAATATTCGTTTCCTCATTTGACGCGGAATAATCTATCAATTAGGTAATTCCCCAAAATATTATATGATGCTCTGTCAGAACTTTTCCTAATTTACTTTAATCTTTCATGCCAGACCTTGTCAAAGGCTTGAGAGACGTCAAGAAATACGCTTGAACAAATCGTTTTTTCGTCAAGAGATTTTTTGATTACATGTGTTATTCTATGCTTCTGAAAAGGAATTGATGATCCGGAATGAGATGCCTTTCTTCTATTACCGGCTGTATTCGCCTAATCAATATTCTCTTGAACACTTTGGTTTATAAGATGTTTTTTCATTCGGAGGTTTTCCGGGCTTAAGAACTGTTATGTTGGGAACCAGGGTCAAGCCACAGGGGCAACTTCGATACAGGTGAGGAGGACGTGGCATGCTTGTGGTTGCTCGGCTCAGCTCGTCGGACGGGGGTAGTTCTTGCCCCCTCACCATATACCACCTGCTCAACAAACGTTTTGTTCATGCCAAAAAGTTGTGAAAAGAGAGAAAAAAAAGGAAAGAAAGCTACTCTACGTAAACCACGGACGGACGAAAAAAGGATAGGAAAGCGAAAATGAAGGAAAAGGGGTATCGGCCCATGTCCAAGGACATGATACCCAAGAGAGAGAAGGTAAGGAGCACCCGAACTAATCTAACTAACCTAAGTTAAAACTAACCTAACCTAAAATTAAAAGCTAGGCCCTAAAATTTATCTATGCTAACTTAAAACTACACTATCTTACCCTAACCGCAACTCACTTTCCCTAAATCTCTCTTTGGGCTCGTTATGAGCCCGAAACATGCCAGATGTTCTTGGCAAGGGTTGGCCAGCCCACCCTTGTGTCTTTCGACACAACCTTAGCTATCACTCAGGCCGATGTTGTGAGTGATAGCCCCTCGACGAACCCACCAGTCACAATTTATGTCAATGTACGTAGTGAAAAGTATCTCGTCACGTCATGTCGTAAAAGTTCGTCTTGTCCTGTTATGTCATTGTCGATCTAAAGAAGGACGGCCTTCACAGGCGTCCACACACCAAATGCGAAAGTTTAGCTGCGCATCTTTAAATGCACAATAAAACCAAAAAAGTTAATTCCATGAAAGGCTTTTTCAAAATTTAATTAATATAAAAAAACTTAAAACTAGGGTAAAAGAATTCAAAGAAACGTCAAAAAAACGGTTTACGGTCCCCCGTTGTCCTGGTACCAGCACGACGAAGAATGTTGATGGATGATGGCCAATACGGCCTATAATACGCGCACTACGCACTATTAAGGGCAGAATTCACAACTTAAGATATATCCTAACCTTATGTTATACCCGTACTCAATAAAACTAACTAAAATTAAGCTAAAACTAAAACTGTGATTAAAAAAAAGTCCAAAAAGCAAATAAAAGAATTAAAAAGAAATAAAGCTTCAAAACAAATTACTGCGTTTTACGGGGTGAGTTTCAGCATGTTGTTGTTGTTTTATATGTTGGTAGGTTGCGGCTCTGTGGCCGTAGAACCTGAACCAGTAAAAGAGGTTTCGCTTGCCTCCTAGGGGCTTGTCCCTGCACGGCGCCAAGGCTCTAAGCCCAAGGTCAAGAGAAGGGCAGGGGTTCGAGCACCAGCCCAAAAGTGGTGGCCCAAATAAGACCCAAACCTTAAGGAAAGTACTCTTAATGTTTGTTCTTTAAATAAGGAAATTTCACCTACCTCTGCAGCGACTCTATCTGTCCACTAGTCCCGTTTCACCACTTGTCCAAAACGGAGTTATAACCACCTAAGTTTCAGTAATTATTTCTAGTAAAATCTGACATACTCTCGTATACGGGTATATAATATTTTTTTTTCACCAAAGTAAATTCAATCGAATTATTTTGCCAGTGTATGGCGTAATGGACGCAATTAACTTCACAAAAAAAAACAATTAATTCTGAGGGCAACAACCGCTCAGGGAAAAAATTTGCACAGCTGTGACCAGTTGACCGTGAAATTATGTATGTACAATGTACATAGTATTTTGATCTTGTCCGTCTCTTTTCTTTCTTTCTTTATCCTGCTTCTATACCCTATGCCTTCCATTTTCTTTCATCCATACCTTCCTAATTTCCCTTTCTATTCAGCTAATCCTGGAAGGAGAAAGAAATAGTTCACCTTCCAGTCGTCAAGATTCATTGTTTCGTTTTGTCCGGTCAATAAAATAAATACTCCTTGTCATAAAATAAATACCTATTCTAATCCTAATCAATATAAAAGAAAATTATATAAAATAAAATAAAAACGTATCACGATCAGCCATTACATAACACGAAATAAGAAATAGATTGGAATCGGGACACTGATTCCAATTAGGGAAATTTAAGGGGAAATTCGTGAAAGGAAAGGAAGAGAATGGAAGAAAATAGAAGAAAAGAGAAAGCGAATACAAACTAGTAACAAAAACACAAACTGTCAAAACATATTGGTTGTCGGACGAATGGAAGAATTGCAGGTGAGGATTATTAATTTTGATTAATAGCAGGAAAGGGAACGGGTAATTAAACATAGGGACGGGCTACAGTCCGCTTGGGCGAACTGTTGGATACCCTATTCTTATTCCTATCCCTCATAAGTGGGCGTGACAAAAGTCTAAGTATGGTTGAATTGTTAAGAACGCTCTACATATTTTGTTATTTAACATTTAAAGGATTTTATCAAAAAAAAACGCTCCCTAGCTCAAACTTGGGTGTTTCAATAAAATTGTTTTATTTATTTGTGGGCGTGTCAGTGGGCGGATTTTGAAATTTTTTTATCCCGAGCAGTTTTAGGAGTCATAGATCATATATAAAAAATTTCAGCTTTCTAGCTCAAAATTCGATTTTTTCCAAAATTTGGTTTTTTTGATTTTGTGGGCGTGTCTGTGGGCGGATTTCAAAAATTCGTAAACTTGATTATTTCGGGACCCTAGAGAGTATATGGTTAAAATTTCAGCTCTCTAGGTCCAGTTTAAAGGCTTAATTTTTGGCTACAGACGGACGGACGGACGGAAAATAATTTTTTTATACCCTATTCTAAGGGTATATTAATTTTTGAAAATCCAAAGTTTCAGCTAGGGAGCTGAAATTTATAGTATATACTCTCTATAGGCCCTTTATGCTCATGTGTAAATATTTTCAAAATCCGCCCACTGACACGCCCACAATTAATTTTTTTTTTTTTTTTTTAAAGTTCAAAGTTTGAGCTAGGGAGCTGAAATTTATAATATATACTCTCTAAGGGCCCTTTATTCTCATGTGTTAATTTTTTTTAAATCCGCCTACTGACACGCCCACAATTAAATAAAACATTTTATTGAAAAACCAAAGTTTGAGCTAGGGAGCATTTTTTTACAAAAGCTTCGTTTTTTTTGATAAAATCCTTTAAATGTTATATAATAAAATATGTAGAGCGTTCTTAACAATTCAACCATACTAAGACTTTTGTCACACCCAGTTATGAGGGATAGGAATAAGAATAGGGTATCCAACAGTTCGCCCAAGCGGACTGTAGCCCGTCCCTATGTTTTTCTTTAATTTTTCTATTTTCTTTGCAGGTACTGGAGTGTGAAGGATGATTGACGGAATCTGGACAATTTACAGGGTCAGTGCACTGCTCCGTAACAGAACAATTATGACTTAGGCGACTTTCCATTGTCTGGGAAAATATTTTAGTCTAAGCTCGGCGTTTAAAATAAACAGAAGCTAAATTAAAGCCGTTCTATATAAAGCTTTAAGAACCTCTCCCGTGATTAGGTCGTATCCAGCAGCTTTCTTAGGCTTATTGCACGTTTGACCATATACGACGTGTTTATAGTTAAAATAAGAGGTTGCCCATCAAGCGGTTTAAAAGTTTCTTCCAGGTGGGTGGCAAAAACTTGCACTTTCTCTTTATCATGCCTGGCCCATTCATCTTGATTTTTCCGAATTGGTGCGGCTTGAATTTGAGATTTTTTAATACCTTCTAAAGCCTCCAGAGCGAGTAATTAGAAGCTTTTTCGGCCGTTTAATTTTCTAGGTAAGTTTTTATTTCATTATTTTTAAGGTATTTAAGAGATCTTTTTAGTGAGTTGCAAAAACGGTTAAGATGTGCTTTATGTTCCAAATCCCGAGTTTGTTGCCATTTTTTAGGCGCTTTTCTCTTCTTCTTAATCATCTCTTTTATTTCCTGTGAATAAGTTTGAATGAATTGAGCGCCGTTTTCTTTGTTTTGGGAGTATTCTTCCACGCGGCATCCTGTAAGATTTTAACGAAGCGATCAACGTCAGCTTCAATTTCATAGGTCGTTCAGCTCAACATTTGGTTCCATATCTTTTTTGAAGCCATCCCAATTAGTTTTCGCGCAGGTTAATCTGGCCGGTCCTAATTTTTTAATAAGAGCTTCGCTTATCGTCATAATGATTGGAGAATGATCAGAGAAGAGATCAAAGCTTTTTTCAACTTTTATACAGTTATAAGATATTCCTTTGACAATAAAGAAATAGATCTGGGTAGGTCTGGGACCTATAATAATTTCTGCTGAGTGTTCGATACAATCTTTTATAAATAAAGATGATCCGCCTCTGGCTCTTTCTGTTGGGTGGAAGGCGTGATACGCGCTATATTCTCTTATCTTGACTTTCGAATGTTTTGTCAGATGAGTTTCACAGATCAAGCATATATAAATATCTTTTTCTCGTATAAATATTTTTAGCTCGTGGAGTCTTTGTATGAGCCCGTTGGCGTTCCAAGTAAGAATTTTAAGCTGTTCTCTCGAAAACAAGTTTGTTTGTTTTGCATTGCTCTTCAAAATTCGCAATAACAAGGGAAAAGGCGTGGGATACAGGATCCTGTGAGCTACGAGTACCTCTATCACCGTTTTAAATTGTTGCAACTTGAGTAGGAGTCCTTTCGTTAAAGTTTCTTGCTTTGATATCCCGTAAGTTGTCGGACATGTAAGTGTCATTAACTGTCATCGCCGCTCGAGCATAAGACTGCACGTCAATATTTAAAGATTTTGTATCTGTCACATTTTCTTTACTACGTTTGGGTTTTTCTTCATTACCCGATCGCAAGTCAATATTGATGGATTTTCTTTCTTTCCTTGCTTTTTTCGTAGCTATTTTGGGTCTATTTGTAAAATTTGGTTTCCGATTCGGGCGCATGGAATATTTAAGCGTATCGCGCCTTTTTTAGTTCTTTCGCCACTTCGCAACCTCGATAGTTTGCTGGATAATTTTCTCTGCAGTTTATACAAGTGGCGATTTGCTTGTGACACTCTTCCGAGAGATGTTTCCCTGCGCGTTTCACGCATCGCGGTTATTTCTGGTAGTAAGTCTGCCGGATCGATCTGGAGCTCTTACGCATTGGCTCGATTTAGACCACGATAGTATTAATACCGTATATCTCATCTTTGTTTTCGTCTGCGTCAAAATTTGGCATGAATAGTGTAATTTCGCGCTTTACCAATTTTTCCTGAACTCCCTTAGGCTGTTGCTGCTCCTTCTTAATAATATTGACGGCATCAAGAATTTTAAAGCCTTTGTCTTGAAGGTCGTTCATTATATCTTTTTTAGTGCACGAGGGGTGGAGTCCCCTTGAAACAACACGCAATGGTCTTTCTAACTTATTTTCGTAAGTAAACCACCGAATCTTCTCGGCATTCAATTTTCGGGACACTGCTCGGTAACCGTCGGCATCATCAACATTAACTTTCCACTTATTATTGTGGAGCGATGGCACCTTATACTTCGATTCCAACGTTCCTTTGAGGAGGCAATCCAACTTTTATAGACGTAATTTTATTTGTTGTTGCATTATTGGCAACTGCCTACGCTTTTCGTTTTTTTGTGGCTCGACTTCCGGTGAGGAGCCAGCTTTGCGTTTTTTACTGGGCCGTTTCTTTTAGATCCAATTTATTTCTCGTGTTAGCTCTTCTTCATCCGTCTGGTATTCGCGACTGGGTTAGCGATGTGGGCTTACTGTATTTTCTTTTTGTTGGTACGTATTTTTTAAGGCATTATTTTCTAGCCTGGGTAAATCTACCTCTCCCTTCAGCTCACGATAGAGTAGCTCCGTTTTGGTAATACTTTTGCTTTTTACTGAGTTGCGTTTTTCGCACGCTTGCGCTTCCGGAAGACTTTTTTTTGCAGACACGTTCGATCGTGTTGGTGGAGATCGAGTTACCCTTATACCTTTTGAGAAGGGATTTATTAGTTGCAATTAATGGCTCTCCCCAGAATCCGTAGAGCCGACCTCCAAAGAGAGTGGATTTTATATCATGCATGCCTATCTCGGGTCTATTCTAACCCCTACCCAAAGAGGTATGACCCCTACCCGAAGGGAGGGCAAGTGCCTATGTCAGCTTATTTTTTCGATATAGGCCACTGACAGACAACTAGCACCTACCTTTAACCGATCAACGAAGTTGCTTGAGCTAATTAAACCATAAAAAAATTATAAAATTTCTTTCACCCGCAAAGCGTGCCATAATCCTTACCAGTTGGTGCAATGGAAATAAAGCCATGTCTACTGATTTTATTCAAAACTGAAATCTTGGACTTTATTCCATTCCATACTCTCTTGACGTTGCTTTTGAAATAACTTAATTTACATAAATTAATCTACACATTCTACAGAATTCCTAGGCGATGTATCGAATACAAAATTATTCCTTACATTGCCTGGCCGTTTTAAGCATTCTGTATAATGTCGGATTCCATACATTGCCGGTATGTACCTTGTTGAAAAAAAATTCAAAATTATTAATCAACTTTGTTGCCTTTTGCTAACATCTCTCACATATTGTCTCTTACAAGTTTAAGAGCTTTATTGAAAAATTTCAAGAAATTGACATCATTCCTTCGCTCACCTTCTACTTCAAATACATTGAATGTTTTTTGTATCAATTTTCTGGCTTTCATTTTGAAGGCTTTAAATATTAACAAATAATGTCACCTTCGCTTCGTAAGTTTTTAAGTCATGTTATATTTACATATATAAAATGTTTCATTATTTAACTTCATTCCGATTTCAATTAAATCAGTTAGAGGTATCCACACAGGCAGCTTGTAGATTACTCTTTCCAGATCGTGAGTCGAAGAACTGTCCATATTTCTTTGTTTTTAATTTCGAGCGCAACGCGTCACTCACCCGACTGAATTAAATTAAGCATACACACATCACATTTGTTATTGTTGCATGTTTGCTCAAACTGTGACATTCAGCATCAATTAGTTAATTTGCAGCGCCACCTAGTAGAGAGCCATATCAACGATAATTGGCAGTATTTGGAAAGCAGTTTGAATAGCTATGGAATAACTAGTACATAATTATGTTGTTCCCGAACCTTCTGAACTTAACGAATCTGGAAATTTCGAGAGGTGTCACTAGGTGATATAAATAGATGTCGGAGGAGCACCCAAGACAAGAGAAAAGTGGAAGTATTGAATAGAGAAAAGTGATTGTTTATTTAAAGTGATTAATTGTGAAAGTGAATTGTTGAATTAAATAAGTAAATTATTAGAATAATCAAGAATTAAATTGAAAGAGAACTAATAAAGATTAATTAAATAGAATTACGTTTTATCTTTTCAAATCCTAGCCTGGATGTAACATTATTATTATTTTGGATAAATTTTCATTAAATTTTGTGACCTTTTTTTTATTTTGGGAGGGTACATTTTTTTACTTTAAAGTGTTTTTATAATTTTTTTTGCCCATCTGTGTTGCGAGCTGAATGGTAAGTGTGTTGGACTACTAATCGAGGTTGTTAGGTTCAAATCACGCCGGGGCCAAGTAACACCAAAAGTTTTTTTACCTCTTGCGAACGTCTGACATCCAAGAGTATCAATTGTCATGAGAAGCTCCTAAATTTGCCGTTCGGAGTCGGATTAAAATGTTGGCTCGCTTACACTTCGCACAAGGAAATGGTTGGAGAAGCTGGGTTCAAGAACCTGTTTATATGTATCTATCTAATTTTATTTGTATTGCGAAGAAAACCAAACATTTTGGGGCTATTGATCATTTCGGACTCTGGAAGATTTTTTTCGGCCAACCATTCGCATTGTCGTTGTTTTCGTGTCAAGTGGATTGTGTAGGTCTTAGCACCCCAGGTCATAAGGCCCAAATCAAGAAATGTCATAACGCCCTACAACCGGCACATCACCCAAAATTTCAAAAAAGAAAAGGAGGCAAAATTCAAATGTTATGACAAATCACCTTTAATTATCAATGGAAAAAATAGCAATTAAATCAGATTTTCAAAAGAATATTAACTTTTTTTTAATCCTAATAAAAGGGGGTGCGGCGCGTAGTTTTGGGTGATAAGTCATAACCCCAGATTTGTAGCCTGTACCTGCACGGGGCTGTGTCGACATAGTTTATATATTAAAATATCCACAAACACAACAACATATTGACAGAGCTCGTAGTTAAATATTCAATACCCAACACACTTCCGCGTATTTTAAATGTGTACAAGCAAAATGTTCCCAAACATCTTGGTATGACCTATTGACCCACATAAATAATAGGAACAAGTTTTCTGTATAACAGTCGCTTATTTTATCCGCTCATCTCTAATTTCGAAACTTGGAGAATTATTGTGCTGAAATGTGGACGTTATGTAGACCCCAAAGGAGTAGAAGAATATGAGTCCCGTTCCTGCATTCAGCAACACATTCCACTGTTGGCGATTAAAGTTCAAAGCGTGCGCAATAGGTACTGCTGGTAAATGCAGATTTTTGTACGTCGTCGTCGATAATATTGTTTAAAAATAATTCTTTAGGATTTTTAAATACAGTTTCATTCAATTTGGGACTGTTGCTCTGATAAATATTTGTTTTAACACTTGCATCAGATATGTTTAGCATTTATACATTTTATTTAAATCTTTTTTTAGCGGATTTTCTAAAGTTTTTGTAGCATGCTCCATTAACAAAATATTGAAACAATATTGCGCATTTACGATCTCATTTTGTATAAAAGAGAAAACATTTGTTCCAACCAAAATAAATCAAACTTGGTTTTTTTATATACCATTCTATTTATATCTATGTGTTATTAAAACAAGAGCTTTCAAATGCAAACAATCAAATATTGCCAAATTTGAGAGCCTCGGCAAGCAATAAGGAAGATTTAAGTGATGAATCAATAACTAAAAGACTGACCAACCACACGATAAAGGGGTACACAGATACTATGTCATTAAGAGTCATTTTCTTGACAACCGGAAGTTGAAACATGATGTCTGTTTTAGATTAACTGCCATTTGTGGTCAATTTGCTGATTTAAGCTTGTCATATTTCTTCACTACAAGATTCAATTTTCAATACGCCGCTTACTTGCTCATGAAAGTTCCAGGAAATTGTCCGTTTTTATACCCTATTCTAAGGGAATATTAATTTTGACGCATAGTTTTTAACATACCTTAATATTGCCCGTAGACCCCTAAAAGTTACTATATTTATGATCAGCATCGTAATGTCGATCTAGCCATGTCCGTCCGTCCGTCGGCAAAAATTAGGCCTTTAAAATGGGCCTAGAGAGCTGAAATTTTAGCCATATACTCTCTAGGGTCCCGAAATAATCAAGTTTACGAATTTTTGAAATCCGCCCACAGACACGCCCACAAACTCAAAAAACTAAATTTTTGAAAAAAAAAAGAATTTTGAGCTAGAAAGCTGAAATTTTTTTTCATATGATCTATGACTCCTAAAACTGCTCGGGATATAAAATTTTCAAAATTGAAAAACCAAAATTTGAGCTAGGGAGCTGAAATTTATTATATATACTCTCTAGGGGCCCTTTAAGCTCATGTGTAAATATTTTCAAAATCCGCCCACTGACAAGCTCACAATTTAATTTTTGTTTTTTAAATTCAAAGTTTGAGCTAGGGAGCTGAAATTTATAATATATACTCTCTAGGGGCCCTTTATGCTCATGTGTTCATTTTTTTTAAATCCGCCTACTGACACGCCCACAATTAAATAAAACATTTTATTGAAAAACCAAAGTTTGAGCTAGGGAGCGTTTTTTTACAAAAGCTTCGTTTTTTTTTTTGATAAAATCCTTCAAATGTTATATAACAAAATATGTAGAGCGGTCTCAACAATTCAACCATACTAAGACTTTTGTCACACATACTTATGAGGGATAGGAATAAGAATAGGGTATCCAACAGTTCGCCCAAGCGGACTGTAGCCCGTCCCTATGTTTTTTTTGTTATTTGAAAGTGATTTTGACGATTGCACTTCATAATGTTCGAAAATTTTAAATTAACTTCAATTTTATTTACAAGTGCTCGAATTTAGTTCGTGGGTATAAGTATGTCCATAGTGTACTTTTTTATAATTTGCGAGTGCAAGAGGTATTTCGTGCACCCTTATAATGTACATAATTACACAGCAAGGGCACGAGCAGCTTCAAACATGTGATTGGAGCACCAGCCCAGGTTTGAGAGTTGTACTCAACTTTGGGGCGAATAAACGCCTTATAAATTGTAACCAGATCAGAAGAGGTGAAATATTTCTTGTATCGCCTTAGGAAGCCTAGACATCTCCCAGTGTCCTTGGCGACATCGAATACGTGGTCATTCCAACGTAGGTTGTCATTAACACACATACCGAGAATGGAAAGTCTTTCGGTTTCTGCGATTCAAGTTCAATTCAAGGATAAGACAAGGATAAGACATCATTGTATTTTAGAAGCATTGAATTCTACCTAATTGGTTGTATCCCATTGAACTATGCAGTCAATATCGGAAATTAATGTGCTTAACATATACGCTGCCGTTCCAGTTCCACACCCGAAGAAGAGGGGCGTGAACTAAGAAACGAATATGTAAAACTGAAGGTACTGTCATCAGCGAAGGAATGAACTGGATTGGCAGTTACAGACATGGGATCAGTTATAAAAATTAGAAAGGAGGTCTGAGACAAAACGGAGCCTTGGGGAACACCAGCATTTATTTGGTTATTTGCTAACTTGTTACTGTCCAACACAATCTGAATTGAACGGTCCGAAAGGAAGTTTCTAATCCATTGAAGAAGAGTGTCATCGGTTCCAATTGCACGCATTTTCGACAAGAGAGCTTGTTGCCAAACTCTGTCAAATGCCTTTGAAATATCAAGCGCAACTATCTAACTTTCACCACCCTGGTGAGGCGGTCATTAAGAAGTTTCCGGGATTCAAAATATTTCATGAGCTGACGGTTAATCAGCGTTTCCATGACCTTTGAAAGAAGGGACGTAGGTGCAATTGGTCGGTGAGCAGAGGGAGGTTAGGTTAGGTTAGGTTAGAGTGGCTGTCGGCACAAGGCCGACACACTTAGACCAGGGTTAGGTCCATTGTGATGCCACACGGATCAAGGGGTTTCCCCACTACTAGTTAAACCATTTAGAGCTTCTTATGAAGCGCGATAGACTTCTAACGTCAGCGTTAGCCAAGTCGTTAAGATTATTAAGCAAGAAATCTCCCAGATGAAGATTTCTTTTATGGGAAAGAGCAGGAAATGTGCAGAGAAGGTGAACTGTAGTCTCCTCCTCCTCCTCCAAAGGGAGGAGAAGATTCGACTTTTTTGGGACAAGCTGGAAACATGCTGTTTTCCATCTTCTCGACAAGAGCCCTGAAGAATAGAACAGATAGAAAAGCTTACGCAGTGGTTTTGCAGGTCCTCTTGCCACTGTACGAGTGCGAAAATGGATTTGCCCCATGTACTCGTAGTATTCTGCGCGATCGAGTACAGGGGCGCGCTCGAGGAGTAAAGCACAGTCAGGGAGCGTTGAGCTAGCTAAAGAGCTGACAGCATGGAACATCATTGTAAATGAGTGTCTTGATAGACCACGAGGCCGAATTATGGATGTTTTTTTTTAACAAAGGACCAAACGTTTTTACTACCCGTGGGACTTTGTAGTATAGAGATAGAGTACCAACTTGGAGAATATTATGTAGTTCTATAAGTATCATATATTCATCTCTTCATAAAGCGCGATGTACCTACATGTGCTATCGTGTATATTGAATTTTTCTTGTTGGGAATAATATTTACGCTGTGGACTTTTGCTTTTGCAGAAATGCTGTGGGTGTGATTCCTTGTTGTATATAGATATTTGTATACGACGTTAATTTTTCTCGCCGAAATGAGAATACATTTTTTGTTTTATTTTATTTTGTGGTTTATTTCTCGCTGATGCATTAACATAACTACATTGTTTTGTATGTGTAATTGTTTTCTATTTATAATGATTATAAGTGGTCGATTACTTAAAATCATGAATGGGTGAAAAGGCTTTGCTGCAAAAATATTTTCCGACCAGAGTGCGATTGAATAAGGTTGGTGATTTCGTGTGGGAATCGTTTTCCGTTGCAATTCACTTTATGTTTGGGTGTGGTAGGTAATAGGTAGATATGTATATGTATTTATTGTTCTTACTTTAGATGGCTCAAAAAGTAAATTCCCTGAAATTGAATGACCATTTAAATTTTATCTATGTAATGAACCACAAAAGTTTGATTGAGGCCGCTATTTTCACCGGTTTTTAAAAAAGATTTGGTTAACTTTTCCGAAGGTCCAGCTTTAAGGAAAATAGGCACATTTGTTGATCAGCTTACTACGAAAATGGTTCAAAACTCCTACTCGAAGGACAAAATGCTCTATCGAACTTTAATTCTGACAGTTTTGCGTACCTGCGCCGAGTGCTAGACAATAAGCATGAAAGGAGAGATAATATTTTGTTCTTTTAAAACAAAAATATTTCGTCAGATATTTCGTCCTGTTTGGGAGGAGAGCGAATGGAAAGGAATATACAACCGCGAACTCCATAAGCTGCAAGAAGATGTGGATGTTAGTCCAAAAAGTTAAATCACGTCGACTACATTGGCTCGCCACATCGAGCTAATTGGCAACCATGCTCCAAGTAAAGTAAAGGCAAAGAAGACCGAACCTCCATTAAAAGAGCAAGCCATCGCGGATACCAGAGCGCTTGGTCTGGACATGGACAGAAAATGGAAGGCTGCAGTATCTTAGGTAGAGACTCTCCACGGTTCAGGAGCCCGTTAAGTAAAGTAAGTACTAGCTACTACCATCAAGACTTCATTCACTAGAGCGAGCACAGGGGAAGAAAATTAGTAATTTATCTGAGAGTTATGACGGTAGAGTTAGTCGGGTAAAATAAAATATTGTGACCAAAGCCACCGGAAACTGCTTTTTCGATTGAAAAATATTCAGATAGTATTCAAATATTATTTTTTTTGATTGAAGCCGGGCGGGTCTGCTATATACAATAATTATGAAGTCTGCACGAATATGTTGGCAACACAATTCTTTAGCACAGGCAAACCCAGGCGGCTACAGCTTATTAATTAATAAATGGATAATGTAATTAATAAATAATCTGACAAATAACAACTTATCGTTAATGTTATATTAAATACGAAAGTGATAGTAGATTAACAAAAAACAAAAAACCTATAATATATCAAACGTCAAGTTTGGAGGAAAACATAAGAAAAGGCCATAGTTCACTTGGACGAACTGTTGGATACCCTATCCGTATTCCTGGCATGGTTGGATAGTCCTCGACCATTTTTGACTTTTTTTCGTTTTCTACTTAAATGAAAAACAATTGAAAATTTAGTCACAGCGACCCCAGTTTGGGCATGGCAAAAAACGTTGTTATGGCGGAATTTAATTAAGGACACTATCTTCATATTTTGCCATAACTATTTTTTTTCCTTTTTGAAGGAATTGATTGTAAAAAAAATTCCCAAACGCAACAAAAAGTGGGTGTAAAAAACGATTTCTATGAGCAAACTATTAAGTTGGATAGTGCCGTCATATTTTTTAACTGTGTTTTTACGATAGTCCAGGATTTTGTCAGAAAAACAATGTTGTGTCAAAAACGCCCATAGAATGTGGGTGGCTAACAAATTTGTATCTGCGAATTATTAAGAAAGACTTTGTCTATATACTTTGCGAAGAGCACGACATTCATTTCCATCGATTTCTTCGATAAAATATTTTTTTAGATGGGAGACAGATTTGAAAACTCCTTAGACTTGATCGTTTTGGGCTGTGTTATAAATTTAAGATTTCTAGCTCGAATTTTTAGTCCTCAAAATTTGGTTAGGGACATCGTAATAGTAACTTTAAGGGGTCCTCGACCAATATTAAAGCATGTAGCAAACTATGCGTCAGCATTAATATACCCTAGGGATAGGCAGTTAAAGCAACGTCAACTTGATGTCAACCAACTGATTGTAAGCTTCGTACAATCATAAGTTGGTCACTCAACTACAATTGATGAAAAAACCCCTAAGTTTAACGATTTTTGAGTGAAAAACCTAGCCCTGAGTCAAAGCTCTTGTGGAAGTGCATATACATGCGATGTAACATTTCTCTGCAATTTCGCGTTTTGGTTTAGGGTGATCTAACACACAGGGCTCTTTAATGAATTTTGGCTTGATGTCAAATAACACAACATTTAGGGCAATGTGACATTTTTTCAATTCGACGATGGAGCCATCATAAGCGAGGATCAAACGTCCCTGCAACGCGCACTTTATGTATGGGTGGAAGTTTTGGAGGGGAATGGGTATCGTATTAGTTTGAAAAAAAAACCAGAAACATAGGGACGGGCTACAGTCCGCTTGGGCGAACTGTTGAATACCCTATTCTTATTCCTATCCCTCATAAGAGGGCGTGACAAAAGTCTAAGTATGGTTGAATTGTTAAGAACGCTCTACATATTTTGTTATACTCGTATAACATTTAAAGGATTTTATCGAAAAAAAACGCTCCCTAGCTCAAACTTGGGTGTTTCAATAAAATTGTTTTATTTAATTGTGGGCGTGTCAGTAGGCGGAATTTGAAAATATTTACACATGAGCATAAAGGGCCCCCTAGAGAGTATATATTACAAAGTTCATCTCACTAGCTCAAATTTTGGTTTTTCAATAAAATTGTTTTATTTATTTGTGGGCGTGTCTGTGGGCGGATTTTGAAAATGTTATACCCGGAGCAGTTTTAGGAGTCATAGATCATATAAAAAAAAAATTCAGCTTTCTAGCTCAAAATTCGATTTTTTCCAAAATTTTGTTTTTTTGAGTTTGTGGGCGTATCTGTGGGCGGATTTCAAAAATTTGTAAACTTGATTATTTCGGGACCCAAGAGAGTATATGGTTAAAATTTCAGCTCTCTACGCCCAGTTTAAAGGCCTAATTTTTGCCGACGGATGGACGGACGGACGGACGGACGGACATGATCAACATTACTATCGATGCTGATCATAAATATAGTAACTTTTAGGGGTCTACGGGCAATATTAAGGTATGTTACAAACTATGCGTCAAAATTAATATACCCTTAGAATATGGTATAAACATACTACCTACTTATGTTGCCCTTTCTCAGATCCGATCTGACCTCAGATCCGATCTGACATATGAATGGAAGAGTGATTCTCATGTGCGGAAAGTTCAAATATCTGGGATCTATGATTAAAAGCGAAGTAAGCTGCGATGACGACATTAACATCGCATAAGCATAGGATGGATGAAGTGGCGGGAAAACTCAGCCATCTTCTATGATTGAAAAATGCCCCCTAAGCTGAAAGGAAGGCTCTACACCGCAGTTGTGCGCCCGGCGCTCACATACGGTTCATAATGTTGTCCAGCAATATGACGACCGACTCAGTTGGTACTGTCATGTTCAAAGGAGAAATCCTACAAAACTTGTCAAAAAGGGCTATATAAATCAACGTTCCAGCGCGAAAGAGAAACCGGCCTAAAAACTCCTGGATCACACAAATGCAGCAACACGAGCATTTGATTGGCCTCAGCGACGAAGTGATTCAAAATCGGGAGGACTGCCGTTATTTTCTGAGGTCGAACCGGCGAACCCCACAGGTTGATCACTAGGGATGCAGTTAAGTGGGAGGGATATGATCCCATTATCCTCACCGTCATTGGGAGTAGAAGAAGAAGAATGGGCTAATTAAGACTTTGAATATTTAATATTTTAATAAATTGTCCCCTTCTATGGGAAATTTATTCTCCACACTAAATTTGTTATGGGTAAAACTGTTTTTCTTATTTTTTTCTTAAGGGCGAATACTTTTTTCCAACATGCAAACAAGTATAAATGTAGGTAGGTATGTACCTACTCCCAAAATATTTCAGCAGCATTCACGACATTATCATCCGAATTTGAAGTTAACATGCTTCCCCGAATAAAATTGTCGTTAGGTTGCCTTGAATCACCCTGTTAACTTCACTGTAAAGTTGTATAAAATCGCTCCACTAGACGACGCGGCCATTTCACAAAATTAGTTTACAAGAACCCTCTTTCAGAACAGGAAACATACACGCTAGTTAAAAATGCGTTCGCACCTTTATTTCCTCACATTCTTTCGTAGGTATTTAGCATTCATTCGTTTCGTATGACCCTTAACCACTTTAAGTTGACCCAGATATTCACTTTTACGTTTTACCATCGCGCAAGGCAGCCATTTTCTGCAAGTAGTTCCTTATCTGTGTCGGTTTTTGAAAGGAGGGTTAATACGTTGTGTATAAAAATAAATGCGAATCAGGAAATACAAACAAAATGCCGTGGTTCTGCCTCCTGCCTTCTGCATCCTTTGCAGTAATTTAGTAATGCAGATACATATACGTATGCGAAATGTCCCTTTGTTCTCGACTGCTGCGACGGAAAATTCCTGAAATTCCAAATAATATAATGAAACCCTATATGAAGTGTTTGCTACCCACCGATACTGGGTAAAACGTAAAACCATAATGTGGTTCGTCCCGTTGGCAGTGTCTAACTTTAATGACTACCTGCAAAGTCCTGCATATGAACAATTTACCGACGATTTTAACTGCGTTTCCAGTAAAGCGAAGCATGTATTAATTTCCGCGGTCCTTTTTTTCGTTGGTGTTTTTTTGCTCGCTCGCCTGTTTATTTAATTTCTGTGGTACAAATGTCTCTAGAGTAAATTTTCGGTGAGTAGATTCAAAGAATTTATGGGACTTTATCTTCGCTCGCACATTTATGTGATGAAAGAAAGATTTTGCCAGAGTTAATTTATGAGCTAGGAATGCAGTTTTAACATTCCGATGTGTATTGTAATATTTATTCAAGATCGAGTTCAATGTGTGCTTTTTAATTTACTTATGTAGATACAGCATTTGAGATTACCTATTTTAAAGATGTAAGTAGGTATGTTTATCTGTGTTTCAATACTGCCTATTGAATAGATGATCATTGCATCAATATTAAGCGGCCCTTACACGGTCAATCGAATGACATCAATCACTAGCATGTGTTTGTGAAAATGTATCTGTATGAGTCACACACATTTGGTGAAGTCTAATTGACGAAAATCAAAGCAAGTTTGATTTTGCATGATGAACGTCATGCTGATTGATATGTGTAAGGGTTGGATTGACATAATTACTTCATTGTGTTTTGTGTCACGGAGGCGAAAACATGTCTGACGCCAGCGGAAAATTGAAGGACGATGAAGACATTGCATTTGTATCGCAATTAATTGAAACGGTTGATGTCATTCGATTGACCGTGTAAGGGCCGCTTAACAATTTCACATCAATCGATTGAACTATGTAAGGGGTAGCGTCAATCCACACAAACACGATGCGTGATGTGAACCGATTGACCGTGTAAGGGCCGCTTTAAACGCAGTGAAAACTCTATCGGCGGACAGCTCCGATAAGCGCACATCTTCCTTGAACATACACATTTTTAGGAACCAGCTGTAGCGAAAACTCTACAATTGTAGCATAGGGTTAACGCCGAGTTCAACGCACTGAGTCACTGCGACCCAAAGATGTGTAGGTACCTACTCGAAAATATTTATTTGTTGCCATACCGAAGGTTTCCTTCTATTTACACACGAAAAAAAAACTGTGGAAACTGACACGATGCTCGTTAAAGGCTTTAGTGTCGATTTTCTCAAGTGATACCTACAACAATTAGGTTTTAACTAAGTGCTTTTTAAAAACAATATTTATTTGAATAAATTTTCTTTACATTGGCTAAAACTTTTCTAAGCGATGTAGTAATCGCACTTTACATACAAGTACAAAAGTGTGCTTTGCTTTGTGATGAATTAATTCGAAAGAGACTTCTATCTCAGGTTGGTACAAATACTTATGTTAATATTAGTTCTGACTGGGCCATGACATTATGTCATTGCAATCCAACTCCATTTCTCGTTAAAAGCAGACAGCTTATCGAAAATTGTCATCTCTTCATTTGAAAAGAAAATATTTTTCCTATTGAGCATTGAATTGCATTCTTTTTGTAGGAATTCACAGTATGCTGTTTGTGTATTTTAAATGAATGGTACATATCTATATCCGTATATATAGGGACAAAAAAAATAATCAAATTAATAAGTGATGCGCTTGTAAAATCAACTTGACTAAAAAGATATTTCCAAGTAGCGAGTGCACCTATACCTCGGTTAACGGCCTAGATAGGTTCCACAAAATCAGGCCGTAAAGCGAAATGCCGAGTAATTTGTTTCCGTACAAACCTATACAAAATCTCTTAGATTGGTTCCAAATCTTGAAAAAATAATTAACAAATCTATATAACAAATTAAATTTAATTCAAAGCACAGTTGCGTCTGTAGATATTTAATATTGACATTAGCGGAAATAAACTCTTTAAAATCTATGTATTTACATACATACGTAACGAAAAAGAACATAATCAAGTAAGAAAAGATAGAGAAAACATAGGGACGGGCTACAGTCCGCTTGGGCGAACTGTTGGATACCCTATTCTTATTCCTATCCCTCATAAGTGGGCGTGGCAAAAGTCTAAGTATGGTTGAATTGTTAAGAACGCTCTACATATTTTGTTATATAACATTTAAAGGATTTTATCAAAAAAAAACGCTCCCTAGCTCAAACTTGGGTGTGTCAATAAAATTGTTTTATTTAATTGTGGGCGTGTCAGTAGGCGGATTTAAATAAAATTAACACATGAGAATAAAGGGCCTCTAGAGAGTATATATTATAAATTTCAGCTCCCTAGCTCAAACTTTGAATTTTCAAAAAAAAAAAAAATTAATTGTGGGCGTGTCAGTGGGCGGATTTTGAAAATATTTACACATGAGCATAAAGGGCCTATAGAGAGTATATAAAGGGTGATTTTTTTAAGGTTAGGATTTTCATGCATTAGTATTTGACAGATCACGCGGGATTTCAGACATGGTGTCAAAGAGAAAGATGCTCAGTATGCTTTGACATTTCATCATGAATAGACTTACTAACGAGCAACGCTTGCAAATCATAGAATTTTATTACCAAAATCAGTGTTCGGTTCGAAATGTGTTTCGCGCTTTACGTCCGATTTATGGTCTACATAATCGACCAAGTGAGCAAACAATTAATGCGATTGTGACCAAGTTTCGCACTCAGTTTACTTTATTGGACATTAAACCAACCACACGAATGCGTACAGTGCGTACAGAAGAGAATATTGCGTCTGTTTCTGAGAGTGTTGCTGAAGACCGTGAAATGTCGATTCGTCGCCGTTCGCAGCAATTGGGTTTGTGTTATTCGACCACATGGAAGATTTTACGCAAAGATCTTGGTGTAAAACCGTATAAAATACAGCTCGTGCAAGAACTGAAGCCGAACGATCTGCCACAACGTCGAATTTTCAGTGAATGGGCCCTAGAAAAGTTGGCAGAAAATCCGCTTTTTTATCGACAAATTTTGTTCAGCGATGAGGCTCATTTCTGGTTGAATGGCTACGTAAATAAGCACAATTGCCGCATTTGGAGTGAAGAGCAACCAGAAGCCGTTCAAGAACTGCCCATGCATCCCAAAAAATGCACTGTTTGGTGTGGTTTGTACGCTGGTGGAATCATTGGACCGTATTTTTTCAAAGATGCTGTTGGACGCAACGTTACGGTGAATGGCGATCGCTATCGTTCAATGCTAACAAACTTTTTGTTGCCAAAAATGGAAGAACTGAACTTGGTTGACATGTGGTTTCAACAAGATGGCGCTACATGCCACACAGCTCGCGATTCTATGGCCATTTTGAGGGAAAACTTCGGAGAACAATTCATCTCAAGGAATGGACCGGTAAGTTGGCCACCAAGATCATGCGATTTGACGCCTTTAGACTATTTTTTGTGGGGCTACGTCAAGTCTAAAGTCTACACAAATAAGCCAGCAACTATTCCAGCTTTGGAAGACAACATTTCCAAAGAAATTCGGGCTATTCCGGCCGAAATGCTCGAAAAAGTTACCCAAAATTGGACTTTCCGAATGGACCACCTAAGACGCAGCCGCGGTCAACATTTAAATGAAATTATCTTCAAAAAGTAAATGTCATGGACCAATCTAACGTTTCAAATAAAGAATCGATGAGATTTTGCAAATTTTATGCGTTTTTTTTTTAAAAAAGTTCTCAAGCTCTTAAAAAATCACCCTTTATTATAAATTTCAGCTCCCTAGCTCAAACTTTGAATTTTCAAAAAAAAAAAAATTAATTGTGGGCGTGTCAGTGGGCGGACTTTGAAAATATTTACACATGAGCATAAAGGGCCTATAGAGAGTATATATTATAAATTTCAGCTCCCTAGCTCAAACTTTGGATTTTCAAAAAAATTGTTTTATTTATTTGTGTGAGTGTCAGGGGGCGGATTTTGAAAATTTTTTATCCCGAACAGTTTTAGGAGTCATAGATCATACATAAAAAATTTCAGCTTTCTAGCCCAAAATTCGATTTTTTCCAAAATTTTGTTTTTTTGAGTTTGTGGCGTGTCTGTGGGCGGATTTCAAAAATTCGTAAACTTGATTATTTCGGGACCCTAGAGAGTATATGGCTAAAATTTCAGCTCTCTAGGTCCAGTTTAAATGCCTAATTTTTGCTGACAGACGGACGGTCGGACGGACGGACGGACATGACTATATCGACATTACTATCGATGCTGATCATAAATATAGTAACTTTTAGGGGTCTACGGGCAATATTAAGGTATGTTACAAACTATGCGTCAAAATTAATATACCTACCCTTAGAATAGGGTATAATTAAGATGTTGCTTGAACGCTAAAAAGATTCGCTGTCATCTATACAAGCGGCTGCGGGTTTAAAAAATCGTTGCGGCGTGCTTTGGTTGTCTTGCTTTACTTTTTAATTTTTTTTTAAATGTTGCGTTCAATATCAGGGATAAAACAAGATCAGCATCAGATTGGCCGTTGGTAATGCATTCCGGCCATAGTTTCTTCCAAACATGATTCATCGTTGTTGATTTTTATTCATTCCAAGACTAACTTATGTTGTAAACGGTATCTTTGATGTTGTAGTTTTTCCAAAATTGTTTAATAGAGGATGCGTTTCATTAACAAGCTTTTGAAAAGTTTTCCGCAAATAATACGCCTTAAAACAGCTCTTGTCCAAACTTAACGATGTCCACTTTGTTGTCATTATGCGCTGTGTAATTTGTACACACTTTTTTGGTATGGGATAGAAATTCAAGCAATGGAAATTCGTGGCGTAAAGTAGACAAAGTACCTAAGCAAGGTACATAACATAATATGTATGTATTCTTACATTGTAAGAATATGTAACATTTGTAAGAATGTTTTCTTTGCCGTTGTAATGAAAAATATTGGCCGTTAAAACGAAAACAAAGTAACAAAAAAAATGCCGTTGTAGCGAAAGGCCATATAAAGAGCGGCCGTATAGCGAATTTTCGGGTTCTCAACTCATTCAATATATATTTCCTTATAAATAAATTTAAAGCTCAACCTCACTAAATCTAGCTTTTTAAAAATTTCTTAAAACTAAGAGGTAAGTGTAAGTAACCAACGACCATACCACGTCGAGTTAATCGGTTCTCGTCAGATCACCGTAATTAAACGACGTTGGGCGCGGTTAGTACGTAGATGGGGGACCGTTTGAGAACAACCGCGTGTCGTTGGCCAGTCCCATCTACAGAGGTAAGGTAGATATACATAAGTGGTATCGCAATGGACCTAAATTGGTCTAAGTGTGCCCACAGCCACATAAACCTAACCTAACCTGAGAGGTAAGTAGCGCACCGTCCGGGAAAACGTGTTTCCCCCTTCCGATTCGAACAGCTACCAAGAAGTGGCGTACTGTTTCTCGGTATCCGTTTTGTCCCTCTCAGCAATTGTGGGGCTAAAATGGAGGAGCTCAGGAACATTGGCGACATACCCGTCGCTTCGTGGCTGAGCTATCCCTCGCCCTGCGGTGGTGGAGTACCATGAGGTGATAGTAACCCTCGTCTGCACCATCTCTTTTGCAGCAATATGGATAAATGTTTCTGGTATGATAAAGCAAAAAGATGAAGCTACTACCGCTGGTCATCACCCCTGCGATCTGCCTTCGAATCGGCTTGATCAGGAAATTGTCAATCCTGTTCAACTGAGCCGTATCATATAAGAACTTGTTGGAATAATATTGTAGTTGCTGCGACTCAGAAAATCGAAACAACCCGAGACAAGTCCAAAGATACTGTTTCTCAAACACTCGAATCCTTTTATATAACTAGGCGCCATGTTGAATGACTTTCAACCTAGTGGTAAGTTGACTGATATGAAACAGCCCTACCGTCGGAGCAAAAGCCGCATTGGCTTTAGCAAGACAAGCATCTACATAAATTATATGTTTATCAAAATACTGGGCACGATTTTACTTTACCATTTCAAAAGAAATATTTTCGTAAAAAAGGCCAAAAACAAGCATAATAGTGAACAACTGGTTGGTATAAGCGTTGTTTCTTTCTTCAAAGTATTCTAGGCAGTTTTCTAAACACAAAGAAACCCTTTTCTGGACAGTTTATACTTGAAGTGCTTGACGCGTGTCGACTTCATAATAAAAACAACAACAAACAAAAACGTGTGATGTGGGTAAAAACTGGCTATGGACTTTAAAGAGAGAAACAACTTTATAAGGTTTATAAGCATTTGAAAATATCAATTGCATGCAAGTGCCACTACGCGTCGAGTACTGAAAATATATACTTAGCGCAGTAGAATAAATTTCATGGTATAAAGGTTAAATTTCACGAAAGCCAACCAATTCAAATACAAAAGCATACCTACAACAAAAAAAAAACATTTAAAAGAGGAACACAATGATATTGCTATGCATTTTTTTTCTCCAAGAATCGAATATTCAAAATCGCCCAAAAACACACAAAAAAAGACCGCCAATTTTGTTTTTTTTATTTTTTGCATTACATTTT
This sequence comes from Portevinia maculata, assembly GCA_949715645.1. NCBI lineage: Eukaryota > Metazoa > Arthropoda > Insecta > Diptera > Syrphidae > Portevinia > Portevinia maculata. Next base: position 362,356,815 of record OX454525.1, on the reverse strand, counting down.
TTTTAATTAGTGTCGGTAAAGTAAAGTCTAAGCAAATACGGATACTCTTCGATGACTACGCTTCTCACCGCCAAGATATGTCCAGTTTTTTCCGGTATCCCTAGAGGCACCAGGCCATGTAGTTCTGAACAGAATTGTTTTCGACTTCTGGAAGTTGATCTTCCGCTTCCAGTCATCGCAATATCCCTTACTTTGATTGAATTCAGGCTGCAAAAGTATGTTGATGACCTCGATCCTTAGACCTGATCTGACGACGCACTACGATGGTCAAGGTAGATATAATTTGCCAAAGCAACATAAAATAAAACAATATTTTGTTTGGTTCAACAAGAGTTTTGTATTCCTTAAAAACTATACACTTTATAAAATGAAACATGATTCACGATTGAAAATTAACTTTAAACCACATAACACTGTACAAAATTGTGAAATATATTGTCCGAATCAAATATGCGCGTTGACAGATCAGAAAAAATTACCTTGCAAAACGATAAGCTGTTAAAAGACGTTTGCGCACGTAGCAAAGCACCGTGCATAAAAATGAAATAACGAAATCTGTTGGACAGACCGCGAATCAACGCAATAGTAAAAACATAGGAACGGGCTACAGTCCGCTTGGGCGAACTGTTGGATACCCTATTCTTATTCCTATCCCTCATAAGTGGGCGTGACAAAAGTCAAAGTATGGTTGAATTGTTAAGAACGCTCTACATATTTTGTTATATAATATTTAAAGGATTTTATCGAAAAAAAACGAAGCTAAAAAAACGTTTCCTAACTCAAACTTTTTTAATTGTGGGCGTGCCAGTAGGCGGATTTTTAAAATATTTACACATGAGCATAAAGGGCCCCTAGAGAGTATATGTTATAAAATTCAGCTCCCTTTTCAAAAAAAGTTTTTTTTTAAATTGTGGGCGGATTTCAAAAATTCGTAAACTTGATTATTTCGGGACCCTAGAGAGTATATGGTTAAAATTTCAGCTCTCTAGGCTCAGTGTAAAGGCCTAATTTTTGCCGACAGACGGACGGACGGACGGACATTGCTAGATCGACATTACTATCGATGCTGATCATAAATATAGTAACTTTTAGGGGTATACGGGCAATATTAAGGTATGTTACAAACTATGCGTCAAAATTAATATACCCTTAGAATAGGGTATAAACATATGCAATTTTATTTTAATTTAGGCTGGAATGCGTTTTTCCAGATTTGCAAGGCATCTAACTAATAAAATTTATATCACTCGCCAAACGATGGTCACTTGAGTTATTTGATCAATGAGGAAAGGTAAAATAGAAGAGACTAGTAGTTGCCTTGAAAATTGAACACGCCCTTTTAATCTCTTATTTCCATGAAAAATATCCATTTTATGGTTTTATTTTTCTATTTTGCTTAAAACTTTCCCGGCAGCATAACGAACAAAACAAAGAACATAGGGACGGGCTACAGTCCGCTTGAGCGAACTGTTGGATACCCTATTCTTATTCCTATCCCTCATAAGTGGGCGTGACAAAAGTCTAAGTATGGTTGAATTGATAAGAATGCTCTACATATTTTGTTATATAACATTTAAGGGATTTTATCGAAAAAAACGAAGCTTTTGTAAAAAAAAAACGCTCCCTAGCTCAAACTTTGGTTTTCCAATAAAATTGTTTCATTTAATTGTGGGCGTGTCAGTAGGCGGATTTAAAAAAAAATTACGCAGGAGCGTAAAGGCCCCATAGAGAGTATATATTATAAATTTCAACTCCCTAGCTCAAACTTTGAACTTTCAATAAAAGTCTTTTTTAAATTGTGAGCGTGTCAGTAGGCGGATTTTGAAAATATTTACACATGAGTATAAAGGGCCACTAGAAAGTATATATTATTAATTTAAGCTCCCTAGCTCAAACTCTGGTTTTTCAATAAAATTCTTTTATTTAATTGTGGGCGTGTCAGTGGGCGGATTTTAAAAAGTTTATCTCCCGATCAGTTTTAGGAGTCATAGATGATATATAAAAAATTTCAGCTTTCTAGCTCAAAATTCGATTTTTTCGAAAAACTAGTTTTTTTGAGTTTGTGGGCGTGTCTGTGGGCGGATTTCAAAAATTCGTAAACTTGATTATTTCGGGACCCTAGAGAGTATATGGTTAAAATTTCAGCTCTCTAGGTCCAGTTTAAAGGCCTAATTTTTGCCGACAGACGGACGGATGGACATGGCTAGATTGACACGACTGTCGATGCTGATCATAAATATAGTAACTTTTAGCGGTCTACGGGCAATATTAAGGTATGTTACAAACTATGCGTCAAAATTAATATACCCTTAGAATAGGGTATAAAGAATCGATCAAATATGTCGGTCCTATTGTCAGTCATGATCGAGAGTGCATAAAAATATTATGTTTTTTGGAGTTTGTCAGAATTTTCCGACTTTCTTTTGTAGTTGACTTCCTTTTACAGGCCATAACGAACAATAGGTGTTGTTCATAAACGAATCCATTGGAAAAAGCACTAAGTTTTTGTCGATTTTTTTATTTTTCCGGCCAGTTTTGCAACGAAGAGCATTTAATTTTTATTTATATTGACGTATGGATAATTAATTAAATAAAGTTGATTTCTTCTTTTAAATGGCATCCTGAAAACGGATTTAAAAGTATCCCTTTTAAAGATTTCTAGTAACCGCTAGATTACATTGAAATATTAGTGGCTGAATGTAGATCTTCTTGCCCGTGGGGACGGGATAAGAAAATAACAGCAATTAGTTTTGCTCATTAAAGAAGGTGATCTGAAATCGAGAGGGCTGCCGATGTTTATTGAGGTCAAATCGGTGAACCCAACAGGCGGTTTTGGTCTGTTCATTACTTCGCCGTTAAGAAGGAAGAGGAGACATACTTCAAATGTAAGCTCTGAACGGCAAACTGGACAAGTTTTCTCATGACCATTGAGTTTTTCTGTGATGGTTGTCAGACTTTAGCAAGACATGGGGTAGTGGAATAAATTTTTATGCTAGAAACAGATCAACACTTCAAATCCGACTACGACGTAGACTGGAAAAAGGACTTTGGCGTTTGAAGTCGAGTCAAACCCATTGAAAAATGCAACTTCGAGAGCGAAACAAAAAATTGTTGCACACAAAAGAGAAAGTTCTTTTAAAATGCAAACAAGAGAGAAAATAATTTAATTAAAACATTAAAATTTGTATGCTGGCAACGACCTTGCCACGTCGAATCCAGCGGCGTTGGGCGTGGTTAGTACTTAGATGGGGACCCACTTCTAACAAACATCCAAGAGTATCAAATTGTCATGAGAAGCTTCTCAAACTTGCCGTTCGGATTCGTCGTAAAACTGTAGGTCCCCTCCACTTCGCATGAAACTGGTTGGAGAAGCTAGGTTCTAGGCCCTATATGGCCCGTTAATGGCCGCATATGTATGTATGTATTTGTATGCTGGGAAAACTGAAAACATCTTCGCAAGGTTAGTGGGACTTGCACTTCAACTTCGAACTTAGGATTGAAGTCTAACGTTGGAGTTAAAGTTGTGGTTGAGGTGCTAATGTGTTTGATCATATTAAAAAGAATTGGTTTCAAAACGTGCAGAGTGGTTGTCAAAGTCGGATTGGCTGTTTTGATTTGTTTCTACCAATATGCTTTACTGGGTCCCGGCGTCATTCAACCAGCGACTCTTCGGTCAGTCGTTCAATGCCACGAATATAACACTATGCAGTGAAAAATTCAGACATTATCAACTTTCAAAGCAATTAATTGTCACTTCAGACACTTTTTCAGAATTTTAACAAACATCTAACAATTTCAAATAATCGGTCAAGTTCATCAGCAATCGTATGATATCACTCAATAAACAAGAATTGCTTAATTATTTAATATTTATCTCATACGTTAATTTGTTTGTATAAACCCGGACCATGTAGTTTGACAATAGCCGTGTTTCTTTGCACGCGGATATAGGGATAATTTGAAATTTGCATGTAAAATACAACAACAACTTATCCTATATACGCTAACTTTAGCGGGGATAGCTATCGCCGCTAAGTCCTTTAGCGGGGATAAACAGTGCTTCCAAAACCCATTTTCTTCGTTTCTGATGAATCGGTACGATGAATTTTGCAGGAAATGCCAAAGTTTGACATCCCGCCGACCACTGACATATCCCGCCGAATATTTTGTTCGGGATTTTATTATTATTTTTTTTCAAAATTTAGTAAATCTGTGAATGTGAAACTGTTTTCTATAATTTTAGAATATGTTTGGCATTAATTTCAACTATCGGAAATTAATATTTGTGAATTTCACGATTTTCCATACAAATTTCTTAACTCAACTTCCAGCTGTGTCACTAATTAACGTCATAGGTGCATGTGTGCTGCCAAGTTTTTTTTGATGAATTCTTAAGCGGCGATGGTCGTTTTCTGATGCCATGCCTATATCCGCGTGTAAAGAAACACGGCTAATTTGACTTTCTTAGATTCATTTTCATATGTACATAGTTCATTAAGGGATATTCGCAATATTCTGAGCTTTCAAACAGATCCAAATAAATTGTACCAGTTAGAATCAAACAGAAAGTGAAGCAAAGATGCGGTGCATCTTTTTATTATCCGTTTTGTGCTTCCTTGGATTAGCTTATGCCATAAAACCCAAATTGTTTGGCATCACTACTTTTGCGCATTGATTTTAAAATGGAATTGGCATCTTGCTTTAACCACAAGTCAATTAAAAAGCCTTCTTCTTCCATAACGGCGAGACCATGATCAGGATTAAAGGCACCATAACCCTCCCACTTTACTCCTTTTTTTTTTTTTTTTTTAAGGAATTTCAAATCCTAGAGCACTCAGACTCGGTAACGTTCCATTGTACTACTAGGCAGAAATCCTCCTTTTGGTGTAGAGGCATGTGAATGGGTGGCGTATGTTGTTGTTCCCCATGGGGATTGAACCTGCACCGCACGGGTAACAAGCCAACACACTAACCTCTACACCGTCGCCACCCTTTACTCCTTACTGCATCTTTACTGGTTCGCCGGTTCGACGAATATTAGCAAACCTCCCAGTTTTGGATCGTTTTATCACTGAGGTTAATCAAATGCTGGTGTTGTTGCGTTTGTCTGATCCGGGAGTTTTTTGGGGGCACTGCAGTAATATTCTAAGCCCGTACCTGCACGGCTAAAACCTTGGGAAACCTTCATCTTTACCAAATATGCTCACAAGCAAGACTATGTCAATAACATGCACTTCGAAACTGTTAAAAAACTTGAGTTCACTTCTCCGTTCGGGTAAAAAATGCAAATTCTGTCTTTCCCAAGTTAACGTATTATGCTCGTATCCCGTTCTTTTCTTTCTTCTATAAGAATTTTGTACTTGAGTAAGTTATCTGTATACGTGTACAGTACATTTATTTATGCTTTGCACTAAGGGCATTTACATTTAGATTAAAATTCAAATTTTCCTCAATTTCTCCATCTGCAAATGCACACCATTTCAAAATAAGTACCACTCTGTTAAACATAAAACTTCCAATGCTTATAATTCAACTACCAACTGCAATCATTGGAAGAATGGATTCTGCACTGCAACGCATTTTGTGAAAATTCATTTTCCATAAAATCGCATTTTCAAATAAGATTTTTAAATTCTCAAAACATTTTATACTAGTGTGTGGATGGAGTGGCGAGTTGCTTTATTTGTACATCCTCTCCATTAAAAAGCAGGTAGGCACGAGTAGTAGTTACTTTTTTCTAAAAGAAGTGCATTATGTCGTTTATAATTATTTGGCATACGAGTTGTTGGGATAGTACCTACAACTACAAGTATGTGCGTATGGTGTTCCAGAAAATGTGCATTAATATGAAGAGTGAGTGGAATCATAACAATATGTAGACCTAGCAATAAGCAATATTTTCAGTCATCAGGCAATACACCCTTATTAAATTATGCATAGGCCTCAATCTATTATTACAAATATGCTTCTAGGCGTAGCAAGTATATTCGTTATCCTTAAAACAAGTTTAACTCTTAGTATTCAAAACAGAACATATAAAGCTATTTAGCAATTTGTTTATACAAGGGGCGCAAAAATAACCTTCCGATGTTTTTTGGCTGTAATTTAAAAAAAAAAATGAAAAACTTCGATTCTTCTTGTGGATTATTTTTATTTGGTCTTTTAATTTTTTTTACATCAAGTCGAGAATATGATGTCATGTAAATGGCCGCCGCCACAGTTGATTGTCATTTTTATTGCATTTTCCATCACTTTGGCCAAAACTTCCGGCGATAGGTCCTCACATTCTTGACGGATATTGTCTTCAAGAGCTGCAAGAGTCTGAGGCTTGTTGACATAAACCCGCGACTTCAAAAAGCCCCACAAAAATAAGTCTGGAGCGGTCAAATCAGGCGATCTTGCTGGCCAGTGCAAATCGCCAAAACGGGAGATAAGGCGCCCGGAAATGCATCCTTCAGCATATCGGTTGTGGCACGTGCAGTGTGTGCCGTTGCACCGTCCTATTGGAACCACATGTTTTCCAATCCCAATTCATCAAGTTGCGGCAAAAAGAACTCGTTGATCATTGCTCTGTAGCGCTCACCATTCACAGTAACCGTTTGGCCCGCGACGTCTTCGAAGAAAAAAGGTCCGATGACTCCTCCAGCGAAAACAGCACACCATACAGTGACTTTGAGCGGGTGTAATGGCTCTTCGTGGGTTACACGCGGATTTTCAGTGCCCCAGAAGCGTAAATTTTGCTTATTTACGTACCCGCTAAGATGGAAATGGGCCTCATCACTCATGATTATTTTTGATGAAAAATCATCTTCCTCTTGGTGGTGATTAAGGATGGCTTGAGCGTATGTTAGACGCGATTGGCGGTCAGCAGCTAACAGCTGATGCACCGTCTGGGCTTTGTACGGAAACATCCTTAAATCTTGTACCAAAATTCGCTGTAAAGACCGTCGACTGATACCCATTTGCGTGGCACGTCGTCTGGTCGATGTCGACGGCGCTTCCATGACATCTTCGGCTACAGCAGCAATATTCTCTGCAGAACGGCTACTCCGGGGTCTGCCACGCCTGGCAGCATCTCGTGTTGTGCCAGTCTCTTCGAGGCGAGCGGCTAAACGTCGCAGTGTTTCACCAGTAGGCGTTGGACGGGTAGGAAATCTGCGACGAAATTCACGTTGTGCCAAAGTCACCGACCGATTATTGCTCAAATAAATAGTCACCAATATTCCGCGTTCTGGAGCAGTGTAGCGTAACATTGTTTATTAACGTGTATTTCGCATGTGTTTACTACACAAATGTCAAAACAGAACTGACATTAGGGGCCAATCGCAAAATTTATAGCATTTTCTGATAGGAGGATTACTTTTGCGCCACCTTGTATTTGTCCTGCCTAAATTAAGGCAGATTATGTGCGTATTCATATCCATATTTAGACAAAAGTTTAATCTATAATACAGAATAATATTCTTGCAGAAATTAAAATAAACACTTTCCATTACGATTCACAATTGAACTATGAAATGCAAGGAAACAATTAAAAAAAAAAAGATCTTTTATTAGTTATGAAGGCTGTCAAGATTTTACATTTTCGCTCTACTGATGTAAAGGGCGTTCAGCATAAGGATAGGTTGACAGTCGACTTGTTCGAACTGATGGATACCTTCTTCTTATTCCTATCCCCCAAAAAGTGTACGTTGCAAAAATCTTAGTGTGGGTGAATTGTTAAAAAGAATATGTTCTACATATTTTTTTAAACATAACTTTTTGTATTCTATTTAAAATATGTTTTTAAAAAAAAAAACGCCCTAAAAAGTGGGCATGGAAAAAACGTTGTTTGGAGTAATTGTTAAGGACGACTTTATCTGCATACTTTGCGAAGAATTGGACTTTCGTTTTCAATGATTTGTTCAATAAAACGGTTTTTATTTTTTAATATGTAGTGCCACATGTTCAGCCGTCGCTGTTGACGTTGACTGTCCCCGACGATTTTGGTTAACCGTTGTTCCTGGGTTCTTCGGAATAAACATGGACTCCATGAACTATACCTTACTGCAGATCCGACGAAGATCTATCCTATGAAACCGTTGTTAGTTCGGTTTTACGAAGCAAATCGGGTTCAAGACTCCTGACTTAAAGGACAAAATGCATGCTCTACCGAATCTTGGTACTGTCGCTTCTGCTTTCTATGCCGAGTGATGGATAATAAGCAGCAAAGGAGGAGTGATGCTAGTACCAAAAGCTAAAACACGTCGACTACATAAGCTCGGTGTCGGTTACATTGAGCGAATAGACAATAGTGCTCCCGATAAGAGAATTTGCGATTCCCAGGTTTGACACGATAAGGAAGATCGAACCTCTGTTCTAAGGGCCACACTATAACGGATTCTGAGCACCTAGTCTGCACAACTGCAAGCAGCTATCCGATATCGCAGAGGACCATAGGCTGAAGTGTCTCAGATAGAGATTATATATTGTGTCTCTTTAACAAAACAAAATATGGTTTAGTTACAATTTCTGTGCTACTGCATGAATTATTTATTAGTATGATGAGGATTTAAAAAAAAAAACCCTAACTTATTAATCTAAGAGAAGCCTTATTCCGCCTGGTTAATTATATGCGATTGGTAAATACTTAAGTGACCTGCCGCTCCCAAGCCCGGACGAATAGGAGGGTAATACTTGTGAAGTGGGGATACAAAAAGAAAACGTCGTTAATAAATCCGTAGTCAAAAGGTGGAATAGCAAACGCCGACGGACGCTTGTCTAAGAGGGTGTTTAGTAGTAAGTTTGCGAACTTCAAGACAGCATTCCTGTGGTTATACGGGTCTACCACTGCACAAGCAGCACAAAATAGTATAATTTCAATATCACATTATTTAATTCAAACTTTATTAAATCTTAATTGGTATGCCAAGAAGCCATACCTTTTTTATTTAACCTTTATTTCTTCTTTATTAGGTATTTTCTTCAAGAACTTAAATTGGTATGTTCACTTCTACTAAAAGCATTCTTAAATACCAATAACCATTCTCAAATCGGTGTTTTTTATTTCTTTAATCCTTCTTAAAATTGTTTTGTTTTTAAGGCATTAAATCGGTATTTTTGTGATTCCTTAATTCGCGCGGGCGAATTGTAACCATTGTTTCAAATTAATATATTAATTCTAGATTATTTACTACTCTTTAACATCCACGATTGACAGGCAAACTGCCCATGTAACTGTAAAAAAGGAACCTGAATTAGTGTTGTTTGGGATCGTGTGTTATCAAAACGTGAGTGCAAATAAAAACAATTAAAATGAAAGTAAATGAAATCATTACAAACAAAGGAAATATTAAAATCGAAATCTATGGATTTATTTACCGGTGCCGTGAAAAAAAGTAGATGGAAATAATGTCGATCGACTTTATTTATATAAAAAATCGGAAGTATGTCGAAATTCATCATTTTCTATTCTCGACTTTATTTCCAATTATGTAGTAGTACAAAAAGTAATAATATCGAATAAGATTTCGGAGATCGGCTTTATTCTACTTAAGATTTCGCAACTCATCCCATAAACAGGGCAATGCCTATGGGGGGCATGCTGCCCCCTGCAACCCCCTTCGTAGGGGTCACTGTTTTATTAGGAGTAGGTGCAAGGTTTTCAGGGGTGCAAATCTGAAAACAGTTAGGAATCTTTACCGGATTGTGTAAATAAATTAAAAGCGAAACAAGGCCGATTCGGCTTTATTTCACGGCACCTTATTTACCATTGGAATTTGTACCATTTTTTATAATGTTTTTTTTTTGAAAATATTGATTTCTTATTGTTAATTTACCGAAAAAAAATAAATTGCTGAATTAACTAAATATGTAATACGTTTTCTTTAAGTTTAAACTCTTTAAAAAGGTAAGAAAAACATCTGGAATTAACTTTTTTTCGAGATATCGTCTTTCGAGATTTTTGTCCTTTCGAGATTCTTGTGCATTCGAGATTTTTGCATTCTAGATTAAAAATTTGTTTTTTCGAGATTTTTGTCATTCGAGATTACGTCATGATCCCGTAAAAACGTTTGGTCATTTGTTAAAAACATCAAGAATTCGGCCTATCATCTATCCCGACACTCATTGACAATGACATTCCAGCTGTCAGCTCTATAGATAAGGCCAATCTGCTTGCTGCTCACTTTGCAGTCAGCTCAACGCTCGCAGATTGTGCATTGTCTCCCCCTGTACTCGAGCGAGTAGAATACTCCATGGGTTCAATCTACTTCCGCACTCGAACAGTGGCTAGAGTACTTCGAGATCTTCACATATACACAAATCCGCTGGTCCAGATGGTATTTCCCCTATCGTTCTGAAGAGGTGTTCTTCTACTCTGGCAAAACCACTGCGTAAGCTTTTCCATCTATCCTATTCTTCAGGACTCGGGAAGAAGGAAAACAGCATTTGTCCAGCCTGTACCAAAAAAAAGCCGAATCTTCTTCTCCCTTCTCCTACCGACCAATTGCAATTACGTCCCTTCTTTTTAAGGTCATTGAAACGCTGATAAACCGTCAGCTAATGAAATATCTTGAATCGCGAAAACTTCTTAATGACCGGCAGTATGGTTTTCGCAGCAACAGGTCCAGTGGTGATTTGATGACATATCTAACCGAAAAGTGAAATTAATCTCTTCACCACGGTAGTGAAAGTAAGGTTGTTGCGCTTGATATTTCAAAGGCATTTGATAGAGTTTGGCATCAAGCTCTTTCATCGAAAATGCGTGCATTTGGAATCAATGATACTCTTCTTCAATGGATTAGAAATTACCTTTCGGACCGTTTAATTCAAGTTGTTTTGGACGGTTTCAAGTCTGCAACTCACCAAATAAATGCTGGTGTTCCTCAAGGCGCTGTTCTGTCCTCCCCGACTCTCTTTCTCATTTTTATAAATGATCTCCTGTCTGTTACTGCTAATCCAATGCATTCCTTTGCTGATGAGAGTAACCTCAGCTTCTCATATTCGTTTCTTGGGTCACGCCCCTCATCTTCGGGTATGGAACTGGAACCGCAACGTATGTTACTAACTTACTTACTTACTTACTTAGGTGGCGCTACAGTCCGGGTGGACCTGGACCTCAACCAATACGCCTCTCCAGTTAGCACGATCTTTGGCTAACTGCCTCCAGTTGCGCACTCCAAGTAGGTCGAGATCCCCTTCCACTTGCGCGCGCCACATAAGGCGACGTCTTCCTCTACTGGCAACGTATGTTAAGTTCATTAAATTCCGATCTTAACAGCATAACTCAGTGGGGTAAAACCAATAGAGTGGAATTTAATGCTTCCAAAACACAATCAGACAGTCATTAATGGCACTTGCATCGCTGAAACCGAAAGACTTTCCATTCTCTATGTGTGTTATGAACGCACATATTCGATGTCGCCAAGAACGCTGCGAAATGTCTAGGCTTCCTTAAGCGATATAAGAAATATTTCACCCCTTCTGATCTGTGGCCTATTTCACCAACTTATAATAATAAGCATTTTTTAACAAAATTTGTGATTTTTTTGATATATGTCGTTTCACCAAACTGTGGGTATTACAAATTTGTAGTTGTATTCTACAAAGGGAAATTTGTGGGAATATTTCCATTTTCGTTTCACCAAAAGTTATTTATAGTTGTAATTTACAAGTTACAAATTTGTGAAAAGTTGACTTATTTGTGAGTTTACGTTTCACTAAAGAAAATTATTTTCAAATTTTGTGAAGTATGTGAGAATATTTTACAACTGAAAGTTGACGTGTAATTCCTCCTACAAATTTTGTTTCATATTGAAAGTAATCGAAAAAATGTCTTTGCAACGAAGGCATAGTAGTAGCGATAGTAGAGAAAGTGACGATCATGTTTTCATTTTAAGAAAAAAATGTAATTTCGGAGTTATTTGATTTTAATGAAAAATTTCGCCTGACTCGATGCATGTCAGAGGAAATAATTGCAATTATTGGGCCACAAATAGCCGACACGACTGAAAAAAACTTTGCATTAACACCAAGGCAGCAGTTGCTCACAGGATTGGAAATGGAGGGCAATACCATGGTGTAGCAGATATGCATGGGATATCTAAATCGACCATTTGCAGATGTGTTTTTCGCGTTTGTGCAGCAAATGTTAATTTATTGTTTGAAAGTGTTGTATGTTGGCCAAATAAACACGGAAGTATTTGTGAAAAGTCTTACAATATTGCAGGTAAACAATGTTTAATTTCTTAAGTTTTGCAAACAATTTTCTTTGTTACAAGGTATGCCATGTGTTTACGGATGTATAGGCGGAACCTTAACAAACATAGATGCCCCTGGCGAGTTTGAATCTACATATGTGGACAGACATGGACAGCACTGCATAAATGTTATGTTGTTATGTGGCCGGACTGAACCTTTTGTAACGCATATGTGAATTGGCAGGGAAGTGTGCACGAATCAAGGGTATTACAAAGAATTCCCTTTTTTCAAAATTTGAAAGTGGATTTCGACCTTTTTCTCATTCTGTTTTGATTGGGGATACAGGATATCCTTTAAAGGATTGGTTAATTATCCCCATTTTGAGAAACTCAACTCCTGAAGTTGATCGTTATATCCGTGCACATAAATCAACTCGGAGAATAATAGAAAACGCGATCGGAATTTTGAAAGAGAAATTTCCGTGTCTGACGCACTTACGATTGCAATCCATGAAAGCAGTTACTGTTATAAAATGTTGCATCATCTTAACCAACATTTCCCGACAAATTCCGGGATTGCACGACGATATTCCACAAATTTGTGAGAAAACACTTGTAGATTACACATTACACAAAAACCCGATGCAACAGGAATTTTTACACTTGTAATCAACATGTTTATTCTTACAATTTTTTTTTGTCTAATCACAAATTTGTGGATTCATATATTTGTATTTGATGAAACGGAAAACCAGATTACTAATTTGTAATTGTGATTCACAAGTACAAATTTGTGGTTATAATTTGTAGTTTGGTGAAATATGCCCCTGGTCCGGTGCACCAATAACTTATTTGGAGCTACTTGACAGGATCCAAATACGCGCCATAAAACTCATTAACGACCGAGACATCGCGAGATCGATTGACTCTCTTCGTCATCGTCGTAATGTCTCCTAACTTTCGTTATTTTATCGTTATTTCCACCATAATTGCTCAAACGAAATAGCCAGTTGCATTCCTCCCCTTGAACATTTCAAACGCAATAACCGCCATGCAATTGTGCCATGATTTTTATAAATTGAATACACACAACAAAAAACAGATCTCCCTAAAGCAATTTAGGTGCCCCCTGTTGAGAAAAAAAAATCCCATCGCACCAAACTTCTTTCCTATCCTTCTATTCTTTCATACAGTAAGTAGCACCCAGAAATAGGCAATGAATCATTTTCTGGAAGCTACTTACAGCAACAAAACAAAATGCCTGCGCTGTGGTTTCCACTATAAGGGTACTGTGTACTACAGAAAAAAAAAAATGCAAGGAATGCTCATCAGTTCACCCTCAAGCCTGTGTTCGGACGTACAGTGAAGTTCAAAAAATCTTTCCTCAGCCGTACAACACAAATGTGGAATACTCTTCCGCGCATTGTTTTTCCTTCACATTATAACCTACAAACATTCAAAACCAACGTGCATCGGCATCTCTCCTTTTCTCCTCACCCTAATTTCCTTAACGACCGCGCTGTGTAGCTATTACATTATAAGGGTCGCAACAAATCACTTTAGTGCGTGGTCATTATAAAAAAAGGTGTGAGCCACGCTGCACTCATGGTATAGTTGATGTGTAAACATGTAGGCTCGTCAGCGTTGCATTAATTTAAATTATGGGAGTGTCAGTGGGCGGATTTGATGAGCATCAATGGCCCCTGGAGAGTGTATATTATAAATTTCAGCTCCCTAGCTCAAACTTTGGTTTTTTTTAAATTGTGGGCGAGTCAGTGGGGGATTTTTTAAAATATTTACACATGAGCATCAAGGGCCTCTGGGGAGTCTATATTATAAATTTAAGCTCCCTAGCTCAAACTTTGGTTTTTTGCCGTTCGACCTGAAAATCTGACGATGACGGTGACTCGATATTTCCAACTAGCCCCTACAGAGCAAAGATGTTTACACATCAAAAAATAAAGGTACATATATCTAACTTCACTAAAAATTTAAAATCCATTTACCGCAATAGATAATGTTAATAAAAATCTCGAAATAATCCAAAATCCCTCAATCAAATCAAGGTGTATACAGTCGTGGTTTACAAGTATGCTTTGAGGAGATTTCATCAAAATCTTCAAAACATACAAAATTTCGAACTCTGGAATCTGTTTGATGAAGATCTCGAGTACATTCGTAAATTCTCGGTTGTTGATGCGGTGTGATTAGGATATAAACAATTTTTAAGGCCCTAAGTTCATAGGTATAAAAAAATGCACATGAAAAACAAACAGGGGTTCTATATTCCCACCTTTCCCTCTATAATATACAATACGTATAGAGGTACATCTTAATCCTGCAAAATTAAAAATACATGCACCTATTTTGCATTTAGTGCTACAACATGCAAAATACATACGTAAGATGCGCACATAAAAATACTCGGAATTACTTCATATACACATTTTCGCCTTGTCCCTAATACCCCTTAATGCCTTCAAGTGGATATGAAACTATGACACTCGACGACTTTGTACAAGATGAGAGGTTGTTATACAGCACATAAAGCAAAAAATCAAACAAACTAATTTCGGGCAAAATTGAAACTAAATAAATAGGTGACTATATTTGAAGAAAGAATGCAGAGGTAAGAAGTTCGTAGCTAAAATATTTTGAATTGTCATTCTCGGTGCTTGAGCAGCACAAGCCTTGCCAATTGTGTAGATGAATAAGTTCGCATGAAATTTCCTGGCCCAGACAGTTTTGTGCGAATTTCATTATGTGAGCGAGAAGTTTTGATTAAACTCACAACCAGAAATTGAAATTAAAAATTTATTAATAACTGCCTTTCTTTGGTGGTATGCTGAGTTAAGAAGTGCATATCCACGTGGATACACATGAAGAAGTTAATTTTTTGAGTATTTCAAATGTATGAAGCAAAGAACACCAGCAAACGCTTGCTGCGAACAATAAGCTTCGCGCTATACCTGAGTAAGAACAAATAGAAAACTTAATTGCATTCGCTATACTCGGAGGCATGGTAAATAATACTGGTGCTGGTGGAAAATTGATGTTGTTCATGTCATAAAGATGATTGCATTTCTCAACTTCAACGTAACAGTGTTCACTTTATTTGAAATGAATGAATGGAATAAATTATAATTTCGGTCATACATCTTTTGAACTTTTGTTGATGTGAATAAATTTCAATAGTTGCGTTTTTTTTTTGGTAGTGAATTTAATAAGGGTTTCGAGTTTTTGACTTATTGAACAAGAATATATGCAATTAGCAGTCACCCTCGGCTACGCTCAAATTATGTTTTGCTATCCGCCCAATTCTTCTGTCATACCTCTGAGAGTAATCGTTATTGGCAAGTTCAAGTTCCAATGCAACATAAGTAAAGTCGCCGGAATAACTTACCCCTAGTTTTTCGACAGGGGTAAGTTATTACAGTGGCGCAGAGGTTAGTTTGTTGGACTGCTAATCTTAAGGTCTCAGGTTCAAATCCGGGTGGGGCCTAGTAACACCTTAAAGTTTTTTTACCAGTGCCAAACACGTGTTTACAAACAGGTATAGTCCGTACCAAAACAGTTGGCCAACGGTCGATTGCGCAGAGAGAGGATTTAAGAGAACAAAAATGACGCGAAAGAGATTTAATCACTAAGCGTTTTTGCCTGTAATTTACAATGCGTAACCCAACTTTACAGTGCTTAGAACTAAAATGCTGTTGAATATCTAAATAAACTTAATTTTTTATTATGAGGTCGACTTTTATACATTTCTACCTAGAAGTCCGATTGTATTTGAAAGGGTTCCCAACCCTTTTTATGGTTGAACATTTCGTGGTTTAGCGCTAGGTACCTGTATGGGTGGTGTGCTTGGTTAGCATAAATTTTATGATGTTTGATTTTACCTGTTTGACTTAAGTGTAAAAGTTTTACGACATGATTAGTGTTTGCATTTGGTTACCTGTAGGGGCAAGGAATAAATTTGTTGCTTGGTTTTTAGAGTTTTTTTTATTTTAAGATAACGCATATATATTATGGATTTCCTATTTGGAATTCACTTTCTCGAAAACAAAAGCATTGCTAGGACATAAGTTTATTAAAATAAAATAAATTGTCATGGATCTTTCAAGAAAAGGAAAACCAATAGGAAGTCTAGGACGCAAGATCGTTGTTAGGATATATTACAAAAAAATTGAAGAAGCTAGGAATTTATGTATAGATAATCCCATCACATACGCAAATTCACAGACAGAGGAGTTTACGGGAATTTCGGCCCGAACAATAAGAAGGATAATTAAAGAATATGAGAAGAAAGGCGCTATTGAATCTCCAACTAAAAGAGTACCACATACAAAATGGAAAACTGGATTGGACGAATTTGGTATCACAGCTGTTCGGCGAATTATATACAACTTCCACATTGAAGAAAAAATGATGATAACATTAAAAATGTTAAGACAACGGGTGCAGGAAGATTTGGAGCTGAACCTAAGCAATATGTCGGTACATAGGATTTTAAAAAGAAATGGATTTTCTTATAGGAAAACGGAGAACAACCGTAAATTTCTTTGCGAAAGAAATGAAATCAAACTTTTACGAGTGAAATATCTGAGGAAGGTGCGGGAGTACAGGTCAGAAGGATATGAGATTATTTATTTGGACGAGAGCTATATTCACAGCTCTCACACAAGGCCAAGGGCATGGACTGACGGCACCAGTCAAGGTTTAAAGGCGCCAATTTCAAAAGGCCAAAGGCTGATAATGGCGCATGCAGGTGGAGCGAAGGGCTTCGTGAATAATGCCTTGCTTTTATTTAAATCTGGGTCGAAAACAGGAGATTATCACGATGAGATGAATTTTGAAAATTTCTCCAAATGGATGAAGGATCAAGTTTTAAATAACCTAAAGGAACCATCGGTTATTGTAATGGACAACGCATCATATCACAACAAATGGGAACACAAGCAAATCACTTCTGCTTCCGTTAAATCGGAGATGTTAGAATGGCTTTCCGTCAACAATATACCGCATTCTTCAAAAATGCTCAAAGTCGAACTTTATGACCTTATAAAGCGACATCGGACTAATCACCACCCCAAGCATAAGATTGACGATATGATTCACGGCGCGGGACACGAAGTACTACGATTGCCACCCTATCATCCAGATCTCAACCCTATTGAAAAGATCTGGGCAACAGTCAAGGGAAGAGTCGGAAGCCGAAATACAACGTTTAGATTATCGGATGTTCAGAAACTAGCTGAAGAAGAATTTTCAAAAATAACAGTTGAAGATTGGCGCAAAGTTTGTGAAAAAATTATAAGGACAGAGGAGGAATACTTTTCACACGAGCAGATGTGGGACACAATGTCGGATGCAATAATTATCAATCCAGGAGATGATTCTTCAACCGATTATGAAACTGACAGTTCTTCGAATTCAATTTAATATACATTAATATTAACTATTTCATATATAGGTAGCAAAATCAATAAATATTTTTATCTTAGTACTAAAACGTGTGTGTTTTTACTTCTTAATTCAAACCAAACCGAACCACCCATTTGGTATACTGGTGTTTTGTTTTGCTGCTCGCTGTAAATCTGTTTTATATTTGCAATTCATCGTCAATTTTATCTCGCTATAATTTACACTTTTAATCAAGGTTACAAATTTAAAAGTGGTGGGTAGTTCAATAAGTTTTAAAAACTGCATTTCTTAAAAAAAATTATTGAAGAATCAAGAACGTTCACCATTTTGTCTTTAACGAACCGTTTAATACCCCATCCTCTTTTTTGTGACAGAAAATCGTGCCTATTGTTATTGGGCATAAAATCGTTTACGTTTCCAAAAAATTCCCAAATTGTAAATTTTTTATTAAATTTACCTACCTCGCCCAAATTCAATGATATAAACAAAAAAAAATTGGTGTGACACTGCAATTTACTTTACTTTGCGTGCCAATATCAGTACCTACATGATCAATATGCACGACACAATTAATAATGATCAACGAAAGCATAATGAGCAAATAGGGTTTAAATCTAAAACCGTACACCATCATACAGACACAGTCACACAATCAATTCATGTGCAATGTTTTGCTTAATCTATCCGACCGTGATCACATCATACTCCTACAAAGAACCGACAAGACAAAAAACGAAACAATATATTTGCCTCCAAGTAAAGTTGACATATAATGGTCTATATTTTTCCTCCGCTCCTAATTTCAGTATAAAAGAAGGAAAATGAAGAAACCACCCTCAGTGAGATCGCGACAGCGATCTTGAACACAAGGCAGGGTAAACGTCGTTTTTTATTATGGCTCCGCCCATTTTCGTCTCCTTAAGCTTGTTTTTGCAATTTAAGAGATTGTAAAACACATTTTAAGAGACCTGCGTAGTAGAATGGCCAACTGTTTTGGTACGCACTATAGTTTCTGGATTTATTTTTACGATTTTTTTTAAATCCTTCGATAATATTGGAAAAACCAAATGCAATATGAAAGAAAGCTACATTATGTTTTTGTTGTTGAAAAAAAATGGGATTAGGTAGATAAATTCTTCCTTCTTTTCCCAATAAGGTCATAAAATTAGTCATGTTTTTCGTTCCACCTGTTTACGAATAGCAAATAAATCTACGTGATATATGCTTAAAAGGTAATACATAAAAGAAAACATTTTTTTATACTCGTACCATATTCTAAGGGTATATAATTATGACGCATAGTTTGTTTAATAGTTTAATATTGCCCGTAGACCCCTAAAAGTTACTATATATAGCCATGTCCGTCCGTCCGTCCATCCGGACTGTACGGACTGTAGCCCGTGCCTATGTTTTTTAATAAATTAGTTTGGGTTTTTTTAAGATTGTAACAATAACTTTTAATAATGTCTACTACCTCCCGATCACTGTATCACTTAAAGAAGCCTGCTAGGAAGAGATTTATGACAGGACCAGGCTTGCTTTATGGCTTCAATTATTTCTTTCGGGTTGGAATATTGTTTTCCTCCTTCGTAGACCTTTTCTGAAAGCCATCCCCACACGTTTTCCATGATGGTCATATCTGGTAAATATATCGGTCGTGTCAGTTTTGATTCTGAATCCAAGTTTTGACTCTGAATCCAAATTTGGTTATTCTTGCGGTATGTATCGGTGCATTGTCCTGCCGGGAAATCCATCGTTGTCCACCAAACAATTCGGAGAAATGAGGGAATGCTCTTTCCGGTATAGATTTGTAGGTGATTGTGATCATTCTTGAGCTTGGAAAATCAAGGTTTGCATACCATTACTCCACCTGTCTTGCTGTGTCTTCTATCCTTGCTCAAATCATGGAAATAATAATTATATCCATCAGGTCCATCCAAATTTAACTTTTTTTATCTGAAAAGACAATGGTATGCCCCTCTCCACTCCACCTGATGTGAGAGGAAGGATCACAATGATATTCCTTGCGTTCGAATATCCCAGACAACAGAGAGCAGACAGATAGTACTGACTGCTGGAATAAGTCCAGAAAGTGTCGCTTCAAACGACGGCTTTTTCGTGGTCGACGACTCACACGAGAAAGTAGATTTCCTGGGCGCTTGTTTCGAGGCCGTGCGTACGGTGAAATATCCTTTTCGCCGTAACCACGACGTTAAGAATAGGGCCCTGGTGAGAAACTTCTATATCTGCGCACCGAACTTGAGAATGGGCGATCTGATAATAACGATTGAAAACCATGCTAATGCAGTTATCGCCAATGGCCGAGATACATCGCACTTGTTCGTGTCGAAGGATGATCTTCTGTGCATCTTCGAGTCACTAAAGAATAAAAAGTCGGCGGCGGTGGATAGTGTCCCAAACGCCGTATTGAGGCATCTGCCCTTGGAGGCTGTAGATATTTTCACCACGCTGTTTAACAATTCGCTGAATAATGCACATTATTCGGCGCTTTGGAAGGTAGCTGTGGTACATGCAATCCCGAAAAAGGGTAAAGATAGAACGAACTCTGCCAATCTCCGATTATTTTGTCTGCTTCCGAACATTAGCAAGGTCTTTAAAAGATTGTCGATAGAGGCGTGTTACAGTAGGTCAAGGACAATAACATTATTCCGGACAACCAGTTTGGTTTCAAGGCGGGGCATGACACTATTCATGCCGCGTCGAAATTGGTTTCCGACATTCTGTGCAATAAATGCAAGAACCAATGCACGGGTGCTTGTCTGGTTTATTTTGAGAAGGCTTTCGACACCGTATGGTTGGAGGAACTTTTCTACAAAGTTGACCAGCCGGGGGATGGACAAACCTTTGCTATATTTAATTTATAATATGCTTATGGGAAAGAAGTTCTTTGTCAAATTTGGCAACGTGACTTCGAGCAGAGCCAGACATGCCTACGATTTGGTGGCATACAGATCAGGTCCTAAAATCGACGTCATTAACATTCTTTTGCAGAGTGACTTCGATCAAATTAAGAGATATTGCGACAACTGGAAGTTGAAAATCAACTTTCAGAAGACGGAAACAATCTTGTTCAGAACAACATTGGCTGGGCCTGTAGGGATGCCAGAAAAAACTGGAAGCAATTGGCCATTATTGGATAAAATGGGCAGCCATTGGCGGTGAGAAGCGTAGTTAGATATCTGATTATCTGGCTTTACCAGTATCTGTATTTCAAAAGAGATATAGTTGCTTGTCTTGCTGGGGCCAAGAAAGGCTTGTTGAGGGGGAGGGGTCAAGATGCCCTCCCAAGAAGTGACTATGGTTCTCAGGGTCCTTAAGATAGCTGTGAACAACAGTTGGTCCTCTTCCAATCTTACCGGCTTTAAAACGAAGATTTGCCTTGTTCCTTGTAAGCTGGAATTTGTCCTCCTTGGTAAATGGTTTTCTTTGGCAAGAGTACGATAACTCAGGCGACAAAAAAAAATAACGGCTTTGTGTAGAACAGAAAAGCATTTTTCACTATCGGATGGGGAGGGGGTCTACCTCGCCACATTTGGGCGGGAGGGGCGATTTTCTAAAAAAAAAAAAAAACACACACTTCTAATAGAAAAAAATATTTAAAAATAACGGTAATACTTACAATTAAGTATTGCACATTTTTTTAAAGCTAAAAATAGTTTTTGAAAAAAACTAATTTCAACTTTCTTCTTCTTTTTCCTCTTCAAAGTAGATACACAATAAATTCATTCTTTTTTCCTCTCTTTTTGATATGTTTACTATTCTGCTTTCTGTTGTCATCGAGACCAAGAAACTCTTCATTTCCTCGCAATAAAATTCAATTTCCCTGGCGATGCATGTTACCTCTGGCTTGGCCATTAAAAGACACACGAAATCTCCTCGGCCAGATTCGTCACGATGAAACATTTTAATTTGAGCGTTTAGCTTCTCCAACCATTTGTGTGTGCGAAGCTATATTTTAAACGCGAATGGAAGGGACTAAACACTTTAACGCTGGTTCCGAACGACAAATATTTGAGCTTCTTATGACTTTTTTATACTTTATATGTGAGTACCTACGTTTTTCGCAAGAGGTGAGTCGGTGGAAGATAGCTAGGTGTTCCTGGGAGAGATTCGAAGGTCGAAGCCTCGCTTAATATTCCAACTACTGCGCTTACATACACGTGCATCATGTTTAAAAAAACATGCAATACCGGGAATAACAGCTAGTTGAAAAGAAATAAAGTTAGATTTCCTGCATTTTCTATTAAATGTTCTATTAAACAAAAAAACTACGCCATTATGCCATTTTTGGGAATGATCCCAAACTGCTGGAATGTACAAAATATCGATAACAGAAAGGTATATTTTGTGAAAGTATTATTGTTTGTAATGAACATGTCCAAACGATTAAAATATAAAATAAACACACAAAAAAAAGTACTGGGACAATTGCCAAGATGTGATTTCTCTAATTCGTTGCCCTTTTCTCAAGGGAATTTTCAAAGCTTAACATTTTACAAAATATGTTGATAATTGAAATCTGAGAGCATTGTTCGGATTCATCGATTGCTTTTGAATGTGCTCTAGAACAATTGAATAATTCCTCACCTAAGAGTTTAGTGGTAAGGAGTGTGGTAGTCGTAGTATTTCCAACTATACCTATGTATACCATAATACCTGCATTCAGACATAAAACCAAGCTAATAGTTCGCTATGAATTGAATCGAATTTGGGCTTCCATAAATTCTTGTTCTTCTTCCTTATCTCTATTGTACGTTTTGTATATTGTTGGCATCATAAATGATATCGTTGAAAAGTGCTTGGTCTGAAAGTTCCGTTTGTTCAAACTTATGCACTTATATAGTTATATCTCGTTAAATTGAAGTCCCGCAAATGGCTGCATTCAGAATTTTGAAGAATAAATCGAAGTTCTTTCAAAAAAAGTGAATTGAAATCAGAAATCATATATGAATTAGTTTGGCACAGTCAAAAGATTGTTTTCATGAGTTAAGGAGTAACTTTATAAATTACCTATTGCTTTTAAACTTAATTTAAAGAAGATGATGATACGAGTAGAATTTCGGAAATGCGTTTTTGTTAGTTAATTAATTTGATATGACGTATACATTTTTAGACCCTAATTCAATCTGTTTTTAACTGCTTTAATCGCTAAAATAGGCATTACATTTTGTGCAAATTCGAATAAATTTGTAAAATTTTAGGGGAGGTCGGGGCTCATTAATAAAAAATTCGTTTGTCAAACAAAAAAACTACTTTACAGGTGAGTTGAAGGATCTAGTAAACAGTTTGAAAATTAAACTTTTTTTCCAAATTTAAATTTTCCCTTAATCTGAATATTAAAAGAGGCACAAAATGTCCCTCAAAGGCATTCACATATTCGAAGTTATATTCATGATAATATTATACCTGTAATTAAATATATTAAAATTATTCGGTTTTTGCATATTTACTAATATATACTCTTTTCTTTTTTTCGACTCTTTGCTGTACTGTACGGTTTTAAATTGTAAGTTCAGCAGCCTTTCTAATTGACAGTCTACCCTTAATCACATCCAAAATTGCTAAAGCCATAACATTTTCATCATTTTTGGTTCTCTCAGTCTTTTTATTGTTAACCCTAACCATAGAAACAGAACAAATAAACATTTTATTTAGTTTTTGAAACGTGCCCAATGTGCCCTTGTGCACTTTACTTCTTGTACAATCTTCTTGTATCAGTCTACCCCAACGTACGATTTGTGGTAAAACATGGCTAAAAGATTATATTTGCTCCAATATCGCTACTCAAATAAAAGTGCACACATTTAATTCGCATCACCAAAACCACGCCAGCACTGGTAGAAAATGTAACTGTATTCGTTTTAAAGTCTTATGTGTATTAGACGTGCTAAATATTGAGGTCAGTCCAAAAGACCTCATTCCTCCTTAAAACGCTGGAGCGACTGATTGATATCCATCTTCGTACTGGTGCATCCAGGCTAGGATTCGAAAAGATAAAACGTAATTCTATTTAATTAATCTTTATTACTTCTCTTTCAATGTCTTTTAATTCTTGATTGTTATTCTAACAATTCACTTTCACAATTAATCACTTTAAATAAACAATCACTTTTCTCTTATTCAATACTTCCACTTTTTCTCTATACTTTTCACTACTGCCATCTATCTCACCTCTTTATCGCGGTTCAAAACTAGAATGTCTTAGGTGCTCCTGCGACATCTATTTATATCTCCTAGTGACACCTCTCGAAATTTCCAGATTCGTTGAGTTCAGAAGGTTCGAGAACAACATAATTATGTAGGTACTAGTTATTCCATAGGTATTCAAACTGCTTTTCAAATGCTGCCAAATATTTGACAGCAAACATGAAGATTTTTGAAAGATTTGTGCCAATTTCCTTATGTTTTTACAAAAACAAGTGGAAAATAAAAATAGATGAAAATGAAAAAAAAATTTAAATGAAAAAGTTAAGTTGCTGCAAAAAAGCAATATGGCAGCACCGTTTGTGTATTAAAAGAAGAATAGCGTCCCTCTTTATACCCTATTCTAAGGGTATACCTATTAATTTTGACGCATAGTTTGTAATATACCTTAATATTGCCCGTAGACCCCTAAAAGTTACTATATTTATGATCAGCATCGATAGTAATGTCGATCTAGCCATGTCCGTCCGTCCGTCCGTCTGTCGGCAAAAATTAGGACTTTAAACTGGGCCTAGAGAGCTGAAATTTTAACCATATACTCTCTAGGGTCCCGAAATAATCAAGTTTACGAATTTTTGAAATCCGCCCACAGACACGCCCACAAACTCAAAAAAACAAAATTTTGGAAAAAATCGAATTTTGTGCTAAAAAGCTGAGATTTTTTTATATACGAGTATGATCTATGACTCCTAAAACTGCTCGGGATAAACAATTTTCAAAATCCGCCCACTGACACGCCCACAAATAAATAAAATAATTTTTGTATACCCTATTCTAAGGGTAGGGGGAAAGGGGGATGGTGTAAACGCGGGGCAGGTGTAAACATTCCATCCTCCGACTAAACACTACTATGTAGCAACAACCAGTATTTGGCAGTACTTACAAAAAATAAACACGATTACACTATGTTAAAGCGGGGAAGTACCAATTTCAGTGTACAATTTTATTCACGAAAGAAGTTTCTCGCTGTCATAAGGTAAAATTTTGAATGAGTGTTAAATTGTGGATTTCAAGTGAAGTTTTTGACCAATTCAAAGTGAAAGTATATGCTTTTGTAGCTGCAGCATTGTAGTTTCAAGTTATTTTGGTAAGTTCTTGTTTGGCAACCTTTTTAAATTGTCAGAAAATTTTCTTCTCAAAAAGGCCAACTGGGGCAGCTGTAAACGGCTTAAAAGAGGTACTTGTGAACGCGTTTACACCTGCCCCATCTTAATGAGTTTTTAAGTTGAGTGTTAAAATTGCAAATATCCATTTCTATTTCCCTGATAGAAGATGGTCCGTACCTACACAAAGAAAGGGAGGGTTGAAACATCCGAATCGGTTTATATGGCTGCTATTCGTGAAGTCATGTTTCAGAAGAAATCTTACAGAGAAACGGCTGCAAAATTTAAAATAAATTTAACAACATTATTTAAGAGGGTAAAAAAGGCTAGAAAAAATCAGAGTGGAGTTTCAGAAGTTGATGAATCTGGTCTTATGGGAGCTGAAGTGTGTCTAGTCTCACTTGCTGTGCAGGACAAACCAAAATATTCTGCAAGACAGATATTTAACACTGACCAAGAAGTGTAGCTTAAAGAGTACCTCATAAAATGTGCAAAGCAGTGCTACGGCCTAACTTTCGCTCAAACCAGAGATCTTGCTTATAACTATGCTTCTTTTATAAAAATTAAAATCCCCGAAAGCTGGAATACTAACAAGAAAGCTGGGATTGACTGGATGCAATCTTTTCTGAAGCGGCACGCAACACTTAGCTTAAGAAAGCCGGAAAGCACATCACTATCTCGGGCCATTTCATTCAATAAGGAACATGTGCAGACTTTCTTTAAAAACTTAACTACCGTCATGGAAAAGTACCAATTTAAGCCACATCGAATTTATAATTTAGATGAAACGGGTGTAACTACCGTTCTTTCCAATCCAAAAGTAATTTACCTACTACATTATGTGTTCCAAAGTGTGAAACGTCTCTATTTTTAGGTGATTGCTGAATCAAAAACGAAACAAGTTGGTCAAATTGTGTCGCAGGAGCGTGGTGAGCTAGTTACATTTGTTGGTATTATTAATGCTGTTGGTTCAGCTCTCCCCCCAGTCTACATTTTCCCCAGAGTAAAGTTTAAAGATATTTTTTTAAACGGTGCTCCTAATGGAAGCATGGGACTGGCAACAAAAAGTGGATGGATGAACGCTTATAGCTTTGTAGAAACGCTGAAACATTTGAACACTTATGCAAAGTGCTCCAAAAATGATCATATTCTTCTCCTACTTGATAACCATACGAGCCATGTATCCATCGAAGCTGCGTAAACTATGCAAGAGACAACGGAATAATAATTTTGTCATTTCCACCACATTGTAGTCACCGCTTGCAACCCCTTGATATATCCGTATACGGCCCATTTAAAAGCGCTTTAAAAGTCTCTTTTCAAGATCGCCTAACCACAAAACCAGGGTCTCCAATCACGATTTATGATATTACAGAACTGTCTCGGGCTCCATTTTATAATACATTTTCTGCTCGCAATATTAACTCTGGATTTAAGAACTCGGGAGTATGGCTACTGAATACACAAATTTTTAATGATGATGACTTTGCAGCTTCAATGCCTTCTGAACAGCCTTACTTGTCGGAAAGGGGAGCTTTGGAAGAACTTTCTATTCCAGTTCCAGCGAGAAATGATCTATCGGAGCCTAATGCTTACAATGATCCCTTAATACCACAATCAGATCATGACTCTCGAAAGCTCAATGCCTCCATAGAAAGTGTTCGTCCATTTCCAAAGTTTGTTCGAAAAAATACTAGCAAAAGAAAGCTGGCTAAATCAACCATCTACACAGATACACCGGAAAAAAATAAACTTTTAGAAAAATTTAATGCAAAACAACCGAAAAAGGAACAAAATTCAAAAGCTTTTCCAAAAAAGAATTTGGTAAGGTCATTTATTTAGACAGATTTTTAGACTTTTATTCACTGTCTTTTTCTGCAGCGACAGCAGGATTCATCGGACTCTCAAATAAGTGTGAATTTAAATGATTCATCTGGCGGGTCTAACTTTTGTGAAGATATTTCATCCGATGACTCAAAGAATTGTCCGAAAACTTTACAAGACGTTGATGAACTCAACGACGGAGAATTTGTTTTAGTCAATGCCGACCATAAAGGCCGTCCGATTTTTTTTCTTGGAAAGATAGTGCAAGTCCTGAGTCAATTTGTCTTTGACATACAATTTTTAAGAAGGTCTGCATCGATGATCACTCATTGACGATATCTCCATCGTTTCGCGAAATGTGATAAAATATATTCTTCCTGGTCCAGTTGTTCTACCAGGAACATCTCGAGCTGCATCTAGATACACTTTCGACACTGATTTAAGCAATTTCGTCATTCGCTAATTTATTTAAAATAGTAAAATTTCATGTTTATACCTACCCCACATGAGTTTTAGTTTTGTTTACACATACCCCACGGACGGGGCAGATGTAAACAATATTACTTTGTTTCTTAAGGGCAGTGATTTTTATATAGATTCTGATATATTTCAAAATATTTTATACAAATCGAAGAACAATAGTGAAAAGTTAATTTCTGTTCAAACCCCCGTGATATTTAAAGCTTCAATTTTTTTCTACGACCAAACTTCCGAAATTCGTTTACACCATCCCCTACTCCCCCTATATTAATTTTTGAAAATCCAAAGTTTGAGCTAGGGAGCTGAAATTTATAATATATACTCTCTAGGGGCCCTTTATTCTCATGTGTTAATTTTTTTTAAATCCGCCTACTGACACGCCCACAATTAAATAAAACAATTTTATTGAAACACCCAAGTTTGAGCTAGGGAGCGTTTTTTTTTTTTATAAAATCCTTTAAATGTTAAATAACAAAATATGTAGAGCGTTCTTAACAATTCAACCATACTTAGACTTTTGCCACGTCCACTTATGAGGGATAGGAATAAGAATAGGGTATCCAACAGTTCGCCCAAGCGGACTGTAGCCCGTCCCTGTTTTTTTTTAATTTTTTGAATGAAAAAGTTTAGTTTTGAGACTTTTTTGGCAGCAAATATTACAACCATTCTGAGTAATTATTGTAGTAAGTACACAAATCGAATTGATCAAAGAAAATTTTGAATCCACTATTTATATTAAAATAGCGGTCAAGTAAGTATGTACATATATAAAAAATCGAAAGCTTGAAAGGCTTGAAATGAAAATCGAGGTGTAAAATGGACTGAACAGAATGACAGCCATTTGGCTCATGACCAGCGTTGTGCCACTTAGTTCAAGAGCAAGTACAAAATTTAGTAGTTACAATTAATATATGTTTTCTATTTATTGAACTCACATGTGAAATCAAAAGATAAGATCTACCAATTTATTGATAAAAACCTGAGGAGGTATGTTAAAGCAAAAAAAATGATATAAAAACAGTGAATATGTTGACCAAAAGGGCTTGTGCAGCTCCTGATGCAGCAATTTAAAGGTATTTTAACTTTTTTTGTATTATTTGGTTATTAATTAATTGTTTTTTTTTTTTTTGTTTGTTCATCCAATTAAAAATATGTATGTAGGAAATTTGTTCAACATAATTTGTTTCAAAAACAGAAATATATTTTTGCCAAGTTAATTTTTATTTCTCGTACACAATTCTATATTATTTTTTACGTCTTACTATTCAAAATAGTGTTTAGAGACTCCTTCTTAATTCTGGAGCGCAAAACTCGTCTCCCGTCATAGAAATTCACCAATTTGTTTATATGTACAATTAATCAGAAGTTTTTTTTGTTTTCACTTGACACTGAGGATGTCACGAATTACTATTATGAAAATGTATTTCATCTGACGTTTATGTTATTCAAATCAGGTTATCTCTGGTTCGTTCGTTTTGCTTAAGTTAAAAAAAAAATAATTTTGTTGTTTTTGAGTTGTTTTGTTTAAGTTCATGCATTTTGTGACTGCTTTTTGTTCATATAAGATTTATGGTAGCGAAGTTCACTCAATACAATTTTTTCTATTTTCTCAAATTAAAAATGTAGTTATACATACAAAAACAGCGAATGAATGCTCGAAATTTATTTGTCAGAGACGAATTTGTGATTGACTGAACATTTTAAATCTATCAATATTTTCAACAACCAAAACAATACATACCGGAAAACGACTTGTCCCTCTTTAAGTCTACGCAGCTGCGTTTCTTAACGAAGTACCCAATACAGTAATATGTATAAGACATTCGCTCAGAAAAAGCTTAATATAATTTTTTATTACAAAGATATTGTTATTAGTCCTTTCGAGTAAGGATACCTATGTAGTATGGTACTGCATTATATAGCACAAGTGGCAAAGCTGCTCATGCAATCGTCTTGTTACAAACATCTATCATTTCATGCATACGAGAGACCATTCTAAAAATGTATTTGATTCTTTAAATCGTTAAAGGAAATTAAAAATATATAATAACATAAATAATTAACTTGAAACAACACACATAAAAAGACATTAAATGGTCAATAAATCATCCAATTGATTGTTTGCTGTTGCTTCCATTTTTTTTTGATCAAGTGTATCTGTCAAGCATCTGTGAAACAAGAGAATATTCCTTTTATTCCACCTTTCTCTAGGAATAAAAAGAATGCATTCCATTTATTCCAGAATGAATAAAAAAACAGCGAAATGGATTATCCGGAATATTCCATTGAATAAAGAAACGGAAATGGCTCACTCGGAATATTCCGAATGAATAAAGAAACACACTGTTGAGGTGTAGTTACGTAATTTGTAAGACACAGTAGTGCTAAAAGGTGCATGTGAACGTTTTCTTTTTAAAAAGACCTTTAGAAAAAGGCCGGGAAATGGGAGTCGGGCAGAATCCCGAAAAACGTAATCCCGAAAGCCCAAAATTCCGAAAATCCAAAATCCCGAAAACCTAAGATCCCGAAAACCCAAACTTCCGAAAGACCAAAATCCCGAAAATGAAACTAAAAATTTTATTGTAGCAACAAAAAATTTATTTTACAGAATAAACAAAATAAAAAACTTTAAGTAAATAAAACATAACAGAAACAGTTCAAGTCATATTAACAAAAATATATTTAAAACGATCCATGACAAAACAACATGTAATACAAGTTCATATTGTAGGCAATTCCTGTGAGAAAACTTATTTCAGAACGGTCGTTACGTTGCGCATAAATATTTCGATGTTCACTGGATTTCGGGATTCTTTTTTCGGGATTTTTTATTTTCGAGATATTGGGTTTTCGGGATTTTGGATTTTCGGGATTTTGGGTTTTCGGGATTTTGGTTTTCGGGATTGTGTCCCCAACCCCCGGGAAATAGTTGTCGGTGGAGTAATTCCGGTATCGAAGGGTGAGTCACATACAAGTTTTGATTTTATTTTTAACTAACAAGTGGTTAATCAATAGGGTTGGTGCAGTGGCTCAGAGGTTAGTGTGTTGGACTACTAGTCGAAAGGTTCAGGTTCAAATCCCGCCGGCGCAAAGTAACATCTAACAGTTTTTAAACTGCCGCACCTCTTGCGAACGTCTGACAAAAATCCAAGAGTATAAATTGTCATGAGAAGCTGCTCAAATTTGCCGTTCGGATTCGGCTTGAAATTATTCGCACTTCGCACAAGCAAATGGTTGGAGATGCTAGGTTTAGGCCCGTTCATGCCTAATATTTATTTATTTTATTTAAATAGGACCCTTAAATTTAAACCCAAAAAAGGAGGGAATTTCAAATTACAGTTGTGGCCGTCGAATACTATTGCATATACATATGTATGTACTCACCCGTACCAGGAAGATTTGTGCCTTGTACCACTCATTTTACACCTCGTGTTTCGCCGACTTCACGTTCTCAAGGAGATACGCTGAAATCACCATTAGACCACTTGTACATATGTACATAGAACTATCTAGTACACGATACTCAATCAATGATTTAGTGCGGAAAAACACCTGTGCCACAAAATACAAAAAAAAAACGAGAAATAAAAATCCGTACGCAAAAAAATAAAATTTATATATATAACTAGCTGTACCCGCCCGGCGTTGCCCGTGCTCAAGAGTCTAAATACTCGGTGTTCTCTGCGCCTAACAAAAAGAAATACTTGTCTTTTTTGATGAGAAACAAAATTGCAAGTCAAACTTGATGGACCGATTTTGACCAAACTTCACAGAAATATATTCAAGTCAATACCAAAGCTTGCCTGATTTGAGCTCAATCGGTTCCGTGGTTAAAGGGACTGCACATTTGTCTGCGCTTTGCTTAGCCCGATTACACCTCTTCGTTGCTCCGCTGGGGGTAGGTGCTAGTTCCCTGTCAGGCGCCTATGTCACCTGACTTTTTTGAATCGAACAACAACACAAAAGAAAGAAACTTCGATTTTTATTTTCTTTCAATCAATTTGTTATGCACACGGTTTAACAACATGCAGCAATTCTAATTTAATGTCAACAACGAAATCGACCAACATATACAAAACTGGGAATATAGCGCCACCTATAAGAATGCAACTTAATTATAAATATGTATCTCGAATTTTACAATATTAGCTCCCATTAGTGAAAACGATATTTTGTGTGTTTCATACTCCCGCTGCAACTGATCATTTTGGCGATGTAGAGCTATATCTCCTGCTTCCAAATTTTCTTCAACCATTACAATGACAACTTCATCGATTGTTGGTGCACTGAAACGTCTCGCATGTTGTCCTACAGGAGTTTGTATTCAACCGTGCATTGGTATTGGAATGCTACTCGCCGCAATTCTACATTCACGACGTTTCTTCTTCTTCGTTGGTTTTCGTTTATTTGAACGCTATGCCGATGACGATTATGTTGTTGTCTATCTCGGTCTCCAGTTCGGACGACTGCACGTTGTTCTTGCGATATTCTTTCCCGAAGTTCCGACACCCCCTATTTCATCCTGTCAAAGTTTTGTTTTCGAAATAAAAAGTAGCATTCGTCCTTCCTAGGGCCCAAACGAAACCGTCAAGCTCAAAATCGTTAAAAACTAACCATTCTGTCTCGAGTTATGCGCATGAAAACTGAAAACGCTCAACAAACAACAACTGCTGTTGCCTGTCATCATTGTCCACGTCATCTCAATCACCCCTACATTTCAACTTACTCACACATAGGTACTAATGCAAGGATCCTGAAAATACTTGACAAACAAAAATGAAGGATTCAAACACCATCCAACAAATCAAAGTATCGACTCCGTTTCAAAAAGTTACTTTGTGTAACATAATAAACATAAACAAACTTATTAGGTATATTTAAAAAAAAATCAAAATTGTTGACAACAACAATTTGCTTGGCAAATAATTAAAATAATTGACAACAACAATTGCTTTTAAAATTTTAAATATTTTTTTTTGTATTTGAAGTGTCACTACTCGATTTCTACCCAGTTTTTTCCCCCAAAGTGTATTTCCCCATACAAACTTTTTGCTAGACCACCATTATCACTTAGTGGTATAAAAATTAGTTATGAACCTATTCTCATACGGAATATACATATAAAATTTCATCAAAATCGGACAAGCCGTTTCGGAGGAGTATAAACACTAAAACTGTGACACTGGATTTTTTATATACAGTATAATCCCGATAAATCGTAGTGTCAATGGACCTAGAGTTTATTGCGAATTATAGGGGTTTTCGAATTAGCGAGATTACGAATTATTGAACGTTTAAGAAATAAAAATACGATTTAAAGGGATTTTATGTTTAAAATTCAAATTCAATATTTAACACAATATATTGGATATATTATGCACAAAAAACCAATTTTTCTACATAGGTACTTACATAACATGTACCTATGTACAAAAAGAAAAAAAAATTGTTCACAAATGGACAGACACTTATGTATACGGTTTGAAGTTTGCAATATCATAGGAAATTTACGTTAACATAACGGTAACCGTTTTTGCCAAAAAGTCTGTGAATGCACGTGCTTACATTGAAACAGAAACAGCTGCCATTACCTCTGTAGCTGCACACATTTGCAAGGGTGAGCAAATCCCCTTTCGTCCCCGGATGTTACTCCAAGTCCTTTCTTTGTGATTAAACATAAACATATTGTAACAAACGTGATTCAGAGTATTTAAGATAAGGAATGAGACTTTTTTTTCGAATAAACGGGGTTATCAACAGAGACTTACGAATTATAAGACGTTTTATATGACTTTGCATATGGAAATTATTGCGAATTACCGAGGGGACCGAAATGCACTGTTTTTTTACGAATAACCGGGGTTTTTTCAGGTGACCTGCAGTTTATTTCGAATAAGAGGGGTTTACGAATTAACGGGGTACGAATTATCGAGATTATATTGTATTAGAAGATGTACATATACAAATGAATACGACATCGAAGTACACATATTTTATGTACGCAGATATAATTATGCATGTTTTGAATGGCTCACTGGTTAGTCATTTAAATTGTTAAATTTGTTTATTTCTAAGATTAAATTATGAATAACTTATAATGTTTAAGTAACTAGCGATTTATATTAAGTTAATTATTATCCGATTCTGGTATACCTACTTAAATTAATTGATAATTTTTATATTTTTTTTTTTTTGTATTTGTTTATTTAGGTATTTATTTTAAGTTATTTGGGATTATTGTTTCATTCTTTCATACTCGTAATATTGTTCATTTGTTATTTTTTATTTTGTTTGCGACTTAGTTTCTTTATTGGTTATTTCAAATTACCTACCGTGAAGAAGTTAGTTTTCCTAGTCCCCGCCTGGCCTTTGCAAAATTGATCTATTAACGTCCGATATATACCTATAAAGAGCTCTATCAGAGATCAGATCAAAATAATCGTAGGATTTGAGATAATCCTGACCATTCAAGTTATAAGTACAGAGAAAGCTGACGGAAGGTAAAAACCTAATTCACCATTTTTAAGCTTTCCTTTTTGTTAAATTTGTATGTTTCCTCTTGGTGAGACCTTTTGTCAAATTTGCATGTTTATTTTTGATTTGCCCTAATGTGACAGGATCATGGTAGGTTGCTGAGAAAATTTTTCAGGGGGTGCGGTAGGGTGTGCTAAAGACCATTCGTCAGCAATGGCCACGGTGCATCAACACCGTTTTGGTGAAAGTAAGAACATAGTAATTTTAGCATAATTTATGCTTTTGTAGTAGGTTTGGTTGCAATCTATATGGAACCACTTCTGCTTACTGGCCACAAAGCGTGTTGCATTAAAGGTCTTTTAACGGACCTGTTTGATGTTCCAACAGGCTCAAAAGCTCAGAGTTGAAGTTGTTAAGAAAAATGGAACGTAAAAAGTCCTTCCAAATCAATATAAGAGGTCAAATATCTGTGGCACATCACCTCATCACCTCGTCTGAGGAAATCAGGACTGACCCAGACAATGTCGATGAATTGAAAAACTAGCATGTTCCCAAAGACAAACACTGTAATGTGTTTAAAATTAGGTTGTGCATAAGCCTGCCTCGCCTACCAAGCTATGGGGATTATTGGCTATCCCAAAGCCGAAAAGTTGTTGGCTAAAGAGCCGATCTGATTAAATGGCTAAAAAGCCGATCTGAAAATGTAATACGGCTAAGCAGCCAAGCATACTGTTCATAAGTCAGGTGATGAATTGATTTTTATTCCAAAGAGCTTAGCCTATTTATACAAAAATATCTTACATGCTACTTACATTAAAATATGATAAAGGAAAACACAAAATAAAGGAAAATAAACTACTCAGCACAATTTTGCTGCAACACGTAAATGTGCAATTGTCATTGGCCTTGACTCTATGGCGAGCATTAGCTGTATATCGGGTGTCGAGTGAATTTGGTGGAAAATGTCTGTCTTATGAGAAATGCTGCAACACGTAAATGTGCAATTGTCATTGGCCTTGACTCTATGGCGAGCATTAGCTGTGTATCGGGTGTCGAGTGAATTTGGTGGGAAATGTCTGTCTTATGAGAGATGTGGAATGTGTGTCTATGTTTTTTGTGTTGTTGGGGAAATTCCTTTATGATGCTGAGGCTATTTGTTAGTGTAGTTATTATGTACACTACAAAACCAACAGAAGAGCTTTCTGGAACTTGCAAATTACTACAGACGGTTTGTGAAGGACTTCGCCCAGACCGCAAAGAACAATCCTAAAAGTAAAAAGTTTAAATATCTTTGATCTCTGATCCATAGCGAATGACTTTGTGACGACGACAACAGTGATCGCCTGAGCTAATCAGGCATGAAGTGGCGAGGGTTCTCGAGCCATTTTCTGCGGACGAAAAATGTCCCCTACCGCTGTTGTCATGTTCAAATGAGAGGTCGTACGTAACTTTTAATCACACAAAAGTAACAAAACCAGCATTTGGTTTGCATCAGCGATGTAAATCGATTCCGGGAGACCTGCCCATACCGGCTAACCGGCAGTAAAGTGTATCTCACCAATAGATAAGAATATGTTAAGTTTTGGAAATAAAAAGGAGTTTATTAAATATTTAATTTTGATTAAACTACCAGGCGAGATGAAAAAAACATGGTTGTGAATTTTTTATTATTTTATTTTGAATATAACAACATATTTTTGAAATTTATTATATTATGGAAACAAGAAATAATTTCTGGGAATAAATGTCATGCCTCCTCGTAAAATATGTAAAATGTGAACGTTGCAGAGACACAATAATATATTGTATACACGGGACGAAAGCTCATTATTTTCCGCAAGTAGGTTTGTTTCATTTTGTCAGCACGTTGCGTCTGGGCTTGATTGGCATTTTTCATTCTTCTGACAAAATGCGAACAGCATCCTATACCTTTTTTCACTTGGGTAATGGTGCAAACAAATTATAAGGAAAAGTATAATTTCATTAAGAACATTTTCAAGGAATCCTGTGAAAGACAACAGTTTTTATGCCTTTCAAAAATGCTTTGTATTTTACTTACCTACTTGTTAAGTTGTGAAAATACAAAGAAATGAAGGTACTGTAGGTACATTATATTGCCAAATAAGTCAAATTAAGGTTTTATTAAAAAAAATGTGTTTACAGGCATTTTAATTTAAAACAATGATTTGGACATAATTGTTCTATTTCGGATTTAATAAAAGTAACTTCATCCTACTGCCTCATCACCCTTCATTCAAAACAAATATGCGACAGCTGGAGTTGCTGTTTGGCTCTGTTTTTGCTACAGTTTATTGCAATACAATGGCCGGTACCAATACAAAATTAAATGTGAGACTTAAATGTGTAGTCCCTCTCACTCATATGCCAAAGTAAATTTAAATGAACGTGGCCACTAATTTAAACTCTAGAATATATTTGTTATTGATTGGCCAATATACCTCACCAATAACAAATTTAATATGGAGTTCTTTTAAGTTTTCTTTTGTATATAATTGAGAAAGACTATAAATAAAGGCTTCACGCTATAACATTTTTTGGGACGGGTTAATGAGAATTAATTATCTGTCTATTTTTTAATTTATTCATTGGAGTTGGAAAAGGATAATAGATAGATAGATATTAATGTATCTTTATTGTATCGAAAATAAAAACATAAATTGTTAAACATATTGTGTGGACAGTAAACCCAGTGGTTCAGTGGTTACTATTGGCATTGGAATACTGAGCGAAGGGTGTGAGGCTCCACCCAACATTTTGTTTACTACCCCATCTGTTGCGAAAGTCTGACAATCAACCGAGAGTATAAACTGTCATATCCCTTCAAGCAAGAGACTCCGTTTTACGTCCGCAAACAGAGTCATGACATATGGACTACTCCGCATACGGCTCCGCATACGTCGTTTTTCGAATCCAATTCGGATCGAGTATGGAAATTGTAATAGTCGCGGACTCACACGTGTATGTATTGTGACAGATTGATTTCGCTGTGCTCAGCAAAAAACGAATCCAAAACTGATCCGAAAAAAGGTACAAAGGAGGCTAGATGAAAATCGAGTATCGCTCCGAAGCAAAATAAAAATCAAAAATTTATTTTTTCATGTTTGTTTTATTTCTTGAAATAATACATAGATATTTACACAGGGTACACTTAGTACCATTTCTCGAACAAATTCTTCCTGCGAAAAAAGGACAAGAAGCAAATAAATGTGCAAGTTATCGTTACTATAATGTATCACTTATCTTAAGCTTGAATTTGTGGTGGTAGTAAGAAAATCCTCGAATTCCGGTCCACGATAGGTAGTTTCGCCTTCATGGGTTTCGATAATTTTTGATTTTCACGAATCTAAATTCAAAAAAGTGGATTTAGATTGGAATAATAAATTGTAGCATACTTTACCTTTCAAAGAAAATTATATCTGCAGCTGCAGCCAGAGACAGTGTCAGTGACAGATGAACAAATCCGCCATTAAAAATAACTACTCTCGACTCTCGCTCTTCTTCGTATTGGCAATGTAGTTACAGTCGATTTACAAATGTGTGCGTGGAACGCCTCATATACCACGGATCCAAAAATGTTGGGAAAAGTTGGGTCAGTGTTTTCGCTTGAAGGGATCCCTTAGCAAGAGACTCCGTTTTACGTCCGCAAACGGACTCAATGACATAAATGGAGTACTCCGCATACGGGTCCGAAAAACGACGTTTTTCGGATCCAATTAGTATGGAAATTGTAATAGCCGCGGACTCACATGTGTATGTATTGTGACAGATTGAGTCCGCTGTGCTCAGCAAAAAACGAATCCAAAACTGATCCAAAAAAAAGGTACAAATCGAGGCTAGATAAGAAGAGAAACGAGAATCGAGTATCGCTAAAATAAAAATCAGAAATGTTTGTTCATGTTTATTTTATTTCTTAAAAACAATACATTTTTCCATTTGGAATACCTGCTACCATTTCTCCTTCTCCTGCAAAATAAATGAATCAAATAAATGGGTATGTTATCTATACAATATGTATGTTACTTACTTTTAGCATGAATTTGTGCCGGTAGCGTTAAAATCATCGAAATTTGGCCCACGATTGGTAGGCTCGCCTTTGTCGGTTGCTATTTTTTTTTGATTTTGATAAATCTAAATTCAAACAAAGTTTAATTAAGCAAATAATTGTGTGCAACAATAAATTCAATTTTAGTTTACCTTTTAAAGAAAATTATATCTACAGCTGCAGCCAGAGACAGTATCAGTGACAGATGAACGAATCGCCATTACAAATAACTATTCTCGACTCTCGCTCTTCTTCTTATTGGCGATGTAGCTACAGTCAATTTAGAAATGTGTGCGTGGAACGGCTCATATATCGCGGCTCCAAAAATGACGGGAAAAGTTGGGTCAGTGTTGTTGCTTGAAGGGATCCCTGTAATTTGATCTTTTTTTGTTGGTAAATTTTTCCATATGTGGTAGTTCCCGGAACTCTTTGTGAGCAAGATGGTAACATTCGGATTTCCGCTACCTTAATAAGTTCTCTCCGTTATTTTGTGTCCAATCAAAGTACCCCTCTTCGAAATCTACATTGAGCTCAATTTAGGTAGGAATTCGGTAAAGGTGAGGGATAGGAGGCTTCGATGGCCAATAGACCACGTATTCTTAATTTTACGTCGGCGTTTTCAAAATTCGCACCACAATGCACTTTTATATTGCAGGCCACACAAGGATTAAAATATTGGCGGTCACGACTTCCTTTTTGTGTGTGTATTGACGGATAGTCTATGACCGCCACTTGACCTTCACTGGTACTACATCTTTATCAATTTCCTATTCAAAAAATTATCTTTTCAAATTAGATATCCTACATAAAAATTTATAATAGACTCACAGATTTTATTGTTCACTGATATTACACAAACAATTTTAACACTGCCTACTTAGGTCTTGCGAAATTTTAATTACTATATTTTTTGTACTTTGTTATTCGTTTTGTTTTTTTTTTCCAATATGTGTCTTTGCACTACTTTATTCTTCGGACGTGTGAGCAGTACGGGCACTTTACTTATTATGACGAATGTTCTCCTGACTTGAATCAGCAGACCATCATCCGTTTGGAGCTACCAACAACCACACTACCTTCCCGCTAGTGGCCAAAATTCCATCATCCGATCTTGGATCCTACCAATCATAAGCAGCAATTCATATTTTGAATCTCCTGCTCTCATCATCTACCAAAAGGTTGGAGTATTAACTCGTGCCAATAATTTGCCATCGTGAATGTGCCCTATACTCCGAATTGTCACGGATGACAACTCAAACAGCTGTTGAAAATTGCAATTTGTTGCACAAACTTATTTATTTCTCGAATCAAGACGGTTAAGTTTATTATTTCCACCTCATTTATCCGTTTCCAGAATTCCAGAGACGGCTAGATCCAGCTTGGACCATATATGGAACACACCAAACGGACTCATCTTCCTATGGATTGGCGTAAGTATTGTTTATAGCCAGTCTGTATTTTCCCGTTTTTTTGTTTACCCGTTGGATGTAACTCGTTGGGGCCCTTCAATCTACCGATGGATGTGGAGTGGCGGTGTGTGAAGACGAACCACGAACTGCACCGCTTCTGGCGTATACCCTGAGGCTAAGGTGCGCACTCTCAACGTTTAGAACGGTTGGGATATGACTTTAGTGGCAATCACGTTACGTTTCCCTTACAGGTGACCGTAACATGTTTCTTATAAATTGGCCATGATGTTTGACCATCGAAAACAGGAGACTGTCTTTGCTTCTCGGGCAGTCCGCAGAATACTCCCGAGCCTTCTGCTTCTTCACTTTCTCGAGCTCTTTAGCCAAGTTCTCGAAGTTTGTTTCATGCTTGCAAAACGTCTAATGGATTTCGTCGAATTTGGTTTCAATCTTCTCGAACTTGTGGTAAATTTCTTCGAGTTTTCCTTCGAGAACATTTTTAAAATCTTCCACAGCGCTCTTTTGGGCGGCAACTATGGAATTCTTTTGTTCTTCGAATTTAGAGTCCATTGATTCCAATTTAGAATCAATAGAATTTGTCTGTTGTTTTAGGGAATTCTTCTGTTCATCAAACCTAGAATCAATAGAATTTGTCTGTTCATCTAACTTAGAGTCCATAGAGTCGAATTTCTGATCGAACTTGGCCAGAAGTAATTCCATCATAGCAGTCATATCATCACCTGTACTTACTTGTTCTTCTGCTACGTCGAACAAAACGAACTTGGAGTTTTCTCCTTCGCTTTCAACAGCTTCCTGCAGTCCAAGCACCAGATCACTTTTTCCTCCAGCTGTGGAGAGATTCCGCATTTCTAGTTCAGCTTTTAACTGCGGTATACTGAGCTGTAGTTATTTCTATGTGCGGCCCATTTTTGTTTTCCTTTTTTTTAAACTAATTCACTTCACTATAATTTCACACTGAATACGTTTTATCCCACTTCTGACACCAATGTTACATCCATGCTAGGTTTCGAAAAGATAAAACGTAATTCTCTTTAATTAATCTTTATTAGTTCTCTTTTAATGTCTTTTAATTCTTGATTATTATTCTAATAATTCACTTTCACAATTAATCACTTTTAATACACAATCACTTTTCTCTTATTCAATACTTCCACTTTTTCTCTATACTTTTCACTACTGTCATCTATCGCACTTCTTTATCGCGGTTCAAAACTAGAATGTCTTGGCTGCTTCTGCGACACCTATTTATATCTCCCAGTGACACCCACCGAAACTTCCAGCTCGAGAATAACAGATGTACTAACTATTCCACAGTAGAGCTGTGTCAATCGTGATTGATTCGATCTTTTTGACCCGATCACAATAAAGTATTGGTGATTGCAATCACAATGCCCGAAGTCAATCGTTCATCGAGTCAATACTTTTGTTCTGACTAATTCATTTCTTTATTACTGATTTCTTATCAACTGAACCAATAAATGTGTTAATATATCAAAATATTTTTATTTATTTCGGCTTATTTCGTTTTATGTCGGATTTACACGGTCACACATTCCTAACATGTAAGATTAAAGGGATGCTAAATACTAAATATCCGTGTGACTGAAAGGGACAGCATTACCTAACATGCAAAAAAACGTGACACGTATTCAGGTCGGCCATCTTGTTTACGTGGTAGGAATTATGGGAAAGCTATGCATGTTGATATTTTTATAGCGATGGCTTACGAAATTTCAATTTCCTATAAAACAAAATGGGCGCTGCTATCATATGTTTTAATCGCCATAATACATTTTTGACATTTCTCTGCTTCACATCGCCGATTGTACCTACTCAA
Source organism: Portevinia maculata (assembly GCA_949715645.1). Lineage (NCBI taxonomy): Eukaryota > Metazoa > Arthropoda > Insecta > Diptera > Syrphidae > Portevinia > Portevinia maculata. Next base: position 362,315,779 of record OX454525.1, on the reverse strand, counting down.
GATGGAAAACACTATTAATACGGCAGCCTTTACGAGATCCATGTTTTTATTTATTTTTTAATTCTACTACAACAAAACCGATGAAAATAAATTTGTTTGTTTACATGTGATCTGTCAAATCTCCATAATAATGTTATAGCAAGTTAAAGTAAGTGATCTCACTCTTACACCTTATTAGCATTGACTGCGGATAAACGGATCTCTCTTTTCGGTTTTGTTGCAAAAATGCGCGTGCGTGATGGTGTAAATCCACCATTACCAACACATATTTGTTCTACAAAAATATCGCTTCTGTGCAATAACCTCCATTTCCTAATTATTCAAAGGCGTTTTGGTATTTTTGCGTGTATTCACTCTTACAATCCATTCGAATGTATCTGTCTCTATCGAAACTAAATTGAACGAATGATGATTGGGGTTTTTGATTGTATTGAAATTGAATAAAGCAATACAATACTCCCATGTCCCATCTGTCATTGATTGATTGAATGATTGATTGAAATGACCGAATCATTTTTTCAACCAATACTTGAACGATTCGATCATTAAATTTGAACGATTGACACAGCTCTATTCCACAGGTACTCAAACTGCTTCTCAAATGCTGCCAAATGTCAATTATCTTATATGGTTATATGGCTCTCGACTAGATGGCGCTGCAAGTTGACTAATTGATGCTGAATGTCACAGTTTGAGCAAACAATACAAACAAATATTTAGTCACTGGATGGTGCGAACAAGGACATTTGAAACAAAGCTTTAAAAAGAAGGATAATGTACTGTCCTGTTTTAGGAAGAAAATCTAAAGGACAAGAACAGGATTGTCGTCTCAAAAGAAGATGGAATGGTCACCGTAAATATGGTGCAAGTGCTCTATAAGTTTGCAGCGCGAACCATAATTTTGGAACCCAATGCACGGCTACTTGTCTGGTTGATTTCGAGGCGGCTTTCGACACCGTATCGTTAGAGATGTTTTTCTTTAAGTTGACGAGGATGCACACTCACAGGCTTGTAATGTAATATGAAAAAAAAGTCGCGCAGTAATGCATGCAGTGACGCACATGAAATACATGTGCAGTAAGAAATTGCCATCTTTCAGAATGCTTCTTGCCTGACATAAATATTACTGAACGACCAAACAGACTAAGGTGCTACGTAATGACGTAAAATTTCACAGCACGAAACGTCAAATCTGAAAAATTGTAATAAAATTTAGCTTACTAATACAATCTGTTCATCAAGATTAGAAATAGAGACAACTTGTAGCAATAATTGACATGAAGTAAGCAAATTGTCATTTTACATACCTACAAAACATTTTTTTGCTCGGTTCTCGCTGCACATCTGTTTCAGCCTTTAAGATGTGGCATACTGAACGCCCCCATGTACGTTCACGTGTATCTTAAATTGACACTTGTCAGTCATTTCAAAATCCATTGGACGATTTCAAGGCCTTTATTTTTATTTGACTCTCAATTGACTATGTTGTATAGGTAATCTGTTTTTTAAGTCTTACTTTTGTCCTCCAATGGAGTCGTTTTCAACTGTTCCTGGCTTTTGTCCAATATGTGGCTCAATATTTCCTGAACTTAAATCTATGGGCGATGTCAATTGTTACAATTGCAAAAAGGCCTTTGCTCCAGATAGTAAGTCCAAACAATTCCGATCGGAATAACGATTTTAACTTATCATCTCTGTTTTAGTTTTTGGCGACATGCAAGTCGAGTACAATATTCACTTCAATACATACGATGCGAAAATGAGAAAGAAAAAAGTGAAAGAAGAAGAAAATGAAGCTGACGGACCAATTGTTGAACGTAAATGCCCTAAATGTAGACATGGTAAAATGTCTTACGCCACCGTGCAACTCCGGTCTGCCGATGAAGGGCAGACGGTATTCTTTACGTGTCTTAAGTGCAAGTAAGTAAAGCAGGAAGCGGATGACATGCTTAATTTATTGTTCAACAAACATTTTTTTCAGATTCAAAGAATCCGAGAATTCCTGAACTCTTTCTAGCATTCTGGTGTTCATTGTTAGTGTTAATTTTAGTTACTTGCAAATGTAAATAAGTTTATTTTTTAAGTTCAGGGGCTCCTGTTGTCAAAAAAAAAACCCTGTTAGCACAGACACGCAAGGCATTCAAATTGCATTTCTTTTCCGGTTAGAGCAGTCTGGAAAAAAACCGAGCCCAGGACAGTTTGACAGGAAGAAAAAAATGCCAAACCAATTAAAAATGTTTCCCAGGCTTTTCCTCTGGCATAGATGATACAATGTACTAAAATAATTTGAACTTAAAAATAAAATTAATTGCGAATCATACTTTTGTCAGCTAAGTGCTCTCGCTTGTTCTATAAATAAATCTGAGCTCTATTCAGGGTTCTACTCTGAACGAAAAAAGAAAAACGACTGGCGTAGAAATAAAATTAACATATTTTTGTAAGAATTCAAAACAAATTTATTTTCTTATTCGAGTAGAGCCTCATTAAACTTGTGGCTTCTTTGCATCATTCCCTTTAGCCTCCTCCTCGGACTCTTCTGTGCTTTCCTCGTCATCATCATCCTCATCATCGTCGTCGCCGTCATCATCAGAATCATCGTCGTCGTCATCGTCATCAATTCCATAGCTAGTAGCTCCAGAGTATCCACTTGGTTGATACGACGACGAGGCAAAATAAGAATCGTACTCTTCGTCATCATCCTCGCCATACTGAGCTTGTCTTCCAAACTTATGACTTCTAGTTGACATACTCAAATCCTTTGTGACCGAAGTATCGTAGTTGCACTTGGGACATGGAATTGCCTTATTCTTGTCGTATTTAAATCCTTTACGACGCACATGATCCTCGCAGTAACATGTTTTGCAACGCAAACACGAGTATTGCCCCAGGCGATTGCATGACTGGCACTTGTAGTTCTCCGACTCAAGAACTTGACACGAAGCCTGGTGTTCAAACTGATCATCTTCACAAAGAAATCCCTCACAGAAGGAACACTTAAATATCCGCCCACCGTGCTCCCAAACGCCGCGTTCACATTCAATGCAAATTGCCAACTGCAGAGGACACGTGCAGGCGTGCGACTGAAGACATTTACGTCCATGACATATCCAAGCTTCGCAAAAATCACAAATGGCACCAACCATTCCCAGTCCAGTGGTATAGACGCCTGGATGTTTAACCACGCAATCGCCAGTCTTTAACATGCACTTGACTTTGCCGCATTGAGCGCAGATTGGAAGACGTTGTAGACTCTGGCAGAAATAACAAAATGCTCGTGATTTTTGCTTTTTTAGGCATTTTTCACATTCCATAGGAGCATTGCATGGATTTTCTGCAAGCTCAACTTCCTTATTACGAATCTCTTTTAGACGAAGTTTTTGTTTCTCTGCCTTTTTGCGTTGGCCAGTCTTTTTTTTTGGCATTTTAGTTTAGTAACTATTATATTCAAATAATAGTAAACTTTATATTTTAAAAGGTGAGAAAATTAGTAGGCTACTACAAGAATATTTTCTTCCGATATAATAAAATAGTACAGAAAACGCCAACGTGACAGTTTACAATAATGACAGCGGCCGCATTCAGCATGTTGCCCAGCCTAACCTAACTTAATGTCGATTTCCATTGGGCTTTTCAGATTCTGCTTCAGGTCTCTGAATTTTTGTGCCCAATGGAAATTTGCGCACATTGGGTCACTGGTTAGTGTGTCGGACTACTAATCGAAAACTTCCCGGTTCAATTCCCTCCGGGGCCAAGTAACATGAGCTTTTCTCCACTGCCACACCCCTTGCGAACGTCTGACAAACATCCAAGAGTATCGATTGTCATGAGAAGCTTCTCGAATTTGCAGGTTCCTTCCACTTCACAAAGAAAAGGGTTTGAGAAGCTAGGTTTTAGGCCCATTAACGGCCCAATGGCTAATATATTTTTTTCTTTTTTTTAAAACTAAATGACCACACAGACGAACATCTTAGGACGAGTTAATACATATCAAACTAATTTCTACTGCATGATTTTGAAAATTAAATTTTTGTAAGCTAGTTTTCACTCGTGAATTCATCTGCGGTCTGTTGAAAATATTATTTTTTTTATAGATCTCAGACACTTCAAATTAGTAGTTTTCGAATTTTATGCTCATTTTTTAAACATAACAAACCAAATTCGGAAAAAGTACAAGCAACGCGTAAAATGTTCGCCTGTTTTTGTCGTACGTTTTTCGACATTAGAATTTCATGCCATATGCTGCTTTCCATTTGCTTTCAGATTTTAGATTTTCAGTGCCCAATGGGAAGCAAACGAGATGGTTTTTTTTTATAATTACGTGTGTGAAACTTGACAACTCTTTTAATTATAAATTGGATGGGAAACAAATATTTAATTTATTTTTATTTAGAACCAAAACCACGCGTTACTGATTGTTAAATAGATATAATTTGCGTAGAAGCAAGCACACACATTTTTTAGTTAAATAATTTAATTTTCCACAAAAACTAACAAAAACACAAACATTATATTGTTAAAAAATTAATATTATTTTCCATAGAAATATTCACGTAGTTTAATGTTGGAATTTTCTCTTCCACAGGAACAAAAATAAATATAAATATTTCATTGTTTTTTTCTTGTCAATGGAAGCAGAAATACGCATAAAAGTATATTATTGTTAGGTAATTTTATTTTCCACAAAAACAAAAACAGCAAATATTTCAAATTTCTTTCCTTGTTTTTTTTCAACACCTTGTAATGAAATAACGAAACTTCAAAGTTGCAAACGTCAAAAGTTTTGGTTGACAAATCTTATGTTATGAGCTTCGTAACACCGCGTCTCCACGAGCAATATTTCATAGCTTACCATCTATCACTTTTCATAGATAGAAAGAAATATAGAATACCATAAAATGTACGGTGGGCATTTCATAGCTTACTATTTCAATGGTGGTGTTGTTGTAGAGCGAAGCACTTCATAAAAATGACAGCTCATAGAATACTATCCAAAGAATGCTATGAACTGAGCAATATATAGAATGCAATTTTTCATAGAATACTATTCGTAGTCTCCACGAGCAATTTTCATAGAACGCTATATTGCATTCTATAAAATATTGCTCGTGGAGACGCCGTGTAAGCCAATTCTCTAAACGTTATAAGTTAAGATTTGGTGAAGAGAGGTCCCGAACCCACCAATGTGACAGCAGTAATATCTCGCAAATTTTGGAAATTCGAAATCAGCTGGCAGTCACTTGACTTGGGAAAAAAAATATTCTATTAATACAAAGCGCCGAATGGGCATCCACAGGGAAAGGTTCTCTTTTGCGTACAAACGTCAAAAGTTTTGGTTGACAAATCTTAAATTATGAGCTTCGTAACACCGCGTCTCCACGAGCAATATTTCATAGCTTACCATCTATCACTTTTCATAGATAGAAAGAAATATAGAATACCATAAAATGTACGGTGGGCATTTCATAGCTTACTATTTCAATGGTGGTGTTGTTGTAGAGCGCAGCACTTCATAAAAATGACAGCTCATAGAATACTATCCATAGAATGCTATGAACTGAGCAATATATAGAATGCAATTTTTCATAGAATACTATTCGTAGTCTCCACGAGCAATTTTCATAGAACGCTATATTGCATTCTATAAAATATTGCTCGTGGAGACGCCGTGTAAGCCAATTCTCTAAACGTTATAAGTTAAGATTTGGTGAAGAGAGGTCCCGAACCCACCAATGTGACAGCAGTAATATCTCGCAAATTTTGGAAATTCGAAATCAGCTGGCAGTCACTGGACTTGGGAAAAAAATATTCTATTAATACAAAGCGCCGAATGGGCATCCACAGGGAAAGGTTCTCGCATAGGTACATCAGTTATAAAAAAATGTACTTTCATTTTTTGTTTAAAAATATATAGTTTATATTCTTGCACGTGTACACTAGTACCCTTCAAGCAAAATCGCTAACCCAACTTTTCCCGTTATTTTTCTATCCGCGATATATGAGGCATTCCACGCACACATTTGTAACTTGACTGTAACTACTCTTCAAGCAAGAGACTCCGTTTTGCGTCCGCAAACGGAGTCAATGACATAGGGAGTAATCCGCATACGGGTCCGAAAAACGACGTTTTTCGTATCCAATTAGTAAAGAATTTGTAATAGCCGCGGACTCACATGTGTATGTATTGTGACAGATTGAGTCCGCTCTGCTCAGCAAAAAACGTATCCAAAACTGATCCAAAAAAAAGGTAAAAATCGACGCTAGATAAGAAGAGAAACGAGAATCGAGTATCGCTAAAATAAAAATCAGAAATGTTTGTTCATGTTTATTTTATTTCTTAAAAACAATACATTTTTCCATTTGGAATACCTGCTACCATTTCTCCTTCTCCTGCAAAATAAATGAATCAAATAAATGTGTTACTTTCAGCACGAATTTGTGCCGGTAGCATTAAAATCATCGAAATTTGGACCACGATTGGTAGTCTCGCCTTCATCGGTTGCTATTTTTTTTTTTTTTTTGATTTTGATAAATCTAAATTCAAACAAAGTTTAATTAAGCAAATAATTGTGTTCAATAATAAATTCAATATTAATTTACCTTTTAAGAAAATTATATCTGCAGCTGCAGTCAGAGACAGTGTCACTGACAGATGAACGAATCGCCATTACAAATAACTATTCTCGACTCTCGCCTTTTCTTCTTATTAGGGGTTTTTCTTTTTTAGCCCCGAGCGGGGAACAGAGCGGGGCCCGAGCGATCAGAGCTCGCTCCGATCTGAACGTAACCTGAGCGCTCCGAGCTAATTAAGAAACAGAATTGAGCACTGAACTGTCATTAGATAATTTTTTTTTATTAATTTTCAAAATAGTCAGGTTTGCTTTTGAAATTGGTGTTTGTCAAGGATTGTTCCATTTAAATTATAATTTCTAGTAAATAAACTATGGAAAAAGCACAAATAATGAATGAAGTCAGCCGCGGTCAGCTTTTCGCTCGATGTGCTCGGTCATTTTCAATCGAGCGAGCCCTGAGCTAGCTCAGAGATAAAAAAGAAATACAAATTTTGTGCTCAGAGCGCTCCGAGTTAAAAAAGTAACACAGTTCTTTTTTTGACAGCTCAGTGCCCCGCTCGGAGCTAAAAAAGAAAAACGCCTATTGGCAATGTAGCTACAGTCAATTTACAAATGTGTGCGTGGAACGCCTCATTTTTCACGGATCCAAAAATGACGGGTGTTATGCTCTTCAAATAAAACAACTGATCAGTTGGACTGCTAAATGGGGATTGACAAAAGTTCTCAGCACGAATGAATCCTCACCGTGCACACAGTCACTTAGTGCACACTTACACACAAGAAAGGGTATGAGGGTGAAGAATAGATAGCGAATTCAACAGATTGGCAACGTATAAATCATATCTCGTATGCGACATGATCAGTCTCTGGACTGTTTACGTAAGCACAATTATTGTTGGCGTCGTGAAACCATAGGATTGTTTATCGTAGGATGTTTACAATCGATCATGGGATAACCATGGGATTGTTCATCGTAGGATGTTTACAATCGATGATGGTTTTAAGTGTCTTGCAAGGCAGAGTAATATCTCTTATTTATACAAAGCATAAATTCCTTCGGTGAATGGAGATTGAGTTTGTGTAGCACGTCTCCATTAGCCGTCGACACCACGATCTATTTTATAATATGTATTAATGTACATAAATATATTATCGCATTATCTATAAGCGTATCCGCTTAACTCGGGAAAAGTTGGGTCAGTGTTTTTGCTTGAAGGGTACATTGCCAAATGCCAATAGGAAGAAGAGCGAGAGTCGAGTGTAGTTATTTGCAATGGCGGATTTGTTCATCTGTCACTAACACTGTCTCTGGCTGCAGCTGCAGATACAATTTTCTTTGAAAGGTAAACAAAAATTGAATTTATTATTCCACACAATTGTTTGCTTAATTAAACTAAGTTTGAATTAAGATTTATCAAAATCAAAAAAATAGCAACCGATGAAGGCGTGGTCCGAATTTCGATGCCTTTAATGGTACCGGCACAAATTCATGCTAAAAGTAAGTACTCGTAACATATATTGGTATAGGTAATATACACATTTATTTGCTTCTTTTCTTTTGCAGGAGAATTTGTTGGAGAAATGGTAGCAGGTATACCTTATACCTAATGAAAAAATGTATTCTGAAAAATAAAATAAACATGAACAAATATTTTTGATTTTTATTTTAACGATACTCGATTCTCTTCTTATCTAGCCTCGATTTGTACCTTTTTTCGGATCAGTTCTGGATTCGTTTTTTGCTGAGCACAGCGAACTCAATCTGTCACAATACATACACATGTGAGTCCGCGGCTATTACAATTTCCTTACTAATTGGATCCGAAAAACGTCGGCTTTCACTTTTTGAATCCTCCTTTTATTTGAAGACGTTTTTACACTATCATGTTCGAATGTTCGGAAAAGATAGAATAGGCGCGTGCAATTTGCAAGAGTACACAATATATTTTGCCTGTACCACTTCATGCGGCGTGCTTCGTAAGACTTCATAATGCTTTTTTAAAGGCGTATCGACTTGATCCTCGTTGAGTGTATCTTTTCACTTCGTGCAGTGCCTAATTATGAACCTCTAAAAATATGAAAATAAATGCTTCTTCTTTGCTTTGATTTTGCGAAAAATAATGCAATCCGGTGTTCGGCCTAGTAACAATAAAAATGATTTGACACTTATTTGCTAGATTTTATGGTGATTAGTCTGGTTTTGCAATAAGGTTGGGTTCGCGGTGCCTACGTTTTTCCATAATGTATTTTCAAAGGCGTATTGACTTGAATTCTTGTCAGTCGTGCGAAAGAAATGAAGAAAACACAATACGGGATAACGCGTGTTAGTTCTCAGAGGAAACAAATAAGAGTGTACGTGTTTTTTAAAAGATAAAAGTCAACTGTTTTTTGTATCTCGTGCTCTTCTAAAACATTGGTCTCGTCCGGGATGTCCCAAGTGAATCTTTTTTATCACTTCTTTTCTAAGGAATGAAGGGATTATAATTCGATTGTTTTTCATAAGTATACCTTTCTGGGAAATTATTTCATTCCTATAGCTCCAATATGGCAGAAGTTCCATTGGTAAATTCTTCTTGTCTTCAGGCCAAACATGAATACAAAATTCTTTAAGCTTGGAAAGTTGTTCATCATTTAATGTTTTAGCTCGAATTTCTTCCATCTGCATATCGTCAAGATCTATTTCGGCTGTTATATCGATTTTGGAAACTTCTTTGAAAATTCATTCGGTTTCGTATACTTCCTCTTCATAAACAGATTTTTCTGGAGAATGTTCTCCGTGATCGACATATCTTGATAAGAGATCTGCTATGTACATGTGTTTTCATTTAACAAATGTGAGTGTGAGATGCTATCGCTGCAAACTAAGAAGAATTCGCTGAATGCGTTTAGATGCTTTCAGCAAATCCGTATTGAAGATTGTTAAAAGTGGTTTGTGATCGGTTTGAACAGTAACATTGTCTTTGCCGCACAAATACTTGTCAAACCGTTTACATGCAAATAATATTGCTAAACATTCTTTCTCGATCTGTGCGTATCGTCTTTCTGTTGATATTAGCGCTCGAGAAGCATACATGACTGGTCTTCCTTCTTGCAGAAGTGTTGCTCCGAATCCGGTTCCGCTTGCATCACATTGCACTGTCACGGCTTTTGTCGAGTCGTAGAATTTTAACACTGGTGGATTTGTGATAATTTTTTTAACGTTCGCAAATGCATGCTCTTGATTTTCCGTCCATATAAATTCGGCTTCACTCCGTGCAACTTTACGAATTGGTTCGATGATAATTGATAAACTTGGTTTAAATTTGGCTAAGTATACACAAAAACCTATCAAACTTTGTGCTTCCGTAGCTGATGTAGGAGCTTTCAGGTTTAAAATGGCTTGTATTTTTGCTGTATCAGCTTGAAGTCCGGTGGAGGTAAGGATGTGTCCGTAAAATGGAACGCTGCTTAGGTTAATCTTTGCTTTCGATTTGTTTAACTTTAAATTTACTTCTCTGCATCTCGTTAGCAAATTTTCCAAATTTATATTGTGCTTATTTTCAGCTTCCTGAAGAGTTTCACCGCATCCGTAGACTAGGTAGTATGTCATCAGCCATAACCTCTATGCCTTTAAGTCCGTGTAATACTTGTTGCTGCCGCTTCTGATATATTTCAGGGGCTGGTGAAATACCAAATGGCATTCTTATCCAACGGTATCGCCCTGCTGGTGTCCAAAATGTAGTGAGTTTACGCGACTGCTCATCTAATTGGCATTGCCAGAATCCATTCTTTGCGTCTAGGGTGGAAAATACTTTGGCTTTTGTTAATTCTGGTAAAATCTCGTCCACTGTTGTTGTCTGATAATGTTCGCGCCTGAGTGCTAGATTGAGGTGATGCGGATCGAGACAAATGCGTAGCTTAGCTTTTCTTTTAACTAATAAAATGTTCGAGATCCACTCAGAAGGCTCATTAACTTTCTCGATTATTCCTCTTTGCTCTAAGTTATCTAGTTCTATTTGCAGATCCTTTTTTAACAGTATCGGAATGCGTCTTGGCCTTTGCTGACTAGGCTTAACATTTGGATCAACTTTTAATGTTACTTCTCCTGGCAGTTTTCCATCGCCTTCAAAGACATCGTCATATTTTCTCATTAGTTCATTTTCAAATTGTATCGCTTTTGACTTATTTCGATATGTTTCAGCTTCTACTGTTGCTATTTGTTGTACATGCACCAAACTTAACACATTGCATGTGTTGGCTGAAAGCAAAGGCATCTGTTCAAAAGAAACTATCTGGAAAAGTAAGTTTATAATGTTTCCTTCATGCTTGCACTTGAGACCTGCCGCACCAATTGGTTTGATGATGTTTCCGCCGAAAGATTTTAGTTTTACGCTCGTTGACTTCAATCTTGGTTTTATGTCACCTAGGATACACTGCAAATTTTCAAAACCCATTACATTGGTGGAGGCTCCTGTGTCAAGTTGACATTTCGTAAATTTTTTATTTTCCCCAACAATAAATCACAGAGTTGATGTCATTTTACTAGTAACAGTTTTTGGTGCTTCTATTGTAGATACATATTCGTTTTCGTTTGAAGAGTCGTCGGATGAGTATTCTTTTTCAGCTGTTAATACTCGCTGCTTATTATAACGTGTTCTATTCGAAGAATTGTTTTTTGTTGTGAATGCCATTTTGCACATTTTCCTAAAATGGTTCATTTTTCCGCAGGCGGCACATTTTTCTCCAAAAGCAGGACATGAATTTTTGTTTCGGCGATGCGTTCCTCCACAATAGTAGCATTTTCTTATTATTTCTTCCTTTTGCTCACCTTTAGAGGAAATTTTGTTTACTACTATCTCTTGCTTAGCTTGATCAATGCGATCTAGGTGTCTGTCTGTTGTCGTCGACTGCTTGCATAGAGCAATTGCTGTGCTCAGAGTCAAGTCTATAATATCGAGCATCTTCCTTCGCAACCGTTTATCTCTGAGTCCTACTACTAATTCTTACAAATTCGTTTACGAAATTTCCGTATTCGCAAGATTTTACTAATTCTCGAAGTCTAAAAATGAAGTCTTCAACTGCTTCATCGTCTTTTTGTGTGGCTGTGTTGAATATACAGTGGCTCAAGTGAGTTTCAATCTCATCACAAATACCCTCGTCGTTTTCTTCTGCTCTTCTGTTAGAGGCAAGGTGTTATATAAGTGTACTCCTTCGGGACCAATACAAGTGAGAAGGCTGGCTACTCGCACTTTATCTGTTTTGATCTCTAATCCTGTAGCGATTTCATAATTTTCGTACGCCGCACGAAATTTCTTAAATTCTTCTAACTTTCCCTCATTGTTCCAACAAATAGCCGCCATATTTGTTTTAAAATATAAGTATTGAATTAAAAGGGAATACGCACCAAATATACTATGTCCTTGATTCTATATTCCAAAATTTATAGGATTCTATTGATAAATATGGATTTAATTTACCGCTGCCACCATGTTTGTTTATTCGGTTTTATTGAAATTGAAATGCAACACGTTTCTTCGTGGTGTGGTTCACGTGAGCTGCGTGAAGTGTGTTGTGCTTTATAGCGCATTTACACCATCACGCACGCGCATTTTTGCAACAAAACCGAAAAGAGAGATCCGTTTATCCGCAGTCAATGCTAATAAGGTGTAAGAGTGAGATCACTTACTTTAACATGCTATAACATTATTATGGAGATTTGACAGATCACATGTAAACAAACAAATTTATTTTCATCGGTTTTGTTGTGGTAGAATTAAAAAATAAATAAAAACATGGATCTCGTAAAGGCTGCCGTATTAATAGTGTTTTCCATCTTGAGTAGGTACAATCGGCGATGTGAAGCAGAGAAATGTCAAAAATGTATTATGGCGATTAAAACATATGATAGCAGCGCCCATTTTGTTTTATAGGAAATTTAAATTTCGTAAGCCATCGCTATAAAAATATCAACATGCATAGCTTTCCCATAATTCCTACCACGTTAACAAGATGGCCGACCTGAATACGTGTCTCGTTTTTTTGCATGTTAGGTAATGCTGTCCCTTTCAGTCACACGGATATTTAGTATTTAGCCTCCCTTTAATCTTACATGTAAGGAATGTGTGACCGTGTAAATGGCCCATTATTTGTAAATCCTTTTATGAGTTTTACATATTTTATAGTGTTGCCAGTTATTAAATGATTCTACGAGATACTGAGTATGTCATACCATAACAGTCGGTATGACACAGGCGTACTTGCTGATAAGAACTGATAAAGAAAACGTCGAGAGTGTCCTACTCATTATATAGATATACTTTGGTGAATACCAGCCTAAATCTGAAAAAAACAATAGCTTGTTGCTAGATAGATAGATGCGGTAGCCGTATGACCGAATGTCTTTTCACATCGTAGCGGCAATTTTCACACATTATTTTCTTAGTTGAATGCCTCTGCACTATATTTCCATATGATAACCTCTCTTTTTGTAATTTTTTACTTCGGGTTCGTAAAGCCAAACAATTTCGAACGGTTTTTGCACTATCAATATATGCAGGCGGTCTGCATACTGCAGTACATAATTGCATCGCTACAATACCACAATGGAACAAGAAACCAAATATAAAAGAAATTATCCATAAAATATTTCCGGCGAGAAATAAACAAACTTAGTCATTAAAGTGAATTTTATAAAATCAATTTATATCAATGAGGAGTAACCACACCAACATATTTCAGTAAGCGGCGCTACTGTGGTTTAAAATCTGTTTCCAAACAATTTTTAGTTATTTTCCAGATTATATTTATCTGCGTTCAAAAGGCAGATAAATGCGAAACATGAACAGCGAAAAAGTTAAATAAAAACCTGAAGAAAAGAAATTTAAGCAGCCAAATTAATAAACACAATTTAGGTGCGAATTATCTTTAATCAATGAATTAAATGAACAATCTTAGTAACAAACTTTTTTGAAGTTAATTGACGTTGATAATTCACCGAAGTAGCCGAATTTAAGAGTAATCAAGTTAAAATATAACTGACAGCATTTTTGACAACAACTGACAGAAACTTTAAACTAAATGGGATGTTAGTATCTCCATACAATTTATTACTTAACTATTTCCAATTTCCCTACCATTTATTACTTAACGACAATTAGCTAATGCATGGAAATGATTTTTAATCAATGAGCCGTGTATTAACCTCAATCCACATCGTATTTAATTTGTAAATAAGAGGCAAATTAAGTAATTTTTATTAATTCGTCTAAAGATGTACAAGGAAAAAATAATATCTATATAATAATAATCTGCTTACAGATATATAACATACATTTTTTTTAACGACGAATAGCACCAACTACCAATAATAATTATTATTATTGTTCTTATAAGACATTAAATTAAATTGTTTTGAATGACAATGTTTTCGATAGGCGCAATAAATATACCACATAAAAAGAATAAGTATGTTATCGACCAACGATCTTTTATTGGATTTTTTTTTAACTATGTACTGAACTCTTCATTGCGAAATCGTTTTAATGTAATCGCAGGACTAGTTTCCGTTTCTATTCTGTTCCATCAACGCCACCGCCACGTTGAAATCAAGAATACCATGCCGCCATATTTCGTCTTTCGTCATTCTTCGCTAAGTTTTCGGGTAGTGCAGTCGTGGTTGAATTAAAGTAGTTGCACTTTGCTTCTTTAAAATTGCTTAAAAATTAATTAAATTGTTGTTCATTAAAATGACTAACTCAGATAACCAACAAAATGGAAGCTACAACAATCGTGACGACGATGATGTAAGTGCAAATTTTTCCTCTGTATTGGGTCTAGGTCATAGAAAATCAATCTCGGCGGAAACGTCCGCCATTTTATTAAAGAACATTTTTCAATGATAATGTCTAGCAAAAATTAATCAATAATCTTGCGATTTTAGGATATCCATGAACCTGAGCATTTGAGAAAACTTTTCATTGGTGGATTGGATTACCGTACCACAGATGATTCCCTGAAAGGCCACTTTGAAAAATGGGGGAAAATCGTCGATGTTGTAGTAATGAAGGATCCACGCACCAAACGATCGCGAGGATTTGGTTTCATAACATATTCTCGAGCTTTCATGATTGATGATGCCCAAAATGCTCGTCCACATAAAATCGATGGCCGCGTCGTTGAACCAAAGCGTGCTGTCCCGCGTCAGGATATCGATCGTCCAGATGCCGGTGCCACGGTAAAAAAACTGTTTGTAGGTGGTCTGAGGGACGAACATGACGAGGAGTCGCTGCGCGATTACTTCTCAAAGTTTGGAAAAATACAGGGAGTCAATATTGTCACTGACAAAGAGACAGGCAAAAGGCGTGGTTTTGCATTCATTGAATTTGATGACTATGATCCCGTTGACAAAATTGTTTGTAAGTGCCTTGCAAGTATATACTCAAAGAATTACATATCTACAAACTAGTATTTATACCCTTCATTTAGTGTACAGCCCCAGCTCCGTACATAACTTTCAATAATTAAGTACGGCGTTTCTTGGTTGTTAGAGAAAATTTTGCTTTTATTATATTATGTTAGTTTTGCAAGCATTCTTGCTAATTGATGAAAAAGTATTTGCAACATAAAATTTCCAAAAAGTGATTGCTTCACAGTCCCAGCTCCGTGCAGTTTTATCAATGAATTCGTACGGCGTTCTACGACTGTAACAGTAAACTCATTGCTGGTATTATATCGTTGTTGTTTTACTTAATAGTAAACCGATGAAAATGTATCTGCGACAATCAACAAAATATGAAATATAATCTACGATTGACATTTTAAGTCGTTGCTGTATCCAATAAATCATAGCCGCTTATATCCCACCTATGTCATAATATTCTTAAAAATGAATAATTGTTGTGTGTACGAACCCAAAACACAAAATAGTTGGTCTACCTTTGTACTTTTTGTTGATAGGTTACGCAAATGATGAGTAAAGTTTAATTAATTTTCAAAATAAGAAAGACAAACAAGTAAAACTAAATATATTAACGGGATCTTTAGGGTTTTAAATATGTAGGTAGTTTGTCTAGGACTCTATTTTTTTTTCTAACCACTGTTACGTCGCATTTGGCCTTGATCACTGAATGTAATCGTGGCGGAATAGTGTCAACTAATCTCTGGCATGCTTCTGGCGTACGAGATTCCCAAATACATTCTGGCTTTTAAGACTTCTGGAAGGTTCTTTTCGTAATTCCTGTTTCCTTTTATGCCAAACAGTTTCGTTTGGTGAAAGGACAGGTCTGTTTGAAGGCCATTCCAACAAAGGAATTTTCCTAACTTGATTTGAGCCGTGGTCTCAATGGAAGATCTTCCTCCAGTGTCCTTATACTTGGCAGCATTGACTACTACTCAATCTACTAAGTGAAAATGACCAGACCACGTCCAGACAATCATTCCCATATCATAACACGCTTTCTCCACACGATAAATTCATAACAGAAAGCATAAGCCGAGCAACTGTCAAATTTTGTTTGCATACATACAGCGAATTCAATTCCTCTTAACCAAGGAAGAGAGACGATTGAATATGAAAAATCCGAGCGACTGAAACGGATTTGATAGTTAAAATACTATGCGCGCATTTGAAAATGGAAAATGCGAGAGTTGTAAATTGTTTGCTTGCCCTTAACGACTTTGAAATGCGAATGATTATTAAAAATTCACCTTAGACAGTGCGCAATTTTTCTATGTAGTTTCTTCGTTCATGGGTATCGTATAGTTGACTTATTCATAGTATTAACAAATTAATGAATTACGTCTACAAGATAACGATGCATACAGACGTAATTTGTGGAGAATTATTTTCTCACTATCCTGGTCCTGAACTACATCCAACTTACGGTCTTAAACAAAACACAAATGAGAATGGCAATACCACCAGCCGAAGTCTTATCTATTGTTTTGCATTTACCACTTCGGGAAGTTTTCTCTTTCTTAAACGTGAAAACATTGAATGAAACAATTTCAGTAATTTGCCAAATCGTATGGAAAAATCATTGTAATATATACATATATAAGGTGTATATATTTAACTGAAAACAAAAGCTATTGAAGAGTAAAAACTACCAAATTATAGACAAAAAACATAAGGAAGTATGTTAAAGCAAAAAAAAAACGTAAACGGCTAAACCCTGCGAAAGAAGGGTTAAAATCCCTTTAGCAAGCTACCCATCCTATACTTTAAATATACCAGACTTTCTTACACAAAATGTTTCATTTCCTCAAGAAAAAAATATTATGTATATGTATTTATGTTTTTTAAGCCATTTTAAACCAAAAAAAATTTCCTTATGCGCATAATGGAAACCCGTCCCAAAATTCGCTTGATTATAAACTTTTTATGAAATATTTGCACAAAACTCGTCAAAAAAAATCGCATGCATCGACTTCTCCCCTTTTCTCAGATTGACTGAAAAACATTTCCCTTAAATTTGACGGGTGCTGTTTGTTGATTGAAGATGGCTTTAGCTGTATTTTATTTAGAGAATTTTTTTTTTTTAAAAAACTATGTAATAAAATTGTACACAGTATCTGACAAATTGACAAAACTTAACAATTGTTTGATCAGTTTTATTGTTAACACTGTAAGAATAAAAACAAAGGAGTTGACTTCGCTATGTTATGTGAATTAGAATACAAACCACATTCAATGTAACACGCAGTCGCTCCACAAATATCTATAAATTCTTTCTTAGATAATCTTGGTTTGTGTAAAAATATATACAAACATTTGTTAAACAGCTCCGTTCAATTCCATCAATAAATTTGTACGGCGTTTCATGACTGTAAGAGAAATTTTGCTGGTATTATATCTTGTTTATTTTACTTAATTATAGTAAACCGATGAAAAAGTATCTGCTACAGTCTTACTAAGTTATTTATCGGTAAACACTAAGGCTATGAATTCTTTGCAAGTGGATATATTGGTTTGATCGTTGGAAACACAACCAATGATCAAACTTTTTTCGCGATCGTGATCTTGGCTGATCACAACTATAGCGGCTCTGAAGCATCCCTTTCGCTATTCCAGCTTCGCGACTTTCCAATCGGGAGTGAGGGATTGACGAGTCTTATGACTGCCATTATTTCTTCAGCCGATTGTGTTTAACAGGAATCCAAGCCCGAGCCTCGGTCTGCTTGGAATATCTTCCATCGAAACATGCTTCAAACTCCGCAACAGGCCAAATCTCCCCAAGTTTGCGATCTTATATATAAATCCAGAGATCTAACAATCAACAAAATATGAAATATAATCTACGATTGACATTTTAAGTCGTTGCTGTATCCAATAAATCATAGCCGCTTATATCCCACCTATGTCATAATATTCTTAAAAATGAATAATTGTTGTGTGTACGAACCCAAAACACAAAATAGTTGGTCTACCTTTGTACTTTTTGTTGATAGGTTACGCAAATGATGAGTAAAGTTTAATTAATTTTCAAAATAAGAAAGACAAACAAGTAAAACTAAATATATTAACGGGATCTTTAGGGTTTTAAATATGTAGGTAGTTTGTCTAGGACTCTATTTTTTTTTCTAACCACTGTTACGTCGCATTTGGCCTTGATCACTGAATGTAATCGTGGCGGAATAGTGTCAACTAATCTCTGGCATGCTTCTGGCGTACGAGATTCCCAAATACATTCTGGCTTTTAAGACTTCTGGAAGGTTCTTTTCGTAATTCCTGTTTCCTTTTATGCCAAACAGTTTCGTTTGGTGAAAGGACAGGTCTGTTTGAAGGCCATTCCAACAAAGGAATTTTCCTAACTTGATTTGAGCCGTGGTCTCAATGGAAGATCTTCCTCCAGTGTCCTTATACTTGGCAGCATTGACTACTACTCAATCTACTAAGTGAAAATGACCAGACCACGTCCAGACAATCATTCCCATATCATAACACGCTTTCTCCACACGATAAATTCATAACAGAAAGCATAAGCCGAGCAACTGTCAAATTTTGTTTGCATACATACATGACTGCCATTATTTCTTCAGCCGATTGTGTTTAACAGGAATCCAAGCCCGAGCCTCGGTCTGCTTGGAATATCTTCCATCGAAACATGCTTCAAACTCCGCAACAGGCCAAATCTCCCCAAGTTTGCGATCTTATATATAAATCCAGAGATCTAACGTCGTCACAGGCGACGAGCCGAACATACCCTTGATGTAGTCCGGCATCTTCAGTTTCTGGAGCTGGTTCTGGGTGGTCCTTCATAAGGGCTTTACAGCTTCAATCTAACCTTTTGCCACCGTTCGGGAGAAATAGTTCCCTCTGGATCGCTGCGGTCAATTACCGCGACCACGATTTTGCCTTGGACGTTGCTAAAGGAGTTTTGAGACTGGGAGGCGGAATATGAGGTGGTGCTGGTGTTATGCACCTTTGGTTTTTTGGAATCCGAAACGGTTTCCTTCACCGATCCCTGGCGCTTGGACGTGCAGTCCTTGCTAGTCCGTTTGTCCTTTTCCAAAAGGCCTTGGGCCCGTTTAAATTTGGCGATCTGCTGCGGCGTTCTGTCGGTCTCCAGAATATCTCCACCTGTCTTTATAGTACGCACTCGAGGGAGTGTGTTGTCGCGGACATCCGATGAGAGGATTAGTGGTGGGGTTTTGGGAAAATACCCTTTGGGTTGACTAGCAGCGGGAGGGCCATGAAGCTCCACAATCCTACCGCTATCACAGTCTCGGTGCTGCTCTGCGTTGCAGGAGCTGTACCAGTAGACACCATGGTCGCCAAGCTACCGTCCGGTTTCAAAGAGATACCAGTCTTTTTTTTTGTTTTGTTAGTTTTGAGTTCATAAATCCCACGACTAGCCGAGAAAGGAGGTCTGCAATATGCAGGTAAGGCTAGCTAATCCGGAGGTCGCCAGGTATCCAAATACTCGGTTAACGACTGAACTATTTTTTAGACTGGGCCCTCACCATCGGCACGGAACTTATGACACCTTGAGTCCGGCCCAGGGGATGTTGGAACTTGTGAATAGAGGAGGGTGGGGGAGAAGAGGGATTGGACGTCCTGGTTAGTTCTTGGTCGTCGCCCTTCATAAAGACTGTCTGCCATGGGTGACCCTTGTGACAACCTTGGTCGTCGACAGCATAGTCCGTTGAATCTTTGCGACTTGAGGCTCCGCACCGGCACCATCCAATCTAGGATGGTACACATGATGAGGTGACTAACCACGCAGGAGGTTCAAAATTAAAATTCTAAACAAAACTATATAGTTTTTAGGAAAAATTGGGCGCATTAACTGTACCTTATTTTGTGGAAAATTAAGAAAAGTAATTTAATTGGCTCTGTACACAGTATCTGACAAATTGATAAAACAATTATTGTTTTATCAGTTTTATTTTAAACGCTGTGAGAATAAAACTAAAGACGTTGACTTCGCTATGTTACGTGAATTAGAATATAAACCACATTCAATGTAACACGCAGTCACGCCACAGACATCTACAAATTCCTTCTAAGATAATCTTGGTTTGTGTAAAAATATATACAAACATTTTTTAAACAGTCCCAGCTCCGTGCAATTTCATCAATAAATTTGTACGGCGTTTCACGACTGTAAAAGAAATTTAGCTTATATTATATCTTTTTTTGTTTTACTTAATTATAGTAAACCGATGAAAAAGTATTTGCTACAGTCTACAAAGTAATTGTTCGGTAAACACTCTGCATGAATACTAAAGGTACGATTCACGGTCATTTTTCGAGAATGACTAGTAGCACAGATTTCATATTAAATGCTGTGTCATTTATCATTTGCGTAGAAAAATGACACTGCATGAATTTCGTGCCGTGTCATTTTTTTTGAAGGTGTCATTTAAATGACGTAACAGCCAAAAAGTGTAGGCATTTGTCCTAGGCGTCATTAAAGAGCGATCACACGGTCATTTTTTCGCACAAAATTCATGTCATTTAAATGACGCCTAAAATGTCGTACCAAAAATGGCGATCACACGGAACGACATTAAAATGACGGCTTTGTGACGTGATTTTTACTTCAGAGCGTCATTTAAATGACTATGTTTCAATTGGTTGTTTCGTTTCGAACATTTTATTAAATGTCAGTGAATAATCAGGCATTTCTGTTTATTTTTAGTACAAAAGTCGCATTCGATAAAGAACAAGCTGCTGGACATCAAGAAAGCTCTTCCCAAACAGGATATGGACCGCCAAGGTGGTGGTGGAGGTGGTCGTGGCGGTACAGGCGGCGGCGGTGGTGGCCAACGGGGTGGACGAGGTGGTGGAGGTCGAAATGATCGGGGTAACAATCAAGGTGGTTGGGGTAACCGCAACCAAAACGACAATTGGGGAGGAAATACTAACTTTGCCAGTGGTTTTAATGGCAACCAAGGGGGCAACTGGAACAACCAAATGACACCTTGGGACAATGGTAATCAAGGTGGCGGTAATTGGAACCAAGGCGGTGGTAGCTTCGGCAATAATGGAGGCAATCAAGGTGGTAATGACTGGGGCAGCAACGATAATTTTAATGATGGATTCCAACAAGGTGGTTTCGGTGGTGGTCCCATGCGAGGTGGCAACAGTTTTGGCAACAACCGCATGAACCCCTATGGAGGAGGAAACCAGGGTGGTAGCGGCGGAAACTTCGGCAAACCAATGGGTAAGTACAAGCAATTGTCTGCTAAATCCATTTTCATCTCCAATCCTCCAAACCAATTCAACACAGCTTCTGACCGATTGACAAAACAAGTTAAATGTTTGTCAGTTTTTTTTTTAACGCTGTGAGAGTGAAGACGCTGCATCGCTATGTTAAGCGAATTATAATACAAACCAAATTCGATTTAACACGCAGTCGCGCCACAAGTATTAACCATTAAATATTTCAAGCATCTCAAAATTCCCTTTTTCTAAGGAAAGAAGTGTATATTGAGCTAACAGGGCAACAACATTTATCGATTTTCAGGCAACCAAGGTGGTTTCAATCAGGGTTATAACAACGGCCCCGGAAATATGATGGGTGGTGGAGGCGGAGGCGGCAACAGTAGGAGATACTGAGGTGAGCATCAACTTACAGACTAGAGATTAACATTTGTGGAGTTCGAGCCATTTAGAATATATATACCTAGGTTCCTTCGCATTAGAAATTTTGTTGATGGTTTTCCCGTTTGTGTTAAGTTGGTCACTGGCATCTTCTGAGTTGTTTCAGTTTCCAAAGCCTTTAGCTCTGATCCCTTAACAAAATCAATCACTGATAAAACCATCCTAAAATTTGCAATAACATTTCTTGTATTTATTCTTTATCTTTACAAATAGGTAAAAAAATGCCAGGTCACATTCAGTCTTAAACAGAAAGCATTGAAAAATCAAGATCAAGATCAAGGCAGAGACAGACAGAGAGAGAGAGAGAGAGAGAGAGAGAAAGAAAGAATGTGTAAAAAGGTGTCAAGAAATAAATAGGCAGAATGATTTATTTAAAAAAAGAAACAATATAGTATTAACTAAGAACCAAGAACAGAAGGAGTAATGCATTAATTTATCAGTTTAAACAAAAAGCAAAAGAAAAACATAGAAATGCATAGATTGTGTGAATATTTGGCGCAGATTTGCAGCGATTGAACAATGAAGATACATCTTTTCCAAAAGTAGATCTAACAGAAATCTAAACCAGCCCGTAATCTTATACATTTGTCGCAAGAAATTGATGTTTTACAAAGATTTGAGTTTGTAATTGTAAGAACTTCCTTCCTTTTTCTCTATATTTGTTTCATAAACAATTTTTTATACAATTTAACAAGGTGAAAATTACTAAATTAAGTAATCCTAGTACTAGTACTGTAAGTTTAGCTTTAATCAAAAGTTATTGTTCTTTTCAAAGCAAAAAAAACACCCCTTTCTCAAACGAAAAAAAAACAAAACCACAACAAATAAAAATTATTTACAAAATTTACTTCGTATATTCGGTAAATGCTAAAATGTTATTTGATAGATTATACTTAACATAATTTCGAATGTTATTACAATAATTTTAAAATGTACATATATAACCCAAAGGAAACAAGATCAGTTTAAATTTAAAATTAAAATTCATTAGAAATTTTCCATAATATATAAAATATTTTAGTAGTTTCTATTCTGCAGTTCTTTCCTCGACAGCACAAGAATGTGTGTTTGTTTCTAGACGCATAGAATGTAGCACATTATATTTGTTTACTTTATTTGACTTTGTATAGACCGCAGCCAGATGGTTATTTGTTGTTTAGAGTTATGAAGTGGAGGCGCCCGTCTAAGCTTAGAGTGAAAGAGATAGACACGAAATTAAATAAGCGAAGGAAGTAAAAAGCCATTGCTTGAGGAAATCGTTTCAGCCAGAGAAAAAGTGAACAACATAAGATGAAAGCAAGGAAGAAAGAGGCTTTGAAGGAGAAAAGAGAATAGGAAGCATTTTATACATTTTGTCGACTGCTCTCAATATTTATTTATTTTTATTTAGTTTTTTTATTTTGGAGAAAATTTATATTTTTATTTTATGCATTTCTTGCAAGACTGACGTCATCGAATTGTGCGGCGACTTCTGTTGCTGTGTTGGGGTATACAATGAAATCGCCTTTTTCATCACACCAGATGGTATAAATGGGTACGGAGTATTCCAAAGGCTGATGGATGTACATGTACACATCGCTTCGAATTGTATGAAACAAGTAAGTGAGCTAAACCAGAACGATCGATTGAAATTTGAGCATTCCCGGTAAAGCAAAAGATTGAAAATTATTTCGTGTATGTAATTTCAAACGGTCGTTTCATTTTTGACATTATTTTTTACATGTAAACTATATAATCTTATTTTGAACATTGAATAAATAAATAAATGGGCAAAATACAAAGTCAATTGCATTTTATTTACTTTCTCCAAAGTGAAATGGCGAGGAAATTCGTATGCCCACAACACATGCAGACATTTTGTATGAGTCACTACTCGAAAAACAAAAAGATGCGTGGGTTGCTGTCGTCTTTTTAATGCCAGTGGCAAAAACGAAATTTTTTTTAACGAATATAAAAAAACATTGACCAAAAGACAATGGAAAACAAACATAACAAAAGCTGGTGACCTTTTCTCTTTTGTGTTGTGGATCCATTGCGTGTTTGCAGAAAATTTCGATAATAGATAACTTCCAGACTTGCAGTGCATTTACGTAATAATGTTCTCGCACATTTAAATGTGTAGGTATGTTCTTTTCTCTGCATGAAAATTTCTGCACATATCGCACCCTCGCTCAAATAGTGTCATAAGTCAAAAAATCATTTTTTCGAGAAAAAGCTTTCAAATGTTTGGGCCGCCATTACTTTAAGTTTACATTATAATGAAATATTTGTGTCATCTAGGGACAAATATTCGAACAATGAATATGACACTTTTTGAGATAATACGAGTAGTTTAAAGTATGGGGGAATGTAATGGTGCAGTGCAATAAATGGATTTTCTAATTTTTTTGAGTTATGACGCTATTTGAGCGGAGGTGCGATATGTTTTGGCCAATATTCTTACTTTTTCACGATGCCTGTAAATAATTGTTGGGCTGCCGCTCATTTCAACATCGAATGCCATCATTTAGGGCTACGAAAGGAGATTTTGGACATGTGATTATTTCCATTTTTGCGTTGATACCACAGATGAGCCATGGCTGAGTTCCAAAGGGTTTCGATGCAGTTTTCATGCAATGTCAACCGTTCAACGCAATATGCACGAATCCAATACAAACAGTTGCATTACCCATCCTGCTTGCATATTATGTGCAACAGTCAAGCAAACTTCGCATAGATAATTTTGTAGGTGCATTTTTTTTTTCTTTTTCATACATACTTTATTTTGGGGATAAAAATTCCTCAAGTTTTCCCGACTTTGAGGGAATATTCCACTAAACTAAGGTCACTTTAACAAGACCCGAACAAAAAATATTTTTCCAAAATGTCTTAAGAAACTGCATATAGTTTCTCTGAGTTAAATGTTATTTTACCGATAGGTCCTTGGAACCACAAAAAATAATGTAAAAAGGATTATAATTTTTTTAAATATCTGTACGGTTACAGTAGGTATTTCTGTGTCAAATGTTATTTTACAGAGTTATCCTTGGAACCACAAAAAAGGTTCTCAAAACGTTAAACAGGATATTTTACCTAAGAAACCGCTCACTGTTTTTGTGTTCAATGTTATTCTACCAAGAGGTCATCGGAACAACAAAAAAGATCGATTTTCTACGAATCTGAGAATTTTGGCTTATGCTACGAGTATATTTGACACCTTTCTCCGACAAAAAATAACGCACATCTGTACATCGCGATTTTAACGTCAACCGACAACTATTCGTCGTGGAACTTTTATATACGCTTGGAAAACGGATACTATGAACGTGAATTGGGTCTCTGGATTTGCGCTGCGGAGATAAGTCTCCGCACGGATACCATTATGGGGCTGAATGTTCAAGCTGTAGGCGGAGTAAAGTTTTGACTTTCTAAAAAAAGGTTTCCAAAGACCTCTTGGTAAAAATAAAATTGAACACAAAAATGGTGCGCGGTCCTAAAAATAAATTAAACACGTTAAGGTTATTTTGGGAAAATATTCTTTTTTCGGGTTACAAGGACCTCGATAAAATTACCCGTCACAGGGAGACAGTCTCAGAATTTTAAAATTTATTATTCAGAATGGAATGAATAAGAAACGGAACTTGACCGAATAGAATGACTATCATTTGTCTCATAACCAGCGTTGCCACTTACTTCGAGAGCAGATGTGCAGAAGTCAATAAAATGTACATAGGTACGATTAATATTTTGTTCTATGTTCTTAATATATAAAAACGTTGGTGCGTTTGTATTTCTGATCATGATGACTGAACCACTGGAGCTATTCACCTTTTATTCACGCCATAAGTTCATCTGGTGCTTCGGATATCGGATTGTTTTTTTTCATAGCTGCGATCACTTTTCAAAAATTCCTATTTATGGCCCGATTTGGCTCAGTCACCATAACCCGTCAATAAAAAGAAAGCCTTTGGCAAAATTTGGACCCAAAAGGTGCGCTGGGGTGGATATTTATATTTTAGTTTTCCCTGTATATAAGTTTCATATCAACAATATTAAATTTTAATGTAACTGATGAAAAACAGCGCTGAAAGTCCAGACAAAAAAACAGCTAAGCAGTTTGAGTTTAGAATCCAGATCCAGAAGAAGGAAAGATAAGTTATTAAAAATGACATTTGAGAAGCTAAGCTCACAATAGGTCTGTTCGCGAACTTACGAGTATATGCAAACGTAAATTTATATAAACTTTCGTGCAAAACTACACAAACGCGTTCGCGTACTGAGAAAATGGTAAAAAGATGAACGAAAGAAAAATTTACTTTCGTTCATTTTTCTTCACACAGAATTTCAGCTGGTAAAAACATAAAAACTGTCAAATGATGAAATCCTATGAGTTTGCCAGCAAAATCTTTTTACGCAAAAGCGTTCGCGTACTTTTCTCTGAAATGAGAGGATTCTCGATTTTGGAGATTTGACAGTTTTAATTTTTCTACACATAAAGTACGCGAACGGACCTAACGGTTAACAAGAGTGAAATGACAATATTCGAAAACTAATTTTTAATATGGTGCTGATGAATGTATTCAGTTAACTTGTATGATATCGAGTTTGCCACGATATCTAGAAAGCAATAATCCAGAAAACACAAATTTCGAAAGGAAAAATCTCAAAAACAAAAATCTAGAATAAATTGAAAAAATCTAGAAAGCATAATCTCGAAATACAAAAATCTAGAAAAAAAAATGTCGAATGAATAGGGTGATGGCACCAGTAGTCGGCTCCTTAATTTTAATTTTAGGTTTGACTTGCTTTTAAAAATCCGTTATTCAAAAAGTGAATAGACTATTTGGCTTAAGTAAATATTTGAAATGTGTAAATTAGGTATTTCTAGGTTTTTTTAAGTATAATTGTTACCCAATTTAAACTACGAGTATTTACAAAAATGTAAATGAAAACCACATTCTTCAGTAGTCGGCCCCCTAACTGTAGTAGTCGGCCACATAAGTTCTCAGTAGTCGGCACCCATTTTTACTTCTGTATTTTCAATGTTTTGACCAAGTTAGGAAAGCAGATTTTTTTATTTTCAATATATGTATTTTAATTTATAAAAACAATAATACAAACTCATTTAAAAAAATAAATGTTTATTACATTAAATATCATTTGAAATAAATTGCACAAGGTATGCCAATTCCTGACCTTATAAAAAAACGAAAAACACAATAATTTCCTTCGAAAATTAAAAGAAATGGCTCTTTCAGACATTCCCCCTTATCACAGAATCCGTCGGATTCGGAATTTTGCTACGAACTAAAAAAGATATTCTCACAGAATCCATCGCAGTGGAAATATTTGCTACAAATTTTGAGATTCTTGGAAAATGGTTTGACTGAATCCTAATTAATTAAGATTTTGACATTTATGTGTTTGTTACCACGAAATTTGGGATCCTTCGTAGCGGAATTCCGAATACGACGGATTCTGTGATAGGGGTGATTATTATAGAAAAAAAAAACAAGTTGGAGTTCTCCTGTACTGGCTATCAGATAGGTGCCGGTAATGGTTACATCTAGCTCAGATGGGTCCGATGGTTTTGATGTAGATGGCAAGGAAGCCGCAATATCCGGAGGAAGCTCAATCGTACCATCTATGGCCGTCATGGTGTCATTTGGCTCAGATTTACTAAGGTGACTACGCTCCATCTCTTCTACTATCTTCATCACAACTACATAGTCAACGTTGTTTTTAAGAAATCCTTCCTTTGCCAAAGCTAGAACTTTCTTTGTTTCATCGAAACTATGAGCTGTAACTACTATGTTTTCCGTATTTAGGTGCAGCTTCCCCAGTACGTTTCGCACGCATTTCGAGAAGTCGATGGCATCAGGTTTTTTGATTATTTCACTTCTATCCGAGCTTTCCAACACTAGCTTCAGAACTTCGCAAATGTTTATTTTGGTGACGGCTTCCCCTGCATTGCCAGGTATGCTTTGACATTTATGAACTGTGGTCTTATATTCCTGCTTAAGCCCTTTGAATGCGCCTACATCGGCTGGCTGGGTAATGTGTGTCGCGTTTGGGAAAAAGACATACAAGATAATACCATTATTCCTAAAAGAACCATGCAAAAAATGTCTCCTTAGGTCGGTCCCCTCTGTATTTATTTTAAATAATTTTTTGTCTCCACTTTCGGGCAAACAACAATGAAAAGAAACTGTAGACAACTCAAATAAAATCATAAAATGCACTTACCGATAGTTTTTTACTAGTTATGGAGGGTTTCTGACATTCACTTGCACTATTTTTTTTAACTCAAAATGACAAATTTACCCTTTCCAAGAACTTGAATCAAACTAACAATTATCAAGGAGAAACTAGCAGCTGCATGGCATCCTGACTTTGCTCACAGACAGGAAAACCGTTAGCCTTTTGGGGAAAAAAATGTCTGTATGTATTCAACAAACGCATTTGCTATTACGCATCATTTTATGGCGCGCCGGCCGACTACTGAAGACGGCCGACCTCACATGCCATCACCCTATATAAATTTTTGATGGTTACAATTCGCGCCCGCGAATTAATATATTAATTCTAGATTATTAACTACTCTTTAATATCCACAATTGACTAGCAAAACTGCCCATGCAACTATAAAAAAGGTACCTAAAATTAGAGTTGTTTGGGATCGTGTTTTTATTTTTATTTACCGGTGCCGGGAAATAAAGTAGATGGAAATAATGTCGATCGACTTTATTTCCATAAGAAATCGGAAGTGATCAGGGCTGTCGTGAACAAAATTCCCTCCGGAATATTTCCCATTTTTCAAAAATAGGTATCGGCATGAATTTCGAAAAAAGGGAAAAAATTCCCTTCGGAATAAATTGGTATCGTAGATAAAAATTCCGCCGGAATTTCACGAAATTCCCTCCGGAATATTTCCTTCGCAAGTATGCTGGTGGAATTTCAAAAATCTAAGCAGTTTGTATGTGGATAAATAGTCGGTTGCTTTTAAGTTTGTATTTTAAATCAAAAAAAGTGAAATAAGAGTTGCATTGGTTGGCTCAAATAAAAAGAAACTTTAGCTTTAGAGAAGAATTTTGTCTTTATGCAAGTATTTTTTGTTCAAATTTTATTTCGATAATTTTATATAAAAATAAACATATACATAGGTCTAACTCAACTAATCAAAGACAATTGGAGATGACATTTATGTGATAGAAGCCGCGACATTGCCAATGGCTTCACTATGAATAGGAGCAAAGATTGTGAATTAAGAATGCGAATAAATTTTGGAAGCATCTACGAGTAGACAACGAACTGAACAGCGCAGGACTTCCAATGTCACTTATTTATGTCACTTCACTAAATCGAACGCGAGTATTCGGCCCTAGCGAGGTATCCGTCGGAACGGAAAATTCTCCAATCTGAATAGAATCGGAGGATTTAGGCTTCGAATACCTGTTCGGAAGAATACCTCGAAGCAAAAATCCTCCGATTCTTATTAGATCGGAGAATTTTCCGTTCCGACGGATACCTCGCTAGGGCCGATTATAAAATAATTAATAACATTAACACAATTGTCTATTAAAAAAAATACATTACCAAAACCTTCTCAAATATGAGCTTAAATTATAAATGAATTAATTGCGATTGACAACTGTCAACGCCTTCGAAAATTCCGGAGGAAATAAATTCCGATGGCGATTCACGATACTAGGAATAATTTCCAAGGACCAAAAAATGTTCGGGGGGAATTTTTTTTCCCTCGGAATAGCCGATAGCCCTGAATGTCGAAATTCACCATTTTCTATTCTCGACTTTATTTAAAATTATGTATGTTGTAGTCTAGTAGTACAAAAGAGTAAGATTTCGGAGATCGACTTTATTCTACTTTAGATTTCGCAACTCATCCCATAAACAGTGCAATGCCTATGGGAGGGCATGCTCCCCCCCCCCCCCCCCCCCCCCCCCGCTTGGGATCACCGTTTGATTTGGAGTAGGTGCGAGGATTTCAGGGGTGCAAATCTGAAAACGGTTAGGAATCTTTATCTGATTGTGTAAATAAATTAAAAGCGAAACACTTTGGCAAAGTGAAATAAGACCGAACATGGAAATCGGGCGTTATTTCGCTTTCATAATTCGGCGTTATTTTACTCGGCATTATTTCACGGCACCTTATTTATTTATTGGAATTTTTACAATTTTTTATAATTTTTTTTTGTTAAATATTGATTTGTTGTTGTTAATTTACCGAAAAAAATAAATTGCTGAATAAACTAAATATGTAATGCATTTTCTTTAAGTTTAAACTTTTTAAATAGGTAAGAAAAAAATCTCGAATTAACTTTTTTTTCGAGATTATTTTCAAGATAACGTCTTTCGAGATTTTTGTGCATTCGAGATTTTTGCATTCTAGATTAAAAATTTGTTTTTTCGAGATTTTTGTCATTCGAGATGACGTCATGATCCCGATAATATGTGTAAATTCAGAAACGTCAAACATTTGCGCAGTGATGCGGCATCACTGCTCATTTGCGATGCTGATGCGATGCACAGTTTAAGCTGATGCGTTGCTGATTGAATATGGCGTTTGAGTTTTAGAACGCATTGTTTAAATTAAACATTTAAAATGGAAGTTTTGCTAATAAAAGTTTTAGTCGTTAACTTTGATCGTAAAGACGATAAATTTAGTTTTAATATGTGTGAAGCAAGAAGAAAAAGGTCGAAACGCATACGGACTTTAATTAGCAGATTTAAAAGTTAAAAGTTCTAGAAGAATATCCAGACGATGTATTTCAAAATCATTTTAGAATGTGCCGCTCAACCTTCAATGTAAGTCCACTAATGATTTAACTTTTCTAAATGGAAACCAAACCATGTTTCTAGGATTTGCGAAAATCATTAAATCCTTTTTGGAACCTTCTTATACACCTTCTTATAGTATCTATAAATTAAAATGTTTGTTTACTTACTTTTTTTCTCTTCCGACATTTTTCTTGCTTTTTTCCCGGCGAATCAACAGCGCATCAGGTATTTCTGTGATGCTTTTTTTCGTTATGTTTGCGCATCAGTTTGATCAACTTTGCAATAATGAACACTTGACGTTGAAAGTGATGCCAATATTTGCGTTAATGAACATTTTGCAAAGCATCATGAGCATCATGATGCCAGTGATGCGTTACTGAATTTGCACTATTTCATCCCAAAAAAAAACATCAGTAATAATGTTGTCCGGTACAATCACAAAAACTTGATGTCAAGATATTTATACAATTGGTAATTTCGATAAATATTGGTGTGACAGTTAATGAAAAGTGACTTCTATCTTAATATCCCAAACTTGGACAATATCTTAGTTTAGTCTACAGAAAGGTTTCTCTTTAGCTTAATGATATTTCAGTTTTTCGTATTTATGGTGCGCTTGGCTCAATTCACAAATTTCTGAAATAAAAATAAGTTTGCTTATAAAATTTGGATGCGCTGTGTGGCGCTTTATAATAAGGTAAGATCTGGCATGTTTATTGTTTTGTCATAGGTTTAGTGTTAAGTGTGTAGGGCAAGAACCACCTTATACGGCGAGCAGAGCCGTGCATCGGAAGCATGCCACGCTCCTCGTACTTGACACTCCATCTACGTCAATTCCCGTTTGCTTCTTTAAGTCTCTACCACATCACTTCTCCATTTCATTATCTGCTGCCAACGCCCTCCATAATCCCAAAAAGACCTATTACAAGCTTCTCAAATGAAAATAAAAATCGAAGTTTTTTTCTATCGTGTTGCTGTTTGATTCGAAAAAGTAAGCCGACTTAGGCGCCTGCCAGACAACTAGCAACAACCTTTAGCGGAATAATGAAGTTGTGTGAGTGGGCTTAGCTATGCGGGGAAAAGTGCGCAGTCCCTTAAACCGCCGAACCGATTGAGCTCAAATCAGGCAATCTTTTGTATCGACCTGAAAATGTTTCTGTTAAATTTGGTCAAAATATGTCCACCAATTTTGGATTGCAATTTTGTTTCTGTACATTATTCAAATCTGTTTTCTCTAATTTGTCCGTTTGGCTTTAGTTAACATGTTATTTTAATTTTATTTTTGTTGTTATCAGAGCTATCGTGAACAAAATTCCCTCCGGAATATTTCCCATTTTTCGAAAATAGGTATTGGCATGAATTTCGAAAAAAGGGAAAGAATTCCCTCCGGAATAATTTGATATCGTAGACAAAAATTCCCCCTGGAATTTTGCGAGATTCCCTCCGGAATATTTCCTTCGCAAGTATGCTGGTGGAAATTCAAAAATCTAAGCAGTTTTTATGTGGATAAGTAGTCGGTTGCTTTTAAGTTTGTTTTTTAAATCAAAAAAAGTGAAATAAGAGTTGCATTGGTTTGTTGTGAGTGTGGCTCAAATAAAAAGAAACTTTAGCTTTAGAAAAGAAGAAGAGTTTTGTCTTTATGTTTCTTCAAGTTTTATTTCAATAATTTTATATAAAAATAAACATATATGTATGTAGGTCTAACTCAACTAATCAAAGACAATTGGAGATTATGGTACATTTGTGTAATGGAAGCCGCGAAGTTAATAATTTAATGTCTAATGAAGCTTCATTAAAATATTTTTTAACTCAAGCATTAGCTTCTTCAATT
Organism: Portevinia maculata; assembly: GCA_949715645.1. Classification (NCBI taxonomy): domain Eukaryota; kingdom Metazoa; phylum Arthropoda; class Insecta; order Diptera; family Syrphidae; genus Portevinia; species Portevinia maculata. Next base: position 362,283,513 of record OX454525.1, on the reverse strand, counting down.
GCCAATGGCCTCACTGCGAATAGGAGCAAAGAATACATTTTAGAAGCTTCCAAGGAAGGACTTGAGCAGCGTAGGACCTGCAATGTCACTTCACTAAATCGAACGAGAGTATAATAAAATAATTAATAACATTAACACAATTTTCTATTAAAAAACATAAATTACCAAAATCTTCTCAAATATGAGCTTAAATTATAACAACAACTGTTAACGCCTTCGAACATAACTTCGAAAATTCCGATGAAGATTCACGATACTAGGAATAATTTCCAAGGAACAAAAAATGTTCGGGGGGAATTTTTTTCCCCCGGAATTGCCGATAGCCCTGATGAGACTGCGTCACTGGGCTAGATTACATGTCAGGACTTACCTAAAAAAAATGGTATAAAAGATTTAAAATCAAAATTAATTCATCAGACATTATTTACGTTTGTGGGCTGTGCAATGGAATTTCAAATAGTGCGCGACAAAGATACCATGAACTTTATCCAAACCGACTAATTCCTAGTAGAAATGTATTTGAAAATTCGAGAAACGGGATCAGTTTCAAATACACGACCTAACGCGGGAGCTCCACAAGTAAGAAGAACTTCGATTGATCGAGAATACTGGAAGCTGTTACAAATGAGCCATCAATCAGCATCAGACGCTTAGCTTTGCAATTCAATGTTTCCAGACATAAAATTGCTGATGTCCTGCATGGAGAAAATCTGTAATCGTTTAAAAAATCCCTTTTTTAAATTTTACCTGTTCCATGTATTCCCAAGTACTCGTATCATAAAATCTATGGGTTTTTCTACAAACTTGTCGTAAACTTTTATTTTTACTATTGTTACTTTCATTAAAAAAAATATTAAAACGTTATGTTTATTACGCATTTTCTGGAGAAAATTGAACCGAGTCAAAAAATTAGCATGGGCAGGAAAAATGGAACAGGTTAAAAATTGGATATCTTAAGACTGAGTTAAGATATAAAATTTATTTAAATGCAATTACAAAGGGTACACCCAAGTAAGCCTTTTCTTAACTCCTCAATAAATGATATAACAATTGGAGATAGGCCCTTACTGTAGAACAATTTTTTCCTTAGAATATACCCATAAATCATGCCCTAAAATATTATTGTCTAACAATTAAGGGACACCCTGTATATCGACGTGAGTTAGAAGCAGATGTCGTGAATGGGGGTAGAATCCTGATTTCTTTTTTGCCGTCGTTATTCGAAATGACGTTAATCAAAGCGTCGTAAATCGAGATATTACTGTTTGCACAAATTTTATGGCCTGAAAATCCATATTATTTTTTCCTTTAACGATGAGGAAATTATTAACTAATAGGATCATATACTTATCACTTCACCGCATCCCTACTGGTTCACCTGAGGGGTTCGCCGGTTGGGTTAGGTCGTAGGTTCGATTGTAGGATCTTACATAGGTTCTTTGTATGGGCAGAGGCGCAGTGGTTAGTGTGTAATGAATAGTAATCAGAAGGTCCCCGTTCAAATTCCGCCGGGCCAAGTAACGTATTCCTATTTTTTTTCGCTGCCTCACCTCTTACGCACATCTGACAAATATCAGAGTATCAATATTGACATAAAAAGCTTCTCAAATTTGCCGTTCGGATTCCGCCTTAAACTGTACGTACCTACCTTCCACTTCGCACAAGCAAAATTGTTGAAGAAGCTAGGTTTCAAGCCCTGCATGTGTGAATACCTCATATAATTAATATATATTTTTTAGACCTGAAAGCTTCCTCGGATCTCGGATCTTATTGAGGGCTATCGGCAATTCCGGGGGAAAAAAATTCCCCCCGAACATTTTTTGTTCATTGGAAATTATTCCTAGTATCGTGAATCTTCATCGGAATTTATTTCCCCCGGAATTTTCGAAGTTATGTTCGAAGGCGTTGACAGTTGTCAATCGCAATTAATTCTATTATAATTTAAGCTCACATTTGAGAAGATTTTGGTAATTTATGTTTTTTAATAGAAAATTGTGTTAATGTTATTAATTATTTTATTATACTCTCGTTCGATTTAGTGAAGTGACGTAAATTCAATAGACATTAAATTATTATCGTCGCGGCTTCCATCACACAAATGTACCATCATCTTCAATTGTCTTTGATTAGTTGAGTTAGACCTACATACATATATGTTTATTTTTATATAAAATTATTGAAATAAAACTTGAAGAAACATAAAGACAAAACTCCTCTTCTTTTCTAAAGCTAAACTTTCTTTTTATTTGAGCCACACCCACAACAAACCAATGCAACTCTTATTTCACTTTTTTTGATTTAAAAAACAAACTTAAAAGCAACTTACTTATCCACATACAAACTGCTTAGATTTTTGAATTTCCACCAGCATACTTGCGAAGGAAATATTCCGGAGGGAATCTCGCAAAATTCCAGGGGGAATTTTTGTCTACGATACCAAATTATTCCGGAGGGAATTCTTTCCCTTTTTTCGAAATTCATGCCGATACCTATTTTCGAAAAATGGGAAATATTCCGGAGGGAATTTTGTTCACGATAGCCCTGATTAAATTAAGCTTTGTTACTAATGTCCTTCGAAGTTTCCTCATCTCAGCAGCCGTTAAATGTCATAATACTTTTTGAATGATAAATGCCGTTATCACAGATTGCTTCGCTGAAAATCCATATCTTAACAGAGAATGCAATTTTCATCGAACAACTAAACTTATGCAATAATTAGGGGAAGGTAGTGTACCTTGGTCCGATTGCCAATTTTCTGAAAAATACAAAGCACGCAAAAACCGGTCCTTCTGTGAAATGTTGATCTTCTGTTCATTTGTCTTCTCAGTTTCTTTTTGAAGACACGGCTGCACGAGTCGGCAGAAAAAAAAATGAACATACTCGTAGTTTTCAATGAAAAAAGTTTTTTTTTTTATCTCTTTTCTGAAGTTATGTAGTGCTTAGTTTTCTGTCTTTTTTCCGCTACTTTAATCGATTTCGGTAAGTGTATTAATAATCTTTTGGTAGGAACACATTCTCGCTCGTGTGTGGTTTGAATACTACATTAAAATCTAATTTGTTTGGCTAAAGTGGTGTAAGTGTACCTTGGACCTATCATAGTGCGTGTACCTTGGACCATTGGTTTGTCCTTTAATGAACATTTTTAAATAATATTGAAGTGATAAATTTGTTTTTCTTTTATGTTGTTCCCTTAAAGTAAGTTTTTAAATAAAATTTAAGTCCTTTGTTAAGTTTTTTTTAGTAAGAGTTTTTTTTTATTTAATATTATTTGAAATAATTTTTTTTTAATCAAGCACAAAAACTTTAAGATAATGGTTTGTTTTTTTGCTGTTTTTTTTTTTAAATAAATAAAGAATGGTACCATTTTTACTTTTTATTGAAATAAATTAAAGTGTTCATCTTTACTATAGGAAAACTTTTAATAATATTTTCGGTCCAAGGTACAATACTCCGTGAACCAAGGTACACTCACGTCTTGTACCTTAAAGTAAAGTTTTCTAAGGAATGGTTAGCAATATCCTTTTGGTAGTTTCGCCATATCATAGAAAAGACTTCAGGTAGTAAAAAAAAAAAAAAAACTAGTGAAAAAACGACACATAAAATATTGGCAAAAAACTGAAATCCGGACCAAGGTACACTACCTTCCCCTACGTATATATGTATTTAGATAGGTGGACAATTTTATTTTGATCTCCCAATATCTCCTTTTTGCGTTACGGTGACTTACCTTGGAACCCTGGACGTCCACTTTCACCCTACACAACAAGTTGCTGGTCCTGAAAAAAACCAAGATTGCATTAGGTTAATGACATTACTGCCATAGAAACACTAAGCACCATAATGGATCAATCGGGTACATCTGCATCAGTCGCTGGAAAAATTTCAACGATCGCTGGTGCGGCAAGATGGATCTAACTGACTTTTCTCCGTATCACAAAATTGTGATGCGACTAACATTTTTTTGCCTGGCTTATATACTACTTCAAGCCAACTCTGCAACGATGTAGCGACAAATAGTGTCCCGCATAATTGGCTGAACAAGAAATCATCTGTCTGAATGAGCTTGTACATGTAGGTATGTACATTAATAAGTAAATAAGCGAAACAGATTTCTTTTTATTTAGAAACAAAAATTAATTTTATTACCACTTTCTAAATACGCTTAAATACTTTATGTTTATTACCATTAGCCAAGAAGTCATCTTGTCCCGCCAACTTTTACACTCCAGCATTAAAACACTGTCACCAATGTCTGCGCACTTAGTGCCGGAGAAGCTGAAAAGGCGAAAAAGAGGACTTACCTATGCAGTGATATAACATCTTCCTTTTAACTCGATGAACGTGTCTAATAATTGTAGCCCGCTTGAAGAAGAAAAAAAAATGAGAAAATATTATTTTAGACATTGGATGGATCTCCACACTAGTGCTAAGTCCTTATTAAACTAACTAACATATTATTAAGTGCGCGTACAAAATAAATTATGTAAAAGCATGGAAAATAATTTTAAGCGTTGCCGTCCGGAGAATGTTTTATTTTTCTTAGGAATAACTCTACTATATTAAATTGAAACGTCATGGAACGAATAAAGCAATCTTTTTGAACTATAGTTGGTTTGCCATTTGACACAGTGTATAACTTGATAACTTTACTATACCCACACGTTCAGTAATCCTAACAAAAACTTTCCATAAACATGAACAATTTAAGGGTATTCAAAACTAAATAGCTGAAGTTTTTCTTCCAATCAAGTCATTTTTAGCTATTGCTTACTTTATAAACGTAAAAAAATACGATGGCCTGCAAATTTCGCGTTCACAATTGCTGAAGAACTGCAATAAAATTGCACAAGTTCAGCACTACTTTTGTTCAAAACACCGTTAACATGCTGTCGAATCGGCCTGTGTTTTCGTTTTGTTGGCGAATTGCAAAATAAAAAAATTAAGTTTAATTGTTACAAGTCAACTAAATATTGCCAAAATGTTTGTGGATAAACGTTTGATTGGCATTTACAACCAATATAAAATAAAATGACTTGGCCAAAGTATCAAACCTGAGCAGGCCCGGTTTATCAATTTCCAATTTTATTATAATCATGGCGCGCGTAGGTATCTAAAATAATATCCGAAATTTATTTGCTGGTCTTTTTCGAAATAGTTTTCAATTCCTTCATATTTGAAAATCGGTTATACATATTAACATTTATGAACCGTTTTTGCTATGCATAACTACCGCATTCATGCAGCTTTGTTTATGTTCATAAATGTATCGGCAAATATTTGTTGAAGGGTTTGAACTTATGAACTTTACCTCATTCTATTGACCTTATTTATAACCATTTTCTGGTGCTTAAACAATGACAACAACCTAAGTAAGGACCTAATTTTCAACGGATTTGACTTAAGAAACTATTGCTATATTCCAGGTGGTATTTTTAATATAAGGGTGCCCTTCACGGTTTCCATAAAGTACAAAGGAACGTGTACGATTTTTAAGGAATAGTTTTGATTGTACTTACTAGAGGTGCCACGAATATCGATTGGATATTTTTGCGTTTGCTGACTACCACTTAAACACATCGGCACAAGATGTGTTTAAGCGGTGGTCAGCAAACGCAAAAAAAATCCAACTCTGACAACATTATGTATTTATCATCTCCTGGCACTTGTATAGTGAGAGGCTATTTTCAAGAAGCTGGCATTATCTATGAGAAGCGCAACCGTTTGCTACAACAAATGCTGAAAAATTTGTCACGTTACCACTGATAGATTTTCAGTATTAAAATAAATTATTTATGAATAAAGTGGAAAACATTTTTAGTTAAATATGCGTTGTGTTCATGCTTTCATATTCGAATATAGTACTATTTGGCCGAATATGGAATATTAAAATAGGTGGCCTAATGTTGAATAGATGCCGAATATTCGTAGCATCTCTAGTACCTACTTATTTTGCTTCCTTAACTGCCCACCTAACTGCATTCCTACTGGTCCGACCTGAGAAAAAAACTGCAGGCCCCGATTTTTAAACACTTCGTCACCGAGGCCAAATAAATGCTGGTGTTGCTGCATTTGTGCGATCCAGGAATTTTTAGGTCTGCCTCTCATTCGTGATTGTATAAAAACGTTATTGATATTGCCTTTTTTGAAAGGGTTCGTAGGATCTCTCCTTTGAGAGACAGTAACAACTGAGCCGGTCCCGCTCAATTTTTTTTTTGTTGAGATAGTGTCTTTGACGTGAAGGCTTCTCTAGTACTTACACAACAAATATTTTAGTATATGACTGAATCTATTCACGTATATTCCGCCTTGGCGAGGTATCCGTCGGAACGGAAAATTCTCCGATCTGATAAGAATCGGAGGATTTTTGCTTCCAGGTATTCTGCCGAACAGGTATTCGAAGCCTAAATCCTCCGATTCTAATCAGATCGGAGAATTTTTCGTTCCGACGGATACCTCGCTAGGGCCGATTATATTTTGCCCAAAATCGGCAAAATATAGAGAGAATTCGGAAACGCATTACGGAAACTCAATCAGCTGGCATTACGAGTTGCGTAAACTGATGCGCATAATGTCAACGAAAAAAGCATTAAGAAAAATTGCCGACGATGTGTTTGCACATCGGCATCATTATTTGTGCAGTGATGCCACATCGAAATGCGCATTTTGTTGCCGTTTCCCAATTCACCCATTGTTGCTTACTCAAACTCCATATTGCATCTGCTTTGCCGAATTTAAGATTGACAAATCTTAGGTCCGCTTTTTTTACTCTATTCCTCATACAAATCGCGTACGAGTACTATTGTTGAGCTAAACAATAAAACACTAGCACTACTTAAGAAAGAACTAATTGCTGAACATACTGTTATTCTTCGAGTTTTAATTACCAAAGTTAAATGGTTCTCTTTTGTCATGATAAATTTAATTGCAAAAACGAACTCAGCCGCTTTTGGCAATTCCCAAACATCAGATGTTTTTACCAAATGTTATAAAACAGTACTGCCGCCATTATTACATACATACCTATGATATCACCATAATATAAATATTTATAAATTATATAATATTTATACTTGTATAAGTAACATTAAGTGGCTGAAAATGAGGCAAATTTATATATATATTTTTCAATGTGATAAATAAGAATGCTGCCCTCGATGCGAGGATGATGATTTACATATTAATGTATGCTTAACGCAATAAATTTACATATTTATTACTTCAATATACATAAATTATTTTACATATAATTGCATACTTGAGAGTTATCAATTGTCCCGTTTGCTCGTTTTTGTTTTGTGTTTTTTTAATGCAAATTATCATACAGTATATCATTAAATATTTATTGGAAATACAATATATTCATAAAAAAGGAAAACAATGAGAAATGCACATATATTATTCCTACAACACTTCACAGGTTTAATTGTGTAAGTAACAAGAAACAGCAAGAAACACAATAACATCGTGTTGAGTTAAATTTTTTAAAATTTTCATTCCACAAACGATGTTATTACATTTCGCATTTTATGTGTTTTTATTGTTCTATTTCTGTTGTATAATACTCCTGAAATCTATTACGAATAGATATGTTTTGTTGAATATATATTTAAACTTTCTTTACTATTTATTCAACAGTTTTTGTTTGTATTTTAACTTGTATATAATATTCAGTTCTTCTTTTCGTTATAGGTTGAAGTTGGCTTCTGTTTGTTTGTAATAAATGTTTTCTTTTTTTTTAATGTAATTTTCTTTTTTTATATATAGTTTCTTAAAAAATATTCTGCGACCTTATTTGAAGAGATAGAGATAAACACATGACGTCACTTTGTTCTGGTATTTTTCTTAAGATTTTCATATAATTAGGTATACATCTTACATGCCTAAAGTAAAGAGAGATAAGATATTTATAGAAAAATTATGATATATAAAATAATATAACAAATATTTATACAAAAATGTCATATCAATAAGCCCAGTGCAATCCTTCTTAAGCCTTTATTTCGTTTTCTCTTAACGTTATGTACACAGCCATATTTCGTTTGTCATAATTTCATTGTAAGTGCAATGCCAATTGTGTAAGATATAACGCGGTGTCTCATTAGAGACATATATTTTGGTTTGTTACAGAGCATCCATTGGTCTGTCAATTGGGAACAACATGTGTATGTATGAATGCAACATCTAATCAGATCGTTAATCCTAGCAGTCCTGTTTTTAAATACAAAACCATGAACCTCTAATGGAAGCAACTGAAAATATGTTTGGTTTTTTCGACATTTGCTTTGATTTTTTATGGACGAAAATATTGAACAGAACCTTAGAACTACATACACATGTACGTTTACTTGGTTAATAGATGCGAATACACCAAGGATAACGGAAAGTGTCGAGTCTATTTAGAAAGAGTGCCAGTCGTGTCTTACAGATAAAACTAGGATTGAGCTGGCCTAACTTGTGGTGAATTCTAACTGTACGTAATAAAATAAATTGTCCAGATAGGTTTATTTAAAGTTTCAATTAAACTACAAATCCAACAATAAACAGAGGATCGTTTTGGATATTTTTTTTTTATAAAAAAAACAAGTGAATACATAAATAAATCCTTTTTAAAAAATATGACCATGTTACACAATTTGAGCAGGGTTTTTTACTGTTTCAATATATATAGGTACGGTATGTATAAATTACCAAAAAATGTTGCATAGTTCAATTTACACCGTTTAATATAGCTTATCATTATTGCTTTATGAAATAAGGAACACTCATTCACCATCTAGACCATGTCATGGGCCCATTCATAAATGCATATAAGCAGATGGTTCACAAAATCATGAACTGATATTACTGCTGAGCAGAGTTTACAAATGTAGGAAAGCTTTACTTATTGCACATTTTTGATCGCAGTTGTGCAACTTTAAGAATCGTATAGTACAAAGAATGTTGTATTCTTCGCAAACACCCGCGTGTGAAGCTTTTCCTGCTATGCATTGCTTTTTCCTTGCAAGGTTGGCATTTATGTATGGGGCTCATGATAACCCTGCTTAAATATTTGCTGTTTAGGCGAACGATATATTTTAATAGTTCTTAGTAAGGCAAATAACTTCATAATTATCACAATAACTGTGTCTATAATTAAGCATTTGAGATAGCATTAGTGTGGAATATACGTATACAGTTGTATAATAACTTAAGGCAATACACACGCGTGCAATTGTTTCTGTGTGGATTAAATTCTATATCATCTGAGAGAGACTACCTAGTAAATGTTATGTTTCTACTTTGAAAATTTTGCCAGATATCGTAAAAGCAAAAATATGATAACAATAACAAATCCCAAATTGATATTTTTAAAAACATCCAAAAAATAAACACGTACTACTTATTTGACTTAGAAATAGCGCACGGACGGTCGCAAACATACCTGCAATTACAAGTCTTTAATATTGCCGATTTGATGCAGTACGTCCAGATGCGCCAACACTTTTAATTGGTGCATAATTAGCCGGAGGGGATTGTTCCTGCGTACTATACGAGTTATAGTAGCCCTGAGTGGCGCCATATGTGTTCTGTGGAATGTTCCCTGAAAAATAGTACACATTTGATGGCAACCATTGAACTATTTGTATTTTCCATTAAAACTATGCCTCGTCAAAAAAAAATGTTTCTTATCATATTGTTAGTTAACAAAATGTTTGCACAAACACAAAACGAATATAAAGGATACAAGTGACTGGAACACACAAAAACTTCTATTGGCAGTATGTATAAACGTAATCAAGAGAGCAGACAATTTAACGCGGTCTTTCGATTATCACACACCAAACTACTTGTGTAGATTAGTTTTTCTATTAGACAAGTAGACATATTAAAAGAGAAACACCCTCTTCCCACCCAACTCTATAGAAGACAAATCGTGTTTGATTTCTTACCATAATTATTTCCTGCCGTTACACCATACGGATTCATACGATTTCCACCTAAATTACCGGCCTTTGTTGGACCACCATTATAAGCTTGTTGATACTCACTGCCAAAATTATTACCACCAGCCCAATTGGTGGGTGGTACTGCGCCTGCTGGAGGGCCTTGTGGAGGAATTGTAGCTGGCGCTCCATAGCCTTGGTTCTGATTCCAACCTCCCTGATATGCGGGTGGGGCATTGCTCCAACCATTCGCACTCTGTTGTGGTGGATAACTGTATGCTTGTGGTGGAGCTGCAGATGCTGGCGGTGGCTGACTGTATGCGTTGCTATAAGCCGCCATTCCCCAGCCATTATTGGCATAACTCTGTTGTGGCGGTGCCATATTATTCGCCATGGCATACTGTCCATTATTTTGCGGCATTACTCCACTTTGTTGAAGTTGGTGTTTACGCATAACTTCTTGCTTGTATACAGATTTCTTAACGTCCACAAATACGTATTTTATTGTGTGATTCTTTTTTACTAAAAATAAAAATAAAACAAAAAACAATTTGACACATACATTTTAAAAAATATACACAAACCCATACTGGATATTTCTATTTTTTATTTCTATAGAATAGTTCTTAATGAATACTCCGTGTGGAGTATATAATATGAAATCTCCTCAAAATCTACATGCAATCGTATGATTGTTAAAGCAAACACACCTCTCCATACAATCGTCACTTTTTCCCCAGGGCCGTATCGAGAGCTTGGTTTTAATGGGGATTTTGAATCATGTATTTTACAATTATCATTAACACTGTTTTTTTTGGGGTGTAAGGACTTTTAATGTATAGTGATGTTAGTTGGATACCTCTGTGGAGAACTAGTTTTAGAAAAATCGAATTTGGCCTAAGCAGGTTTTTTGATAATAACTTATATTAATTATATAACCCGTGAAACAAGCAAGTCGAATTATAATACAATCGTACGCTACGATAGTACGAGTAGCCACACTGGTGGCGTAATTCTGTATACCTATATAAGAGTGGTCTACGTACAGGCCGATTAATTAAATAAAGATTGACATAATGTTATTTGGTACTAGCCTATGTGTTGAAATTTTGTAAATTGTAGCAATAGGTTTCCTAACTTTTTTGAGTACCTTTAAGTTATTAAAAACTGCTACAAATTTTTAGATCTCCGAGCGGCTTAGAACGCGAGCTTTCTACACTGTTTATACCCTTTTCTAAGGGTATATTAATTTTGACTCATAGGTTGTAACATACCTTAATATTGCCCGCAGACCCTAAAAAGTTACTATATTCGTGATCAGCATCGATAGTAATGTCGATCTAGCCATGTCCGTCCATCTCCAAAAATTAAGCCTTTAAACTCGCGCTAGAAAGCTGAAATTTTATCTATGTATATACTTCTACTAGAACCCGAAATAATCAAGTTTAAGAAGTTCTAAAATTCGCCCACTGACGCCGACAACTAAAAAAAAAAACTAATTTATCAATAAAATCGAATTTTGAGCTGGAAATCAGTTTAATTGAAGAAATCATTGTAAATGAAAGGGGTTGGGGTCGAAATTCTGCCGAGGTCAAAATTCTGTTTTCAAAATTCTGCTTTCAAAATTCTGTTTTACAAAATTCTGCTTTTCAGAATTCTTATTTTCAAAATTCTGCTTTTCAAAATTCTGCTTTACAAAATTCTGCAAATAATAACCAACATTTTCCAATCCTTTTTTTTTTTTATTATTTGCAGAATTTTGTAAAACATTCTATCTACCTACTCACTTGTTATAGAAGAAGAGGTAAAAGTAGTTTTTTATTGGTTTTAAGATTGCTCTCTTGGTTTCTATATTGCTATTAGTTGTCTGTTAATTGTTAACAACAACAACAAATTCATTGAATTTGATGTGCAGGTCAAACGGTAAAAACTAATTACCCACCTGTGTACCTTCTTTATATGAAATATATTGTAATTTGTTGTAACAGTTGAAAAATATTTGTTTGCCTAAAATTCGTAAATTGGAAAAAAAGCAGAATTAGCAGAATTTATTTGTTTAAAATATTGCCTGTCAGAATTTTGAAAAGCAGAACAGAAAAAAAGGAGAATTTTGAAAAGCAGAATTTTTGTGTTAAAAGTCAGAATTTTGCAAAGCAGAATTTTAAAAGCAGAATTTCGACCCGCTCCCAAATGAAAGTCCTTGGTCATTGATGACCTGCTCCACAAAATGAGCTACTAAGGCTACAACACAATTGGGTACGCCTATCGTTATTGTTAGGGGCAAATACATGAATGAAATCAAATCATAACTGCAAAACGCTCAAGACAGCTGCACTCATAGATTAACAGTAATCACAACCTAGTATCTAGGTTACGATACCACGTAAACAAAATGAAAATAGTCGACTCTTCAGAGTGCCGGCTATGTCTTGAAGAAGCCGAAACAGCTGAACACATTCCAGGTGAATGTCCAACCCTCAATGAAACAAGAAGGAAGATTTTCTCCAGAGAACAATTGAGTTCCGAAGATATATAAAAAGCCTCTGGCAGCATTGACCGCTTTCTACTACACGTAGAAATACTACTAGCGTAAACAATTTCTGTCCCAGACAGTAAAGGGCAAGGAACTACATTGTATAACAAAATATGAAGAGCGTTCAATTCACCCATTCTTGGACTTTTGCCACGTCCACTTTGTGATGGATAGGAATAGGGTATCCAACAGTTCTCCTAAGCGGACTGTAGCCCTTCCTTATGTTTTAGATTTCGGAATGGATTGAAATTCAATCAATCAAGAGAAATCTTGCTGCTCCATAAAAGTCGGTAACAATCTCACCGAGACCTTTGATGCCAAAAAGGACTTTGACAAGGTGATCCGCTGTCAGGTGACTTCTTCAACATCATATTTGAGAAAATTGTGCGAAACTCGCAAGCCAACACCAGGTGCACAATTTTCAAAAAGTCTGTGCAACTACTTGCATATGCTGAGGACATTGACATCATTGGGAGAACATAGCGAGCTGTCACTGGTGCGTTTGCAAATACTAGCACAGAAGCGGCAAAAATGGGTTTAGTGGTAAATGAGGGGCAAAACCAAGTATATGCTGTCAACAAGAAGGGACACACAACATGGACGTATCGGACAAAACGTCAAATTCTGAAAACGACATCACATCAGAAATCAAACAAACAAAATACACTTGCCAACCGCTGTTTCTTTGGTCTTAGGCAATTGACAAGTAATGCCTTGTCAAGAAACACTAAGGAGACTTTGTATAAGACCCTCATCATCCCAGTCCTGCTATATGGCGCAGAATCGTGGACGTTAACAAAGACGGATGAAGATCTTCTTGGTCATTTCGAACGCAAAATTCTTCGAGTGATTTTCGGTCCCGTTTGCGTTTACGGGCTTTGGAGGAAGAGATTTAACACCGAACTCTACGAGTTGTCCAGCGACATCGTGCTGGTCAGAAAAGTACGAATCAGTCGACTAAGATGAGCGAATGAACACAACCCGGAGTTACAAGGTAGCAGGGGAAGACCTCGCCTTAGGTGGAGGGGAACCTCAACCAACTTGGAGGCGGTTAGCCAAAGATCGGGCTTACTGGAGAGGCGTGTTGGTTGGGGCCCAGATGCATCCTGGGAAGTGGCGCCACTTAAGAAGAAGTAGAAGGGGTCCTATTTAATAACGCACTATTGTTTAATTATCATATTGATTATTTATGTTAAAAACAATTGCCATAATGCGAATAATTTTAAAATGTAATACGTTGACACACATAGTTAATGTTCTGGAGCAATTGGGTTTAAATTAAAATGTATTTACATTGTAATTTTTTAAAAATAAAAAATATTTCCCTACCTCAATTAGAGCGTAAAACAAAAAATATTTTCTAATGTTCTTATCTTATGTTTGTGTTCAATATTAAATTCAATTTATTATCTAACTACATATTTAAGTTACAATTTGAAATATTTGATATATTTGATAAATTTGCCTTGTGAAACTACTAAATTCACTAATTTTTTGTTGTATAACAATATAACATGTTGTATATTTGCACCAATGGGAAAAAACCCATTCAGCAGAAAGGTTCATTAAAACTGAAAAAACAAGCAAAATTTCAATTTGATAAGTCACATAACGATAGTTTTACTTTCGTTTTTCCTATACCATGCAAAAATGTATGCACTTTTTCGGACAAAGATCAGTGAAAATCTAATTTGGAAGTGTGACAATTATTTTTTTTAAAATGGGCAGAATAAACGGGTTGAATTTGGAAGAAATGGATAAAGTTAAAGCTTACCTGCCAGAGAGCTTTTCAAATCGAAGTGAACACCTAATAAGAATTTTTTAAGAAATCGTGCATCCTATGGGAAAAAAATAAAAAGGAATGACTGCAAACGCAAATTCAAAGACTACTTTCTAATTCCGCTCAATCCACAAACAAAATAAAGAAGTTTGCTGGGGTTTCATGTAGCAAATCTACTGTGCGTCGTGTTATTGTGAGTGCCCCGACACTTATCGCGGACGCAAGCAATAGCGCCTTGAATTTGCAAGGAATCAAATGACATTGAAGCGGCTCAAGAAATTGGAGCAAGGTTGTCTTTTGGGATGAAGAAAAGTATAACTTGGATGGTCGTGGTGTTGGCTATAACTTTTACTTTCATGATCTCCGGAAAGAAAAATGTTTTTGAACCATCATCAATCGAGACAAAGAAGAGTTATGGTATGGGGCGCAATTTCAACCAAATGACTGGTATTTCCTACAAAGTTCTTCTGGAAGCAACTTTTCCCCCAATAAATTAGTTTTTTGGACTAATTCCATGGATATCCAGCAAGATTATGCGCCTATACACAATTCACGCGTTGTAAAAAAATGGATTAGGAGTGAAATCATTCAAAAATTGCATTGGCCGCCGTATTCTGAATGTTTGGGAATGGAGGCAAGCAGTATCCAGACAATCAAGAGATGATTGCGGCAATTAAAGCTTCTTGAGCCTTTTGAATTACCTTAAAAGTTTATACGACTCTATGAAGAATAGAATTTGCGGTTATATCACATTATTAAAATTTCACATACCTAATTGATTGAAATAAATAAAAAAAAATAAAACAATTTTTTTTTTTTTAAAATGGTGTTTTGCTGTTTTCGACTTTTTTGCAGGTGCGACTAGACTATTCAAAAGCGTTTTATTTTCCATTGGTGCAAATAATACAACAAAGAATTAGGTTCTAAAATATAACTCCGGTGCGACTTTTTAGTTGAACCGTACTGTAACTCATAAACGAGGGATATAGCCCCCCCCCCGCTAAACGAAAAAAGGCTTGGATCTTACCCCTCAATAAGAATTTGCTATTAATTTTCGCTGCCTAAGTTATCGTTATCTCGCCGAGAAAGAGAATACATTATTAATTAGCGGAATAAAAATAAGAATGTAATGTCAGACTATGCCGAGATTATTGTCGCTAACGAATATTAGGCTTTAAATTATAAACTACATCGACAGTTTAAATTCATAACCAGCATTCTTGAATAGAAAACATTCTGAACATCTGAAATTGAATTTAAATTCAAATCGAACTTCAATTAGTTAAGATCTTTGAAAATTAAAATGTTAAGGTCTTTGAAAATTCAAATTACTAGTATAAACGGAGCTATCGAGGTATCCGTTCGGAAGGAAGTGGAATTGACATTGGAGGTAGCCGTTCCGATTCATTTATCGGTGATGCGAATAATTTCAACAAAAAGGGAAATGTTGAAATTGAAAGTAAATAATAGTAATTAAACAACGACAAGAGGTCAACACGAGCCGCACTAACCATTACTTTGAATTTGTAGCATTTATATTTGTATAAAGTTTTAAAAACATTTGTTGAAAATTTTACCATTAGAAGTCCTCGGGGCTCATTTGTTCCCTGAAAAAGATCTTCTTTCTAATTCCATTAAGGGCTGGACATTCACATAAAATGTGTTCAGCTGACTCGTCCTCTTCAAGACAGAGTCGGCACTCAGGAGAGTCTGATATTCTCATTTTGTGTAGATGATATCTTAAACCATGGTGATCAGTAAGGTAACCTACTAAGTTTTAGATATCATGGCTGCTTAGGTTTAGGCATTTGCTTGCATTTTGATTGAAGGACCGAATGGCTCGTTTGGCCTGTCTTAGACCTGGGATGCTTTTCCAAAGATAGATACTTTTCCTATGTTCCCAGCTTTTTATTGCTGCCGTTGCTTCTGATCTAGGAGTGCAGCAGAAAGGTTCGGGACCTATGAAAGGTGTTTCTGAATCTTTTCTGGCCAGACATGACCCGGAACCCACCATAATTTGGTCTTGTTTCTTACTCCGAGTGTTTGTAGGGTATTGAAGCAGTACACGACTGATTTGGAGTCAATGGTATACGAGCTAAGGGCGATTATAGCTGCTTGACTATCCGTGAATACATGGATAGTTGCACCTTTTATGCCAGATAAATTAATGTGGCTGGCGCATTCTTGAATGGCGTGGAGCTCTGCTTGAAATACGCTGGGGCTTTTTCCCATGGGTATCGTGAAGCGTTTGTGTGGTCCGTATATTCCCGCTCCTGCCCCTGTTTCCATTTTAGAACCATCCGTATACCACTTTATGCCGTTGTGGCTGTTTGGTGGGTTATTACTAACCCATGCTTCTCTCTTGGGGATCTCCGTGGAGAACCGTTTGTTGAAGCATAGTATTTTTTGAATGCGGTCTGTGACCGCGCAGTTCATGTTAAGTTCTGGCAGTTCATCGGGAAGGGTCTTAAGTTCCGGATGATCGTTAAGACTTATCTCCTTTAACTGTATTAGACTTATTGCACTGCGGATCGCCACTTTTTGAATGTATATGTGGAGAGGTGTAATTCCTGTTATTGCCTCTATGGCAGCTGTTGGATAGGTTCGCATGGCTCCGAAGATACCAAGGCACGCAAGCCGTTGTACCTTTTTGAGCTTCTCTAATGCGACCTTTTGTGTGGATTTTGTCCACCATACTATGGAGGCGTATGTTATAATGGGTCTTATCATCACTGTGTAGATCCAGTGGACGATCTTTGGAGAGATTTCCCAGGTTCTGCCATATGTGCAACGACAGGCCCATAAAGCTCTATTAGCTTTAGTGATTTTGTTATTAATGTGAGAGTTCCAGTTGTCTCTTGTCTAGGATTACTCCAAGATACTTGACTTCGTCGAAATACTCTACGACCGTGTCGTTTATTGTGATTAGGCATAGGTCTAACTCCTTTTAGTGAAAGGAAGGAAAGGAAAGGATTTATGGAAAGATTTACCTTGATGCACCAGTCTAAGGCTGTCTTTAGAGCATTTTTCATTTTTGATGTGACTCCAATTGAGTCTTTGCCCCTGACTATGATGACAATATCATCGGCGTACCCAATTGTAGTGTAGCCCAAATTGCTCATCTTGTGTAGCAGGTCATCGATGACCAATGACCACAAAAGTGGTGAAAGTACTGTTACTGTGACGAGGCAGTTATTTTGCGACTTTCCAGCATCGATTTGATCCATTTAATAGTTGGTTTGACTATGTTTCTATGGTACAACGCATTTGATATGGATTCATATCCAGTGTTGTCAAAAGCACCCTCTATGTCCAGAAAGTTACAAAGTGCGATCTCTTTGCAACGGTAGACGTTTTTTATCTCTGTAGTTAGTCTTAACAGAGTAGCCTTCCGTGGATTTGCCCTTTTGGCACGCTTATTAGTGAGGGTGCAGAGGCTTGCTTTTTGATATGCATTCTCTAATTTGGATGTCAATAATCCTTTCCATTGTTTTCAGAAAAAACAATGTCAAGCTTATCGGACGATATGATTTAGGTAATTCGCTCGGCTTGTTTCCCGGTTTAGGTACGAATACTACGTTTACCTTACTCCAGGTAACTGTTATATACCCCTAAATAAGGCAATCATGGATGGTAATAAAAATTCTATTCCATTTTGAATGAGGAGTTAGTGCATATACCCATCATAAAAAAAAACCCACTTTTCACTTTTTTTCTTATAAGGTCCACTGCACCTCGATAATTCAATATTTTACTTAACTAGAAAGTCTGAGATGTGGAAATCAGTTTTCCTAAAAATCTGTTGTTTTCTTTTTTTTAACTATGAAGAAATAGATTGATTATTAAATGTTATAGCTTGATTAATCAATAAGCTTTTAAATTTCGTTGTTGTAACAGTTTTGTCTCGTTTTTTTTTAATTTTTTATATTAGGGGTCAAGCCTATCAATCTTTTTGATATATCTTTAGTTATCTTAAGGTCAATTTGGCACTTGTCTCCCAAAAAAAGAATGGTCAAATTTGTATCATTTATATTTAAAGCTTTTTGCAAAAGATTTTTTATTGAAATGTCAAATTGTATCGCCAAGTAACAGCGTCTTTCCCCTTTCTATTGTGTTTTGTGCGTGATATTTTTACGATTTTTTTCGATTATTTTGCGAAATAAGTGGTAAAAATATATTCATTTGAGGTGTTATTGCGAGTGTTTTTGAATGTGTATTATTCTTTCATTCCATAATTGCGAAGAAGAAAACAACAATGAAGGAGATTGAAGATATTATAGTCAGTGGAAATACTCCCACCCGAGGTAAACGAACAATCGGATGAGGAATTAATCGACGAGAATTTCAGTGTGAATTGAAACTGAGCAAAACATTCATGAGGATATTGGTTATGAAGAGAATGTAGAAACTGAGCCGTAGGCGGGGCCAACTCCGAAATCGGTTGCTAATGCTAATCCGATGATAAGATTGCCTACTATAAGTTTTATTACATTATTGTGATTCAAGTTTCCTAACTTTGATTTTATTGATTTCAGCTTTGTCCATTCTTTGACATCATAAACAGAAAGTTTATTAAGTTGGGCATTTGGGCAGAGTTATTGTCCATAGATCACAGCAAAATGTTTATTCTGCGAATGTCGATTCATTTTAAATCTGAACTTTGGTGATTCTGCTCGTCAACCGGCTATTTGTTTACTGTGGACAATGAATACAATACAGAGGTTGGTCTTAGACCTGATATCGTTCTTCGTTTACTTAGCAACGCAGAGGGGCCCCATGCGTCACGTGGTATTTTTCTAAAATTTCTTCACCTATTATATTCTGTGGTTGCTATCAGAAAAGCGATTCTGTGCCACTGGAACTGTTCGCTGTAATCGTGTAGCTAATGATGATACGAATATGAAGACCTGAAAGGATTTGCCTCGCGGCTCGTATGATTATATGTACGACTCGAAGAAACAGATCACCCTTTGTCGATGGCAAGATAAAAAGGGTTCACCATCGCTACAAATTACGATCAGATTCCGGCACTCAGCCCTGTCCGGAATTGGACAAAAGCCACTAAAGCTTGAGCATTAAAGGCCCCTAGGGATTATAATTATATTCCAAATTTAAGCTTCCGTGTTCAAACTTTGATTTGTCTATAAAACGATGTTTTTTTAAATTGTGGTCGTGTTGTGGGCGGATTTTAATAATGTAAACACACAAGCATTTTGGGCCCCTAAAGACAATATATTCTCTCTCATAACTAGACTTGTTTGACGTAAGGGCCATGCCCTTGTTTTTACCCTGGAACAGCGTGTCGATGTGAGAGCTGCCATTGGCCCAGGGGGTTCATCCGCCACCATCTCTTTTTCAACACCCTGAATAGTATTGATAATTTCTTACCGACCTTAGGTCCAAATAAGTCAGTAGCTCATGTTAGGTACATATCTTGCTGGCTGTCGACGGTACCGTTGATTGAATCTAGTGAATTTATCCGTCGCACGCCCTCTGTTTGTGGGGCTCATGCAAGACTTCTGAGACTCACCAGCCAGCCTATCCGACAGACCATTATAGTGTTGCTATTTTCTTCTTGTTCAAATGGACAATAATGCTTCAGACAAGAGGATCTTCGACTCCCAGCCCCAGGTTCGAGAAGGCAAGGAAAACCGAACCTCCGTTTTAAAACCAAACCATCGCGGATGACAGAACGCTTTATCTGGACAGCTAGAAGCAGCGTGCCGGGATCGGGAGAATGGAAGGCTGCAGTGTCTCAGGTGGACTCTTCACGGGTCGGGAGTCCGTTTAGTAAAGACAATATATTAAACATTTTAGCTTTCTAGCTAACTCGATTTTTTTGTTAAATTTGTTTTTTGAAATTGTCGGCGTGTCAGTAGGCGGATTTTAAAAATTCTTGAACTTGATTATTTCGTGCCCTAGAGAGTATGGGTGTTTTCATAAACGTCTGACTAACTAACACCTGCGTTAGATGTGTTCATAAAGTCAGATTTTTGATCGAACTAACTTAGATGAATTGCAGATGATATGTTCATAAACGTCATAAATGTCGTCAGCGTATTGCAGATTGTGCATTCATATTTTTTTGAGGTAACAACAAAAATTGAAAGTGCGAAAAATGTAAGTTTTATTGGCAATATTTTATTAATTTTTTATTTACAACCAAATTCAACTTTTTTTTAAGGGAAGTAGAAGCTGCGGCGTGGATTATGGCGAAAACTAAGCTATTAATTCAACTCTTGGAAAAAGAAAAAGATTTCTTTGTGGAGGACGATGCTATATGAAATGAAAAAAGTTGATACATTCTTCTCCTTTGATGTCTTGGATATCAAAAAATCTGACGTTTATGAACATTCAGTGAATACTTAAAATTGTACTTAAGCAGGCCTGCTCACGTTCTGCAGAATTAGTGTGTTCAATATTGCAACAAAGAAGAAAGACGATTGTACTAGCGCAGATTTTCGACGTTTATGAAAACACACTATATGGTTCAAATTTCAGTTTTCTAGTTCTAAAGTTTTAGGCCCTAATTTTTGCCTTCGGATGGACATAGCTATATCGATATGACTATCGATGCCGATCACGAATATAGTAACTTTCAGAGGTCTACGTGGTCGCGGTGGCTTAATGGTTAGCTCAAGCAGTATGTCATTTGGATAGATGGTTAACAATTAAGAATTACACTAAAATGGATGCAAATCTGTTCATGTAAATTCTAAGCTTCTGCATAAAGGATAACAGGTATTTCAAATACAAGGACGTGATTTATTCACAACAAAAAGGAATGCCTATGGGATCTCCAGCATCACCAGCTATAGCGGACATAATTATGGAAGCACTTTTAGACAAATCAATGGACTTATTAGAAACAAAACCGAGATTAGTAACTAAATACGTAGACGACCTATTCGCGATTATAAAAATTGACAAAATAAATGAGACATTAAATACATTGAACGCGTTCCATAGAAACATTAAATTCACAAAAGAGGAGGAACAAAATGGAAGATTACCGTACTTGGACACATTAATCATACGCAAAGGAAACAAATTGAAAATCGACTGGTATCAGAAACCTATGGCCACAGGACGACTCATCAACTTCTACTGCAAACATCCGAAAAGAGTAATAATAAATACCGCGAATAATTTTATTAGAAGAGTACTAAATGTGTCGCTCAGTATAGATAATAGTGGAGTAACTCCATTAAAAAAAAAGAAAGATTTTTTCGCTTAATATTATCAGGTTTTTTCAATCTTCCAATATAAATGTGAATCAATTTGAAATGCACTATAATAATATTATACAAAAAACTGTTACTATGAAATATATTATAGTGCATTTCAAATTGATTCACATTTATATTGGAAAATTGAAAAAACCTGATAACATTGAGCGAAAAAATCTTTTTTTTTTTTTAATGGAGTTACTCCACTATTATAATGAGCGACACAAATATAAGTGACAAACAATTTCACCACGACAACATCAACAATTTAAGGACAATACTAGCCTAAAATGGGTTTCCAAAGAAGACAACGATGGACTTAATCAATAATTATTATAAAATGGACAACATTGAGCTGAAAGAAAAGCCAAACATAATATTTAAATCAATGACGTATATTACTGACTTCTCGGAGAGATTGACTAAATCGGACATATATGACAAAGATAAATATCAAATCGCACTTAAGACAAATAATACTCTACGACAACTATACAGCAATACAAAAACAAAAATAGACAAACTTGACAAATCGAATCTGATTTACAAAATATCTTGTAATGGAGACGGGTTCAACGTATGCAATAAAACATATGTTGGGACAACAAAAAATAAACTTATGTTGGGACAACAAAAAATAAACTAAGGACAAGAATAGCCTCACATAAATCGGACCAAAAAGCTCTCTCGACACCTATAGAACAAAAAACTGCATTAGCTGCCCACTGCATTAAATTCGGACATTATCCTGACTTCGAAAACGTTGACATACTACAAGAAGAATCAAATTATATGAGGAGGTACACTACGGAAATGTTACATATAATAAATGTACCAATACAAAAACGACTTAACTATAAAACGTACACCGAAAAATGCGCACACATCTACAGACATCTTATAAACAAACAACGGAAGACGAAAATAGTTATAACTCAGCCGGCATCATAACTTTATGTTTTGTGTTCGTCATACCAAACATTTTTTTGTGAAATCTAATTATTTATGTTGTACAATAAGTTGTGTAAGTTTCACAATGTAAATGTAGGTTGTTCATTTTATTGTCATAATACTTTTTCTTGACAGTCCCTGAAGATGACTTTCGAAGAAAGTCGAAATATTGGACAAAATATATAATTTAAAATACAAAAAAAAAAGTATTTTTAAATTAAGACCTATTTAATTGTAGGTACCTTCACTTCGTTCAAGCAAAAGGTTTGAGAAGCTAGGCTTAAGGCCCTATATGGGCCGTCAATGCCCAATATTTTTTTTTTTAGGTCTACGACTAATATTAAGGTATGTTAACACTTTGAGTCAAAATTAATATACCACTCGAATAGGATATAAAAACGATAAGCCAACGAGCCAGAAACAATTGAAGTTGTCCTGTCACTAAGTCTCTTCTGTTGACTGATGATAAAAAAGGAATGGATTTGAATGATGACCTGGAGTTCCAGACACCGCGCAACTTACTCAACGTGGTTGGTGAACACCTCATCACCGTGAGGAAAATATCGAAGATGCCAGTTGAAAGTCTGTGACAGACCAACAATTTAGATGGGCGAAAAATGTGCCAAGCATATGCACTCGCACTGTTTCAAAGTTTTCAATGAAGTGTTTTTTTTTTTTAATTTCCTACCATCATCAGCTACTAAACAATGTCATTCTCATTACTGTTCTATAAATCATCTAAAATCACAAAAAAACTATTAAAAATTGTTAATAATCTTGCCTATTCACTTATATTGATAAGCGCCAACGTTCGATTAATCGAACAATAACTTTGACTCATACCTGTTGTATCCAGGTGTTGGGAAATTTAGACGACGAAACTGAGCAAATAAAACAAACTTGGCGAAGTTGAAATATTACCAGCAGATGTGGCCGGAACTCAGGTAATTGCTACAAATGTCAGCTATGATTTGAAGAGTGAACATAATGAACCACTTGCGAATTTGTTAATCATGCCAAGAGATGCTCAACATGTAACAGCTGATGTGAAATGGAAAAATTGTGCCTCCGAATTTCCAAAGCTTCCAACAAATGACGTGCACGTGCAACTAGACAGAAAAAATCTCATCTCATAAACTTGGGCCGAAAGCTCTTCTTGAGATGTTCGAAAAGTTTTGATACATTGTCGACGTCAGAACCGAAAAATTCAGATAACCTTTTAGACACCGTTTATTTAAAAAAAATGTTATGAATCCTATTATTATTTGGCTATGACGGCGTTCCACAAGAAAATTTGTGGTGGTCATTGAGCCCTGATATAAACTTTTCTGCCATAAGAAAAGCTATGCCACGACCACGAGTCATGTATAAGAAAATCAAGTATGTATGCACCTGGCAGACAATTATTTTATGGATACCACTGCCAAGTTCTAATAATGAACACCACTGACCACTGCATTGTCAAATTAGACAACAACAAACTCATGAGATGGCGTCAATTAACCAGCCAAACATCTTTTAGGTCTGAGATGTGCACAATAGGTAAAGGAGATCCCATTCAATGTTATTTAATTTTTGCGAATTCAATAAAATATTTACTAAAATATTTTTTAATTTTTCTCGATTTGAGCTGATTGATGTTAATCGGATCAACAGTTTCTATAATCAATATATAATTTTTTATAAGCGTTCATGCGCATAACCACCAACTATGGACAATATACGAATTGATCCCAAATCCGACTAGCACTCACTAATTATGCTCTATCTACCTTTGTCATACCCCAGCATCTTAAATAAATATTTAATGGAAACATGGGCTGATGCCCTACAAACAATACAGATGTTAGGGTACTTGGTAAAATAAATACTTACAAACGGCTTTGTCTACAGAGTCGTAGTCATCGAACTCCACGAAAGCAAATCCACGCTTACGACCAGTTGCCTTATCTGTGAGAATTTTAACACCAACGACATTGCCAAATTGTTGAAAGTACTCATCCAAACATGCCTCATCGTGGACTTCCTTCAGACCACCGACGAATATTTTCTTAACCGAAGCATTCGACTCAGTTTTGTCTAATTCAGGACGAGGAAGGGCACGTTTAGCATCAACAGTTCTGCAAAAGTACAACGAACACAATAATACATATAACATTTTTTATCACCTCAAAACTTGTTCCACTTACTTTCCATCTATTACATGAGGTCGAGCTAATTGCGCTTGGTCAACCATTGAAGCCGCTGAAAAAGAAATGAAACCAAAGCCCCGTGAACGTTTAGTAGCTGGATCTCGCATAACCACAACATCTGTAACAACGCCCCATTGTTCATAAAATGCTTTCAGTGAATCTTCATTTGTCATCGGCGAGAGGCCACCAATAAATAATTTTCGCAAATGTTCCAATTCTCCAGTTTCTTCCTAAAGAAAAAAATATATTAAATTATGACGCCATTTTGGTATGTCTGAACACGCCAGACAATTCAATGCACATTAACCCAGACAACAAATTTAATTTTTTTTAACGAAAATATAATCTATTATGTGTTACCATTCCGTTGCCCATTGACATATTCATGTAATTATCCTTATGCATATTCCTTGTTGTTTTTAATTAATTCGAGAAACGTTGCAGGAAATACACCTTTGCACTCCTACTCCACAAAAATAACGAAAGAAACCAACTGAAGTAATGAAGTGAGACAGAGAATAACTAACAAGTAGGTAGGTACAAATATTTTTCGGCGGCGTCCGCGTCGTATTCGGCACTTTCACTTTGCACAAATATCGCCAGAGTCACCCTGAATGCGTCTACAAGACTGAATTGAATTGAAACTGAATTGGAATTCGAGGTGGATTTTCGCTCTCACTGAATTAAATATACGTTGATAGGGCCGGTTTACATGTAAACACGGCGTCTCCACGAGACTGAAAAATGTCAGATTTTTCAGTCCGGATGGTTGTCGGCAACTTTTGATTTTCTTCAGCTGGGCAAATTATGTTACGACATTTCATTCCTTTCCACTCTGTGAACAACAAAACAAGTTAAAGCGATTCTAGCTTTGAATGCGTTAAGTGAATTAATACAAGTAGAAAGCATCAAAAATCAAATAAGATATAATTGTGGGTGAATCCTCACCAGAACAATCAAAACAAATAAATTTGATTTATTAAAGCTGCTGTCAAACCTTAAATTCAAATTTCCGAGAACATTTGTTTCCACAGAGATGTCAGGAAATAAAGAAGTGTCCAGACTTCTGTCCACTTGTGATAAATTGATAGTATCGTATACGTCAACGACGATTTGAGGAGTTTTTTCATCAATAGAAAAACGCGGTGATGGAGAAATTTTAATTCCATTACACAAAAGGAACATCATCGGTTTTCTGAATTTGAAACAGAATTGCGATTGCAGAGTTCACAGGTGGTGGCTGTCAAAAGTCTTATTCATAACGCATGCTTCGTGATCGCATTGTGTTAGAAAATTGTAATGAGACAAACAACCGAGCTAACAAAAGCCAAACAAATAGTTGCCACGAATGAAGTAGGATGTAGTGCAGTTTCAGATGAATATTCTAGGAGTGCCAACATAGTAGTGGAAGTTTTAATGAGGTTAGGTTAGGTTAGGTTTATGTGGCTGTCGGCAGAAGCCGACACACTTAGACCAATTTAGGTCCATTGTGATACCACGTATATTATATTGTTGCCACGAATGAAGTAGGATGTAGTGCAGTTTCAGATGAATATTCTAGGAGTGCCAACATAGTAGTGGAAGTTTTAATGAGGTTAGGTTAGGTTAGGTTTAGGTGGCTGTCGGCAGAAGCCGACATACTTAGACCAATTCAGGTCCATTGTGATACCACGTATGTATTATCTACCTGAAACTTTGTAGATGGGACTGGCCAACGACACGCGGTTGTTCTAAAACGGTCCCCATCTACGTACTAACCGCGCCCAATGTCGTTTAATTGCGGTAATCTAACGAGAACCTATTAACACGACGTGGTATGGTCGTTGGTTCGGTGAATATAAGACTAGAAGCACATTTTCTTTTCTCCAAAAAAAATAGAATCAACGCTTCCTATAGTTGAGTATTGTTTATGATTCCAATTTTGGATTGGTAAAGTTCTTCTGCGATACCTGGCGGCACGTTCTGAGCTGTGAATCTTGTAGTTAAATCTTCTGCAATACCTACTGACGAACACAAACAACAGGCAAATGACGTAAGTACTAAAAAATCAGCTTCCAGTTCCAATCCTCAATTGGCTTATACCAAATTTCTGAACTCAGCAGACATGTTTTTTTTTTATAATTAGCATACGCTAAAGAGATTTTTTTATTTTTCTGTAATTGATACAGTACCCTTATAATGCTACCGCAGCGCAGGCATTTTTGTTGCTGCAAGCAGCGCCCAACAAATGATTCATTGCCTGTTTTTGGATGCAACTTACTACTTGAAAGAATAGGAGAATAGGAAAGAAGTTTTGCTGCGATAGGGGTTTTTCTCCATAGGTGGCGCCTTAATTGCTTAAGGGAGATTTTGAATTGTTGTGTGTTATCAAATTTACAAAGCATGGCCCTGGTCGGGATTCGAACACATGACCTGCCAATCACTTTGTGAATACACTACCATCGCACCATTGCCACCTGATTGACTATTCCTACGGACTTAAAACATTCAAACTCAATGTGAGGCAGATTTTATTCTTAACCGATTTATTAATTTTAATCTACAGTTTATTTATTAATGGTACAAGGATTACCACAGATTTAATATTTATCTTTTTCCACGTTTGTTACAGCATGTAAGATCTCTTACAAAAATACAAAAATATAACGTCGTCAAGTTGGATGTAGTTGGCGTCATCAATTCATCAATGGGTGCGTCTAACAAACACCCTCATGCATTCCAACTTGAAAGCACAGATGGCGCTTTTACTAAAGTTTACAACTCGGCCAATCTGACAATTGATCGACCTCGAACTAAAAATAAATACTTAACACTAGTCTCCACATTTTACTCCAGACTTATATCTAAGGCGAGAGGGTCGCTTGAACTCTCAATAGGGACGGCCTCCTCATTTGGTTTCAACAACCACTTTCGCATTCTATTCGCCTCGACAACACCATCATACGGCAGCTGAGTAAACTGGCAGTTGTCAATATCCCGCAACACATATCTATCATGTCCAAGGATTTTTCATACGACATAGGGACCACGGAACTTAGGCAAAAACTTTTTATTCGTCCCAACGGCAGTATCAACATTACGCATAACGACAAAATCACCGACTTCGTACTCGTTTAACTTTCTTACTGTGCCTAAGAAAATAATCTAAATTATATTTCTGAGACCTATCAATTTCCCCTGATGCGTCAGCCCGAATTTGACTTAGAATACGGCAGCTCTCAGAGGCCATCTTCTCCTCCAGATGCTCCGTAATCTCATCTATTATTCCTCCCCTCTGTCCAACGCCAAACAATAGCATACTAGGTGAGTTCTTTGTCGTGCTATGAATAGAATTATTAATAGCATACTCCACTTTTAGTAACATACTCGACCAATCGGCATGACTTACCGGGTCACTCAACTTTCCCAGCATAGCTTTGATAACCCTATTGACCCTTTCGACTTGCCCATTTGCCTGGGGAGAAGCCACGGCGACCTTTACGTGTTCTATATTTTGTTTCATTAAAAAGTCTTCAAATTCAAAAGAGGTAAAGCATGTACCTCTATCTGACACAATTCGTCTCGGTCTGCTATAATACTGAAAGTATTTATTTAACGCGGCAATTACCTCCATCGTACTCGTCGAGTTTGTAGGATACAGTTTCACAAATTTTGTGAAAGCATCTATCACTACTAAAATGTGTTTCCTTTTCGAACTAATAGACGGTAAGGGACCAAAATGATCCACATGGATTATATCGAACGGCAGCGGGTTTTTCGGAATATTGTACAAATTCCTTTCACTAGAACGAGCCGGCATGGCATACATAATGTAGTTAATACAATTTTGGATAAATCTTTCAATTTTTTGACGCATGCTCGGAAATCATTAATGCATTGCAATCTTCTCATAACATTTATCCAGAGCTTGATGCCCGAGTTTTTCATGGATTAACCGTATAACATTGCCTTCCATTTCATTCGGCACGTATAATGCCTTTCTCCCACTTCTCGTCACTTTATATACAAGTCCATCCATCATCTCGAAGTCTTTGACTTCTTCGGCCTCCATTTAATCCCGCAAGTCCATAATTATTTTGTCCCGCCCTTGTGCAATTTGGATTTGAAAATCCGTGTCATCAACATCCCAAACTGCGGCGATCTGGCACCGACTTAGGGCATCGACGTGTCCCATAGATATACCACTACGGTGCTGAATTTTATAGTTGTAATTTTCACGCTCTAAGGCCCATCGGGCAATCCTTGGATTAACATGTTTCTTTTCCAACGTCATAGTCAGAGAGCTGCAATCCGTAACGATCTTGAAGGGTATTCCTTTGAAATATACTCGGAATCGTCTCAGCGCATAAATTATAGCAAGCGTTTCTAATTCAAAGCTGTGACATCGGGATTCGGCAGCGGAAGTTGTTTTCGAAAAGTAAGACACCGGATGAAATTTTCTGTCCCCTTGCCTTTGAAGCAAGACGGCACCAAAACCAATTGAACTGGCATCACAATGCAGTTCTGTTTCCTTTATGGGGCTATAAATGGCCAGAATCGGTGCTTCAATTAGTCTGCGTTTTAGTTCATTAAAAGCATCCGAACATGGCTTGTCAAAATCAAAATCGGCATCTCTCTTTAACAGATTTTGCAGTGGTTTTGCAATTCGAGAAAATGACGGTACAAATCGTCTGAAGTAGGAGAACAATCCAATACAAGAATGCAACTGTTTCTGATTAGTCGGCACCCGATATTCTTTGATAGCGGGAATATGAGAATCACTTGGTGAAGTCCCTTGTGAAGAAACGGCATATCCCAAATATTCTATCTCCGTATGACCGAACCGCCATTTAGCGAGATTTAATTTAAGATTTCGTTGAGTGATGCGCCTCAAAACGGTTCTTAGCAATATTTTGTGTTTCTCAAAGTCTGCCGTAGCAATCAATATGTCGTCACTAAATCTCGGAAAATAACATTAATAAACCGCTGAAAAACGGCATGGGCATTCTTCAACCCAAACGGCATTTTTAAATACTCCCACATACCATTTGGAGTAACGAATGCAGTAAGGGGAATAGATTCCTCAGAAACCGAACTTGATGGAATCCACTTTTCAAGTCTAAAAGTGTGAAATATTGTTTTCCCTCAAGATACTCTATACAATCTTCTATAAGCGGCAACGGTTGATTATCCCGGATTGTCACACAATAGCAGACGCATAAGGCGAGTTACTTGGTCTAACAACGCCGTCTTTCTCCAACTGATGCACTATTGCCTGTATTTGAGTTCTTTCAAAATAAGAGAGTCGTCGGGAGGCACAGTGGAACGGCACATCATCATTCAGATGGATTTTCATTTCATAATTCAACGGTTCTACTTCAACATCTTTCGGCAAAACATAGGAATCTATAACTAAACTATTCAATTCGGCACAGCGTAACTTTCCCAATTTATGGTCAATATTCAAATCTACTTCGTCAGAGACAACCTCAATATTAAATATATCCGGCATATCACAATGCTCGTCATTAATCCCAGTTGACTCAACTTCCGATACAACTTCATCCTCTTCTGGTTTATTACCCACTAGCAAACAATTATTCCCGATGAGGCTATATCTATTAATAGTTGTAAGAAGTTCATTTGGCAAAACAAATTTATCATTTCCACCTATAGAAACCAACTTTTCTTTAGAGTATCTAAGTTTTACTTTAGTTAGATGGATACTGAAAGCATACAAAAAATTACGTCCAAAAATAATCGGCAGAGCCATACTTTCATCTGGGACGATATTAACTTTTATCGTCTTTATTTTGTTGTCAAATTTTACTTTACATTTTACTTCTCCTAAGACATTTAATTTTTTTCCGCCTACTCCGCAAAATGATGATTTCGGCATTTTTGATCGTCGCAGCAACTTAATCGGAACGTACGACGACTTTATAAAACTAGTTGGACTGCCTGTATCGAAAAGAGAAAGAAACTTTATAAATCCCGCGTCTTTTGCCAAATCAACTTCGAAAGCGACACTCACCCAATTTACAGCACCAACTAATTCGCTTAAACTATCATCGTCATCAGATACGGCTTTCTTAGAAACGGCGGCAACTTGTCTGGTTTTCGGAACAGCAACGGCAACGGCAGACAGCATCTTCTTCGGGTTCGGACATGTCTTTGGGTCGTATCCCATTTCCTAACATCGGAAACATGATCCATTTCGGCGCAACGGATATGGGCAGGACGGTTTAATATGCCCCGTCTGCGAGCAATTAAAACATAATACGGCATTTTTATCGGCATTCATCTTGGTTACAACGGCGGACTTGGTCGACACAGCATTAACGTTACGTCCTGACACACTCGCCGCACTTTCCATCAAATATCTTTGCTGATAGCGGTTAATAAGCTGCTTTAGCTCGTCAATGGTGCGAGCACGCAATAGCAAATTTATATTGGACACGCCAGTACCTATCCCGTCTATAATGAAGTCGATGACTTCGGTTTCGCTAATATCCGAGCGCTTGGCAATCGCCTGCATATTTAAGATATAGCAATGAAGCTACTCTTCTGTCTTTTTCCACTTCCTCAGGCTCAGCATTCTATATACATCTTGGCGGGACACAGCTATGTTAAATTCTTTTAGAAGTGCTGACTTCAGGTCTCTGTAATTGAGCGCCACTGTCGAGAGCAGGAACACTTTAGCGGTTCCAACAAGTGAACGCCGCAAACTCAATAGCTTAAATCTGTCATCGGCATTTACCATCTGCATGATTTCCTCGAAATCACGAAAGAAATGCTGTACAGAATGGCTTACATCGTCGCCATTAAACTTCGGAATGGCGTGCTCGATTTCGCCGAATTCCGATCTTCGTTCGGCAGAAGGGGCGGCATCCTTTTCTAGCTCCTTAATTTGCTTGCGAAGCTTCAGCACTTCGAGTCGCTTCCGTAGCTCGCTCAGTTCTTCATCCAGGGCAGCACCTCCTAATTCCTCGGCATTATCAGCGTCAGCGTCATCGGCATCGTCAACTTCGGCATTCTCGTCTCCACTTGCTGTCGATAGATTGTTGCTTCTGTTGACCTCACTATGGCATAACCTTTTTAACTGAGCCGTGGTAGCTGTTTCGGGAAATTCCACGCCGGCTTCCTTGAGTACTTCTACCAACTGCTGTCTCGTCAACAAACGCGGCATTTTAATATACAAAAAATTTGCTTTACAATCCAAATATTTTTTTCCAGGCCAGTGATGTTCTGACCCCACATCTGAGTTTTAATCTACAGTTTATTTATTAATAGTACAAGGATTACCACAGATTTAATATTTATCTTTTTCCACGTTTGTTACAGCATGTACGATCTCTTACAAAAATAGAAAAATATAACGTCGTCAAGTTGGATGTAGTTGGCGTTTTCAATTCATCAATGGGTGCGTCTAACAAACACCCTCATGCATTCCAACTTGAAAGCACAGATGGCGCTTTTACTAAAGTTTACATAATGAAATATATATTTAAATTCGCGTCGAAATTCGTCCAATGCGTACAAAAAAATGGTTTGAGTCAGATTTCAAAGAACACGTTAAGCCTTTGGACGTAACTAATGGTTGATTTACACGGTCACACATTCCTAACATGTAAGATTAAAGGGATGCTAAATACTAAATATCCGTGTGACTGAAAGGGACAGCATTACCTAACATGCAAAAAAACGTGACACGTATTCAGGTCGGCCATCTTGTTTACGTGGTAGGAATTATGGGACAGCTATGCATGTTGATATTTTTATAGCGATGGCTTACGAAATTTCGAATTCCTATAAAACAAAATGGGCGCTGCTATCATATGTTTTAATCGTCATAATACATTTTTGACATTTCTCTGCTTCACATCGCCGATTGTACCTACTCAAGATGGAAAACACTATTAATACGGCAGCCTTTACGAGATCCATGTTTTTATTTATTTTTTAATTCTACCACAACAAAACCGATGAAAATAAATTTGTTTGTTTACATGTGATCTGTCAAATCTCCATAAAAATGTTATAGAAAGTTAAAGTAAGTGATCTCACTCTTACACCTTATTAGCATTGACTGCGGATAAACGGATCTCTCTTTTCGGTTTTGTTGCAAAAATGCGCGTGCGTGATGGTGTAAATGCGCTATAATGGTGGATTTACACCATCACGCACGCGCATTTTTGCAACAAAACCGAAAAGAGAGATCCGTTTATCCGCAGTCAATGCTAATAAGGTGTAAGAGTGAGATCACTTACTTTAACTTGCTATAACATTATTATGGAGATTTGACAGATCACATGTAAACAAACAAATTTATTTTCATCGGTTTTGTTGTAGTAGAATTAAAAAATAAATAAAAACATGGATCTCGTAAAGGCTGCCGTATTAATAGTGTTTTCCATCTTGAGTAGGTACAATCGGCGATGTGAAGCAGAGAAATGTCAAAAATATATTATGGCGATTAAAACATATGATAGCAGCGCCCATTTTGTTTTATAGGAAATCGAAATTTCGTAAGCCATCGCTATAAAAATATCACATGCATAGCTTTCCCATAATTCCTACCACGTAAACAAGATGGCCGACCTGACTACGTGTCACGTTTTTTTGCATGTTAGGTAATGCTGTCCCTTTCAGTCACACGGATATTTAGTATTTAGCATCCCTTTAATCTTACATGTTAGGAATGTGTGACCGTGTAAATCCACCATAAACCAACGCATGCGCAAAACCGTGATTGTGGTTTAGGCATTAAGCATAAAAATATCGCCGGTCGGCAATACAGTTCAAAATTGGAGCTCATTTCATAACAGCTGCGCAAAAAACTGGGCTCCC
Source organism: Portevinia maculata (assembly GCA_949715645.1). Classification (NCBI taxonomy): domain Eukaryota; kingdom Metazoa; phylum Arthropoda; class Insecta; order Diptera; family Syrphidae; genus Portevinia; species Portevinia maculata. The sequence continues at coordinate 362,250,076 of OX454525.1, read as the reverse complement.
GCAGAAACTATAAGCCACACAAACACATACACATCTCCTCTGCTGTCATTTGTCATCAGCGCCAACAAGAAAAAAGTTTCCCGTTAAGAAAAAATGGTAGTCTCTATTCATACAATTTGTTACAACCGGCCGTAGAGAAAACTTTATTTTTTTTGCGCAAACAATATTCGGAACAGTGTCCAATACCTTCGTATTCTATTCCAAATTTGTGTATTAGTTATTTTTGCCCCTCAAATGGATCTTATTGTTGCCGTGATTTCGTAAAAATAATATCAATCCGAATCTACCAGCGAAAAAAAGTGGAAAGTGAAAAACGAACGAATATATTCTTCATTTTGATTTTTTCATCTTTCAATTGTTTGTTCATTTCTGGAATTAATAATGCATTTGGAACAAATTATGTGAGTTTTTCATTGCAAATAATCGAAAAAAGAAAGTTTTATTGTTTTCCCCCACAAATTCACCGTCTGTCTGTGAGACGAAGCTCATGCGACCGATTGTCTGCTGATGGTATATGGTAATCCCGGCGGCCTCCCTCAACCTGCTTCATGTTGCTTTTTTCGTCGACCCCCTTCCCTTTCCTTTTAACAATTAAATCCATATACCGTATTGTTTATCTTTTTTTCTATATATTTAATTAGCAGCAAGTTGTGATTTCTAATTCTGTATTATCTAATAGAAGCTCGGTGCAAGCTGTTGTTCGTTCCGCTTCCGCGTTACCTTGTAAATCGCACTTCTGAAACGTTTCGCGTGTGCAGTAACGATTTTTCGCTCAGATTCGGGTAGAACAGTTTGTGCAATGCATTTCGCATTCCTCGGGCGAGGAACCAGAATCAGAATTGAAATTGTAATCAAGATAGTGTAATCTCTTCGAGATCTTAATTGTTCTCACATTCCTTTCCATATTGTTGTTGAGTGGTTGTTAAATCTTTGTGCTACTGGGAGCTAAAAAGTGATGATGAGTCGTAGGTGCATGATTAGGGTAGCGAACGTCTCAATATTGATTTGTTTGCATGATTTATGTTGGGTGATATAAGTTGCTCACATTTCTATCAAGTATCAACTGTTGAGCTGACTGAGGTTAAAGAGTGACTCATTAATATGTCATCAATCAATCATGTCGAGCATTCCTCGCCCCTGTTTTTATGACGGACAAAATGGCAATTTGAATACTTATTTGGAAATGTGGGTATGTTTATTTTTTGTGTGTGTTGAGAACGATAAAATACAAATTTAACAAAATATTGAAAGAGCCAGGACTTTAGTTAACTTTAGAATCCACAACTAAAACCCGTCAGTCAGATGGTCCAAGGTCCTTCACGGCGAAACTATGATCAGAATAAAATGGATCATAAGTCCTAACCCTCCTACTTTACTGCATTCCTTCTGGTCCGCCTGTGCGGTTCCCGGTTGGAACCCGATTAGATATTTGCAGGCGCCCGGTTCGGGATAACTTCATAACATAGGCCAATCAAATGCTGGTGGTGTTGCATTTGTGTGATTCAGCAAATTTTGGGCCTGACTATGTTTTTTCCGGTTTCGCCACTTGCATGCTCCCTTTATTAATTATTGTGTCATTTTCGTTTTACGACACCGTTGATCTCCAGTTGTGTCAACCCACGGATTTGCATGTACACTAACGAGACAGTTTCAAGATATCTATTAAGTGTGTGGCTAAACTCACTTGAATATTAAAATTGCCAAGATGATCTCCTGTATGGGCCGTTAATACCTAATATTTTTTTATTTTGTGTACGTGGTGTCTATTTTATATAAATGTTACTAACTTACTTAACGGGCTCGCGACCCGTAAAGTCGCTACCTGAGCGACTTCAGCCTTCAATTCTCCGCGATCCTGGGAATGCTGCTTCCAGTTCAGACCAATCGCTCTGGCATCCGCGATGGCTTGGTCTTAAAAACGGAGGTGCGGTCTTCATTCTCGTCTTTAAACTGGGGGCTGAGCATTCGTGTCCATTCGCTCGATATGGCCGACCCAAATGTAGTCGACGTATTTTAGCTTTTCGGACTACATCCACATCTTGCTACAACTCATAGAGATCACGGTTGTATTTTCTCCTTCATTCACCCTCCTCGCACACAAGATCAAATATCAGAAAAAGCATTTTTCTTTCGAAAGAACCCAATACTACCTTCCCCTTCCTGTTTAAAGTCCAGCACTTGGCGCCATAAAGCAGAACTGGCAGTATGAGTGTTTTGTTTGTGGGCTGACGACGTTTTAGAGGTTAGGGTGTCTGTTTGTGACCCGTGCGGTGCAGGTTCAATCCCCATGGGGAACAACAACATACGCCACCTATTAATGGAGAGAAAACGAATAACACACCTTGTTTTCTCTGCACCAAAATTCTTCGTAGGATCTCCATCAAGGCGTCATTTGTGAAGCGGATATTTTAGGTAGGCGAACTCTCTTACTACGTCGAAGTTGCTGCTATCAACAGTTACTTTTTGAGGGTAGACAGATGTGTGTTATTTGGTTAAAAGCAAGAAGGTACTTCGTTTTTTCCTTGTTAACTTCAAGGTCAACCAATTTTGCCCGTTGTTCAAGCCCAATTACGCCACCTGTATGAAAACCGCACCAAAGTGTGACTTTTTGCGGATGAAGTGCTGTTTCATGAAGCACATAAGGGTTCTCACCTGTCCAGTAACGCATATTTTGATTATTGACTAAGCCGCTTAACCAAAAATGCGCTTCATCGCTGAAGATGATTTTGGGATGAAATTCTTCATTTTCTTCTATCATGTCCAGAGCCCAATTCGAGAACGTACGTCGCTTCATATATAATGTGGTCTGCGAGAGTCCCAATTCTTGAGAACGCCGTGAAATTGACTGATTTGACTGGTTTGCTACGACGCCTCTGCAGCAGCAATATTCTCCACACTTCGGGCAAAATGTAGTCTCACTGGCAGGGTGGCGACGGTGTAGAGGTTAGTGTGTTGGCTTGTTATCCATGCGGTGCAGGTTCAATCCCCATGGGGGACAACAACATACGCCACCCATTCACATGCCTCTATACCAAAAGGAGAATTTCTGCCTGGTAGTACAATGGACCGTTACCGAGTCTGAGTGCTCTGGGATTTGGATTTCCTTTTAAAAAAAAAAAAAAAAAAAAAACAAAGTCTCACTGGCATCAAGCCGCGAATATTTATTTATTTATTTATTTATTTCTTTGAATGCATACACATTAAGATACAATATCTTATAATTTTGTGAAGCTTGACAAAATAAGCATTAAAATTATGGTACAAAGAGACAAAAGTGGAAATTAAAATCAATAATTTGGTAAAAGATTGGTGTGACATTTCATTAACTTAAATTCATTAAATAGAAAAGGAAAAAAAAATTCAGCAAGTAAAAAAGTTAAGCAAAATGAAAGAGATAAAAGAAAGAAAATCTGTAACCGAAGGGCATAAAGTTATGTTGGTTCAGAGTCAGACAAAGTTTGAAGAACTAAAGACTAATCAGATGTGTTGAAAAATAATTGCAATTGCGTCCTAAATTCTGTGAAATTGTTCTTCTCACAGTGGGTGGCAGAGAGTTCCATATTCAGACTCAATTTTTTTCACTAGACTATGAATTGCTTGTCTACTGGGATGAGAATAACTCCCGAAAATTGGCGTTAACGCTCTTAAAGTTGCGACCACCGACATGGAATTTCGGTAGTAAATTTTAATTTATTTGTAAACATTGTTCCTTTGTGTACTGAATATTTTGACATTGACAGTTCGGTAATCGGATTAAGGGTGCGTTCATACTAAAAGTTTGAAGTTGTCAACTCGCTAATGAAAGACCCTTAATTATATTATAGTATAAAAATATTTGGAAAATCAAAATTTCAAGTTTAAATATCAAAAATAATATTATTACATAGACTAATCCTTTGTTTGCAGTTGAATTTTTAAGTAAGTCACCTATTTTGTTTTACAAAGTGTATGCATCTAGATTTAAATAATCTGAATTTTTTTCGTTTTTTATTTCATTTGGCAAGCGGTTAAATAAAAGTATTCCCTTGTACAAAAGCGGGTAGGCAGCGGCTGCTGAATCCTCGCTATTTACTCTGTTGTTGTTGTTCTTTGAACCTGAATAATTAAAAGGATTAAATAAATAAATGTAATACGTTTTAATAAAACTCTTAATAATGCAGCTTGTCTGCCAGTCACCATCATTATATGAAGAAGAAACAAAAGAGAAAAGGAAAAGATAGTTTTACAAGAAGGAGATAGCTATAGGATAAAAGTAAATACAGATGTATATATATATAGAGAGTTATTTCATTCATACATCTCAGCAGGGAGCTGGGACATACCTATCCCGGTAAACCAATGGACTAGGCTCTGTTGGAGCATAGACCCTGTTCTAGCCCTTGTGATATGCTGAATAATAATAACATTATTATTAGTTCAATGAACTCTGAACACACAGTGTTCAAACTCCTTTTATTTATATATAAGGTTATACATTGAAACATAAAAATATAATACATATCTATTTATAAACAAAACACACGCACAACTAGAAAACATAAGATGTAGGGACACAAACACGTTTAAACACCACAAAGCTTGATTCATCCTTTATTGTAGTTGGTAAACTATTAAAAAATGTTAAGCCCGTGTACATCAGGGAACTATTCGTTCGACTGAGGTTACATCTGCTCGGCCTGAAATTATTTGAGTTTCTCAGATTATACGACTGCACATCACCAACATTTACCAAATTGGCCCGCAAGTATTCTGGGACCATTTTGTTTTTCATTTTATAAATAAACACCATCGCACTAAATATTAATCTTTGCTCCACATTCATCCATTCTAATGTGCTGAGCATCACTCGAATTTGGGTATATACACTACACTTTAAAATTGCCCGCATAGCTTTGTTCTGCAACAATTGGAGTCTAGTTTTTATTTCCTGTTGACTAGCATACAAAAGAGTGGAACAGTAGTCAAAATGTGGCAATATGAGATCATTGTAAATTAAAATTGAACTCTCATATGTAAGATCCTTTCTCACTCTTTTTAGGAACCCAATTTTTCTTGCGATTTTTCCACAAATGTAGTCAACATGGTCCTTGAAATTTACTTTGGAGTCTAATATGACGCCAAGATATTTTATTTTATCCACACATTTAATAACGTCCCCATCCATGCGCAAAATAATAGGATCATTCAATTTAAATTTCATCCGTTTTGACTTTTTCACATTCAGCTTTAATTTGTTCATTTTTAACCAATTATTTATACTCTCTAAGTCCACATTCAATCTTTCACACATTAGGTCAACATTCGTTCCACTTATGTAAATAAGCGTATCATCAGCAAACAGCACAATCTTACAAAACTTTATGCAGCTCTTAATATCATTAATGTAGAGTAAAAAAATGTATACTCCCAACACCGAACCCTTGGGAACACCGATTCTGAAAACACATCATTCACTTTGGTCCTTTGCGAACTTCCCGATAAATATGATTCAAACCACTTAAGCTCTATCTCTTATACCATACATTTCCAGTTTTTTTTTTATCAAGATACCTCTATCAAGGGTCTCAAAGGCTCTTTTTAAAGTCCAAAAAAAAACTGCTATGACTGAGTGACCGTCATCTATTTTATTCTTCCACTCAAACATTAACCAATTAAGAGCCGTTTCACACGAGTGATTTGCTCTAAAACCCGATTGCTCTTCAATTATTATCTTGTTCGTTTCCACATATTTTTGTAGTTGGTTAACCACTTATTTTTCCAGATTTTTTTCGAAGGTTGGAAGTGTATTAACCGGGCGGAATTCCTCACCCTTTATCGTATTAGCAACTTTTCCCACCGGTACAACTACTGATTCTTTCCAGTTTTGTGGAAAAATTCCAGATTGAAGAGATGTGTTAAATATCTTTAACAGAATTGGGCCAATAATTTCTATTGATTTATAAATCATGTCTCTATTTATTCCAAACAAGTCTTTTTTATTATTGCACTTTTTAATCGTATCACATAAAGACCTTACACTACAGTACTGGAATTTAAACGTACAAGACAAACTTACATTTATTGGAACAGATGTATCTAACCGGTGTTGCCACTATATTTAAGAATACATTAACAACAGATGTCATTTAAGTTACTTGGTTGTGCTTCTCCAACCCTTGTCATTCCACTTGTTAGGGAGCTTGTTACAGCCCCCTTCTTCATTTTAAAAACTCCTATTAGCGTGAGTAGTTCCAACCTTTCTCTTACTTTTAACCACTTGAGCGCATCCACTCCACATGTATCTTATTGATGTGAGTCTATTGCATCTAAGAATACTTTCTCATTGCTTTATTTTGGAGTTTTTGGAGTTTCTACCTGACCTTGATTGCAGCATGAATATGTCTGTGGTAATAAGTTAAAGTAGCTTTATGTCGACGTAAGCGAAAATCGACTTTAAATGCTTGAAACGTTTTTTTCTTTTTCTTTCTGGAATTCACGACTCTTCGCCAATAACTCGCACTGCAAACCCAAAAAATTAAAAGGAATTAAGTTTATTTGGACAATAATTGCATTTTGAATAGTGGCTTATGCAAGTTTTGGATAGAAACCATTCACGAACAATTTTTTTAAAACAAACAAAGGCATGACATATGTAAGCTATATGTCAATTGAAACGAAAGAAGTTCATCGCCTACGTCAACATAAGATAATTCATTCCGGTTCTTATTTCGACTTAAGCCGTTTCGCACCCAAGTTGAAAAAATTCAAGTTTCTGAAATAGGTTAGGTTAGGTTTATGTGGCTGTGACACTTAGACCAATTTAGGTCCGTTGTGATACCACGAATATTATCTACCTCAACTCTGTAGATGGGACTGGCCAACGACACGCGGTTGTTCTGAAACGGGCCTCCATCTACGTACTAACCGCGCCCAATGTCGTTTAATTACGGTGATCTGACGAGAACCGATTACTCGACGTGGTATGGTCGTTGGTTAAGTTTCTGAAATAACTTTCTAGGGACTCTGTAATCGGGTTTCAACAAATCAAAGAACGCATTTTGTCGGTATTGATTGAAAATAAATTTCATTAACTTAACCTGAATACGTTTTCTTGAAACAATAAAATAAACGTCAAACACACTGTTAAAATGGCATTTATTGTAAATAAGCTCTTTTTTTTGATAAATTTTTTTGAAGGTGAGGTACAAGGTGGCGCAAAAGTCATCACCCAGTGGCGTTCACCAATCCGACTGAAAACTACATAGGATAGATGTCAAACGTCGTGGATCATTTAGAACATTGGCACACAGAATTGCCTAAGGCACACCCAAGGCTGAAAACCCTATCGGAAGATGCTAAAATTTTTGCAAATAGCGGCAAATGTCAATTTTACTTTGACATTTGTGAAGTAAACAGATGATAACTTTTGCGCCACCTTGTATAATACATAATTGTGAATTTCATGAATTAATTCTAGTACTAGCACTGAGTTTACAGTCATTAAAAAATCTAATACTGCTGAATTTAAAATTTAACACCTTTTTTTGCTTCATATAAGAAGGATTGAGAAAGAAGTTTTTTTGTATTTGGTTAAATCGCTTCACATATTTTCGCATTTGAGATTTTTTTTCTAGTTAAATTAGTCGGGGCTTTATCCTCGAAATTTTGTACAAACTCTTCCGAATTAATAAACACTAAAACTGAAAAATGACAAAAATTAGACATAAGCTATTGTCACTTATTACCACAGATGTTAACAATATTTGAAATGCCTCTTTATAATGGTGTTATTATATTGTTATCGCAGTTTCGAAGAGAGGCTAGAAAACTTCCAAAGGGGTCACTCAAGACTGGAGGAAGACTGGAATCTCTACGGATCGAAACAAAAAGAATATAAGAGGTTAATTCGGATATCGAAAATGCTTCTTATGAAAAGATTGAAAGACTAGGTGAAACTAGTAGGGTGGGTAAAGTTCTAAAAAAGGGCAATCCAGCCAAATTGGAATCACTTAGAAAACTTGATTGAACCTTTACTGGGGCGAAAGCGGAATTTCTTAGTCATCTGCTGGAGTCTTACTTTACGGGTAACCAGATAACAATCGGCTCATAACCAGCCCCGATTACTGAGACTGAGAGTGAGCCGAGACAAATAACTCGGCGTAACTGGTATATTGCGAAGGCGCTGGTAACGGACGAGGCTATCAAATACGCTTTTGCCTCGTTTGAAGGCTTCAAATCACCTGGTACGGACGGAGTTCCGGTGTTCAGGTGTCAGTGCATCGGACGGCATATCCATAAGACCGGAGTCGAAGGACAACCGTCGCGCAAGTTCATCAAAACTCCAGTGCGAGTTATACCAAAAGCCACCTCTTCTTAAACGTGAGATAGATTTGATTGTGCAACCCATGATTTAAACATCAAGGGGCGGGAGATTCAATAATGCATCTAGGGCGGAGCCAAGCGAACTGGGGAAGGCCCCAGTGCATCCGTGACATACCTTCATTTGGAGTTTGGCAAAAGCAGCAGTAACGTATTTACACGAAAGCTTATTCCGCCAAACAACCGATGTGTATGCTATAATTGGTCTTATCATAGCCGTATAAATCCATAGGACTCTTTTCGGTGATAAGCGCCATGTCTTGCCGAAAATGCCCTTGCACTGCCAGAAAACCGAAAGCCCTTGGCAGTCTTCAGCTCAACATGCTTGGACCAAAGAAGTTTGCTATCCAGGATGACTCTGGCCAGAGCCAGAGAATGCAGTCGGATCGAAAAGAATGCAGTTGAATCTTCACGGATGGGTCCAAAACCGATCAAGGAGCTTGTGCTGGTGTTTAAATGGAGAGCGACAACATTCGACTTTATTTCTCGTTAGGCAAACATACGTCACGCTGAATTCACTTGGGCCTATTTGGGTCCCGGGCCATAACGGGATCACAGGAAATGAGATTTCCGATGAGCTTGATAGACACGGCCAAAGGATGACTTCTCAGGACCTGTACCAGCGTTATGTCTGCCTGCGCCTTTGGGAAGGGCTTCCATTGACGGTTGGGTTTCATATGAACACAATCGCAGATAGCATGACTCCACAGGGGGCAGATTTCCACAAACTTCATCGTAGTCCTAGACTGCCGATCATCTCTCGTGGAGATGGCGGAGCAAGTCATCATTCACCTATGCTGGTTGCCGGGACACAGATATATTCCAGGGAATTGTAGGACTGATGATGACTCGCCAGAAAAGGAACCATACTGCCCCTTCTAACTAATAAAGGTCCCTTAGGCATTCCAATTGCTACTTGCAAACTCATGTTTATCACGGAGGCCATTGAGAGAACTAACCTCAAGTGGACAAGTGGCAGATTTTAACGCTCTAAGTGTTTGGTATCTCTGAACAGACTGCTCATTGGTGCTACGATTGGTGTAATCACCGGACACTGTTTCATAGGCAAGCATGCAACAAAGCTTGGCATCTATACAAATGACTTCTGCAGACGCTGCTTGGACGAGGAGGAGACTATTCTCCACCTTCTCTGCACATGCCCTGCTCTCTCTCAAAGACGAATACTCCATTTAGGATCTCTCTTTTACAATGATCTCAACGATCTCATAAACAAAGACAATAAAAGTCTTTCAAGCTTTATCAAAAGCTCCAACTGGTTCAACGAGTAGGAAGAAGATAGATCCATATGCTATTACAATGAACCTTTTTTATTGGTATAAGTGTGTCGGCTTCTACCGACTGCCACTATAACGTAACCTAACCTAACCAAGGTGCAGACAGACTAAGCGAATTCTCCCTGATGTCAGTAAAAAATCAGCAGCATTCTTGTTGTCTCTCAACAGAAAAGACTGCAGAAAAATTACTGGCGTTCTTACGGGCCATTATGTGCCAAGCATTTTAAGTTGCTATGCTTAAGCGATACCACCAACTGCGAAGCCTGTGGCGAAAGCGAGGTAAATGCGGAACATTTCCTCTGTGAGGTATTTGATGCTGATGTGGTGAGTGCTGTTAACCTAAGCTCCTTTTCATTAAAGCGACTACTCGTCTGTCTTATGAAAACGAGTAAATTTAAACAGTAAAAGTGTTGTGTCTTCCTGGTAGTACAATGGACCAGTATTGATTCTGAGTGCTCCAGTGTAGAAAGCCTCGCACCGCGAAAAAAAGGTTAGGTTAGTTAGGGCTATGACACTACCGTCATAGGACACGAGGCACCGCAATGGATGGAGTGAAATAACGCCAAACGAAATAAGGCAAAATTTGTGCATTTGGCTTAATTTTACTTTGTGAAAGTTTGTCCATCATAATCCTTATACTTTTGATTGCATCTCTGGTTGATTTACCTGCGACAAACCGGTAGTGGTCATCTTAAATTAATTTATACTTAATTGTTGTACCGAATTAAAATTTCATTTGACTTTCGTGGTCGCATTAAAAAATGATAATGTGAATAATTGAACAACTGGCTGCGATCAGTATGGCTTGTCATTCTCAGTATTTGAATGGTCAATTAATTGCAGCTTGGCTGCAGAAACTGCGCAGTCATCTGAATTCTGGAAAGCACCCAATACCTCCATTGATTGATCAGTTGTGTTAATACCGGTTTCTCTTCCTCGGCTGTTGGGCATTCAATTTCGCATTCTAAGAAGACATGTTTTTAATCTGGCTGTTAATATCGGCTACTAAAATGCGTTCAAAAGTTATTCGTATTAACACCAACCTTAAGAATTCGATGACTAAAACTAAATAAAATCACGGCCCACATGCTTTTTTAATTAACAAGTTCCAATGCCAATGTTTACAATCATTTAATCATGGGGCGTAATTATAATGTTATTATAATCACTTGAAATACACCTAACCCGTCATGTGGGTATTTTTTCGTACGTAATACCAGAAGCCTTGAAAATCGTTTATCTAAATTTGATGCAAACAAAAATACAGTGCCTATCATATCATTTTCTACAACATAACTCAAATTGAATGAGGAGGCCCGCTCCGGAAAACGATTTCATAACGTTTTGGCCTGTTTTTTTTTTTGCTTTGGAGTTGCTTTAATTGATTAGCGAGTCAACTAATCAGTGTTGGTTCAATCATTTTCCAATGCGATTTTAATGCCAAGATTAAGCAGTAAAACAAATCATGGCGTTGATAAATGCAATTAGATCATTTTGGGCATAAATTAAAGACTTCTATTTTTCCGCAAGCGAAGAACTGTTATGCGAATTAGATTCCAAACCAACCAAGTTAAATAGAAAGCTAAGAATTAAGTAAAAATAAATTAACTTTTACTGTCTTAAAGAACAGGGTCATGTTCCTTGGTTGTAGGATGTAACAAATTTAGGTGACATTTAATTATGTGCGCACATATGGAAATGTTTGGTGATATTGAAAGGTATTCGGTTCGAGTTAAGTGCTGATGTAAGCGGGTTGGAATTGTTTTCTCTGGAATCGTTATCTGGAAGTGAGCCACAAGGTTCATTTAGCTCCTGAGAGAACACATGCGATGTAGGCGGTAGTGGCTCAGTACTGAGTTCGAATCCAAGCCAGGAACACCTAACAAATTTTCCGCTGCCTCCATTCTTGCGAAAGTTTGACAAGTGTCCAAAAGTAAGAGAGCTTCTCAAAATTTGCCATTCGGTCAAGAACAAAACTTCGCACACAAATGTTTGAAGAAGCAAGGTTTTATATGGCTGATATTTTTTTGTTACATGTTCATACATGAAAAAAAGGTGCGAGTCACGCTGCACTCACGGTATAGTTGATGTGTAAACATGTAGGCACAGTTGCGCGTTAGCTACCTAATTTGTTATCTAGCTAACGCCACAACTAAGTAACTAACGTAGTTAAATTAGCTGTGCTAAAAATGAAATCGATTTGGTGGTTAGCTATCATAATGACAACTAATTTTTGCTATTAGCTATGTTTTTTTTTTATAATTTGCTTACGCTAAAGGGATTTTTTTCTGTTGTTACAGTACCCTTATAATGCTTAGAACACAGTGTAAGCGTGTAAGCTACTTGGTATTAGAAAGAATAGAGAGATAGGAAAGAAGTATTTGGGTGCAGTTGTAGGGTTTTTCTCCACGGGTGGTGTCATAAGTTACTTAGGGAGATTACGATTTCATGTATTCTGTATAAAGTAATGGACTTGGCCGGGACTCGAACGCACGACCTTCCATTCCGTAAGCGAATACACTACTACTGCACCATTGCCACCCGTTGTTGCAGGTTGTGTAACTAAGCTCGTTAGGTTGCCAAAGTTAGTTGCGGATGACAACTAAAAGTTGGTTAGTTTTTAGCTGTAGCTTTTAAGCTGCCTAGGTAATAACTATTAACTAAATCAAAAATTTTTATTTTGCTATAATGGTGATAATTTATTGGGATTTATTATGCATATTGCGTTTAAAATAAAAATTGATTGAATGTCCCTTTTATTTTATATCAGGTTATTTTACCAAGAGGTCCTTGGACCCACAATAATTAAACCCGAAAAAGGATATTTTGGAAAAATATTCTGTTTTCGACTATTAAGGACCTTTTTTGTTGTTGCAAATAGTCAAATAACATTGAACACAGATATACCTACCGTGTGGATTCTAACGGCATTTTGGAAAAATATCATTTCTTCGACTTTTAAGGACTTTTTTGTTGTTGCAAGGACCTCTTAGTCAAATAACATTGAACACAGATATACCGTGTGGATTCTAATGGCATTTTGGAAAAATATCCTTTTTCTACTTTTAAGGACCTTTTTGTTGTTCCAAGGATCTGTTAGTCAAATAACATTGAACACAATATACTGCGCGGTTTTTTAGGAGTTTTTGAAAAAAATGTTTTTTTTCGGGCTTAAGGACCTTATTTGGTTCTCCAAGGACCACTTGGTAAATAACCTTATTACAACTAAAGGTGACATTCTTAAATCGGCCATCGGTTACCGAAGTACAAATCGATATTTTTCCTCTTACCTTCAACTGATGTAAAACAAACTTCAAGCTATACAACCTCAATTATTCAAAACAAATCTACTTCCACACAACTTCCCGGTGTTTCGTAAGGACATAATGTAATAATCTCTAAAATTGAACATAATTAAAACTGGAAAATGTATAACGAAATAAATAAAATAAAAAAACAACGACACGCGGTTGTTCTCATACGGTCATCCATCTACGTACTAACCGCGCCCAACGTCGTTTAATTGCGGTGATCTGGCGAGCAGCGATTAACTCACGCGGTATGAAAATCTGACGGTGACGGGAAAATCTGACGATGACGGTGACGCTCGATATTTCCAACTAGCCCCTACCGAGAAAAAATATATTTACACATCAACGAGAGCAAAAATGTTTACACATTAAAAGAATTTTTAAGAATTGGTTTCTGAATGTCTTCTCAATGGAATTTATTAACAGATTGAGGTTTAAAAGAATACTTTAAAAAAAATTTTGTGTGATTTTTACGCGTTTTCTTAAGCTATAATTTGTGCAAACGTTGTTTTTAGGCCTTCTTCTACCTACAAAAAAAAATTTCATATAGATCTGCGAAATCCTTTTTGCGAAATCAGTTCCCTAGGATCTTCAAAAGTCAGTTAGAAATAAATCGGTTGTTGGAATATGCACTTTTTAAAATCCCGTCGTATCTCGCCTTCTGAGCATTAAAAGAACCACCATGCTGAGTTTTGAGTTATGCCTGATTGTGATTATTCGATTTTTCCACATTTTTTTTAGAATTAGATACATGAATTCTAATGAAATAAACAAAGCACTCCTCTCTATCCATTCGAATTTATGTGAATTTGGAACGGTTATATGTATGTTTATGCACTTTTGCCTGAAGTATTAATTCATGTACTTCTATTCAAATCAATCAAATAAATAAAAAAATGATTATTTACAATGCACTACAAAAAAACACTTAAATGGTACACTGTGTACTTCAGTTAAATGTGAAAATAGAATCTCTCAGCCTCCTCTGGTTTTTAACTTTCCTTTATACTTAAGCATACTAAAGAGAACGATATTGTGCGGAAACTCAAACTGGATATGAGGTATAACATAAGGACTATGGCCCAATTATGGCCATACGTAAAATGAAAACGTAAAAATGTTGATTTGCTTTTTTGGTCCAGTTAAAATTAATAGATCGACACAATCTTTGCCTTGAAATGTTGCTTATGAATTATTAAACTAATATGTCACAGATAATTGAGAAATTAAACATAAAATGACAAACTAACACAAAATATTATCGTGCAACAAAAAATCAAGTGCATTAAAATTCAATTGTTTTATTTTTCATAAAGTGTTAATAAATTGGTTCATGAACTTAAGATTTACCCGACAGTGCAATAGGTCTGCTCAGAATCGCTTTTCTAGTACGAATATTTGTAAAATTCCAAATCAATAAATCTATTGACTTTATCCCTCACGCCAATGATGCCGCCTCCACAACATAATCGTGACCTTCGCTCAACCTCGGTCAAGGAACAAAAACAACAATCGCCTGCATCTTCTGTTGTGAATCAACCTGAAGACAAAAACAAAGGTCTGGAATTATTGATGAGACAGCAGTACGAGGAACACAAAAAGTTGATTTTAGAAGAAAACAAAAAAACTCTACAGTAAACTTGAGAATATCGAGAGCGATTTCGTTCAGCGTTTCGCAGATATCAGCAAAACAGTTGCAGATGTGTCCCAAAGAGTTCAGTAACTTGAATTAATATCGGAACCCACTGCAGCACCAAATATGTGATTGCTTGTCCAACGAATTGACGAACTTGAGCGCGAACAAAATTCAATGGATGCTATTTTGCGAGGTATTCCACGAACAGAGAATGAAAACCTACTGGAGTTATTCACAAAATTATGCCATTCTGTTGCTTGTACACCAACACCTGTTCCTGTTTCGCGCACGATCAAAGGCTGCCTCGGATAAGTCTTCAATTATTGTGAAATTTAAATCAGCTGCTGACAGAGTTTCCCTGCTGAAATCAATTCATCTACGCTGGAAAAAAACAAAACAAAACAACAAAACACTTTTTTAAACGATGTTGGTCTTGAATCGGACAGCCGCATTTTCGTTAATGAAAGCTTATCGAAAAACAGTCATATGAATCTTCGTTAAGCTCTCTCCTTAAAACGTAAAAAAAGCTTCTGAGTGTGTTTACCCGAAGCGGGAGAGT
Organism: Portevinia maculata; assembly: GCA_949715645.1. NCBI lineage: Eukaryota > Metazoa > Arthropoda > Insecta > Diptera > Syrphidae > Portevinia > Portevinia maculata. The sequence goes on along the minus strand of OX454525.1, from coordinate 362,234,917 downwards.
TTATGTTCGAGTCAATAAAGCAGGAAAAACGTTTTTAATCGACAAACTGGAAAGCTTGATTTCAATTGCTGATAGTACGTACAAGAATGATGGAGGAAATGAGAAAGACCGTGATCGTCCGGTCACTGATGTGTAAGCTGCGTTCTATGCTGATTTCTTATTTGTATTTTATATCTTTTCTGTATTGTAGGATCAACTTTTTATATGTACATCTGCCAAATATCTAAATGTCTCCCCGTCTCCTTTGCTTTGTCTTGTAGTATTATTGGCATAGGGGTAATTCTCGCATATAGTCTATAAAAATGATTAACAATAACATATTACATGTAGCCGATGACGTTAACAACAATTTGCGTGCCTTGCTTAATATTCTCTGTAAACAATGTAGTAGCCTTAGAGTATGTCACATTAATGCGCAGAGTCTTTATCCTAAGATTGATGAATTCAGGAATATGTTTCAAGGGTCAGGTATCGACGTAATATGCGTATCGAAGACTTGGTTTCCGCCTGATATAGTGGATGCTCCCTTCAAATTAAACGGCTACAAATTGTTTCGTGGTGATAGGTATAATCGAGTGGGTGGTGGAACTGCTATATACATCAACAGGTGTCTTAAATGCAAATTTGTCGCGTATAACTGTGATATTCTCTGTAAGGCGGCTTCAAAAGAATTCTTGGAAAAAATGAATACACTTGGCCTAGTGACAATTAACACTGATAACCCAACTCATTTCACAGCTACCGCATCAACATTGTTAGATCTGTTTCTTGTTAATGATCCTGATAATACGCTTCTCTACTCTCAGCTTTCTGCCCCGGTTTATTCCAAGCACGATTTAATATTTACAACTTTTAGGATGATGCCAGAAACATGCTCTGTTTCGTATGAATACCGAGATTTTAGGAGACTAAACCTTTATCAGCTAGAAAATGATGTATATCGGGTGAATTGGCAGCAGGTTTATTTTATGATCTCGGCTGACGACCAAGTTAACTTTTTGCAAAATGCTGTAGATAACCTTTTTTAAAAAATTGGTTTACAGTTGATATTCAGGATGCCATGAAACTAAGGGATCTGGCCTATAAACGTTGGAAACGCTTTCGTCTCGCTGTATTCTACAATGATTTTCGTGAATTGCGAAACAAAGTTCGTGTTAAAATTAGGTAAGCGAAACGCCGACTGTGCACGGAGAAGTTCGACAAAAAGTTTCCATCTAAAACTTTGTGGAAACATATTCGCGAACTAGGTGTTGGTCGTCAGAAAGCACAGTTTCCTGAGAACATCAACGTTGATGATCTAAACGCTCAATTTGCCAAAGTTCAGTGCTTCTCACCGAATGTCTTAGTTTCGGATGCATTCGAAATACCAAGTGACCTTAACTGTGACAATAAATTTTATTTTCAAAGATTAAATGAAGCAGATGTTGTAAGTGCTGTATTGGACATCAAATCTAGAGCTGTTGGTTGTGACGGAATAAATCCAGTCTTCATAAAGATCATTCTGCCTCATATTCTTCCAATATTTACACATATATGTAACACTATCTTCTTAACTTCATCTTTTCCTACGGCTTGGAAATTTGCAAAAGTTATTGCAATACTCAAAAAACCTGCTACCCGTCTGTCACCTCCCGAATATAGGCCGATCTTCAGAATGGCAATGGACCATGACCAGGTGTCCTTTCTTTGCCTTCTCGATTTTTCAAAAGCATTTGATACGGTCGATCACAAAATTCTGATCTCAAAACTGAGAACTCAATTTTGTTTTTCAAAAAGTGCTGCTTCATTGATGTTGCCTTACCTTTCTGATCGGAGACAAGATGTCGTTGCTGGTGAAAATTCATCCTGTTTTCTAAATTTATTGTCAGGAGTCCCACATGGAGCTATAGTCGGTGCACTACTGTTCAGTGTGTTCATAAACGATCTTCCGCTTGCAGTCACAAACTCAGCAATTCATATGTATGCCGACGATGCACAAATCCGCCTTAGCTGCAAGCTTGGAATGATCGAGGATGGGGCCCAAAAACTTGACTGTGACCTTAAAGGCATTACTCACTGGTCTGAAGACAATAAACTTTTATTAAACCCAAACAAATCTCAATGCATAATTATCTATAAAACTAAACTTGACCCAAGTTATTTTCCTCTCTTGTATCTCGGCAATTCTGTTCTACAATATGTGGAGAAAGTCAAGAATTTGGGCATCTGGTTTAACACTACCCTTAGTTGGGACCTTCACATTCGGTCAGTAATTGGCAAGATATATGGTTGCTTACGAACTCTTTCACTATCAAAACACTTCACATCCCAACATGTTAGGCTCAATTTAGCGAAAACCCTTATTATGCCGATCATTACATATGGGTGCCAGATTTTCTGTTGCCATAATGCTGAAACGAGACAAAACCTGATTGTAGCCTTCAATAATATAGTCCGGTACGTGTACAACCTCAAAAACGATTTGATCACATATCGGCTTACTCAAAAATATCCTGGGATGCAACTTAAATGCATATACGAAATACTGCGCCCTAAAGACATGAAATAATTTATTAATCAATAAAGAGCCGCTACCTTTATGAAAAAATTGAATTCTCAACTTCTAATCGGTCTTATATTTTTATTCAACCGAGATTTAATTGTCACAGCTCTGAGCGCCAATTTTTTGTTTACGTCATCAGGCAATGGAACTCCCTACCTCTTTTCATTAGAAAACTGCGAGGAACCAGGCAATTCGAGAGGGCGGTATTTAGATATCTGGCAGATAATTAATTTATTCTTAAGTAGGTCCCATTGAATTAAGAAAGCTTCTCTTTCGTTTCTTTAAGTGACAAACGCAATGTTAGTATAATGTATATTCTAAAAATGAATTATTTTAACTTTTACAATTTTAAAGGCTTTAAGTCTATATGTAAAAGATGTAATAGAAACCAATAAATGAAATGAAAATGAAATGAAAATTGGCTACAAAACGAATTCGTTTATTTTTCCGTACGGGAAACTTTCTGTTCAAATTCTCAGTAAATTCACAGAAATGAAACAAGTCGTTCTTCCCATGATGTGCTCGTTTCAATGCATTTACTGTTGCACTTTTTACGCAATACTTTAAATGATCCAAAAGAGAAAGTCCGTCGCCGTCGGTCGGATTTCGGTCTGTGATCGGGCCTCATGTCAGAACCTCACTGGATTCCCTTAAAAACCGCTCTTACGATTTTAACTTATTTTTGTATTGAAAAAGGGGGTTAAAGTTAGGAAATGGGATTTTCTTATGCGAGTTGATAGTTTATTTTTCGGTTGCGACATTGTAACTGCCGGCAGTGAGTGTCATGCGGGATGCTTAGTTTGACCGCACAGCCGAGTTTAGCTTTCGTAATGAATTTTCGGGAGATTTTTGCATTTACTGTTCTAAGCGGAGCGTGTACTACTACCGCAAGAGCACAATGAAGGGCTGAGCCTTGACTAGACAGTCAATCAGCATGTTAATAAAAAAAAAAATTGAGGCATATACAGGGACTAAAACCTAGCTTCACCAACCACTTTTTTGTGCGAAGTGGAAGGGACCTACAATTTTAAGCCGAATCCGAACGGCAAATTTGAGAAGCTTCTCATGACAATTGATAGGTACTCTTGGATGTTTGTCAGAAGTTCGCAAGAGGTGGGGCAGTGGAAAAAATTCTAGATGTCAATTGGCCCCGGCGGGATCCTAACCGGGGACCTTTCGATTAGTAGTCCGACGCACTTTTTTTTTACTTTTAAATTAATTTTTGTTATTTATTATTAGATATCAGCTTATGAACATACTAGACTAAAGTGATTAAATCTAACTTAGAATTAAGAGGATACTTATTCTTAATTAATTGTCCTTATGCAGACGTTCTAAACTTAATTATAACCTAATATTATAATTGCCTTTCGGCCTAAAAACTTTTTTACCAACTAATCCATACTAATATTATAAATGCGAACGTAACTCTGTCTGTCTGTCTCAATTTAACGCCAACACTACTGAACCGATTTAAATGAAATTTGGTACACAGCTGAAGAGCCTGAGAATGGACATAGGCTACTTTTTACCGCGGGAAAATGCTTTATCCGCTGTCCAGAAGCAGAGATCTAAGCTGATATCTAAGAAAAGTATCTCTCGAATGCTTTCTAGCTCCTAGCTTTGGAATGACTCATCCAAATGAAATTGGATTTTTTTAAATATAAAGTTCAATTATGAGATGCTCAATCAATGATTTTAAGATATAAATCATCTTTGTAGGTTATCCTGAAGTTAACAATAAGCATTAAATTACATTTTATACATTCAAAAAAGTAAAATGTTCGATTGAAGCTAGATCGTTGGATTTTCCCAGCGTTCAGTGGAGGCAAATATGTGTGTGTGTGCGGCACAAATCTGTTTCTCTACCTGTACCTTTTGTGCAATGTGCTTTTTCTTTCTTTTTTTTATGCACCTTTTGCAGTTTGTGTTGTTTTTTTTATGGCGCATGGCCATGGGATTGAGAAAGATAGGGTATGAAATGAAGATCAGATTGAGAGGGAGTCACACTCAGAGTATATCCATATAATGAGTAAGGACACTCTCGACGTTTTCTTTATCAGTTCTTATCAGCAAGTATTTTGTTTTAAATTTGACTGGCGAAGCAAGGCGAGCACGGGACAGCTAGTCTTACATATGTGAGAAAATTAAAAAAAAAACTCGGCATCATTATATAGATTTTATATTTTATATAAAACAAATTAAAAACTACTTATTGTACTTACTTAAACTACTTAACGTATTCCAACTATAATTGGTAATCTGAGCACTCGTTGCCTTACGCAACAAGCAGTCGTCAACGTGCAAAACCTCTGCTGTGAGCCGGCTGAAGCGTTACAGCGTCAATGGCCTCCCGGAAGCACCATCACAAGTTGGCGAACCCGGCCTCTCTCAGACACACATTAGCTAAATTAATCTAACTTATAAAATAAGAGGATGTTACCTAGCGTAAGGCACCGTTTCCATAAACTTAACTGAGACCTGGAACCCGGTTCAGGGTAACCTTGAACTGATATAGCAATGCTGTTTGTTACAAAACATGTACCCCCATATTAATAAACACCAAATAGCATCGAGTCAGCACTATAACATCTGTTAATTTAAAATTCTTATTAATAAAAATGCCTTAAGTGGCATGTGATAACGAGCGGATATATTTCACACATTCTCAGTCGTTCATGCATTGGCAAATTGAGATGAAGTGATGGGTGGAAAGATTAAGAAGATAAGACCAAACTGTCGAACGGCAAATTTGCCCATGTTGCGCTTTCATACTGCGTTAACGTGACCATATTGTTTGTATGTCAAAGCGGGACGCTTGTGGAATTAAGTAAAAAGAAAAACAATATTATTCAACGATTTATTAAAAAAAAAAAAAACAAGAAAATAAGAACTAATTGTTATAATATTTAATTGGAATTAATGAAGATTCGCAGCAATTTTTAATATTTGTCAGCGGATTTGTAGTTTTAAATTGTTATTGGTAAAAAAGTAGTTACTAAAAAAAAAACAATATTATTCAACGATTTACTGAACAAAAAATAAAATACTAAAGAATACTAAGGAAACAAAAACTACGTGTTTATAATATGCACGTGGAACTAATCATCATTCGACTGAATCTTCTTATATTTGTCAGCGGAGCAAATCAGTTTCAAAATGTTGGGCATGATTTGTTGATGTTAGTCTTGGTAATCAAAATGGCTTTCAGAACTGCGACACTTAACTGTGTTTTATCACTTGTCCATATCTTATTCATAAGAGAAAAACTCTTTCGACAGGTGCGTTACTTCCAGGCAGACATAAAATGTATTCCATAATTATTGAAAAATTCGTACAGTTGAGATTGCTATCGCGGAAATGTGTTAACAACTCTACCCAGCAGTCTTCAGTATCAACATTCTCGGTGTTCCAGATTGATATTTTTGCATTTGTCACATAGTTAGAAATAAGCGAAAACTCATTAAACACATCCGTGTCTTGGTCGATGCTAAGAAATCCTTGTCTAATCAGCAGATCGGTCACATTTACTTCTTCCCACTTAAGGACTTTTTTTTTAATTCGCCCACGCAAAAACTTCTAGTTCTGCATTGAACCGGCACCACTGTTCCAAGTATTCTGTGCTTGTTTTATAAAATTCTACCGCAGCAGTTTTTATTTCCTAAACAACGTCAGCGTCAGTTTCTTGTAATTTGGCCATTCCATTTTTAATGAAGTCATCGTATTCCGGCTTTGATGGAATATGTAGGTAAGTCGAGGTTCGTTTCTAATAACATATTTTGGTCTATTTGCTAAAGCGGGAGATTTTGGCACGAGCTGGGGACAGCGGGACAGACTGCTTAAAAGCGGGACTGACCCGCTGAAAGCGGGACGTATGGTCTCTTTACCCATAGCGCGACTTGCGCGAACGAACGATTAGAGAAACTGCAGAGAAGACAGCTTTTAATGTATTTGTAAACAGAAAATTGAAAATATTACTATTGCAATACTTATACGATATAATACTTAAGACTTAAAAAAATCGTTCGAACTTAACCCATTAAAGCCCATCATTAATTTCCAGTGATTTTTATTTTGAAAACTTTATTTTTCTTTTAATATACAACTCTTGTCTTAATTCGAGTAAGAAAACAAAAAAAAGATAAATTGTTTTGACCCATGAGTTTAAAGGGTGTATACTCGATTTAGTACAATGGGCATGCGTTAATTATGAAATTTTTCGAAACAAGGTCTTCGATGCAAAGAGTCTTGGCACACTTCTTGCACTCCCAACGTACTCTTGCATGACAAATTGCACACACAAGCTGCTGAGACATTTTTTTTTGGAAAATGGCCGTTGTTATCCTTTGATAAGCCAGGTATTGTTGATGATGATGGCCTGTTAGGAATCGTCTCCTTTTGGCATTGATAAAGTAGGTACCTAGTGATGTCCCTTCTAAATTTCAATTGGACCTGTGGATTATCTGATGATATTACATGCAACCTCCATGCATTAGAAATTGTCAAATCCAGCATATAAGTATATATGGTCCATCACCATTTTTTCCCCCATACGGCAATGCGGTACAAATATATGGACTGATCCATCTCGTCTACACCGCCCATTCCTCTGTTATAATTTTGGAACAGTTTTGGTATATTTAGCTCAACCTTTTGTTTCATTTCATTACACTATCGTTTTGCCTTACCGATTGGTTCAACGGTGTCGAAATTTGGTCCCATTGTGCAAACACTGCTGTCTTTCCATCAAACGAAAAGTACTTCGTTGCCGGTGTCAAATCGGTAGTCGATCTCTGCTCTCATTTTCTTCTTCATATCCTTTACTGTGAGTAAGGGACACTTTTTGGTCCGGTTTTCACGAAAAGTACCTGTAGCTCGATATCCTACACTACGCAGATCAATTAACTGCTGGTGGCTGTTGAAAAAGTTGTCGAAATAAAAAATATGTTCGGCTGGATTCACTGGCAGCTTTCCTAAAAGGGACTTTACTACTCTTGTACCTAATGGCTCTTTTATATTCGATCCAAACACTTTGCCACAGTAAACATCAAAATTGTAACAGTATCCTGAAGAACTTGTTAGCGCCAAATTCTTGTATCCGAAGCGTACAGGTTTTCCTCTAATGAATTACTTAGAAGGCTGGTGGCCAAAGTATTTGATCATCGACTTGTCTATCGACAATTCGGTATGAAAAACACTCCACTGGAAATTTTTTTTGATGAGGAGATCTGCCGATGGTCTCACCTGGAATATTTTGTCATTGGTACTATTCGCTTCATTATTATCCACCAAGTGAATGTTCCGTTTTATTTCCATGAATTCATTTCGAGACATGGTACGCTGCACCAATCGAGATCCCACATCTTCATCTAAGGACCAATACTGTCTTTCGCGTGGTAGTTTGCGATATCCAGTTAGCAGCAGTATTCCAATGAAACCTTTAAATTGAGATACATTCATATCGAATTTGTGCCTATTATTTTGACTGGCGTAAATCTTGGTATTGCTAATAATAAGGTCTACAACCTCTTCATCAAACATCTTTTCGAAAATTTGTACGGGACTTAAGCTTTTAAGCTCATTTGCCAACTGATCCCTTCTTGACTGAACTGCTTCTGAGCTGAAAAACTCAGCTGTATATATTGCCTCTTAGAAGTGAGTGTCTCTTCATCACTGCTTTCACAAACACTTTCTCTGGAGGCTTGCGTATGTGCAGACACTTCTACTGTCCTTGGCACATCGTGAGGAAGATTTGCTGTTTCAATGTCATCATCGGCACCTTCTTCATCATCTGCAAGATAACTTGACTCTGGAGGGATAAGTATCATATCATACTCCACCTTTTCCTCATCCTCGAAATTGGAAGCTATAGCTTCTTCCATTGTAGTTCTTTGAAAATTTAAAAACCCGTTGACTCATTGTTTGCTGAAATAATAATAAAAAAAAATTACATAGTCATGTGCCCAATGTACTCAAATGCATACACGTAAAAAAAACAGCACATTATTGATGACATAACTCAAGAATTTCATATTTATCACTTTATAACTTTAAAATGATGAATAATTTTACCAAGAATCGCAACAAAACTATAAAATAGCTCTTAAAATACCTATTAACATTATAATAACTGAACTCGATTAAAAATTCACAACTTAAAAACCACTCTATAAACGATGCACAATTTCACGAATTTAACAATCTGTTTATTTCAAACTGATACCATAGTCGAAACATACTTAGTTTTTGAGAGGTATACATTTTTCTCAGTTATCTAACTTATGTTTCGCGTAACGGGGCCTAAAATGAGTGTACTCGGTTGAGTACAGTGGTCGTTATTGGGTTTTAACCTAGAAATCCGAACATCATTAGGATTTGCTGTAGTTTTCCAGTAGGAATTCGGGGAGTCTGCGACCAAAAAATTGTGTCATGTGAATGAAGAGTTAACATTCAAGACTAATCGTTCGGACGCGGGTTATTGGTCGCTCTTATATGAATGGTCCCTAAGTGATAAAGAGCGAATGGTAAACCGAAGATAAATATAATTATTAATGAGAAAAGTTATCATATGGACAAGTTTTATATTCGTGTGCCAGCTAACACGTGTCTAAAAGAGCGGATAGTGCTTTTTATATCCTATTCTAAGGGCGATTTAATTTTGACTCATACAGTGCTGTGCAAATTACTTGGGACAGGCATGATTTTTAAACATAATCGTAAGTAGGCTATGACTTTCGCATTACTGTTTTAAACTTTGGTAAGGTTCTTTGCAAATTAATTATTACAAATTTATAAAAGTTTAGTGTCATGAAGGATGAAGCTGTTATCCGATATTTTATTAGTTTTGGTTGGTTCGTTTGAAACAAATTTGAAAATGGATATTTCGATGGAGAAGAGGGCTTCAATCATTGCTTTGCATGAGCATACTGACAAAAGCATACGGAAGATTTCGGATGATGTTGGAGTTCCAAAATCAAGTGTGGGTAGGATCATAGCGTTGCACAAGGCTACAGGATCCATTGCAACGGCTCGTACGGGGCATTGTGGCCGAAAACGCAAGACAACGGATCGCGATGACAAAACTTTGATCCGTAACAGCCTCATTCATCCTTGGAAGACTAGCGGTGATCTTCAAAGGGACTTGGCGTCGGCTGGTGTGGTGGTGGACTCGTCCATTGTTAGAAGGCGTCTTTTAGATGTGGGCCGCAAAGCAAGAAGACCACTTAAAAAACAGCTTCTAACTGAGGCTATGATGAGAAAAATGCTGCAGTGGGCAAAGAAACATAAAGACGGGTCTTCGCACCAATGGGGAAGTGTCATTTTCTCTGATGAGAGCCATTTCGAAGTTCAGGGCTACCGTGTAAGTGTCATGAGGAGAAGTGACAAAGAAAAGCTCCGACCTGGTCACATTATACATGCCCCTAAACACCCCCCCCCCCCCCCCCCCCCCCAAAGTAATGTTTTGGGGTTGTTTCACCTCCTTGGGCCCTGGAAGCTTAAAGCCGATTGAAGGGATGATGAATAGCATCAAGTACGCTGACGTTTTAACCCACATGCTCTTACCGACCATGAGAAGACAGTTTCCGACCGGAAATGCAATTTTTCAGCAAGATCTTGCCCCATGCCACACTTCAAAAAAAAATGAAAGCATTCTTTGCGGAAGAACGTATTAAGGTGCTCGAATGGCCAGGCAACTCTCCAGACCTCAACCCAATAGAGAATCTTTGGGCCATAATAAAAATAAGGCTGAGGAGAAGGGATTGTACTACCAAAAAGAAGCTTATTTGTGCAATAATTGAAGTGTGGTTTCACGACGAAGAAATAAAAAAAATTTGCGAAACATTGGTTTCATCCATGCCAAATCGAGTAAAAGATGTAATTGCTGCCAAAGCCGGCCATATAAATTATTAAATTTAAAAAATTGACAACATTTTATAAAAAAATAAAAAAAATCATAAAAATGTTGCCTGTCCCAATTAATTTGCACAGCACTGTAGTTTGAAACATACCTTAATGTTGCTCGTAGACCCCTAAAAATTACTTGTGATCAGCATCGAAAGTTGTGTCCACCTTACCATGTCCGTCTGTTGTCAACTGGTAGGCCCTAAAATTCGAGCAAGGATGTTCCTTTTTGAAAAAAAAACGTTTTTATCGAAGAAACCGAAATTTAAGCTAAAAAGCTGAAATTTGGAATATATATACTCTAAGGGCCTTAAGTGCCTACTGACACACAAACTATTTATTGAAGAAATCAATGGAAATCAAAGTCCTGTTCTTCACAAAGTATGTTGGTATTAGGTAAAGTCGTTCGTAACTATTCCTTCATCCTAAGTTGCTTGCACATTGCTTTTTCGATAAAATCTTTTAAAAAAAACAAAACGAACAGTTATGTATTTATAACAAAATATGTAGACAATCGGCCCTAGCGAGGTATCCGTCGGGACTTAAAATTCTCCGATCTGATTAGAATCGGAAGATTTAGGCTTCGAATACCTGTTCGGAAGAATACCTCGAAGCAAAAATCCTCTGATTCTTATCAGATCGGAGAATTTTCCTTTCCGACGGATACCTCGCTAGGGCCGAATATCTTTTTTAAGAATTCACCCATGACTGGTAGAAAATGTCCTTAACATTCGGTCTTAGTTTTTGCTGCGTTTTTTTGACTAAACTCTTGCCTTTCCGATAAATTCCTTTTAAAACGAAAGAGTTTTATAACAAAATAATGAAGACAATGTTCGTCTTAAAAATTAGTCCATAGGTACAAAGTTTTTTCCACACCCACTTTTTCGGAATATGTATTCGCCAAAATGTTTCTTGTTTTAACTTACATTGGGCTTAAGAATACAAAAATTTGAACTTTAATTAAGTCGATATCGAGTATTTAAAGCAGTTACTCAGATTTCTGTAACATCCAGAATCTGAACTTCATCAAATGGAAACAGATTTATCAAAAGCCAAAATAAGCATAATTGGAACACAAAAGAGAGAGAAGCAAAGTGTGTGTAGGGCCTGCATCCCAGTGTAGTGGGAGGGCTTTGATCCCGTTAATCAAGCTCATGGCCCTGTCGTTAAAGACAAAGAAGAAGAAAAGCAAAAATATTGATAAACGACTATTCCTGATCGTAGCTTTGCTTTGGAGTTGTTTTTTGCGTCCATATCGAAGGCAGATACACACAAACGTTAAAGGGTGGGCTTATTGAACAAAAACCAATTTCTTTCGGTATTTTCTTCTTCGAGGAGGTCATGATCTTGACTAGAGAATTCATAGCCCTCCCACTGCACTGTATCCCCACTGGTCAGCCTGTGGGGTCCGCCGGTGCATTATCAAAATAAAAAAAAGAAACATGAACCACACAAGTGACAAAATATGTATATATAGTATATGTATTACGGCATTAAATGAGCTACTGATCATTCTCAGTAAGGATGGTTTCTATATCCAAGGATATGCAGGCGACATAGCTAGCCTAATCAGATGTAAATAATTCGAAGACACAATCTCGCATCGCCTGCAGAGGGCTCTGAACCTGGTTGCTGAATGGTGCAAAAAAGTTGGACTTAAAGTCAACCCCAAAAAAGCACCATAATTGCATTCACCAAGAGAAGAAGGCGAGGAAGACTCGGAAATGCTACACTCTTGAGTGAAACAATAGAGTTCTCAACGGAAGTTCAATATCTAGGAATCACACTAGACGAAAAACTTACATGGAGCTCTCACCTTACCAAAACTATTGAGAAGGCCGGGACCTCATTATGGACCAGCAAAAGCCTACTTGGTAAAAATTCTGGACTTAACCCCAAAATGACACTATGGATGTACATGGCAATTACAAGACCTATTATCACGTATGCAGCCGCCGTTTGGTGGCACAAAGCAACGCAGAGCTCAGCACAGGCTAAGCTCAATAAAATACAGCGACTAGCCTGTGTCTGTGCAACTGGTGTAATGAAAACTGCACCAACAGCTGCACTTGAAATTATACTAAACATCCCTCCACTTCACCTAGAACTCATAAAAGAAGCGATGGTAAATGCCTATACGCTCATCACAGGAGATGAATCAAATTCCAACATAGCTCACTCTGCAATCCTACGGAAACTCAGAGAACACGAACTACTTGGGATACAGACAAATGTCTACCAATATATAACTTCCGACACAACTTAAAGGATACATTCCCAGACCGTCTAAACTTGGAACAGAATAAACTTACATTTGCCAAAGATGGTACACAGACGGATCGAAAACAAATGAATGGGTTGGAGCAGGAGTATACGGCCCTCGCACTAAAACGTGCCTATACGCTAGTTTGGACACAAGCAAATACGGTGTTTTCAGGCGGAAACCCACGCGATAGAGCTATGCATTCGAGAGAATCTAAACAGGCTTTTAAAAAACTAAAATATCTTCATTCTCTCCGATAACATCAAAACTGGTCTGGGATCATGATGATGATGCCAATACCATTCTGCGGGCTATCTATAAACACTATTAAAAGTTGTGTTAAAACTTGGCTCGAGGAAAAGAAGCTTCATTTCTGGAGGGAAACCGAAGGAAACTGTCAAGCAAAAAACTTTATGCTCCCACAAAAAAACGAAACAACTAAGTAGAAGTCAGATTCGACTAGGCACAGGCTTCCTCACAGGGGACTGCCGTGTCAAAAAACACCTGATGACTATGGGCATAGCACAAGACAATACCTGCAGATTGTGCAACGAGGACGTAGAAACAGCAGAACATATATTATTATGTGAATGCAACTCTTTAATCAAAACGCGTCAACGTTTCCTAGGTAAATTCTACCTTGAAGAAGCAGATATAGCTGCCAGCTCTGCCAAAGAATTAGCCACCTTTCTAAAAAACTGCGGCATCATGGACGAGCTCCAAATGGAGGATATCACAAAAGGCCCACAAGCGGCCGCAGTGATCTGCATACAATATTCGTCCTCCCCTAAAAAATCTAATCTAATATGTATGTATTACGGCCGGCAGATGGCGATGACGTCGGCAAGTCAGATCTAGATAAGATAACTCTTACAAAGCATTCAGAATGTAATTGTTTTTATGTATTTGTATCATACTTTCCATTGCAGTTCACTTGATGTGTTTTTGCATTTATTTATAATGCGACTCGAAAACGCTTCTAATAAAAGCAAGAAAGTTTCGTACGATCAAGTCATGCACTTTATTTTCTTTGTTCATATCCTGTGTTCATGTAAGGTCAACACTAACCCATGTTACGACAAGTATAAAAATGTAAGTAAAGAAGGAATAAGGACAAAATCTCGATTTTATTGATTTTCTATTGCTAAACACTCTAAACAGTGAAGGTCATTTTCGAGACCGAATGATACCCAGTTGAGTTTTTAATTAAAAAAAAAAACGTGTCCTTAATGCACGAGCAACAGTATTCACGAAAGTTGTAGGTAATGCAATTTACTCTTCTTAGTTACTTGTTGCCCGTTGGAAAAATTAGATGCCTGCCGTTACAGGTTGGGATCATTTGCGCTTAGCTGGGAACAATTGACTTGTCATCGAAGTACACAGCATTGTTTTGTTTTTTTGTGAGGTTCTACTTTTGTTTCTATGATGAATGGTAGGTGGGTATATTATGGTGATTTATGGGAAGCTGAGAATAACCATGCAACAATTGCTTTCATAAAGTAAAGTTCATAAAGTACTAGTTGTGATGATCCAGATATCTATCAATCTACTCTAATGAGGCCGTAAATTCAATTAATTAACATATTTTTTTTTATAATGTACGTAATGTGTACAGTAAAGGGATTTTTTAGTAGGTTAGGTTAGGTAATAGCTATACATCGCGGGCTTTAAGGAAATTAGGATAAGAAGAAAAGGAGAGGTGCCGATGCACGTTGGTTTTGAATGTTTGTAGGTTAAAATGTGAAGGAAAAATAGAATTTCACTGTACGTCCGAATACGGCTTAAGGGTATACTGATGAATTCTTGTATGGCGGGTATTGCGGTTGAAATGTTCAAGGGGTGGAATGCAACTGGCTATTTTATTTCAGCACTAATGGTGAAAATAACGATAAAATAACGAATGACAGGAGACATTACAACGATTACTAAGAGAGAGACTAAGGACTCTGGCTCAAATCCCGCCGGGGCCATAATGGCAGTGTGTTTGGGTTTTGCTTTAGTGATAAGAGACAACATTGTGTTTTAGAAGCATTCAATTCCACTGTTTTGGTTGTACCCCACTGAGTTATTCTGTTAAGATCGGAATTGAGCTTAATATACGTTGCCGTTCCAATTCCACACCCAAAAAAGAGGAGCGTGACCGAAGAAAAGAATAGAAGTAGCTGAGGGTAGAAGAGAGACAGGAGATCATTTATAAAAATGTGAAAGGGAGTCGGGGACAGAACAGAGCCTTGGGGAACACCAGCACTTATTTTGTGATTTACAGACTTGAAACTGTCCAAAACAGATTAAGCTGAAGGGTCCGAAAGGTAATTTCTAATCAATTGAAGAAGAGTATCATCGATTCCAAATGCACGCATTTTCGACAAGGGAGCTTGATGCCAAACTCTGTCAAATGCCTTTGAGATCTTACTTTCACCACCTTGGTGAACCACTTTCCCGTTAGATATGCCATCAAATCACCAGTGGACTTATTGCTGCGAAAACCATAAGACTTGTCATTAAGAAGTTTTCGGGATTCAAAATATTTCATTAGCTGACGGTTGATCAGTGTTTCCATTACTTTAAAGAAGGGATGTAAGTGCAATTGTTCGGTAGGAGGAGGGAGAAGAAAATTCTGGGAGCGTTGAGCTAGCTGCAAAGTGAGCAGCAAGCAGATTAGCTATATCTAGAGAGCTAACAACTGGAATGTAATTGTAAATGAGTGTCGGGATAGATGGCGGGACCGAATTCTTGATGTTTTTAACAAACGACCAAAAGCGTTTACCAGCCGTGGGTTTTTGTAGTATTTTTTACCTCAGCTTTTGGTCGTAGGGGAATTTGACACGAGTATTGAGGGCATTTGAGTCATTTCTGGCTCATTTAAACTTTTTCCGTTTATCCTCAGATGGGTTGGCCTTATATGATCGAAAGCTTACCTCGTTTAACCTGATAGCCTCGTTGCAGCTCGAGTCACACCACGCGTTTGCCTTGTGCTTAATACTTTTTATCCGCTAAGGGATAAAGCATTTCATTCCCAGTAAAATTATGTTTGTTTTCATATCAGCAGCAGCATTAAGTCGCTGTCGAGGAAGCACAGTGACCAGATAAAACCGTTTAGTTTTTCCCAATCGGCTGTCTCGTATTGCCATACGGTTCTTATAGGAGTTTGTCTTTAACTATGTATGTGGCCGGAGAACGAGGAATTCGCTGATGAAACAATGGTCTGACGAAACCTAGAGGCGGTAATACGTTTATAGCGTATTTTTCCGGGTCAGAGGTGAGAAACAAGTCCAGTGTGTTGGCGGTTTGACTGCTTATGTCCGGTATTCATGTCGGCTCATTTACAAGCTGAGTCAGATTGTTCACTTCAGCAAAAATCTCAACATACCTTGGTTCGGGTGTTGTCTGTCCAGAACTTCGAAGCCAATATGAATTATGCATATTGAAATCGCCCGCAATGACGATTAGAGTACGAGGATGGATGGTCGCAGTTCTTGTGATGGAATCAGACAACAGATCAAACTTATTATAAGTTGAATATCTGTCCAAATTGGGGCTTCTGTTAATAAAACAGTTGTAGATTGATTTCCAACGGACATGCAATTTTAGCCAAATAAAATTAAATTCCGGATTGGAACATTTACCATATTGAGGTTGAAGTTGGTAGGCTTCATCACTACCTATATAAACGGCGAGACCGCGATGGGGAAAGAATAATGACACTAAGTTGTACCCAGGAAAAACAGCTGGTTTGTTGCGGAAAGCATGGGCGTATAATAACAAAAAACCTCGCCGATCACACTTTTCGTAACGCTTTTGTCACGCATTCACCAGCTTACTCCCCAAGTCAAGCGTGCGTAAAGAAGTTTTACTTTAAAAAATTGTTCCCCGAGCGACAAATGTTATCTACTGACATCCACTACAAATATACAATATAAAGGACAAACATAAACGAAAACACAAACTCCGACGCTACCTAAGCAAAAGCCGTGAATTGAAGATCTGCGTTAGATTTATATTATAATTTACCGCAGGTGTTCTGCCCGTACGGACATTTTTTTGATCCACCAATAAAATCAACAGCTCATGACCCGCTTTCCGTACGGCTTATTCCGAGTTTCAGTAAGAACCTACATCAACGAATTGCAGTTTTTTATGCTCTTTTGACTGTCGTTTGTTAAATAAATCTGTTTTCACATTTAATTCCAGAACTAAAACAGTACATTTCTAATTACAGGTTCCCAAAAAATGTCAATAACTGTACCGAAACCAAAGGATGAGGAGGAACACCTTCCAACAGTGCAGTCAACAGTAGCGCCATTTACTGTGAAGGCCTTACTTACAGAGCCCCAACGCCACCGTGTACCCAGTGCAAGTGAATTGAAACAACGTAAACCATTGCTATCGCTAACGGCGTTGCAGACATCCAAATCCATTAAGGCATTTAAATGTAGAAACATTCTGACCATAAATAATACAAATCAAATTAGGACCAACCAGGAGAACGACATCGATAATGAACACCCGTCACTTAAAGATGAAATAAGCATTATAACAGAAGTCTCGTCCACTACATCGTCATTTTCGACGAGCACAGTAGAAGAACGCTACCAATGGTCACTCAAAAAGATACCATCGTTTCTGAAGCATAAAAAAGCGCACGCCGTAAAGGATACAATCAAGGAGAACTGCCAACATTTTCCAGTGCCTGGTGCACATTCTAATGGAAATTTACAAGAATTCGAGCTAAAACCCACAATCGACTCGAGGAACACTCGACCGGCTACAAAGCTCTCACTCTCATTTAACAGCGGTAGTAACAGTGGTTGTTTTGGTGGCAGTAGTGCCATCAAACGACAAGCCGATACCACGCTCTCCTCAAGCAGCCAAGACGTGAAACCGAAGAAGGTGCGCGTAATGTCGCTATACGAACGCCAGTATCAGCAGTCTGATGATAGACCGGTAGTCAGCAATGGTTATTTATCGTCAAAGAACTCCTCTGTAGGTCACAATGACGATAACAACGCGTTGACAAATGCGAACAGTTATTACTCGTCTTCTGCGGCATTATCTTCGACTACGAATGGTGGAAGTAATGCAATTACGCATGCGCCGTCAATGGCTTCCCTTTGTAATATTGGGAACACATGCTATCTCAACTCGGTGGTGTATACGCTGCGTTTTGCGCCACTCTTTTTGCACAACCTGCATCATTTAGTGGTCGACTTGGCTAGTATTCAGCAGAATATTGGGAAACACCAAACAAAAAGTTCGTCATTGGGTAGGAATATCAGCGGAATGCATATGGAAAATGCACGTAGTTGGAGCAGTAAGGACTTGGCTTCGTTGGAGAACTATGGGCAATGTGATACGCAGAAATCTAGCCAGCAAGTAGCCACAGAGAAACTGCATGAACTCTATCAGAACCTGCATCGCAATGAGGTCTCCGAAACGACTGAACCATTTCATGCGGATACGTTTCTGCATGCAATCCAGGAAGTAAGTGCAATATTCGAGGGTAACCAGCAGCAGGACGCGCATGAGTTCTTGATGTGCGTGCTGGACAGCATACGAGAGACATGTCAGTCATTGATCAAAACGATTTCGGAATGTCCAGATGTGATAGTTGATGGGTACGTTTTTCCAAAAAAAAAAATTCTATCAGATGTATTCTAATATTATTATTTTTTTCAGTTGCGTAAGTCTTCCAGAACAAATGTCGGAGTCAGTACCCGACCAGAACAACACCAACCACAGCAATAGCAACAACAATAGTATCAACACAACAAGCAAAAGTACCAGTAGTAGTCTAAGCACAGCTAACATAATGAAGGCAACGTTCTTCTCGAGGAAGTCAAAACGGAAAGATGAGGCAAAAAATTCCAAGAATCATCGATTGCAGTCGCCTCTGAAGGATAATGTTCAACAACAACAGCAACCACTACAACAGCAGAAGCAACCCAATGCAGTGACCCTTCACAGCGGGGTATTCGTGAATTCCACAAGCGAGGGAGAGAGTTTGAAAAATTCCACTCCATCGGAGGATGAGCTGATGCCAATAAAGGATAAGGAGCGGTTGGCTGAAAAGATTAAGAAATTAGGCTTGGATTTCTTTACAGAAGATTTTGAGGGCATGACTGTGTCGACAACAAAGTGCTTGAGCTGCGAAACAGTAACCGAGCAGAAGGAAACAATGATCGACATTGCAGTACCTGTCCCAATATCGGGTTACACTGATACATCCAACTCTTTCATTCAGGTATGTGGTTTCCAGTTTTTGTCTCCACATTAATAGGACTGCATTTTAAAATTTATTTACAGAATTCTTGCATCACCCGTGAGTACTTTCGTGATAAGAACAAATACCGCTGTGAACAATGCACCGGATATACGGAAGCGATTCGTTCAATCTCATACGAAGTCCTTCCTCGGCTGCTGGTCATTCAGCTAAGTCGCTTCTCCGGTGGCATGGAGAAGATCAATAGCTACATACCAACACCCTTCACAATGCGGTGCTTTTGTGCCAAGTGTGAGCAGAGCGACAGCAACAACAAACTCCACGCATACAAGCTGTACAGTGTGATAACGCATGTGGGCGCCACAATGTCCGTTGGGCATTACATCGCCTACACTTGTTCCTTGGACTGCGCGAATGAGTACGCTAATTGTCCGAAGGACAAACGTCATCATCAGTCCTGCAACAGTTCTCCAAATAGTTCTGCAGCAGCTCCATCAAGTCGACCACCGCCTTCCTCATCATCTTCCTTGTCAACGGGTACGGGACTAATAAGGAAAATTAAATTCGGCCGCAGTAAGGCGTCGAGCAGTGGTGACATGTCCAAGAGCATTATTAAAAACCTCAACGGCCTGACCAGCAAATCCATCACTAACGGCATCGAGAAGCTGAGTATGAACACAACATGCCACAGCGTCAATTGTTGTGCATCTCGCCTACGATTAAGTAGCAATGGCAGCCGCAGCTCCAGCTACTCTTCCTCGTATAACTACTGCAATGGGTGGGTCACAAACAGTGGATTATCAGATCCAGTCGATGATAATTGCGTTCAGACGCAACTCAATGGATCCCACACCGTTAGTAGCTATAGCTATCTGCCGGGCTATGGCAGCACAGGTCGATCCAAACCGAACAACTGCAGTAACACTGAACCGATCTGGTACATGTGTGATGATGACAAGATCAAAGCAATGACACAACGTGAGTTTGAAGAGCTGCTTTCGCCAACAAGGAAAATTACCATCACTCCATACTTGCTGTTTTACGCGCGCTTTGACTTACAGAAGCCTATGTCGGCGGCGACAACTGACTCTGGTATATGAGTGCGGAGGAGCACAGAGCTTATCGGAACAATATGAAAGTTATATTAATCTTATTATTCACAAGCTTTACCAATATACCCAAGTTCGATGCAAATATTCTTGTTCTTTAAGTTGAGATTATCCACTTTTTCTGTCCCAGACAGAAAAGATTACTATGAGTGTGCGCCTCCCCGGGTTGACCTTTGTTATCCTTATTAATTATAATTGTGATGTAATCTTTGGACTTTACTTTCATTTTGTTGTTTGTTTATTTTTTAAGTAAATCAACCTTTTCGCTTCGTTTCCTTAAGTATTGTTTTAATATGTATACATAACCTATAATCTTACGATAAAAGAAAATTGTGGAATAAGTTAATTATTTTTATTTTAAAATTAAAATGTATCCTAACAAATTGTTTTATTTAAAGTAAATGTTTTAATTTTCGCGTAAATACATTATTTTTTTGACTTAATTTCTGACTGGTTTATTTTTGTTCACATTTTTTTTGTTTACCTCCTGAAATTAAACTGTACGATTTGAGTTGAATGCCCACGGGTGATAATCTAAGAGCTCGCAGTAAATTTAAGACGTAAAAGCTAACCAAAAGTTATGCGCATTTATGTAAATAAAGCTCGGAGCAGTGCACTGAGCTTTGAAAAAATCTGTTACTTTTTTCGTTCAGAGCGCGCTCGAGTAGCTCTGAATAAAATGACCGGGTAGTTGGAGTACGAAGCTGTCAAGCTGAACGCGTTCAAAGTCAGACTGAAAGGAAGGAAAAGGAAACACAATTAAAATTGGTGTTTGAGGTGAGGTTGTTTATCTGGCGTTACAATTTAATAAAATAATTTTTATTTAAAAAATAAAAATGATTGCTACTCATATGACAGGCTCTGCTCAGAGCTTAAAAAGAAAAACGTCTGGTAATAACGATTTTAGAAACCACAGTCTGCCAAAATAGGAAAAATATGTGAAACCACTTTATTCTAGTCCTTATAGACAGGACTGGCACTGAACCTCCTGATTACAGATATGGGCAATTGTGTACACAAAATGTTCCCTGGACATAGAGCAGGGGTCATGCAACACAGATAAGAAGATGCACGATGTTTTATGATTAGCTAAGTGCTAGCCAGACGTGACCAAAACATAGCAAAAATGTAGGTCCAATATGTTTTTCAGGTCCCGAAGTCGTTGCCAGACGCAGCCGCGGGATTTATCCCAGTACTTTTCTTCTTTTTCGATCCCTAGATAAGCAGCCCTATCGAGTTGTTCGTTCGGAATAAATTCAGACACCAAGTCAAATCCATTCGGAACTCAGATTGCACTCGAGGTATCCGTTTCGCAACTACATTTGACAATTCAGCTGTTTTAAATCCATAACAGTGGAAAATGTAATATTATTCAGAGTAATGGATAGGTCTGCTCGTATTGACCGCTTGTCGTTGTGTTCTGTCTAAAATACCAAATAAGTAAATAACAAATTATATTTTTTATTTTATTACTTTCAATTTTACTTAAACTAATCCGCCGCATTTTCTTGTCGAAGAGCTTCGGAAGAAATTTGCCGGTTATCTGTTAAAAATTGTTTTGTTTAACGTCACACTGCTCAGTACAAAACTGAAGGACCAAGATGTTTTTAATGTCGAGAAGTCTTTGCCAGACGCATGCAGACTGATTTCTAAAATAATTATAACAATGGCCTTACAAAAATGTGCATATGTTTAGTAACCTTTCACGTTCAAAACTTGGACTCTTGGTCTTCGAGTGATAGGGCGACTTACGACAAACTTTTTATCTGCTTCTATTTGGTGGGGGACTATTCTAACTGCAGTGATAAAATTTTATCTGAGCCATTTTCTTTTGTGTATCATGATGATTAAACGTTAGAAGCTTGACCGAGTAATGGCTGTTATTGCATTGCGGTAGTTATTAGGGTAATCTTCCTCGTTCCTCCCTTAGACAGTCAATTTCACTTCGCACAAACAAATTGTTGGAGAAGCTAGGTTGTAGTCCCTGCATGGGCCGTTAATTTATAGTGTTTTTCTTGATTTTGTTTAACTTATCATTATTCTTCTTCTCCCTTAATGATGATGAGGATATGATCTGGATTAAAGGGATCATAAGCCTCCCACGCAACTGCATCCGGTCCGCCTGTGTGGCTCCGCCGGCTCGTTCAACTTATCATTAACTTGACTGTCAATCTAAAAGGTTATACCCCTGTCGGATACCGGCTTCATTAACAGTGCAGCCTTAAGTACTACCAGAACCTGTTTCCACAGAGTAAATTCCGGACCCCGTGACATCGTTGGTTTTGGAGTCATCCGTGAATACTACAATATCACATAAATTAATGACTGCAGTGCCGCTGTGGGCGTTGCACGCAAGGCACCCGTTATAGCAACACTAACCGCTCTGTACCGTTGCCAATGTTTCATGTATATTCATCTTATTTATGGATTTCCACCAGACAATAGCCCCATAGGTGAGGATGGGTCTGACTATCATTATATACAGCCAGTGCATCATTCCTGATTTAATGGCCCACTTTTTTCCTGCTGCCGATTGACGTTAAGTCAACAGTCTTCAGCACATTTGCTTAGAGTTTATAAAGCAGCCTCCATAATTTTACTCATTGTATTAAGGAATTTGCCCTGAATAATGATGACAACGTCATCTGCATACGCTGTTATGCCTATACCTCCAGTTCTTAGTTTGCTCAGAATATCATCGATAACCAGGACCCATAGTTGAGGGTCCCCCGCCCCTAGGGAGTTCACCAAGTTACTGACTTTCTGATAGTACTGATCCCAATTGTTGAACAGTTTCTCTTTGTGGTTAGCATTTTGCAAAGCCAATAGATGATACCCTGTGCTTAATCGCTGACCCTTCAACATTATACATAGAAGGCGCCTTCTATATTACGAAAAGCTGCAAGAGCGAATTCTCTATGATGGATACTTGCCTCGATTCAACTTCCTCAAGAAATTATTTAGTGGATAAAGAAAATATTCAAGACGTTTCATTGGAAGCGTTCAATTTACAAGGCCCTACTATTTCACGCTTTTGCATTGATCGAATAACTCACGTGACCATCAATTGGCAAGTAAAAGAGAGTTAACTAGCGGGAAACTCGCAGTGCCTTGAAAAATGAAACGTGCTCATTCGCTGGTCCAACGACATTGCTTATTATGCGGAAAACTGCATCAACGTAGCTCAAATCTGGGCAGGTAATTTAATAATTTGTTTATGATCAGTTCACATAAGTCTCTCAATTTTATTTATTGTTACAACATTTAAGCTAAACAAATGCATATTTAATTTAAATAATTTTTTCATATATAACTACCACTAGCTTATATACATAAATATTATAGACATATAAAATAAAAATAAAATTTCCAAGCAAATACTTATGTTCTTATAACAAAAACGAATTTAGTCTTTAAAAGGCTTTCAAAATTTAAGAAAATATATATATAGATACATTTTAAATAATGCCAAAACAAATCTCAGCTGAAATTCAAAGTACATATTATAAAACCGATTTATAAAGTTGCAAGGCACATGCATGTATGTACATATTTTATGACATAATATAAACAATGTTCACACAAGGTGAAATTCACTAAATTGTTGAAGCCATTTCTACCTTACACTTAAATAAAAACCAAAAGACAAAACCGTACTACTGTAATATTATTACAAATTATATAAAAGCAAATCAGTACCTAGCCTTAGTAGACGCATGCATATAACACAATAGAAAACATTTACTTGGGATACCTTACATACAATGGCCTGCTTAGCAATGAAATAGTTAGATATATATTTAATAAAAATATATAATATACAAAAAACCTTTGTTAAATTCGACAAATAATATTAAAAACAAAAACAACACATTAAGTCCGGTCGCATACTACATAACATGCAAAAGTAAATTTATATAAATTTTCGTGCAAAACTACACAAACCCGTTCGTTCATCTCTTTTTCACACAGAATTTCGGGTGGTTAAAAATGAAAACTGTCAAACGAATAAATATTTGTCAAATTAAAAAAATTGTCAAATCAAAACATTTGTGATATTCGTTTACTTGGCCTTGTGGAATTTTTGTAAATTTTTTTTCGATCCCATTCGTTGATAATGGCAGCATATTTGTTTAATGTTCTCCAAAAATAATTGCATGAATGCAAATCCGAGATTGAAGGAACGCGAAATTTGAATATTTTTGTTTTACGTCTTATTCACAATACTTCAAACTTTTATACAAAAGCGTTCACACACTTTTCTTTGAAATGAAAGGATTCTCCCTCGCGATTTTGGGGATTTGATAGTTTTCGTTTTTCTACACACAAAAATACGCGAACGGACCTATTTATTATGAAATGATGCTTTTTGACTCATTGATTTATTTAATTGGCACATGAAAAGTAAAAAAAAGATTTAATAACTTTCGCACCCTCGCTCAAATATGTAGTGTCATAAGTCAAAAAATCATTTTTTCGAGAAAACAGCTTTCAAATGTTTGGGCCGCCATTACTTTTGCTTTACATTACAATGAATTGAATTGAATTGAATTCTTTATTGAGACTTAAGCAACGATTACATGATAATGTACATTGAATTTAATTATTTGTTTTTCTTTTGGATATAATAGCGGCTGTTAGGTATGGCCTGCTTTAGTTAATATAAACGAGTTCGCCACATGGCGTTTTGTTACAATAGAGAATATTTTGTTCTTGCTCACGGAACAATGTGTTTGGTATCTTTTGACGTTTGTCGATGGTGTATAAACTTAACTACTTAACTACTTAAAACTAAATCTAAATCTAAGTGAAAGAGAGAACGACCGAAAACACATAGTGTGTTTCATGATTTGGGGGGTTCTGTCATTCGTCTCCTTCTCAGGTACATAAGTTTGCCATGACATGTATTTATGTATTTAATAACGAACATATATATCTGTTTAGTGAGAAATGTTGAGATTGGAGATAATACGATAGCATTTTTTTATGCATGATTATTATTTTAGTCTGATTTTGTAAACTTGAGTTGGCTTACGATTAGTTAAAATATTTTTATTTTAATTTTGTTTTTGTTTTTTTTTTCCTTTTTTTTGTTTTATTCTTTTAATTTCTATCCGAAGGTGGAAGAGTTTGAGTGATAATTAAGTATAATTGATAATCGATAATTATTCAAGGGTAGGTATTGCACTCCATTCCAATTGCGATTGTCGGTCAACTGGCGGATTTGGATAGTGGAGTAAGAGGTGACAGGTGCCAATCATTTCCTAACTTGGTGTTTATAGTTTTTTTTTTTATTTTTTTGGAGGTTTAGGCTTTTGGTTTAGGCTAACCACGATTGTGGCCCTGTATCGTTTTTGAGTAGTAAGGTATCTGCGGCCCATCGTGAAATGATTCCAGATTTTCGTTAATTATTCCTACAGGTGAGGGGTATATGGAATTAGACCAACTGTCGTTCTGATGCGTAAGGAAGATTTCCTTAATGAGATCGTTATCTAAATCGTTAAGGTTATTTATTGTTTTGTTCATTAGATTTAAGCAAAATTTAATTAGTGGAGTTGTGTTGGATTCGTTATACACAAATTCGTTGGGATGTCTTTTGTTGGGGGAATAGAATTCTTTACTGATGCAAAGTCTCAGTATTTTACGTTCCAGGATTTCCATCTCTGAGGCTACCGTGGGAGATATTGGAAACCATATGGGGAAGGCGTAAGTAAGGATAGGTCTAATTAGAGTTTTGTAAAAGAGTAATTTGGTTGTTTTTTGCAGGTCTCTATGCCTGAGTAGAGGAGTCAAGATGTTACTGACTTTTCTAGCTTTGTCTATACTAGATCTTGCATGTCGGTTGAATTTGAAGAGGGTGTTAAAGTGCACTCCTAGGTATTTTATAGATCTTTTGAAGGGGATAGGGTTGTTGTCAAGGTTGAGCACAAGGTCTCTGCTTTCCTTTACCACACCCTCCTTACCCTTCCCGCTAGCATTCCTGAAGCAGATGCAGGATGATTTGGTTGTGTTAAAAGCCATGCCCCATTTTTTATAGTAGTGACTTATGCTGTTGAGATGGTTTTCCAGCTTTCTGAGTGCATGCGTGGGAAAGTCATCAGAGGCGTATGCGAGCGTGTCGTCCGCATAAAGTATTCCTCTGGAAATGATTGTGTTGTTTGAGCGTAGGGTATGGGGGAAGTCGTGCATGAAAACATTGAATAAACTTGGGCCTAGAATCGATCCTTGGGCGACCCCACAATGGGAGTCTAGGATGTTAGAGCTGGTGCCTTGAATCCTAATGAAAAAGCTTCTGTTTGTGAGAAAACTATCCAGAATATGGAATATTTGTCGGGGGAAGTTTAGCTTTAGAATCTTGTAAAGGAGTCCGTCTCTCCAGACACAATCAAAGGCTTTTTCCATGTCAAGTGAGCAAGCCACCGTACACTTTTTTCCCCTCAAATTGGAGGTGACATCGTTTTGGAGCTTTAAAAGGGCGTGCACAGTTGAGTGTCTTCTTTTGAACCCAAACTGGTATTCTGGAATTGCTTCGATTGGGGTTGCCTCTGGTGATTCCATTTTGATGGAGATTAACCTTTCCAGGATCTTTCCGACGTTTGAGAGGAGGGAGATTGGGCGGAAGTTGTTGATTGCCGAGTTGTTGATTGTTTTGGCGACTGGCAGGATCTGAGCTAATTTCCAGCTGGTAGGAAAGTATGAATTATTGATGCAGTTGTTAAAGAGTATCGTCATGTATTTGACCGCTAGGCTAGACATTTTTTTAAGAATAAAATTAGAAATTTTGTCTGGACCGAATGATTTTTTTGGCTTCAGGCTGCATATGATAGAGGAGACTTCTTCCTGGTTGGTGAAAAATTGAGTTAAGGGGGGATTTAGCGACGAAAAACTTTCGTCGAAGATGAAGATGTTGGGAGGTCGAGAGTGCCTGGCTTGCTGGAGAGTGATTTGAACTTCCCGGGCTAAATTGTGGTCAGGTATAGGAGCATTTCTGCTAAATGTATCCCTAAAGTGGTTTTCGAAGGCTGAGACAATCTGCTGCTCGTTGGTTAGAGTAGTTTCGTTAACTGTAACTTTATTGCAGGAAAAGTTTTTCTTTTTTCCAATGACTCGAAAAGCCTCCTTAAATGACCAAGGGCCGGGAGTAATCTTAGAGAGTCTGTTACTCAGTTGTTTGTCAAGCCAGATTTTGACCTTTTCCTTAATAATGTTTTTGAGTAAAGAAATTCTGCCCGAAAGCTCCAGGTATACATCATTAGTCCTGTTATACGTTCTGTGGAACGTTAGTTTGAGTTGCTTTTGCCATTGATGTTTTTTTTTAAAAAGACTTAAGATGTCAGGTGGGAGATTTTTATATTTCCTGAAGGAATATGTTGTTCTGTCAGAGTGTTGTTCTAGGACTGCGGCTACCGCCGTGTTCAGTTTCTCAATCATTCGGTCAATTCCCCTGTTTGTGATGCAAGTAGAAACCCTGGTTAAGAAGAGCATCAAGGTCTTCGCGAAAGGCCGACCATGATGTGTTTTTATACGACAGCCCGGAAATGGGTTCAGTATTGGGTATTTCTAGATTATCAATCCTGATGTTAAGGAATAAAGGAAAGTGGTCGGAGAAAGATGGGAGTGTGTTGATGCAAAAGTTATTATCAAGCGTGTTTATCCAGTGATTGGAAATAAGGAAATGGTCGAGAAAAGATGATGCCCTCGGAAATGTTGGAGAGGCCGCCGTGAAGTTTGACAACGAAGGAAGTTGTGAACTGAGCCAGTTTTCAAGTGTTTTACCGTTTTGGTTGAACGCTGTGTCCCCCCAGTTTGGACTTCTGGCGTTGAGGTCCCCCCCAATGATTGCACCGTCGAAGGATGCACTCAGAGCATCAATTTTGGTCAGTTCTTCAGTCACCGCTGAAGTCGGACTGTTGCTTGGTATATAGATCGAACCGAGAAGAATATTTTGTGTTTGATGGTTGATTTGTAGTGCTATTGAAATAAATTTACTTGGGAGTAGGGGGTTGTTCCTGTTAAGGTCAATGATACGGTATTTAATGTTTTTTTTAATGGCAATCGCTACTCCTTGGTTAGCATCATTTCTGATACAGAAGAAAGAATCAAGTTGAATGTTGTGGCGGGCTCTGAGGTGAGTCTCTTGAATGAAAGCCAAGTGACAGTTGCTAGCAAGGAGAATTTTTTGTAATTCAATCCTCCTGCTGTGCTCCACTAAGGACGAAACGTTAAAGGAAATTAATTTTAAGGACATTATTTATTTATCGTTGACAATTATTTGGTCCATCAGTTCCAAATATTGGATTCGTTTTTCCTGGATTGAGCCAGCGCTGTTAAAAGTTTTGAGGAAATTTTTGATTTTCTGGAGCAAGGTGTGCACTTCAACTCCAAAAAGATTTTTTGACAAGTCAAAAAATTGTCCGATCACGCTAGATTTAGGGTTAGAAGGTCTCTGTGAACCCACCGAAGGATCATCAGGCTGTCTGAAGTGGCTTGCAAACGAGGCCGTAAGCGGAGGAAGAGAACTTTTAGGCAAAGGGGTATGAGCATACGACCTCTGTGCGTCTCTCTTTGCTTTAGCCTCGGCAACAATGCTCCTTCTGTGGCTGGCGTAGTTTTTATAACTGGGGCAACCCCTATAGTTGGCTGGGTGGTCGTTTCCGCAATTAACACACACGGCCTTCGACCCTGTTTCTTTAGTGGTTGGACATTCTCCAGGAGGGTGGTTGTTAACGCACTTAACACAGTGGTAGTCGCTTGCACAATTTTTTGCGAGATGCCCAAATAATTGACATCTTCTGCATTGCAGGGGACCGCTATTTCCCTTTGGTTTCTCCCAACGGATTTGTGTATTAAACAGATATTTAATTTTAATAATTTCAGAGGGAAGTTTCCCGGGTTTAAGTCTGACCAGAAAGAGGTTGTACACAATACCTTCTCTTTTAGATTTAATAGTCGAAAATTTGGAGACTTTATCTACGTGTCCCGGGACAATTTGTTGGATCTCATCAAGAATCTCTGAATCGAGGTAGTCTGAGGATAGGCCTCTTAAAACAAGGTTGGCGGTTTTGTCCTCCTTAGGGGTGAACGAGTACGCCTGAATCTCTGGGGAAAGTCTTAACTTGCTCATCATCTCACGATGGGCTGCGATATCCGCTAGGTAAATTTTACACCTGTCACCTCTGTTTCTGACTTTAAAAATAATGTTTTTTTTTCTAAGGTTCGCCACCAGTTGACGAACATCCGCGTTTATTAAATAAATTGGAGGGCAGTACCTACCTCTGATTGGTTGTGTTAATCCGCTATTCGGGTTAGTGCTGCTGCTGGCCGCTTGGGGAGGTCTGCTGGTTGATGCTCCGGAACTGCTGCTGTTGGTGTTGGCGTGTTCATGGGTGATGTTTTCGGAAATTTCTTCGACGTCTCTGATTGTTTTTTGTGCTGGGATTTTTGAAAGATTATATGCTGATTTTCTGTTATTCGACTTCGGGATAATGGTAAAGTCGTTAAAGATGGCGAAACGGTTGACGTCCGCTCGTGGGGAACAGGAGGCATCTCCTCCGAGATTATTGAGTGGTTGCCCATCCGTCTGCATGGTGTCTTCTTCGTCAGAGACGAAGTCGTTATCAAATGTTACACAAGATGCTTGGTGAGCCATCGAGTCAATTTTCGGTGTAGTTTCGCCTGATGATTTTTTGGTAGTAGCCGTGTTTTTTAACTGGAGAAGTTGTTGGGCTGCGTCTAGCTTGCTAGGGCTGGTCAAGTGTATGCGCTTCATTACACTAACTCCTTCTGCTGGCGGCTTTCTTTTGGCATTTTTCATGCTTTGTGCAACCTCAATTACCAAATCCAGCGGATAAACCGCGTGGAGTAACTGAGGAAATTTTTTTTTTTTTGTGACACTCACCACTTGATTTGGTCAATTTATTTGATTAAAAATAAAGAAAAAGAAAAAGATGTTATCTCTAAGCTGGTGTAGAGCGCTTAAGTTGTTTATTTTTTTATTAATCCGAGTGAAAATGCTTGTGATTCTTTTAATTACTTTAGATTAACCATTACAATGAAATATTTGTGTCATCTAGGGACAAATATTCGAACAATGAATATGACACTTTTTGAGATAATAGTTTGAAGTATGGGGGACGTAATGGTGCAATAAATGGATTTTCTATTTTTTTTTTGAGTTATGACACTATTTGAGCGGAGGTGCGTTATGTGTGCACTAGAGTGGGCCGAAAAAAGGTTTCTATGTTCAAGTCGTAATAGCAGGGAAAAGTTGCTACTTGTGGAGACTTGAAAAGCCTAAAAAAGAAATAAACTCGGTTTATATTTTCCATTCGCGCATGCTAAATTCGGAAAAAATCGCATTTTTAGAATAATTTTTAAAACTTTTAAATAAGCCTCTTCCCGAATGTTATAGTTCAAATTCTTATATTATTATAGCTTCCGAAAATAATGTTTAAACATTTTTTTAAATATATCAGCATCTTCCTGTCGCACATTGCTTTCCAAGTTAATGAAATTTTGAAGATAAAAAATTCAAATAAAGGTAGAGCATGGTTGGTTGGTTGGTTGGAACCGGCCCTCGATGAGGATGCACTTAAACCAGAGGTAGGTCCATTGTGCTGCCGATGTGTAAGGTGGGTGGGTCACCCTCTTACTTAGGGAACCATTTGCTCCTCTCAATGAAGGAGCTAATTTTTGCTGTGCATGCGTTGTTGAGATCGTTTATATTATTGAAAAGGTGTTTACCCAGTGTAGCCTTCCTAATGTTGGCGAGTGCAGGAAACGTACAAAGGAAGTGACTGATAGTCTCCTCTTCCTCCTCGTCCCTACAGCTTCTGCAGAAGTCATTGTAGGTAATGCCCAGCCTTTGAGCATGTCTTCCTATAGCACAGTGCCCAGTGAGGGCGTTTACTAATTTGGAGAGAGCTCCTCTCTTATGCCTCAGAAGTGGACCTGGATTTATTTAATGTCGGCCAGAGTAGCCTTGCGGTGTTGCACTGGTCGAGTTGGTGCCAACGACGGTTGGCTTCGCTCACCGCAGTGTCTATGAGGTGTTTAACATAAGACGTTGGCGCCTCGATGTCGGTGACGCTTATGCTGTTTAAACCAGAAAAGCCTCGTCGAGCCAGTTCGTCAGCTTCACAATCCCCTGGTATGCCAGAGTGACCCGGCACCCAGCAAAGGGTGAGGCTAAACTGACCGGCTATCTCGTCTATCACTGCCTTGGATCCCGTAGTGCTGGATGCAAGGGATTTGATAGCCGCCTGACTATCGATGTATATTACAATGTTCGAGGCAAAAAATACCAACAAATTACCTTTTTTTCTTTTTGGTTTTTTTCTTATTGAATACAAAGTTCAATGTTTAAATATTGACAAATTAAAAAAAAAAACGTAAAAATATAATTTTTTTTGGGATTATGGCAAACTTCAGCACATGCGAAGATATGAACCGATTTTAATTCTTTTTTTACCCCTTTTAGTCTCGCCAGTTTGGAACTATCCCTATTGTTGTTTTCGGCCCACTCTAATGTACACGCAAACAGAAGAACAACAAGCTATGCCATGTACCTATGAGTTATTTATCCAAATTTATTGTGTGTACGAGTATTGAATTGTATTGTTTTATTTTTCTAAATATCTAACAATGCATGTAGATATATGGAAAAAAACAAAAACATTCAGATGGCATAAGCAGTGGGTAGCATGAACAAAAAATAGTATTTACTTTTTATAAAAGGTCAAATGAAACATTGTTCGTGTGTCCCTTATGGACTCACGAACCGCTCGACGGATTTTGATAAAATTTTACGTTTTTTTTCTTAACCCTCCGTTTAGCGGTGAGCCAAAAGGCGGTAAATTATACTTTGTGGTTTGACAGACCACATAATCCATTTTGCAGTTGTGGTGTCATGAAAATGCGATATGGCCTATTCCTTTATATAGACATTAGAACATATGTTATATGTTGGGGCTGTTTTGCTCTCTTGCAATCGTGCAATTCTAGTATTTCCATTATCGAATCTCATGAACTGTAATATTTGTCGGAAACGATTGAGTGACATCGTGGCTTTATATATTGGATGATTATATGGTGCCCAAAGTGACTTTACCTGCTGACTTGTGGCATGGAAAGCTCCGCTAAACAAGAGCAAACCAATGAATGCATAGCATTCAGCTTCCTTCAGCGGCTCCCAGGTTCTAATATTCCCTGGGTGATCAGTATTACACTTTTCGGTGACCAGAATGGCTTTGTGATTGTTTTCTCGCACAATAATATCCACAATTTGTGGCGTTATGCATTTTTTGAAAATGGAAGCAGGATTGCTTAGCGATTTCTGTACGATTATGAGCTCTAGCACGTCCACTTGCCACCGGTGGTGTGGTTAGCCAAACTCTAACGTCCTTGAAATAAAAGTATTCGGCAACTGCAGCAGAGGGTACAGCTGGCCTAGTCGATTGTTCCCCTTCTGGAACGATTGCAATACGAAATTCTTCAACTTGATCCTCGTTGTCGCTTTCTTATTCTATATAAACTTCAAGCTCAGCATGTTCTTCGGCATCTGAAGCATCCTCACCTACATCACTTGGCAAAATGTCAGGGTCAATCTCATCTTCTCCTGTTCCAAAAGGTTCCTGCTCGTCATCTTCGCAATTCTCCATAGCAAGAATAGCGGCTAGTCTTGCATTATATCGCTCATCTTGATTTGCAGTAAGATTGTTAAAACGAGTGTTTTTGCGACCATCTTTCAACAACATATCGATTTCCCTTTTGTTCGGATTAATTTTCAAAACTATACAAACACTTGACGAGTAAAAACTCAAAATAACTTTAAATTTAATAATCTTTATACATCAAAAACACAAGCAAAACTGCTCTTCTTGTAGTGTCGTCCTAAACCAGTCTACGATTCAACCATACCGGGAAACCCCTCAATTTTTGCAGTGCTGCCAACCACTGTTGCAAACGCGCAAAATGTCTCACAATTCAAATAACAGCCGTTATAATTTTTGTGGTCTGGCAGACCCCAACGCTAAACAACGTTTAAACTTTACTTCAACTCTTTTTTTGTTCAAAAAAATAAAGCTTGGTACTTTAATGTATATTGGAGTCGACTCACTATATCGAGCTTGACAAACTCATGGCACCGTGGGCCGAAATATGAAGAGAAAAAAAAGTTACGAGACAATATGTTTGAAAATGATCTGGTAGACCATAATGTTGTCTGGAAGAATATGTAAATATTAGAGATGAATTATGTGACCAATTGAAATCATAGTTGTTGTCCCTTTGATGGTCAAGTTGGTCTTGCAATTAAACTCTGTTATTTCATTTACTTCCCGACGTTTCGACAGGGGTTGCTGTCTTCTTCAGGCGATCTTTATTCTTCGAATTTACAAAAAGTGAGGTTAAAAGCCGTCGAGCGGGACTCACAAACAACGTTTCATTTTTATTATTATTTTTTTTTTATTTTTTTTTTTTAAATGATTTTTATGCGCACTATCTCTACATAAAGTAGGATACAATTCACCTGTCCGTAAGGGGCTAGGCTCTGACGTACAAGCAGGTTATAACCTATACAAATAAAATAATAAAAAAATACATATTATTAATAAAATATTATTACAAATTGCCCGCAAAACCAGTAGGTTTGTCTGCAGGCGGTTATTTATAAAATCGAAATGTACAAAATTATGCTGTAGCTTATTTTAATAAATACTATTTGACTTTTTACTAAAAAAGAATGCTAATTTTTTATTCATACGACCCATTGTGTATTGAAAAACATATACATATGTAAAGATATAATTAATATTAATATATTCAACAATATTTAGAAATATAATATATATACAAAATAGATACTATTTAAGAGTTTTACCAATGAACCAAGTTCTTATTTAGATCATCTAATGTATGTATGTATGTATGTATCCACTAAAAATAATTTACATATACCTATTGAATTTATATGATTGGAATGTACAAGAAAAAATAACGTATGTAAATCGCATGCTTGGGAAATAACTATCATGACAAAAATGTATATATCATTGCAACAAGCAGAATGGGAAATAATTATATATATTACATAATAACTATTATTTGATTAGAAATAAAATCATCATATTTATTCAGTAACAAAAATGTTTTGGGTAATTTTTATTCAGAAAATATTTTTTTTTTTATACTTTTAATTTATTTGTTTCATTACTAACTTGAATCGAAGACACAAATGATTAAATCTAGCTTAAATTTAACAGAAAACGTATTCTAGATTACTGATTTGTGTGCAGACGCCCTAAATTTATCTTAAATCTCATAATTATTGATATTGGACCTTAAAACTACTTTACGTCCTAATCTTATATTAGACTTATCTATATGTTTTCTTTGCGAACATTTTACGAAACTCAACATCTTCATTGAATTTTTTATTTTATGTAAAAGAAACTTAAAGCTGCCTACACTTTTTTTTTGGATTAGTTTTTGGACGTTTGTTTGAAGCCGAGTAAGCAGACATCCTTTTGCTGCAAGTTTTAAATCTTCTTCAAAAAAGTGTCACCCAATTCCAGATGGCATTAATCTGCGGAAGTCAGCTTGCTCGAAAACATTTTTCTTCTCATACAGGCGGCAGTGTTTCTATTTATTTAACGTAAACGTCATGGAAGCGAAGAAAATTGTATTTTGTTCCACTTTTTATCGTCTGCTTATCTGCAAATTTTGCATTTTATATTCAAAGTTTGATCGACAGTCGACTTACTTAAGCTACTTAATTTATATTAACATATTGTACTTACATATATGTCCCTTGTTTCCACGGTAACGCGGTCAGCTTATGAAATATCTTGAATCCGGGATTTGGTGACTTACAGTGCGGTTTTTTTTGTATAATTGGCGTGCGCTAATGGGTTAAATTGAATAGTCGCACCTGAGTATACCTGAGTTATGTTTTAGAACTTAAATTTTTAGGGTTCCGTAGCCAAATAGCAAAAAACGGAACCCGCATAGATTCGTTATGTCTGTCTGTCTGTCTGTCTGTTCGGGAATGTCACAGACACTTTTTTCCGAAACTATAAGAGCTATACTGTTTAAACTTGATAAGTAGATGTATTCTGTGAACCGCATTCAAATTTTCACATAAAAATAGAAAAAAAACAATAAATTTTGGGGGTTCTCCATACTTAGAACTGAAACTCAATAATTTTTTTTTATCAAACCCATACGTGTGGGGTAGCTTTCTAATATAATTTTTTTCTAAACTGAACAGTTTGCGCGAGAGACACTTCCAAAGTGGTAAAATGTGTTTTTCCCCCCTGTAACTTCTAAAATAAGAGAATGATAAAACTAAAAAAAATATATCCAACGAACAAATGGCTAAAAGAGAAATGCGGGTTAGAGGTGATACTTGTGGGAGAGGACAATTTTCCAAAACCACATGTCATCCAGAGGGTTCTTCCCGCAGAGTACCGGCGTAGCTAGCGAAAGGATCTTAGCCTTATTAGATGGCCAAAACAAAGAGCTGTACACGAGAACGTGGAGAGTTCTGCAAAGATCGGAAGAGCGAGACATCGCACATATGGTTAGGTTAGGTTAGGTTGTAGTGGCAGTCGGCAGAGGCCGACACACTTAGACCAATGACAGGCCCATTGTGATACCACACTGATGTATCATCCTCCTACTCGTTGAACCAGTTGGAGCTTTTGATGAAGCTTGACAGACTTTTTATGTTGGTGTTAATGAGATCGTTAAGATCATTGTAAAAGAAGGATCCTAAATGGAGTTTACGTCTTTGAGAGACAGCAGGGCACGTGCAGAGAAGGTGGAGAACCGTCTCCTCCTCCTCCTCCTCCATACAGCTTCTGCAGAAGTCATTTGTGTGGACGCCAATCCTTGTTGCATGTCTGCCCATGAGACAGTGTCCGGTGATCACACCAACTATAGCACCAATGTGAAGTCTGTTTAGAGACATCAAACACTTAGAGCGTTTCAGATCCAGCTTTGGCCAAATCTGACAAGTGTTGCCACTTGTCCACCTAAGGTTACAATTCTCAATGGTCTGTCTCATAAACATGAGTTTGCATGTAGCGATTGGGATGCCTAATGAACCTTTATGAGGTAGAAGGGGCAGTGTGGTTCCTTTTTTGGCGAGTTCATCCGCCCAGTTCCCTGGAATGTCTGTATGTCCTGGCATCCAGCATAGGTGGATGTTAAAATGCTTCGCCATCTCCACTAGAGATGATCGACAGTCACGGACTACGATAGAGTTTGTGGACCCAGAATCCAGGGATTTTAATGCAGCTTGACTATCTGAGAAGATCCAGACGGATATCACGTCGCACATATGGTCTTTGCTATTAATGACAGCACCATTAGGAGACTCGTGGAGCTGAAGGGTATGGTCACTTTTCGATTCGGACAGGCCAAACTTATCCTAAAAAGTGCTGACAAGACGGCCAAACAGGGACCTAAAGATAAGAAACAGCACGTTTTGGGTAAAAAGATGACACAGCTCACGGCAGCACCGCAACTGACCCAATTGGGGATAGCACCAGCGCAGCCGCTAAGGCTGCAGCTTCAAGCACGGTAACACCAGCCAGAAAAAGAAGCTACATGCGCGAAGTCAAGCGCAGCCGAAAAGGCCGATAGTGCCCACAGCACTGACAGAGAAAGCCAACAACGATTCAGGCCTAAGTTAGGCATGGATCGTAAGAAAGCACTGGCACAAGAAGGACATAAAAACAAAAGTCCTAGAGGCAGACAAAGTGGTCTTCCTCAACAGGGTATTGTACGTAGGAGAGGTGACGACAAGCCCATTAGAGTACGGAACCCTGAATACAGACGCAAATGATGACTACCCGTCTTAGCGTATTGCAGGCCAACCTGCACAGGGCTATGGATGTCACGGACACCTTTAGCCAGCGATGTGCCGAAGGGAACATTGCTATTGGACTAATCCAGGAACCATGGGTAACCAATGGTAAAATATTCTGATTAAATTGTAAACACAGAGAGCTAATTTTCGCCAGAGGTCCTTTCAGACCAAGGGCGGCTATCTCTATTAGGAAAGATATAAAATTTTCTCTCAGTCCAGGTTTCACAACTAGGGACCTGGTGGCGGTTCTAATAGAGCATCGGCGTACTTTGCTGAAGACACGGATGTAGTGCCTCCCTTACCAGTACAGGAACTCGTCCGGTACTGTGAGGACCAGAAAGTGCATATCTTAATCGGCTGCGACGCAAACGCACAGTTTGGGCTACACTACAAATGGGTACGCCGATGATATTGTTATCATAGTCAGGGGCAAAGACTCAATTGGAGTCACATCAAAAATGAAAAATGCTCTAAAGACAGCCATAGACTAGTGCATCAAGGAAAATCTTTCCATAAATTCCAGTAAAGCCGTTATCGTTCCTTTCACTAAAAGGAGGAAATTAGACCTAGGTCTAATCACAACAAATGACACGGTCGTAGAGTATTCCGACGAAGCCAAGTATCTTGGAGTAATCCTAGACAAGAGATTTAACTGGAACTCTCACATTAATAAAAAAATCACTAAAGCTAATAGAGCTTTATTGGCCTGTCGTCGCACATATGGCAGAACCTGGGGAATCTCTCCAAAGATCGTCCACTGGATCTACACAGTGATGATAAGACCCATTATAACATACGCCTCCATAGTAAATCCACACAAAAGGTCGCATTTATAGAGAAACTCAAAAAGGTACAACGGCTTGCGTGCCTTGGTATCTCCGGAGCCATGCGAACCTGTCCAACAGCTGCCATAGAGGCAATAATAGGAATTATACCTCTCCACATATACATTCAAAAAGTGGCGATCCGCAGTGCAATAAGTCTAATACAGTTAAACGAGATAAGTCTTAACGATCATCCGGAACTTAATACCCTTCTCGATGAACTACCAGAACTTAATATGAACTGCGCGGTCACAGACCGCATTCAAAAAACACTATGCTTCAACAAACGGTTCTAGAAACGGCGGTAGGAGCGGGAATATACGGACCACGCAAACGCTTCACGATACCCATGGGAAAAAGTCCCAGCGTATTTCAAGCAGAGCTCCACGCCATTCAAGAATGCGCCAGCCACATTAATTTATCCGGCATAAAAGGTGCAACCATCCATATATTCACGGATAGTCAAGCAGCTATAAACGCCCTTAGCTCGTATACCATTGACTCCAAATTAGTCATGTACTGCTTCATTACCCTACAAACACTCGGAGTAAGAAACAAGACCAAATTATGGCGGGTTCCGGGTCATGTCTGGCCAGAAAAGGTTCAGAAAAACCTTTCATAGGTCCCGAACCTTTTTGCTGCACTCCTAGATCAGCAGCAACGGCAGCAATAATAAGCTGGGAACATAGAAAATGGATCTATCTTCGGGAAAGCATCCCAGGTCTAAGACAGGCCAAACGAGCCATTCGGCCCTTCAATCAAAATGCCAGCAAATGCCTAAACCTAAGCAGGCATGATATCAAAAACTTAGTAGGTTACCTTACTGGTCACCATGGTTTAAGATATCATCTACACAAAATGAGAATAGCAGACTCTCCTGAGTGCCGACTCTGTCTTGAAGAGGACGAGTCAGCTGAACACATTTTATGTGAATGTCCAAACCAACGACCATACCACGTCGAGTTAATCGGTTCTCGTCACAGATAAATAAGTTGTTCAGGAGGAAAGATCACAATGATATTCCTTGTGTTCGAATCTCCCAGACAGCAGAGAACAGACAGACAGTACTGACTGCTGGAATAAGTCCAGAAAGTGTCGCTTCAAACGACGATTTTTTCGTGGTCGAGGACCCACAGGAGAAAGTGGATTTGCTGGGCGCTTGTTTCGAGGCCGTGTATACGGTGAACAATCCTCTTCGCCGTAACCACGACATTGAGAATAGGGCTCTAGTGAGCCACTTCTATCTGCGCACCGAACTTGAGAATTGGCGATCTGAGAATAACGGATTCACCGTGTTCACTGATGAAAACCATGCTAATGCAGTTGTCGCCAATGGCCGAGATGCATCGCACTTGTTCGTGTCGAAGGATGATCTTCTGCGCATCTTCGAGTCACTAAAAAATAAAAAGTCGACGGGGATGGATGGTGTCCCAAACGTCGTATTGAGACACCTGCCTTTGGAGGCTGTAGATATTTTCACCACGCTGTTTAACAATTCGCTGAATAATGCACATTATCCGGCGCATTGGAAGGTAGCTGTGGTACACCCTATCCCGAAAAAATGTAAAGATAGGACGAACCCTGCCAATCTCCGGTCAATTAACTTGCTTCCGAATATTAGCAAGGTCTTTGAAAAGGTTGTCAATAGAGCCCTGTTAAAGTGGGTCGAGGACAATAACATAATCCCGGACAACCAGTTTGGTTTCAGGGCGAGGCATGACACTATTCATGCCGCGTCGAAACTGGTTTCCGACATTCAGTGGAATAAATGCAAAAACCAATGCACGGGTGCTTGTCTGGTTGATTTTGAGAAGGCTTTCGACACCGTATGGTTAGAGGGACTTTTCTACAAGTTGACCAGGCGGGGGATGCACAAACCTTTGCTATATGTAATTTATAATATGCTTATGGGAAAGAAGTTCGTTGTCAAATGTGGCAACGTGACTTCGAGCAGAGTCTTTGAAATTAAAAACGGCTTACAGCAGGGGGCGGTCAATTCTCCGATCCTGTTTAACATTTACACGAGTGATCTGGTGGGTTCACTCAGACATGCTATAGCGTATGCCGACGATTTGGTGGCATACAGATCAGGTCCTAAAATCGAGGTCATTAATATCCTTTTGCAGCGTGACTTCGATCAAATTAAGCGATATTGCGACGACTGGAAGTTGAAAATCAACTTTCAGAAGACGGAAACAATCTTGTTCAGAACTCCATTGGCTGGGGCCTCTAGGGATACCAGAAAAAACTGGAAGAAATTGGCCATTATTGGACAAAGTGGGCAGCCATTGGCGGTGAGAAGCGTAGTTAGATATCTGGGTATCTGGCTTGACCAGTATCTGTATTTCGATAGACATATAGTTGCTTGTCTTGCTGGGGCCAAGAAGGCTTATGCTCTGACAAGGAGACTGTTTCATAGCAGTCAACTTGACTCTAGAGTGAAGGTCATTTGCTACGTGGCCCTTATAAGGCCGATCATCGCTTATGGTTGTCCATTGTGGTTTAATATAGCGCCTAGTTATATGGAAAAGATTCGGGTTTTGGAGAGACAATGTCTTCGGACCTGCCTCCGGTTGTTCCGAACGCCCGAATCCAACTATATAAAATACTATCCCAACAAGGTCCTATACGATGGGGCTCAGTTGAATAGGATTGACAATTTCCTCATTAAGGTCACTCGAAGGCACGTTGCAAAGGCGATAGCCAGCGACAATAGTCTGATATTTGGGGCTTACTACCCCAATGAAATGTACATAGAGAGTACGCTCCGGTCTGGTTTTATCCCGCCAGAGGCATTTATCCATATTGATTCAAAAGGGCTGGTACAGACGAGGGATGGTATCCCGGTCTTATACCATCGCTACCGCAGCGCGAGAGATAAGCGGCTCCTCCAGGACGGGGACGTCGCCAATGCTCATGAGCTCCTCCGTTTTAGTACCGCAATATCGGAGAGGGATAGATTCGACACGGAAAAGCAATTCGCCGAATTTTGGTGGCTTGTTGAGGGGGGAGGGGTCAACATGCCCTCCCAGGAAGGTGCGTTACTCTAGGTAACATCCTCTTAGCTTATAAGTTAGATTAAGTCAGCTAGGGCGTTTTTGGGAGAGGCCGGGCTCGCCAACGTCTGGTGGTGCTTCCGGGAGTTGACTGACGCTGTAAGGCTTCAGTCGGCTCACGGCGGCGCGTGTGCACGTTGACGACTGCCAGGCGCTCGGAAAGCAATTGGGATTTTGACCACTTGTTGCGCAAGGCAACGAGTGCTCAGAGTCCTAATTATAATTATTGTTAGAATATGCTAAGTAGTTTAAGTAAGTAGAGTAGGTAGTTTGTAATTTGTTTTTTTTTATATAAAAATATTAAATTTGATAAAGATTCCGAGTTTTCTTAACAATTTTCTCGATGAAAACATAATTATGTAAGATTAGTTCGTAAAATAGTTTTTAGGCCGAAAGGCAATAATTATAAGATAGTGTTAAGTTTAGGGCGTCCGCATGAGGATCAATAATCTAGAATAAGTATCCTGTTAATTTTAAGTTAGATTTAATCATTTTTGTCTAGTATTTAAGTTGATATAAGCTAATAATTAATAAAAATGAATTTAAAAGTAAAAGTAAGAAATCGGTTCTCGTCAGATCACCGTAATTAAACGACGTTGGGCGCGGTTAGTACGTAGATGGGGGACCGTTTGAGA
Source organism: Portevinia maculata (assembly GCA_949715645.1). Classification (NCBI taxonomy): domain Eukaryota; kingdom Metazoa; phylum Arthropoda; class Insecta; order Diptera; family Syrphidae; genus Portevinia; species Portevinia maculata. Next base: position 362,193,493 of record OX454525.1, on the reverse strand, counting down.
ACAACCGACTCGCACTTGGCCGCTTTTTTGTTGTATTATTTACACCAATGGGAACAGAAAACGCATTCAGCAGAAAGGTATGTTAGTACATAAAAAAGCAAGCAAAATTTCAATTGGATAAGAGGTACATAACGATACTTTTACTCTCATTTTCCTATACCATGCAAAAATGTATGCCATTTTTTCTTTCACTAGTATAGTTGTAACGGCTATATTGTTTAGTTAGCAACAAGTGTCCTTTGATTTGGAAGTGTGACAAGTATTTTTTTTCGAATTTTATTCAAACGGGCAGAAAAAAGGTTTGAATTTGGAAGAAACGGCTAAGGTTGAAGCTTACCTTTCGGAGAGCATTTCAAATCGTGAAATAGCCAGTAAAATTGGTCAAAGTGAAAACCTAATAAGAAATTTTGTGAAAAATCGTGCATCGTGCATGGAGAAAAATTAAAAAGGAAGTTCGCAAAAGTTTTAACGCCACAAGACAAGCGGAAAATTCAAATACCAGCTTCTAATTCCGCTCTATCCACAAACAAAAAAAATGGTCTGGGTGCGACCCGCAAGGTCCACACGACTAACTTCCCAGTGGGATCGATATGATTTATGCGATTAGTGGGAAATTTTGAAATGTGGTTAACCATAAGATATGGTTAAGAATTATTTAATATTAAAAAATGCTCTTTAATATTGTTCATGGAAATTAAATGTTGTTAATAACAGCGAAGTGTGATACCTATATATTAATGCAACCATTGTTATGAACACGGAGACCTGTAAATTTTCATGTATACGAAATAACGTAGCACAATGTAATAATGATTTGCTCAATAACAAATGACAATAAATAATACAAATAAAGGCAAATTATTTTAGTTATTTATTTACTAACAAAAAACGGGTGGACCGATTTCGCTGGAAATCAGTGCTGAGCTACGTAATTACGCTTCGAATAGTCCCGGTCCCATGTCAATATCATCTTTGGTTCTCGAGATAATCGCGGCGAAAGATAATTCTGAACCCAAATACGAACATACGCACATACTTACATACTTACTTACTTTACTTAACGGGCTCCCGACCCGTGAAGAGTCTCTGCCTGAGACACAGCAGCCTCCCATCCTCCCATCCTCCCATCCCGGGCACGCTGCTTCCAGTTGTCCAGACCAAGCGCTCTGGCATCCGCGATGGCTTGGTCTTTGAAACGGAGGTTCGGTCTTCCTTGCCTTCTCGAACCTGGGGGCTGGGATTCGAAGATCCTCTTAGCTGGAGCATTATTGTCCATTCGCTCGATGTGGCCGAGCCAATGTAGTCGACGTATTTTGGCTTTTTGGACTACATCCACATCTTGGTACAGCTCATAGAGTTCGCGGTTGTATCTCCTCCTCCATTCGCCCTCCTCGCACACAGGACCACAAATCCGCCGAAGAATTTTTCTTTCGAAGGAGTCCAGTATCAGCTCTCCCTTCCTGCTTATAGTCCAGCACTCGGCGCCATAAAGCAGAACTGGCGGGATAAGGGTTTTGTAAAGCATACATTTAGTCCTCCGAGTTAGGAGTTTGTTGTTTTGCCAAATCGAAGTAGCAGCGGTTTCCTAGGGAAATTCTTCACCGGATCTCCACTAAGGTGTCATTCGTGGAGTTCATGTTTACTCCGAGGTAGATGAACTCCTTAACTACCTCGAAATTGTTGCTATCAATAGTGACGTTTTGTCCTAGGCGGCGGACGGATGTTTGTTTGTTTGTTGATAGCATGTATTTAGTCTTGTCCTCATTTACTACAAGGCCAACAGATTTCGCCTGTTCTTCAATCGCCAGGAAAGCTTCTATCACGGAGCGCTGTGATAGGCCAATGATGTCAATATCGTCCGCATAACCCAGCAGCTGAACGGACCTGTTGAAGATAGTGCCTTCCGTGTTGACACCTGCCCTGCGCACTATCTGCTCCAGTACGAGATTGAAGAAATCGCATGATAGCGCGTCCCCTTGCCGAAATCCGGTGCATGTTTGAAATAGTTCGGAGGAACCATTTCCAAACTGCACGTTGCACCGCGTGTTTGCCAGAGTCACGCGACACTTCTGAATCAGTTTTGCCGGGATTCCGAATTCGGCCATCGCCATATAGAGCTCCTGACGATGTATACTACGAGTATCATACGCGGCTTTGAAGTCGATGAATAGGTGGTGTGTCTCGACTTGAAATTCGTTGGTCTTTTCCAGGATTTGCCTCAGTGTGAAAATTCGGTCTATAGTCGATCTGCCTGGCCGGAAGTCACACTGGTACGTGCCGATAAGTGTGTTGCAAAACGGTTTAAGACGTTCACACAGTACGTTGGATAGGATCTTATATGCGACATTAAGCAGGGATATGCCTCGATAGTTCTTGCAAGACATAGGATCGCCGTTTTTGTAGATGGGGCATATGGAGCTGATAGCCCAGTCATCGGGAATGTTTTCTTCCACCCATACTTGGTTGATAATTTGGTGCATGCGCCCTACCAAAACATCACCACCGTATTTGAAGAGCTCCGCTGGTAAGCCATCAGAGCCTGCGGCTTTGTTGTTCTTAAGCTTTTTTATAGCTAAGCCAACTTCTTCTATTTTTTTTTTTTTTTTATCTTATGTACTAAAAAGGAAATCCAAATCCCAGAGCACTCAGGCTCGTTAAGGGTCCGTTGTACTACCAGGCAGAAATCCTCCTTTTTGGTGTAGAGGCATGTGAATGGGTGGCGTATGTTGTTGTTCCCCATGGGGATTGAACCTGCACCGCACGGGTCACAAGCCAACACACTAACCTCTACACCGTCGCCACCCTTCAACTTCTTCTATACTGGGTGGTGGAACTGGTTCTTCATTGACTGGACGTGGGCTTTCTTCTTGCCCTATCACTCTCTCTATACTTACATTTTGACATATCTCCACGATACCAGAATTCAAATCCAAAGTTTTTATAGTAAGTATACATACACACAAAGAAACATCTCTATAAAAACTTTGGATTTGGCTTCTGGTATCGTGGGGATATATCAAAATCCGCGATTCACAAAATTGGCCCCATTACAAGAACTTCCACTGGGAAGTTAAAACCAGTACAAATCATCAATTTCAAAATTCAGCTAGTTTGCCTTTATTTTTTTAGTTATTTATTTATTAACAAAAAACGGCTGGACCGATTTCGCTGAAAACTTAATCAGTTCTGAGTTACGTAATTACGCTTCGAATAAACCCATGTCAATATCATCTTTGGTTCTCCAGATAATCGTGGCGAAAGAAAATTCCGAACGCACATACGTACATACGCACATACGTACATACGCACATACGTACATACACACGGACAGACATCTCTCTAAAAACGTTGAATTTTGATTCTGGTGACCTTGAAACGTGGAGATATGTCAAAATCCGCGATTCACAAAATGGGCCCCATTACAAGAACTTCCACTGGGAAGTTAATAAAGGAATTTGTTGGGGTTTCTTGTAGCAAGTCCACTGTGCGTCGTGTTATTGTGAGTGCTCCACACTTAACGCTTATAAAACTACAAAAAAACGCCGCTAAATCGCATATGCAAGCAACAGCGCCTTCGGTATCATATGACATGGGATTTGGAAATTGAAGCGGGCTCAAGAAATTGGAGCAAAATTGTCTTTTTGTATAAAAAAATGTTTAACTTGGATGGTCTCGATGGCTACAACTATTACTTTCATGATATCCGAAAAGAAATAATGTTTTTTTTAACCGCAATCACTCGAGACAAGGAGGAGCCGTGGTGCGGAAATTAAAGCTTCTTGGGTCAGCATTTCTTTGAATTACCTTAAAAGTTTATATGACTCTATTAGGAATAGAATTTTTGAGGTCTTGTCCGTGGAAAAATGTTTGTTTGCAAGTATGTACTTCGTTTTGGCCTCGTTGATGTCAAGTCCAACCAATTTTGCATGTTTTTAAATAGCCATGAAAGCCTCTACCACGGCACTCTGACATCTATCAGTAATTGGGCGGATCTGTTGTAGATAATGCTCCTGAACAAGATTGAAGAGGTTATATGATAGCGAATCAAGCTGGATCTAGAAAAGGTTATTCTACAATCGACCAGATATTCTACCTGACTAATATTGCTGAATCTTACAAGAGCAAGAAAAAAAAGTCGTACGCATTCTTTTTAGATTTTCGAGCAGCTTTCTATACAATATCGCGTGAAGCACTCTTGTTCATGCTTTCCAAAATCGGTGTATCAAGCAAAATCATTCAAATCCTGCGAACTTTGTATGAGAATAATATTGCGTACGTGTGGGATGGAGAGTTAATCTCTGAAGAATTGAAACCGTCAATGGGTGTTAAGCAAGGATGTATTCTAAGTGCTCTACTCTTTATATTATACATTAATGATATAACCGATGATTTCAAAGGTGGAATAAGGTTATGCGATGTAACAATCCCGGCATTGATGTATGCGGATGATATCGTCTTTCTGTGTGATACTATCCAAGGAATGCAGCTAATGATAAACAGACTTAGTGCATATTGTAAATGTTGGAATCTCACTGGTAATCTTGAGAAATCAAAAGTCATGATATTTAGAAATGCAAGAGGTCGTTACTCACATGTGAAATTCAAGTAGGTATTCGTTATGTTTAAGACTGCACTTTGGTGAAAAATTAGCTGATGCTAAAAGAGCTATCTGTGCAATTTGGGAACAATTATTATGTGTCGCTAAGTGCAAAACAAACTTTGTTCCACTCGACTGCAGCCTCCATAATGCTCTACGGAGCTCAAATATGGGGTTACAAATGCCACGATGAGGTGGACATTTTTTTTCGCTACTTCTTGAAGAGGATATTCCGGTTACCAAAAAATACCCCTAACTATATGCTATACATTAAAACTAGAACTCCTCCCCTGCGCTTGTACACCCTCAAAATGCACTTCAATTATGTTTTAAAATTATTAGAGATGAGTGAATTCAGAATACCAAACGTAGTATTAAAAAGCATAATTAGAACAAATGGAAACATTTGTGAGGAATGGCAGAGAGTAGCGGCCGAATGCGGAATGAATCTGACAGTTCAGGTGAAAAAACCTATTTCCTTAACAGTTACTCAGCTGAAAAAATAAGTACTGTCTTTATAATGAGAGGTAAACTTGTCCATTTAAATTTTATGCCACATCGACCAGATTTACCAACACTTTGCGACCTCTGCAACATGAAAAAGAGAGAAGATGTCTTGCAATTTCTTGGTGTTTGTCCAATTCTAAAAGAATTTCGATTATCAATGTTTGGAAAACATGTCTTAGAGGAAGATGAAACAATAAACATTTTAAATGGAGAGAAAGGATGGGGTGTCCTATATAACTACTCAGTTGTAGAACTCATTATAGAGAACGAATTATAAAAGGAGATTTTTAGTAAAAGAACTTTAGTTTATATTTTGTCAACCTGGTAGACGGCGATAGGCCAAGCCTATTATGACTTAGGCTAAACTTTAACTGTAACATTATGGAAATAAAAGTCAATTTAACTTTTAACTTAACTGATAGCGAATCTCCTTGGCGGAATTCGGTGCAGGTTTATCGGAAGTAGTTCGGAAGAGCTGTGCTATTGCACATTACACCGCGTATTTGCCAATGTTTTCCACGCGACACAACTGGATTTGTTTTGCCGGGAGCCTGAATTCGGGCATCGCAACTTAGAGATCCTCACCATGAATGGTGATTATATGCGGCTTCAAAATCGATGCAAAGATGATGGATCTCGACTTAAAATTTATTGGTCTTTTCTTGGTTTTTCCTACTGCCAGGACGTCAGTTTACCAAAAAAACGTTTGTATATAGAAAAAGCTAAGTTTGCAATACGCTTCCGAAAGACATGTGTCCGAAAGAGTACAATTGACGTCTTTTTAACAGTAGAAGCGTCAATTATTTGAAATAGCTAGGCTATAGGCCTTGTGTGGGCTGTTTACGCCTTATATTAATTATTTTATTTTTTTACATATTGTACAAATACCTATAAGTTCTTAAATCCTCGATTTCCAAGTTTACCAAACGTAAAAAGTTAAGCATTATATTTATATAGCTTTAGTGAAGCTTAAATTTAATATGGTTAAAGCATACCACCAGATAATAAGGCCAACATTTCAAATTCAGTCTCCAACAAGATCTACACGTCCTTGAATAATATTGAAGCCTTTTAAAATCAAGTAATCAAAGTAATCGAGTTCAATTGCACTACAACTTGCATTCCACAAAATTTCCACCTCTAGATGTTTACTCATCCGATTCGCGTAATTCATAAATGGTGATACTTGCAGCCATTGATCTACAACCATAATAAAATTTCAAATCAATCGTTCATATACCTGCCGATATCGAGTATTTCTGTATTCGGTAAAGACTGCATCGTATATCGACATTGGTCTTTGAGTTTTTTGTTTAACTTCGAGTACAACCCTCTTGACAAAATAGATTGCGTGCAACCTTCCTCGTGATGAAGTTTAATTTATAAGAAAATGGATATCGGTGAAGTGGATGCAATGTGCCTTTATACACAGTTTATTGATTAATTATACGATTTAATTATAACATCCCAGCCCATAACTGTCCTTGAAGCTTATAATTGTAGATGCAAGTAAGCTCTTTATCGCTATACTGGTTTTAAACAAATATTTACATTACAACTCGTGTTAATTCGATTACCTTAATTGTGATTTAAAAAAAATGGTGCTTAGATTTGTAGCCTGATGTGGTTTTTGATTTGTAATCCGGAAGAAACTCTCCGATCCGGGATCGGAATGTTAATCGAACAAACAAACACATCCTATTTCATTTTGAAGTCTAATGCTGCATCTACACGAATGACATATTTTGTCATATTTTATGTCATAATACTTCAATTTCGTGCAAACAGTCTTATTATTGTCATTTTTTTTGTAACAAGAAATAGACGTCATACAAAATTGGCATCGTTATGATCGTGTAAATGATGTTAAAACACATCACGTAAATTGACGAGCCTCGAAAAAAAAATGAATAAGTTCATTCATAAACATCAGACTGTCATTTTTTCAGCTGTTTTGTTTCATTCTTCCGCGGTATTTTGGTATTTGCAAATTTTTATCCTTCCTTGGAAAATGTAATTTTGTATAAAACATATTTATGTCATATGCTCTTTGTGGGTTATGATTTAAAGATTATTTAAGTCTTAAGCTCTTTTGGGTTTATGAATTGGATGACTCTGATGCCTGCGAATAATATGATAAAGTTGTGTTTGTGTCGGGGATATGTATAGGCAGGAAGATATAAGGACAAATATAATTATTGATAAAATTTCTAAAAGAAAGGACATTTTTGAAAAATATGGAGTTCCAATGACCTCTTGGTAAAACAACTTGAACACAGAAATAGTGTACTGTTGCTAAGGACGAAAATACCCTTAAACACAAGAATGTTTTGGAAGAAGTTCCTTGGAACTTAAATTAGGAATCACTGTGATCAATTTGATCTATTGCAGAGAAAATCATTGGTTCTAAACTTATTGCTACGCCTCACAGTGGCGCATATTGACATTTTTGGTTGCAAAAATCATAGCTCGTAAACAAATAAAGATATCGTGATCATTTCTTTTTCAGCTTGAAGAAAATTTCCAAAGATATATATTTTGTGAATTTTAAGAAAAAATATTTACAGGGTGTTTTAGAGTTTTCTGCTGAAATACAACTTTCTCCCAATAGGAAATGGACCTAATATTTTACCTCAACAAATGTCAATAGTAAATAACTGAAGTAAAAACAGGGTGGATTAAAGTCAAACAAAGTCACAGTGGTACATAAAAGTAAACAAACATTATTTTTTTGAATATTTCTGCATATGTATCAAAAGTCTTTTTTTATTATTTTGCTCCGCATTAAAGTGAAAATATACTATGTACTCGTACTTCAGTTGTACATTTTAAGTCAAGGTATAGAGAATGTATGTAAAGTGCTTTAAAATAATAAAATTTAAGAAAATGCTTTACAGGGTGTTCCAGAATTGCATGTTAATAATATATTTCAAGTTTAGCAGTGGAGAATAAATAAATTAATAAGTAAAAATAAATAAAAAATAAAAAACTAGATTTCTTGGAAACTTTCGTCAAAGTCCGAGGTAATTTCCAATAAACTAATCATTTCTGGAGAGTATCGTGCTTTGAGGTCTTTTTCAGTTCTAACATGCCTTAGCGAAGAAGCATGTTAAATAGGTCTTCATTCTGCCACATCCTTCTAACTTTGCAGGTATTTTGGTACTTATACTTTTTGTACCGTTTTTTTCTATTCCTGAGCTTCTTCTGACAGTTCCCCGATTGGTAACGACTGATACTCCATTAAACTTTGGCCATGACCCAAAATTTTATGAAGAGTAGGTATAAGTTGCTATTCGGGATACTTTTCTTTCAATAAATTTGTTGTTTCCATTGCATAAACTCCAAACTTTGAACCGTCAACATTTTCTCTGCAGTTTAGAAAGTTAAGTATTACTTGAAGCCTTCTCCATATGGACTCCAGTTATACGAGCTGTTAGCTGGTTCTGCAAAAAATTTTCTCGATGTATTTCCAACGTGAGTGTTTCCAAATCCTTGTTTTGGTTTATCCACATCGAGTCCCATTTCCTCGCAAAATTTCCTTTGGATATCTTGCTTCCTTATTCTTTCAGTATCCTTAGTTCCAATACTTTCATCAATATTTTCTCCATCTTGCTTGAGTGCATATGCAAGTTTCAAAATGAATTCCATGCATTTGGCATGTAATGGAGATATTCCATATTAGTAATTATGCTCGTCATATGTTGACTGGTCTTCATTGTTGAAGTTTTTTTGCGTTCTTTTGCAAATGGGACATGACCATGTCAACTTTGTTTCACTGATTTCATACGACACTTTTCCGTGAATCATCGTTGAAAATAGTTCGTGGTGTACAACACTAACTACTTCGTCATTAACCTTGTATTTAAAAGGTTGAAGATCAGCGATTTGGTTTTTGATGTCATTCACTGTGCTCCTTATAAGATCTGCAGTTTCCTTTGCATACTGGAACATTATTAGTCGGCAGAAATGAACTGATGATGGGCGAGAGTTTTTCCAATATTCACCATTTGAACACCTAAGTCTCAGTGGAACAATTGAGGCCATTAACATGTTTGCATCCGTTATTATTTCACCATCATATGCTACTATTTTTTGTTTATAGGCACTTTGCCCAGATTATCCATCACAGCCCCACTTGCATTGCAACAAATGTAAAAAATTACCCAGGTTAGGTTAGGTTTGTGTGGCTGTCGGCAGAAGCCGACACACCAATTTAGGTCCATTGTGATACCACGTATATTATCTACCTCAACTCTGTAGATGGGACTGGCCAACGACACGCCGTTGTTCTCAAACGGTCCCCCATCTACGTACTAACCGCGCCCAACGTCGTTTAATTTCGGTGATCTAACGAGAACCGATTAACTCGACGTGGTATGGTCGTTGGTTACCCAAAAATTACCCAAGGACCATAAAGTATTTATTATATTTAGTTCAGAATACATTTTTATATGTAAAAATAATGTTTTTATGACCACTTGCTCTTTTAAGGATATAATAAAAAAAAAGCCATAAATGAATAAAAATAAAATTCATTAATAAAATCTCTCTAAACCGCAAATAGGCAAAAACTGGCAGCTGGTTTTCTTAGTAAATGTTTCAGAAATAGTCAAAGATTGAATTTCCGTTGAGTTTTGGCCAAAGACTCTTAAAGGATATTTTATAACTCAACTCAAAGTCAAAAAAATCAGTCAAAAACAGCTTTTCAAAAATCTTAAAATTTTGCAATTCCAAAAAAAATGGATCATAATTGTAATAAAAATGGTCCTTTTTACAAGCTCAAATAAAAAAAATATAATTTTTAAACAAGGTTTCTAGATTTCAACGCCGAAATTCTGAAACTTTTCATAAAACAAATATTTTTTCCTTGATTTTAAAAATAAGGAAACTTTGACTACCTGTATCATCCGAATCCTTCGACCGATTTTAAAATTTCTTTCGGCTTTTGAAGCTTCCAATATTTCCTAATTCAGTAAATAAATTAGTTTTGGATTTTAAGCACACACGAAAATTGAATTTTGCAAGCACTTTTGCAAAAAGGTGCCACACACGCATGTTAAAATTGCTGTTGCGGTTGCATTGACATTTCCAGTACAATGATCCATGCCACGAAAGCAGAATGATCACAAACTTTTTGAGGGATATTGCAGTAGAAATACTTAACTGGCTAACCCAAAGTTATTAACCACTTCACGTTTTACCAATCTGAAAATGCATTCAACCATTAAAAGCAAATTGACGAAAGCTAGGCCAATGTGATTTGAAGGTAAGCTTGGCGGCAGCAGATAGTGTGTTATCAGTTGTTTGTTTGTTTGTTTATTTATTTACGATTATGTTAACACGTAGATACAAAATCCATTACTTGTGTAACAGTTCTAAAAGGTTAATTTGGAAAGTACATAATTTCATAAATACATAAATAAATAAAATAAATAGATTTAAAAAATAAAATGAAATGAAAACACCAACCTTAAAACAAAATTATGTGCAAAAATATTCTTTCAATTTTCTCTGGAAGTCGCTGAAGCCTAATGATCTCCCAATAATACCCGGAAGCGTATTCCACAGTCGAATGGAGTACACAAAAAATTGTTTTTTTGGTGTGTTATATTTATAGGTCGGCAAAATTAGAATTCTGCTTCTAGCTGAAGAAGCAAATTGGGAATCTTTGAAACAGAGAATCTGGCGCCTGGCTGTCTCTCACATTAAACAGGAAAGTCAATATTCTATAACGTTGCAAGTCCATTTCCAGGAATTCTTTCATACGCCTTGAAATGTGTTCTCTTCGACTCAAGTTGTAGACGAATCGCACTGTACTATTTAAAGCGACCTTAAACTTATGAAAACTGTGGCTATATATGTAAATCACAGAAAACTGGATGGGCGTAAAAAAGAATAGGTAACAGAAGTGACTTCACCAACATCGCTTTAATATTGAAGGGCAGACAATTTCCCGCTTGATACAGAGCTCGCAGCGAGTCGTAAATTTTACCAACTATTTTTATGCTGTGGTCCTCCCACGTAAGAGTTTAATTAAACGTTACTCCCAGATTTTTGACACTGAAGACATAAATTAAGGGTGAGCCATCAAATATAAGTTGGAGTACGGTATGGTATGGTATCCATACGTGATCGGGCTATAACGATTGCCTGACTTTTGCCGGAATTAAGGGTCAATTTGTTTCTGCGGGACCACAAAACAATAAAATTCACATCCTCATTAAATCGTTCCGTTGCATCTTCCACTAGTCCAAAAGGATATCTTAAATGCAACTGCATGTCATCTGCATACATTTGGATCTTGCAGTGCTTCAGGACTGATGGAATATCATTGTTGAACAGTGTGAACAACAGCGGACCCATTATTGACCCTTGTATGACACCAGCTTTGGTTTCAAGATAAACGGATAGTGTTGCCATGATATACACAGCCTGATTGCGCCCTTTAAGGTAGCTTTCCATTCGTTTAAGTGCCGTTGAGTCAAAGTGGAAGAAGTATTTTAGTTTTTGCAGTGAGTATTTCATGGGGTAGGTACTGTATCGAAAGCTTTCGAGAAATCTAATAGTACCAGTGATGTTACATTGTCCTTGTCCATTTCAACACGAAGGTTTTCAACTACATTCACAAGTGCAGTAGTACAGCCATAATGCGGTCTAAAACCGGACTGGTGTGGTGAGAGAAGACAGTTACGGTATGCATTTACTTCTTGACTTAGAAGCTTCTCGAAGGCTTTTGAAATAAATGGTAGAATTGAAATTGGACGAAAATTGGACACTGTATTGCGATTTGCTGAGCTCTTAGGAATAGGAATAATCTTAGAGGATTTCCAGTTGTGGCGCACAAAACTATTTTAACTGTAATTAGTATTCATGACCCGCGTCAAATCGTTCACCCTCTTCCCTTTCTCACTCAGTTCATAGAATTGTTGGATAATGAAGAAATAATCGGGAAATAGAAAAAAATCGATTGAATGGCATTTTTACTTTCAGGGCGCAAAGAAAAATGTTGGTCTGCTCATTACAATCGATAAAAAATCAAACCCCATTTCAGGCTGAGCTGCAACTTGTGGCTTCAATGGCAGAGTACGCAGTGTACTTGCCAGAGAAGACGCTGGAGGAGGAAAGAGTTTTTCGAGAATAATAAATGGAAAAGATAGATAGATAGATAACTTTATTTCAAAAATTCAAAAATACAAAAGGTGCATAATATAAATTCAAATTGTTTGAAATTGTTTGTTGACATTTTGTATTTTTTATACTATACGTATTAACTATTTTATATTTCACCGGCACAACAGAAAAAAGGAGTTGAATTGAAGATACTGTAGTTCATTTAACCACTAAAAGTAAATTGACGGAAGCTAGACGAATGTCCAATGTGAACCGAAGGTAAGATTTTCAGCCAAAGAAAGCCCGGGCAGCGAGGGGTGTTTAGACTAAGTAACGAAATTATATATATGCAATTTAACAATTCACGTGAGCCTACCGACACATTTGACATAGTTAAACTGTCCCGCAAGTGTGCATACAAAATCGTTGGTTGACCCTACTTGAGATAAACGGTGTCGTAAAAGGATGATCAAAGAATAATTAATAATGAAAGCATGCACACGTCGTAAAAAAAATACTAGGCCAAAAAACTCAGGGATCACACTCCTGGATCACACAAATGCTACACAACCATCATTTGATTGACCTCAGTTAGAAGTAGCTTGCCAATGCCAATATTCATTGAGGTCGAACCGGCCAACCAGTAGGTAGGCAGAACCTCCGCCTCTCGGTTTCAGATCACTAATTTACTGAGGTCAAGCAAATGCTGGCGTTATCGCATGTATATATTACAGGATTGGTTAAGCTTTTCTATTTTTGACACGTATCTGCTCTTATTATTGATTACAGTTTGGTTGTCTTTTAACGTCACCGGTCATCTTCAGTCGTGTAAGTCCACGGGTTTGCATGCACACTTGTGGGTTTTTCAAGATATTAAATGTTCAGGCTCACCTGAATTCTAAAAAGTGATTTCTCCTCCTTGTCGCATTTTACGACAATCGCTGAGCTTGGGAGGCAGCAGTGATGTTCTAAGCCTATCCCTGAACGAAAAAAAAACAATTATTAAAATAATTATGCCAAATTGCAGAGTGAAACCTCTTGTTTATCGCAAGTTCCAATAAATTAATTAATGAAAAATACTGATAAATATTTAACACTATAATACTTTCCCGTTTTTGAATTTTCGAATTATTTTCAAAGCTCAAAATAAGTCGATTTCCTTTCTTCTCAAATAATCATGCCTAGGACCGTACAACAGGCTGCAGATGCTACTGGTTGCCAATACCATAAAATGTGTTGAGACATTTATTGCAGTGTATATGTATTTTCGTCTTCTGTGGGTAATGATTAATGACGCGTTCCTATAGATTAAAATTAACGAATGATTCATGATTCGTATCTTTATGCAATTAGTTTAGCTGTCACTAGAGTGGCTCGAATCTTTATGGCAAACATTAAACCGCAGGTCGCTTATTGTGGTTATTTGCTGTGGCTTGGTTTAAATTAAAAACAAGTTTTCACTGATACCATTTTGGCTTTTAATGCTAGATCAAGCATTTCGACAATCTAAAACACATTTTTTTATATAAGGAAAAATGCTCGTTTTTTGATGTCATTTGGATAATATTAAAATAAAAGGCTCCCCTGTATTCCTCCTAAAGAGTGGACCATCGGATGGTTTCTCTAAATATTGGCATGTTTTCGCATTTAACCTCCGTGGTACGAATATTAGAAACTACTTGTACTATTCTAAAATGTTCGGTCGAAATAATGCAAAAATCGAAGCATTTATATGTCAGTTTGTGACGAAAGTTCATCAGAATGCCATGGCAATTGATGACCGAAGCATAATGACCGATTTTTGGTGCCTAAAAACTAATGATCTGAGCTTAGTGCTTTAAAGCCATATAACAATCAATGTTTTGCTCATTAAGTTGTAAATTAAAAGGGGTGGACCCTCTCTCTACCTAGGTTTGTGTCCAATGTATCGAGGGTTATCTGGCGTTCAATTGTGGCAGCCACCCCAATATGGTCTTCTCTCATTTCTCGTTTACAGACTTCCCAAAGAGTTCTTCTAAATCCTGAAAGAAATGTCTTCCGAGGATGATATGTCTAATGCGGCAGAGTGCAGGGCAGTGTCAGAGAAGGTATCCTCGTTCATTTCCTCGTCCCCGCAAATTCTGCACAGGTCATCTATACTGAGTTGCAATTCTTCGCATGATAGCCCAGCATATTGTGTTCGGTGATAACACACACGAGAGAGTCCAACTATTTTTTGTTCATTATAGAAGGATTTTCTTGGTTTTTCATTTGTTATATAGTGGGCACATTTACCTTGTTATAACACAGGAGTCGAGGGCACTCCATATTTTGTTTGTTGCCAAAAGTGTTTTATCCCCAATCATGTGTTAAATGTAATAGAAGCCTTAATTCAAGGGATGGCCCTCTTCTCGCTATTTCATCGGCTCCTTCGTTTCCTGGGACACCACTGTTTCCGGTGACCCTACAGAGTCTTACAATGTCTTTTGTTTTCACTGTCAACCCATGGTGCTATTTGCAGATTTAAAAAAAAAAAACTGTTGTCACAAACTTTGCCTTCCCTAATAACTGCCTCAGTATAACATTATACTGACGTCCTGCATTGATATCTGCTGCTTAGTGGATTTTTAAATTTTGATCGATTTTGCTGTCTCGCAGCTAATCAAATAACTTTGTTCTTTTGGAGAAATTAAACTTGCCCGATGGCCCAAATCGTTCCATTTTGCTTGTGCGGGCCTTGAATATATCCACATCCAGTTAGTAAATCCTATGTAAAGACTTGGGCCACTGCCTGTCCCCAATGCTGTGAGTCTTGTGAATGAAGATTTTGAAAGTAACTCAATGTGGTTTAAGAAAATGGCTTTCCTTGAATGCAGATAAATCAGTGAAGTTATGTATCTACAACAGGGAACTTGATAACCATGGGAACTCGGCAAGAAACCTAGGGTTCATTTTTCAAAAAAACCTTGACTTGGAGTAACCATGTAACATCTTCGATTGGAAAAATCGACAGTGGTCTGCAAACTTGACTATGACTTCCAAAGACGATGACGTTGTGTACAATAATATTGCCAGTTATATTTTCAATGTCACACTTTGACCATATTTCCACCTGTTCTAAGCAGATAATGGCTATAACCTTTGACAATGTATTAAAATATTACTTGTCAACCAGAATATCTTTACGATAGACTCGATTTTGCAGCTTCTCTTAGATCTTTAGTATTAATACCACCTAGATTTAAATGCCTAGCATCAGAGCTTACTTTCTTCCTCCATGCCAGGCTCCTATGAAACTCACTGCCCATAACACTGAATGAATCTTGAACACAAACAAAATTAAAACCTCTCTCTTAAAACACCTGGGCGATGATAATCTGAAATCACTTTAATTCAATGTCTTCTTAAATTTATACTTTTTCCGTTATTTTACTTTATTTTTTTTAAATTGTTCCACTTTTATTTAATTTAATTACTTAACTATTTTTTTGTTTGAATTGCTCTTAAAGCCTTCACAAATTAAAAGATGTAAATCTTAATGTGTTAGCAAATTTGAAAACAAGTAACAATAAACAGTTTTCGCTTAACAAATAAAAACTGTCATCAGTATTTTATTTTAAGAAGATTTGTATAAATAAAAAATAACTGAACTGAGCTATCCTTTTATCTTAGCGAAACATATCAATACGTAAAATTTCGAAATAAAATCTCAAACAAAATCTTTGCAACTTCTGGTGTCCCCAGGGAAGCCATATTGTTTATTTTGTTCGTAAGGGATGTTGTTAAGTTCTTCCCTGAATGTTATATTTTAATGTTCGCTGATGATTTTAAAATTTTTTCGTCTGCTAAAGGCACAGCTTTCATACATTAAGTCTTAATCTACAAAAATTTTACCTGTGGTGCTCTAAAAATAATCTATCCTTAAGTGTGGATAAATGCTCTGCGATTACTTTTTCACGACGCAAAGCACCTTTTATGAACATTTACACTTTTGGCAGTCTTCCAATTCCCCGTGTTACTATAATTAAAGATTTGGGTATTTTATTGGACACTAGATTATCTTACGTTAAAGTCGTGTTGAATATATATCTAATAAGGCTAACAGAAAATGGGGTATGTTAAGACGATATGCTGGCTAATTTTGTGATCCATACTTTATAAAAACGTTATATGTATCATTTGTTCGGTCCATTTTAGAATATCCTTCCATTGTTTGGTATCCATACTGCGAGTACAATGTACAGTACATATTCTTAAAATTGAATCAATTCAAAAGAGATTTCTTGGATTTGCTCTAAGAGGGCTTCCTTGTATTAGCTCCATCAGCTTACCCTCTTATCAATCAAGACTTAAACTAATTAATCTCTAGAAGTTAGAAGAACAGTGGCTAGAACTATTTTCATCCATAGACTACTCATTGGTGAGATTAATTCCCTTGAAGTTCTGAGCCTTTTCAATATAGGTGTACCTGCTTTTTGCTTCAGAAGTCATTGATTTTTTAATATAGCACATTCACGTACTAACTATGGCCGTTCATCGTCTTTAAATGGTCTCATGTTGATTTACAATGCCAGCATTAACTTAATTGATTTCAATTTATCGGTTACTAATTTAAAAAAAGAATCTGCTTGATGCTCTTACTCAGTCATGATTGTATGCTCAAGATTAGATTATAGTGTACTAGCTACCCGCCCCGGCTTCGCACGGGTGCAATGCTGATACTAAATATACTATGGAATGTCTTTATATACAACGTTCACAGCTTTTTTGTCATTAGACAATACAAACATGTTTTCTTTAGAGGTTACTCTTGAAAAAGCGACATATAATTGGCCATGTGAGAAACACTCAACGCTCAAATCTAAGCCTGCAACGTTGAAAGTTTGACCCTCACATGTTTTAATGGTCATTGCAAAAGATATCTTTACCAGAAATTGTAGGCGTTTAAATTGGAACTTTAAATCTGATGGTATCAAAGGAATTCGGGGAATTTATACATCCTCTCCGGTACCACATCCGGTGAGTATGTTATGAACATTTTTACACGATTCTCTGGCTGTCTGTAATCGATGTGTATCCCTATCCTGGCTGAGCCTCACGCTCTACAGACGATTCTCTGGCTCTCTGAACTCTATGTCTATCCCGATCGTGGCTGCTGTGAGCCACACGCTCTACTGAGGATTCTCTTTCTCTCTCAGCGCTATATCTATCCCGAAGGTGGCTGAGGCAAGTCAACGCAACGACGAGTCTTCATTTCTTGCTAAACATGCTCTTCTGGCATTCCTGTACTACGACCTATGTTCCAACGACGAAGTCTTCCATGAAGTCTTCTATGACTTTATAATTTCTGTACAAAATTTAATCACTTCTTGTTTAAACTCACACCTTAAAACTATACGTATGATTATGAATAAATTGCCATATTATTAGTATGTGCTGCAGTAAAAAATATTTTATATTCGTTCGACTAAAAACAAAAGATAATCAACAACAAAAGATAGCTATTCTATTCAGTTCTTTTTTGAACTTAAATACCTTACCTTTAAATACGATTTGCGGTAATTAAAAATACTTACAAAATAATTGCCTTAATACTAAATTGCCTTAACTCTAAATTCAAACCAAGATCTTAATAGAGGAAATACAATTGATAAATTATGGTTTTATTCTTATCCTATCTAACCTAATGTATTTGGTAGGTAGGTAGGTAGAGGTGGCGGTTCGGCCTAAACCCAATTAGCAGTATGTTGTGCCTTTTTGTTACCACGACTCGTGTGACCTATGTTTTAGTGGTTGTAGAGGATTTGATGTGTGGCTATATCCAACCTGCGTAGTTGAGAAAACGGATACGATCTTGTATCCCTTTGCCCGATATACCGCTAAGGTCGTCGAAGAATGGTTGATTCAGTGCCCGCAGTCTGGCTCTTGCTAGTGCCGAACATTCGCAGAGAAAATGGAAGAGAGTTTCTCTTTCATTTACATTCCCGCAACTTCGGCAGTGGAGGGTAAATGGGATACCTAGTTTGGCCGCATGGTCTCCAATTGGCCAATGCCCGGTGATTATCGCCGTAATTCTGGCGACATCGTTGCGGGTTCTGTTTAGAAGATCCTTTGTTCTTTTTTTGTCGTAAGTAGACCATATCTTCCTTGATATGATGCAGTTAGTTAACCTTCTCCATTGAAGATTGGCTTTCTGCAGGAAGTATGAGTGTATTTGTGTCTTAGCGGAATGTGAACCCTTGCCGTGTGCCGTCTAGAGCTGAGCCCTGCGTAGCCAGCTCATCTGCACGCTCGTTTCCTGTTATGTTACTATGCCCTGGAACCCAGAGTAGTGTAACACTGAAACGTTCGCCCAGTCGCGCAAGCTCGTTCCGGCACTCCTGCACCAGTTTGGAGGATATGGTAGCCGAATCAATAGCTTTGATGGCGGCTTGGCTATCTATGAGGATAGCAATGTTTTGTGTGTACGTTGTGTCACGCCCTAGTTGCTTGCAGGCCTCTCGGATAGCCAGTAGTTCCCCTTGGAAAGCGCTGGCAAAATCCGGCAGGCGATAGGATGTTGATATTTTTAGTGATTCCAAGTAGACACCGGCTCCCACACCACATTTCATCTTAGATCCGTCGGTGTATATGACCGTGTCGAACTCTTTCACAACTTCGTCCCTCTTCCAACGAGGTCTGGAAGGGAAACTTACTTGGAAGCCTTTTTTAAAATTTAGTTTGGGTATGATGTAGTCGGTTGCAAACGTGACCATGCCTTCTGGTAGCGAGTCAAGAATGTTGCTGTGGCCGTATGGCCTTGCAGTCCAGCACACCGACTCTCTGCGGCAATGCTCGCCTTCCTCACTTTGTGTTCAATGTTATGTTTCCAGTTAAGTTTTGGATCGAGCGCGATACCCAGATACTTACCGCTGGAGGATAGTGTGAGTGGTTGACCGTTTAGGCGGGGTAGGGTAAAACCGGGTATTTTGGTTTTGATAGTGAACAGCATCAGTTCGGTTTTGCTCGGATTGACGCCGAGGCCACAACTTGCAGCCCAGGTGCTTACCTTGTCTAGAGCAGTCCCCATGATTTCACTTATCACGGAGGGAAACTTCCCCATGAAGGGAAACTTCCCTGACACTATCACTACGTAGTGGGTGGCGACGGTGTAGAGGTTAGTGTGTTGGCTTGTGACCCGTGCGGTGCAGGTTCAATCACCATGGGGAACAACAACATACGCTACCCATTCTCATGCCTCTACACCAAAAGGAGGATTTCTGCCTGGTAGTACAATGGACCGTTACCGAGTCTGAGTGCTCTGGGATTTGGATTTCCTTTAAAAAAAAAAAAAAAAAAAAAAAGTATCACTACGTCGTCTGCATATGCGACAACTTTGACCCTTTTACTGTCTAGCTTTGCGAGAATTTTGTTCAAAACCATTAGCCAGAGTAGCGGAGAAATGACGCCACCCTGTGGCGTTCCTGTATAGGCAAATTTGGTTAAGTGACTGTTGCCTAGTGTTGCCTGAATAACTCTTGTTCCGAGCATAAAGGCTATCCATTGCCTAATAGATTCCTCTATGCCCAGTTCGACCAGAGATTTACCTTATGTACTTACTAAAAGGGCGGATTAAAAATTAACCTTAATACCG
Organism: Portevinia maculata; assembly: GCA_949715645.1. Lineage (NCBI taxonomy): Eukaryota > Metazoa > Arthropoda > Insecta > Diptera > Syrphidae > Portevinia > Portevinia maculata. Next base: position 362,173,667 of record OX454525.1, on the reverse strand, counting down.
ACCAAAGACAAACATGCAATTTCAAAAAAATTGTTGATCTATATTAAATGCACAATGTATTTAAGGTACTTAATTGGATAAGGATTAATGCTGTATTGCTTAAAATCGCTTCGTAAATAAGCCCCTATTTCTCATAAAAAGTAAAGGATAAAAAATGGTTATTGTGGGTTATCCCTAAGAGATAGACATAAACCATCGCGAACTTTTTTGTAGATCTTTTCAAAGTGTACAATACTGTAGTACATTATTGTGATATATCTCGTAGGGTTCAGCCAGCGCTTGCAATGTAAGACAGACAGCGGGAAGCGACTTTGTTTTGTACTATGTAGTAATGATGTGTCTAAGAAAGCCATTAATTGAGCTTGGATGATGTGAAATAAATACATAAATATTTGTCATAATTTGTCTAACCTTTATAGCTTAAACTGAAAAACTGAGTTCAGCAAAGTTCCAATGTCGATTTCGAACAAAAACCAAATCTACACCAGCGTTCCATCATTTCAACAGCGAAATGCATTTTTAATCAATTCCAACAAAATAGTCACCCCATGATGTCTTCGCACCCATATCCCAACATCACGCTGTGCCATTACTGTTACCAGCAATCATCATCAAAACACTATCAGCAGCGCTCTGTTAAACTACCTCTGCTACGACGGCAACCAACTTCTAATCTTTTCTTCACTTTAGATAGATTCCCCTCATCAATATGCAGTGAAGCAAGTCGCCTGCTGAAGTTCCACACAAACACATACACCAATCGTTCGTACTCTAACAGGTGGGGGGTACTTGGCTTGCACTCTTAAATCATTTCCATCCCATTGCCATCATGCTCCTCATAAATAAACCTAGCTGTTGGATTTCAAGAACTAGATACCTCTTGTCAGCCGGCAGTGGCACAACACCGTATCATCGTTGTCGTCGTGTGTAACATCGTGTCTACCGGGTCCCACAAACTGGTAGGATCAAAGTGAAAACTAATTTCTACTATATTCGTGTGCGCCAGTGATTAAATTAGTAATTATAGTAAAAGTGTTAATTAAAAGGTGAGTGAAATTCAATCCAGCTGTTAAAAGCCTCGGTAAACTAGTTGTTCGTATTTTGGTTCAACTAGAAAAACAAAACTTTTTCATTGATATTCTGGTTTGTCTTGCACAAGGTGATTTGAATCCACAAATGGACACTATAGCTTTAAGCGCGAATTGGCAATTGATTAATTATTTTTTATTGGTCTGAAATGGAAAAAAAGTCTTCGCTGTGCTACAAATGTAAACGCCGTTTTCAAGTGCATACTGATTGAATGAACAGTACATGTGTACATAGTGACTTAGTTAAATTTTTTTCTTTTCGCTTTTAGACAAGCAATCAATTTGCAATTTCAATCGATTTTGTTGAAAATGTAAGCTCAGTTCAATTCGACAGCGAATTGTTTACTAATTTGTTATTAGTTTCTCTACACACATCAGCGTATTCATAACAAAGTACTTCATCGTTTTTTTCGGACTTAATTACGTATACGCCCGGGTGTCCGGTGCATAATTAATTTGGATGAACAAACACAGGTTAATAACAATTACCATCTACATTTTGATTAATCACAATTAGAACGGTGGTCTTTCAAAATGAGACAAACAATTTGGAAATCGTGTATCTGAAGAAAAAAAAAAGTTGTGTGATGATGGAACAGTGTCAGATTGTAATTGTTTTGTGATTGTTTTTATACCAATTAAAGTGAGTTTCCCTATTCGCAAGAAATACCCAACCACGATTATTAAATTGGGGTTTCTCTACTAAAATTGGTTTCTAATTAATATAGCTAATAGAGTAATTTATATAAAACAAAAATCAATATACGTATGCAACTCTATCACGTTAATTCAACTTTATGGTATTAGGAAAATAACCGAGAGATATTGGTCGCATATATGTTTTACGTGTCAAAATTGCACAATCATCATCATTTTCTTTTCGTTTAAATACGAAGTTATAATCTGGACTGAAGGGATCAAAACCCTTCCCCTTCACTGTATCCCTAATGGTCCACTTGTGGAATTCGCCGGTTTGAACTCAAAAAGTACGGACAGGCCTCTCGATGTCGAATCACTTCATCACTGAGGCCAATCAAATGCCAGTGTTTTATTTCATTAGTGATCGAGGAGTTTTTAGTTTTATTAGTGATCGATGAGTTTTTAGGCCTGCCTCTCCTTCGCGGTTGCTGAGAACATGGATTGATATTAAACAGTAGCAACTGAGCCGGTCGCTCTCCATTTTCTTTGAGAAAGGTTATTTAGCGTGCTTCCTCGGATATTGGAAATTCTTATTCAATCAAGCTGTGTTACTCCTGCTATCGTGCGAAGCATATTCATCTGAGCTGCCGATTATTTCCCCTCATAATTTTTGTACACGGTCCAACATTGTGAGCCGTATGTGAGCGGCCGGCGCACAACTCCGATGTAAGGTGTTTATTTCAGCTTAGTGGACATTTTTAAGTCATAGAAGATGACTGAGTTTTCCCGCCATTTCGCCCAACCTACGCTTAAGCGTTGCTTTGCTTTTGATAATAGATCTCAGATAATTGAGCTTTGCGTTTTTGGGAATCACATTTCCATTCATATAAATGTCTGGAATATGTCGGAGTGGGTCAGAGAACGGGCAGCACAAGGTATTCTGTTTTTGTTTCAGACTAATACGATACCCAATCCCCTCGAAAATATCCACCCATACATCAAGTGGTCATTGCAGGCACTTCGATCCTCACTAATGATGGCTCCATCGTCAGCAAATAATAACTGATGCACTTTGGACCTCACTTTTCCATCAAGCAGATAATCAAGGACTGTAATAAATATAAAGAGAAGTAAGACATTTCCCTGATCTACACCGACTTTGATTGCGAATTCCTCGGTGACGCCAGCTGGGCATCTTACTCTTGTCTTTACTCTCTCATACATGTCCATAATCTTATGTACGTTTCTGGAACTCCTCGTTGTCTTAAAGTTGATATTTTAAGGAATCACGATGTCGTCCATCATGATTCATGATCCTTATTCTTTGGATAGCATTTGTGGTTGATTTACCCGCGACAAACCAGCATTGGTCATCTGGTAGCCCTATTATTTTCCGTAATCTGCTATCTAATACTCGCTCAACGATCTTCATGGTGTGGGACATCATCTTGATATAACAGTAACGATAACAGTCTCGTTTCATTCCATTCATTTTCTATGGAATAATAAAGGGACACTAAATGCCCCAAATACAATAAACGGATTTTTAAACAAACGCAGATTGGGAGTTAAAATATCTCGATAAAGTACGCACGTTACGTAGAGCCAATCGGGTCCCATCCTTGTGTAGAATATACAATTTTTCTCAAAAGAAAACTTCTACTATTCCTTAGATTCACATAGATGACCGAGCTATTAATACTGATGAGATCATGCATCTTCTTGCTGTCATTGTAAGGTTCAGTGTATATTGGCATAACCAGTTATCTTCTCAGAGCAAAGAGGTACTTAATCTCGAAGCATGTCCTCCTCTTCTAGAAAGAGCACGTTTGGTAAGGGATTGAGTTCGGCGTTCAGAGACCAGAAACCTATTTTATTTATGAATTAAAAGACAATTAGCATCCAATTCTATAGATACTCGTACTACCATGGGAAATGTTCTGAGAAATCAAATGAAATAATTCCCAAAAAAGGCGCCATCAACTCATCCTAATATGCACAATTAAGGCAGGTAAAGCGTAGTCGCTCGGGCTGTGATTACCTACTGCGAGTTAGTGGTTGTAGGGAGGTACTCTTGAAGAATCAAGGGATGAAGCATGGCTGTAATTAGCATAACGGTTGCGATATGTTGAGAGTGACTAGTGCAGTCGTTACTCCCGCCCAACTTCCGAACCATCGGTTGGGATCAGGATGAGGTTATTGCTGCAGCGCAGGGAGAGCTACTGCTTCATGATCCACGGAAACAAGAGCCTATTTTGAAATGACTGTTTCAATCGAACTTCAAACTGTTCTTTATTCTCTTTACAGGTGATTCCGAATCGGGTGACTGATACAATCGAATTCATACATACATACTTTGGCCTTAACGGGCCCATACAGGGCCTAGAAGGGAGCAGGGAAGGGAGCAGGGAAGGGTCGCTGTCATAGTCGAGTTGGGGGTCCATCCTCATTTTACTTGAAACCGTTTGGATTTAAGGTTGATACTTATGGTGAATGAATTCAGAGGGGCATGTAAATGGTTATTAGAAAAAGAATCACACCTAAGTGACTTCCTTGAGGAACTCCAAACTCAGTTGTGAAAGTTTCCGACAACGAACCTCTGAATTTAATATGATTAACTATTGATATATGGTATAAATCAACCTATTTTATTAAACCTACAAGACCTGAGCTTAAACTTGAGTATTTCGTGAGATAAACCTGGTCCAAAGCCTTGGAAAAGTCAGTGTATATGTAATCCAATACGTTGTTATTTTCTAAGGCATTAGAAGATGCCTGTAAGAAACATAATCGATTTGTGGCGGTGGACCTGTTTCTAAGAAATCCCTGCTGTTCATTACAAATGACATTGCGGCAGAGAGATTATATATATTCCAATTATTTTTCATTTTATTTGACTGCGTAATAGCAGCCGAATTAATTATAATTAATTTATTGCCTTACTTGTTTTGTCACTTCCAAAAATCCAGATGTTATTAACCGTGATCATGAAATGAATAAGCCTCGCATGATGTATTTTGTAATTCATGCTCTGTTGTATTACAATATTTTTATATAAAGGCGTATAGTTATTAAAATATTTGAAGGTTATGTACTACTGTAGCCTCCTTAAACTTCGTTATTGACCTTCTCAATGGACCTACAAAGTTAAATAAGTATTCATGTCGTGATTGTGTAACTTATACATATATCATGTCAAATGGCTATGTATCGCCTGCCTGTAATTTAATTTTATACGATTCACTTAAAAGCTTTTACTTTTCATATAAGCCCCGCAGGTCATGTAAAAAAAGAGTCAATGACTTGCATAGCATATTATGGGTTTCATATTTAAACCGTAATGAAATAAAACATGCCAAGTAGATTGGCAATGGAAATAAGCTTTGCCTACTACAGTTGATATTCATTAATAAGCAGACCTTTCTTACAAGTCAATTAAGAGGCACTGCAAGTTTATCTTCTTATTCAAACTCGATTTGAGTTTATTTATTCAACTAGGAATATTAGTTTTAACAGATTTGATTTTGACTTACTTCTTTTTTTTGCTCATTTGAACCAAACACATTCTAATTGACTTTTAAATAACTATTGGTGGGTTGCTTTACAGTTAAGCTTAGAATCTATTTGTTTAATCAATTAGATTTTACTATGAGCTTTCCGTTATTCGTGTTTGGCTCATTTACATATATTTATTGCCAAGAACTTTCTAAAAGAAATATGTACATACCTACTATCCTAAATTTGTCATTTTTATTTCCATAAAACTATTGTAAACAACACCGCATAATGTTTAATCGTAAAATATGGAATTCACACGAATTAAGCGCGGATCTTGATTGCTTTGATAGAATGTATTGGGTTGATTTCAGAAAGTTTGCGGGCAAATTTGAATTTTAAAAGAAGTTTCCAAACCGACCTGCTTAGCAAATGCCACCTACTGGCAACAATTCGGTAAGATAAACGGATAAATAATGTTGTTTTCAAAATAAGGGGTTACAAAAACCTCTTAAAACCCGATAAAAATTTTATAAAAATATTTTTTTTAATTAAATGACTTTAACTTACAGTGCGGTTGAATTAACCTCAGTTATGTTTTAGAACTTAAATTGTTGTTTTATTATTCGCACCAATTGGAAGAGAAAACGCATTCAGCAGAAAGGTACATTTATACTGAAAAAAACAAGCAAAATTTAAATTTTATAACAGACACATAACGGTAGTTTTCTCTTTTTCCTATACCATGCAAAAATGTATGCCATTTTTCGGTTAATTTGAATAGTCGCAAACGCAATGGTTAAATTGTTTAGTTTTCAAAAATCGCCTTCTCTTATGCGTTTCCTGTAAAGTAGAGCAGTTGCAATATATCTATACCGCGGCCATGAGTGGAGGTTAAACGTCAACTTAACTAAGTCTAAGACAATGGTATTCAGAAAAGGTGGAGGAAGGTATGCAAGAAACGAAAAGTGGTTCTTTGACGGACAGGAGTTGGAAACAGTCAAATCTTACAAGTATTTCGGTATGAACATATGCAGCAATGTGAATATGGAGCACCTTTTTAAGGAGAAACTTACAGTGCCTAAGTCGGCGATAAGTTCAGCCTCGAAAAATTGTCTCGAAGATAAACAAATATCGATTAGAATAAAATATCAAATATTTCAGGCTGCTTCCAAATCAATAATGATGTATGGGGGATAAGTGCTGGGTTATAAGCTATACGACACAGTAGAAAAGCTTCTCCGGATCTTTTTAAAAAGAATGTTTAAATTACCGCAGTGTACACCTAATGATATGCTGTTGGTCGAAACTGGTCTGTTACCTATATTTACGGAAACGCTAAGACTCCACTTCAACTACATTCAAAAAAGTATGTCCTTGAGCGACGAAAAGTTGACTAAACGCGTATTAAACCATGTTTTGGAGGCGTAAATATTGTTTATCGAGGAATGGAAAAAACTCTCAGAGTTCTGCGGACACACTTTAAACATAGATGCGGAAAATATTACTTATTGGAAGGAAGAGTTCAATAATATCATTTCTGCGGTCGATGAGAAGATTCACGCAGACTGTTGTGAAAAGGTAAAAAGTTCTATTCACCGAGAGATATATGCAAACTTAAACCACAGCCTATGTGGAAAAAAACTATTTCAACGAAAGATACTCTACGGAATTAATATCAACGATTTTCAAGGCCAGAGGAGAGCTATTGAATTTAAATTTAATACCAGATCGGGAAGATCTGCCAATAACCAACTCTTTGTGCAACCTGCGAGAGAGGAAGAACATCAATCACTTTCTGGGCAGATGTCCTATTTTAAATGAGTTCAGACTACAGATTTAAGGCAAGCGAGATTTGGAAGAAGCTGAGGTGAGAACCATGTTAAATGGCTCAGACTGGATCAAATTGTACAGTTACTGTAAAATAGCATTAAAATATAGGAGGGCAATTATAGAAGAATTTTTTTAAACAATTGTGTAAATTTGGTCAAACCCGGGCAGACGGCTTTAAGCCATGTCTTAAATTTAATAGTCATAAACAACCTGTAAATGAATTCAGGAATAATAAATACTTATCTATCTATCTATCGATCTATAACACGGTCGCCAAAGTGCATCATTCGAACCTCATCTTAAATGGGGCCTGCAGTAATAAAATGGAACACGTCATCTCCCTTTTCTCGATGGCAGATATCACACAGAATAGGAAGCTGTGTTACATAGCTCAAATGTGTCAATTCACCTCTTACACAAATGCTACAACACCAGCATTCGATTGGCCTCAGTGAAGAAGTTATTCGAAATCGGGAGACCTGCCGATAATTTTTGAGGTCAAACTGGTGAACCTCACAGGCAGACAAGTAGGGATTCAGTGAAGTCGAAGGATTTTGATTCCTTTAATGCCGATTGTGGCCTCGTCATTAAAGAAGAAGAGTATGTATTGCCTTTTTGACGAGGATCGTAGGATTTTCCCCTTAAACATGACAGTACCGGTAGCGCTCCAAGGCTAACTTGGATCAACGAACTTCTTATTCGATAATGCATTGTTACTCCTGCTGTCATGCAACGCATCTTCATATCAGTTGTCGTTAGTTTTCCGGGTGCACAGCTGCGATGTAGAATCTTTCTTTCAGCTTAAGGGACATTTTCGGCCTCAGAAGATGGTAAAGTTCAAACATCCACCCAATTATCAGGGTTCTTTATAAAGATGTTCGATCCTTGCTTATGCTGGCTCCATCCAAAGCAAAGAATAGCTTATTCATACTTTGCAATCAAGCAGATTATCATGAAGCGCAGGAAATAACAAGGAACCTATGACGCTTCTCTGGTGTACACCGACTCTTCATCAACCATTTGGCCCGATGTCTCCCTACTTATTTTCCCAAACTCAGAGTGTATCTCGTTGGATTTTAAAAAGAAAAAAAAACCTATTTTATTTGTTGAGCAAAAATTTCAAGCACCTCTGAAAATGCAAAAGTAATAGACTCAGATCTAAGTGTTTCAAACATTTCAATTGTTTTGAGAGTGAGAGGAGAACTTTTAGGTGTTAATGCTATGCCACATCGAACTGACTTAAACTCTCTCTTGCTCTGTTCCATCAACACAGAAACCTAACCTCGCTTTTGTATTTGTATGTCATAGGAATTAAATTAATTAACAAAACCTTAAATTTTATAATTAATAGCAATGTACGTATACATGGCAGACTATTGTAAAACTTGATTAAATATTTTTGAGAAGAAATAAAGTACAACTCTCTATCTATCTATCTATCTGTCTTTACATTTTATTTACTTTTTAATCTTAATTGGGTTTTTCTTTAAAGCTACAAAGAAGTACATTTGAACTCGAAACACAGCATGATCAACTTCAATGCTTTTTTTTACAAGGAAAAAACATAAATTCATGAAACATGCTTGGCGAATTCGCTTATTTAAGTATTCAATACACACCCCCATCGTAGACTTTGCTAAAGTTATTCAACTTGTGAAAAATTCCATTTAACTCTGAATAGATACCATAAATATATCAAAACAGCACAACAAATTTATAGATATTCGTATATTATTGTTGCATAGGACCTTAAAATTTATGCGTGCAATGCATTCTGTAATCTCAGCTCATTATGAATTCAGTGCACTCAGCGTTCATAGTAATTGAGTTCCGTAAATATGCAAATAGCTGATATAGTAGACACTTTGCAATAAACGGTTTTTTGTTTTTTTTTTTGTGTCACTTCTGTTGACAGCGATACCTATTCATCGTTCATTTTCTATTCATGTTTCAATGTTTCATTTTAGACACTATGATAAAACTGATTGTTCTGGCTTGCCTCGCCCAAGCAGTGCTGGGCACGTCCTACGAACACTACAAATTGCCCGTCTCTATACGACCGGAACACTATCGAGTTGAAGTTATCACTCATTTGGAGGACCCAGAAGACTTAAGATTCGAAGGAACATCTGTCATAACCATAAACGTCTTGGAGGACACACATAACATAACCTTGCATTCAAGTAACCTCACAATTAATCAGCGCATGATAACCATCTCAAAAGATGGCAAAGAGTTTAACTGCATCAAGGATGTTGAAGTAAATGCTAAACAAGACTATTACATAATGCATTTGTGTGAGCCTTTGATTAAGGGCAAATACAGGATAGTAATGCCATTTAGTGCTCCCTTGAGTAAGAATCTGCATGGATACTACAGGAGCAGCTACATAGATAATGTGACCAAGGAGAAAAAGTGAAGCTGAACTCTCTGTTATTTCGTTTGACTTTTTTTTCTAAAATATTCTTTTTATTGCAGATGGCTGTCAATTACGCAATTTGAGCCGACATCTGCTCGTCGTGCTTTTCCTTGCTTCGATGAACCTGAAATGAAAGCCAATTTTACAATTGTCCTGGGACATGAGAAAAACTACGTTTCTCTAAGTAACATGCCACTAAAGGCATCCGTCGAAATGTAAGTTCTATTATTTATTTTTTTAATTCTGGCTCGCCAAGGCGATTAAATATGGGGGCACTTCGACCTAAAAAGATCTTTTGTGCCGTTAGTTCTATTATTTACTCGAAAACCTTATGATGGATTTCCTCCTTCTTTCTTTTCTGTCATTTTATATGCAATATCTAATTTTTACAAAGCTCTGTTTGCGTACACAAAAATTTGGTAGTTTATTTTGTCAAATAGAGTTAATGAAAGAGTAAGAAGCTTCCCCAAGCTGTAAATTTAGGCATAAGAAATTCCTTTGGGCTGGCTTATGAAATCTGTCAAATGCGCACTGGGCGCAGTAACTCAGTGGTTAGTGTGTTGGATAATTAATCCAAGGGTGTCACGTTCATATCACGCCGGGGCCAAGTAACACCTAAAGTTTTTTTTTTACCACTCCCCAACATCTTGCAAACGTCTGACAAACATCCAAGACTATCAATTATCATAAGAAGCTTCTCAAATTTTTCGACTTAAAAAATGGAAAAAACCGGGTCTTTCATTAGCGACTTGACAAATTCAAACTTTCAGTGTGAAAGCACCCTTAAACCGATTACCTAACTGTCAATTGGTGTGTTTAATGAACCTGAGCTGCACAGAAAAGTACAGAAAAGATCAGAAAAGTACAGGATTTTGTGTTCCATGAGCAAAAATCTTGCCCCAAAATGTTTTACATTCTGTCACTTAGTGTTCCATGACGCTGTCCAGCTCAGTTAAGATCAGAAAAGTACAGGATTTTCTGCACCTCCTTTTGAGGAAGGGCAACTGCGTGAAGAGTGTCAAATTGAAGACGTCAAATGTCACTGATGTCAGCTGATTTGTTTGTTTGGCATGAAATTCCCTTTTGCTCGTATCCGATGTTGTAATATCCGACGAACTTAACATGATGCTACTGCCAGAATCTTCCAACATCTCGACTATTAAAAAGTCTGAAGTATTCATTTTGTTTTATTTATCAAAAGCAACTTTGAATCTCACTTTTCATTTAGATTTATTCACATTAGAATTTAACAGCTGATATGGGAGCTGTCACATGAAGCTGTACTTTTTTGTTCTCACTTGATCTGACAGTTTTCGCTCATGTGTGCTGATCTGATCTGTTCTGTTCTGATCTTTTTTTCATTAAACACAGCTAATGTCAAAATATTCAGATCAACATTTTCAACATGGATAAGTACACGAAGGAACAACGTTTACAAATAATTAAAATTTACTACCGAAATTCCGGTCGCAACTTTAAGAGCGTTAAGGCCAATTTTCGGTCGTGATTCTCGTCCCAGTAGACAAGCGATCGATTCATAGTCTAGGGAACAAATTTGAGTCAGAATATTCGCTTCTTGATGTTGACTACGTTTTGCCCGAAGTGTGGAAAATATTGCTGCCGTAGGTCCGTCGCAAACAAGCCAAATCAGACAATTTCACGGCGTTCTAAAGAATTGGGCCTCTCCCAGAGCACATTATGGCGAATTTTGCGTAAGGATCTTGGTCTATACCCTTACAAGATCAAGCTGACTCAAGAACTAAAGCCACTTGATTATATAAAGCGACGTACGTTCTCGAATTGGGCTCTGGACATAATGGAAGAAAATGAAAAATTTCATCGCAAAATCATCTTCAGCGATGTACCGCATTTTTGGTCAAACGGCTTCGTCAATAAGCAAAATATGCGTTGTTGGATTGGAAACAGTACTTCATCCGCAAAAAGTCACTGTTTGGTGCGTTTTTCACGCCATTGGGCTGTTTTTTATCGTCGATGAAAATTACCGTCACGTTATGGTAAATGGTATTCGCTACAGAGACATGTTGGAACGTTATTTCTTTGAGCAATTGCATGAATTGAACATCAGTGATATGTGTTTCCAACAAGATGGTGCCACAAGCCACACAGCGGGTGCAACAATCTAGTTATTAAAGTCTCAATTCGGTGAAGGTGTTATCTCGAGAAACGGACCGTCTTTTGGCTGCCGAGATCATGTGATTTAACGCCTCCAGACTTTTTAATGGGGCTACATTAAATCATTGGTATATGCCAATAAGCCGGCGACGTTAGAGGAGCTTTGAGCCAATATTGAACGAGAAATAGCGGCCGAGTCATCGTTCAACGTATCGACCGCTGCATGCGTTCCCGTGGTGGACATATGAACGAAATCGAATTCTATTCATAAATGTTTTGATAGCAATTCAAGACAATAATTTTTTTTTGAGATATCTCAACTAGTTTGCATTTTATTTAAAAAAGAAGTTGTCAAGTCCTTAATGAAAGACCCTTTACATTATGTAAGTATTTTGTTTTATTTCAAATGCCAAGTTGCTTCGTTCTTTGTTTATGTTTTTCTCTATCTATATTTTTGATGTTCGCAATTTGGGTAAATTTTAGTAGTTGTTTGTTCGCGATTTGTATACCCTATTCTAAGGGTATATTAATTTTGACGCATAGTTTGTAACATACCTTAATATTGCCCGTAGACCGCTAAAAGTTACAATATTTATGATCAGCATCGATAGTAATGTCGATCTAGCCATGTCCGTCCGTCCGTCCGTCCGTCCGTCTGTCGGCAAAAATTAGTCCTTTAAACTGGACCTAGGGAGCTGAACCTTTAACCATATACTCTCTAGGGTCCCGAAATAATAAAGTTTACGAATTTTTGAAATCCGCCCACAGACACGCCCACAAACTCAAAAAAACAAAATTTTGGAAAAAATCGAATTTTGAGCTAGAAAGCTGAAATTTTTTATATATGATCTATGACTCCTAAAACTGCTCGGGATAAAAAAAAATTCAAAATCCGCCCACTGACACGCCCACAAATAAATAAAACAATTTTTTTGAAAATCCATAGTTTTCAAAGTTTGAGCTAGGGAGCTGAAATTTATAATATATACTCTCTATGGGCCCTTTATGCTCATGTGTAAATATTTTCAAAATCCGCCCACTGACACGCCCACAATTTTTTTTTTTTTTTTTAATTCAAAGTTTGAGCTAGGGAGCTGAAATTTATAATATATGCCCACTTATGAGGGATAGGAATAAGAATAGGGTATCCAACAGTTCGCCCAAGCGGACTGTAGCCCGTCCCTATGTTTTTTTCGTATATTTTCCTTTTTAAGAGAATGTCATCCCTATCCTTTGAAATTCGGACGAATGTCCAACACAGCTTTCATTTTACGTTCGCGTCATTTTACGTAAGAACAATTAAAACTGTCAAATCTCCAAAATCTGGAGAGAATCTTACCATTTTAAAGAAAAGTACACGAAAGCTTTCGCAAATAAAAATGAAAAAAACTCAAAGTTTCACTAAAAACTCATAGGTTTTCACGAGTTGACAGTTTTCATTTTCTTACCAGCCGAAATTCAGTTTGAAGAAAAATGAAGGAAAGTAGATTCTATTTTCATTGATTATTACTTTCCCAGGCTTGTATTACATCAAAGTTTATATACATTTACGTTTGCATGTAAGTACGCGAACGGACCTTAAGTGGTGACATTGTAATGTGAATCTTATGCCTGAAAACCAATCACGCTTTGGAGCTTCGCGTTGACAAACGCATCCAGTTGAACCATAGGAAATCAATGGGCGTGTTCAATTTGCAAGCAACTACGAGTCCCTACTAGTTAAACCTCTGTGGTTGGACGACTACCACATGTGAATTTCTGTTGTTCACTGAAAATGTTACCTTTGTGCAAGTGAAGGAAATCAACAATAATGGTAGAAACAGATCAACACTTTAACTTCGGCTTGGACTTTCACAGGAGCGAGATTGTAAACAAAAGAGCAAATTATGTCAAAATATAAGCAAGAGAGAAAATTCGCTCAAAATATAAGCATTTGCATGTTATGAGAACTGACAACATCGCCGCAAGTTTGGTGGGATTTGCACTTCAACTTTGATTTTAGGATTAAGATCTAACGTTGAAGTCGAAGTTAAGGTTGAGGTGCTAATGTGTTCCATCCCATTAAAAAGCATGAACTCTACCCTTATAATGTAGGCCTGTTTAAAGTCCCATAGTGCGGCGTTAAGGGAATGGGGAAAAGGATGACAGAGAAGAAACCGATGCACGTTGGTCTTAGCATTTAATTGCGGCTTCACATATATACGGTACTCTCCAGGAATCCGTTGGGAAGGAAATTTTCTCCGAGATGCGTTGGTATGCGTTGCAGACTAAATATTCTATTTACGTGCATAATTTTAGCGTAAAAAATAATTTGTCAAGAGTTCTATGTGATGGCGGTGGTATACGCCGAGATTTCTTGGTATGCGTCGACATGCATTGGCATGCGTTGGAGACTAAATATTATATTTGCTTGCATAGTTTTATTTTACAAATAAATTTGTCAATAGTTGTACATATGCTATGGTATGTAGCGCGATTCGTTGAGTTGCGTTGGTATGCTTCCAGATGCGTTGGAGACTAAAGATTCTATTTACTTGCATAATTTTATCTAAGAAAAAAACTTGTCGATAGTTCTTTGTGATGGCATGTAGCGCGATTCATCGAGATGCGTTGGTATGCTTCTAGATCCTTTGCGATACGTTGGTTAGTATACGTCGAGATGCGTTGTAACTTTTTTTTAAATTTATATGTATATATCAAAATTTTGCCAACGACCATACCACGTCAAGTCAATCGGTTCTCGTCCGATCACCGCAATTAAACGACGTAGGGCGTGGTGAGTACTTAAGGTACGATCAGACGGTCATCCAAACTTGTCATCCGGATGACATGCTGACGTCAGAGAACTTTTGCAATTCGGTTGTCATCTGCATGTCATCTGCGAGCGTGTCATCCGCTAGATGACACCCGATCACACAGTGTCATCCGATTGTCATTTTGTCCCAAAATGGATGACACGCTTGCTTTGTCATCCGGTTGACATGACTGGATGACATAGCCGGATGACAACCGATCACACGAGATGACACTAATGGCACGGATGACACTAATGCCACCGATGATAATTTGTAATAAACGTCAGTGTCAAATGAAAAAAAAACCTTCGAATTCGAGCACAACGATGGTAATGACGTTGCTGTTGACGACGGCGTTTTCGGTGTTTCTTTTTTCTGTTTTTTTTTTCGGCGCTGGTGTAGGTTGGGCAGCTTCGAATGACATTTCAACGTTTGACAACTGCGTCAATTCATTTAAAATTGAATAATCATCGTACGCATCCTCCTGAAAAACGAAAAACGAATATAGTAATGTGTGAATGCATACATACATGAAAGCAGATCAATTGAAGTACGAGTACCTACCATAATGTTGACATCGATGGACACGATTGTGTCAGTTCGGAAGACTCCAAAAACATCATTTCGCTTAGATTAGGCCATGATGCTTTCGCAATTTCGCCTGTCCATTGACCTGAGTTTCTGGCTCGAAATTTGCCCAAATGGGCTTTAAAATGGCTCCGCAGTGATTGCCATTTAAGACGCGCCTCGACATTGTCAACACCCTCAATATATTATTTATATTGACCGCCACCTGTTTCCAGGAATCAATTTTGGAGTTCGGAATTTTATAATCCTTCCGCCCACTATCCCAAAGGACAGGATTATCCTGAACAGCTGCAATTAAAGCAGACTCTGTTTGACGGTCCCAGGAAAATAATATTTTTCTGCTCCTTTTTTCCTGAGACCGTGGGTGTTTTATTTCTGACCTCAATATCGGCTTCACCGTCGTTGTCACTCATTTTATAATACAGAAACAAAATTAACTTTTTACTTTTTCAGCGATACAAACGTGTCATCCGATGTTAGATGACAATGTGAAAAATCAAGTAATGTCATCCATGGGACCTTGTCATTCGGATGACACGCTGTCAAGAATATTTGGACATCCAGTCCCAATAGCGGTGACAAGTGATCAGACGGTCAATGACATCAGTCATCTGGATGAGATAGAAATCGTGTCATCTGGTATGTCATCGGTTGACACGTTCAATGACATGCCGGATGACAGGCGATCACACGGGATGACCACTTTAGGTAAATTCTACGTCATAGTGACGTCAGGCTGTCATCCGGATGACAAGTTTGGATGACCGTCTGAACTTACCTTTAAATAGGGGACCGCTTGGGAATACCGCGTCTCGTTGGCACAGTGCATCTTTTTTGCTCATCCAATAGAAAATTCTTTTTCCTTTAAAAACGGTGAGGCTATCCCACTTAACTGCATCCCTACTGGGCCGCCTGTGGGCTTCGCCGGTTCGAACTCAGGAAATGTCGGCAGGCCTCCCGATTTTGAATCACTTTGTAGCTGAGGCCAATCAAATGCTGGTGTTTCTGCATTTGTGTGATCCACGAGCTTAAAGGCTGCGATTATTATAGGAACATTGATCGATATTCCGTTTTTCAAGGGGTTCAAAGGATCTCTCCATTGAACATGACAGTGCCAAGTGAGCCGGTCGCGCTCCATTTTCATCGAGATAAGTTCTTTGACGTGAAGGCTTCTTCGGATCTTGGAACTTCTAATTCGATTAATCTTTGTCACTCCTGCTGTCGTGAGAGGCCTCTTCATCTCAGCTGCCGTGAATTTGCCCTCAACATTGTAAACCGTATGTGAGCGCCGAGGACATTTTTCGATCACAGAAAATGGCTGAGTTTTCCGGCCACTTTATCCACCGCTTACGCGACGCTTAATGTCGCCTTCAGAGCTACTTCGCTATTGATCATATATCCAGGATATTTTAATTTTTCGCACTTTGGAATCACTCCTCTATTCATATAAATGTCTGGAATGGATCGGAGTGGATCAGAGAACGGGCAGTACAAGTATTTTGTTTTCTTCTGACTGATGCATACCCATTCCCCTACAAAACTTAATCAGAAATATACCAAGTAACTTTTAGAGGTTTTGGCATGTTACCAAATAGCGAGTCAAACCTGTATATACTTTTTGGAATGCGTATAAACACAAATAATAATTTAGGTACCTAGACTGTTTGGAAAAATGCAGTAGGTGTGAACCTATAGTGAGTGAAAGGTGTAATGTCCTTGTTTTTATACCCTATTCTAGGGGTATATTAATTTTGACGCATAGTTTGTAACATACCTTAATATTGCCCGTAGACCCCTAAAAGTTACTATATTTATTATCAGCATCGATAGTAATGTCGATCTAGCCATGTCCGTCCGTCCGTCCGTCCGTCCGTCCGTCGGCAAAAATTAGGCCTTTAAACTGGACCTAGAGAGCTGAAATTTTAACCATATACTCTCTAGGGTCCCGAAATAATCAAGTTTAAGAATTTTTGAAATCCGCCCACAGACACGCCCACAAACTCAAAAAAACAAAATTTTGGAAAAAATCGAATTTTGAGCTAGAGAGCTGAAATTTTTTATATATGATCTATGGCCCATAAAACTGATTGGGACATAAAATTTTCAAAATCCGCCCACTGACACGCCCACAATTAAATAAAACAAATTTTGGGAAAAATTGAATTTTGAGCTAGAAAGCTGAAATTTTTTATATATGATCTTTGGCCCATAAAACTGCTTGGGACATAAAATTTTCAAAATCCGCCCACTGACACGCCCACAATTAAATAAAATATTTTTTTTGAAAAACCAAAATTTGAGCTAGGGAGCTGAAATTTTTAATATATACTCTCTAGGGGCCCTTTATGCTCATGTGTAAATATTTTCAAAATCCGCCCACTGACACGCCCACAATTTTTATTTTTTTATTTTTGAAAGTCTAAAGTTTGAGCTAGGGAGCTGAAATTTATAGTATATACTCTCTAGGTGCCCTTTATGCTCATACTTAAATTTTTTTTAAATCCGCCTACTGACACGCCCACAATTAAATAAAACAATTTTATTGAAAAACCAAAGTTTGAACTAGGGAGCGTTTTTATTTACAAAAGCTTAGTTTTTTCGATAAAATCCTTTAAATTTTTGTCACGCCCACTTATGAGATATAGGAATAAGAATAGGGTATCCAACAGTTCGCCCAAGCGGACTGTAGCCCGCCCCTATGTTTTTTTTTAATTTTTGGTTTGAGTCAAAGGTCAAAGCGCACGCCCCGAAGAGTTATTGTGGTTTGGGCACTGATATTTGTCTTCTTGAGACAATTTCTTGGATTATTGTCGGACATTCTCGTTGCGAGAGTGACGTGTTTTCTGGGATTTGAATCTTCTTTTAATATGTTTAAAATAACAAAGTCCAAACTATAAGTTCCAACAGCTGTGACAACAACTAACTCAATTACAATTTTGTTCTTTTCTAGGCCAAATCAAAATGGGTGGGTTTGGAGTGAATTCCAAGAATCAGTTCCAATGTCCACCTACCTGGTGGCATATTCTGTAAATGACTTTAAATTCAAAGAATCTATGGTAAATCTGAAAAATGACGTCCGCTTCAGAACGTGGGCACGTAAAGATGCAATTTCTCAAGTTGAGTATGCAGCCGAAGTCGGTCCCAGGGTACTCAAGTACTATGAAGACATTTTCGACGTTAAATTTCCCTTACCGAAGGTCGACGAAATTGCAATTCCTGACTTTTCAGCAGGCGCTATGGAGAATTGGGGGCTGGTCACGTATCGTGAAACTGCCTTGCTATATGAGAAGAATGTCTCATCGGCAAGCAGTAAGCATCGCGTCGCATCCGTCATTTCACACGAATTGGCTCATCAGTGGTTCGGAAATTTGGTCACAATGAAATGGTGGACAGATCTCTGGCTAAATGAAGGTTTTGCAACTTACGTGGCGAGTTTGGGCGTTGAGCATCTTCATCCAGAGTGGTCTTCCTTAGCAGAGGAATCCGTTGACAATACTTTAAGCATTTTCAAAATAGACGCCCTTAAGAGCAGTCATCCGGTGTCAACAACTATTGGTGACGCTAGCGAGATCAATCAGGCTTTTGACTCGATTTCGTATGAGAAGGGGTCATGCGTTATTCGAATGATGCACTTGTTCATGGGAGACGAGACCTTCCATAACGGAATCACTAACTATTTGAGAGATCATTCTTATTCGAACGCGGAGCAGGACAATCTTTGGGCTTCTCTGACCGAAAGTGCTCACAAAACAAAAACAATACCAGAAGAGTACAGCATCAAACACATAATGGATTCATGGACTCTTCAGACTGGATATCCAGTGATAACGATTACCAGAGATTATGCCAAGGGGACAGCTGCGGTGTCGCAGATGCGTTATCTTTTGGACACAAAGGCGTCGCGTAGCAGTTACGAAAACTGCTGGTGGGTTCCTCTTAGTTTCACCACAAAGTCGGAGCTGGACTTTGAAACAAAAACTCCCAAAGAATGGTTGGAGTGCGAGGGGAAGATGTCGGTTCCAAAGGTTATTCAGAATATGCCTTTAGCTGATGATTGGGTTATTTTCAATATCCAACTGGCGGGACTTTATCGAGTCAAGTATGACGTCAAGAATTGGGATATGCTGATTGAGACACTCATGGGACCGGAGTTTGAAAAAATACATGCAATAAATCGGGCTCAGTTGATCGATGATGCTTTAGATCTGGCCTGGGCAGGTGACCAGGACTACGATATAGCAATGAGGTTGGTTGAGTACTTGCATCAAGAACGAGACTATATTCCCTGGAAATCCGCTCTGGACAACTTGAGTTCAGTAAACAAGATCCTGCGCCAGACCCCTGAATACGAGTTCTTCCAGGTATTTTGGTTCTCTTTTCAAACTGCTTCTTAATATTTGTCTCTTTACAGAAATACATGCAAAAAATCCTGGAACCCATTTACCAACATCTGAGCGGCCTCAACAATACAGATGTCCATTCTGACCGATTGGATGCTATTAAGCACAAAGTCATGGTTGCCGGATGGGCGTGCAAGTTCGAAGTGGGTGATTGTGTTGACCGTGCCCAGACCTATTTCGCCAAATGGCAGACATCTGAGAATCCGGATAAAAATAATCCAGTTCCCCTGAATCTGCGTTCCGTTGTCTACTGTTCATCAATTCGTCACGGCAAGGAGGAAGAATGGCAGTTCCTCTGGCAGCGCTACAAGAACTCAAATGTAGCATCTGAAAAACAGATCATACTTTCAGCTTTGGGATGCTCACGGGAACAAAGGATATTGCAAAGATACTTGGAATGGTCGTTCGATGAAAGTACCGAAATCAGGAAGCAGGATTCGTACCTGGCATTCGGATCGGTGGCTCGCGGTGAATTCGGTTTCCCATTAGCAAGGGACTATTTTATTAAGAACATCAACATGATTTACGATTAGTGAGTGTTTTAATGGGCGAAATGCGTTATGTTTTGTTAGTAATATGTTGTCTGCTTACAGCTACAATCCGGACACGAGTAGACTGGGACGACTGTTTGCCCCTTTGGCCCGTCAGATGAACACCAACAGGGAGCTCCATATAATGACCGATTTTACCAATAAAAATAAGGCTCTATTTGCGAAGGCTTCTCAAGCGGTTGGACGGTCTTTGGAGGTTATCGAGATCAATGCACAATGGCGATCAAAGAATTTCGACTTATTATCGTCAAAGCTGAAGGCTTACACGAACAAAGACTAATGTGGGGAGCTTTTTTTTTAGAGTAGAGTTCATACATGAAGTACTTACATTATATACATTCGATATATACTCGTACATATGACATCATGTACATTTAAACAAGAAATTTAATAAAATTATTTATTTTGTGAAATTTGTCTTAAAAGCATGTTTGGGTGCCGCTGCGTAGTCTTAGATTTGCGGAGTCCACAGATGATATATATAACATATTCGACTTCCACATCCACATCCCATTCCGTTAGGAAGACCTGTAGATGGGCGGGGCCTAATCCTCTCGAAATTCCCTGTTGGTGAATATATGTGAAACCTAGAAATGTCATTCCACGGCTGACAAACATCCAAGAGTGTCAATTGTCATGAGAAGCTCCTCAAAACATGCTTTCCGATGCTACTTAAAATTGTAGGTCCATTCCTGTTCGCAGAAGCAAATGGTTGGAGAAGCTGGGTCTTGGCCTGTATGGGCTGTTAATACATAGATACTATTTATTTTATTTTTAGATGCCATTGCCTTCGATTATATGCAATACATTTTTTTTGGGGAATAAAAAAACGCGTTCATTACTTCTGCATTTTACCAGCTCAGCTTTTAACTCTGAATATTAAGTCTTCTCCTAACTTCATACTTTGGCTGCGTCCATGAAAAACCCATTAAGCATCCAACATGTATGCGAGTTACCAGTTTGATTTCTATGTTTCTGTTGCTTTATTTTCCTCTCTTGATTTTGGAGATTTGACAGTTTTCATTTTCCTATCATATAAGAATGCGAACTGTTAAGAAACTGAAAATTGTCAGCTAAAAAAATCCCATGAGTTGGACAGTAAAGCAAAAAAGCTGTTGCTTATTCATTCAACCATTTGAAAAAACTGTTGCTTATTTTGAGCCAAAGTTTGATGTGTTTAACAGAAGATCATCAACGTTCTATGAGTATTTCTATGACCTCCTGGACAGAGTCTACGGAGCCTTTCCAAAGTACTCCTGCTCGTACTCGTGCTCGTCGACTTTAACACCTAACATACACCTGTAGTATACCCAGAGTCTAAAGAGAGTGACCGACGGAGAGGCTCTCCTGTGTACACTGACCACTCACAAGCGCCAATAACATGTGGAAAATATATTTCAACAATCAAGTAGGTAGTCAAGACCACAATGCACATTTTAGAACATTCCAGTGCAAAACAAGGACAGCGAAGGAAGAGTATCGAGCCAGGAGAAGGGATGAAAAGAAGATCCTGTATATAAAGAAGAGGGCATACAGAGTTTCCCAACACAAGAAATTCGAAGACTCTCACTGTGTCCATGAAACTAAGGGATGTGTTGGCAAGCGAGGTTAATAACTAAGTTATTTATAATAAGATGGAGTAAAAAACTAAGATAGCAGATAACACGGGCCGTATCGTAACATTGGTGGCAGCGGTGGGATTACCTAAAAAGGTACCAACTACCAAACAAGAAAAGAAAAAACACAAGACAAAGATCTTGAGGCGCCTCTGGAGCTATATACCAGAGAAGTAAAGTGTTAAAGTGCTAAAGCATTAAAGTGCAAAAAGTGTTAGAAGTCCCAAAATCGTAAGTCCTTGCCAGCTCTAGAGCGAAGGTATTTGGCCATTTGAAAAGACCAGGCTGTAACTGCAGCTCTAGGGCGTGAAGCCTGCCTGGAGTCAAGCAAACCAATAGCATCAGCAGCAACAACAATAACACCAACAGCAGCAGCAGGAACAACATCAACACCAGCAACAGCATAAGTTAACTAATGTATTTTTCATAAGATATTTTTTGTGCACTCAAATACACCCTGACGGAAGAGCACACGGGGGTAGTCCAGTAACTATCAAAAAACAAATAAAATGCTAGAAGATAATTTCGGACAAATAGTAATTTCTGCCGTGTATTGTCCTCCAAAACACAAAATAACAACACACCAATACGACCATTATATCAAAACATTGGGACACAGATTCATAACAGCAGGTGACTTCAACGCGAAACACACTGACTGGGGCTCAAGATTAACAAACAGGAAGGGAAAGAATCTACTGGACGCAATTAATATCAACAACTGCAGGCATATTAGCACAGGCGAACCGACGTACTGGCCAACTGACACCAAGAAAACTCCTGACCTTATTGACTTCTGCATTACGAAAAATATTAGCCGTGCCCTCATCAAAATCCAATCCAGTGTCGACCTTTCCTCAGACCATTCTCCAATTATACTAGAATACGCAAATCACCCTATAGATACCCCAAAACCTTCTCAACTCTATAATAAAAAGACGGACTGGAATGTTTTTCGTCAATTCATCAACTCAAAACTTTTGACCAACATTCCACTCAAATCCGAACACGACATCAAAAGATCTATTATATATCTCAATGACATTATAATCGAAGGAGCCTTCAAATCTACACCTATAGCCCTACCTAAACCTCATAACAAATTTACACCCACAAACATAAGAAAACAGATCCAAGAAAAAAGGAAACTCCTGAAAAAATGGCAGGAAACCATGTCACCGTTAGACAAAGCAAAGCTTAATAAAGCAATTAAAGGCCTCAAGGAGTCCCAGAAAAACTTTCAGAATAATAACTTGACAAATTACCTTAAAAACTTGACTCCAACATCAGAAACAAACTACTCACTGTGGAAAACAACAAAATCTCTTAAAAATCAGACCAAACACTGTCCACCTCTAAAAAAAAGCAGATGGAACCTGGGCCCGAGCAAATCGTGACAAAGCAACTGAATTAGCAAACTACTTTAAAGAAACGTTCTCAAACGACGCTGACAATGCTCATTTACCACATTTTCCGACTTATACGACTAGCGATATTCAAATAAAAAAAGTGAAGCTAAAGGAAATAAAGTACATTACAACTAAAATGGATCAAAATAAAACTCCGGGCTATGACCTATTTACAGGAAAGTTACTCAAAGAACTACCTAATGTAGCATTCTTACGCAACCTGTTCAATGCTGTAATAACACTTAAATTGTTTCCGAAAGTGTGGAAAGTTGCAGAGATAATTGCTATACCACCAGGAAAAGACGCAACAAAAACATCTTCTTACAGGCTTAGTTAGTTTACTTCCAATTCTTTCCAAAGTATTTGAGAGGATTTTGCTTGATCGCCTAGAACCCATCCTGACCCGATCAAAGTTAATACCCGACCATCAATTCGGATTTAGAAAACAACACTCAACAATGCAACAAGTACATCGACTCATAAACAAAATATCAGCAGACCTGGATGAAATTTTTTTTTGCGAAGCAGTATTTCTTGACGTGGCAAAGGCTTTTGATGAGGTGTGGCATGCTGGCCTTCTAAACAAACTCGCGAATCTACTCCCAAAAGACTTCTACCTTTTAATCAAAAGCTATCTAACGGATCGACAATTCTATGTAAGATACAATAATGAATCTTCAGACTTATATTCAACGAAAGCCGGAGTCCCACAAGGTAGCGTCCTAGGACCCTTACTTTATATCCTCTTTACAGCTGACATTCCACCTCCTACCAGGGCATCCTCCATGATTGCAACGTTTGCTGATGACACGATTCTCCTGAATTCGGGCAAATGCCTTCACACTACAACTACTCAACTTTAAAAATATCTCGATGTAATAATGTTATGGTTTAAAAATTGGAACGTTAAAATTATTGATGACAAATCAGTACAAGTAATTTGCACAACTAAAACAAAGTTAAACAATAAGTTAGCGTTAAACATTAACAATAAACCCATCGTTATAAGTTCAGTAGCGAAATACTTAGGAATGTACTTGGACTCCAAATTGACATGGAAATATCACATTGAACAAAAACGCAACCATGTGAAACTAAAATTCAGACAACTGTACTGGCTCCTCTCTAAGCATTCCAAATTATCAACAAGCAACAAACTATTACTCTATAAGGCAATAGTCAAACCTATATGGACCTATGGGCTGCAAATATGGGGCACATCTAGAATATCTAACATCAACATAATCCAAAGACAACAATCTAAGATCCTACGGACGATAATTAATGCTGAGTGGTACATCTGTAACAATGACATACATCATGACCTTCAAATACCAACAGTCAGGGAGGAAATGATAAAAAGCAGCACGAGATACCTGACAAGAAATCTTTCGCAAGCGAACAACGACATCAACACGTTATTTGACCAAGAAACCACAAGAAGACGGAGACTCAAAAGAAGACGACCAAGTGACCTCACAACCTGAGTTCTAACACTGTACATAACAAATCATAATAATACCTACATAACATCAGATACTAGCATTATAGAAAATAGTATAATTTCATAACAATAGAAACCATCAGAATTAACAAAATGACTTTGCTGACAATGGTCACAAAGATCAAGAATATTTCCTTTCAAATTGTTATAAAATATACTTAGTGTCGTAAGACAGATGTATAATTCATGGAAATAAAAAAAAAAATTATAATACAAGTTCGGTATCCTTTTTATGCACAATTTTTAAATTTTCTGGACGAAAGAGAATGGGAAATTGGCGCTGCACACGTTCGAAGACAACCTCAGGAATCACATCCTGCAAATTTTAGTTAAAGCTCATAAGGCGGATAACCTTAAAAACGCAGTAGCCTACGCAGTTAAGCAGTCGTTTCGATTGGATAAATCTCCTCCCCACTTTTCTTCTTCCACTGGTAGCACATCAAACGCAACCAGACCCATTTGCCAAACATGTAGAAGGGTAGGGCATTCGTCTGAAACATGCCACTAATGTTATGATACGGCCCGTGCTTCCTCGGTGGAACGAGGGACGAGTACCGTACGTAACCGTTTAAAAACTTAAAGTAAAGTAAAAGATTTGTTTTGTTTAAATTAGGCCCGCCGTCTCTTGCATCGCTGCGACCTTTGTATTTATTTTTTTAATTTATAGATTTGTTTAAAGATAAGGCCCGCCGTCTATTGCGTCGCTGCGACCTGTATGATTTAAGTTTCCAAATTACTCTGTCTTTCCTACCCACAGGCCACAATCATCCTCTTTTATACTATTATTTGGGCACAACCTTTCTCCTGGCTTCCCCTTCCATACACCATTCCTTTCCTGTGAATTTGCTTATAAAAGTTTACGCGCTATTTTAGGGAATCACTTAATTGTTTTTCCTTCATCCGTTCCACTTAAAAATTTCCAAATGACAACTTGGGTGTCATTTGCCTTGCACTGGTATCATGTGTCACCCATTCAAGAATTATTAATTGATTTCGTAATAGCACAACGTAATATTCGTCGGAATAATGCGACCAGTGCAGTTTCGCCATATGGTGACTTGCCGCTGGTCAACCGGGGTTAAATTACGTGTGTATTGGATGGGTTCATGGGTACGACACTTAACTGTAGTGCGCTTCGACAACATTTGTGGGTATGGAAAATGAGGAAAACAAAGTGCCGTAGTTAGGTAATTATGTAGATAACTGGTGTTTTGGTTGAAGATCGGAGATAACATAAGATTTTTGTACAATACGTCCACATCAACCGTATTGAAAGAAAATGATCGAACAATTCTTGTGCTCTCAGGTTTTTTTAAACTCATCTTAGGGTTTCTTTTACGGTAACCATAAATCCAGTCACAACCGGCACTGATGTTGGATATCTGGCATTTAGTTTTTTTTGCGTATTGGTATGCAAGCTGTCGTACTTGAGATATTGTACCATGATGCATTTTGCTGCTTTTGTTATGTGTTGAATACTTGGTTAACGGTATACATAAATAAAAAACTTACGCGTTCTTCATCTGTCTTTTTTTTTTTAATTCTGTGTTGAAGAGTAGCAGGCTTCAAATTTTATTTTCTGCTGCTTTTCTAATTGATAATATGCCTTCCAGCACATCGGATATTGCAGCAGCCACAGCAACTTCATTGATGTTATTTCTTTCCGTTTTTTGTTTGTATGTTCGCACCATTGTCCTTGTAAGTAATACAAATAGTATATTTTACTTACTTACATGCCACACAGAAAAGATTTGTGGGGCACATTGATACGTATCAAACTACCCCCCGGTTGGGTGTATCAATGTGCCCCAATTTCTCCTCTTCTTTAAAACATTTTTTTTCCCATTTTCAATTTTTTTTTCTTTTAATGCCTTTTTTTGGAGGACTTACCAAAATTGACACATCTGGCTGACCAGATGAAGACGCGATTTCTGCGCTAGGATTGCAATTTTTGTTTTCAGATGAAGAACTTCTAGTACTAGCAATGCTCTTAAACGAAGTATCACTTTCGGAGGGCTTATATGGTTTGTCGTCGAGTATATCTTCGCAATCTTCAGTTGAAGATCCATTGCCGTCAGACGATGAAGAACTAGAGGATGAAGAATTAGAGGATGAAGGTCTTGATTGTAGAGACTGTACATAACGATCAACAGAAGTTGACGAAGAGTTTTGATTTATGTATTCTAAAAATAAAGATCATTATGAGAAAATTTTACTTACACATGATTCCAATGTTCATTAAATGCACATACCAGGTTCACTCGAAGGTAATGGAATATTACTTATATCAGCTGCAGTCGAACTACCTGGATCGTTAAAATCTTCTTGAGGTAGTTTTTGATTGTATGAATTAAAAAGTTGTGCTTTTGCAAGCACAACGAGTTGCCTTCCACGGGAATGCATTTGTAGGTATTATTCAGAAAAGCTATTCAGTTTTTGTGAAAAAGTGACACAAATTAAAATAACTAGAAACAATTTCAGCCATATTAATAGAAAAACACTATCCGCTCCTTAACACACGAGTTAGCTGACACACGGATAGCGAACTTGTCCATATGATAACTTTTCTGATCAATAAAAATATGTTTTCCCTGTGTTAGCTGTTTGCTCTTTATCACCTACAATACGGCAGCACTTCACCTACAATACGGTGGCACTTAACCACATTATATTCAAAAATCGAGTGTATCTGTCATATTTCATCACTTGACACTCATTTCTGTATATTCCATTCCAATACTATGGAGTCAACACATTATGAAAGAGTAATATGCCCAAATGGGTGACAGTGTTCTCTCTCATCCTCTCAATGTTTCTACACATACATGCGCATCCTCTCAATTTGTGAATGCATGAACTACAATCTGAGAATGTGTGAAGTTATCCGCTCCTTATACGCCGAATTCGGTGAGTTAAGTTATCCACTCGTTATCACATGTCAGTGAAAGCTAACACACGTTTATTAATTAAAATTAAGAGTTAACACGTGTGCTAGTGCTAACTCGCTGCTATCCGTTGTTTATTAATACGGGGGTTTATGTATAATGCAATATTATTTATTTATATATTCCAAAAAATATATTTCTTAAAGACAGACACTATTCTATCAATAACGTCACAAGACAAAATAATACGATTTAGGTTAGGTTAGGTTTATGTGGCTGTCGGCAGAAGCCGGCACACTTAGACCAATTTATGTCCATTGTGATACCACGTATTATTATCTACCTCAACTCTGTAGATGGGACTGGCCAACGACACGCGGTTGTTCTCAAACGGTCCCCCATCTACGTACTAACCGCGCCCAACGTCGTTTAATTACGGTGATCTGATGAGAACCGATTACTTTTACTTTACTTTTAAATTCATTTTTATTAATTATTAGCTTATATCAACTTAAATACTAGACAAAAATGATTAAATCTAACTTAAAATTAACAGGATACTTATTCTAGATTATTGATCCTTATGCGGACGCCCTAAACTTAACTCTATCTTATAATTATTGCCTTTCGGCCTAAAAACTATTTTACGAACTAATCTTACATAATTATGTTTTCATCGAGAAAATTGCTAAGAAAACTCGGAATCTTTATCAAATTTTATCAAATTTTATATTTTTATATAAAAAAACAAATTACAAACTACCTACTCTACTTACTTAAACTACTTAGCATATTCTAACTATAATTAGGATTCTGAGCACTCGTTGCCTGGCGCAACAAGTGGTCAAAATCCCAATTGCTTTCCGAGCGCCTGGCAGTCGTCAACGTGCACACGCGCCGCCGTGAGCCGACTGAAGCCTTACAGCGTCAGTCAACTCCCGGAAGCACCACCACACGTTGGCGAGCCCGGCCTCTCCCAAAAACGCCCTAGCTGACTTAATCTAACTTATAAGCTAAGAGGATGTTACCTAGAGTAACGCACCGTCCTGGGAGGGCATGTTGACCCCTCCCCCCTCAACAAGCCACCAAAATTCGGCAAATTGCTTTTCCGTGTCGAATATATCCCTCTCCGATATTGCGGTACTAAAACGGAGGAGCTCATGAGCATTGGCGACGTCCCCGTCATGGCGGAGCCGCTTATCTCTCGCGCTGCGGTAGCGATGGTATAAGACCGGGATACCATCCCTCGTCTGTACCAGCCCTTTTGAATCAATATGGATAAATGCCTCTGGCGGGATAAAACCAGACCGGATCGTACTCTCTATGTACATTTCATTGGGGTAGTAAGCCCCAAATATCAGACTATTGTCGCTGGCCATCGCCCTTGCAACGTGCCTTCGAGTGACCTTAATGAGGAAATTGTCAATCCTATTCAACTGAGCCCCATCGTATAGGACCTTGTTGGGATAGTATTTTATATAGTTGGATTCGGGCGTTCGGAACAACCGGAGACAGGTCCGAAGACATTGTCTCTCCAAAACCCGAATCTTTTCCATATAACTAGGCGCTATATTAAACCACAATGGACAACCGTAAGCGATGATCGGCCTTATAAGGGCCACGTAGCAAATGACCTTCACTCTAGAGTCAAGTTGACTGCTATGAAACAGTCTCCTTGTCAGAGCATAAGCCTTCTTGGCCCCAGCAAGACAAGCAACTATATGTCTATCGAAATACAGATACTGGTCAAGCCAGATACCCAGATATCTAACTACGCTTCTCACCGCCAATGGCTGCCCACTTTGTCCAATAATGGCCAATTTCTTCCAGTTTTTTCTGGTATCCCTAGAGGCCCCAGCCAATGGAGTTCTGAACAAGATTGTTTCCGTCTTCTGAAAGTTGATTTTCAACTTCCAGTCGTCGCAATATCGCTTAATTTGATCGAAGTCACGCTGCAAAAGGATATTAATGACCTCGATTTTCGGACCTGATCTGTATGCCACCAAATCGTCGGCATACGCTATAGCATGTCTGAGTGAACCCACCAGATCACTCGTGTAAATGTTAAACAGGATCGGAGAATTGACCGCCCCCTGCTGTAAACCGTTTTTAATTTCAAAGACTCTGCTCGAAGTCACGTTGCCACATTTGACAACGAACTTCTTTCCCATAAGCATATTATAAATTACATATAGCAAAGGTTTGTGCATCCCCCGCCTGGTCAACTTGTAGAAAAGTCCCTCTAACCATACGGTGTCGAAAGCCTTCTCAAAATCAACCAGACAAGCACCCGTGCATTGGTTTTTGCATTTATTCCACTGAATGTCGGAAACCAGTTTCGACGCGGCATGAATAGTGTCATGCCTCGCCCTGAAACCAAACTGGTTGTCCGGGATTATGTTATTGTCCTCGACCCACTTTAACAGGGCTCTATTTACAACCTTTTCAAAGACCTTGCTAATATTCGGAAGCAAGCTAATTGACCGGAGATTGGCAGGGTTCGTCCTATCTTTACATTTTTTCGGGATAGGGTGTACCACAGCTACCTTCCAATGCGCCGGATAATGTGCATTATTCAGCGCATTGTTAAACAGCGTGGTGAAAATATCTACAGCCTCCAAAGGCAGGTGTCTCAATACGACGTTTGGGACACCATCCATCCCCGCCGACTTTTTATTCTTTAGTGACTCGAAGATGCACAGAAGATCATCCTTCGACACGAACAAGTGCGATCCTTCTCGGCCATTGGCGACAACTGCATTAGCATGGTTTTCATCAGTGAACACGGTGAATCCGTTATTCTCAGATCGCCAATTCTCAAGTTCGGTGCGGAGATAGAAGTGGCTCACCAGAGCCCTATTCTCAATGTCGTGGTTACGGCGAACAGGATTGTTCACCGTATACACGGCCTCGAAACAAGCGCCCAGCAAATCCACTTTCTCCTGTGGGTCCTCGACCACGAAAAAATCGTCGTTTGAAGCGACACTTTCTGGACTTATTCCAACAGTCAGTACTGTCTGTCTGTTCACTGCTGTCTGGGAGATTCGAACACAAGGAATATCATTGTGATCTTTCCTCCAGAACAACTTATTTATCTGTATGAGAACCGATTAACTCGACGTGGTATGGTCGTTGGTTGATAATACGATTTAAAAGTTATTCTTTTAATTAAAGACTGTCATATTTCGAAATACTACGTTTGCAAATTTACGAGTATCATATTTTTTGTTCAATAACGTCATAATACAAAATAAAACGTTTTAAACTTAAAAAAAACTAGTACACCTGGAATATAAAACAGTTTTATCACAAAATATGACACTTTTGAACTATTAAATCATTAGTTTTCACTTCAAAGGTCACTGCGTAAATGAGAATAAAACTGTTTTTCCACAAATAAAAAAATCAAAAGTGACAGTCACCATAGCGACACAAAGTGCCTATTAGTCTTCAAATTTGAAGTTATAGAACCGACGGTCTTCCATCATAAACTTTATAGAAAATGGTTTTGAGCTGTATCGATAAGTAAAAATTGTGTTTTTTTGAGTTGTGACGGTGTTCTTTCTAATGAGCGATATATCAAACAAACGATTTTATCTTTTATTTTAACTTTTCCAATAGCATCGCAGTGCTGGGATTTTTGCAGTCATATGTCAACAATATTATTGTTCTGGGACGACATTGAAAGTGATGATGGTAGAAAGAGATCAATAAAGCCACTTCGACTTCGAATTTGATTATCACGCCACACGTTTAAGAACCAATAATTTAAAATGGGATGGAACACATTAGCACCTCAACTTCGACTTTAACGTTAGACCTAAATCCTAAATTTAAAGTTGAAGTGCAAATCCCACCAACCTTACGGCGATGGTTATAATTTTCCCAACATTCAAATGCTTATATTTTGAAAGAATTGTCTCTCTTGTTTGCATTTTTACATAATTTTCTCTTTTGTTTACAACCATTTTTTGTTTTGCTGTCGAAGTTGCATTGTTCAATGTGTTTGACTCGACTTCAAACGCTGAAGTTCTCGCTCTTGTCAAAGTCGAAGTCGGAGTTGAAGTGTTGATCTGTTTCTACGATTACTAAATATAATTGAGTATAATTATATGAGGAGAAATACTGTTGTTCTCGAACTTATTAATAAGAGTCGCAGGCAGCTTCTCGGGGATACCTTTTTTGAATGAAAAAATTGAATTTTGATAAATTCTTGGCTACAGTCAATAAGGTTCTTACCATTTAATTCACCAAATCCAATTAAAATTTATTTAAAAACCTAATCGAATCTATTCTATAGGTGTCGCATTAAACAGCGACGAAGTAGTGCGATTAGCGATAATTAAGTACA
Source organism: Portevinia maculata (assembly GCA_949715645.1). Classification (NCBI taxonomy): domain Eukaryota; kingdom Metazoa; phylum Arthropoda; class Insecta; order Diptera; family Syrphidae; genus Portevinia; species Portevinia maculata. Next base: position 362,141,961 of record OX454525.1, on the reverse strand, counting down.
AGTTGAGTATAAGCGCCTGAGGATGAAACTCTGTTTCGAAACGCGTACGCAAAATAATAAAAAAAAATTAACGAACAAAAAAATTAAGTTGTGATACAATTTGAATTAAACAATATTAAAGAAAATAAATCTCTCTTTTTTTATTATTTCACTCAACAGACACGCAACTGGAGACAAAAAACAACAAAAATGGAACGATAAGTAAGAATTATTTTTTGAATTTTAATACTTTTTTGGCAGTTTATTGCCATAGTTGCTCATACAACCCATTATTTTTAGTTTGGTAAGCTCTGCTCCATGTTATTTGGTATATTTCAAATTCACTCTTTTTGAATATAAAGTTCAATCTTGATCCTTTTTCTGCAGCAAATATTACAACCAAATATAATAAAAGCAATCAGAATAAAAGGGGAAATTTTCGTATTCTCGAACTTTCGCTAATATGGTACTTTTTGTGACATCGAAAGTGACAGAATATTCTCGGCGGTTCGTGTATTAGAAAGTTCGAAAATAAGAGAATTTCCCCGTATTTGAATATTATGATTTCCATGAATTCAAACTCCTCTATCGGCTACTCTCAAATAGTGGTAGTTTCTGATAGATGGCGCTAAATGACACTGTTTTCTGTTCATGTTGCTAAATGTATTAGTTTTATACATGATAATGGCGTTCAGCAATCCGAATGAAAACTACATAACACTTCAAGCAAAATCGCTGATCCAACTTTTCACGTCATTTTTGGATCCGCGATATATGCAATGAATAAAGAGACTAGGTAGCGGTGTTCTGGGAGAAAAGTGAAGCGTCTGTTTAAGTGGTGTGAGTGTTTACTAATCCAAGAGCGTTTTTCTCAATCCGACCAGATGTGGCATGAGGTAATCTGTAGTTTTGAATGAGGACCCATATGAAAGTATTTAACATTTCACTTAACTTTTTAACATTATTTGCAGCATCTTTCAAAGATTCGAACATTTATTTATTATTCGATATATATATTATAATATAATTTATTTATTTATATTTTATCGATTTCCATGAGGTGTATAGAATTGTTTGCAGAACACCTACACTTCTTTATCGAGTACGCCCGACTAATTTGACCGAGACATTGTTTTATCAATTTGTCCATAACCTTTGTTTCCTGGGTATTTTTGGAAATTAATGCTGAACTCATATTCTTTTGCCATTGGTCCATACGATTGATAACCAAATGATTTAGCATATTTTATAAGATTTCTATAAACTCACCCGGAACAATCCTTTCGCTTTGCAAATTAACATTAATGAAACGCGAAATTTTTTCAATTCGAATTTTTTATTTTATAAAACGATCACATCCCCCATGAACAATCTTATTTAATTTGCATCTTACTGAATTATTTTCATTTTCTCAAACTCAAACTTTTTCGATTTTCCATTCCCTTTCCTTTTTTCATTTTTCTTTCAAAAAGATCTGCATTCATGACACCAATTCCTTCCAAATTTCAGAAGTTTCTTCATTCATTAGATTATTCAGCTTAATTTTAAGCAAAACTTCTTTTAATGAAGCTATTTTTTCGATTTGCGGCGAACTTTTTGATTAAGGACTTTCATTTTTCTGTCTTTATCTTTAATCAACTTTCTTAAAATACTTATTTTTGTTTTCATCTTTTTGCTTCTTGGTGAAGTATTTAAGGATGATGTCCCATCAGAATAGAACATTGGTCTTTTTAAAGTCATTCTCCGATTCTTCGTAAATTTTAAATACATAAGTTAATAAATTTTAAATAATATATTAGCACTTGACTTACAACCAAAGCTGGATCATGAGTTGTTCCAACTGTTGGTAGGAAAATCGAAACGCACTCTGGGACTAATTCTTCTACTATAATATTAGCGGTATCTTCTACAGTCGGTCTAACACAGCGATCCTCAAAATATACTACTCTCGGCGCAATAGTCGAAACTTCCTCCACACCATGGTTGTCCATATTACTGCAGCTTGGAATGTCTTGGCTAATGAAAAAAAGTTAAAAAGTAATGGCACACCATGTTTTAAACACACAACATTTACCTGGTTTTGCACTTATAAGACTTTGAAGGAGGGAATCCACCACAACAACAAACAGAAAAAGGTACATACGATGTGGAATAAGACATCACACAATCACTCAATCACTTTACTGTCACGAGGATCAACCAACAAGGAAGTTGAAGCGAAAAGATCAAAACGCATAACACAAGTTTTGATGTACACAACATTAGCAATACTACCTTTCATAGGCCGAGGTTCCATCGAGAGATGATACTGCAGACGGCATTAGTTTTTTTGCTCTTCACATTGAAAATGAAATCGCTGGCATTAAAGTGTTTCGAACACACAACACTACGGATCGTTATGTCTTCATTTTTAAGGTTCAGGGCAGATATCCAAAGATTTCTTTTGAATGCACACTGAGGAAACCTTAAACACGAACGGAAAAGTAAAAGCCATAAATAACTGAATAGCTAGATAATTACTTACGTCCCCTTTGCCCTACAACACCCATTTGTTTACGTTTTTTTAAAGAATTTTTAAAATTTCTGGTGAAAAAAAAACCTTTAGCAAAAACACTACATTAAAAATTTGCAAATCCTCAGGTTACATCCCTGCCAATTATAACATCACTGTAAATTTGCATTACTGTTTATAACATCCCTGAGTGTCACTGAGTAGGGGCCCTTACATGGTCAATCGCTCGACACCATGCATCGTGTATGTGTGGATTGACGCTACCCCTTACACAGTTCAATCGATTGACGTCAAATTTTTATTTTTTGTGAGTTTTCGTGGTGTACGGATGTGCGATGAAGGAAACGGACGATTGTATTGCATAAATTGCTCTTGCAATATATTCTTGAACTGTACTGCGAGATACACACGGATATTCGATGTCTTTAATGAAACTAATTTCATTAAAATACCAACGAGTTGGTTCGCTGAAATTATCAACACCGGATCCGCTTTTGTTTAATTCATTTAAACGTTTTAGCTCGCGCCGAAAATTCGTTCTCAACGTATTTATTTTTCTGGTGACATCCGCTTTTTGTGCATCAGGACACTTTTCTTTATAATTTTGCAGTAAAACTTAATATTGTTGCATTTTTTTGTTTCGGTCGCTATAATCTTTCCCTTTGACATCCCATAAACTCGGTAATAACCGATACGTTTCAATTTATTCCGATACAAATGCTCGGTCTTCATCGTCCTTCAGTTTTCCGCGCATGTTTTCGCTTCCGCGACACAAAACACAATGAAGTAATTACGTCAATCCAACCCTTACATGTATCAATCGGCATGATGGTCATCATGCAGAATCAAACTTGCTTTGATTTTCGTTAATCAGACCTCACCAAATGTGTGTGACTCATACAGTTACATTTTCACATACACATGATAGTGATTGATGTCATTCGATTGACCATGTAAGGGACCCTTTAAAGTGACATTAGTCCCCACACATACTGTGTGTGTGAAAAAGAGCTATTCCTTGTCTCTTTATTCAAGGGATATATGAGGCGTACATTGCCAATAGAAGAAGAGCGAGAGTCGAGATTAGTTATTTGTAATGGCGGATTTGTTCATCTGTCACTGACACTGTCTCTGGTTGCAACTGCAGATATAATTTTCTTTGAAAGGTAAACTGAAATTAAATTTATTATTTCAATCTAAATCAACTTTTTTTGAATTTAGATTTGTGTAAACCACAAAATTATGGAAACCCATGAAGGCGAAACTATCAATCGTGGACCGGAATTCGAGGATTTTCTTGCTACCAGCACAAATTCAAGCTAAAAATAAGTGACATACATACATTATAGTAAAGATAACATGCACATTTATTTGCTTCTTGTCCTTTTTACGCAGGGAGAATTTGTTCGAGAAATGGTACTAAGTATACCTTATTCAAATATCTATATATTGTTTCAAGAAATAAAACAAACATGAAAAAAAATTTTTTTTTGATTTTTTTTTGCTTCGAAGCTATATACTTGATTTTCATCTAGCCTCCTTTGTACCTTTTTTTGGATCAGTTTTGGATTCGTTTTTTGCTGAGCACAGCGGACTCAATCTGTCACAATACATACACATGTCAGTCCACGGCTATTACAATTTTCATAGGAAAAACGTCTTTTGCTTGCTTGAAGGGTAACTAGCGATAGATGTCAAATGAAAACTGGAACTCATTTGAATTAGATATATTTAATTGTTCCAATGTTCGCTTGTTGGGTTTTTAAAGAACAAGAGTAACTTCTGGATTTTGGGTCTCATAATTAACTTGCTAATTTAATAATATGGGTCTTTCATTAGCGACTTGACAACTTCAAACTTTCAGTGTGAATGGACCCTTAAACCGATTACCGAACTGTCAATGTCAAAATATTCAGATCCACATTTTCATCATGGTGAAGTACACGAAGGAACAACGTTTACAAATAATTAAAGTTGAGTGCTAAAATTTCGAGTCGGTGGTCGCAATTTTAAGAGCGTAATTCTCGTCAGAGTCAGTTCAGTTGCCCGTTCAATTTTGAACTTCACGGTTGAGCTGTCAGTTAGTCAATACATTTTTTTGCCGTTTCTTACCGCAGACTTCAGTCCTACAAAACTGGTTTTATGCTGGTAGAAATAGTTTCGTGTGCGATGGCCCAATAGAAGAATTGGATTGATTTTGCAAAAAAAATTAAGTCAACTAATTTCTAATCGGAAGGTTTACCGATTTATTGAAAACTCGCCGGTCGTCCATGAAATTGAAGCTAGACTATTTAGAAGACCTTCCTGTTAGCACTCCGAATATAGGAATCAAAAACTAATGGATGCCACTTATCAGGACCGAAGAAAGCCAAAGGGTGTAACTCCTTATCTCCGAAATTAAAATTATAATATCCATTCCGCCTAAGTATGTTGACAGCAGAAGTCAATTTTTATCACCAAGCCGCGCTCTCGAAACGATAAGTAAAACATCCCCAAACTCAGTGCAAACAATTCAAAGTACAATTTTATTCAGAATAAAAAACGATTTTTTTTTATTTTCACTTCACTTCCTATTTCGGATTCGGAACCGCAACTGTTCGCTGAATCCAATCCATATACGGAGGATTTCCATTCTCGATTGGAACGCTTATAACCTCGCCGAGACTGTAATTATGATGCTCCCGCACATGTGCGCATAGATCGTCTACCCTGTCAGTTCGCGTCTTAACTATCAACAGACATTCGTTGTCTTCAAGAAGCTTTTCCTCTAAAACATAGATTAACGATACCCTCGGAATTATGTTCACGCATGCCGATAATTTGCTGCTCAGCAATGAGCGAGCGAGTTTTCTTGCCGATTCCTCATCCGCGGTAGTGATGTACGCTATTGAACTTGATCCAGTAACATATGTTGTTGGTTCTGGGTTTGTTGGCGTAGCAGACATCTTGTACGTCGAAGCTTCGCTGGTTGACGCTGCAATACTACTGAAGGCTGTGCGAAGTAAACACAAACAATATGATCTGTATATCAGTGGTCGACTTGCAATCTTCTTAGCACCATTAATCGTAGATACAAATCTACAGTGGACATAACAAGATTCAACAACAAACTAAATGTATATGCGTACATACATACTTATAATGTTCATGTCAATACATATTTGTTGGAATAAAAAAATAATTATATTTTTAGCAACATAGGTTCAGAAAAGTTCAGGATTTAATCATAGATTTCGTCATTTTCGGAATTTCCCCACACGGATCGAACATTTCGCTGTAACACATATAAATGTGATAACTTCGATTGATTAGAATTTACTAGAACAAATTCCTACCTAAATACCATCATCGATTCTGTGGTAGTATATTTTGGAGATCGTAGCGAAGTTTGGAATTCGTCGAATCGATCCAATGACGGGTGAATACGAACTGTAGCTTGGATGTATGGACATATTACTTTGTTTTTTTTTTTATAATTTGCGTACACTAAAGGGGGTTTCTGTAAATGGTACAGTACCCTTATAGTGTCAAGGAACACAGCGCAGACATTCAATTCAATTCAATTTCTTTATTGAGACATTAGAAAATTAACATAACTTGTACAATATTGAAGCTTAAAACGTTTATGAAGGTTACGACGGTTTTACGGCGTTGCATAATACACCTCATGTAAGAGAGGCAACAATACAACCGACTTTAAAAAGACAAGAATGGGCGCGTTTTATTTGCAACGCAACTACTATACCTCACCCAACAAAAATTGTCAGTACAGGCCTTATGGAGGAGCTTTTTTTCTACGAGTGCTGCCTGTAGATACTCTCATGGCACTCAAACGCAAGAATTGCCACTGAAATAAAAACCAAACCACTGTCATACTAAGGAATTGTTGGTGTAATTTTCCTAAAATTCGCATTTAACCACCACATCCAGCCTCCCATACAGCCGAATGGGGAATGAGCATGAGCATGATCGTCTAGTGTTCGCTTGCTATTATCATCCACCAAAATAAGCAGTGTGTGTGACTGAAGTACAACAGAAGAGTATTACCATCTCTAAAATGAAGCATATCATTAAGGGGTTTTCTATGGATTTTGTCAAATAACTTTCGGTTTTGGAGCTTTTGAGAACGAATTATTATGTGGGGTGTTGCCATTCGGTTTTAATTTGATTGTATTTGTATTGTACAGCTGCACAAGTGCAGTTTTTTTTACCATCTGTTTAGGTATATGACTTTGCGTCGTGGTTATATAATTTTGTATTCTAATCGCCTGATTGTGTTTATAAGGCGGAAACAATGGTTGTTATCTAAATCGCTGATAGTGCATCTAAGCAATTGGTTTACTTTATTGTTTATATGAATAAAGAGAAACATGGCTACAAAGTCTTCAAAGGATCTAAGTGTAGAAATAAGCAACAAATTGTTGATGCAACTGCAGAATTCTATGGCCTTTTTAAAAGTAAATCAGAAGCCTTAGGAAATGCAGCTAATATTTTTTCTGTTACGGAACGAACTGTGTACAGACTTTTAAGGGAAAAAGCCATCAAAGGCCACAATTCACCACCAAAGAAGAAAGATAAATCCGGTATCAAGAGCAAGGTCGATGATTTTGCCAAATGTGCCATTCGCCAGATAGTCCAGCAGTTTGTTATGGATAATGACCTTCCAACGCTAGACAAGATTTTATTGGAAGTACAAAAAAATGCAAATATAACAAAAATAAGCAGATCAACTTTGCATACAATATTACAAAAAGATCTCGGACTTAAATTCGTCAAACGTCAGCGAATGAATCTGTTGTTGGAAAGAAGTGACATTATTTCTTAGAGACGAAGTTATTTACGCGAAGTAAAAAAAAATAGAGAAAAGAAAAGAAAAAATTTCTTTTACTGATGAGACCTGGCTCAACGAGGAAGTTCTACAGGTTTCGTCGATGGAGGACTTTTATGCTTCATTTCGGGAAAAACCGGAGATTACCACGAGGACATGAACGCTGATGTGGTTTAAAGATATTTTAATACGCCTCCCTTCAAGCAAAAACACTGACCCAACTTTTCCCGTCATTTTCGGATCCGCGATATATGAGGCGTTCCACGCACACATTTGTAAATTGACTGTAGCTACATTGCCAATAAGAAGAAGAGCGAGAGTCGAGAATAGTTATTTGTAATGGCGATTCGTTCATCTGTCACTGACACTGTCTCTGGCTGCAGCTGCAGATATAATTTTCTTTAAAAGGTAAACTAAAATTGAATTTATTATTGCACACAATTATTTGCTTAATTAAACTTTGTTTGAATTTAGATAAACCAATCGCGGTCCAAATTTCGATGATTTTAATGCTACCGGCACAAATTCATGCTGAAAGTAAGTAACATACATATGTATAGATAACGTACACATTTATTTGATTCATTTATTTTGCAGAAGAAGGAGAAATGGTAGCAGGTATTTCAAATGAAAAAATGTATTGTGTTTAAGAAATAAAATAAACATGAACAAACATTTCTGATTTTTATTTTAGCGATACTCGATTCTCGTTTCTCTTCTTATTTAGCCTCGATTTGTACCTTTTTTTTGGATCAGTTTTGGATTCGTTTTTTGCTGAGCATAGCGGACTCAATCTGTTACAATACATACACATGTGAGTCCGCGGCTATTACAATTTCCATACTAATTGGTATGCGGAGTACTCCATATGTCATTGACTCCGTTTGCGGACGTAAAACGAAGTCTCTTGCTTGAAGGGCTGGAACCAAACTCCGTCATAGTTTTGGACAATGCTTCCTATCATTCCAGAAAGCACCATCCACTTCCATGAGAAAAGATGAAATAAAAAAGTGGTTGAGGTCTAATGCGATACGTTTCGAGGATGATATGGTTAAGGCAGAGTTGCTTGAAATCGTTAAACGTTACAAAGCCAAGTATGAAACATACGTTGTGGATGAAATGGCTCAAAATGCGGGACATAAAGTGCTTCGCTTGCCGCCTTATCACTGTGACCTTAATCCAATAGAATTGGTTTGGGCTCAAGTGAAAGGGGTTGTAGCAAGCCAAAACAAGTCATTTAACATAGGGGGCTACAGTCCGCTTGGGCGAACTGTTGGATACCCTATTCTTATTGCTATCCCTCATAAGTGGGCGTCACAAAAGTCTAAGTATGGTTGAATTGTTAAGAACGCTCTACATATTTTGTTATATAACATTTAAAGGATTTTATCAAAAAAAACGCTCCCTAGCTCAAACTTGGGTATTTCAATAAAATTGTTTTATTTAATTGTGGGCGTGTCAGTAGGCCGATTAAAAAAAAATTAACACATGAAAATAAAGGGATAGAGTATATATTATAAATTTCAGCTCCCTAGCTCAAACTATGAATTAAAAAAAAAAAAAAAATGTGGGCGTGTCAGTGGGCGGATTTTGAAAATATTTACACATGAGCATAAAGGGCCCATAGAGAGTATATATTATAAATTTCAGCTCCCTAGTTCAAACTTTGGATTTTCAAAAAAAAAAAAATTATTTATTTGTGGGCGTGTAGTGGGCGGATTTTGAAAATTGTTTATCCCGAACAGTTTTAGCAGTCATAGATCATATATAAAAAATTTCAGCTTTCTAGCTCAAAATTCGATTTTTTCCAAAATTTTGTTTTTTTGAGTTTGTGGGCGTGTCTGTGGGCGGATTTCAAAAATAGGTAAACTTGATTATTTCAGGACCCTGGAGAGTATATGGTTAAAATTTCAGCTCTCTAGGTCCAGTTTAAATGCCTAATTTTTGCCGACAGACGGACGGACAGACGGACGGACATGGCTAGATCGACATTACTATCGATGCTGATCATAAATATAGTAACTTTTAGGGGTCTACGGGCAATATTAAGGTATGTTACAAACTATGCGTCAAAATTAATATACCCCTAGAATAGGGTATAAAAATGGCTGAATTAAGAGACTTATGTACTAAAGACTTCATTACTCATCGGATTAGTTGATTAGTGATATTAGAAATTAGTATTTTATGTTTTACAATATTTATAATGAATAAATTGGATTACAGTTATATATTTTTCGTTTTGATTTTTTTTTTTTGTGTTACGAAATTTATATATTTTGTTGGTCTACTGCAGATACCCTTAAAAAACGCGCCTATAATTATCTTACCAGAAAAGGAAAAAAATAAACGGAATTTATTTCGTTCCGCAATATTTTTATTTTAAATTGGAAGATGGTAACCCTTATAGAATTGCTCTCTGAGTTATGGCGAATTATCATACACACTACCACAACCCTGTGAGAGCTTTAAAGAGGGATCGATTTATGTAAGTCATTGCAACCAGACTGAGAGACAAACATCCTATCTTCTCTGTACTGACAATTTTTCTTGGAAAAAGTATAGTCCCTACTATTTTACCTTTCCTCATTGATCAAATAACTCACGTGACCATCGTTTGGCATGTGATGGAAATTTAATTAGTAGGGAACTTACAGATGCCTTGCAAATTGAACGCACAAATAATGACTGTATTAATGTCTGTTCGCTTAATACGCAGGCCTTTAAAGTACTTTAGCCCACCACCCAGTTTGAAAATAAAAAAATGTCCAGAGCCCCCCAAATAGTTTAACGTCCCATATGAATGTTGCGCATCTCATGGTGTTTTTCATTTAAGAAAAAATGTTTGCTTTTTTGCGAAAATCTTTTTTAGTTATGCTTGTTGCATTGAAGAAAAAGAGCAATTATAAATTTGCTCCTAACACGAAGGATGCGATCCCAAATGTTCGAGAGATTTGCTCTTTAATTTACCAATTCGTAAAAATGCCCTAGCGTCAAACGTGAAAGTGAGGAAAACGTGGCTTTGATTTATTGTCAATTAATTTCAGTAGGTAGGACAGATACTGTGTGTGATACCTCCACCATCACCAATACTAGACTAGTCCACTAATCAACTGATCAGAACCCAAACATGTTTCATTGAAAAGGGCAATTCTTGATTTTGAGGGCAATGGAGTACTTCGCGACAAAATCAGTGTTAAATGAAAATAAAAATATCGGCTGACTTAATTGATGGATCAAATTGGTGAATTTATACAGCGGGATTTATAACAAAAAAAGTTCCAGAATTTAGAAGGAGTATTCAAACACTATTTTTTAATACTAAAGAGTTAACAATATATTAGAATTGTGTAAAAAAAAAAAACAGAAGTGAAAGCGTAAGAATCGTGTTGCTGTGGCAAAAACAATATTTTGTAAATATTGCGGGAATAGACATAGATTTTATACTTAAGGGCGTTTTTTTAAAGGTATACCAATTCAATATGAAATAAAACGCTTGAAGCTTATGTTAATGTCTATGATATTAGCTTTATTTAATAGATAATTTTAGGCCATTAGTATTTAAATATTATGTAGGGCATATGCGCGTTACGGCTAGCTCGAATGAAGGACGTCAATGCCAACTGAGGAACGAAGAAGTCAGAAATCATGTTTCTATAGCGCTTTCTACTGACGGTAATATTCTAGCCGGCATTATATTAACAGTCACAATGATTTTTCCATACGATGTCTGCAAATTATGATATTGTATCCATCAGTTATTTTTTGACATTTAAGAAAGGGATTCGGCACTTAAGAAAGAGATAGCTTCTCAAATTTTTGAGAGATTTGCTCTATTATTTATCAATATATACAAATAGCCTGGCGTCAAAATTTAAAGTGAGGAAAACGTGGTTTTGATTTATTGTCAAAACATTTCAGTAGGTAGGACAGATATTAGGTCCGTTCGTGTACTTTATGTGTAGAAAAATGAAAAGTGTCAAATCTCCAAAATCGAGAGAGAATCCCCTCATTTCTAAGAAAAGTACGCGAACGCTTTTGTGTAAAAAGGTGAAAAAGTTTGGCTTGAAAAGAAGCAACAGCTTTTTTTTTTTGCTGGCAAACTCATAGGATTTCATCATTTGACAGTTTTCATTTTCTTACCAGCTGAAAATCTGTGTGAAGAAAAATTAACGAAAGTACATTTTTCTTTCGTTCATCTTTTTACCATTTTCTCAGTACGCGAACGCGTTTGTGTAGTTTTGCAGGGAAGGTTATAGGTCCGTTCGCGTACTTTTTGTGTAGAAAAATGAAAAGTGTCAAATCTCCAAAATCGAGAGAGAATCCTCTCATTTCTAAGAAAAGTACGCGAACGCTTTTCTGTAAAAAGGTGAAAAACGTCTTAGTTTGGCTTGAAAAGAAGCAACAGCTGTTTTTTTTGCTGGCAAACTCATAGGATTTCATCATTTGATCATTTTCTTACCAGCTGTGTGAAGAAAAATGAACGAAAGTACATTTTTCTTTAGTTCATCTTTTTACCATTTTCTCAGTACGCTAACGCGTTTGTGTAGTTTTGCAGGGAAGTTTATAGGTCCGTTCGCGTACTTTTTGCGTAGAAAAATGAAAAGTGTCAAATCTCCAAAATCGAGAGAGAATCCTTTCATTTCTAAGAAAAGTACGCGAACGCTTTTGTGTAAAAAGGTGAAAAACGTCTTAGTTTGGCTTGAAAAGAAGCAACAGCTGTTTTTTTTGCTGGCAAACTCATAGGATTTCATCATTTGACAGTTTTCATTTTCTTACCAGCTGAAATTCTGTGTGAAGAAAAATGAACGAAAGTACATTTTTCTTTCGTTCATCTTTTTACCATTTTCTCAGTACGCGAACGCGTTTGTGTAGTTTTGCAGGGAAGTTTATAGGTCCGTTCGCGTACTTTTTGTGTAGAAAAATGAAAAGTGTCAAATCTCCAAAATCGAGAGAGAATCCTCTCATTTCTAAGAAAAGTACGCGAACGCTTTTGTGTAAAAACTTCTTAGTTTGGCTTGAAAAAAAGCAACAGCTGTTTTTTTGCTGGCAAACTCATAGGATTTCATCATTTGACAGTTTTAATTTTCTTACCAGCTGAAATTCTGTGTGAAGAAAAATGAACGAAAGTACATTTTTCTTTCGTTCATCTTTTTACCATTTTTTCAGTACGCGAACGCGTTTGTGTAGTTTTGCACGAAAGTTTATATAAATTTACGTTTGCATATTAGTTCGGTCCATTATAAAACATTAAGAGCAGACAGTGAAGAAATTCGTTTGATATTTATTATACCGGCAAACATTTTCTGCGATACAGCTATAACCTAATTACTTCATCTACTGATGATGTGGCGAAATACCAATCTAATGTATGCTCACTGATTTCACAAACAAAATCGCTGTCTTCCCGGATAAAATCTCTAAGGGTCCTCTATTTTACCCAGATGAATTTATTGTATTACCATTTAGTTTAGTAAATAAATAATAAATAATTATTTATTCACTTAACGAATTGGTCCAAGGTCAAATCCTTCGCATAAAAAAAACATAGTAGTCATACATTGCCTCACATTCCATTTTTATCTACCAGGTGTCATTACATCTTTTCTAATCGTCACTATGGTAATTTTAAACCGACTCTGAAGGGCAAATTTGATAAGCTCTCATGGCAATTTATTCTCTTGGAGGTTTGCCAGATTTGCGCAAGAGTCGCCTCGGCATGACGCGTATAAAAAATAATCATACAGCGACGATTCGCCTACAATCCGCAATTTAATCTTTTTTCGTACGTAAACATATGTGTCCTGATAATTTTGAATCAATTGCACAAATTTATCCGCTTCATCCAATTTAGAAAGAAAATGTTTATTGAAAGACACAATTGTATTCATTCCGCACCTTGCGTCTTATATGGAACTATTATGAGGCATTCCCTATTCAGTAAGTTGTTTTTGACATTTTACGAAGAATGGGGTTGTGATTTTTTCACTTGGCTTCGTCCAATAACAGAGTGCATACTCGTAGTTGCCTTGCAATTTGAGCGTGATAATTTTTAAATGTCGGGCGCACTGGCTTAGTGGGTAGTGTGTTGGACTACTAATAGAAAGGTCATCTACACTTTTTTCTCCACTGCTCCACCTCTTGTCTCTTGCGAACGTCTGACAAACATCCAAGAGTATCAATTTTCATGTGAAGCTTCTCAAATTTGCGGTTCGGATTCGGCTTAAAATTGTAGGTCTCTTACACTTCACACAAGCAAATGGTTGGAGAAGCTAGGTCTTAGGCCCTGCATAGCCGTTAATGCCTAATTTATTTTATCATTTTTCAATATCCTTTAATACGAGTTTTTGATTTCAATAAATCTAGTACGTCAACCCAGAAACACCAACATTGACGAGCAAAAAGTATTATTTACGCGGATTATTAATAAAAAAAAAACAATCCGGACAGCTGCTGTCATGTGCTTGCTTTGATTTTAAATGAAGTTAATTCGTTTACCTTTTATTTATTTTTTTTGTAATTTTGTTATAATTTGTCATGGGAGACACGCCGAAGAAAGCTGATCGCAGAACAACTCTTAATTCCGATCAATATAAAACTCCAAAGAAAGGAACATACCGTAATTTAAAATCTGTGGAAAATGTAAGTACCACGGAAGATGATGAGGCTCAGGTGCATACGAGTACACGGAGGAAATCTGGTCGCAAAATAAGTCCTTCGAAGCGTTATAGTGAAAAGGAATTTACAATCGAATCGCCTGGGAAAAAGTTGAGGCGAATGCCTGCGAAAGAAGTCACCGACGAAGAGAATGGAACTACTAGCGACTCGGATGAGGACATACCAAGAGAAAAGGTTGGGAAGGAGCTGCACCTCTTCGAAGATAAGTTGGATGTTGAAGGAAAACGTTTGTATGGTTTTAATACACCGAAAAAGCGAGATGCAATGGCACTGGCGGCGGCAGCTACGCCTAAAACCCCAAAGACTCCAAGAACCGCGAAAACTCCGGATACCAAGTCGAAAAATCTTGCTATGGAACCCAAAACACCACGTCATGTGAGGAATAAAGTAAAAAATCGTAAGTAGTCGTAGGTAGAATGCTTTCGCATGTAACCTTGCTCTTATCACTTTCTCTCCTAGAAATTGCAAAGCTCCTTGAGGACAGTTCCAATTCGGACTTCTCCGCCGATGATAGTGACTTCATTCCATCTGGTGAGACTTCCTCTTCACCCTCGTCCGATGACGATGATGACAAAAGTCCACCACAAGACGACGAAGAAGAGGACGAGAGGCCAAACAAAGGTCGCCGACCCATTATTGTTCCAGTTCTGCCAAAAACTCCGTCCACATCTCGAAGTCGTCGCCCCACCGGAAGAACAGCCAACCAAGAGTATGTGCCGCAAAGTGACGGCTACTTTACGACACATTCAAGCAGCAAAATTCACACATCGGACCACACACTGGATCGGTTGAAGAACCCAAGACTGCCGGCGGACAAGCTCTTCAGCCTTCTCGCCAGTATGACGCTCTCAAAGGAGCACGAAGAAGCAATCTCCGATATCATGGATGAATACAAAACGTATTTCTCCAAGTGGATGTACATCCTCAATGAAGGTTTCAATATTCTGCTCTATGGCCTGGGTTCGAAGCGAAATTTGTTGCAGCAGTTTCATCGGGAGGTATTGTCCAAGCAGACTGTCCTGGTCGTGAATGGATTCTTTCCCAGTCTCACAATAAAAGACATTCTGGACAGCATCACTAATGAGATCTTGGACGTCGGACCGAGTCCAGCAAACCCACATGAAGCCGTCGACATCATCGAGGAGGAGTTTGGACTGATTCCAGAGACGCATTTGTACCTTATCGTGCACAACATTGACGGAACAATGCTGCGAAATTCCAAAGCGCAGGAGATTCTTTCTCGACTGGCCAAGGTGTCGAATATTCATATCCTGGCATCGATTGATCACATCAACACTCCACTATGTAGGTTCGCCCTTCGTCTATTAAAATAAATTTCGTTGACGACTCGTTTTCTTTTGCAGTGTGGGACCACACAAAGTTGAGCAACTTCAACTTCTCTTGGTGGGACGTCACGACGATGCTGCCTTACACCGATGAGACTGCCTTTGAGAACTCACTGTTGGTTCAGAACTCCGGGGAGCTCGCGCTGTCTTCGATGCGCAGTGTGTTCTCCTCGCTGACAACGAATGCCCGTGGTATTTACATGATCATTGTCAAGTATCAGCTGAAGAACAAGGGCAATCCCAACTTTCAAGGTAGACAAACGAGGAATGGGTTGGAGATGGGAATAGGCTATAATGTATATTTTTTTTTTCAGGAATGCCTTTCAAGGATCTCTACTGGAGCTGCAGAGAGGCGTTCTTGGTTAGCTCAGATTTGGCCCTGCGAGCACAGTTGACTGAATTTTTGGATCACAAATTGGTGAAGAGCAGGCGCATTATCGATGGATCGGAGCAATTGCAGATACCAATCGAATCCGGACTTCTACAGCAGTTCCTCGATGAGCAGCAGAAATAGGATCCATTGTTGTATTTCGTGTTAATTTATTTATTAAACAAAAAATATATATTTTTTACAATTAAAGGACTTAGCACAGATTTTTATTAAGACGTTTGTATCGCTTGGTTATCTTCGTGGTCGAAAAGACTACCTAGGTTTGAGATCAATATAAAAGAAAGCTCCCAGAATAAGTTATAATCTTTGAGAGAGTGGGAGCAGGCTATGTGCACAGACGGTGCAGAATAGTCTCATCTTTGTCCATGCCGCCTTTGCAGAAATTATTTGTATAGACAAATCCTTGTTGCATGCTTGCCTATGAGATAAAATCGGTGATAAAGCCAATTGTAGCTCCAATGTGCAGTCTGTTAAGAGAGATCAAATACTTGGAGCGATTCAGATCCTGCTATGGCCAAATTTACAAGTTGTACTCGTACCGATTGCCCACCTTAGGTTAGTTTTCCCAACAGGCATACAGATTGAATATGAGTTTTCATGCAGCGATTGGAATGTCTAAGGAACCTTTCCATGTTTGCAGAGCTCATCCGTCCTACAATTTCCCGGAATGTCTCTTTGCCCGGTACGAAGCACTTGCGAATATTGAACTGCTCCGCCATCTTCACAAGAGATGAACGGCACCCTAGGGTTAAGATGGAATTTATAAACTGATTCTAAGGATTGTGCGTAAATTCAGCAAGAATATGCAATACATATTTTTTTTCACCACCCAGCATAGAAGAGGTTGGCTTAGCTTTAAGAAAGCTAAAGACCAATTAGGCCGCTGGATCAGATGGTTTACCAGCGGAGCTATTTAAATACGGAGGTGATGTTTTGGAAGGAAGAAAGCATGCACGATGACTGGACTATCAACTCCATATGCCCCATCTACAAGAAAGGCGATCCTATGTCTTGCAAGAACTATCGATGCATATCCCTGCTAAATGTTGCATATAAGATCTTATCCAATCCTATCCAACGTACTGTGCGAACGTCTGATGTCGTTCTGCAATATACTAATCGGCACGAACCAGTGTGGCTTCCGGCCCGGCAGGTCGACAATAGACCAAATCTTCACACTGAGGCAAATCCTGGAAAAGACCAACGCATTTCAAAGCGAGACTTCCCAGCTTTTCATGAACATTAAAGCCACATGTGATAGCATTCATCGTCAGGACCTCTACGTGGCGATGTTCGAATTCGGGATCGCGGCAAAACTGATCCAGTTGTGTCGTGTGACACTTGAAAACACGCGGTGTAATGTGCAGTTTAGAAGCAGCTCTTCCGAATTATTCCAAACTTGTACCGGATTTCGGCAAGGAGATGCGCTATCATGTGACTTCTTCAATATTGTTCTGGAGAAAATAGCGCGAAGGGCAGGTGTCAACACGGAAAGCACTATCTTCAATAGATCCGTCCAGCTACTGGGGTATGCGAACGATGCCGATGATGGAGAATTTTGAGTATGTTGAAGTATTCGTCCTCCTGAACACCAATATGCTTATATGTTAAGCGCGGAAATCGCAATTTTAAAGTCGTTTTATTTTGAAAATGACATACGCGTTCCGGGGGGCATATTCACTTGCGCGACTTCGTCGCTCCGCTAAGGCCTAGGTATTGGTATATTATACATGGCCAACTTTACTCGTGTTCCAACATGTGAAGCGCTAATGTTTTGAGTGAGTAAAAAAGGAAACCATTTCGTTCGAAATGTGTGTTTAATGAACCTAAGCTGCACAGAAAAGTACAGAAAAGATCAGAAAAGTGCAGGATTTTGTGTTCCATGAGTATTGCCCCGAAGGGTTTGGCGTTCTGTCACTTTCTGTTCCATGAAGCTGTGCAGATCAGTTGAGACTTGAGAGCAAGATTTTCTGCACCTTGCTTTAAGATATTTCAAGTGAGTGAAATGTGTCAAATTTGAAAATTTAAATTGTACTGATGTCAACTGATTTATTTGTTTGACATCAGATATCGTATTTCATTGATACAAATACCTACTCACATTTTTATAAAAAAAAATCAGTAGAATAACATGGAACAAGTTCGAATTGGGATCAAATCAACATTCAGCCAAACATTGCCGGTACAATGCTGACTCAAAACCTGAAGTTCACCAGAAAACACTGAGGATCATCTATTCGAAATTGATTTGCTATGACAATTTTCTTTTACGTTTGTGCTGTTCTGGTCTAGTTTTCTTTCATTAAACATAGCTACCTACTAGGTGCTGTTCAGCGTTGCCAATGGAAAAGAGGTCATGCGACACCAGGTGGATAAAAATGGAATGTGTTGCGACCTATGACGAACTTGTTTATTTTGTGGAGGATTTGACTATTGACGTATTCCTGTTGTGAATAAATCTGTGCCTAAAAGGTAAAACATCTTATGTCATTTTTGTACACTTTTTAGGAGAGCCATTTTAAACTTTAAGCAGCGCTCTGAAATTGTAATTCGGTAAATCAACTTAAGTCGACCTAAGAATAACGAAGTCGTCACTTTTCTCGCGGTAAAAAATCTTAGGTGCAAATAAGTTTTTTTGCTGTAAGGTAAATCAGGGAAATAATGCAGACATAAGATGTTTTACTACAATTTTGTTTACACTATTTTTCAAATGAAGGGAAATATTGGTACTTAAGCTACTTTGGCTTTTCAAATAATAAACATAAGCTGTTTTACCTTATGCAGGCACTACAGTGGATGACTTAAGCTATTTTACAAACAGTTATAACTTCCTCATTATGTGAAATTTTTTCACCTGGTGTGGCTTAAGAAATAGAGTAAGGAGAACACAATACAAATAACCTTAAACAGCTAAAACAACTTAAGTCGACTTAAGATGTTTTACCTTTTAGGCACAGAAATAATTATTTATCATTGATTTACTAAATTTAAGATACATACATACAAATTCACTTGAGTAAAATTAATGATAATTATAGTAACGTAAAAAGATTTTATCTGAAAAGGCAGAGACGTGATTTGCGCAAGCCGGGTTGGTATATTCGGTTGGTATTCCGCCACTCCGGCCAGTAGATGAAGTAATTAGGTTATACATATTTAGATGTATCACCTATTTCACCATAGAGATGAACATGCAAAATTATGGGTTAATATACTTATATGATTACTGATTACACATAACACCATATTAAGTGTTCGGTATTTGCATTAAGAGGCGCACATAATTTGTCGAACCATAGGAAATCAGTAATATCTGAAACACAACCACGCTTTGCCGTTACTTTGATCGTTACGACCATTTGCGTACGCAAACGTGGTATATCTGAATTCGAAAATTAACTCACTCGGCTTCGCTCTGTATTTTGATACACTCATCGTACACTCTGGCCCACTTGATTACTAACAGGAAGTTTTTTGATATAATTTAACGATTTTTTTTAAAGGAGGTGGAACGACACTGGACACTTTTTGGTGTCTTGTATGGTTGGCTGAATCACGCGTTGAACAGTTGATCTTCTAGCTTTAACTCAAGTTTCTGCCTTTATTTTACTTCAGGAAAGTTTTGAATTTGAAGCACCTCTCAGTATTGCCCCACGATCCTGACTTGTTTTTGCTTTGCTTACTCCTCCTTTTCCGTTTTTCCGTAATTTTTCAGGGTCCTTAAGATAGCTGTGAACAACAGTTTGTCCTCTTCCAATCTAACCGGCTATGAAATTAATAGATTTGCCTTGTTCCTTGTAAGCTCGAATTTTGCCTTTTTTCTCCTTGGATAATGAATTTGTTTTAGCGATAGTTGCTGCCTTGCCTTTGATTTAACGCTTTCATATTTGATTCAAAATTATGATAACAGGTAGATTTAGTTACTGTTAATCATCAAATGAGACGAACAAAAATATCATTTTATGACCTTAGTGAGAAAAGCATCTTAAAATTGAATTTATCTACGTAACCATAACTCTTTTTCTTACAACGTAAACATAATATATCTTCTGATTATCGAAGTCAGGTTAGGTTAGCTTAAAAAAGGGCATGCAGTTCGCATACAGCACTAGGCACCAAAAGGGCCCATCGCGACCCCTAGGGACTTGATTAAATCAAAACTTCAAAAGGAGAAAACTGAAACACTTCCCCTCACAAAACCTCCAATCTTCCTGCAGAATTTTACCAGCTTCCCGTGCTCTCACTCTGCTGGATACTGCTTTAAGCATTGTGCGACAGTTTCTGACTGTTCGTAGTCAAGTGAGCTGTAGTGTATGTTCCCATCCCCCAAAACAGACATGGAATTCAACCGAGGCCATTGCCTATTTTTTTTTGTAACACCTTAATATTTGCGTCCCAAACGCCCCTTAAAAGTGGGCGCGTCAAAAAAATGTCTCAAGGGAGAATTATAAAGGAGGATATTGTCCAAATATTTTGTAAAAAGACATTGTATTTCAGGTATTAGAAGCAATGATTTTATGGAGGATGCAACACATATTAAGCAACCCAACAAGTTGAAGTTCAAATCCCACCAGTTTTGCGCCGATGTTTTTAGTTTTCCTAACATCGAAATTATTAGTTTTTTAGCGTGTTTCCCTCTTGTTTGTAATTGGAAAGAATTTTCTAGTGTATTTATAACAATTTTTTATTTCGTTCTCGAAGTTGCTTTTCTCAATGTGTTTGACTCGACTTCATACGCTGAAGTTCTCACTCCTGTTAAACTCGGAAATTCCGAGTCGGAATTTCTGTGTTGACCTGTTTCTATTACACTGCGTCTCCATGAGCTTTCAAAGCTTATCTGTCACTTTTCATAGAAAAAAAATAATATAGAATACCCTAAAATTTACGGTTGGCATTTCATAGCTAACTATTTCAATGGTGGAAACATCGGGAGTGAAGCACTTCATAAAAATGACAGCCCATAGAATACTATCCATTGAGTAATACTATATAGAATGGAATATTTCATAGGATACTATTTGTGAATATTAGCTCCGTTCGCGAACTAATATGCAAACGTAAATTTATATAAACTTTCGTGCAAAACTACACAAACGCGTTCGCGTACTGAGAAAATAGTATAAAGATGAACGAAAGAAAAATGTACTTTCCTTAATTTTTCTTCACACAGAATTTCAGCTGGCAAGAAAATGAAAACTGTCAAATGATGAAATCCTATGAGTTTGCCAGCAAAAAGCCAAACTACTAGGTTTTTTTCAACTTTTTACAGAAAAGCGTTCGCGTATTTTTCTTAGAAATGACAGGATTCTCTCTCGATTTTGTAGATTTGACACTTTTCATTTTCCTAAACATAAAGTACGCGAACGGACCTATTATTTTCTCCATGGCAATTTCCAGAAAATGCTATATTGATGGCTATGAAATATTGCTCGTGGAAAAGTACCGTGCCATAAACTTTCAAGCTATGGCTCAAGAGTCGTGTCTTTGGTTTAACTTGAATTGTTGGTACCTATGAGTCATTTTGTACACACATACGCTTTCCGATTGAAGATCTGTTTTTGTAGGCGAGAAGGTTAGATTAGTTGAAGCGAACGCGGGCGGAAATATACCAAAAAAGTTAGATAGTTTCGGTGAGAAGTTTGACGTTTTCCTTTGTGTTCCTCCTCTCGTCGTTTCCGATCTGTCATTTTTTCTTAATTATGCGTTGAGCAGTTGTGCAGTAAACATCAGACCATTTAAGACGAGCAAGTAATGAGTGCCTCGTTTTCACTTTATAATATTCGCCACGAAAATCCCCACTTGAACTGTTTTACTCATTTGCAGCCATTTGGAGATTTCAATTTCAATCATTCCTGGTATAAAATGTGTACTCGAAAATCATGTTCGTCACTTTATTGTACAATGAAACTTGTATAGAGAAAACAGAAACACTGTGAGTAGGTTTCCTTCCGTGTACACACTAAAAGAAGTACTGTGGAAACATCCACATTGGAAGTATTGTTAGTTGTAAGTTTACTGTTTAGTACTTCCTTTATGCTTTTATTGTGTTCGACACAAGCAGATATGGCTACAATGCCATTTTTTTGGTAAAAATACACACACGAATGTGTAGTAAACGTAGTAAACGTAGTAAAATGTATCAGCCGTATAGGTAAGACGTAGCCTACAATTGTTAAATGGAGTTTTGTTGTTGTTGTGAATTTGATATATTTAGGTTTGGTGTCTTAAGTAGTAGATGCAGTTATATGTAGTTAATTGTAAAATATTGTTCATCAATTATTAACTAAGCAAAGTTAAACATGTAAATTACCTGAGGTAGTTTACAGTGCCGTCTCTGGCCACTAGATATAATACAGACACTAGATATAAAACAGACAATAAATTTAAAACAAATACTCACCCATTTGATTGCTTGCTGTTGCTTCCAATTTTTTTTTTTTAACAAATGCATCATCTGTCAAACGTGTCAAACGTCGGGCTTAGTGGTTCGGTGGCTAGTGTGTCGGACTACTAATCTAAAGGTCCCCGGTTCAATTCCCACCGGGGCTAAGTAACGTCAAGAGTTTTTTTGCCACTGCCCCTCCTCTTACGAACGTCTCACAACATCCAAGAGTATCAATTATCATGAGAAGCTTCTCAAATTTGCCCGCTCGGATTCGGCTTAAAATTGTAGGTACGTTCCACTTCGCACAAGAAAGTGGTTGGAGAAGCCTAATGTATAAAATTTTCTAGTTTTTATTTTTTTATTTGCCAAAGCAATGAAAAGAATGCATTCTAAATAATCCAGAATGAATAAAGCAACAACAAAATGGATTATCCGGAATATTCCATTGAATAAAGAAACACAAATGGCTCAATCGGAATATTCCGAACGCCCCTGGTCTATATTTTCATATGATGACTTTGCTTTCCGTATGTTATACTTCGGATGAGTTAAACCAAACGACATCGAATGTCATCTTTTAGTTTTTTTCACATAATTTTGTATATGCCGTACGCGGTACAAGTGGTCGACTCTGCATGCTGCGGTACAAATTTGTATCGCTACAATACCGCAGTACAGCTCCAGTATGTGCCTCTTATTTATCGCAATAGGTTTAGGTACTCCTGTACGCGTACACCTACCGCGTACCGCTCTGATGTCAGGGATCATTAAAACAACCAAAAACTTAAATCATCAAAATGAATATCAATTTTAATTTAACAGTTGCCCAACCTGCTGCGATTCGTGAACATAACTTTTCTCTTCAAAAAACCCACCCAAGTGTCATTTCGCGCAGCAGCTGTCAAATGTATTTTACGCCGTCCCTGTCAGTTTTCTCAGCGAGAGAGAGATAATTCGTGGATTACTTCGATTATTTTTGTTTGGTTTTCTTTGGATTTTCCAATTGTCTACTGTAATTTTCCAATTGCAAAAGTTGGACTTGCGGAAAATTCAAAAACCATATTTCTCGAATAAAAAGCAAACTAAACCTCGTCCCACGTATGAGGAGTAGTTCCTTCGGGAGTTTGATTTCGTTTTTTCGTCGTCATCCTCGTTTCACACCACCATCTTTGGACCATAACTACGCATTGCGGTGCATTAAAACTTGCATTTTTCATCATTTTAATTTCTTTATTCTTTCGCCGCAGTGTGACACAAACACCTCTGTATTGTCATTGGTAACTTTAATTGAAGAACTTTTCGTAAATTCGTCGTCGTCGGTGGAAATAAATTGAAAAAAAATCATTTCGCTAAAAATTTGTGGAATCCCAATAAAGAATTGTAGCGATACATATAGCGGCCTTGCTTCAACGCATTGAAAAAAAGCGGATAACATCAGTTTGGATTATAGTGTGTTCCTGCTCGGACTGCATAACCGGTCGACACACAGGAGGGATAAGGTCAGTAAAATTTGTGTTGTGAGATGTCTAGGAACATTTTCTCTCCGAAGTTTAGTAGATTGTAATTTTTTCCCTCAAAGCCTGTTGGACTGAAAAGTGTGTATTTTTTTTCAAGAATAATCTGCGTTCGTCGCCTGACGCGTCCAGATTTTGTTCGGGTTCACTGGTAAGTGACTGAAGGTCATCCAACTGCTAGCTTAGCGCAATCATATGGTATCCAACAAACAGAATGCATGCTCATTGCTGAGTGGTACTTATGGCTAATTACTAATTTTTATTTGTTTTGCTTTTGTCTGTTTGCATCAAGTTGGCGAACAATGCACGGAAGAGTAGAAAAATATTCTAGAATTTGATAACAGCTAAACTTGCAGATATTGATTTTTCTAAGCGCAGCCATTTGATGTCTGTGATGCCGGAGGTTGCGCTTATAAAATTGTTTGAATTTCCTTAATGTTTGGAGATTCATTGATCGGAGTTTGGCTTTGGTATTAAGATTCTTTGCCTATTCAAAGTAGAAATAACATTCTGGCTGAGTAATGCCGTGAGATTATTGCAAATGGGAATTACCGCTTGTTTTGTATGTTCAAACTAACAATTGAAATGATCATGCTATAGGCGAACGCTGCTATAGCGCCCTATAATTTTCAAAAATTGATGTGATTCAAAAAAGAATTTGGTGTGTCTCTTGATGCATGCTCTATCGAACTTTATTCCTGCCAGTCCTGCTTGTATTACCAAGTGCTGGACTATAAGTAGAAAAGGCGAGCTAATCTTGGGTTCTTTTGGAAGAAAAATACTCCGTCGGATGTTAGGTCCTGTATGCTAAGAGGGTGAATGAGCTGAGCCAAGATGTCGATGTACTCTGAAAAGCTTAAACACGTCGACTACATTGGCTGGGCCACATTAAGCGAATGGAAAATATTGTTCCAGCTAAGAGATTCTTCGACTGGGCAACTGAAGGCAGACTGCATGCATCGCAGGGGATGAAGGCTGCAGTGTCTCAGGCAGAGATCTCACGGTTCAGGAGTCCATTAAGTAAGTAAATTAGTATCTCTTGAGTATATTTTCAGACAGTTTCCTTAGGTTTGCAAGAATAGTGCAAGATGATGAACTGCTTAGTGGAAAAATCACGTGATGCACTTATTGATTTAGTTTGGTTTCCTCACAACATCGTCCATGTCTACAGTTATGGCAATGGCAAGGTAGAAGTGTGATGTGCCATCGATTCGTTTGTGGTGATTGAGCAATTATTCACCGTCTACAAACAAATTATACATTCAAATAAGAACATGAAGGTTATGGGCACATCCATCAAATCATTAACCAAAGGTGAATGAACGAATGCATGTCCAAAAACTGTTAATTCTTCCTTAACGGCGAGGCTATGATCAGGATTAAAGGCATCATAATCCTTCCACTTTCTACTGCATCCCTACTAGTCCACCTTTGCTGTTTGCCAGTTTGACCTCAACACATATTGACAGGCCTCCCGCTTTTGGATCACTTCATCATTGATGTCAAACATATTCTGATGGAGTTTTACTGCGCGCACCAGTTGTAGGCCTGCCTCTTTTTTTACGATTTGGACCCATGCATGCTCCCATTATTAATAACTGGCCCATGTCCTGAATTCCACTTTTTGTGAATTTGCAAGGTGAAAGTGAAATTGTGTGTTCTGCATTTCGATCGAAGTGAATATTGTGAATTGGAGCAAGTCTGTAGGGAGTTATTACGAATCAATGGTTCAAGTGTGAATGCAGCATTTTATCATTGAAAATTGCTAAAACTATTGCATCCATGTTGACTTTGTGCAAACATCTGTGTTAAGGATTTTGACAGTTTGAAAGTGAGTTAGAAAAAATCGAAAACGATCGAAATGCATAACACCAAATTTCATTTCGATTGAAATTGAAAAGTGAATTAAATTCGATTTCGATAGAAATGCAGAACATGGGTGATTGTTTGATTATGCTTTTACCACACCGGTGATTTCCAGTCGTATGAATCCACGGATGCGCATGCACACTGTCATGACAGTTTCAAGATGTTAAATGTGTCGATAAGCTCACATGATCGGTATGTTTGCCTTAATGTTTTTTGTCACCTTCGACATTATGTCCCGGCTTTTTTGCGGCGCTGCAGTGCTATTCTTAGTCCATTCCAGCACAGGCGGCGCGAGAACTGGACCCGGTTCTTTAATATTAATCATAAACAAAAAAAGCGATCCTTTGTCTTGCGAAAACTATCAAGCTATACAACCGCATATCAGACTACAGGCCAAGGTAATCTGTTAACGTCTCCAGCCGTCCTGTAACCCACTAATCATCGAGTACAAGTGTGACATAAGAATTTCCACAATAGATCAAATTTTCACACTCAGGCGAATTCTGAAAAAGGCAAATGAATTTCAATTAAAGTAATACTAATAAATAAATCCCTACTACTCACATCTACTTTTTATCGATTTTTAAGCCGCATTCATTGCCCGGAGCTTAACAAGTCAACGAAAATAAATCCGAGTGCATGCTATTAATAAACAAAGAAGCTTAGAGGGAGGTAAACAAGCCTAGTGAACTACTTTTGTCCCATAAGCTTGGCATCGTTTTTTCTGAAACCAATGTTAATGATTACGACGTTCACATCGGAGAATGCTTTGCAAACAGCATCTACACCCATGCCAATTTGCATATCAGAAAATTAAATCAACCGAAGGATATCTCCGTAGAGAACCGCTTATTGAAACAATGTGTTTTGAAGGCGGTCTGTAACCGCGCAGATCATGTCAAGTTCTGGAATTTCTAAGAGCAGCGTCATAAGTTCCGGGTGGTCACTAAGACATATCTCATTCGTTTGTAACAGACTTGCAGAGCTGTGTATTGCCACTTTGTTTATGTGTATATGCAAGGGTGTTAGTCCTATTATGGCTTGTATGGCAGCAGTGGGGCTGGACCGCATGACTCCGGATAAACCAAGACGTGCGAGACGTTGTACCCTTGTGAGCTTTGATATATCGGTTTTTTGGTTTGTTTTCGTCCACCATATTATAGAAGCGTATGTAATGATGGGCCTGACCACACTGTGCAAATCCAAAGTGGACTTTGGAGAGATCCCCCAGGTTTTACCATACATGCGACGGCAGGCCCATAAAGCCATTGTTGCTTTTGTTATTTTGTTCTCAATGTGGGAGTTCCAGTTTAGTCTTTTGTCTAGGGTTAATCCAAGATATTTGACTTCGTCGGAATACTCAATGGTAGTATCGTTCAATAAAATCCGAGCTAAGATCAAATTTCTTCTTTTTGTAAAAGGAACTATGATAGCTTTACTGGGGTTGATGGAGAGATTTTCTTTGGTGCACCAGTCTTGGACTATCTGAAGGGCGCTTTGCATACGCGTGGTAACTACGTTTGTTTGCTACAACGTTGAGGTGGTTAGGGACTTTGTCTACTCTAAATTCTGAAAACGACATCACATCAGAAGAATTCTCATTCTCTATTTCCCAGCATTCCCGTAAATTTAGCGTTAAGTGTCATTCAAAATAGATGGTCAACAATTAAGAATTACACTAAAATGGATGCAAATCTGCTCATTAGAATTCTAAGCTTCTGCATAAAAGATAACAGGTATTTCAAATACAAGGACGTGATTTATTCACAACAAAGAGGAGTGCCTATGGGATCTCCAGCATCACCAGCTATAGCGGACATAATTATGGAAGAACTTTTAGACAAATCAATGGACTTATTAGAAACAAAACCGAGATTAGTAACGAAATACGTAGACGACCTATTCGCGATTATAAAAATTGACAAAATAAATGAGACATTAAATACATTGAACGCGTTCCATAGAAACATTAAATTCACAAAAGAGGAGGAACAAAATGGAAGATTACCGTACTTGGACACATTAATCATACGCAAAGGAAACAAATTGAAAATCGACTGGTATCAGAAACCTATGGCCACAGGACGACTCATCAACTTCTACTCCAAACATCCGAAAAGAGTAATAATAAATACCGCGAATAATTTTATTAGAAGAGTACTAAATATAAGTGACAAACAATTTCACCACGACAACGTCAACAAGTTAAGGACAATACTACCTAAAAATGGATTTCCAAAGAAGATAACGATGGACTTAATCAATAATTATTATAAAATGGACAACATTGAGCTGAAAGAAAAGCCAAACATAATATTTAAATCAATGACGTATATTACTGACTTCTCGGAGAGATTGACTAAATCGGACATATATGACAAAGATAAATATCAAATCGCACTTAAGACAAATAATACTCTACGACAACTATACAGCAATACAAAAACAAAAATAGACAAACTTGACAAATCGAATCTGATTTACAAAATATGTATCTTGTAATGGAGACGGGTCCAACGTATGCAATAAAACATATGTTGGGACAACAAAAAATAAACTAAGGACAAGAATAGCCTCACATAAATCGGACCAAAAAGCTCTCTCGACACCTATAGAACAAAAAACTGCATTAGCTGCCCACTGCATTAAATTCGGACATTATCCTGACTTCGAAAACGTTGACATACTACAAGAAGAATCAAATTATATGAGGAGGTACACTACGGAAATGTTACATATAATAAATGTACCAATACAAAAACGACTTAACTATAAAACGTACACCGAAAAATGCGCACACATCTACAGACATCTTATAAACAAACAACGGAAGACGAAAATAGTTATAACTCAGCCGGCATCATAACTTTATGTTTTATGTTCGTCATACCAAAAAATTTTTTGTGAAATGTAATTATTTATGTTGTACAATAAGTTGTGTAAGTTTCACAATGTAAATGTAGATTGTTCATTTTATTGTCATAATACTTTTTCTTGACAGTCCCTGAAGATGACTTTCGAAGAAAGTCGAAATATTGGACAAAATATATAATTTAAAATACAAAAAAAAAGAGTATTTTTAAATTAAGACCTACCGTTAAACAAACATTATTTATATGAGGAAATAATATAAATACAAATATGGAAACGTAAATGTACAATGAAACTTACTTATTGGTTAAAAATTGAGTATTGTAACGTAAAACAAAAGAATACTATTTAGGTAAAAATAAAAATGAAAGTGCTATGAGTTGAACGCTTCAGTTGAAGCTTAGTCTATCAGTGTTTATTGGTTTGGACTATGGAGCTATATATAGTTGATATATTTTGGATGTCCTGGTTTCTGTTCATGTTATTCCTGTTGTTCATTATGTGTAATGTCTCGAGTGTATACCGTTTTGAGGTATGCCTCTCCGTCTGAAGGATGGAAGCGTTGTCAAAGTCTGGTTTGTGGTTAGCTTCGATGGTATGGCTGGCGAGTGCTGTTTTATTACCGCTGTTTGATTTAACGTCTGACCGGTGATTGGAAATCCGTTGGGATAAGAACTGTTTGGTTGGGCCGATGTCAAAAGTCTAACAGCACAAGAAATGACACATTATCTTCATCAAGCGCCATTCGAATATCATCGGATACCCCTATAACGGCAGTGGTGCAACTGTGTTTCTGTCGAAAACCAGATTGTTTTGGAGACAATATATTATTGGAAGCAAGGTGTTAACTTAATTGTTTTTGCAATATCTTTTCAAACAGTTTAGACATAAATGGCAGGATAGAGAGCGGTCTGAATTTGTCACCCTTAAGTGTTTTCGGAACATTAACGACTTTGGCTGATTTCCATTGCACAGGAAAGATGCATGAGGTTACCACAAGGTTGAAAATATGCGTAATTTACCGCAAAACAACGGGTAGAATTATTTTTAAAAACGACGGATGTACCTCATCGAGTCCAATCGCGTTCGAATTGATACAAAGTAAACTTTCAACCACATCATTACAACTAACTGCTGTGAAACGGAAGCTAGAATCTCTCTCTCTCTACTTTATTACGCAGTGAACAATAAAAATGTCTGTGCTCCTAAAGGCGAAAACGCTTCCAACGATAGTATGCAATATTGCGCTGTCGCATGAGCCGGCGGATATGGTTGGAGAGCCAAGACACACCGGTTGGTAAGATGGTTTTAGTTTTGACAGGAACATTGCTATTATAAAGGTGCCCAATGTTTACGTTTAGGAACTAATGAGCAGTAACGATATCAAAATCAAAAGTTAGATAGATTAAATCATGTCTGGAGAAAGGCGGCGCCGATAACTGTTCATATAGGATAACTTTATTTATATGACTCACTAAGAATAAGTCCAGCAACGAGGAAGACTGATCAGAAAAAAGAGTCGGAACAGTTGTGTTGACGGAGAACAGGTTAAGTGAGGACATTTCTTGGATGAGATGGGACTCAGTTAGGAGATTGCTGTTAAAGTCGCCACATAGGATAATATTAGGACAGCGAAATTCGGTCTACAACATCCATGAAGGGAAGCAGATTAACATGCCTGGTTGATCGATAAGCAATTAGGAGATTGGATTCGTCATTGACCAGTTCAACAAATACAAATTTAACTTCACAGCTATTTCGGGAAAAATTTCTTAATCTGCATTTTATTCCTGCCCTAACATAAATTGCGATTAATCCATCAACACGCTGAATCCTGTCAGTACGAAAAACCTTATACCCATTAAGACGGCACTGATCATCGTTAAAAGTATCCCTAAACCACGTTTTAGAACCACATCAACTGCTGAATGTCATAGTTTCATAGTTTTATACCAAAAAAAAACCCTTACCAATTCAACGAATTTACAGCGGACTCCTTTGCGAATTGCCACACCACCGACTGCACATATTCTTATCTCCTAGGCTAACTCAATTGATCGCTTTTCCATAGCAAAAAATCAAACTTCGCTTAGAGCTTCATGGAAAGAGATTTGTTAAGTTAGTCGCATATGTACCATTTCGTTTTGTGCCCCACAAATTATGGTTCATGCTGCATGAGTTTTGCTTACTTAACCTGGTCGCAACACAGTAACCAGACCAACATAATCCATGGTTCGTATTCCAAAAAAACAGTTCGCGAATTAATCATTA
Source organism: Portevinia maculata (assembly GCA_949715645.1). Lineage (NCBI taxonomy): Eukaryota > Metazoa > Arthropoda > Insecta > Diptera > Syrphidae > Portevinia > Portevinia maculata. Next base: position 362,111,317 of record OX454525.1, on the reverse strand, counting down.
TTTTTTTTGTGGTTAATTCTGGCGGGCGTTGATGGTGGTTTTGCCAACTAGTGCATAACGTATATGTGCTTGTAAGTGCTAAGGCTGTCAGTTTCGCAGAGAAACCGCAGACACTCGGCTGAATAATTGCACCGAACAACGCCGACCATTCAAAAAAAGGAATAAATTGATTTGTTATTTTCTTCTATTTAATTTTGCTTAATTTGGAAACGAAAGTTTTTGCGCGGGTGTCGTGTTGAAAACACCATAACGCATGAGGAGTTGCATTTACGAAATTTGATGGAAGCTTATTGATTGAGGCGGCAGTTAAGTATTCATCAAAAGTGGGTATAAGCCAAATACTGTGTGAGTGTGAGAAAATATCGCACAATCGTAAACGATATTTTAAACAGTTACTTATAGGAATTGGTCTCCCCAAACTGCATGAAGGAACATTAGGTGTTTTTCGAAACAAAGTCAACATTTTTCCATTTGACGTTTCGATTCAATGGGTTCGGGGGCCTAGTGCTGTATCAAAAAGATACTGTAAAGTTTTTAAACAGAAACAACAACATAATAGGTCTGCTCCTTTAGTTTTTTAGGTCACTTCAATCTACTAAAAGTTACTAAAACCATACCAACACCCAAAAATTGTAAAAGTTACGAATTTCTGCCCCATTAATTTATTTTGGCAGGTTGTGAAGCAGCTGTGAACAGTATTTTCTGTGTCAGTTGATATTTTAGCTCGATCTATTTTACTCGTCTAAATCAAAATAACTTTCTTCTGATTCACTTGATGAACGAAATAATTTTCTTGTGATTCACTTTAAGAACAAAGCCCCCAGCTAATGGAATCCGTCGAAATCGTTGTGTCGATAACAACTTCAGCGTTAACGCTTTTTTAACGGAACGAACAGTCCAATAGAATCGTAAACTTTGACAGCCGAAGACCCATTGTCCGCATTCAGTCTAACCCATAATTACGTAAGTACCATTGAATGCCTAAGATCTTAGGAAATGTCAGACCAGTACGATTTTTGACATTTGTCACCTAAGCTCCATGGCAGAAATGTCAACAGCAGACCCTCACGTTTAGCCAATTCAACCAGTCAGCGATCGAGCGAGATCGTAATCAAATGAAAAGGAGTGTATACTTGTAGAGTGTATACTTATAGTTTCGACTGCCTAACAATATCTTTTTGACTCAACAGGTTCTCGGTATTGCTCAACTAACAAAGCTTTGGCGACTCGATGCCGTCTCACTTTATTATGGCCCTTCCCTTTCTAGAAGATTTGGAAAGTGGCCTTTGTCAATATTGATTCTCGATTTCTCGTCTTTGATAGCGGTTCAGTTGTTTTTCAGATTTTTGTCCTGAGTTATTCTTAACTAAGTAATGTTTCGGATGATGTTGCAGTGCTTTCTGTTGGACCATACCTAGCGCTAGCGACTGTCTGCGCCAAGGCGCAGGCGGCCATTGACGTGATCGAATGGTGCACTAGGAATTAGCTCTCGGTCAATCCTCCCAAAACTGAGGTTGTTCTCTTTACGAGAAGGTGGAAGCTGATCGGGTTGCCTGAGCCAGTGCTAAAATGCGTCACAATCCAACTCTCCAATGAAGCAAAGTATCTATCTTGGATAGCAAACTTCTTTGGTCAAAGCATGTTGAGCTGCAGACTGCCAAGGCGCTGCACAGGGACCTTTCCCAGCACGCCTGGCTCCGGCCTAGATGCATTATTGAACCTCCCGCCCCTAGATGTTTACATAATGGGTTGCACAATCAAAGTTGGTTTTTTTATAACTCGCACCAGGGTTTTCGACTCCTGTCTTATGGATATGCCGTCCGATGAAATGACACCGGAACTTCGGCTGAAGCGCAACTACGAAGTCGACTTTCCTCTGAGCCTGGAAAGGAATGCAGTCGAATCTTCACGGATGGCTCCAAAACCGGTCAAGGATCTGGTGCTGGTGTCTTCTTGGAGAGCGACAACATTCGACTTTTCTTTTCGTTAGGCAAACATGCGTCAAGTCTTTCAAACAGAGACTTATGCTATCCTAATGGCCATGGACTATGTTGCGAGGAACAGGGGGAGGGGGCGAAGTATGTATATGCGTCTGTAGCGACAGTTAGTCTGCTTCAGGCCTTGCTCAACCCCTTAACCACCTCAAAAATAACTCGTAAATGCAAGATCTATGGTGAGTGCTGTAAACCTAAGCTCCTTAGCATTGAAGCGCCTTCTCGTTTTTCTTAGGAAAACGAGTAAATTCTCCCAGTAAAATGTGGTATGTCTTCCTGGTAGTACAATGGACCAGTATTGAGTCTGAGTGCTCCAATGTAGAAAGTTACAAGTGCACAATATGATCATTATCTAAAATCGCTAGGGAATAGATTTATAGCAGCAGGTGATCTTAATGCTAAGCATACAGATTGGGGATCAAGACTTACAACTGTCAAAGGTAAAAATCTACTGCAAGCAATGCGCATTAATAACTGTAAGCACCTTAGTACTGGCGACCCCCCTACTTGCCTACCGACGTTAAAAAAAACTCCTGACCTAGTTGACTTCTGTATAGTTAAAAACATTAGACTTGACAACTTAAAAATTAAATCTCGCTTCGAACTCTCATCTGACCACTCTCCAAATCAGCTAGATTATGCTGCGGATATTAATAAAACTCGACAATCCTCCCAATTATATAACAGAAAGACAGACTGGGATACCTACCGAGAGTATATAGAATCACAACTGCAATTCAATATTCCACTTAAAACTACCTACGACATAGAAAGAGCCATAGTATACTTCAACGACACAGTAAGAGAGTCGGCAGTAATATCGACGCCAGTAAGTAAACCGAAGACCACAAACTACTTTACCCCACCATTCATACAAAGTCTAATAAAGGAAAAAAGAAGACTTAGGAAAGTATTGCAAACCACAAGATTACCCGATGATAAACAAAGACTTAATAAAGCTAATAAAGAACTCAAAGAAAACCTTCGAAATATCGAAAACAAAAAAATAAGTAACTATCTAAAACACCTAACACCTACATCTGAAACTTACTTCTCGTTATGGAATGCGACAAAAAAACTGAAACATAGAATATTGCATGACCCACCGCTAAAAAAAGTGGATGGCGCCTGGGCTAGGACAAATAACGACAAGGCAGCTGCACTAGCAACACATTTTGAGGGGATTTTTAAGAATGACGATAAAGCCGCTAACTTGCCACCTAGGAATGACACAATAACTCCAAACATCCAGATTAGGAAAATCACTGCCAAATAAATTGACTACTGCATCAAAAAAAGGATTAAACATAAAAAAGCTCCAGGATACGATTTACTGACCGGAAAAATGTTAGCAGAATTACCAAAGAAAGCAACTATATTCTTAAGAAACACATTCAACGCAATTAGGTATACGACTTAAGTATTTCCCCAAAGTATGGAAAGTATCACAAATAACAGCTATTACTAAACCCGGTAAGGACGCCACGGAAGCAATCTCCTACAGACCAATTATCCTGCTCCCAATCTTATCAAAAATATTTGAAAAATTACTAGTAAACCGCATGAAACCTATTTTAATGGAAAACAAACTAATACCTGACCATCAGTTTATATTTAGGCGACAACATTCAACCATACAACAAATCCACAGGGTGGTAAACAAAATCTCAATGGACCTGGATGAAAAACGATACTGTGTTGGCGTATTTCTCGACGTTGCAAAAGCGTTTGACCAAGTGTGGCACAGGGGACTGCTATATAAATTACAAAACATGCTTCCTTCATATATTTACCTAATACTCAAAAGATATGTAACCGATCGTTCATTTTTTGGAAAATGCAAAGATGAAACCTCAAAACTGCATCAAATAGGAGCATGGGTCCCCCAGGGTAGTGTCCTAGGACCACTACTATACACCTTATTTACAGCAGACATTCCCTCCCCAGGGGAAGATACTCCCAATGCAATGATTGCAACTTTTGCAGACGATACAATAATACTGAACTCACACAAGGACCTACCTACAGCATCTACACAACTCCAACACACATTAGACGAAACAATAAAGTGGCTAGATGACTGGCGCATAAAAATTAACGAGAACAAAACTTCTCAAGTGGTTTTTACTACGAAAGCTAAAATCTCCCCAAGACCCCTTAAAATAAAAGATACAAATGTACCCATCGACAATGTATCTAAACACCTAGGAATCAACATGGACTCAAAACTTGCATGGAAGTATCATATACAAAAGAAGAGAAACCAAATAAAAGAAAAATACAGACAGCTCCACTGGCTCCTAAGAAAAGACTCAAAACTATCGACAAGCAATAAAATCCTCCTATACAAAACAATTATAAAACCCATTTGGACCTATGGCCTACAACTATGTGGAACAGCAAAAAAATCTAATACAACTCTCATACAAAGACAACAATCAAAAATCCTCAACACAATCATAAATGCAGAATGGTATATAACAAATGCTGACATACACCGAGACCTCGAAATCCCTACCATCAATGAAGAAATAACGTCCATAAGCAGAAGACACCATATGAAAATTCTGCTCCACCAAAACAATGAAATCAACACCCTAGCAGCCCAAGAAATATCAAGACGAAGACGACTAAAAAGAACGAGACCAACTGACCTAATTAGACGAGATTGTCGATAAAACAAATTATTATCTATTAAATTTTTAACTGAATAACTGATGTTCTAATATCCTGTAATGTAAATGTAATGACGGTACGACACTGGTTGTATTGTCAATCAACCCCAAAACTATTCTCAATGTTAAAAAATGTACTATCAAAATTTCTGGGTCTAATCTTCGATAGGAAGTTAAGCTGGAAACCCAATATACAAGAAAGAGTCAAGAAAGCTACAGTAGCACTTTTCTCTTGCAAAAAAGCCATTGGCAATAAGTGGGGTATACAACCCCGCATTACGCATTGGCTATATACAGCGGTGGTTAGACCAATTCTTACTTACGGGGTGGTCGTCTGGTGGACTGACCTGGATATAGCTATTAACCGCGATAAACTGGGCAAAGTCCAGCGTTCAGCGTGTCTGTGCATTAGCGGAGCACTCCGTACTACCCCCTCCGCTGCACTGGACATTCTGTTACACCTGATACCCCTCGACATTTTCAGCATGCAAACAGCGGCTTGTTCCGCTGTCCGCTTAAAAGCTACCTCACAGTGGACCAACAAGAAGATCGGCCACTCCATCATTTTGGACTCCTTCAAGTCTCTACCCAGAAACATAGACTACACCATACCCCATCTGCAGTTCGGAAAAAACTTCCAAATCACCATTCCTTCCAGATCATTCTGGGATGATGATGCATTTGCGGAAGATAAATCGATCCACTTCTACACCGATGGATCTAAAACCAGCGATGGGGTAGGTGGGGGCGTTTTCTCAGAAAAGCTAAATCTTAGCCTCTCTTTCCGTCTTCCAGATTATTGTAGCGTGTTCCAGGCGGAAATTTTAGCGATAAAAGAAGCCCTGTCGTGGCTAAAGAGGAATGTGATATCCTCAAAGGATATCCGTATCTTCTCGGATAGTCAGGCAGCGATTAAGTCCCTGGACTCAGTCTCTTCAAATTCCATCATAGCCCAAGATTGCCGCTCATCTCTTTCGGAGATGGCAGAGCAGTTCAAAATTCACCTCTGTTGGGTGCCGGGACATAGCGACATTCCAGGTAACTGTAGGGCAGGCGATCTCGCCAAAAAAGGAACCACTTTACCTCTTTTACCTGATAAAGGTTCTTTAGGAATACCAATCGCTACATGCAAACTCTTGTTCAAGCTATCAGCAATCGAGAGAACAAACCTTAGGTGGACATGTAGCAATACTTGTCTAGCGACTAAGCGGATCTGGCCCAAGCTGGATCTGCGACGCTCTAAGTGTCTAATCTCATTAAACCGACTGCATATTAGCTCGACCATAGGTGTTATCACAGGACACTGCTTAATAGGCAGGCACGCCTCCAGACTTGGCGTGCACTCAAACGACTTCTGCAGAAGCTGCATGTACGAGGAGGAGGAGGAGACTGTACTTCACCTTCTCTGCACATGCCCTGCGCTCTCCCACAAAAGAAATCTCCATCTAGGGGACTTCTTGTTTAACGACACAAACGACTTAGCCAACACTGGCGTCAGAAGTCTTTCGCGCTTCATAAGAAGCTCCCATTGGTTCAAGGAAGAGTGAGGGAATCCCTAGATCTGTGTGGTACCACAATGGACCGAATCTTGGTCTAAGTGTGTCGGCCTTAGCTGACAGCCACGTCAACCTAACCTAACCTAACCTAATAGACAGATGTATACTTCTTTGGGAAATAAAAAAAAAAAAAAAAAAATGACCTACCTCTGGTCTCACAGCATTCTCATCGGGGGCCGGTTCCAACCAACCTACAGTGGGTTGCCAAATTAATAGGGACAGTCATGGATTTTAAGAAAATTATATGTTTCCGTACCAAATCAATGAAAATCTTATATGTGGGTTGGGGTCGAAATTCTGGCGAGGTCAAAATTCTGCTTTCAAAATTCTGTTTTACACAATTCTGCTTTTCAGAATTCTTTTTTTCAAAATTCTGCTTTTCAAAAAGCGCGCGCTTTTAAACATTTTCCAAACCTTTTTTTATTATTTGCAGAATTTTGTAAAACATTCCACCACTCACTTGTTATAGAAGAAGAGGTAAAAGTAGTTTTTTTATTGGTTTTAAGATTGCTCTCTTGGCTTAGACAAATATTCTGTTAGTATACCTTTGTGAGTGAACGTGTGCTTTGTTTAGTTTCTTAATGCTGTTGTTTATTTTTTTTTCGTAATTTCAATTATGAAATAATTTGTTGTTTGACTGTTTTTTTGTGTGCTCCTGGTACCGACCTGTGTAATAGGGTGGAGTGAAAAATGTTTTCTTTGAAATTCAAAAACATACCCCCCCGCAAAAGATGCATATAGTTGAATAATACATTTTATGATTTTTTATTTTTTTTTATTTTCACCGCTAGGGGTCGCGCAACGCAGGGGAAAAAAACATTTTTTTTTTTATTTTAATTTTTTTTTCAGTGAGGCGTCCTTAAAATTTGAAATGTATCAACAAGTTGAAGAAGGCTCTTTTTATATAAAACTGATATTTTGTATCTTAGTGTACGGTGTTATTTTACCAACATTTTCTTCTTACTAACATTTCCAAGTTTTTGAAAATATTTAAATTCATACCTAAATTTTTTTATTTTGATGATTTTTTTCATTATAAATGTTTCTGAAAGATGTCTATCGTTTTCGTTAGTAAACAAATATTTATCAATTTGATTTCAGTAGAATTACAAAATTCAAACATCTGAAAAAGAATTATAGTAACGTTTTTTTTTTAAATTAAATTCAAAACCAAAAACATAGAAAAAAAACGCGGCTAGCCAATGAGGTTCTTTGCAACGCAAATCGAAAACATCTCCTTAACGTTGCAAAGGTGGCCGACAGATTTAGGATGTCTGATAGAGCAACAGCAACAGTTATAACAGCAGTTTTAAAAGATTACGGTATTATCCATGAAATGGATCAATCAAATATTGCTGATAGAAGCAAGGTAAGGAGAGAACGATCCAAATCAAGGAAGCAATTGGCAAATGTATCTATCCGGGAACAGTTTGGTCTATATTTTGACGGTCGCAAGGATTAACAAAAACGGCCAGTAGTAATGTTATTGAAGAGCATATCGTATTGATTGCAGAACCAGACTCCCAGTACCTTGGTCAAATTTCGACACAAAATGGAAAAGCCGAAACTGTTACAAATAGAATAATTGAGTTTTTTGAACAAACTGATATTTTAATGCATAATATTAAACTTATTGGGTGCGACGGAACCAATGTTAACACCGGGCTAAGAGGTGGAATTATTCGGCAAATTGAATTAAAAATTCAACGACCATTGCAATGGTCTATTTGCATAATCCATGCAAATGAACTACCTTTAAGGCATCTATTTGAGAAGCTTTATGGAAAGACATCTGGACCAAAGGCTCACGCCGGCGATATTGGAAAAGATCTAAAGAATTGTCAAAATGTATCCGTTGCTCATTATCAGCTAGTTCAAATAAACTTACCCGATCTCCCATTGCCTTGTCTGAACTAGGATCAGAAATATTTTTATGAAATATGCAAAGCTATCAGCAATGGTGATCGTGAAGGATCAATTTTTGAAAAGAATCCTGGAACAATGGTGCATTCAAGATGGCTTACGACAGCTAACCGCATTCTTCGCGTTTACGTGTCAAAAGAATCCCCAGAAGAGGCATTAAAGCACATAGTCGAGTACATTGCTTAAGTTTATGCTGTAATGTGGTTTGACATAAAATCTCAGCCTTCTTTCGTTTATGGCGCAAAGCATTTTTTTAAGACCATCAAGCTGGCAAGGTATTTGCCAGACGATTTAAAAAAGGTAGTACGAGTACATGCTGTATTCGCTCGGAACGGATATATGATCGCCGAAATATTCGAGAGCTGGCTTTTCGCCGTATACTTAAGGCAAGAGCAGCAGTCAATTCAAATATTAATGACGAAGTCATAGGACAATTTCAGCTTCCAAACTTTCGTTTTGAAGCAAATGAATGTTTCGAGTTAATAGATTGGTGGCAAGTTGAAAGGAGCCGTTTGACTGAACCTCCTTTACTAGTGGATTTTACTCAAGAAGACCTCTGAGACATTGTAAAACAACACGAAACCATGAAGTCAAACCATTTAAAACAGCTACCATGCCACAGCCAAGCAGTTGAAAGAGCAGTTAAGTTGGTGACCGAGGCTTCCCAGACTGTTTTTAGGTTTGAAAACAGAAAAGAGCTGATTAAAAATACTTTAATTTCTCGAAAAGAACTGCCAAAATTAGAGATAAAACAAAATTATATATAATATACATATAAATAAAAGTTGAAAAAATGAAATATAAATATTATCATGTTTTCTTATTGAATCAGATGAATGTGTTAAGGAAACTGAACTTAAAAAAAATTGTAGAAACGATACATTTCCGAAAGTTCTAAATTAAAAAAAAAAAAAAAATAAAGAAAAAGGACCCAGTAGTACATGCATCTTTTGGACATGGTTTTCATATTCATTTTTCTTTAGTTCTTAAATGGTTGCACGCCCCCTTGTGGTCATTTTAAAAACTAAAACAATCCAAAAATATTACTAAAACTATCCAAAGGAAACTTTTGCAAGAGGTTTTTTTGAGATTTTTAGTCCTGCTTTTTAGTTTTAAATTGCGAAGCGCGACCCCTAGCGGTCGTTTTAAAAACTAAAAATATTTTTTTTTAATTCATAACATGACCCACCGAATTTTTTTTGTGGGGGGGGGCTAAGTTTTTCAGATATTTCATCTATTTTAATTTCATTTTAAATTGCGATGCGCGACCCCTAGCGGTCACTTTAAAAACCAAAAATAAATCTTAAAATTATTAAAACAACGGTATACATCTTTTGCGGGGGTAGTATGTTTTCCATATTCCCGTTTAATTTTTTTCCCATATAAGATCACTTCACCCTACTGTGTACCTTCTTTATAAGAAATATTTATTGTAGTTTGCTGACAAAGTTGAAAAATATTTGTTTTCTTTAAATTCGTAGAAGAAAACAGAAGAATTTATTTGGTTTAAATATTGGCTGTCAGAATTTTAAAAATCAGAATTATGTACGAAAGAACAGAAAAAAAGCAGAATTTCGAAAAGTAGAATTTTTGTGTTAAAAGTCAGAATTTTGCAAAGCAGAATTTTGAAAGCAAAATTTCGACCCGCTCCCCTTATATGTACATTGATAAATAGGAATTTTATTATTAATATTGGTTATTATTACATAAAATAATTAGTTAAATAATATTTTTTAAATCAATAACCTGTAAAATTAGCTCTTAATCAAAAGGAACTAAAAAAATTACAAATAATCAATATTTTGGAACATTTCTTTTGCCTCAATAACTGCTTCAATACGTCTCGGCATGCTATCAGTGCACTTTTCAGCGCATTTTTTAATTGCAGGGCAGAGGTGCCAGACCTCTTATAGCTTTCCTATAAGTTTTACTTTGGTGGTAATAACTTCTTTGGCAATATCCCTTTTAATGATCTCCCATAGGTTTTCTATGGGGTTCATATCAGGGGAATTGCCTGGCCAGGATAAAACTGGTATGTTTTGGTCATTCAGATACTTCGTCACACTTTTAGCTTATTAGCTTTATTTAGCTTATGGGCTGAGTCATGCATGAAAAGATATGGTTCGTTGTTTGGGAACCATTCTCTTAGCTGGGGTATGAGACGAGCTCGCAGAATGTCCTTATATTGATCCTGTCTCATGGTTCACTGGACAATTTGGAGACGTCCAACTCATCTTGTGCTAATAACTGATCACACCATAACTTTTACAGGATGTTTTACCCTTTCTACGATGCAGTCAGGATGGTCCTTCTCAGTGGGACACTGCCACACGAAACTGCTTTTATCAGCCAAAATTTCAAACGATGACTCATCGGAGAAGAACACGTGTAATAAAGGGAAACAACATTAATAATTTAAAAAAATCACATTTTCAATAACTTCTTATTTCTTTAGATAATTCCATTAGTAACCTACCTTACTCCAGTCATCAATTGTCATGTGACGATGATCCCGAGCCCAAGACAAACGTTATTTGATCATTGCCTCTGTGAGATGTGGTTTCTTAGCAGGACGACGACCAGAAAGTCCTTCCTCTGCCAAACTACGCTGCAAAGTTCTTATGGAAACCAATATTCCCCAATCATGCATCATGTTCGTAAGAACTGATGCACTTTTCTTGCGATTCTGAACGCAGATATCTCGAATTTTTCTGTCCGTTCGGGGTGTTGTTACTCGCTCCCTTCCACACCGGCTTTGTTGTGAATAATTGGAATATTTTGGTCCAGATTTAATTTGAATCTGTTAACAACAGATTTTGAAACACCCACAATAGCAGCTACTTGTCTTTGGGAATGACTCGAATGAATCAATAATGTTTTTATTTCCGTTTTTTTCTTGGAGTGATATCCATTCCTCGATCCATTCTGTTCCGAAAAAAATGCCTAGAATCATTAAAAAATGATTTTTGTTTTTTTTAGAAAAGCTTTGTTGTAAACAAAAAAAAATTGCATTACTTACTTTTCAATTAAAAGAAGTTCAAAAAATGTCCATAAACAATTTTCAAAAAATAAACACTTTTTTTTTGACTACAGCCTTTGATTGCACTTCAAGAATAAAACCAGGTTTTCCCTGAATAAAACCATTTTGAATATGCGCCGACAATGAAAAATAACCGTTAAGCACGTAGTCTGTGAATTAAAAGTCACCACGTACACTTAGAACCAAAACAAAAGCTCAAAAGAACACTAAAACATGAAAATTGATAAAAAATTACAATGTCCCTATTAATTTGGCAACCCACTGTACATATTTTCAGAGACAATTTGCAGATACTTGAGGCTGTATTTATTTGCATTATGGACTCGGTTTCCTGCATCTAAGCAGCCCTTTCCATTCTGCTTAATTACAATTGAGTACAATTCAGCAAACAGAAAAACAACGTTGCTAGAAGGTAGAGTCTGCGCTATTTGCATTTCCAATTCTTTTCTCAGAGACTGATTATGATTGCGACTTTTTGAGTCTGAGACTCATTAGCACATATACTAACTGCAAAAGCAAACAACTAATGCGAGTATGTGAATGCCAATTGCTGTACAGTGCCACTCAAAGCGAGGAAAACTTACCTCAAAGCTCTCTGCTGTCTTCAATTTGTCAGTTGATAAATGATAAAAAATAACAAAAAAAAAATGTGGTTAGCCTAGTGACCATGTCATACGTGAATTTATATATCGCAAAAAATCAACATCAACCACCATGAATGCTGTCCAGGTGAATCGATTGGTTTCTGGCTATCTCCGGCGGTCCAGATCACACAGCCAACACGGTTATTGGTTTAGGGCACCATACATACCACACAATTCATTCGTATTGTCATTTAACATACACCATTTGGTAATGAGCACACATCACAGAATACGCGGTGTATGCTTTGGCTGCGGCAGCGATGTATAAAACCTGCAGTGGATTTGCTGATTTTTCAGGTCACCATCACCACCACAATTGCATAGAATTTCGTAAAACCACGTTTTTGTCATTTTTTCGCTTCGCGTTGTTGTGGTTCTTTATGTCTGCTACATTTCGGTTGTTTTATATCAGGACACAACTATCACGCATAGTTTTAAAATTAAATTTTAAACAGATTTAGTAAGTTACACTGGTCCAACAGCATTATTTTAATCATGATCCCCTTTTGATTGTTGGATTTAAGGACAGATTAGGCGCCTCACCCAGGCAGAGTGACGCCATTCATCAACTGACCCGTGAGCGAATTTTATTGTGACTCTTTGGTCTTTCCATTTTATCCAGATTTTTGTTGTTCAGTGTCAGTTGAAAATGTTATTAGAGGTGTAAGGGCCCTTCCAACCCATAGAATCCATCAATCCAAAGGATCCGTTGATTCAAAGGAGAGCAATGTACAATCCACGTTTTCTTATGGAAGGTGACCCATAACCAACGGATCCATGAATTTCTAAGGATAAAGTAGCCCTGGTTGGTTGGTTGGTTTTGTATTCCCCGTTTCCTGACGAGGGTAAAACACAAATAACGCATTGAGCGCCGTTTTGATACCACAACTAACGGAACCTGAAATTAAGGCGGGAGAAGGATGTAAAGGGAGCTCAAAACCAGCCTGAGAAATATGATGATCTTGTTGAAATGGATGCTTTGGATGGCCGAAAGGTTACGTAAAAGGGATGACCTAGTGCACTGCGTCTGGTTTTGGCTAGTCCCGGACACTCACAAGGAAGATGGAACACTGTTTCACTCTTGTTTGTGTCAGCGCAGCTACGGCAGTGGGTGTTATATGGGATGCCAAGATTGGCTGCGTGAGTTCCTAAGGGCCAATGGCCCGTACCTTAGTCTGGCGACATCTACACGCGTTCTGGCTAAGAGGTTTTTTGTCCTGGCATCATCGTAGGTTGGCCAGATCTTCCTTGAAATGACACAGTTCGTCAGGTTCATCCATCTAGTCTCAGCCCTTCAGGTGAAGTGCAGGCGGATTACTCTCTTTACATATCCCAGCGGAGGGAAGACTTCCTCCGCATGAGACACGCACAGAGCAGAGCCACGTCTGGTAAGTTCATCGGCTTTCTCATTCCCTTCAATGTTCCTATGGCCGGGAACCCAGACGAGAGTGATGTTAAACCGATGACAAGCCCTGTTCAGTGTCTCCCTGCATTCCACAACAATCTTGGACGTTGACTTGGTTGAACCGACAGCCTTAATCGCGGCCTGACTGTCGACGAAGATGTCTATTTTTTTTTTCTGGAAGTCACTATATTGAGGAGCAGTCTACCCCCCTCCTTAATTGCAAGTACTTCTGCTTGAAAGACGCTAGCTGCGTTGGGAAGGCGAAGAGTTTTAGAGATGTCTAGTTCTGTAGAGAAAATACCTGCTCCTACTCCACAGTTCATCTTGGAACCATCTGTGAAAATAGGTATGTCGAATTCATTTACGACCCATTCTGATCTAGAGGGGAATCTGACAAGTTTTTATGAAGTTGAGTTTATGTACCATGTAGTCCGTAGGTATACGACCTGTGCCGTCAATAAGGGAAAGTAGGATGATGGCCATACGCCTTTCGGACCAACATTTAGATTCCTTCAATCTAACAGCGCTACACGCTGCAATGTTTTTTATATGCAAATACACTGGCAGAAAATTTAGAATCACATTTAGCGCCTCGGTCGGACTTGATCGAAGGGCTCCTGTGATTCCAATTCCAGCTGTTCCTCGGACTCTACTTAAATTGATGACGTTATAGGCTTTGCTTAAGGCGGGCCACAATACCAATGGTCCGTAGGTGAGGATGGGAATGGGACGTACCACCGCTGTGTACATCCAACGAACCATCTTTAAAGTAGCCCTACTTTCTACTTTTCTGTCAGTTGACGTATGAATACATACCAAAATTGCACTTCACACATTCTAGAATTGAGGTTCGCCTATAACAAAATTGAAAGAGGCAGTTACATTGAACGAAATATTGGAAAATACGACAAACCATTGGACAACTAGAGAAAACATTGGCACGGTGGAAAGAAGCGATTTTATAAGTACCTTTGACTCACTTGGACGAAATTTCGTCATCGGAGGTGGTTTTAACGCAAAACATACCTTCTGGGGCTTGAGATGCATTTCAGCAAAAGGTAGAGTTCTTTACGAAGCCGGTATGGAATTAGGGGTAGACTTTCATTCCTCAGGTAAACCGACGTACTGGCCCTCGGATACGGCAAAAACACCAGACCTCATCGATTTCTTCATCACGAAAGGGTTGTCGGGAAACTCTATTGTAGTTGAGGAATGCTTCGATCTTTTTTCTGATCATTCACCGGTCATTTTGACAATTAACGGCCGTCTACGAAATAAAGAAGGTCCGCCCAGACTAATTAACATGAAAACAAACTAGGAATCCTTTAAAAAATACTGTGAAAGTAAAATCGATCTCAAAGTGTCTCTTCGAACACCCCACGAACTTGAAGACGAAGTCGATCAATTTATTGAAGTCGTGCAATGCTCAGCCTGGAAAAATACTCCCCATAAACGGAAAATAACCAGAAATTGCGAAATTAAATATCCCGTGGAAATCACTCAATTGTTAAAGACGAAAAGGAGAGCACGCAAACGATGGCAACAATTTCGCGCTCCACAGGATAAACCCATTCTTAACTACCTTTGTAGTAAACTTAAGAGAGAAATTCGAAACTTTGAAAATCGTGAAATGTCTACATATCTTGGAAGCCTTACTGCGGATAAAAGTACAAATTACTTGCTCTGGAAAGCCATGAAAGGCATTAAGAAACAAAAACGCAAGCGCCACCAATCAGGAAAATCAATGGAGAATGGGCGAAGAGTGACAAGGAAAAATCCGAAATATTTTCCGAACATCTGGAAGAAGGATTTAAACCATTTGATGGTCAAGTGTTGCTACTACACTTAATAACAACAAATCATATAAGCCAATATCGCTCCTACCGATAATGTCGAAGGTATTTGAAAAACTTTTGTTAAAGCGCCTACATCCGATTATCGAAGAACGTCGATTAATACCTGACCACCAATTCGGATTCAGGACTAAGCACTCTACAATCGACCAGGTTTACAGAATAACCAATGTAATTGAAAAAGCCCTAGAGGAGAACAAAATATGTTCTAGTGTTTTTCTCGACGTCTCCCAGGTCTATAAGCTAAGACAAGCTTTTCCGAAACAGTTATCTGATATCTTTAGTTGTTACTTATCACTTCAGACAGACTCTTTCGTGTAAAACACGGAAATGATTACTCTGAATTCAAAGAAATCGCGGCAGGAGTTCCCCAAGGAAGCGTACTTGGACCGATTCTATTTCTAATATACACTAGTGATATTCCGCAAGAAGAAAGCACAACAGAACCACGTTTGCAGATGATACAGCTATATTAGCGGTCAGTAATACGGTTGAATCAGCAACTAATAAATTCCAGCGTGCTATTGATAAAATTTGTGATTGAACAAAGACTTGGCGTATTGTAATCAACGAGGCCAAATCAACGCACGTGAATTTTACTTATAGAAATGAAGACAACTTACCCATTTTCATTGATTCGGTAGGAATTCCGTAAAATGGAAATCGCCATTCGATGTAAACAAATGCACTGGCTGCTTGGTAGATTTTCCAAACTCAGCATGCAGAACAAGCTGCTTTTATACAAGCAAATACTAAAACCGGTTTGGACATACGGTATACAACTTTGGGGTTGTACCAAATCCAGTAATATCAACATTCTACAATCTTTTCAAAACAAAGTGCTAAGAAAAATAGTAAATGCACCATGGTTTATCAGAAACACTGATATCCACAGAGACCTAAGTATGGCTACCGTCGAAGATGAAATAAAACATTTTGCCCGCAAACAACAGACACGTCTTCACGGTCATTGCAATAACACCATGCTACAAATTGGAGATGAAACTAACCTAGTGCGCCGATTACAAAGGATAAAACCATTTGAATTAGCGCAATAAGATGTAACCGCGATTAGCAGGTGCCTCCACTGGGAAGTTGCCTGCCAAATGCGTATTAAACAGTTTAAATAAAACTAATAGATGGGAATAACCTAGTTGTAGTATGAAGGCTTCGAAGGGAGGTGGTTTCTTAAGTGGGAAAGAGCCTCATGTAAGATTTTCCACCTACCCCTATTATTCGTCCGAGCCTAGTTCTGGTTCCAAGTCTCGTGCTTTCAACCAGGATAGGTAACTCTCAGCTTGCGAGTGCCATTGGTGCGATGGTAGTGTATTCACTAACTGATTGGCAGGTCGTGTATTCGAATCCCGGCCAGGGCCATGCTTTTTAATTGAATTCACATAAATAGAGATCTCCCTAAGCAATTAAGGCGCCACCCGTGGAGAAAAAAAATACTAAGCACCAAAAAACTTCTTTCCTATCCTCCTATTCTTTCCAATAGTAAGTAGCACCTAAAATCATGCAATACAATACTACATTGCTAAGTGCAGCTTACTGTAAGACTATAAGGGTACTGTACATATATAGAAACAACAAAGCCCCTTTAGCGTAAGCGAATTATAAAAAAAATAAATTATTAAAAACTATAAACAAAAAAAAAAAAATTGACAAAATGGGAGAAAGCTGTCATTGCCGATTGACAGATAGTTCAGTATGCCACAGCGAAACTTCAGTTCGATCGCTGATTGGTTGGAATGGCTTAAAATTGTAGCGATGTTTTTGACATTCGACTAGCAGTGATAGTAAGTGTAGGAAAAATTCCCACTTTATAGGGAATTTCAGCTCAAAAATGAACCCGTAGGATAAAAAGGACAGATTGTTTAAATCAACGAGAATTTAGGTACTTTGCAGGTTTTATTTTCAAAAAGTCGATAGTTTTGTTTTATTTCAATAAAAATTCTTCCAGAACTAGTTTGATAACATCATAAATTCCTTAATATCATCTTACATTCATTGAATTGCATTATTTCTTTGAAAGAAATTCAGCAAAGGTTGTCCATGCCACGATGCGGTAGTTCAGCCAATAGACACCTTAGGCTGCCGACCCTATGTGGAACATAACTCTTTTTGCGATCTTTGACATTCGGTTTCAAACAGGGTTTTCTATCTAGGATTATTTCTTTCTATCTTGGTCGCTTGTGCGCTTAGCAATGTTCACTGGATCCCCACAGTCGGACCAGTACGGGTGCAGGAAAGTGAGAGGGTTATGCATTTTTGTGATCCCTCTACCTCGTCGTTAAAGAAGATTAAAAAGAAGTTACAGTAAGTGTGCAGATACAAAGAACTTGAACTCTTCAAGATATCTAGTCAACGACCACTATTACAGATGAACAGCTTCTCCAACCATTTACTTGTGCGAAGTGGAAGGGACCTACCATTTTAAGACGAATCCAAACATCAGATTTGAGAAGCTTCTTCTGACAAGTGATTTTTTTTTTTTTAAATTTTGGCTCGCCAAGCCGATTGAAAAGGCACTTCGATCTGTGAGATCTTTTGTACCGTAGGGACCAGAAAATATTTAGGCTAGTAGAGTAGCTACATTCCGTATAAACCACACAATTTTACCAGAAGTAGAATTCTTTATGTCTTCGGAACCCAGTTGTTCCCTGAAAAATATCTTCTTTCTAATTCCATTGAGGGATGGACATTCAAATAATATGTGTTCAACTGTTTCGTCTTCTCACTGAGAAGAGTCTAGTATTTTCATTTACTTCTTCATTTTATTTCGTAACAATCTTTTTTACAAAAAGTCTGTTACCGCACATTTTACAATTCAGAGATTTGATACATTATCTTTCTACTGAAACATTTTCTTGTATGGCAAACAATAAATAACTATGCATGATCGGAAGAGTTTATCGAAGGAAAATACGAAAAAACCTTCATTTCAAAAAAAAAAAAAAAAAAAAAAAAAATAACAATAACAAATAAATAAATATATAAATAAATAAATAAAAAAATACAAAAATAAATAAATAAATAAATATATAAATAAATAAATAAATAGATAAAGAAATAAATACAAATAAATAAATACAAATATATAAATAAATATATAAATAAATAAATAAATAGATAAAGAAATAAATACAAAAATAAATAACAAATAAATAAATAACAAATAAATAAATAAATAAATATATGAATAAATAAGTAAGTAATTGATAAATAACTAGTAAATGACAGCAAACGCAATAAATATTTACACAGAAATATCACAGATTAAACATTCAGCTGGTTTATGAGAGGATTCTCAGAACTATCACAGCTGTTATTAAAATTAGTAGTAAGTTTTCGAATCCTATCGAAGATCAATTCAACATTCGCCCTTCTGTGGAGATCTAGGAATGAATTATGAAAGGGCAGGTTTAACATCATTTTTAAAACTTCGTTTTGTGATACCTGCAACTTCTTTAAATGGCATCTTGCTGCAGTACCCCATATTGGACGCCCATATAATAGGATAGCCTGGAAAACTTATTTATAAATTATTATATTGTCGTTTGTGAGTGGAGATTTTCTATTGATGAAAGGTTAGAGCATCTTAATTGCAATACCTATTTTCCTTAACGTACTTTGAATATGTTAATCAAATGTTAGTTTCGTATCAAGGTGGACCCCGAGATAGTATTTTCATTTGGAGTCAATGGTGTGCGAGCTAAGGGCATTTATAGCTGCTTGGCTATCCGTGATTATGTGAATGTTTGCGCCTTTAATACCAGATATATAAAGGGTCTTTCATTAAGGACTTGACAACTTCTTTTTTAAATGAAATGCGAACTATTTATCTGAGATATCTCACAACAACATATAGTGGTTTGAATTACTATCAAATCATTTATGAATGGAATTTGACTTCGTTCGTATGTCCTCCACGGGAACGTATGCGCAGCGGTCGTTACGTTGAACCCAATTTTTGATGACTCGGTCGCACATTTTGACCGATACGGCCGCTATTTCTCATCCAATATTGGCTCTGAGCTCCTCTAACGTCGCCGGCTTGTTGGCATATGATTTAATGTAGCCCCATAAAAAAAAGTCTCGAGGCGTTAAATCACACGATCTCGGCGGCCAAGACGGGCCCGTTTTTCGAGATGACACGTTCACCGAACTGAGACTTCAATAACTCGATTGTGGCACCCGCTGTGTGGCTTGTGGCACCGTCTTGTTGGAACCACATATCAATGATGTCCAATTCATGCAATTGGTCAAAGAAATAACGTTCCAACATGTCTCTGTACGGAATACCAATTACCGTAACGGCCCAATGACGCCACCGGCTGGGTTGTGACTTTACTGCAATTGCAGTAGACCTACTGCTTTTTTTTCTAAAAATAAATCTACTGCCTTTAAATAAAAGCTACTGCACTTTTGGTCTTACGAAAAAAATCATGCAATATGTAAATGTAATCCACAAAATTTTTTTTTAATTCTGTCACTGAATGCAGTCAGTCTCATTCTTCCTCCCTGATGAAATCCACCTATTACCTAATTATAATGTTCATACGGCTTTCGGCGATCGGCTGTATTTTGATGGCAAGTGACCAGAGTATATCCATATAATGAGCAGGGACACTCTCTCTACACATGCATTTCCTACTACCACAAAGGAAAATGCAGAAAAAAACCTACAATATGTGGAAGCAGGTCAAAAGGATGTGTTTTAACGCTTATGGACCGACCGCTGTGGAAAAATCGGCACACAGTATCTTTTGCCTGTACCACTACATGCGGCATGCTTCGTAAGTGAATGATTGCTTGTTTTTTTCTAATGCTTTTTTAAAGGCGTATCGACTTGATCCTCGTTGTATGTATCTTTTCACTTCGTGCAGTGCTACCTGCTATGTTTTTTTTTAAATGGTTTATGGCTGGTTTTTCTGATTATTTTTTTTTACTGATTACACCTAATTATGAACCTCTAAAATTAGTCTTCAGTCAAATATATGAAAATAAATGCTTCTTCTTTGCTTTGATTTCATTAAAAATGATGCAATCCGGTGTTCGGCCTAGTAACAATAAAAGTGATTTGAACCATTATTTGCTAGTTTTTATGGTTGTTGGTCACACTGGTTTTGCAATAAGGTTGGGAAGGGCGGTGCTTACGTTTTTCATAATGTATTTTTAATGGCGTATTCTTGTCAGTCGTACGAAACAAGTGAAGAAAACGCAATACTGTTAGTTCTCAGAGCAAACAAATAAGAGTGTACGTACGTGTTTTTTAAAAGATAAAGTTCAACTGTTTTGTTAATTTAAAAATATTGTAAGGACAAATGCGAAAGATACTTTAAAGTGTTTGGCCTGCGGTCGAGAGGAAAAACAAATTGTCTGGAAAATACCTTCCAGGTTTTACGCAACCGAGGAGGAAATAACAAGTAACTGACTCCATTTCAATTCATTTGTTCGTTTAAGGATTATAACGCATGGAAACTGCGAGCCAACTGTGAATTTAGAGCTTCTTGACATTAAATTGCAGTTACAATCACCCAAAAAGAAGGACAATCTGAAAAACATGTTCAAACCCGAATCTGACTATAAAACTGTTGATTTCGGTAGCGAAAATGCGTTTTATTATTTTGCAATCTACATTAAAAAAAACGTCAAAATCACAAGTGTGAGCTGAAATTAAGTCAGAAACCTAGTGTTTCCTCCATATTCACAGATTGCAAAGAAACTCTTCTCAAGAGTTTTTAGATGCGATAGAATGCCTGGAACAACAATTTATTTCTCGTTTTCCCAATTTGTACTTTTGTAATAACTTTGAGATGAAAATGTATAATATGAATTTGATTACTTTTCCTGTAAAAATCAAAACAAATCGCCGCTTGGGCGAACTGTTGGATACCCTTTTCTTATTCCTATCCCTCATAAGTGGGTGTGACAAAAGTCTAAGTATGGTTGAATTGTTAAGAACGCTCTACATATTTTGTTATATAACATTTAAAGGATTTTATCAAAAAAAACGAAGCTTTTGTAAAAAAACGATCCTAGCTCAAACTTTGGTTTTTCAGTAAAATGTTTTATTTAATTGTGGGCGTGTCAGTAGGCGGATTTAAAAAAAAATTAACACATGAGCATAAAGGGCCCCCTAGAGAGTATATATTATAAATTTCAGCTCCCTAGCTCAAATTTTGGTTTTTCAATAAAATTGTTTTATTTAATTGTGGGCGTGTCAGTTTGCGGATTTTGAAAATATTATCTCCCGAGCAGTTTTAGGAGTCATAGATCATACATATATAAAAAATTTCATCTTTCTACCTCAAAATTCGATTTTTTCCAAAATGTTGTTTTTTTTTAGTTTGTGGGCGTGTCTGTGGACGGATTTCAAAAATTCGTAAACTTGATTATTTCGGGACCCTAGAGAGTATATGGTTCAAATTTCAGCTCTCTAGGCCCAGTTTAAAGGCCTAATTTTTGCCAACAGACGGACGGACGGACGGACGGACATGGCTAGATCGACATTAGGTACTATCGATGCTGATCATAAATATAGTAACTTTTAGGGGTCTTCGGGCAAAATTAAGGTATGTTACAAACTATGCGTCAAAATTAATATACCCTTAGATAGGGTATAATTATTACTGATATGAATCTGTATACATATATGAATTTTTGTTTTGTTCTGTTTTATAGAAAAACTAATGTTTATTTTATTATTTTAAATTATTTATGTGTATATAATATAGGTATGTTATGTCTCATTTATATTTTGAAAAAATAAAAATCTACTGCGAAACAGTTGAATCTACTGTGTTTTTTTCAAATCTACTGCGGACATTTTTTCAAAAAGTCCCATCCCTGACCGGCATGAAAACCGCACCAAACAGTGACTTTTTGTGATTGAAATGCTATTTCATGAAGCACATGAGGGGTTTTACCTGCCCAATAACGCATATTTTGCTTATTGACGAAGCCGTTTTACCAAAAATGCGCTTCAGCGATGAAGTTCTTCATTTTCTTACAATCAACTACGAGTTCTTTCACCAGAGCCCTTTTTCTCTCATCTAGCAGAAATTTCACCTTTATACAATAATATTGTGGTTTGCGGCGATTTTAATAGTAATTTGCTTCTGAATGATACATATTCTCGTCAAATGCGTGATTTTATTTGGTCGGGTGGATTCTCAGTAGTAAATAACTTTAACCCAACCTGCTTTAGGACAACCTCAGTACCAAGTCTTATTGATCTCGTCATTATATCTAACTTGCTGAATATTTTATTGTTCGACCAGATTTCTTTAGATGAAATTTCTAAACATCATCTCATTTACTGCAGTGGTGTGCAATTTGATTACATTTGAGTAACGAATGAGTACTGATTACTTCAAATTCAGTATTCGGTATTCGATACTAGTACTTTGTTCCGCAGTTAAAATTCATTTTCTGGAACCAGAGAATCAAGTAGCATTGCACTGACATTCATTTCGTTATTTATTTAATAAACAAATGGGAAATAAACTTAAAAGAAATTGGATTTCAGGTATTTGAACATTGTTTAATAATAAAAATATAGTCAGTAGTAATTCATAGTTTATAAATAATGATGAGTAGTTAATAGATAATAATTATAGAGATAGGAAATAAATTATAAAATAAGTATATCATGTATTTAAACATTGTTAAATAATAAAAATAAATTAAGTAGATACACAATAGATAAATTCATTGTTAATAATAAAAAAAAAATTATAGATTAATATAAATTTCTTAAAAGCTATTTATGGATATATTTTGAATTAACATTTAAAAACAAAATTTTTTGGACATTTTCGGGTTTTAGTCTGCTTCTTTTATCGGAAATCACCAATCCAGCCTTTGAAAAAATCCTTTCGCTAGGAACTGATGTAGCTACCATCCCTAAGTATTTTTTAGCTAACTTTGCCAGATTGGGATAAATTATTTCCCGTGATTTCCACCATGCTAACGCATTCTCTTCTATAGGAATAATCTTTTCTTCGGTATATTGCCGCATTTCTATTATTCCTTCACACGTTGGAGTAGATTGGACGCAGTCCGCATCACTATCGAAATCGCCGCACAAAAGATGTGGTTCCATTTCTTGGCCAGAGGATGCTGCATCGGCTTGTGTGGTAGCAGGAACATGTTCTTTTCTACGACAGCTAGCGATTACTTCGGAAATTTCTATACGGAGAGTTTCCTGGATGTTCGTAATGGCAGTACAATCATGGAATCCCTTTTTTTTTTAATCGTGGGTCCAAATACGTTGCCTTAGCTAAAATTGGATTGAATTCCAAGCGTGGGAAACGACTATTTAAACCATCTAAAAAGGGATTCTTTCAGGCTAATTGCCATATCGGAATGTAAAGCCGTGTTTTTATTTATTGCTCTGCGCAATGCAATAACCGATGAATTTATTTTTTGAAATTGCAACGGCTTTCTCGGCACTTAGTTCTGTAGTCATCAGTTCAAAAGGTTTTAAAATAATGCAGCATTCTCTCAAAGAACTCCATTCCTCCTGTCGAAGTGAATCAATTGGGTTGTGCAAAACACCAAAAGCAGCTTCAACGGATTCCTGGACACTACAAATCCTCGCAAACATAAAATATGTCGAATTCCATCTGGTAACAACATCATTGATTAGCTTCAACGGTTGCTTACTCCCTCCAATTTGTGCCTGCAGCGATTGCAATTTCTCTGCAGCACCACAGCTACGATGAAAATATTCCACAATTCGCTTCACCTTCTTTTGAATCGTTTCAACAACTTGTAAAGCTCTTTGGACAATAAGGTTCAGGGTGTGTGCAAAACAAGATAAATGATGCCATCCTGTTAGTCTTACTGCGGCCGTTATATTTGAAGCGTTGTCTGTTACAACGGCGTTTATCTTTTCGGAAACATCCCAACTTGAAACAATTTTAATTATTTCATTTTTCATATTTTCTGTCGTATGACGCTCTTTGAATGAAAAACAATCAAATAAAACTGAATTAATGGTCCACTCTTTGTCAATGAAATGCGCAGTGAAAGCCATATAGCTTTCTGTCGAAGATGACGTTCATGTATCCGTCGTCAGAGTTATTTCTTCTTCCCCTTTTACAAGGCTTTTAACCAATTCGTTTGCCTCATCATATCGCTGTTCCAACAAATTTCTGCTAAATGTTGTTCGATTAGGCATTTTATACGTTGACTCAAGTTCTGCCAATAGTTCGTTAAACCCCTCATCTTCAACCATGGTAAAGAGTTGAAGATCCTTAACAATCATGTGGAATATTAGGTCAGTAATTTTTTTTTGGCGATGAATTGAGAGGGGCCGTGTCGCGTATGCCGCTTACCACACGCGATATCAGCCTAGCCCTCTCTTGCTCTGACGTGGAAGGAACAGTATCATTTTCACTATTACTTGCTGGAACTGCGACATCATGTGTTTCAGAAATAACGGGCGTATTCGTTGGGACAGAGCCTACTGCAATATTCGTTGCATAAGTGTTTGAAAAAGACGAAACAGCACCCTGAAGCGATGATTGCGAACCAGAACCACTCGTTTCCCCTATTACTAAGGTATGATGTTTAGTTTTGAGGTGTTTAACTAAATTTGATGTTGCTCCACCTTTATAGGACAATATACTTTTACAAATATCAAATTTAGCTTCACCCTCCCTTTCCACCGCAAAATGCAACAAGATGCTACTTCTTTTCCTTTTATACATAGCTTAGCTACTCGTATCAGCGATTGATAAACCTATTTAATAAATGTTTGTACCTACATATCCTCAAATTAAAACTTTAAATCTACTCACCTCCAAACAAGATTCAAAGAATTTATTGATTATTGATTACTAGTAACTGAATGCTGGCAAAAAGAAACAACGAGTCCTGGTATTCGATACTCAAATTTGATTTGAATACTGATTTGTGGCAAAAAGAACACAACGATATGCGGTTTAGTTTAAAGTATGTATGTGTGGGATTGAAGAAAAGTAATCATATTGGAACTGTATGATGTACCTATACCTTACCTACGTGTGTGGGAGTTGGGAGACTCCATGTGACTGAGGTGAGAGGTGAGCGTGAGACTTATTTTGATGAGAGTAATAGGAGAATAGAAATACGAAACAGTTTTACTTGTACTTGTACAGTCGTAGAGAAAAATTAACGAGGGAGCTGTGTATGTGTATTTTGAAGTATGTAAAGGGTTTTTCAATAAAAGCGCTACAAAAGTTTTTTTTAACTAAAACAAAAACGGTATTAATGAAATTCTTTATTTCTCTGAAAGTACGTTCGATGCCATTATGTATGTAACTCGATTTCTTTTGCATTGCCACCACGGGCACGCTTGCAGAAGTCCAGACGCTGAACCCAATTTTCGACGGTTTTCAAGCATAAATCGGCCGATACTGCTGCAATTTCACGTTCGATATTCGTACGAAGTTCATCAATCGTCGCTGGCTTGTTGGCATAGACCATAGACTTGACGTAGTCCCACAGGAAATAGTCTAACGGCGTCAAATCGCACGACCGAGGCGGCCAAGCGACTGGACCATTTCGTGAGATAACACGGTTTCCAAACTTGGTTTCCAATAAATTGATTGTGGCATTCGCTGTGTGGGTTGTGGCGCCGTCCTGTTGAAACCACATGTCCTCCGATTTGACGCCGTTAGACTATTTTCTGTGGGGCTACGTCAAGTCTATGGTCTATGCCAACAAGCCAGCGACGATTGGTGAACTTCGTACGAATATCGAACGTGAAATTGCAGCAGTATCTGCCGACTTATGCTTGAAAACCGTCGAAAATTGGGTTCAGCGTCTGGACTTCTGCAAGCGTGTCCGTGGTGGCCATGCCGTACAAAATGGCATCGAACTTGCTTTCACAGGAATAAAGAATTTCATTGATATCCAAAACCGTTTTTGTTTTATTTAAAAAAAACTTTTGTAGCGCTTTTATTGAAAAACCCTTTACTTTTTGGACATGCAAATGAGTAATCAGTATCGAATACTTTGAGTAGTACATATTCGATACCGATACTCATTTCAAGTATCGAATATTAAATACCGGATAATTAGATTTTGCACACCACTAATTTACTGTACGGTAAATATTGCTTTCACACGAATAGCTTCTCCAACATATTTCCAATACAAGGAACTTGCTTCTATTAATCTTAGTGCTTTCCAAACTGCATCAAGCTTAGCTTCCTGGGAGAGGTGCAGACTTTGTGCTGATTCTAATGATAAATTGGACTGTTTGTAGATGCTTATTGGACATCTGTATAATGATTATGTTCCCACTAAAACTGTGTTTATTCGTAATAAAGCCTGTCCGTGGTTTACTGATGTTGCCATAAATGCTATTAAGGTCAGAAACAGATATTATGGTAAGTGGAAGCGTAACAGCTCGCCCACCAACCGGAGTAGATATAAAGTAGCACGCAATGCTGCAACTATTGCTGTTCGTGACTCTAAGCGGAACTTTTACTCTTCAAAGCTTAGTACTGCCCTGCCCTCAAAAGTTCTGTGGAGAAATCTACGCCAAATAGGAATGACTGATAAAACAAATGTTGTTCGCTCGACCCTAATGATCTAAATCATGTTTTTTTATCTGGTGGAATTTCACCCGATAGATTTGACTATTTTGCCACGCCTTCTTGGGGTTCTGGACACCAAACTGAGTTTGAGACGGTCTCTGAATCCGAAATCATCGCTATAGTCAGGGCACAACGATCGAATGCTATTGACATTGATAGAGTGCCTCTCCAATTTGTTATAAATTCTTGCATTATGACCTCAACAATTTCCTTGTCCTGGAAACCTGCTAAAGTGATACCTGTTGCTAGGAAACCTAATGCGAACACTTCCAATGATTATCGCCCGATCAGCATCCTACCTGGTTTGTCTAAGGTCTTTGAAAGAGTTTTGGGGAGACAAATACAAAGTCACCTGTATGCCAATTCTCTTTTTAGTCCGCTCCAGTCGGGCTTTAGAGCAGGCCATAGCTGCTCGTCCGCTATGGTTCACATCATGGATGACATAAGGCTGAGTTTTGACAAGGGGTTCATGACTTTACTTTGCCTTCTCGACTTTTCAAAGCCTTTTGACAGGGTCAATCATTCCATCCTTTGTTGGAAGCTTTGGCATTACTTCGGTTTTGGGTACAATTCCGTTAGGCTTATTGATAGTTTTCTGAGTGATAGATTACAGAAAGTTGTGGTTGGGGACAATTTTTTTAAGTGAAGTTGAACTAAACTATGTTGTTAATTCCTTAAGTCGAATCTTAGATTTAGTGTTTATAGATTCCGAATTAGAAGCTAATCTAAATATGGCGGATGTTCCTATTTTGAGAAATAATATTCACCATAATGCTTTAGAAGTTGATTTACATATTTTGAATTTTGATAAATTGAATTTTACTAAAGGAAAAATTAAATCAGTTCGGGATTTTAGCAAAGCTGATTTTGTTGGCTTAAATTTGATTTTTAATACGGTCAACTGGGAAGAAGTTCTTAATTTTCCTGACTTAAAGAGGTGTTACGACTCCTTTTGTTTGTTCCACTAAAAGCAGTTAAACATAGTAATAAGCCAATTTGGTTTACTAAAAGATTGTGCAACTTAAAAAATAAGATGTCTAAAATGCATAAAAGGTATCGAAAGGATTGTAGCCATCGCGTTGTTTACACTCAAATAAGACGAGAATACGCAACTCTAAAAAAAATTTGTGTACAATAAATATATGAACTCAATTGAGGCCAACATCAAAAGTGACTCTAGGGCTTTTTGGGTGTTCCTAAATTCAAAGCGCAAATCGTTCGGTTTACCGGCTAACATGCATTATCAAAGCCAATCGTGCTGTAATGAAAAAAGTATTTGCGATATGCTTGCTTCTTATTTTCAGTCTAATTATGTCCAGGACTCCTCTCCGTTAACACATAAGACTTGTTGTGATACTATTACCAATATGGGTAGCCTAAATTTGACAATAAATCAAGTGATGCTCCAGATTTCTTCTTTAAAGTCCACTGTTAAATTGGCTCCGGACAACGTATGTCCTATGTTTTTAAAAATGTGTTCTGAAAGTCTCGCAGCTCCACTTACCAAGATTTTCCACTTGCCACTTTCTACAGGTGACTTTTTGGAAGAGTGGAAATTATCGCTTGTAAGTCCAATTCACAAATCAGGCTCTTAATAAGAGGTTATTAATTACAGACCCATTTCAAAACTGAAATTAATACCAAAAGTTTTTGAAGCCATTGTGGAAAATTGTATATATGAGGAAGTGAGAACAAGCATCTCAATGGATCAGCATGGTTTTGTTAGTGGCAGATCGACGGTTACCAATCTTACCTTATTTGCAAATTTTTGCATTAAGGGCATTTGATAGAGTTCAGCATAATATTTTGCTGAGTAAGTTGAAGGACTTGGGATTTCAATCCAATATTTTCCTCTGGCTTAAAAACTACTTGACGAACCGTAGACAGAATTTCAAAATTGGAGCAATGGTATCTAAAGAAATCTTTAACCACTCAGGTGTTCCACAAGGCAGTCATTTGGGACCTCTCCTATTCATACTGTTTGTTAATGATCTTCCGTCGAGAATTCGATATTCTAATTGTTTGCTTTATGCTGACGACTTAAAAGTATTCAGATCTATTAAGTCCAAATTGGATTGTCAGGCATTGCAGTTTGACATCGATGAAGTCTCATCGTGGTGTGATGAGAACTGTTTGTATTTGAATGTAGCTAAATGTAAAAGTATTAAATTTACAAGATCGCCTGGACCAATTAATTTTGAATACTGTATAGCTGGGTCGCCGCTTGAGCTGCTAAGCAGCCAAAGGGACCTCGGTGTCATCTTTGATGCAAAAATTAATTTCAACATGCATGATTTCAAAATCCAATAAATTACTTGGATTCCTAATGCGCAACTCTAAACAGTTTTCTGAGCCGTATACGTTGAAAGCGTTGTACATTTCTTTGATAAGGTCAACCTTAGAGTATGCCTGCTGTATATGGTGTCCGTTGTATAAAGTGGATGTAAATCGCTTAGAATCTGTATAAAGAAAATTTACAAGATTTGCGCTCAGAAAACTCAATTGGGTTGACGATATTTTGCCACCGTATGCCCACAGATGTCTTCTGATTAATCTTAAATCACTTGAAGTTAGAAGAAAGTATTATCTTATAATGCTCGTTAGGGATACTTTCTGTAATCGGATTGATTGTCCTAAACTGCTCTCTCTTTTCTGTCTATATGCTCCATTAAGGTCGTTAAGGATGAGACAAGCACTCTTTCTTGTTCCCCTTTCGTACACTAACTACGGAAGATCCGATCCTATTTTCAGATCCAGTTCTGAGTTTAATTCTCTTTCTCAAAACATCGACTTCTTCCTTAGCAGGGATGTTTTTAAAGCTCTTGTATTAGATTCGTTGTAGCATTAACGCATAGTATTTTTTATTTTTTTCTTGTAATCATTTTAATTTATACCTTCTGTTTTTATTATTATACCTATATATGTATTTATAAAATATAGTAATATTGTAAATTTGTATAAGGCTATGTCTTTAAGAGATATGTACTCGATAGATGGTAAATAAATAAATAAATAATAAATAAAAAAATTCTTCCGATTTTCTGCCTGTTATACAAGGGGTTCCCCAGAGATCGATCCTGGGTCCCTTTTTTTGCCTCACGCATCAATTCACCTCTACGCTGATGATGTCGAGCTTCATTGTTCTAGGCCCGTGCCGTGGAACAGCTGGATGAACTTGTTTTGCTTTTAAACCATGATTTATCCTCAATTCATAAATGGGTTTTGGATAATGCCTTAATCCTTAGTCCCTTCTTTCTAAGGTCATGGAAACGCTGATAAACCATCAGCTAATGAAATATCTTGAATCGCGAAAACTTCTCAATGACCGGCAGTATGGTTTTCGCAGCAACAGGTCCACTGGTGATTTGATGACATATCTAACCGAAAAGTGGAACCAATCTCTTCATCAGGGTGGTGAAAGTAAGATTGTTGCGCTTGATATTTCAAAGGCATTTGACAGAGTTTGGCATCAAGCTCTTTTGTCGAAAATGCGTGCATTTGGAATCGATGATACTCTTCTTCAATGGATTAGAAATTACCTTTCGGGCCGTTCAATTCAAATTGTTTTGGACAGCTTCAAGTCTGCAACTCATCAAATAAATGCTGGTGTCCTCCAAGGCTCTGTTCTGTCCCCGACTCTCTTTCTCATTTTCATAAATGATCTCCTGTCTGTTACTTCTAATCCAATCCACTCCTTTGCTGATGACAGTACCCTCAGCTTCTCATATTCGTTTCTTGGGTCACGCCCCTCATCTTCGGGTGTGGAACTGGAACGGCAACGTATGTTAAGCTCATTAAATTCCGATCTTAACAGCATAACTCAGAGGGGTAAAACCAATAGAGTGGAATTTAATGCTTCCAAAACACAATGCTGTCTCCTGTCATTAAAGCAAAACACACACACACTGCCATTATCTATGAATGGCACTTGCATCGCTGAAACCGAAAGACTTTCCATTCTCGGTATGTGTGTTAATGACAACCCTCGTTGGAATGACCACATATTCGGTGTCGCCAAGAATGCCGCGAAATGTCTAGGCTTCCTTAAGCGTTGTAAGAAATATTTCACCCCTTCTGATCTGGCTACAATTTATAAGGTGCACCAATAACTTATTTGGAGCTACTTGACAGGATCCAACAACGCGCGATAAAACTCATTGGCGACCGAGACATCGCGATATCGATTGACTCTCTTAGTCATCGTCGTAATGTCTCCTGCCTTTAGTTGTTTTATCGGTATTTGCACCATAAGTGCTCAAACGAAATAGCCAGTTGCATTCCTCCCCTTGAACATTTCAACCGCAATACCCGTCATGCAAGGAATGCGCATCAGTTCACCCTCAAGCCTGTGTTCGGACGTACAGTGAAGTTTAGAGAATCTTTCCTCAGCCGTACAACACGAATGTGGAATGCTCTTCCCCGCTCCATTTTTCCTGCACATTATAACCTATTTTACTGAATATTTTGACATTGACAGTTCGGTAATCGGTTTAAGGGTGCGTTCACACTGACACACGACTCCATTTTGTAACCATCCGTATACCGCTTTATGCCGTTGTGGCTGTGTGGTGGGTTTTTTACTAACCCATGCTTCTCTCTTTAGGAACTGTGTGCTGAATCATTCATTGAAGCATAGTGTTTTGTGAAGGCGGTTTCGGGAGTTTATCGAGTAGGTACATAAGTCATCCGGTGTTATTGCAGTTAGTGCCTCTATGGCAATTGATAATCTTGGAGGTTTGTCAGACGGTCGCAAGAGCTGGGGCAGTGGAAATAACTTAAGGTGTAACTTTGCCCAACAACACACCATCAACGCACACATACTTTGCATTTGCGTTGGCGACATATTTATTAAATAACATACCCACTAAACTGAGCAATGCGAGATGACCGTTCAACGCTTCAATATACTTGGACTATATTTCGCTGAAGTGAAGTGAGTACAAACCTAACCCGCATTCTGCACATCCTCAGTGTGCTCTACACTGATTCATACATTCTTGAAATTGTCTAATGTGGCAGTGACGCGCCAAATTCAAAAATTTCCTAATGTAACCCAGTTTAAGGTAGGCCCCCCACCCACGCCTTACTCTCAATTCTTTTCACAGTTTGCCTCTATTTTTGGACTTGTAGTGCATAAAAGTTGATTCATGCAACCGCACATGCATTGGTACATCTTGGAAAATATAGGTCAGTAGTTCATGATGTTTGCCTCGGCAGAAACTATTCGCGTTCGGTTTGCTGCTAGAATGGGGTTGCGGGATCTAGGACCATCCTCACTGCCGCGACTTTTAAATGCATCCATCCATAGGAGAATTGTATTTTTTGGGCTTCGAATCACACTTCGACCCAGTTTCTCACGCCGATTAACGCTCTCCTTCGGTGATGCAGCAGCAGCACAAGCAGAAAATAAATACAAATTTACATTTTAATACAAAAAATAGTAAGGAAAACCCCAACAGTAGGCATGCAAACTAAAACACTTGAGTATCACAGTATTTATGTATTTAGGAGTCGGATACTTCCACGGCTGCCGCTTTTCCTTGCCCCGAGAGTTTGCCCCAAATAGACGCCTTGTACGATTCATAGAAGTAGATATAGTCACAGTCGCCTGCCTGTACGTAGTGCATCTACGCGAATGTAATTGCACTGAATCTAATGGTTCTCATTCTGTTGTAAGACCAGCTAAATGTAGCGCCCTCATTTCTCCCTCTAGTACATCCTCTCAGCAGTACATTCGGATGATGCTACAGCCGAAGAACAGGCTCTCCTTCTCGGTTTGTGTATGTTCGAGCAGTGTATCTACAGCTGCACCAAATGAACCTAATAAAATCACTTTGCATTTCATAATTTTTGTTTGTGTGCTTAGATTCTAGAACTCGAATTGAGGGCGTTCGCGCATTACTCTGGCATCAAGTTGACTAAAAACTAAATTGTTTTCTTTTGGGTTTCTTTTTTTCTGTTTACTTGAAGATTTGTTCGCTCTGCACGCCGCTGGTGGATGAAGAATCGCTGCGCTTTGTTTTCGAAATAAGCGTGAATACCATTTTCATATAAACACATTCAGGTTAGTGTAACTCGAAGAACTCGAGCGCACCCCTCCTTCCCCTTTTAGTATGTGAAAAAAAAAACACACCGAGAGGACGCAAGATAAAAGAGAATATTTCAAATCATTTACTTTTATTGGCCACCCCCAGTGGTGGTTTTGGTCTGGGTGTTGTTTTTATTGGCTTTACATTTTTATTGAGTTGTTAATTGGTTTTTCGGGTGGACATGGCTGTTCTCTGAGTAATGGATAGGGTGTTGATGATGAGGTTGCATCTAGGAATTGTAGTAAATGCACAGATAGATTGTTTAACCTACTTACCTCATACTTGGAATGATGCGGGCTGTCGTAAATGTATTTATAGATATGTATCACGTCAGTTGTTTGGTCTTGACATTAGTGCTGTGCATTTTTACTCTTATAGTACCTACAATTGTGTTCATTGATGTACATATGTGTATCTGGAATTATGGTGGATAATAACTGTTGTTTTGTCTAATTTCCATTGCAAGCATCTTAACGGGTAGGAAAGGAGTTAACAGTATACAGTATCCACCTGGGTGGGTGAGCTGCTGAGCACCAGACCAGCAGAGACTCTGGAACACCATCTGTAACCATCAGAGTGAACACACCAAGAGGATGTCCACAAGGAGGGATACTGTACTATCACCCTTAATGTGGAGCCTAGTTGTAGACGCGCTGCTGGAAAAATAACCAACCTTGGCATCAACTGTCAGGCGTACGGCGATGACATTGTATTGATTGCCAGGGGTAAGTTTGAAACTTGGGGACATCATACAAAGGGGGCTTAAAGTAACCAAGAAATGGTGCCCTACTGTTGGCCTCAACATCAATCCGGCGAAAACAACGATAGTACCATTCACAAGGAAAATACAACGTCAAAGACCTATCAGGCACGGCACTGATACCAGTCAAAGAAGTAAAGTATCTAGGACTTCATTTAGATAGTAAACTCCTCTGTCGAAAACAAACAGAGGAGATATCCAAGAAGGCCACCCGCGCTCTAATGATGTGTAGGAGCCTAGCGGGGAAGGCATAGGGATGGAGCCCAAACATCCTGCGATGGATGTACATTGCAATTGTGAGACCAATGATCACACACGGAGCGGTAGCATATAGGCGAAACGAACCAGTCTAGCCACAACAAGAGAGCCACTCAGCAAAGTGCAAAGACTGACGTGCCTGTGCATTACCGGAGCAATGCGTAGCTGCCCAACCGCAGCCATGGAGGTGTTACTGGAATTAACCCCTTTACACATCATGGTGATGAACGCGGTAGACAAAACAATCCTAAGGATGGCAAAAGAGGGAATTGTAAGAGTTAAATGCATCGGTTCGAAAGAACACGATGACTTCCTCAAAAAACTCCCACTTCTTGCCATGCCTAGGGATGATAGCATCAGAAAATTCAACTTCGAGAAGAATTTCCAGATAAAGCTCAGCAATAAGGAGAACTGGATCAATGAATCCACAACTTATGGACTGAGCAATCACACAACAAAGTGGTCACGGACGGCTCGAGGACCGAGGAGGGAACTGGTGCAGGAGTGTTTGGGCCAGGAACTAAGCACTACGAACCCATGGGCAAATGTACCAGCATCTTCTAGGCAGAAATATGTGCCATTGACAGGTGCATTCGAATCAACCTCGAGAAAACCTACAGAAATTGCAACATATTAATAATGTCTACACGGACTGAATAGACTAGGCAAGAACAACAAAATTTCCATCTGCTGGGTACCTGGCCATGTTGGCATTACAGGCAATGAGGCAGCGGACTCTCTGGCAAGAAAAGGGGCAGAGGAACCCTTCATTGGAACTGAACCGTTCTGCGGGATAGGAGAACACACTCTACGCGAAGAGTTCAGGAGATTGGAGTAAGAAACAAGGACCAAAACCTTTCTCAACCTCCAAGGTCTGAGGCAGGCAAAGAAACTCTTAGGAAACTATAACCAAAAGAGATTCAAAGCTTGTATCAGCCTTAACAAAAACAACCTAAGAATCCTAACAGGCCTCCTCACGGGGCACTGCAGACTCAAGGAGATTGGAGTAAGAAACAAGGACCAAAACCTTTCTCAACCTCCAAGGTCTGAGGCAGGCAAAGAAACTCTTAGGAAACTATAACCAAAAGAGATTCAAAGCTTGTATCAGCCTTAACAAAAACAACCTAAGAATCCTAACAGGCCTCCTCACGGGGCACTGCAGACTCAAGGAGCACCTGAGCAAAATTCGTATATCAGAGGATGGGCTCTGCAGATTCTGCAAAGAAACCGCCGAAACTCCAGACCACATACTGAAATCCTGTGGGGCACTGGCCCACAAAAGGATTAGATATTTGGGCAGGCACCAACTAACAGACAAGGACATACAAAGCATGGACCCACAGCTCCTTCTCAGATTCATCAAGAAAAACTGGACTGGACGCTGTGCTCTAAGGAGTGTGACCTGCCAAGGATAAATCATTCATTATTTCCGAAAACCCATTACCTCCACTGGGTTCGAACCTAGACAAGCGTCTTCTCAGGCAAGCACTCACGCACGGTGCCATTGAAGCCACAAGTTTCAACCCTATCTCTATCACGCTTTTTTTCCCTACACATTATGATTTACAAACATTCAACACCAACGTGCGTCGGTTTCTCCACCATCCTACTTTATCATTTCCTTGATGCCCGCGCTGTGCAAATATTTACAGTTTAAGGTTGCTAAAAATACTTTTTGCACGTGCATATAAAAAAATAGATATAACAATAATAGACATATTTTTTTTATATTTCTGATAACTTTTTGTTTTATCTTTTCAGGTAGAAAACAAATTTAAAAATATTCTTAAGCTTGGACAGCGTGTGATGTTTCATTTCGAGTTAATTTGAACATCGTTTTATAAGGTAATGAAATTATATTAATACGTAGAAAGGATAAGCTGTTTTCTAATTTTATTGCAATTATTTATTTATTTATTTATATACCAAACATAAATTCTCACAGATGACAGTCCACCACGGATATAAGCAAAACTCATATAAGAACTAATCGCTTATAAGAAACGCTTGTGAAAACAGCGTGTATTTTCTCTATGTGCCCATAAAAAAAACTGACATAAGAAACACGCCTATAAGAAACATTCGGCTATAAGGAACGAAGTTTCATTTACAAAATTTATTTTTTATAAAGAAAACCCAAGCAAATAAAGGTTTGTCCACACCAAAGAAACATTTCAGAAACATTAAAAAACCTTTCTGAAATGTTTCCTCTTTGTTTCCCATTTGTTGAAAAAACATTCGGAATTTAAGGTCCAGAAACAAAAGATTTTCCCGTTGCCAATGGCAAACAAAAAACATTTCATAAACATTTCAGAATTGTTTCCTCACCAAAAGTAAGGTTTCAGAAATATTTGAGAAATGTTCCGTAGCCAAATGGCAAAAAACGGAACGCTTATGGATTCGTCATGTCTGTCTCTCTGTCTGTCCGTCCGTATGTCACAGCCATTTTTTTCCGAAACTATAAGAACTATACTGTTGAAACTTGGTAAGTAGATGTACGAGGGGCGTTCAATATATTATCGGTATCGATATGAAGGAAAATGCGAATTCAATTTAAATTGTCTTTATTTTCCAATATAATTTACAATAACATCAATGCATTTGTTACATCTTGAGATAAGCTTTTTTTAAACCCTCAATTGCCGACTTGAGTTCTTCATCATCCGAAAATCTTTTTCCACGAAGACATTTTTTCAAATCCGGAAACAAGAAATAATCACTAAGGGCAAGGTTTGGACTATAGAGTGGGTGTTGGATTTCTTCGAAACCACAATCTCGCGCAGCAGCCTTGGAAACTCGCGTCGTGTGAACAGGAGCGTTGTCATGAAGAAGCAACACACCGGCTGCGAGTTTACCCCGTCTTTTCTTTTTAATTTCCTCCCGCAAATTATGCAAAGTGGAAGCGTAGGATGTGGCGTTGATGTACTTTGTACTCAATGAGCAAGATTCCCTTTGAGTCCCAAAAAACTGTGGCCATGAGCTTCCCGGCAGACGGAGACTTTGAACTTCCTCGGGTGGTCTGTTCCTTTTTTATGCCACTGCATGGACTCTTGTTTGCTTTCAGAGTCATAGTGGTGGACCCATGTTTCGTCCCCAGTAACAATTCGATCCATAACACCGTTCGCGTTCTCACTACACATCTCCAAAAGCTCTCTACAGCATGCGATTCTCACTATTTTCTGAGGCGCTGTGAGCATTCGTGGCACCCACCTTGCACTGACCTTTGAAAGGTTAAGATGGTCATGAAGAATGGTGTGAATGGTACCAATTGAAAGCTTAGTGATCTCTGCCATCATTTTCGCCTTTATTCGGGCATCCTCAAGAACAAGTTTTTCGACTTTGATGCTTTCTCCCGTACAAGCAGTAGCCGGGGCGCCGGAGCGGGGGTCGTCTTCAATGCTCTCTCTGCCTCTCTTGAACTCACTTGACCACTTTTGCACAGTTGATAATGAAGGTGCGGAACCCTGGTAAACAGTCACCATCTCTTCATGAATAGTTTTTTGACTTTTTCCTTGCTTAGTGAATAATTTAATTACAGCGCGATGCTTAATTTTCACCATCATCGTCTCAGTTGCCATTATGATTCTGTTTAACTAGAGATAAAACCGCGAATTAATAATCTCATTTATATGAAATTTTACATGAATGCACTAAAATAATAGTATTACTTGAGAAATAAGTCAATTTATATATACAACCACAGCTTCACCCCGATACCGAGAATATATTGAACGCGCCTCGTATTTTGTGAACCGCATTAAGATTTTCCCACAAAAATAGAAAAAAAACAATAAATTTTGGGGGTTCCCCATACTTAGAACTGAAACTCAAATTTTGTTTTCATCAAACCCATACGTGTAAGGGGTATCTATGGATAGGTCTTCAAAAATGATATTGACTTTTTTAATATCATTTTTTTCTAAACTGAAAAGTTTGCGCGAGAGACACTTCCAAGTGGTAAAATGTTCAAAACAGCTTTAGAAACGTGAATTTGGTTCATTGAACATAATGGGTGGTATTCAAAAAGATTTCGCTCAGTCTCAGTAGACTGAGATGTGAGACTTGTCGACCTAGAGAACGATGAAGGGACTGGGCCCAATTTGAGTTTAATTGGTACGCAAAACCTTTTTGTTTTTGATTGCATAGCAGTTTTTAAATACTCTAGTTCTTGAGTCATGAACAGACCCAGGCAATAAGACGTCCACGCACGTAGATTGTTCATCTCCATTACATGCTGCTTGGACATAAATTTAGTAAAAACTTTAAAAAAATAAGATGTCAGCACTATTTGGGAAATTAAGTGCCTTAATGCTCATCTTTTCTGTTTAAGTACTTTCCAACATCGTACTTATCCAAACGTGCGTGTCATAAAGTTTTTTCAGTGTCAGCTTCCTCTGAATTCATAGGAAATTAAAATTCTCTCTAAAATACAGTCGCTCAACAATTGTTAAGAAAACCATCATCCTGGTGGCCTGCGGTATTAAAGAAATGCCACGTGAGGGCCTTGGAACGAGCCCGAAGGTCAGGATCTGCATTACTGGAGCCTGGATCTGCATTACTGGAGCCTTAAGGTTCACACGAACGGCAGCCCTAGAAACTATGCTGAATCTCCTCCTCGTTGATATCTTCGGGAAGCTGGTAGCTTGTAAGGCAGCCCTCAGACTGAGAGGATCGCATATGTGGCAAAGCTCACACATTGGTCACGCGAGCATATTAAAGGCCCACAAGTCTACTTAGTCTCAATAATCGATTTCAGTTAGAAATATAGGACAGTCATCCCCGACCGAGCCGGCTGGGAAGCAGATCAAATCTTAAGCAAATACGCCATACTCTGACTGGTCAAAGACAGCCCACAGATGGCCCTGAACTCAATGTCGCTCTACGACTTTCTGACCACTGCAGTGTATTTCAGGCGGATCTATCGTGATCTAGGCAGTCAGGCAGCAATAAAAGTACTACAAACACCGACAGCAAGATCTAAGTTGTTGAAACAATGTCACGAATCTCTACATGAGATCACTGACAGATGCAATATTGCACTGTTCTGTGCCCCCGGTCACAGTGACATTCCAGGCAACTGCAAGGCGGATGAGTTAGCCAGGAAAGAAACCGTAC
Source organism: Portevinia maculata (assembly GCA_949715645.1). Taxonomy (NCBI): domain Eukaryota; kingdom Metazoa; phylum Arthropoda; class Insecta; order Diptera; family Syrphidae; genus Portevinia; species Portevinia maculata. The sequence continues at coordinate 362,072,408 of OX454525.1, read as the reverse complement.
AGGACGTCCCTGACAACAGTGAGGCACGGGCCGTTCCCATTCAATCACTAAAGTTCAAACTGTCAGAAAATGCACTGGTTGAAGCGAATAATAGATGGAATAACATCAGCACATGCTCGTCCTACAAATAGATATGGACAAAGTACGATGCGTACGTGGATAATGTTGTCGTGCTTTCTGCTGGATCATGCCTAGCGACTGTCTGCACAAAGGCGCAGGCGGCCCTTGATGTGATCGACGAATGGTGCACTAGGAATGGGCTGTCGGTCAATCCTCTTAAAACTGAGGTCATTCTCTTTACGAGAAGGAGGAAGCTGATCGGGTTGCCTCAGTCAGTGCTAAAAGGCGTCACAATCCAACAGTCCAATGAAGCAAAGTATCTGGGAATCATCCTGGATAGCAAACTTCTTTGGTCCAAGCATGTTGAGCTGAAGACCGCCGAGGCGCTGTTGGTTTTCAGGAAGTGCAAGGCCATTTTCGGCAAGACATGGGGCTTGTCACCGAAAAGAGTCCTATGGATTTATACGACTGTGATAAGAAAATTTCTAACATACGCATCGGTTATTTGGTGGAATAAGCTTTCACGTAAATAAGTTACTGCTGCTTTCGCCAAACTCCAAAGGAAGCTATGTCTCGGCTGCACGGGAGCTTTCCCCAGCACGCCTGGCTCCGGCTTAAATGCATTATTGAACCCCCCGCCCCTTGATGTTTACATCATGGGTGGCACAATCAAAGCTATCTCACGTTCAAGAAGAGGTGGCTTTTGGTCTAACTCGCACTGGAGTTTTGATGAACTTGCGCAACGGCTCTCCTTCGACTACTGTCTTATGGATATGCCGTCCGATGCAATGACACCGGAACTTTGGCTGAGACGCAACTACGAAGTCGACTTTCCTTGTGTTCAGGATTGGCTCTGGCTAGACTCTGAGCCTGGAAAAAAATGCAGTCGAATCTTTACGGATGGCTCCAAAACCGATCAAGGACCTGGTGCTGGTGTCTTCATTGAGAGTGACAACTTTAGGCTTTTCTTCTTGTTAGGCAAACATACGTCAGTCTTCCAAACAGAGACTTATGCTATCCTTAATGACCATGGACTATCTTGCGAGGAACAGGTAGAGGGGTTGAATTATCGGCGTATATAGCGACAGTCAGCCTGCGCTTAAGGCCTTGCTCAACCCCTTAACCACCTCCAAAATAGTCCGTGAATACAAGATTTCTCTGAATTCGGTCGGAAGGGTGGGTTCACTTAGTCTTGTCTGGCTCGCGGATCATAACGCGATCACGGGAAATGAGATCTCCGATGAACTTACTAGACAGGGCTCAGAGGAGGACTTCTTAGGGCGTGAACCAGCGATATGTCTGCCTGCGTCCTCGGTCAGGGCTTCCATTGACGGTTGGGTTTCATATGAATACAATTACCGATGGAATGACTCTCCAGGGTGCAGACAGACTAAGCAAATCCTCCCCGACGTCTGTAGGAAATCTGCGGCATTCTTGTTGTATCTCAATAGAAAAGACTGCAGGCAGACTACTGGCGTTCTTACGGGCCATTACGCTTTTGCCAAACACCTTAAGGTGCTAGTCCTAAGCGATACCCCCAACTGCGAAGCCTGTTGAAGAAAGTGATGACTGATGACACTGCGCAACATTTCCTCTGTGATTGTCCTGTCCTTATCATTGAAGCGCCTTCTCGTTTTTCTTAGGAAAACGATTAAATTTTCACAGTAAAAAAATTGTGTCTTCCTGGTAGTATAATGGACTAGTATTGAATGTGAGTGCTCCAGTGTAGAAAGTCTCGCACCCCGACCAAAAAAAGACATAGGGGCGGGATACAGTCCGCTTGGGCGAACTGTTGGATACCCTATTCTTATTCCTATCATAAGTGGGCGTGACAAAAGTTGGTTGAATTGTTAAGAACGCTGTACATATTTTGTTATATAATATTTAAACGATTTTATCGAAAAAACACAGCTTTTGTAAAACAAACGCTCCCTAGCTCAAACTTTGGGTTTTCAATAAAATTGTTTTATTTAATTGTGGGCGGATTTCAAAAATTCGTAAACTTGATTATTTCGGGACCGTAGAGAGTATATGCTTAAATTTCAGCTCTCTAGGCCCAGTTTAAAGGCCTAATTTTTGCCGACGGGCAGACGGACGTACGGACGGACGGACATGGTTAGATCGACATTACTATCGATGCTTATCATAAATATAGTCACTTTTAGGGGTCTACGGGCAATATTAAGTTATGTTACAAACTATGCGTCAGAATTAATATACCCTTAGAATAGGGTATACAAATGCACGATGCAAAAAGAACATCCAATCATCCCCTCTCTATAAGCAGGAAACGTATAAGCTCGGTAGTTGCAGCAATCACTGGCAATTGCCTTATAGACAGACACGCCACCAGAATGGGAGTACCCTCCAACGACATCTGCAGAAGCTGCAGGGACGCTGAGGAATAGGAAACCATCACACACCTTCTGTGTAACTTCCCTGCACTAGCCAATACAAGGAAACAAATCCTTGTTAGCTATTTCTTTGAAGATCTAAGCGTACTTAGCGAAACATATGTTTGCTGCATAAGCAAATTCGTCACTAAATCCAAATCTAACAAATCTTACTTGGGGCTGAATATATATGAATGATAATTTTACCACCGCCGAAATCATCAGAATTTTGAAGAAAATTTGTTTCTTATATACGTGGTTCACATATAACAACAACTGGGACACAGGAAACAATTTGTTTGTTCATTTAAGACGCCATTTATATCCGTTGTGGCGTGTTTATAATTAAAAAAATTACAACGAATATATTTATTTAAAATAACTACCTATTAATGTGAAAGTCAATTATGCCTCTGCAGAATTGCACTATCGTGAAAATCTTGAAATAGGTTCATTACGAGGGTAAATATACCTTTAGATTCGGCGATTTAATTGACCACGTTTTCTTGAATTTCTTTCTGGCGCATATAAATTAAATAATGTGAGAATCTCGTGACACTTAATCTTAAAGGAAAATAAAACTTGTACAAACAATATGGGCCGGATCTTACGCCTCTTTTCCTAGAATTTCAGGCCGATAAGAGCACATCTAGCTGAGTAGCTTGGCATATAATTTCAACCCATGTTTCCAATTTAATTACGAACCTTGTAAACAATGTCTGAACTTTTTTCAGTCTATTTATATGAATCGAACAAAATGGATCCCATTTAATAGTCCAATATTCAAGAGCGGAACGAATTATGAAAATGTGTAGCATTTTCAGAGTGTATCGGTCTTTGAATTCCCCACAGTTGCGTTTGACGAAAACTAACACAGAGTTTGATTGAGTTACGACCTATTCGGTCTTTCATTAGGGACTTGACAACTTCTTTTTTAAATAAAATGCAAACTACTTGAGATATTTCAAAAACAAAAAATGAATTTAATTGCTTGAATTACTATCAAACCAGTTATGAATGGAATTCGAATTCGTTCGTATGCCGACCACGGGAACGTATGCAGCGGTCGATACGCTGAACCCGATTTTCGATGACTCGGAGGCGTTAAATCACACGATCTCGGCGGCCAATAGACGGGTCCGTTTCTCGAAATAACACGTTCACCGAACTGAGACTTCAATAGCTCGATTGTTGCAGCCGGTGTGTGGCTTGTGGCACCATCTTGTTGGAACCACATATCACTGATGTTCAATTCATACAATTGCTCAAAGAAATAACGTTCCAACATGTCTCTGTAGCGGATACCATTTACCATAACGTGACGGTAATTTTCATCGACGATAAAAAACAGCCCAATGACGCCAGCGGCATGAAAAACGCACCAAACAGTGGTTCTCACCTGTCCAATAACCCATATTTTGCTTATTGACGAAGCCGTTTAACCAAAAATGGGCTTCATCGCTGAAGATGATTTTGCGATGAAATTTTTCATTTTTTCCATCATGTCTAGAGCGCAATTCGCGAACGTAGTGGCTTAAGTTCTTGAGTCAGCTTGATCTTGTGAGGGTGTAGGCCATGATCCTTTTTTTTTTTTTTTTTTTTGTTTTTTATAAAAAAGGAAATCCAAATCCCAGAGCACTCAGACTCGGTAACGTTCCATTGTACTACCAGGCAGAAATCCTCCTTTTGGTGTAGAGGCATGTGATTGGGTGGCGTATGTTGTTGTTCCCCATGGGGATTGAACCTGCACCGCACGGGTCACAAGCCAACACACTAACCTCTACACCGTCGCCACCCTGATCCTTACGCAAAATTCGCCATAATGTGGTCTGGGAGAGGCCGAATTCTTGAGAACGCCGTGAAATTGACTGACGCGACGGACGCCTCTACGGTGCGTTCACACTGAAAGTTTGAAGTTGTCAAGTCGCTAATGAAAGACCCTTTATAAAGAACAACAGTCATCTTAGAGTCAAAAATAATTCCCAGATCTTTATCTTTAAAAAACGACAGTTTAATAAGGCAAATAGAAAAAAGCTGTAAAGAAATTTGTCTCTTTCATAGCAAGACACAAGCAAGCAAGCAAGCACAAATATTTTTTTTTTTATAATATTTTTGTACTCTTATCACAGCGCGGGCGTTAGGGAAATTAGGATTAGAGGAAAAGGATAGTTGCCGATGCACGTTGGTTTTGAATGTTTGTAGGTTATAATGTAAAGGAGAAATTGAGCGTGGAAGAGTATTCCACATTCGTGTTGTACGGCTGAGGAAAGACTCTTTGTACTTCACTGTACGTCCGAATACACGCTTGAGGGTGAACTGATGGGCATTCATTGCATGGCGGGTATTGCGGTTGAAATGTTCAAGTGGTGGAATGCAACTGGCTATTTCGTTAGAGCACTTAAGGTGAAAATACAGATAAAATAACGAAAGACAGGAGACATTGCTACGATGACTAAGAGAGTCAATCGATCTCGCGATGTCTCGGTCGCCTATGAGTTTTATCGCGCGTTTTTCGATCCTGTCAAGTAGCTCGAGATTGGAGCGAATAAACGCCTTATAAATTGTAGCCAGATCAGAAGGGGTGAAATATTTCTTACATCGCTTAAGGAAGCCTAGACATTTCGCAGCGTTCTTTTCGACATCGAATATGTGGTCATTCCAACGAAGGTTGTCATTGACACACATACCGAGAGTGGAAAGTCTTTCGGTTTCAGCGATGCATGTGCCATTCATGGATAAAAGGCAGTGTGTGTGGGCTTAGCTTTAATGACAGGAGACAGCATTGTGTTTTGGAAGCATTAAATTCCACTCTATTGGTTGTACCCCACTGAGTTATGCTGTCAAGATCGGAATTTAATGAGCTTAACATACGTTGCCGTTCCAGTTCCACACCCGAAGATGAGGGGCGTGAACCAAGAAACGAATATGAGAAGCTGAGGGTACTGTCATCAGCAAAGGAATGGATTGGATTAGAAGTAACAGACAGGAGATCATTTATAAAAATGAGAAAGAGAGTCGGGGACAGAACGGAGACTTGGGGAACACAATCATTTATTTGGTGAGTTGCAGACTTGAAACCGTCCAAGACAACTTGAAAGGTAATTTCTAATCCATTGAAGAAGATTATCATCGATTCCAAATGCACGCATTTTCGACAAAAGAGCTTGATGCCAAACTCTGTCAAATGCCTTTGAAATATCAAACGCAACGATCTTACTTTCACCACCTTGGTGAAGAGATTGGTTCCACTTTTCGGTTAGATGTCATCAAATCACCGGTGAACTTATTGCCCCGAAAACCGTACTGCCGGTCATTGAGAAGTTTTCGAGATGCAAGATATTTCATTAGCAGAGGGTTGATCAGCGTTTCCATGACCTTAGAAAGAAGGGACGTAAGTGCAATTGGTCAGTAGGAGGAGGGAGAAGAAGACTCGCCGTTGTTGGTACAGGCTGGACAAATGCTGTTTTCCATCTTCCCGGGAAGAGCCCTGAAAAATAGGACAGATAGAAAAGCTTACGCAGTGGTAGAAGAACACCTCTTCAGAACGATGGGGGAAATACCATCTGGACCAGCGGATTTGTGTATGTCATGGTCTTGAAGTACTCTTGCCACTGTACGAGTGCGAAAGTGAATTGGTCCCATGGAGTATTCTACGCCCTCGTGTAGAGGGGGAGATAAAGCACAATCTGGGAGCGTTGAGCTAGCTGCAATGTGAGCAGCAAGCAGATTAGATTGGCTTTATCCAAAGAGCTGACGGCTGGAATGTAGTTGTAAATGAGTGTCGGGATATATGACGAGGCCGAATTCTTGATGTTTTTGACAAATGACCAAAAGTTTTTACTACCCGTGGGACTTTGTAGTTTTTTGCCTCAGCTTTTGGTCGTGGGAGAATTTTACACGATTAATAAGGGCATTACAGTCATTTCTGGCTCGTTTGAATTTTTTCTGGTTTTCCTCAGATGGGTTGGCTTTATAAGACCGAAAGCTTACCTCTTTTAACCTGATAGCCGCTTTGCAGCTCGAGTCACACCACGCGTTTTCCATGGGTTTGATACTTTTTATCTGGTTAGGGATAAAGCATTTCATACCCAATAAAATCATGTTTGTTATCATATCAGCAGCAGCATCCACGTCGCTGTCAAGGAAGCACAGCGACCAGTTAAAACTCTTAAAGAAGCCGTTTAGTTTTTCCCAATTGGCTTTCTCGTATTGCCATACGGTTCTTTTAGGAGTTTGTTCTTTAACTATGTGGCCGGAATACGAGAAATTAGCTGATATGACACAATGGTCTGACGAATCTAGAGGCGGTAATACGTTTATATCGTATTTTTCAGGGTGAGAGGTGAGAAACAAGTCCAGTGTGTTGGCGGTTTGACTGCTTATGTCCGGTATTCCTGTAGGCTCATTTACAAGCTGAGTGAGATTGTTAACCTCAGCAAAAATCTGAACATACCTTCTTTCGGGTGTTGTATGTCCAGAATGTCGAAGCCAATGTGAATTGTGTATATTGAAATGACGATTTCAGTACGAGGGTGAAGGGTCACAATTCTTGTGATGGAATCAGACAGGGCATCTAACTCATTATAATTTGATTGTCTGCCCAAATTTGGGCTTCTGTAAATAAAACAGTAGTGGATTAATTGCCTACGGACATGGAATTTTAGCCAAATGAAATTAAATTCCGGATTCAAACATTGGCCATATTGAGGCTGAAGTTGGTAGGCTACGTCACTACGTATATAGACGGCGAGACCGCGATGCGGAAAGAATAATGGCACTAAGTTGTACCCAGGCAGACAAAACTCTGTTAAATCAGAGCCAACGCTATCCTGAGTTTCGTTAAGTGCCAAAACAGCTGGTTTGTTGCGGAAAGCCACGAATGTTACTAACATCCACCACAAAATTCCTACACATTATAAAATACAAACATAAACGAAAACACAAACTCCGACGCTACCTAAGCAAGAACTACATAAGAAAAACTAAGAATTGAAGATCCGCGTTAGATTTCCAAAACAAATTACCGCAGGTGTTATGCCCGTACGGTAATTTTGTTTGGTCCACCAACAAAATGAACAACTCATGGGCCGCTATCCGTCTGATGCTGCCTTTACTCAGCCATTACAAGTGTACAGACGAAAATCGTACGACACCTACAATGACCAAGCAAATGCAACAGTGATTGTTTATTTTGCTAGCACTGCCACATTGTATACAATCTGCGACACTTTTGCGATTTTTGTTTGTGCCTTCAGTGCTTGCAAATATTTGCGACTCTTAAAAATCGTGTGCTCATAGCTGTACGAGCAAATGTAACTGCAATTTTCTTCAATGCCTTACTGAAGACCTTTAGAAATAATTTCAGGTTGTCAGCGAATAACAAATCCCGAACATCGTATCATCGTTGAGATACTATTTATATTTATAAAGAATATTGGACCAGGGTGACTACCTTGTGGAACACCTGAATGCACTTCGACTTTATTAATGAGATCCCGACCCGTAAAGAGTCTGCCTGAGGCACTGCCGCCTTCCATCATCTGCGATCCCGGGCACGCTGCTTGCAGTTGTCCAGACCAAGTGCTCTGGTATCCGCGTTTGGCTTGGTTTGGTATTTAAAAAAGAGGTTCGGTCTTCCTTGCCTTCTCGAATTTGGGAGCTGGCAGGCAAACATACTCTTGGCTGGAGCATTATTGTCAATTCGCACAATGTGGCAGAGCCAACGTATTCGACGTGATTTAGGTTTTTGTACTACTCGTACATTCACATGTTGGTACAGTTCATAGAGTTCGCGGTTGTATCTTCTCGTCCATTTGCCCTCCTCGCACAGAGGACCAAATATCCGACGAAGTATTTTTCTTTCAAAAGAACCCGATATAAGCTCCCCTTTCCTACTTATCGTCCACCACTCGGCACCAAATAGCAAGACTGCCAGGATTAAGCTTCTATAGAGGATGCATTTTGTGAGGAGTTTCGAACCCATTTGTTTTGCCGAAGCGAAATAGCAGCGGTTTTTCGATGGTGTCGATATTGTCTGCAGCCTCCAGCAGCTGGACCGATCTATTGAAGACAGTGCCTTCCGAATGTTATCATATGCGGCTTTAAAGTCGACGAATAGATGTTGGATCTCGACTTGAAATTCGGGTTTTTTTTTTATCTCCACAGGTGGCGCCTTAATTGCTTAAGGGAGATAGGATCTTGTATGCGACATTTAGCAGTTGTATGCCTCGATAGAAACATAGAATCGCTTTTCTTGTAGGTAGGGCATAAAGAGCTGATCGTCCAGTCACCTTTCATGCATGCATGCTTTCTTCCACCCATACTTGGTTGATGATTTGCTGCATGCGCCTCAAAACCAACGAAAACATCACCTCCGTATTTGTAAAGCGCCGCAGTTAGGCCATCAGAGCCGGCGCCCTTATTGTTTTTAAGCTTTCTAATAGCTAACCCAACTTCTTCTATACTTTGTTGTGAAATCTGTTGTTCAGTGACAAAACATGGGTTCTCTTCTTGCCCTATCACTCTCTCTACATGATGACCGTTTAGCTGCTGTTGGAAATGCTGCTTAAATACATCTACTATTCTCTACGCTTCGGGGACTAGGTTTCCGTCACTGCTTCGAAGAGCCTGCGTTCCGGTCTTAAAGCCAGCAGCCAGTTGCTTCGATTTCCTTGAGGTGGGAAACTGCGTACGTCCTCTTCTTTTTACGCAGGATCTTCCTCTCCTCCCTACTCTTGGTCCGATACTCTTCCCTCGCTGTCTTGTTTTTCGCTGCAGCGGTTTTAGAGGTTTGTGTGTTGGACTACTTATCTTAAGGTCTCAGTTCAACGTCGGGGCCTACCTCTTGCGAACGTCTGACAAACATCCTAGAGTATGAATTGTGATGAGAAGCTTCTCGAATTTGACGTTCGGATTCGGCTTGAAAAAAAATTGTAGGCCCGCTACACTTTGCACAAGCAAGTGGTTGGAGAAGCTAGGTTTAGGGCCTTAAACCACCGTTAATGCCTCATGTCTATTTTTTGTTTTAAACGTGCATCTTTTGTCATCTTCTTCCGGTAAAAGTACACATTATCATACTACGCGCATTTTCACTGGATGGCTGGTAACCTACGGCGGTCTCGGCTACCTCCTTGATGATGTCTCGATATCGATTCCTCATATTGTTGGTGCTTGTGGGTGATGAAAGCAGGAGGAGAGAGTCTCTCGCTCATCCGCTCTCTGTAGACTATGGCTACTAAAGTGAGTGAACTGTAGACATACGTAATAAAGGAAGCTTATAAAAGAAAGTTACAGAAGTAACAGTTCTTCGATTCTAAGGGGTAGTCAACAACGTTAGCTTTCTAGGGTGAATATCGATCAACCCCCTTAATGCAAATGTAACTGTATTCAAAATAAAATAATCCAGCAGCCCCCATGTGAGTATGTTCCCTCATTCAGAATATCCTTAAAATATTAATAAACACAGTCTGCAGCTTCTACTCCTCAGTCAGATAGAGTCAATAACAATAATCAAATATCGTCAGCCCTCATCGTATGCCATCGTTCGAACAACTCCCCCTCCTCACACATTGTGTCGTGCATATTTTCTAATTAATTCGCCATTTTAAAAATGTGTGCGCCAGTTCGCGTTCTATTTAAAATTGGCACCAAGGAACTCGCTAATAGCGCTGGTGTAAAACTCTTTTATATTAAAAAGCCCAAATCCTCCTTTTCCTAATCCTAAGCGGCACTGATAATACTCTTGTTCTGCTGTGAAAGCCAGCAACCACCGTCATTTCTCAATAACAAAACAAGCCATTCGAACCCGTCCTCGTCGTTGTGGTGCAAAGAGATGCCTCCATGCCTCTTACACTCACTATGTACTCCGTGGTATACGCAACAGCCCACGCCCTTCCAAGTATATTCGGCAATTTGTTTGCACATAATATGACATTTTATAAATCAAGCCCCCTGGGGCGGTTGAATTCAAGCACCTTTTGGAAAACGTTGTCTCCAATATTGCAGTAGATTTAAATGAGCGACTTGATATCCATACAATACAACGAAAACATTATCTTAAGGATTAGAGGGTGAAAACGAAGCACGAAACGACGCACAGTGGTCAAAATCAAGAATCTAGGTGGACAATTTTTTTATACCCTATTCTAGGGGTATATTAATTTTGACGCATAGTTTGTAACATACCTTAATATTGCCCGTAGACCCCTAAAAGTTACTATATTTATGATCAGCATCGATAGTAATGTCGATCTAGCCATGTCCGTCCGTCCGTCCGTCCGTCCGTCGGCAAAAATTAGGCCTTTAAACTGGACCTAGAGAGCTGAAATTTTAACCATATACTCTCTAGGGTCCCGAAATAATCAAGTTTACGAATTTTTGAAATCCGCCCACAGACACGCCCACAAACTCAAAAAAACAAAATTTTGGAAAAAATCGAATTTTGAGCTAGGAAGCTGAATTTTTTTTATATATGATCTATGACCCCTAAAACTGCTCGGGATATAAAATTTTCAAAATCCGCCCACTGCCACGCCCACAAAAAAATAAAACAATTTTATTGAAAAACCAAAATTTGAGCTAGGGAGCTGAAATTTTTTTTTTTAAGCTTTTATTGTTCTTTTTAAGATTCGATTATTTGTTTAGATATACATTTTTATAAATTTTGTTGAGATATCACTTATTGAACCTTGAAAGAAGAAAAACCCAACAAAATCCTTTACGTTCAATGATTTGTATTCCTTTGCGAATGGAATTTCAATTGGTCAAATCTACATTAGTCGTTTGTTTAATAAGTTTTAGAGGAACGATAGAAGCCGCAAACAAATCACTGTCGGTTTTCCAGATTCTGCAAACGTTTGTTTGAAATATCATTTCAAGATCAGAGTCACACAATAGTTCAACTGGAAGCAAGCTTACAATTCGCTGAACAGTGTGTATCAACAGAGCCTGTAATTCTAATTTGGCTGAACTTTCTGTTATGACAATGTTTTCTCTATAACATTCCTTTTTGGCTTCCAGCACACGATAATAATGAGGATAGATTTCTCTGAACTGCGTTTCTTGAATCGATAAGGCTAACTTACGGTCATAGAACGGTTGCATATTTTGTTCGGGTTTTGCGAGTTTAGCCGGCCAACCACTCTTTGAATCTTGAATCCGGCAACTTTTTTCAACAGGTTGTCTTGTGCCGTCAATTTTCCAATGACTGCTGCATTTATTGGACTATTGTCGAAATCCTCCCAGCTTATGTTGTTGACTCTATGTAACTTGTCGTCTATCTTGTCAAAAGCAACATCCGGGCTAACTTGACAGTGCATCTGCATTGGCATGCCTGGCGGGACGTGGGACGATACTTTATCTGGTACGAATATGCCATTAAAGTCAAAGCCCAGTTGCGTAGTCGGGGCATAGTCATATCGGGGATCTGCTTGATCGGATTGAAGATAGCCGTAAGCGGCTTATGATCCGTCTGAAAATCAAAGGTACACCTTCTTTACGCCATAAATTATAGCCAAAGCCTCCTTTTCGATCTGGCTATAGAGTTTCTGATGACAATGTAGCATTTTGGATGCAAACGCTATAGGCCTCTCGGACCTATCCGGATATCGGTGGGAGATGACGGCTCCTATGCCATAGCTCGAGGCGTCTGTGGCCAAAATTATCGGTAATGATTCATTAAAATGGGACATACGAGCAGCTTTGAGGATAATCCACCTTAAACTTTCAAACGCCGTTTGCTGGAGCCGAGACCACACATATTTAGCCCCTTTTGCACGGAGTGCATTTAATGGACCCGCAACCTGCGAGATTTTCGGAATAAATTGGTTAAAGTAATCTAACATTTTAATTATACATTTTTTACATAGTTTAGCTATTTTATTTTAGTGTTCTTACTCTCAAAATTGAATTCCATTTTTTTTTTTATTAAACAAAAGACTTCACCTCACGATCTTAAAGTTTGACAATTAAAACTTGTAAACAGCTGATTTGATTAGAATCGATTGCATTCAATGTTTACACTTCTGACGTAGCAGCGTTAATTAAACAGGGATGGCTTTGATGTTTTGCACATTTGTACTTCTACATTATTTCTATGGAAAAACAGAAATAAAAAAAAATTAAAAATATAAAAAAAAATAAATAATATTGTCCCCCTAGATTAATTAGTTTCACCACTGTGCGACGCTTCGACACTGTTGTTGCTGTTTTAATTCGTATGTGCATTTGAAATGTGTAAAATGTTCCAGAAGTAAACTCGATTGTCGAGAGCTTCAAGCTGGCACAAGGATACACTCACAGTCAGTCGTGTCGTTTGCCCTTCTTCCAAGTGATATCCTCCAACAAAGTTTTATGTACATACAAATAAAAAGTGTATACGACGATGGTAAGGCCATACAGATTGAGGGGAGTTTTTTTTCTTGCTTTTATTATTATTATGTTGCTATCCTTTTTGGTTTTTTTTTTTATTTTTTATCCATTTTGCCACCGTAGGACGAATATGTCGACTCAAGGATACTTTTTGTGTATGTGCTGAAGGTAAAATGCGAAGGGACTTCCAGGTCGAGGCTGTTCATATTTATTACACACTCCGCATCTATTATTTATAAGTTTTAAAAACTTCGTTCGGTCGCACATTCACCACACCCGCACTTCAGGGATAATGGCAGCGCTTGAAGTTTCAGGATATTAGCCGTATTACAATGTATACATTTTTTTTTTATAAAAATCGATATTGATACCTCTACCATGGAATATGATTAATGGCGTAGGTGGGCAGATCGGATGTTAATCGTACAAAAAACTGGAGTTCAATTGAACTCCTTCCGGTGGAACGCAGTTTGAAATAATTGAAATTTAACGAACGGAAAGCTGGGTCGGGTTAAGTTGTTGCTGGCGAAAGCCCTAACTTTAAAGACGAACAAAATAAATAAAGCTTATGTCATATTTGAAGGAACCGTTCCCGTTCGAACTATCAATTGCTTAAGTGGTCAATAGTAGAAGTATGCCAATGGAAGTGTCTGTCTGTGTTTTGCTAAAGGATAACCTTCTTTCATCTAAAGAAATTGTTTTTTTCTATTCGACTTGAATAGAAAATTCGGGCAGACATTATTGTCGGCCACATCGACTTCTCTTTTCAAAGCAGAATTTTATTTTATTTGAAGAGGACATTTTGTTGGCTAAGGAGATTGTAGATAAATTAAGGACAGAAAAGGAATGCTGACCCGAGAGACATAATCCGCACTGGGCATTTCAATTGAAGTGCCTTTTTTATGCCACTATAGACCGAAGTTCATTGAAAGGCTTTCGAACTTCATAACGAGTACAAAACTTAGGAAATAAAATAATGGTTATGAGTGAATAGACGTTTTTTGTTTTTACTTCGTCCATTAATCCATTTGAAACTCAGTCATTCTTAAGCTTAACAGTGTGCAAAAGAACTGATTTGCCAAATTTATAAAATGGATAATGATTTATTTGATATTAATTAATTTTGCAAAGTGGAAAAACTTTCTTATACCATGTTCCCGCCGACGCGACGTGATTTAGTCAAAGTGATTTTTAAATCACGCCAGTTGTTTCCACCAAACGATAAGTGTTTAAATTTGACCCTTATTTCCATTTCGACATGGTTTGCTACCAAATAAATATAAGTGTGGCATATTAATAGGAGTTTTTGCATATTTATAGAAGTTTTTTTTCTGCTGAAAAACGTTCTGAAGTTGACTACAGTCGATTTTATTTTGTATATATATTTTTTTTTATAATGAACTCGCACTAAAGTGAGTTTTGAATACCCTTATAACGTAATAGTTACACAGTACGGGCGTTAAGGAAATTAGGGTTAGAAGATAGGGAGAGATGCCGATGCACGTTGGTTTTAAATATTTGTAAATTATAATGTGTAGGAAAAATGGAACGGGGAAGGTCATTCCACATTCGTATTGTACGGCTAAGGAAAGATTCCTTGTATTTCACTGTACGTTCGAATACATGCTTAAGGGTAAACTGATGCGCATTCCTTGCACAGCGGGTATTGCGGTTGAAATGTTGTAGAGGTGGAATGCAACTGGCTATTTCGTTTGAGCACTTATGGTGGAAATAACGATTAATTAAACTTGCCGATGTCGATCGGGAATTGAAATTCGATAATTTTAGGTTTGGTATTCCTGTTGAGTACGCCACAGATGTTTTTGAAAATGTTTTTTGGCCGATTGGTGTTAAAATTCGTCCCTTCGTGTATAAATCAAAAAACTACATGGTAGGAGAGGGCCCAAGAGCTGACTTAAATAATAACGCACTGCCACCTAATTGCAAAGCTAATGCAGCCCATAATTCTGCTCTTAAAATCTATTACCACAGTGCTAGTGGTATTCGAACTAAAGTACTGGATTTATTCAACAAATCTAGTCATCTTGATTATAATATAATCGTTAGCTAACCACCGTTAACCTACAACAGCCAACCGAATGTGCCGCTAATACATTTATTTGTTACTAGCTGTACCCGCGACTTCGTTCGAGTGGAATAGTGAGTTCGGGTAGCATTTTAAGTTATTTCGGCTAATTACTCGTATCTTAAGAATAAGACACATCTATATATTAATACGGAGTTGCCTATAACGTGTTTCCCTCCTTTTTTGCTATTATACGTCACATAGATATGCCAACACTATATTATATTTGGGTAGGGGGCAATACATAGAAGTGCACAATACAAAAATTATCCACATATATAACGCACATTATGAATTACAGCAGGTAAAATGAAGCGATTTGGATGCAATTACAACAACAACAACATTGCTCTGTGGTTACTTAATAATGCTTGAACATACTTGAATTTACTTGGACATGCTTGAAGTTACTTGAAAATGCTTAAAGTTACTTGGACATGCTTGAAGTTACTTGAAAATGCTTGAAGGTACTTGAAAATGCTTGAAGTTACTTGGACATGTTTGAAGTTACTTGAAAATGCTTGAAGGTACTTCAAAATGCTTGAAGTTACTTGAAGTTACTTGAAAATGCTTGAAAATACTTGAAGTTACTTGAAAATGCCGGGAAAATTTTATATCATATGAAATCAGAGAATGCAATGTCGAAAAATTTCATTCTCCGATTAATATGTATAACAGTCGACTTTGTTTTTTTTTTCAACTTATAGAATAAATTGGTCGAATTTCGACCATGGGGCGACCCCTAGTACGTATAAATACTTAATTAACCCTTAATTTGGTGCGCCACAAAAAAAAAAACAACACAAACTACAAAAGGTGCATGAAAAAAAGAAAGAATAAGCACACGCACAAAAGGTACAGCGAGAGAAACAGATTTGCGCCGCACACACACACAAATTTTCCTCCACTGAACGCTGGGAAAATCCAACGATCTAGCTTCAATCGAACATTTTACTTTTTTGAATTGTATAAAATTTATAGTTTAATGCTTATTGTTCAACTTCAGGATAACCTACAAAGATGACTTATATCTTAAAATCTTTGTTACTAATTGAACTTTATATTAAAAAAATCCTATTTCATTTGGAAGAGTCATTCCAAAGGTAGGCGCTAGAAAGCATTCGAGAGTTACAACTTTTCTTAGATATCAACTTAGATCTCCGCTTCTAAACAGCGGATGAAGCATTTTCCCGCGGTAAAAAGTAGCTTATGTCCATTCTCAGGCTCTAGACTATCTGTGTACCAAATTTCATTTAAATCGGTTCAGTAGTTTTGGCGTTAAAGCCAGAAAGACAGAGTTACTTTCGCATTTATAATATTAGTATGGATAAGGACATTCTTTATATTCGACTGAAATATTTGACCGCCGCTTAAATATATCGTGTGGATCGTTGTAAGTCTGCCAATGAACTTGGTGGTGGAATAATTGTTGCTGTTCGTTCAACCTTCAGCTCAGATGAAACTCCCCTGCCCGTCACCGATGTCGAATAGCTTTACATCCCAGTTAAATGAAACAACGTTAATCAGGACTGTGTTTTCATTATCGTTAGGTATGTGCCCCAAGTAGTAGCTTAGATGTTTATGAAAAGCATTTCATTTAGCATTGATTTTATTTTAAATCCATGCTCGAGTTCAGATAATATTTGTGTGTTAGGAGATTTTAATCTCACTGATTTAATTTGGAAATGGTCAGAGAGCGACAAAATGTTGACTCCCCATAATATGAAAAAAGACTACGAATTTTTCCTTATTGACTCACTTTACTCGCTTATATTCTGTTCAGTAGTATTGACTGGAATTATGAATTTTTTACTCTTAAGCTGGATTGCATGTATAAACGCTTCATTGAAATTTAAGATGACGGTTTTGCTAAATTCATTCCTTGTTTTTCACAAAAAAAATGTCAGCCTCCTTGCTATAATAGACAGCTTTCAAAATTAAGAAATGTAAAGCGAAAAGCTTTGAATAAATTTAAGAAATCAAATACACTCAAGCTCTGATTCGATTCTCTCTAAAAAAGTATAACACATACAAATAAAAAAGTGGTGCCTACAGAAACTGCTTTTCATGTCAATTAAAATGATTTTAAATCTATTCTTAAGTACCGTTAACTCACATTGTAATCAAGCAAGAAACACAGTGCTAACGATTTGCTTTATTTTGTCTAGATTTCGCGATTACCGTTCTTTTTTCTACAATGTTGTTAGTCAGTGTCTGTTATAATTTTTTTTTAGATTTACTCGTAGTCCAGGGTTTGCTCAGCCGCGTGTATTTTTGTGTTTTTATTTTACGTTGTTAATAATGGATACGACACCTCAGGAAGCAGCTCAAGCTGTCACACTACTTCAAGCAGGCGTTGGGCAACGTGAGGTCGCTCGAAGACTTCAAATTAGCAGATCTTCGGTGCAACAAGTTTACAGAAGATACCTAGAGACTGGAGCATTCGATCGACGTCCAGGTACGGACAGACCTAGGGCTACATCATCAGCAGATGATCGGTTTATTAAACTTGCTGTTTTGCCAAATCGCCGTCTAAATGCAGTTCAAGTCCAACACAGTCTGCGAGACAAACACCAAATGTTCATAAGTTCAGATACCGTCAGAAGGAGACTTTTTGAGCATAACCTGACTCCAAAGTGCTATAACAGGCCCAGCATTAACCGTAGCCCACCGTCGAGCACGCCTTGAATTTGCTCGAGAGCATAGGGATTGGACGTTGGAGCAGTGGGGTAATGTGCTCTTTACTGATGAGTCCAGGGTGAGTCTACATGTAAGTGATCGAAGTCAGAGAGTATATCATCGCGTTGGTGAACGATATTCTCAATGTTGCATCGAGGAAACTGTTGCTTATGGAGGAGGATCTGTAATGGTCTGGGGGCATCTCCTTAACCGCACATACACGTGGATTGACTTCTCATCGCTACATTTCTGAAATTCTCGCAGACCATGTGTTACCTTTCGCAGGATATATCGGGCAGGATATGCTGTCAATGCAAGATAACGCACGGCCTCATGCTGCATATGTGGTGACCCAGCTCGAAGCCCGGGCTTGAATCCGATAGAACGTCGGGTTCGAGCCCGGATACCTGCTCCAACAAAGCTTCCAGAGCTGCGGATCACACTTGAAGAGGAGTGGAATTCTATTCCTCAAGATTTCATCGTCAGGCTCGTGAGGTAGATGAATGCGAGGATGCTGGCAGTTATCCAAGCAAGAGGAATATATTGACCAACATTTTTTTTTTTAAATTTTGTCTTTGTTATTGGATTACATTTTTTTTTCATTTTATGATTTTTTAATGAATACAACTGGAAAACGATTCTTTTTTGTATAACCCTTAATAAACACTGAATTAATTATATAATCCCAATGAGTTTCCATTCATTTTATTCAACATACAACGCACTTTCTGTTGGTACTAATTTTTTAATTGTATGTTTTATACTTTAAAAGAAAATCGAATCAGAGTTTGAACGTAGCGGGTGGCCCGGTTTATTTGCTGTCAAGTGTAGTTCATTTGATTATGCCGATTTTAGTAAACTACGCAAAGAATTCTCTACTCTAAGTAAATGTCTTTACAAGGTTTATATCATGAATATTGAGAGTAACGTCAAATATATAAGTAAATTATTCTGGTCATTTATAAATTCTAAAAGGAAGTAGTTGGGAATTCAAGATGCGATGTTTCTCAAGGACAATAAGTCCTCTAATTTGGGTTCCAATCTTGATTTGTTCTCTAACTTCTTTGAATCTGTTTACTCTAAATCAGATTTAAATAGTAAATCGTTAGCCAATATAGCAAGTAAGGTTTTTTTTTTTGTTTTTTTTTTTTTAATAAAAAAGGAAATCCAAATCCCAGAGCACTCAGACTCGGTAACGTTCCATTGTACTACCAGGCAGAAATCCTCTTTTTGGTGTAGAGGCATGAGAATGGGTGGCGTATGTTGTTGTTCCCCATGGGGATTGAACCTGCACCGCACGGGTCACAAGCCAACACACTTACTTTTTACTTTACTTTTAAATTCATTTTTATTAATTATTAGCTTATATCAACTTACATACTAGACAAAAATGATTAAATCTAACTTAAAATTAACAGGATACTTATTCTAGATTATTGATCCTTATGCGGACGCCCTAAACTTAACTATATCTTATAATTATTGCCTTTCGGCCTAAAAACTATTTTACGAACTAATCTTACATATGTGTTCCTCGAGAAAATTAAATAAAACTCGGCATCATTATTTAAATTTTATATTTTTATATAAAACAAATTACCAACTACCTATTCTACTTACTTAAACTACCTAACATATTCTAACTATAATTAGGATTCTGAACACTCGTTGCCTTGCGCAACAAGTGGTCAAAGTCCCAATTGCTTTCCGAGCGCCTGACAGTCGTCAACGTGCACACGCGCCGCCGTGAGCCGACTGAAGCCTTACAGCGTCAGTCAACTCCCAGAAGCACCACCACACGTTGGCGAGCCCGGCCTCTCCCAAAAACGCCCTAGCTGACTTAATCTAACTTATAAGCTAAGAGGAAGTTACCTAGAGTAACGCACCGTCCTGGGAGGGCATGTTGACCCCTCCCCCCTCAACAAGCCACCAAAATTCGGCGAATTGCTTTTCCGTGTCGAATAGCCAACACACTAACCTCTACACCGTCGCCACCCTTAGCAAGTAAGGTTGATATTGGCTCATTTAAGTTATGCACTGATGAAGTCATTTTGGCGCTTAAGTCGCTTAAACGCAATCCTATTGCTGGGGCTGATGGCGTCCCAACTATAATTCTTAGTTACTGTTCTGACCCTCTCTGCTTCCCCTTGCTTAATATCTTTAACCGTTCACTTTCTGAGGGTATCTTCCTTCAAGTATGGAAAATTTCATTCCTTCTTCCTATCCATAAGTCTGGACCAAAAAATAATGTCGAAAACTATAGGGGAATTTGCAAATTATCCGCAATTCCCAAGGTTTTCGAAAGCATTATCAAAAACAAACTTGAGTTCCTCACTAAAGAGTTATCTGTTGCTCAACACGGTTTCGTTTCCGAAAGGTCTACTACCACTAACTTGGCACTTTTCTCATCGTATGTTATCAATGCTATTGAAAACAAATATCAAGTCGATACGATTTATACCGACTTTAGTAAAGCCTCTGACTCAGTAAATCATACAACTTTATTGGAAAAGCTTGAACATTGTGGTTTTCATTCGAAGATTTTATCTTGGTTATCGTCTTATCTTGTTGGCAGAACTCAAAAAGTACGCACAGGCAATGTCTGCTCCAGATCGATTAAATGCCATTCTGGGGTTCCCCAAGGCAGCCATTTAGGTCCATTACTCTTCACAATTTTTATCAATGACATTACTTTGGCTATAAAGCACTGCCAATGTCTATTAAACGCCGATGATCTGAAACTATATCTAAAAATTAAAAGCATAGATGACTGCCGCCTAGTTCAGCTAGATCTAAATTCTATTTCAGAATGGTGTAACTCTAATGATTTAAAGCTTAACGTAAAGAATAATAATAAAGAACTCTCAAAATTGAGTTTGATTTCGCAATTTGATTACGTTATTGACTCTAATCTACTTTGTAGGGTTCATAAAATCAAAGATTTAGGCGTTGTTCTCGATTCCTAATTTTGTTTCGAAAGTCATATTGACTGTGTTTCGGTGATAAGTGTATACTCAGCTCAGCATAATTTTACAATGAAACAACTAGATCGTATTCTATATTCACTTTTCATTTTTAAGGATGTGTTCGGAGTGTTTCTACTTTAAAAGAGTGCAATTTGGATTATTATTAAAGCAAGGATGAAAATCCAAACGTATTTTTGGAAAGATTTTTGATCATCATAAAATCCTTTGTATTTAACAGCAAGGAAAAGAACGGATGCTTATTTTTGGCAATTTTTTTTTTGTAATTTTCTTCGTATAATTTCCTTTGAAATGAAGATTTTTTAAGCTATTGCATAGCTTTTATCGCGGACTTGTGAGCGCGTCGACCGAATCAAGAAATTCCATACCGAAAAAACTTAACACCCCACCACGTGAGTTAATCGGTTCTCGTCAGATCACCGCAATTAAACGACATTGCGCGCGGTTACTACGTAGATGGGTGACCGTTTGAGAACAACCGCGTGTCGTTGTTAATACCATATTCTAAGGGTATATTAATTTTGACGCATAGTTTGTAACATACCTTAATGCCCGTAGACCCATAAAAGTTACTATATTTATGATGAGCATCGATAGTAATGTCGATCTAGCCATGTCCGTCCGTCCGTCTGTCGGCAAAAATTAGGCCTTTAAACTGGACCTAGAGAGCTGAAATTTCAACCATATACTCTCTAGGATCCCGAAATAATCAAGTTTACGAATTTTTGAAATCCGCCCACAGACGCCCACAAACCCACAAAAAAACAAAATTTTGGAAAAAATCGAATTTTGAGGTAGAAAGCTGAAATTTTGTATATATGATCTATGGCTCCTAAAACTGCTCGGGATATAAAATTTTCAAAATCCGCCCACTGACACGCCCACAATTAAATAAAACAATTTTATTGAAAAACCAAAATTTGAGCTAGGGAGCTGAAATTTATAATACATACTCTCTAGGGTCCCTTTAAGCTCATGTGTAAATACTTTCAAAATCCGCCTACTGACACGCCCACAATTTTAATTTTTTTTTGGAAAATCCAAAGTTTTAGCTAGGGAGCTGAAATTTATAATATATACTCTCTAGGGGCCCTTTATGCTCGTTTTTTTTTTGATAAAATCCTTTAAATGTTATATAACAAAATATGTAGAGCGTTCTTAACAATTCAACCATACTAAGACTTTTGTCACACCCACTTATGAGGGATAGGAATAAGAATAGGGTATCCAACAGTGCGCCCAAGCGGACTGTAGCCCGTCCCTATGTTATTTTTTGATGTGTAAACATCTTTGCTCTCGGTATGGGCTAGTTGGAAATATTGAGCGTCACTGTCAGATTTTCAGCGTCACCGTCATCGTCAGATTTTCAGGTCGGACGGCAAAAAACCAAAGTTTGAGTTAGGGAACTGAAATTTATATTATAGACTCTCCAGGGACCCTTGATGCTCATGTGTAAATATTTTTTCCAACAGTTTAATGAAAAAAGGCACAGGAGCAATTCTTTCATTTCGTTATACATTTTCCAGTTTTAATTATGTTCAATTTTAGAGATTATTATGTCCTTACGAAACACCGGGAAGTTGTGTGGAAGTAGATAAAAAGGTCCTTAAAAGTCGATGAAAGGATATTTTTCCAAAATGCAGTTAGAATCCATACGGTATATCTGTGTTCAATGTTATTTGACTAAGAGGTCCTTGCAACAACAAAAAAGGTCATTAAAAGTCGAAGAAAGGATATTTTTCCAAAATGCCATTAGAATCCACACGGTATATCTGTGTTCAATGTTATTTGACTAAAAGGTCTTAGCAACAACAAAAAAGGTCCTTAAAAGTCGAAGAAAGGACATTTTTCCAAAATGCCGTTAGAATCCACACGGTATATCTGCGTTCAATATTATTTGACTAAGAGGTCTCTGGAACAACAAAAAGGTCCTTAAAAGTCGAAAAAAGCATATTTTACCAAAGAGGTCTTTGGAACAACAAAAAGGTCCTTAAAAGTCGAAAAAAGCATATTTTACCAAAATGTTTGTTGTTCCTAGTACCGCTCATTCAAATAACATTGAACTAATATATAGGTACCGTGCCGTTTCGAAAGACATTTTTGGAAAATATCCTTTTTCGGGTTCAAAGGACCTTTATTGTGGCTCCAAGGACCTCTTTGTAAAATAACCTGGTGTAAAATAAAAGGGACATTCAACCAATTTTTATTTTAAACGCAATATGCATAACAAATCCCAATAAATTATCACCATTATAGCAAAACAATAAATTTTGATTTAGTTATTAGTTATTACCTAGACAGCTAAAAAGCTACAGCTAAAAAACTAACCAACTTCTAGTTGTCATCCGCAACTAACTTTGGCAACCTAACGAGCTTAGTTACACAACCTGCAACTAATAGCTAATAGCAAAAATTAGTTGTCGTTATGATAACTAACCACCAAATCGATTGCATTTTTATCGCAGCTAATTTAACTACGTTAGTTACTTAGTTTTGGCGAACTAGATAACAAATTAGGTAGCTAACGCGCAACTGTGCCTACATGTTTACACATCAACTATACCGTGAGTGCAGCGTGGCTCACACCTTTTTTTTTATTTTTTTTGATATGTAATCATCTTTGCTCTCGTTAGAGGCTAGTTGGAAATATCGAGCGTCACCGTCATCGTCAGATTTTCAGCGTCACCGTCATCGTCAGATTTTCAGGTCGGACGGAAAAAATCCAAAGTTTGAGTTAGGGAGCTGAAATTTATAATATAGACTCTCCAGGCGCCCTTAATGCTCATGTGTAGATATTTTTAAAATTCGCCCATTGACACGCCCACAATTTAAATTAATGCAACGCTGACGAGCCCACGTGTTTACACATCATACATCAACTATACCGTGAGTGCAGCGTGGCTCACACCTTTTTGTGTATAGGTAATACACATTAATGCTGCGCAGAGAAAGTATATATGATATTAGATAGATTAGATTCTTTATTTCATGAAAGCAGACGGCAGACGGCTATTTCTGCCATGCTCGTGTTCTCAAACACAAACTATTGTACATATATTTCATGAAATAAAGAATCTAATCTATCTATCTATCTATCTATCTATCTATCTATCTATATGATATTATATCTATATAAATGTACATCGCGCGAAAAATGATCAAATCATGATTAATAACGTTCTTTTTGTTCAAATTTTTTGAATGAATAATTTTTTTGGTGTGTAATTACACTATTTATGCCTTACTATTTATACCTATTATTTATAACTAGCTATTTTCGTTTTATAGAAAACTTGAAGAGCTAAAAAGAAAAAGATAAAAAATTCTATGCAATAGCTTTACCGCGGCAGTCCCCGAGTGCCACACGTTTTTTGTTTAATCAACGAACACATCCACTATCTCTGCATAACAATCGGAATATTTTTGCTCGCAACTTATTTTACCGCCATCTAGTCGCTTCATGGCATCAACACTTTATGTTCACTCCGTCTCAGTCCTCGACTGCCGACCTCTTTATCGTCAGCACTCCTATATTTATTTATTTATTTATTTATTTATTCATCAAATGAGTAAACATTCACTGTTCTCTTTAGATTACATAATACAAAAATAAATACCTATTAACTACCACCAGAGTTGCTTAATGCTAATATTAAACAGCTTTTAAATGAATACCTACTAAGATGAAATTCTAATAAATCACAGTAATTATTAGCCTCTCGTAGACATCTAGATATAGGTTCATTATAACCATAGTTAGCCCTATGAAAGGGTACATAAAATACATGACGATATCTGAGTGCTCTTGACGGAGCATAAAAACCAATTTGAGATAACAGAAAGGGGCAATCGATATGACAGGTAATTAAATCCCTCACAAACATTATAGATAAGTATTTCCTACGAGTCGATAGAGGTAAAATTCCCAGTAGTTTACACCTAGTACCATAGGAAGGCATTTCAATATTCCAACGAAGCCGTCTTACTGCAACTCTAGTCAAACACTTTTGGATCCTCTCAATTCTGATGGAATGAACTTCATAAAATGGATTCCAGACAATGCTGCAGTACTCGAGGTGAGATCTAACAAATGCAAAAAAGAGGCATTTGAGACTATAAGGATCCTGAAATTCCTTTGAATTTCTCAATATAAATCCTAGCATTGAGTTGGCTTTAGCAGCTAGAAACTCAATATGTTCAATAAAATTCAGTTTTTGATCAAACATAATCCCAAGATCTTTTTTTGATCGTATAATGGATAACGGAACATCACCAATCGTATACGAGACAGGAATTGGGGACAGATTACGACAAAAAGTAAGGCTCTGACATTTAGATACATTTAAGTGCAGGTCATTGTTATGGCACCAATTCGAGAGTCTATCAAGATCATCTTGTAAAAGTCTGCAATCTAACACCGATGTTATTTGACGAAAAATTTTCAAATCATCGGCAAACATCAAACATTGAGAATTCTGAAACATTTCCGGAATATCGTTAATAAATAACAGGAAGAGTAAGGGGCCAAGATGACTACCTTGAGGTACACCTGAAGTAACTTGAACCGGTGTTGACCGAATGTCGTTTAAGCATACAAACTGAATACGCTCCGTAAGATATGAGCTAACCCACTTCAACAGATTGGAATGAAATCCGAATCTTGCCAGTTTCTGCAGTAAGATGGCGTGATTTACACGATCAAAGGCCTTGGAAAAGTCAGTATATATGACATCAAACTGAAAACCTTTCTCCAAACCGTTTAAAACGTGATTACAGAATATTGAGAGATTAGTTGAAGTTGATCTACCAGTTGATCTATTTGTAATTGTTTACGTGTTAAATGTAGCTGAGCTGGGTGTACACTTATCACCGAAACACGGCTTATATTGTTTTAAAACCGAATTCTGCCATTGGTTTTATTAACAGGAACTGTAAAGATTTTAAGGATCCATGCCCTTTTATCTCTATATTTCTCCTTAGTAAGATCGCTTCTTGAGTATGCCGATGTCATGTGGAATCCCGCGTTTAATACTCACTCCGCATCGAAAGAATACACAAAGACGTTTCGTTTTACGAGACTAATATTTTTCAAAATGCGTTGGAATCTCCGCCCAGAATATTCAGCCAGTTGCCAATTACTTGGAATTAAGTCATTAAAATCGCGGCGAACCATTCATGATGTAATGTTTGTAAGAGATACACTAAGTTATAATATTAAATGTCCACCCCTTCTCTCAATGGATTACTAAGATCAAGCGATTTTCTTTTTCAAAACGTACACAGAACTAAGTACGGGTGTAATGAACCTTTATCTAGAACAATTATATCTTACAATGAAGCTAGCAGTAATATTGATTTATGTTTATCTAGAGATAAATTTAAGGCGATGCTTTTTTATATTTTCTTTTTTTAATTAATTTGTACTTCTAATATCTGTTAGCTTTAAGCGGCTTGTAGATTAATTTAATAAATAAATAAACAAATACTATTGCATAGGTGCAAGGGGAAATTTAACAACAATAACCCCTTTAGGGCACATGAATTATAAGTGCATATTTATTTTTGGCAATAATTTCGGGTTGCTATTATAGCCTTCCCAAAACAAATCAGGTTAAATTGTAAATCTTTTGTAGCTGAACTCGCCTTTCACCCTTTCAACGAACCACTTGTACCGAAGTACACAACTAACGCGTTAATTATGGGAATAGCTCGAATTTTATACATACAAAAACTTTTCTTACTATTGACAACAAATTTCTAAGGCTGGTGCTGGTTCCATCCATTCAATATGGAGTAAATTCCTACAAAGGAATCTCTCTTTTTGCCTCCCCTGCTGAGTCCACTTAGTTATATTTTCCTCACGTCGCAACACACAAACCAACCATTCTTCGTTCCTCCTCATGTTCTGCAGTAAACATATTAAACAACTTTGTTGCTATTGTTGTTCCTTTTCCCACCAATTCAAGTATACCACAAGCAGGCTCCCTAACTGTCACACACAGTTGGGAAAGGTAATCCACATCAGCCAGCGACCTAAGTTTCGCAGGCAGCAGCACAAATTTTCCAAAACTCTATGTAATAATGCTGCTCTAAGAGTTCTGCCCTAGAGATTTTCAAATCTACGGTTATGGAGGGTATACACCTTGTCATTTCATAGAGACCCCCTCCATGTTGGCCCAAGAATCATATCACGTTTTCCATCGTAATTTCATTTATTTTTGCCAAGCGTCTCTTTTTTTCCTACGGTAGTGTGGTTCGTCCTTGCATACACACATATAATTTCCTGTTTCAACGAAACGTCAAACTTTTGCGGGACTGTGCACCGCGAACGAGGGAAGGAAGATGAATCGTTAAATTTGCTCTCCTCTGGAGTGTAGGTAAGCATCGTTCCTAGGGCACCAGCTAAACGATGTGCTCTGGGTACATCGTACTATCATCCATGGTGGTTTCATCAACGAATGAACCAACTTCTAATTCCCGTTTTATTGTACGTTGCTCTGTGCTCAATTTCGTTTACAAAGAAAATAAACCTAGGAGGAGGAAACTAAAAAAAAACTGAAGAAATATATTCCTTATTTGGTCGTTCCTCCCCTTTGTATTTCATTTCGTTGCTTTTAGGGCAAAACAACAATTTTCATGCTAGTTCCACGGCACTCAGGCAGCCTTTCATTTTGTCCTGTAGAATGTTATCAGCAGTATGTTGCCTTAAATGTAAATACGAGAACTCGTCCCCTTACTAAGGCCTTAATAAAAACCGAATCCTGTCAGGGAAGCAAAATGTATCAGCTGGCTGCTGCTGGGAATAGAATGGTTTTGTGCTTTGGCATTCCCTATGCATACATTTGTAAGGGAGGCGAGAAAAGTGGACGAACTGAAATGACACAAACATTAGAAGTTAGGGAAGTTAGGGAATGGGCGCGTTAAAGTCTATCGTACAAGAGAATTGGAACTTCTTATTTAGTAAAATCAATTTTGAGGACCGGCTGAAAAACTCGTCGTAAAAGAGAATAAGCTCAAGGAAAGCTCACGATGCTTTCTTGATTCCGCTCTACACATATGTCTTCTTGAAGTTTATTTAGACTAGAGGAAAAAGTTTTTAAGCTATTAAGGGAGCAGATATTTCGTAGACTGCGTTTTTTTTTATATTTGCTCTAAGGAAAGGCACACCGAGATACTTTCAGACAAGAAGTGTTGCTGCAACTCAGCAATAAGACTGAGAAGCTCCAAACAATGGAAAGAGCAACACATTGGACATTCCAAAATACTATCGATGTATCGACATCTTCCTAAGGTCACCGACCACCTGCCCACTGAATACAATTTCAACCTGGGCTACCAACATCTAATCCGAGACAGAACCGAGTGGACACAATAACAATCGATGTCAATTTTTACGAATAGGTCCAATACGGAGGACGGAGTCGGTGCCGGAGTCTTCTCTGAAGACCTGGACTTTCATCTTTCCTTTGACCTTCCAGAACACTGCAGCGTTTTTCAGGGCGAAGTCACCGCCGTCCGCCAAGCAGCTGACTGGCTCGGTTAATGCGATATCGAAATCAGATATTGTAATATACATCGACAGTCAGGCGGCCATCAAATATCTTGCATCGAGCACTATGAGATCCAAGGCAATGCAAGACTGCCGCGCATCTCTTAACGAGATTGTCGGTCAGTAGAGCCTCACCCTTTGCTGGGTGCCGTGTCACTGTGACATACCATTGAATTGTGAACGAAGCTGTTCTGGTTTAAACAGCATAAGCGTGACCGGCATTGAGGCGCCAACGTCTTATGTTAAACACCTCATAGACACCACTGCGCTGAGCGAAGCCAACCGTCGTTGGCACCAACTCGAACACTGTAACACCGCAAGGCTACTCTGGCCTACATAAAATAAATCCAGGTCCATCGGACCTCTGAGGCATAAGAGAGGAACCCTATCTAAATTAGTAAACGCCCTCAACGGGCACTGTGCTATAGGAAGACATGCTCAAAGGCTGGACATTCCCTACAATGACTTCTGCAGAAGCTGTAGTGACGAGGAGGAAGAGAAGACTATCTGGGTGAATATCCTTTTAATGATCGAAACGATCTCAACAATGCCTGCACAGCAAAGATTAGCTCCTTCATTCAGAGGAGCAAATGGTTCCCTGAGTAAGAGGGTGACCCACCAACTTTACACATCGGCAGCACAATGGACCTACCTCTGGTCTAAGTGCATCCTCATCGAGGGCCGGTTCCAACCAACCAACCAACTGAGCCGGTCGCGCTTAATTTTTCCTCGGATCTTGGAACTTCTTATTCGATCAATCTTTGTTACTCCTGCTGTCATGCGAAGCATCTTCATCTCAGCTGCCGCTCATTTGCGCACATACTTTTCGTAAGCTGTCCAACATTGGAAACCGTATGTGAGCGCCGGGCGCACAACTGCGGTGTAGAGTTTTCCTTTCAGCTTAGGGGACATTTTTCGATTACAGACGATGGCTGAGTTTTCCCGCCACTTCATCCACCCTACGCTTACGCGATGCTTAATGTCGTCATTGATCATAGATCCCAGATATTTGAATTTTTAGCACTTGGGAATCGCTCCTCGATTCGTATAAATGTATGGAATAGGTCGGAGTGGACCAGAGAACGGGCAGGATAAGTATTCCGTTTTCTTCGGACTAATACGATACCCATTCCCCTCCAAAACTTCCACCCTTACATCAAGTGCTGGCTGCAGGGACTTACTTACTTTACTTTTGGTGGCGCTTACAGTCCGGGGTGGACCACGGCGTCAACCAACAAGCCCCTCCAACCAGCTCGGTACCTCGCTAGCTGCCTCCAGTTACGCACACCAAGTTGGTTGAGGTTGTTCTCCAAATGTGCGCACCACCTAAGGTGGTCTTCCTCTGCTGCGTTGACCCTCAGCGGTGAATTCGAAGACTCGTCGGGCTGGTTTGTTGTTGTCCATACGCTCCACGTGCCCCAGCCATCTCAGCCGTTGTATTTTTAGCTTTTGACCAGGGCAGCGTCGCTGTATAGCCCGTATAGTTCGTCGTTGAATCTTCTTCTCCAGACTTCATCGTCACAAACTGGACGGAATATCACTCGAAGAATCTTTCTCTCAAAGCATCCCAGAAGGTTTTCATCCGCTTTTGACAGGGTCCATGACTCTGCACCATACACCAGGACCAGGATGATTACGGTCTTATATAATATCTCCTTCTTAGCCCGAAGAAACAGCGATTGGCAATAACGATTCTTCGCTTGATCTCTGCGCCGATGTCGCTGCAGGGACGTTTGATCCTATGATGGCTCCATCATCAGCAAAAAATAACTGATGCACTTTGATGGCCGTCACTTTTCCTTGAAGCAGATAATCAAGGACTGTTATAAATATCAAGGGCCTTAAGACTGCTCGGTGACGCCAACGGGGCATCTTACTCTTGTCCTTACTCCCTCATACATGTCTTGGTCATCTGTACTTAGGTTTGTGAAACTCCTCGTTGTCTTAGCGCCACCCATAATAAATCCCTTGGTTGTATATCAAAGGCCGTTTTAAAATTAACCATAATCCTTTAAGGAATCACGATGTTTTTCCATCATTATCCTTATACTTTGGATTGCATCTGTGATTGATTTACCTGCGACAATCCCGCACTGGTATTAAGATAGCCGTATATTTTCCGCATCCGGCTACCTAAGAACCGCTGAATGATCTTCATGGTGTGTGACATCAGCTTGATAGAACGGTAATTATCACAGTCTCGCGTATAGCCTTTTCCTGGCAGGTGGCAATGGTGCGATGGTAGTGTATTCACTAAGTGATTGGCAGGTCGTGCGTTCGAATCCCGACCAGGGCCATGATTTTTATAAATTGAATACACACAACAAAAACTGATCTCCCTAAATCAATTTAGGCGCCACCTGTTGAGAGAAAAAAATCCCATCGCACCAAACTTCTTTCCTATCCTTCTATTCTTTCAGTAAGTAGCACCCAAAAATAGGCAATGAATTGCTGGGAGCTACTTGCGCAACAAACTAAATGCCTGCGCTGTGGTTTTACCATTATAAGGGTACTGTGTCTACAGAAACAAGAAATCCCTTTAGCGCACGCAAATTATAAAAAAAAGCCTTTTCCTTTGTACCAAGGGAGAAGAAAACTTCCCCTAAGCTTGATAGGCATTGGATCGCCTCTCATCAGTTTGGATATGAGAATCATGAGTCATTTGGTGCACATGTCTCCCATCTTTTTACAGAACTCAGAGGGTTACTCTTTCGGCCCAACTGCTTTGCGTTTCTTGGAGTCTTTGGCCGCCTTCCTACCTTCTTCGACAATAATTCCGGGTACTTTTTCATTATTAGAAACGGCTATTGGAAAATACATCCAAGGAAATTGTTCGTTAGAAGTCCTTCACAATACTGTTGCCACCTGTGTAGTATCTTTTCGTCATCTACAAGAAGCAGCCCTTGACCACTGTTTATGACCTTTGGCGAACGGATTTCGATAGCTTTTCTCCTTCTCTGAGAGGCTATTTTGAAGATGCTTGTGCCCCCGCTCAAGCTGATTTGTTGGAGTTTATGATAAGGCTGGTTTCTATCGTCCTCCTCAAACTTTGCTTGAATTTGAGCATACTTTCTCTACTCAGAAAGTTACCAAATCGGCCGGCGGTTTTCTGTTTTCGCAGAATACTGCGATGTTTTGGGCTGGCATAACAGTACGTTGATAAACATGAGCAGCTGCATCCATTTTCATCCATTTTCTCCATTAACCGGCGATTCGCGGTCTTACGTACTTGAAAATCTTCCAATTCACCGACCGAAAAAAACTGTTAGTATTTTTTTTCGAAAACATTTTGGCAACCTTGTTCAGGGGTATATCTTTCAATATTGAAGAACTGCAACTATAATCTTCCAAAAACCAGTGCTGCCAACAAAAAAATGCTGCGAAATTGACACCTGTCGATCAACCCTAGTACTAACTATACTCTATCCAATAAAAATTGTCAGTACAGGCCTTCTGGAGGAGCTTTTTTCTACCAGTGGTGCCTGTAGATACTCTCACGGCACTCAAACGGAAGAATTGCCACTGAAATAAAAATTAAACCACTGTCATACCAAGGAATTGTTGTAATTTTCATAAAATTCGCATACAACCCACCACAACCAGTCTCCCACACAGCCGAATTGGAATGAGCATACTCGTCTTGTGTTCGCTTGCTATTATCATGCACCAAAATAAGCAGTGTGTGTGACTGAAGCACATTAGAGGAGTATTACCATCTCTACAATGAAGCATATCATTAAGGGTTTTTCTATGGATTTTGTCAAAGAACTTTCGGTTTTGGTGCTTTTGAGAACGAATTATTACGTGAGGTTGCCATTCGGTTTTAATTTGATTGTATTTGTATTGTACAGCTGCACAAGTGCAGTTTTTTACCATCTGTTTAGGTACTCGTATATGAAATTGCGTCGTGGTTATATAATTTTGTATTCTAATTGCCTGAT
This sequence comes from Portevinia maculata, assembly GCA_949715645.1. Classification (NCBI taxonomy): domain Eukaryota; kingdom Metazoa; phylum Arthropoda; class Insecta; order Diptera; family Syrphidae; genus Portevinia; species Portevinia maculata. Next base: position 362,040,348 of record OX454525.1, on the reverse strand, counting down.
TGTGTCTACCTTTCACAACATACATATAGCGGAAAGGACTGGGAAATGTTTTTATAAAATCTGTTAAAAAAAAACATAAATACATCCCTTTATCTCATTATGTACCTGTTTGTATGATGTCTTTGTTTTTCCGATGAATGACGCCTGTTTTGCCAATGAATACGGGAATTCCCAAAAGGAAGATCTCAAGTTAGGTAGGGATGCAATCATACAATGGGTTGCTTGAAATCGTTAAACGTTACAAAGCCAAGTATGAAACATACGTCGTGGATGAAATGGCTCAAAATGTGGGGCATAAAGTGCTTCGCTTGCCGCCTTATCACTGTGACCTTAATCCAATAGAATTGGTTTGGGCTCAAGTGAAAGGGTTTGTAGCAAGCCAAAACAAGTCATTTAAAATGGCTGAAATAAGAGACTTACTAACGACAGCACTTACAAGGGTTGACAAGGAAAAATGGCATCGATGTGTCCAACACGTTGAACGGGTTGTTGAGCCAAATATGTGGGAATTGGACGTTTTTGCCGAGGAGGCAGTTGAAAGGTTAATAATAGACCTAAATAACGAGAGCAGTAGCAGTAATTACTCATCGGATTAGTTGAGTAGTGATATTAGAAATTAGTATTTTATGTTTTACAATATTTATAATGAATAAATTGGATTACAGTGATATATTTTTCGTTTTGATTTTTTTTCTGTGTTACGAAATTTATATATTTTGTTGGTCTACTGGAGATACCCTTAAAAAAACGCGCCTATTATTATCTTACCAGAAAAGGAAAAAGATAAACGGAATTTATTTCGTTCAGCAATATTTTTATTTTAAATTGGAAGATGGTAACCTTAATAGAATTGCTCTCTGAGTTATGGCGAATTATCATACACACTACGGTAAGCCTGTGAGAGCTTTGAAGAGGAACCGATTTATGTAAGTCATTAAAACCAGACTGAGAGACAAACCTCCTATCTTCCCTGTACTGACAATTTTTGTTGGATAGAGTATAGTATCTCTCAACCTTTTTCTTGTCAAACATACTGTAATGTTTATTCGATGTGTGCTAGAGTGCACTATAGAGTGCGCTTTAAAGGCTGATAGGTCCTTTTTGTTTCCTTATCTAGTCGCGCATTCCCCCATTACATTGGCTCATTACTATGGCGTTCATCTGGTTCCTGGTCCTGGTCCTGGTGATGTCGCATTAGATCGTATCGGACGCAAATCAACCGATTTTTGAAAAGCGAAACGAATTCTGTACTTTGGGGAGAGCTATACACATATTAACGAACATATCGCGTAGTCGTCGTCATCGTCTCGTCCTCGCTGCAATTCCAGCTCCAGCTATTGTGTCTGTCCGCGGTTATCCCCCTTTTTTTGCATTAAAATTTACCCTCCCTTCCGGTTTATCAGTCGGTAATTTCCTTCCTTATTTGTTTCTTGTTCAGAGTAGAAATTCATCAGAAGGGTTCGTTGGTGGTTACACCATTTCGTATTTGTCGTTAGTTTTTGTCGTCCCCTAAATTGCTAACAGAGAGTTCCATTGCGCTATCCGTTTTGCCTTTAGTTGCGCTTCCATTGCAAAGGACGGAGTTTTGATTATTTTTTCGTCCTTAATACCTTCAGATTGGTATGTGTAATTTCTTTTGAAAGGAAAATTCATTTTTCATTTTCCTTGTTTGTTATTTGTTTGCTAAAATTGGAAGGGTGGCAGCTATGCCACAATCCTGGTTGGGATGCTGATGCTTACGCTGCCAAGCAGCCGTGAACGCAAACTTGTTTGATGTTATTCAATTTATCCTAAAGTGTTTTTCGTTGGTTGCATTGTTTGTTGTTGAAACGATTATACAGGGTAGTTTTGGAGTAAAAAAGTTCGATTTAAGATGAAAGTCTACGTTTAGACTTCGTAATGTTTGACTGTGGAATAGTTCCTGCGTCTTTGTGCTATGTTATTGCCTTTTGAAAGGGCTAACTGGTGAAAATGTACCGCTGGAAGTATATATACAAATAAACAGTTCGTTGTATATGAAACAACGCTCATTAGATGTCTTAAATATATTTGTTAAATATACCGAAAATTGAACGCTTCCAGTGCGGTGAGATGAAAGATACAGTTTGTTACAGATACTGATAAACATTTGGGTTTTCTTGAAATTGCTGTTTGTTCTTTTACTTGGAGGGTGATTTCAATTGGACTCTCGGTAAGGCAATGGGCTTTGGGGTGATAATAGGGTTATTTTTTCGTTCAGATCAGATAGAGCTCATACACGGAACACGGAATCTAGCGTGCTTAGAGCGTCCTGTTCATTTTTATTTAAATGAAAATAATTGCATAAAATTGTATTTTCTTCTACGACAGAAACACATGTCGCGACCGCGATTCTAACTGTTTTGAATATCCGTGCTTTATTTCCCTCCTGTCAGCGTATCGTTATCTGTGCTCAGCTCCTTACTCAGACTGCTCTGTCGATTTATTCTGAGCTAAAAGAGTGCCTGCTGATCAAGTTCTGAACGAAACACGAAAGTTCTGATGTGTCTGAGCTTAAAAAAAAACACAACTTTGACAAATCAGATTCTCGGTGTTAATTAGGCGACTTACATATGAATTTTGTGAGGACATTTCATCTAAACATTTAGCAAACACAACAATAGAGCCTCATTGAGGATGAGAACAACTTTGACTTAATTGATAAAAAGGAAATGATCTAATGATCGAGCATACGGATGGGTCCAAAACGGAGCACGGAGTCGGTGCCGGATCCTTCTCTGAAGACCTGGACATTCACCTATCCTATAACCTTCCAGAACACTGCACCGTTTTTCAGGGCGAAGTCACCGCCATTCGTCAAGCAGCTGACTGGCTGTCGGTTAATACGATATCGAAATCAGATATTGTAATTTACATCGACAGTCAGGCGGCCATCAAATCCCTTGCATCCAGCACTACGAGATCCAAGGCAGTGAAAGACTGCCGCACATCTGTTAACGAGATAGCCGGTCAGTATAGTCTCACCCTTTGCTGGGTGCCGTGTCACTGTGGCATACCAGGGAATTCTGAAGCTGGCGAACTTTCTCGACGATGCTCCTCTGGTTTAAACAGCATAAGCGTCACCGACATCGAGGCGCTAGCGTCCTATGTTAAACACCTCATAGGCACCAATGCGGTGAGAGAAGCCAACCATCGTTGGCACCAACTCGACCAGTGCAACACCGCAAGGCTACTCTGGCCGACATTAAATAAATAGAGGTCCATCGGACTTCTGAGGCATAAGAGAGGAACCCTCTCCAAATTAGTAAACGCCCTCACCGAGCACTGTGCTATAGGAAGACATGATCAAAGGCTGGGCATTCAATACAATGACTTCTGCAGAAGCTGTAGGGACGAGGATGAAGAGGAGACTATCAGTCACTTCCTTTGCACGTGTTCTGCACTCGCCAACACTGGGTGAATACATTTTCAATGATCTAAACGACCTCAACAGCGCCTGCACAGCGAATATTAGCTCCTTAATTCAGAGGAGCAAATAGTTCCCTGAGTAAGACCAACCCACCTTACACATCGGCAGCGCAATGGACCTACCTCTGGTCTAAGTGCACCCTCATCGAGGGCCGGTTTCAACCAAACAACCAACCTATAAGTTTTCGTCATTAATGGCGATGAAGGATTGAGGGGATCATAACCTTCCCAATTTACTGCATCCCTACTGCCGCCTGTCCGGTTCGCTGTTTCGACCTTAACGAATATTAGCAGCCGAAGTTTGTAACATACCTTAATATTGCCCGTAGACCTCTGAAAGTTACTATGATCAGCATCGATAGTAATGTCGATCTATCCATGTCCGTCCGTCGGTCGGCAAAAATTAGGCCTTTAAACTGGACCTATAGAGCTGAAATTTTAACCATATACTCTCTAGGGTCCCGAAATAATCAAGTTTACGAATTTTTGAAATCCGCCCACAGACACGCCCACAAACTCAAAAAAACTAAATTTTGGAAAAAATCGAATTTTGAGCTAGAAAGCTGAAATTTTTTATATATGATCTTTGACTCCTGAAACTGCTCGGGAGATAAAATTTCTAAAATCCGCCCACTGACACGCCCACAAGTAAATAAAACAATTTTATTGAAAAGTCAAAGTTTGAGCTAGGAAACTGAAACTTATAATATAGGCTCTCTAGGTGCCCTTTATGCTCGTTGGTAAATATTTTCAAAGTCCGCCCACTTACACAATTTTTTTTTTTGAAAAACCAAAGTTTGAGCTAGGGAGCTGAAATTTATAATATAGACTCTCTAGGTGTCTGATAGGAATAAGAATAGGGTATCCAACAGTTCGCCAAAGCGGACTGTAGCCCGTCCCTATATTTTTTTTTTATATTTTTGACACGTACGTGTAGGTTAGGTTAGGTTATAGTGGCGGTCGGCATCAGGGGCCGACACACTTAGACCAATGAAAGGTCCATTCTGATACCACACGGATATATATTCTTCCTCCTCGTTGAACGTTGATAAAGCTTGACAGACTTTTGATGTCGGTGTTACTTAAGTATCGGTCTTATTACCGAGATGTATATAGCCAGTTGGTAATGCGGGGTTGAAGGCCCCCATTTATTACCGATGGCTTTTTTGCAAGAGAAGAGCGCTACCGTAGCTTTCCAAACTCTTTCTTGTATGTTAGGTTTCCAGCTAAGCTTTTTATCCAGAATGAGACCCAAGTATTTAGCTTCATCAGAGAAGACTAAGCTTGTGCCCCTGTTGAGGGAGGGTCAATGTGTGGAATTTCATATTTCTTAATGAATAGAACAAGTTCGGTTCTGTGGGTGTTAACACCTGACCACAACGATCTGCCCATGTCGTTAGCTTATTGAGAGCGTTTGGAGAAGTTTTTGCAGGGTGTTTAGGTGTTTCCCTGTGTCACCCTGCAGCCTTCCCTTTCCAGGCACATCAGCAGCTCGTTCACCACTAATTTTCAGAGAAGGGGGGACGCTGTTGGGATATTTTGTACCCGTCTTTGCACGGGCATCCTTTATTAGGTACAGTATTGGTTAATGTTTCCAAATTGTCGATATCATTTATTTATTCATTGAGTAAATAGTATTTCACAAAATCATTCATTAGTCATGATACAGTAGTAGTAGAATTTTCTTTTGTAACAATTTCCAACCGTTTCCTCGAATTATCATGCAATATTGCTTGTCAACTTCAAGGATACCCTAGCAGATACACACAACCACCCAACGCCCGCTGTGCTTGGAATGATTTCACTCTCTTAAAAAGTTATGAAACAAATCTCACTCAAGAAAAGTGTCTGTCAGAACATAGTCGTAAATAAACGTAGCCAACATACACACTGTCACAAAAAAAGGACGATTGAATAGGTCCCTTGTCAAAAGCATTATCTCCTTATTCCATAACCACTTTGTTGTGGCAACCTTCGGCAGCAGAGAACTGTGCTGAATATGTTTACCCTTAGCGCAGGAATTTGTTTTGGGGTGGTCACCATTCATCCCCAAGCACTCTTATCTTTCAAAGGAAATATACGTTTGTGGGCGAATACAATAAACATACTGAATCCAATAATAAATCATATTCTATCAACCCGCAACGGAGGACCTTCCAACGATCAAAGGGGTGATTATTACGAAAGCCATTATCACAACCGTGTGTATGATGTATGATTGACGAAAGGGTGGCGATTAACGGAGGCCAGGATTCAAATGGAAAAATTATCACCGAGCAATATTGACCCCAATAAATTGAAATCCAGCTCAATTAGTTAATTACTTCAACCCACTTTGATCGGAACAAGTGAACGAGGGCGAAGCTATCATTTTATCTGTGTCTCGAAGTTGTCACCATTGCTTGTGAAATGCATAAATGCTACGAAAAAAATGCGCGGTTCTCATGTAATTGGGAAAATAATAAAACGCCGAGCAAAAGACACAAATTGCAATAAAAAGTGGTAAAATATTAAAAGCAATCCACAAGATACGTCAAGGAATGGTGCCAACGATATGAGGGGGCCGGCAGTGCCTATATCTTACGGATTCATTGAACATTACATTATTTCTGATTGCACTCACGGTTCAACAACAAGACCAATCGACATGAACGAGTCTGTTTGGGTTATGGAGAACCCGCCCGAGCGGGCAGACGTAGATACGAGTAAGCTTGCACAGTACAGACACAGTCACGTTATCCGGGGATATTGGCACAGAATGTGGAGGGTGATAGTCAGCCCGAAAGATACACCTTCAGTTTTTTTTTTTTATACAAACGCACAACGGAGTCGAGGTTGCTTTGGATTTGCCATAGGCTCGTCTAAACGAAAAACAAATTCTTCAACTGTGTTCTTTGCTGGTCGCCAGTTTATTTTTCAATCGCATTTGTGCAGTTTGTCGTTTCTTTGTTGCCTTCTGACAGCAGAGTTTTCGCAGATACGAGTCTATCTCATCTGGGTTGAGAAGATGATGTAATAAATTAGGTGAGTCGATGGACAAATCGCATCTCATTAGATAAATAAATAATGGCTGGGAGCATATGAGGCTGGCTCGATGTTAGTTCCTTCTTCTTAAACGGCAATTTGACGGTTTTCAGAAGAAAGGCGATCGTTGTAACGTTTGGTTTGTGGTTTGGTGAAGCAGAATTTAGTTACATTCAGGTCGTTGTGAATGCATTATGAAGAAACTTAGTCAGGGAGTACAATACAGTGAATGTGCACGCTCTGAGCACTATAACAGCAGAGTCTAAGGCATTACCTTCAATTATAGAACTTTGAGATGTTCACAAGAAGGCCCTAGCATCATCCTTAATGTGGAGTCTAGTTGTAGACGATTTGCTAAAAAAAATTAACCAGTGCATGACATATTACGACCAGGAAGTTCAAGAAAACCACCGGAAGCATAATATAGAGAGGCTTTACGTAACAACAAATTAAAGCCACGGCCGGACTCAACATCAGAACAGAAAACTTCAAGGACTTCAAGTAAATGAAAGCCAAGACCCCGTCCGCCTGACCAAAACGAAGTGAGGATAGCGATATCCAAGCTTAAGTCCATCAAAGCTGCCGAGCAACTCGTTTATAAGATTTGGCCAGAAGAAAGTATGCCTGATGAATGGAACCTCAGCATCGTGTGCCCGAATCCACAAGAAAGGAGACCCTCTAAACTGCGCCAATTATAGAGGCATTAGTCTCGTGAATACTGTCTGGTACTGTGTGAACGCCTGAAACCATTCGTCAACGACCTGATTGGTGCCTTGCAGTGTGGGTTTAGGCCCGGCAAGTCCACGGCCGATCAGATATTCACACTACGGCAGATCCTGGAAAAAACCAAAGAAGTCAAAATCGATACCCACCATCTTTTTATCGATTTTAAGGCCGCATATGACAGCATCTATAGAGACGAGCTATACAGAGCCATGTCTAGTTTTGGCATTCCTGCTAAACTTGTCAGATTGTGCAGAATGACGATGGAGAACGCCCCCTGCTCCATAAAGGTCGGAAGCAATCTCACCGAGACCTTTGATGGCAAAAAAGGATTTAGACAAGGTGATGCGCTGTCATGTGACTTCTTCAAGATCATACTTGAGAAAATTGTGCGAAACTCGCAAGCCAACACTAGAGGCACAGTTTTCCAAAAGTCTGCAACTACTTGCATATGCTGACGACATTGACATAATTGGCAGAACACAGCGAGCTGTCACTGGTGCGTTTGCAATTATTAGCACAGAAGCGGCGAAAATGGGTTTAGTGGTGCATGCGGGCAAAACAAAGTAAATGCTGTCAACAAGCAGGGACACACAAGGTCGACGAATCGGACAGAACGTCACGATAGACAGCTACTACTTTGAGGTAGTTAGGGACTTTGTCTACCTCGGCTCCGCTATTAATTCTGACTAGGGGTCGCCCCGTGTTCGAAATTCGACTAATTTATTCTATAAGTTGAAAAAAAAAACAAAGTCGACTGTTATATATTATTCGGAAAATGAAATTTTTTGACATTGCATTCTCTGATTTCACATGATCAGCCCTATTGTGAGTTTCGCGTGAACAAGATTCCACCCGAAAAAAATCCCTTTTATCTTTTCGCCTATTGTGAATTTCGGGCGAACAAAATTTCATGTTCGAAAGATTCCCCTTATTGGCAGCTCTCAATTCGGGCGGAATTAAACGTCATTCAGAGCTAAAATGTTCACTTATTTTTTGGAGGCGAGCAGGAGAACACCGAATTACAATGTAAGTCATTTATTTTAATAACGGTTGCAAAATAAAAATAATATAAATAAATTTTATCTTTATTTAAGGAGCAAATCCATAAATTGGAGGCAAAGCGACCTGCTGCTTAGCAAAATGCAGGAAAACCCTGAAATTGCAAGGGGGTTCGTTAAAGAGAGTAAGGATAAAATAATAATAAAAATAAAGGAATGAGTTAGAAGTTTATTTGTGACACCCTTGTCATAATTGTATAAAAATTATAACGAGAATAATACTAATGAAGAAAAGTAGAATAATTCAAGCATTCAATAAACCATTATAAATGAGAATTCAAAATCTATTGACCAATAAGTTTAAATGTCAAAAAGTATATAAATATCACTGGAAACGGTGATTAGATGTTTAATTTTGCTTTGAAATGCATAGCGCAATCTAGTGTTTAGGTTTAATAAACTTTTCATGATGGATGCATTGGCACTCGCACTCGTATTAGTTCGTAGTTTATCGCCTTGCGATACGAAATTTGATTTATGATTTTGCTAATAACTAATAACTTATTTACGAAACTTACTTTTTAAATAAGTCAATGGTAAGGTGGGTCAAAGTCTTGGTATCAACTTAATAGCTAAAAGACAATTTTTTTTTAATTTTTCGCCTATCATGAGTTCCGCGTGAAAAATGTTTGATGATTAAAGATTCCCCTCATTTTTGAGTTTTTTTTTTTTTTTGACAGAATGTCCCGCCATTTTCAGCTTAAATTTTTATTTATTTTTTAGAAGCGATCAAGCACACAACAAGCTGCACCAATAAATAATGTAGTAATTTTAAATTACCAGGTGTGTCCGAAATGCAAGATTCGAAGAATTCGAAGCCAAATATTTTTCGGGCGAAACTCACAATAGCTTTTAAAATTCCGGGCGGACAGAATTTCGCCAGGCGAAATATTTTTCGGGCGAAACTCACAATAAGGCTGGATATAAAATTTTTCCGGCATTTTCAAGTAACTTCAAATTTTCTAGCATTTTCAAGTAACTTAAAGTAACTTCAAGCATTTTCAGGTAACTTCAAGTAACTTCAAGCATTTTAAAGTAACTTCAAGTATTTTCAAGCATTTTCAAGTAACTTCAAGGAACTTCAAGCATTTTCAAGTACCTTCAAGCATTTTTAAGTAACTTCAACCATGTCCAAGTAACTTGAAGTATGTTCAAGCATTATCATATGCATAACATGCACAGCAGTGTTGTTGTTAGTAACTTCAAGCATTTTCAAGAAACTTCAAGCATTTTCAAGAAACTTCAAGCATTTTCAAGTAACTTCAAGCATTTTCAAGTAACTTCAAGCATTTTCAAGTAACTTCATGATATAACATTTTTGAAAAATGCAGTAGGTGTGTACCTATAATGAGTGAAAGGTGTTGTATGTTGCATTGCATTTCAAAGTGTAATAGTTTTACTCCATTTGTAGTGAAAGTGGCAATGCTGTTCTGGCTTCAATCAAATACATCCACTGATTGTTCTTTCTTGAGGCTGCAGTCCATGTTGTGTATGTTAGCATAAAATCGACTTCAATCACTTACGGCGAAGTATGTTAATTCCATCCATCCCTATTGAGTGTAGTTACTAACTACTCACCATCAAATCCATAATATCAACCTCTGTTCCATCGCATGCAACGATAGTTTCTACAATTTTCGTTGCACTTCTGTCACATTTCATTTCTGAATTGGTAGTATCTATACCTTATAGCCATCTGTATACGCCCAGCTATAGTTTGATTGAGTGCATTTGCAATGTGCATTAATAAATGTGTCGCATTCTACCATTCGCTAACTGGTTTGTACTGCATACATGTTTTGCTCAACATCTAGCTATAACGTTTTTTGCCAGCTCCGACGGCAATAACCGTAGCTGGACCGAAATGTTTGCTGTTTTGCCAATTCTGTTAAGAATCCAAAGGGTGCTTCAGGGTGAGATACCATACTGTGAAGTACCTGAAGGCATGCGCTCTATAGGTAGTTTCACAGAGAGAGAGAGAAAGAGCGAGCTTTAATTTCAATTCTTTTGCCTTAGAGTAGACAGAAACTGGTATTATTTGAGTGCTCTCCGCGATATGGATTCGTGTATTCCGTATGTACACTGTCATTTAAAAAAGGACCAATATGATGCTCAGCAACGATTATAAAAAAAAACAAGGAATGCATTTCGTGTGGCCTTATTATGTGCTCTCGTTATTGCTGTTTGGTGTGCGACATTGCCAGACGTACTTTTAAACTGTTTTTGGCATTAAATTTTGATACTCAAGCATTCGCAAATCATTGCGTGCCTAAGGAGCCATTAATGGAACAGTGAAGACAGAGTACCACATTCATCATTTTATTCGTCGAATCTTTACCACGAACCCGAAAGTTGCTCACATTTACCACAAACTATCACAGTAACCGCACAGTTAGTGCGGTGGTTGTTGAATCCGGGTTTGGGAAACCTGATCACAATCACAATTATGTGTATATCATTCCAGCCAAGGGTGTGGAATTTTGCGTCCATTGAGACTACCCGTGGCCGTGAACGCATTCGTACGTAGGGTAACTCTGAAATTGTTTTAAAAAACCCTTGCGAATTAAGGCAATTCGGTTAAAGTTGGCTCTTAATAGACTTTCTGAGTCTTATCAGTCATATTTTGGGGGAGACGCTGTATATTTGCCTGCGAAACTATATTCAGAATATGCTCCAAATGCGACGATGACTTTCTTGAAATCATGTCTTGAGGCACATTCTGATTTGTATACCCTACCATACGACCTGTGTCCTGACGAGGATTTTGTCGAACAGAATGTTGCCTTTAAATGGGCGCCATTTTGTACGTATCGCTGCCCTGGTTTATGGCAGGATGTTAGGGACCATGGTCGAGATGCGCACGATATTTACTCTCCAGCTGCTTCAGTCCGGGGGGGTGGGGGGGGGGGGGGGGGGGGGGGTGGGGGGGTTCTTTTAGCATCTTGACACACACAAACTTTATCGTGCAATAGAAAAAAAAGAAGAGAGATCTGTAAGAAAAAGAGAAAGAAAGAGGAAAGGAAAACCAACCACACAAACTTGCTGGGGATTCAGATGGTCGAATCCCTTGCCCTCCCAACCTTTGACGACCACATTCCATACTTATATGGGTCGTCCCACCAACCAATAAGAACACCACACCATTTATGTTTAAGTTACCATTACAAAACTTTAATTATTAATCATAATCAATACTATTTATATATAAAAAAAAAAGAAATACAATACCCGTTTGGGTCATAGCTCAACTTCAATTAGGTTAACATAATTGCTTCCTTTAGATTCATTTTACTCTTTTATTTTAATGGAGTTATATATATATATATACCCTAGTTATAGTACTTACATACCTTAGTGTTGCTCGTAAAGCCCTAAAAGTTACTATAAATGTCTTCGGCATCGAAAGTTATGTCGATCTTAGCATGCTCGACCGTCCGTTGTCAATTTTTAGGCCCCAAAATTCGACCTAGAAACTGAAATTTGGAACTTATACTCTCTAGTGGCCCTAAACCATCACTGGCACGCCTACTATGTATTTAAAAAAAAAACAAAAACACGTTTTGTTGAAGAAAATAAAAAACCCATTCTAAGATAAAGTCATTCTTAACAATTCTATCTGTTACTTTTACTCCAATACATTCTATCGGTGATGACAATACCCTTAGTTTCTTGTAATGTCGGGGGTAAACAGAAGCTGCCCGGAAGCCGGCGGTCTGTCTCCATTTCTGTGCTGCATGCTAATCGACTCTCCGTTGAACGCTGTCAACAGTTCTAAAGTATACGCTCAGGCGTACGCGGATGATGGTGCTGCACCTTCTGACATCGGCTGTCAGTCAATCCTCTCAAAACTGATGTTGTTTTCTTTACGAGAAGGAGGAAGCTGATCGCTAAAAGGCGTCACAATTAGGGATTTCAATCCCGAAGCTAAATTTCAATCCCGGGATTCCGGGATTTAGAAAAATGAATCCCGGGATATCCCGGGATTGGACAGAATATTTTTTTTTTTTTAAAGAAATCAAACCAAAAATTTATGTCATCTTTTTAAAAAAAAAATAATCAACTTCCGATAATTGCTTACAAAAATTGAGAAATTAATTATAAGTGGCCTATCTTTTTAAATAAAAAATAGCGTAACGTGATTTTATCTGTTTTACCACCAGAATATTGTGTTGATGGATTAATTCCGTGCAACGTCTTTGTTTGATTCTTTCTGACAATAATTTTGTAATTTTTTTGGCCAAAATTGTATTTTTACTGGCCAATTGATCGAAACAAAATCTTAATGCTGCATCAGCTGTCAACAGCTAGTTTTAATGGAGTAAGAACATCGACGATTTCACCTGCTTAATCAAAATCATCATCTTTTAGCTGAACAAAATGGTTGAGATCAATTAAAGCCTTTTGGATGCCAGTTTTCAGAAGGACGAATCGTTCTAGCATAATCAAAAGGCTATTCCACCTAGTCTTGCAATCTAAAAGTAATGACAGCTCTTTTCCATGTTCAGTCTTAACATATTTTTGGAGAATCTCATCCTTTCGGCGACCTCTTGAAGTACACAACAACTCTGCGATTTGTTTTAATGACTTCATTTATATTTTGCTCTTTTGTGAAATCTGGAACATGTTCGATTGCATTATGTGGGGAAATCACAACTAAAGCTGCTTCTGAGTCCTCGAAATCCTCGATATCATGGCCGTTATTGTCTACATCTTCAGTATCCATTGTATCGTTTGTTGATTCATCCAAAATTGATTCTAGTTCGTTTTCAACTAATGCCTTTTTGTTGTAAAGGACGTCACAAACAGCCAAATGTGCGCAAAGCAAATTTGATGTTCAGTGTCAAGCTGGTTTCCCACACTTATGATAACATTTGGTCCATCAGTGACAATTGCGACTATACTTACTTACTTAACGGGCTCCCGACCCGTGAAGAGTCTCTGAGACACAGCAGCCTTCCATCCTCTACGATCCCGGGCACGCTGCTTCCAGTTGTCCAGACCAAGCGCTTTGGCATCCACGATGGCTTGGTCTTTGAAACGGAGGTTCGGTCTTCCCTGCCTTCTCGAACCTGGTGGCTGGGATTCGAAGATCCTCTTAGCAGGAGCATTATTGTCCATTCGTTCGATGTGGCCGAGCCAATTAAGTCGACGTATTTTGGCTTTTTAGACTACATCCACGTCTTGGTACAGCTCATAGAGTTCGCGGTTGTACCTTCTCCTCCATTCGCCCTCCTCGCACACAGGACCACAAATCCGCCGAAGAATTTTTCTTTCGAAGGAGCCAAGTATCAGCTCTCCCTTCCTACTTATCTTAAGCAGAACTGGCAGGATAAGGGTTTTGTAAAGCATACATTTCGTCCTCCGAGTTAGGAGTTTTGAACCCAGTTGTTTTGCCAAACCGAAGTAGCAGCGGTTTCCTAGGGTAATTCTTCGCCGGATCTCCACTAAGGTGTCATTCGTGGAGTTCATCTTTACTCCGAGGTAAAGAACTCCTTAACTTCCTCGAAATGGTTACTATCAATAGTGACGTTTTGTCCTAGGCGGCGGACAGATGTTTGTTTATTTGTTGATTTTTTTTTTTTTTTTTTTTTAAAGGAAATCCAAATCCCAGAGCACTCAGACTCGGTAACGGTCCATTGTACTACCAGGCAGAAATGCTCCTTTTGGTGTAGAGGCATGAGAATGGGTGGCGTATGTTGTTGTTTCCCATGGGGATTGAACACGGGTCACAATCCAACACACTAACCTCTACACCGTCGCCACCCACTTGTTTGTTGACAGCATGTATTTAGTCTTGTCCTCATTTACTACAAGGCCAACAGATTTCGCCTGTTCTTCAATCGCCGTGAAAGCTTCTATCACGGAGCGCTGTGATAGGCCAATGATGTCAATATCGTCCGCATAACCCAGCAGCTGAACGGACCTGTTGAAGATAGTGTCTTCCGTGTTGACACCTGCCCTACGCACTATCTGCTCCAGTACGAGATTCAAGAAATCGCATGATAGCGCGTCCCCTTGCCGAAATCCGGTGCATGTTTGAAATAGTTCGGAGGAACTATTTCCAAACTGCACGTTGCACCGCGTGTTTTCCAGAGTCACGCGACACATCTGCATCAGTTTTGCCGGGATTTCGAATTCGTCATCGCCATATAGAGCTCCTGACGATGTATACTATCATACGCGGCTTTGAAGTCGATGAATAGGTGGTGTGTCTCGACTTGAAATTCGTTGGTCTTTTCCAGGATTTGCCTCAGTGTGAAAATTTGGTCTATAGTCGATCTGCCTGGCCGGAAGCCACACTGGTACGTGCCGATAAGTGTGTTGCAAAACGGTTTAAGACGTTCACACAGTACGTTGGATAGGATTGCGACTATATCTTTTTCAAAAGCTATATTGTGAAGGGCGAGACGATCCTTAAGCAGCTTTATACACATTTTCGCGTTTAGTGATCCAGAAACACGAATTATTTCCAGACTCCAGATTTTATTACGCGAGTGCACATTAATGTGGTATCTCTTATTGTCATGTTCATCGAATGTCAAGCTAAATCTTTCATCCATCTGCTTTAACTTATTAATTTCTGTGGCAATCTGGTGCCTTATTTGAAGGCTATAGTTTACCACACGTTTCCGAATTGTAGCTGCCGATTTAGGTAAATCTGTATAACCCTTGGAAATCAGCAGTTTTCTCAAGTCTGCTGATTAAATAAAAGTGACAAACGCCAGTCCATCCAAAGCCGTCATTCGTGACAAAACTTTATCCAGGGTGTCAGTATCAGTTTTTAAAAAGTAATCATCCATTTTGCGTTTAACCGGTGGTCCTGCCGTTTGCTTCTCTCTTGATTGTCGACTAGTCGAAGCAATACTCAGTTCACCTACCACTTTGGATTTATGGATCGCTAATAAGTGCGTGTGTAAGCCTTTAGTTGAGCCTCCCAAAGTCTTCAGCACAGCCTTACATTTTTTACACTGTGCACTTTTTCCATCTTTTGATGTGTAAAAATGATGCCAAACTGTTGGTGACGGATCAGATTCACAATCTTTTTTATGCTTGGTAAAATGAGTTTCACTTGACATTTTTCAAATCACACAATAATTATAGGGACTATAACTTTATCTAAAACGCATGCGAGAACACCACAAACACAATAGAAACCAAACTGATAACTGAACTTGTTTCTCTTTCTCCTTTAACCAGGCGAGAGTGTGGCTGGGTATAACATACCCATCCTGTTATTTACATAACCGTAATTTTTTAACTGATCACACAAATGCATTGTCTGGCGTTAAAGACAAGCGGGAGAGGATAGTGGTGTGTTCGCAGTGTCGGGATTGGTGACTGGCAATCCCGGGATCGTTTAAGAGCAAAAATCGTCCGGGATCCCGGGATTGATTTCTCTAGTCACAATCCAACTCCCCAAAGAAAGCTAAATATTTGGGAGACATCCTGGATAGCAAACTTCTTTGTCGGTTTTCCGACAGTGCAAGCGCATTTTCGGCAAGACATGGAGCTTATTTATACGGCTAGAAGAGGAGAGAAAACCACTTTGAGCATATGCGTCTGTTGTTTGGTGGTCTTTCGCCAAACTCCAAAGGAAGGAATGTCTTGTCTGCACGGGGCCCTCCTCAGCATGCCTGGCCCCGGCCTAGATGCATTATTGAACTTCCTGCCCCTTGATGTTTACATCATGGGTTGCACAATCAAAGCTATATTACGTTTAAGAAGAGGTGACTTTTGGTATAACTCGCACTGTAGTTTTGATGAACTTGCGCGATGGTTGTCCTTTGACTCCTGTCTTATGAATATGTCATCCGACGCAATGAAACCGGAACTTCGGCTGATTAGAATTTTCTCGTGTTCAGGACTGGCTCCGGAAAAACTCTGAGCCTGGAAAGAAATGCAGTCGAATCTTCACGGATGGCTCTAAACCCGATCAAGGATCTGGTACTGGCGTTTTTATGGAAAGCGACAACACTAGACTTCTCTTCTCGTTAGGCAAACATGCGCCAGTCTTCCAAACGGAGACTTGTGCTATCCTAATGGCTATGGATTAAGTTGGAGGGGGCGGAGTGTCTGCGTCGGTAGCAGCAGTTAAGCTGCGCTTAAGATCTTGCTCAACCCTTAAACCACCTCCAAAATTGGTCTTGAATGCAAGATTTCTCTGAATTCGGTCGGAAGTTTGAATTCACTTAGACTTTTCTTGGTCACGGGTTATAACGAGATCACAGGAAATGAGATCTCCATTGAACTTGCTAGACAGGGCTCAGAGGAAGAAACCTGTGGAGAAAGCGATGACACTGCGGAACATTTCCTCTGTGATTGTCCTGCTTTTGCTCGTATCAGGTTGCAGGTATTTGGTGCTGATGTGGTGAGTGTTGTAAACCTAGGTTCCTCATCACTGAAGTGGCTAGAAAATTTGAGTAAAAGTGGTGTGTCTTCCTGGCAGTAAAATGGACAAGTATCAGGTCTGGGGAAGAACGTCTTGCACCCCGACAAAACAAAAAAAACTCATAGGTTTCCATATTTGTTTCTTGGGTCACGCCCTTCTTTACTTTTTCCGATGAAGCTAAAGTATTGGTTCTAATCTTCGATAGAAAGTTAAACTGGAAACCCAGTATACAAGAAAGAGTCAATAAAGCTACAGTAGCACTTTTCTCTTGCAAAAAAAGTCGTTGGCAATAAGTGGGGCCTACAACCCCGCATCTTTCACTGGCTATACGTATGGGTAGTAAGGCCGGTTCTAAGATTCGGGGTGGTTGTCTGGTGGACTGCATTGGACAAAGCGGTAAACCGTGATAAGCTGAGCAAGGTTCAACGTACAGCTTGTCTGTGCATCAGCGTAAAGCCCAAACTACATTCGGCAAAAAGTAAAGTGTGTCCACGAAAATAGAAAAGTGCAAGCTCACACACATACGCTTCTGCTCCTGGTAGTCAACAAGTAACCCAAAAAGATATTCTTTGACAACCGAAAGCTCTGCAAAAACATAAATAAAGCAAACAATTGAACCTTTTATTTATAAGAGGAAGTAAACAAAAAGTGTTTCAAGTGCAACAAAATGTATTCAACGATTTGAAGTAAGTAAGTAATGAACTCAGGTAAAACTTATCATCAACAATTCCCATAAATGTCAATAAATAAAAATGCAAGCATATCAAATTAGTTTTTCATAACACATTTCAGGCATCTAGCTACATACAATTCTCTGGCATTTGCTTTTCGGGTAGGCAAATCAACCATAATAAAATTATACCCGAAGTTTTTGACGTTTTATGGGATGTTAATAGGTTGTTGGTTTCGATATTTCTTCGATCAGAGCCATCTAACGATGAAATCATGAACTACCGCAGATATTTTGTGTTAGTGTATTAGTTTGTTCTGAGCTTTGAAAAAGTGTGTTACTTGAAAGTTAGAGGTATACCTAACTTTCAAGTAAGTTACTTTTTGAAAACTTGAGAGAAAACTACAGATCCCAAATGGTGTGAAAAGAGAAAAAACATTTTCGTGCACACACTTTACTTTTTGCCGAATGTAGTTTGGCCTTAACACTCTGAACGACTCCTTCCGCTGCACTGAACATTTTACTTCATCGGACACTCCTCGATATAATTAGCTGGCAAACAGCTGCCTGTTCCGCTGTCCGCTTAAAAGCTACCACTCTTATCATTCTGGACTCATTTGGGTCTCTACCAAGAAACAAAGACTACACCATACCCCAATTACAGTTTGGAAAGAACTTCCAAATCACTATCCTCACCAGATCATTCTGGGAGGATGATGCATTTATGGAGGATAAATCGATCCACTTCTACACCGATGGATCAAAAACAAGTGATGGGGTAAGTGGGGGCGTTTTCTCAGAAATACTAAATATTAGTCTCTCTTTCCGTCTTCCTGATCACTGTAGCGTCTTCCAGGCGGAGATCATAGCGATTAAAGAAGTCTTGTATTGGCTGAAGAGAAATGTGATATCCGTATCTTCTCGGACAGTCAAGCCGCAAGCACTTCAACATTCGCCTCTCTTGGGTGCCGGGGCATAGATACATTCCAGGGAATTGTAGGGCAGATGAACCCGCCAAAAAGGAACCGCATTACCTCTTCTACCTGATAAAGGTTTTATAGGGATACCTATCGCTACATGTAAACTTATGTTTAACCTATCCGCAATCGAGAGTACAAAGCTAAGGTGGACATGTCTAGCGACTAAGCATATCTGGCCAAAGCTGGATCTGCGACGCTCTATGTGATTGGTCTCACAAAACCGACTGCGCATTGGCTCTGCTATAGGTGTCATTAAAGGGCACTGTCTAATAGTGAAGCATGCATCAATGGCGTCTATTCAAACGAGTTCTGTAGAAGCTAGATACTACACTTCACCTTCTTTGTACATGCCCTGCACTCTCCCATAAATGAAATTTCTATCTGGGAGCCTTCTTCCTTAATGATCTCATTGACTTGGCCAACACAGATGTTAGAAGTCTATCGCGCTTTATTAGAAGCTCCAAATGGTTTAGGGGTAGAGGGAAAAACTCCCCTGATCCACGTGGCATCACAGTGTTGGCTATTTTCTGACAGCCACCTTAACCTAACCTAACCGGCCTATGAGTTGTACCAAGATGTGAATGTAGTCCAAAAACCTAAAGCACGTCCAATGGCTCAGTAACATCGAGCGAATGGACAATTATGCTCCAATTCAGAGAAATACAGACCTTTTCCTCTTTTTCCTCTTTAACTTTTTCCACTATACCTCAACTCAACTCATCTGATTGTTTCAATGCACTTGTAGCATCCCTGAACTATATTGATTTAATGCTAATCACTTTTCTTTTTTTTGTCGGTGTGCGAGACTTTCTACACTGGAGCACTCCGACTCAATACTGGCCCATTGTACTACCAGAAAGACCCATCACATTTTACTGTGAGAATTTACTCGTTTTCCTAAGAAAAAACGAGAAGGCGCTTCAATGATAAGTAGCTTTGGTTTACAGCACTCTGTACATACCTGCCAACTGATACGAGCAAAAGCAGGACAATCACAGATGAAATGGTCATCGCTTTCTCCACAGGCTTCGCAGTTGGTGGTATCGCTTGGCCTAGCACCTTATGGTGTTTGGCAAAAGCGTAGTGGCACGTAAGAACGCCAGTAGTCTGTCTGCAGTCTTTTCTGTTGAGAGACAACAAGAATGCCGCAGATTTCCTACAGACGTCGGGAAGAATTTGCTTAGTCTGTCTGCACCCTGGAGAGTCATGCCATCGGTAATTGCCCTGACCGAGGACGCAGGCAGACATATCGCTGGTTCACGCCCTAAGAAGTCCTCCTCTGAGCCCTGTCTGCAAGTTCATCGGAGATCTCATTTCCCGTGATCCCGTTATGACACGGGATCCAGTCAAGTCTAAGTGAATTCAGCCTTCCGACCGAATTCAGAGAGATCTTGGAGGTGGTTAAGGGTTTGAGCAAGGCCTTAAGCGCAACCTGACTGTCGCTACAGACGCGCAGATACTTCGCCCCCTCCACCTGTTCCTCGCAACATAGTCCATGGCTATTAGGATAGCATAAGTCTCTGTTTGAAAGACTGACGCATGTTTGCCTAACGAAAAGAAAATTCTAATGTTGTCGCTCGGCTTTGAACCCATCCGTGAATATTTGACTGCATTCCTTTCCAGGCCCAGAGTCTGGCCAGAGCAAGTCCTGAACACGAGGAAAGTCGACTTCGTAGTTGCGCTTCAGCCGAAGTTCCGGTGTCATTGCATCGGACGGCATATCCATAAGACAGGAGTCGAAGGAGAGCCGTTGCGCAAGTTCATCAAAACTCCAGTGCGAGTTCTACCAAAAGCCATCTCTTCTTAAACGTGAGATAGCTTTGATTGTGCAACCCACGACGTAAACATCAAGGGGCGGGAGGTTCAATAATGCATCTAGGCCGGAGTCAGGCGTGCTGGTTAATTCCCCGGGCAGCCAAGACATACCTTCCTTTGGATTTCGGCGAAATCAGCAGTAACTTATTTACTTGAAAGCTTATTCCATCAAACAACCGATGCGTATGCTATAAGTGGTCTTATCATAGCCGTATAAATCCATAGGACTCTTTTCGGTGATAAGCCCCATGTGTTGCCGAAAATGCCCTTGCACTGCCAGAAAACCGACAGCGCCTGGGTAGTCTTCAGCTCAACATGCTTGGACCAACGTAGTTTGATATCCAGGATGACTCCCAGATACTTTGCTTCGTTGGAGAGTTGGGTTGTGACGCCTTTTAGCACTGGCTGAGTCAACCCGATCAGCTTCCTCCGTCTCGTAAAGAGAACAACCTCAGTTCTAAGAGGATTGACTGAGAGCCCATTCCTAGTGCACCATTCGGCGATCACGTCAAGGGCCGCCTGCGCCTTGGCGCAGACAGTCGCTAGGCATGATCCAACAGAAAGCACGGCAACATCATCCGCGTATGCCTGAGCGTATACATTAGAACTGTTGAGTGCGTTCAACATCATGCTAATCACTTACTTATAAGATAGTGTATCTAACAGTGCAAGCAATTGATGAAATTCAAAAAATATTTAAAAACATAGGGACGGTCTACAGTCCGCTTGGTCGAACTGTTGGATACCCTATTCTTATTCCTATCCCTCATAAGTGGGCGTGACAAAAGTCTAAGTATGGTTGAATTGTTAAGAACGCTGTACATATTTTGTTATATAACATTTAAAGAATTTTACCAAAAAAAAAAACGAAGCTTTTGTAAAAAAACGCTCCCTAGCTCAAATTTGGTTTTTCATGGGCGTGTCAGTAAGCGGATTTAAAAAAAATAACACATGAGCATAAAGGGAACCTAAAGAGTATATATTATAAATTTCAGCTCCCTAGCTCAAGCTTTGGATTTTCAAAAAAAGTTACCTATTTTTTAAATTGTGGGCGTGTCAGTAGGCGGATTTTGAGCATGAGGGGCCCCCTAGAGAGTATATATTAAAAATTTCAATTCCCTAGCTCAAATTTTGGTTTTTCAATAAAATTGTTTTATTTAATTGTGGGCGTGTCAGTGGGCGGATTTTGAAAATTTTATCTCCAGAGCAGTTTTAGGAGTCAGATCATATATAAAAAATTTCAGCTTTCTAGCTCAAAATTCGATTTTTCGAAAAATTTGTTTTTTTGAGTTTGTGGGCGGATTTCAAAAATTCGTAAACTTGATTATTTCGGGACCCTAGAGAGTGTATTGTTAAAATTTCAGCTCTCTAGGCCCAGTTTAAAGGCCTAGTTTTTGCCTACAGACGGACGGACGGACATGGCTAGATCGACATTACTATCGATGCTGATCATAAATATAGTACCTAACTTTTAGGGGTCTACGGGCAATATTAAGGTATGTTACAAACTATGCGTCAAAATTAATATACCCTTAGAATAGGGTATACAAAAAGAAGACCAAACCATCACGGTTCCCAGAAGCTTTTCACAGGTCGGGAGCCTGGTTAGTAATAAAAAGTAACCACATTTTGCTACATGTTTTGACCAACGCAGTCCTATGATACGAGTAACTCTCTCCTGTGTTGAGCCAGCCCAAGCAGCCGGAAGAATTCCCTAAGAATGTTTCACATTTTGCTTGCCACCAACCTGCATTTCTGGCAACATCAGCAACCCACTTAAACCCCCAAATCCGCGAATTTTTATTATATGGGTATGCGAACGCGACCAAATATATTGTATTTTTGAGAACGAATGTAAATATCATGTGCTTTTTGTATTCTTCTTTCTACGTATCTTCCGTAGTTCGTGGTCGTGTATGCTCTGGAAAATAAGGCACAACGAATGGAATTGAACACAGCAAAGTGCGACAAAAAAAAGCTCTTCAGTTGTCAGCTGCTGCGCGTAGTGAGTAGTAGTTTGCTGTATCGCTCAGTTTTCATTTCCACGGTTTTGGCACAATCCAAATTCGGCTCGAATACAATAATAACAACAAACAAAACGGTATCTGTTGTAGCATCAAAATCAGAGATTAACTCAACTTTTGTTATTTCAAAAAAAATATAGTTACTTCCGAAATTCGATTAAACAAAAAGTATTTTGTAGAATTGTTTGAGGTCAAACACAATTTAACAACCCAACACCATCAAAATAAACATCGCGTACCAGAGAATCCAATTATAGTGCATCGGTGTGTGTGTGTGTATTCGTATACCACTGTCAGTGAGTGCATAAGCGCATCAGTTCGGTCTTTTTCGTAAAAAAAGCTCAAAGAGCGCAGCGCTGTCTTTAAACGTGGAATAAATATAGTAAAATTTTGTTCTTTAGCACATGTGCTGTAGCTGCTATTCTGTGTCGTACATAGATACATACACATATACATTCAACTGCTATCCAAGGCATTCAAACATCATAAACCAGTGTAATAAATAAACCCGTCGTAGTACGATAATTTACTTTGCGAGGTTATTGTATTGTGCACGCGCTTGTGAGAGTGTGATTATATTTTGTTATTGTTGTTCTCCATTGAGTGTAGTACCTATACTTGGCGGAATTGTTAAACTTAAATAAAAACAACAACAACAACAAAAGTGATATGATACAGGAAGAACCTTGTCAATAGCTATTGGGTTCTGTTGCTTTTGTGACCGAGAATATGGTTTTATAGTTTTTTTCTTTTCAATTCTATTCTCTCCTCATTTCTATATTGTCGGTGACCTCTCTCATTCGCATGTGCTGTGCTGTAAGTGTTCACTGCTCGGTGTGCTCTCCATCTCATTGTTATTTTTATTTCTCAATTCTCATTGAAGACGTTCACATAGAATTTGACCCACAGATCAAAGGCAATGCAGTGGGTGAAAATAGAAAAATAAAAGTGAGACAAAGTATTCTCATCCAATCAAGTACATAATCTCGATCTTGATGACTTATATCTGTTTTGAATTTGACGGACTTTTGTAAAAAAAAATCCAACGCAAAATGGCCACCGAAAGGAGGACATTTTTGTAGGATAACGAGAATATCTAATATTTTGTTTGTTTCTTTTAAAGCCCCATTTAGACGATCATTTCAGTTTCAGTTCAGCTAGCAGTTAAGATTTCAGTTAAACTGATGTCTAAATGCAAAAATTGAAGCGTTTAACTACTGAAACTGATGGAATTCCCATAAGAGTTCAGTTCAGTTATCAGCTAAACTGATGTGTAAATACGTTTCAGTTCAGTTGTCAGTTCAGTCGTCATTTAAATTGCATTTGGCATACCATATGTTGCTGCAAAAACTAAAAGAGGTGGATACGGAAACGACTAAGGCAAAGGTCGGGGCAAAGATTAACAGCATTCATTTTGCTCTCTTTATTATGAATTGAAAAAAGTAAAGCGCTCAAACGAAAGTGGAATAGGGACGGATGAAGTGCACGTGCCAAACCCCTCATAGGTATTGGTATCTTGTTCTTTTATAATTGGAGCCGATAGTTGCAGTAGCTCCAAATATACGCTTTCACTCGTACGAAAATAGTTTGACCAATCACCATGTTCAAACCTCAATTTTCTCATTAAATTTGGGTTCGTCTTTTTAAGTATCAATCTTTGCTCCATTTCTTTCTTCTTCTTTTTGATTTATTAAGCGAAAAAACTATAGCTATTGCAATTAGGCTTTCATCGTCCATTTCTTCTGACTTTCGACTGCTCACAAGTAAAATGAAAGCTCAACTGAACACCTGACTGACGTCTAAATGCACTGTCTTTTTAAACTGAACTGACAACTGAACTAATAACTGATCGTCTAAAAGGACCTTAAGTCTGGTTGATAGTAGAAGATTTAAATCATTTCGGATTCAGTTGTACGAAATAGAAGTACATATTTGCAGTAAGAACATGAAATTCTGCATAAAATTATGGACTATAATCGAATACAAGATTTAGAACAAATGGTGTGCAAATGAGAGGCATTGTATATTGTGAAAGTTGCAAAAACAAGGCTGACTGACACTTTAAGGACATACAACAAAAGCTCTAAGTGCACCGAATGATCCTTATGCTGCGTTTACATTGAACACTTTTCGTCTTCGTTTTTAACTACCAGGTAATGATGCGGACTAGAGCGGTTATAACCCTCCCATTTCACTGCATCCGCTCTTGCGTGCCTGTGGGGTTCGCCGGTTTGAGTCTAAAAAGTATCGGCAGGTGTCTAGGTTTCAAACCACTTCGTCACTGAGGCGAATGAAAGCTAGTGTTGTTGCATTTGTGTGACCCAGACGGTTTAAGGCTTGCCTCTCATTTGCGATTGTATAGGAACGTTGGCTGATATTGCCCTATGGAAGGAGATCATAGAAGCTCGATTTTGAACATGACAACAACACCAGAGACGGTCGCCCTCCATTTTCTCCGAGATAGGTTCTTTGATGTGCCATCATGCAAAACTTCTTCATCGCAGCTGCTGTTACTTAGCTTTCAAACTTTTTGTGCGCTTAGGGGCTTTTTTGCGGTCACAAAAGACTGTTAAGATTCACGCCACTTTTCCCATCCTTCGTTCAGCTAACACTCCGCCATGCGTAGTGTGCTTGCCTGAGAAGACGCAGGTCTAGGTCCCACTGGAGGAAAGGGTTTTCCGAGTACAATGAATGCTGTGGCAAGCCATGAAATAGCGCAATAACTTCAGCCCCCA
Organism: Portevinia maculata; assembly: GCA_949715645.1. Lineage (NCBI taxonomy): Eukaryota > Metazoa > Arthropoda > Insecta > Diptera > Syrphidae > Portevinia > Portevinia maculata. The sequence continues at coordinate 362,015,480 of OX454525.1, read as the reverse complement.
CTTTAAATAACATCAATCACAAGTTACTGTTGTTCATTCAAACATTCAATAAAATTTATAGTTTTGCTGAGAACAAAACACTTATAAGTTCGTTCTGTAATGACGAACCCATAAACGCACGCATTGCTAATCGTCAAACATGCAGCTCCTCTCCCTTAAGCAAGATCTAATAAAACACGCATGGAGTCCAGCCAATCTTGTAATATTTAATCGAAAAAACAACAACAAATGACAACGTTTTCTAGAAGGAACAATGGTTCAAATTCCGTAGATGCTAATGGATGACCAACATTTTCCTCCGAACCACTTCGCATATTGCAAAAAATACAGTTAATTCTTATTTAAAAACGCAAGTGGAATCTGGGATTGGGTATTGTTCCCACATCTGGCATTTGGCTACGAAATGTTCTCTTAAAATACTCGAGAGTATTCAAAGAAACCGTCGATCCAGAGTTGACATCAAATCTCCAACCTAATCGAAGACTTGTCGCTGTCACATAGCCAATACACTTAGACCAATGAGGTCCGTTGTGATACTACGTGGATAGGGGGTTTAGACCTCTACTCGCTAAACCATTTGGAGCTTCTAATGAAGGGCGATAGACTTCTAACATCTGTGTTAAGTCACTGAGTTCATTAAGGAAGAAGGCTCCTAGATAGAGATATCTTTTATGGGAGAGTGCAGGACATGTACAGAGGAGATGAAGTGTAGTCTCCTCCTCCACCTCATCCCTGCAGCTTCTACAGAAGTCATTTGAATAGACGCCAAGCCTTGATGCGTGCTTGCTTATTAGACAGTGTCCTGTGATGACACCTATATCAGAGCCAATGTGCAGTCGGTTCAGTGAGATCAAACTCAAAGAGCGTTGCACATCCAGCTTTGGCCAGATATGCTTGGTCGATAGACACGTATCACTACCTGTCCACCTAAGGATTGTACTCTCGACTGCGGATAGCTTGAACATAAGTTTAGAAGTAGCGATAGGCATACCTGAAAAACCTTTATCAGGTAAAAGAGGTAATGCGGTTCCATTTTTGGCGAGTTCATCTGCCCTACAATTCCCTGGGATGTCTCTACACCCAAAAGTGCTCTGCCATCTCCTCAAGAGATGAACGGCCGTCTATGGCTACGATGGAGTTTGAAGAAACTGAACCCAGGGACTTTAACTATTCGAGAATATGCGGATATCCTTAGCGGATATCACATTTTTCTTCAGCCATTTCCGCCTGGAACACGTAACAATGGTTACAATGGAAGACGGAAAGAGAGACTGATATTTCGTCTTTCAGGGAAAACACCCTCCACCTATCCCATTACTAGTTTTTGATCCTTCGGTGTAGAAGTTGATCGATTTATCTTCCGTGTAAGCAACATCCTCCCAGAATGATCGTGTGGGGATAGTGATTTGGAAATTCTTCTCTAACTGTAGTTGGGGTATAGTGTAGTCGATATTCCTTGGTTGGGACCCAAGTGAGTCCAGGATGATGACAATATTCGGATCGATCCACTGTGAGGTGATCTTTAAGCTAAGACTGCGAAACAGGCAGCTATTTGCCTGCTAAAAATAGTAAGGGGTGTCAGATGAAGTAAGATGTCCAGTGCAGCGGAGGGAGTCGTTCTGAGTGCTCCGCTGATGCACAGACAAGCTGTCCGTTGCACCTTGCTAAGCTTATCTCTGTTAACCGCTTTGTCTAGAGCTGTCCACCAGACAACCACCCCGAATCTTAGAATCGGTCTTACTACCGATACGTATAGCCAGTGAGTGATGCGGGGTTGTAGGCTCCACTTATTGCCAATGAGTTTTTTGCAAGAGAAAAGTGCTACTGTAGCTTTTTTGCCTCTTTGTATTTTGGGTTTCCAGCTTAACTTCCTTTCGAAGATTAGATCCACGAATTTAGCTTCAGCGGAAAAGGTATCGTTAATAGAGGGAGGGTCGATATGTGGGATTTTATATTTCCTGGAAAAGAGAACAACTTCGGTTTTGTGAGGGTTAACCCCCAGCCCACAGCTTCTTGCCCATCCTGCCAGCTTGTTGAGAGCTTTTTGAAGGAATTCCTTTAAAGAGTTGAGGTATTTCCCTGAAACGGCAATAGAAACGCCATCCGCATAGGCAATCACCATGCAGCCCGCCCCCTCCAGGCATATCCGTAGTTTATTCACCACCAAGTTCCACAGAAGGGGGGGGGGGGGGGGGGAAGGACACTCCCTTGTGGCGTACCTCTACTGACAGACCTCCTAGCGGATGAATCACCCAGTTTTGAGTTGATAATTCTGCTTGAGTCATCAACATTCAGTTAGTGCATTCGCGATTGCAGATGTGTTTACTTTGTTGCAAGCGCCCTCTATGTCTAGGAAAGCAACCATAGTATATTCCTTGTGATAATGGGAGTATTCGATGGTGCGTACCAAGGAGTGAAGGGCGGTTTCCACCGATTTACCCTTATTGTACGCATGTTGGGCCGCAGACATTAGTTGCCGGTTCAATCAGACGCTCCAGCGTTTTGAGGAGGAATGATGATAGAATGATGGGTCTGAGATCTTTTGGACTAACGTGGGAGTATTTGTCAGCACTTTCAATTTCAATTCAATTCAATTGTATATTATTAATTCAATTCACAGCAAGACTACACTTTTAAGTTTGTGAAATGCTTTGGGTATGAAAACCACTTTTACTTCTCTCCAAGCCTGAGGAAAGGGTCTAGAAGGTTAAAGAAAACAGATGGCTCCTTGCTTAGCTGTGGGAGCTTATTCCTTTATTTTTGGTAAAATTTTATTTGCATTAAAGTCAAGAGTAGACTTATGTAGGTATCCGTTTTATTTTACACCTTTGTTAACTTTCGCAAATCTATGCATGAGATGAAGATGGTACTTGCTTTTCTGGGAGCCTTTTCTCTGCAACAAAACAATTAAATGACCAACAGGAAAAAGCTCCATACATTCGTTCCCTTATTGGAAATAAAGATTCTGCAGTTAAAATGTTTACCGAAGAAGGCAGTGGGCTTAGATATTAGATATACACAATGTATCCCCCTTGCAAAGTATGCAGCTCTTTTCTATATGACTGGTGTATGCGTATGCCCTGCTATACTTTATCACCTTGACCTTTTCTGACCTTGTAAAACTATAACACACCATCTCGTACATTCTGTATTTTTATATTATTTTCTCCTTGAGTTAAACGTGCTTTCCTTCATAAGAAATTCCATCTTCATTACCAGAATATCCATTTTCAAGGATTTCTTCTTGGATCAGTTGTATCTATAGTGACACTTATGTAATATTTTGTGTTTTTTTTTTGTTCAGATTTCTGTGAAAAATCAGTGCGCTTTTGAAATAAGATTCATTCAAATGACGTCAAGAATTCATTCAATAAATTTTGTTATAAAAAATATTCACCGAATAGGAGATAGAAATATAAACCAATTTTTAATGAAGTCAATGGTATAATAAATACACATTGCTCTCTTGTTGTTGTGCTTTTTTTAAAAAACAGTGCACAGCGCATACAAAATATAAGTATTAAAGAAGTGTTTACTTTGCGCGTTTTCTCAGCGCGGCATTTTTGTTCTATTTGTTTACGGGGAATTCTACAACAAGTCAACACACTAACAAAAACATCGATCACGCGATAATTAATTTAATTTGAAAAAAAGTGAACAAACTAAATTCTTTCAAAGTGGATACCCTTTCGTTATCCCTGGGAGGACTTTCTCATGTAAGGATGGCTCTAGCAAGGTAAGAACTTTTTTATACATGAGTCTGTTGCGGAATATTTCTGCGCAGCAAGTTTCACCCGCTTTTCTTCTCTTCCCTCCCCGTACCCTTCTTCTATTGGGTGGCATCTGCGAGGTCATAGGAGAGTGGAGGGCAACCAAGGTCCCATCAGCCTTTGGGCCACTGTCCCCGAACCTCGAAGGTACCACCCCCACAGGTACCCAACCCCGATGTACGAACCTGAGCAATCAGAGTTGAGAGAGAGGAGGCCTTAAAAGGAAGCTGAAATGGGTAAAGAAGGACGAAAACCCCAACGATACGGCACAATGTCAGCCGTTTAAAAGTGCCCACGCAATATTAGCACACCAGCCGTGCAAAATGGGCCCAACGTTGTCCGCACACCAGTAACCGTGCGAGGCAAATGGCAATGCGGCAAGGTGAACGGCCTTAGCCTGAGTGCCGTCCAACAATACGGAGAGGCAGCAGATAATTGTGGGTGGACGGCCTACACATTTACATCTGCGCAAGAACCACCACTGACACGGTGGGGTGTTAGGTTCGATGAGGGGGAAGAAGACGTTCTTCCTTTCTACTCCGTCGTAGGAGCACCGAAGGAGCAGCAGAGGAGTGTAGGCGGACGGTCAAGACGAAAGACACTGCCGTCAAACACTGAAGAGAAACGCGAGACACATAGAAGACTGGTCGACACAACACAACTGAAACAACGTACAGTACAGTAAATAAAAAGGAGAAATCCTGTATAATGAAACAGAATGTAAGGATTGGCCCGCTATTGGCAAGATCCTTACATCCTATCTGAACAGGATTTCACCAGACAAGATTAAAATCCGCGGTTTTCTTAAATTAATGACAACTCACTTTGCTTCCAAGGGGATCTATAAAAGTTACTCCACGGCGTAATGGCAGCGTCGTCCTGGAATTTCTCCGGAACTGATTTCCCAAATAGGATTTCGCTTTTCAAAGTGAAATTTTTTTTGTAGGTAGAGCAAGGCCTAAAAACAACGTCGTAAAAATCCGAAAAAAATGTTTAAAGTATTCGTTTTTAACCTCAATCTGTCAATAAATTCCATTGAAAAGACATTCAGAAAAAGCTGCATTCAGCGCTATTAATTGTGGGTTCATGTATTAACTAGACTATGAGAGTTTGAATGTGGATTCAATTCGAATTAAAATGCGAATCGAGTCAAAACAGGATTGACTTAATGTATCTTGGGAAATATTGTAAAAAAATGCTGTGAACGTTAGAATTCGCACTATCCTTTAGAGGCAATCGTATTTCTTTTGGGTTTTCCTTTAGTTACGTTGTCGAATCACAAGTAGACCCCATAAACAGTACAATGTGTATGGGGAGGCATGCTGCCCCCCTGCAACCCCCCTGCTTGGGTTCACTGTTAGCTTTGGGATAGGTACGATGTGCATTGTGAAATCACAAATAGATCCCATAAACAGTGCAATGTGTATCAAAAACATAATAATCAATAACAAACCCTATTTACATTTTTGTTATCAATTATATATATATTATATAGATATATATACGAGTATATATATGTATAAATATATGTACATATGTATAAATATATGTACATATGTAATAAACATAACATTTTCATGCTCAAGTGTGAACTCTTCCACTCAAGTATTTTGTTATCAACTCCACCTACGAGTATCATATACACCTACCCATGCAACCATTTTGACATTTGTCAGTGATGAATTAAATAAATTTGTATGGAAAAACCTTAAATTTGTAAATATTAGTTTCCTTAAGTAAAAATTGATGCAGAACATTCTAAAATTATAACAAACTTTTCCACATCAATAGTTTTTCGAAATTCGAGATCCTATTTGCGACACCATAACCATTTCTCCTCCTCCTGATATGGGTCATCCCTTTAGACATCCAATCACTCATTTTCCACCGATTTAAGGGTAATTTTAATAATTTGGAATATGTATTGTTTTGACTACTTTGCACTTTGGCAGACCTCAGACGAGAAATGTCAAACGCAGGTTAGATTTTGATTTGATGAGAAGATTGTTCCAGTTCGGTCAAGCAGCTCAATAACCCGACTTTCCAGTGGGGATCGTGGGTATAAGAGTGGATGGATCTAGTGGATGGAAAATAAACGAGGGGGTAACGTTTAGACTCACGCACACCATTGCGAAAACGCTCCGGTGCCGCTGAATGTGGTCTGCCGTTGGCTCGCTGGAGCGAATGAAGGTAGTGGAATATGTCGGATAACCACCAACACATAGGCCGACGTCCATTGCACGCCATGAGTGGGATTACAGTACCAACGTGTGTGTGAGTGTGTGAAAGATGAGAGCTGGCCGAACTGGAACAATGAAAGTTCTGGAATGTCACTTCTTGGTTGACCAGCTAACTTATTAGTCAGTTTTGTTGCGACAGGAGTTTTTGTAAAAGTGCAAAATAGCGAAAGAAGAAATAAAATCGAAGTTTTTTTTTTAAGGAAAAAAGGTGAAAGGAAACGTTAACGTAGAGACGGGACAATTAAAGTGGAAGAGGAAAGGACATCAGGAGGAGGAAAAATAGCAGGACAGATTTACAGTGCTTTTTTTTTTTTTATATAATTTGCGTGCGCTAAAGGGATTTCTTTTTTGTGTAGTACACAGTACCCTTATAGTGCAAACCACAGCGCAGGCATTTTGTTTGTTGCTGTAAGTATATCCCAGCAAATGATTCATTGCCTATTTTTGGGTGCTACTTATACTTACTGTATGAAAGAATAGAATTATAGGAAAGAAGTTTGGTGCGATGGGATTTTTTTTCTCAACAGGTGGCGCCTAAATTGCTTTAGTGAGATCTGTTTTTGTTGTGTGTATTCAATTTATAAAAATCATGGCCCTGGTCGGGATTCGAACGCACGACCTGCCAATCACATAGTGAATACACTACCATCGCACCATTGCCACCTGTAAAGCATACTTTTTTGATTCGGTTGTGTTAGGATTATTGTAGTTTAATAGTCTGGTAGGATTCTGCCACGAATTTATCCCGCGAAACGATCGGGACACGCGACCCATTAAACCATTTTGGTATTCCGGGCGACGCCATAGCGGGTCACGCCGGGTTAGTTCACCTTTATTTGCCCTTCAGACCATAGTACTTTTTAACCTCTTCGCCGTCGGATTTTTCCGCTATCCTTATTTTTTTGAGTTCAAGCAATAAAGTGACCAAGCAGGAGCTTTATAACGTGGTTTAAAACCTTTGTGTTTTCCTTTTTTCGGATTTAACCTTTTTTTTTCAGTGGTTCCGTAACAAGGTTTCACAATTTTCCACAAAATTGTGTGGCGCCCATTTTGTTTTCTTCGATTAATCGTTCAACAGCGTAAGCTAACTTTCCAGGTTCTACCACGACCGAAAGCTGGGGCAAAAAATACTACAAAGTCCCATGGGTAGTAAAAACTTTTAGTCGTTTGTCAAAAACATCAAGAATTCGGCCTCGTCATCTATCCCGACACTCATTTACAACGACATTCCAGCCGTCAGCTCTTTGGACAAAGCCAATCGGCTTGCTGCTCACTTTGCAGATAGCTCAACGCTCCCAGATTGTGCTTTATCTCCCCCTGTACTCGAGCGCGTAGAACACTCCATGGGACCAATCCACTTCCGCACTCGTACAGTGGCTAGAGTACTTCGAGATCTTGACATACACAAATCCGCTGGTCCAGATGGTATTTCCCCCATCGTTCTGAAGAGGAGTTCTTCTATGCTGGCAAAACCACTGCGTAAGCTTTTCTAACTGTCCTATTCTTCAGGGCTCTTCCTGGGAAGATGGAAAACAGCATTTGTCCAGCCTGTACCAAAAAAGACGAGTCTTCTTCTCCCTCCTCCTACCGACCAATTGCACTTACGTCCCTTCTTTCTAAGGTCATGGAAACGCTGATCAACCCTCAGCTAATGAAATATCTTGGTATCTCGAAAACTTCTCAATGACCGGCAGTACGGTATTCGGGGCAATAGGTTCACCGGCGATTTGATGACATATCTAACCGAAAAGTGGAACCAATCTCTTCACCGAGGTGGTGAAAGTAAGATCGTTGCGCTTGATATTTCAAAGGCATTTGACAGAGTTTGGCATCAAGCCCTTTTGTCGAAAATGCGTGCATTTGGAATCGATGATAATCTTCTTCAATGGATTAGAAATTACCTTTCAAGTTGTCTTGGACGGTTTCAAGTCAGCAACTCACCAAATAAATGCTGGTGTTCCCCAAGGCTCCGTTCTGTCCCCGACTCTCTTTCTCATTTTTATAAATGATCTCCTGTCTGTAACTTCTAATCCAATCCATTCCTTTGCTGATGACAGTACCCTCAGCTTCTCATATTCGTTTCTTGGTTACCGGGCCCTCATCTTCGGGTGTGGAACTGGAACGGCAACGTATGTTAGGTTAGGTTTAGGTGGCTGTCGGCAGAAGCCGACACACTTAGACCAATTTAGGTGCATTGTGATACCACGTATAATTATCTGCCTCAATTCTGTAGATAGGACTGGCCAAGGACACGCGGTTGTTCTCAAACGGTCCCCCATCTACGTACTAACCGCGCCCAACGTCGTTTAATTTCGGTGATCTGACGAGAACCGATTAACTCGACGTGGTATGGTCGTTGGTTTAGCAACGTATGTTAAGCTCATTAAATTCCGATCTTGACAGCATAACTCAGTGGGTTACAACCAATAGAGTGGAATTTAATGCTTCCAAAACACAATGCTGTCTCCTGTCATTAAAGCAAAACCCACACACACTGCCATTATCCATGAAAGGCACTTGCATCGCTGAAACCGAAAGACTTTCCATTCTCGGTATGTGTGTCAATGACAACCTTCGTTGGAAGGACTATTCCATATAAATGAATTTTATGTTTCTCATATATGTATTCCTACTTACTTCAACGGCTGGCGACCCATGAAGGGTCTCTGCCTGAGGCACTGTAGCCTTCCATTATCTGCGATCCCGGGCACGCTGCTGCCAGTTCTCCAGACCAAGCGCTCTGGCATCAGCGATGGCTTTGCCTTTAAAACGAAGGTTCGGTCTTCCTTGCCTTCTAGAAACAGGGGGCTGTGAGTCGAAGATCCTCCTGGCTGGAGAATTATTTACCATTCGCTCAATGTGGCTGAGCCAATGTAGTCGACGTGATTTAGCTTTTTGAACTACATCCACGTCTTGGTACAGCTAATAGAGTTCGCGGTTGTATCTTCCCTTCCATTCGCCCTCCTCTCACACATGCCCAAATATCCGACGAAGTATTTTTCTTTCAAAAGAACCCAATATTAGCTGCTCTTTTCTACTTATCGTCCAGCACTTGGCGCCATAAAACAGGAATGGTAGGATTAGGATTCGATAGAGCATGTATTTTGTCCATCGAGTGAAGAGTTTTACCCATTTGTTTCGCTAAACCGAAGTCGCAGCGGTTTCCCAAGGTAATTCTCCGCCGGATCTCCACTAAGGTGTCACTCGTGGAATTGATGTTTACTCCTAGGTAGATGAACTCCTATCAACAGTGACGTTTTGTCCTAGGCGGTGGACAGATACTTGGTCTTGTCCTCATTTACTTCAAGACCAACCAATTTCAACTGTTCTTCAATCGTCGTGAAAGCCTCTAACACGGCACGCTGGGAACGGCCGGTGATGTCGATATCGCCCGCATACCCCAAATAGCTGGACGGATATATTGAAGATAGTGCCTTCCGTTTTGACACCTGCCCTTCACACTATTTTCTCCAGAACAAGATTGAAGAAGTCACATGATAGCGCATCTCCTTGCCGAAATCCGGTACGAGTTATGAATAATTCGGAAGAGCTGCAAACTGCACATTACACCGCTTGTTTTCAAGTGTCAATTCGGCCATCGCCACGTAGAGCCCCTGACGATGAATCTTATCATATTCGGCTTTAGAGACAATGAAAAGGTGGTGGGTCTCGACGTAAAATTCATTGGCCTTTTTCAGGATTTGCCTTACTGTGAAGATTTGATCTATTGTCGTTCGGCCGGGCCGGAAGCCACACTGGTACGTGCCGATTAGTGAGTTGCAGAACGACTTCAGGCGTTCTCACAGTATGTTGGATAGGATCTTGTATGCGACTTTTTTTTCAAGGATATGCCTCGATAGTTCTTGCAAGACATAGGATCGCCTTTTTTGAAGATGGGGCATGGAGCTGATAGTCCAATTATCGGGCATGCTTTCTTCCACCCACACTTGGTTGATGATTTGGTGCACGCGCCCTACCAAAACATTACCTCCGTATTTTAATAGCTCCGCTGGTAGACCATCAGATCCAGCTGCCTTATTTTTCTTTAGCTTTCTTATAGCTTAGCCAACCTCTTCTATACTGGGTGGTGAAATCTGTTCCTCATTGGCAGGACGTGGGTTCTCTTCTTGCCCTATAACTCTCTCTACATGATGCCCATTTACCAGCTGTTGGAAATGCTGCTTAAATACATTTATACTATTCCCTGCGCTTGGATGACTAACTAGGTTTCGTTTCGACGAGCCTGCGTTCCGGTCTTACAGCCAGCAGCCAGTTGCTTCGCTTTCTTGTAAAATTTCTGGATGCTGTTTCGCCAACACACTTCCCTCATCGCTGCCACCTTTTGACTTTACTTTTAACTCTACAGTTAAGAATATAAGTGATAGCGCTTCAATTTAAAGCGATAATTTGACAACCAATCGACGAGCATCACTAGATCAACCAGATATATCAAACTAACTGAACTAGAAGAACTAACTAGTTCAGTAAGTCAATTTGAACTAAACTAAGCGCTCTCTTAACTGAACTAAAATGCACAAGCCTTGTTTCAATCGATCTCACTTACGTTAGTAAAAGTGAACGAAACTGAACGAAACGGAGCATATTAGCTATTTTGGGAAAAAATTTACAGCACTTTCTAGTCACTCGGTTGCTAAAGATGACTTAAGCGATCTGAATCAAATAAAGTTGGATGTTAAGTCCCACAAAAAAGGCGCAATACGTAAAAAGGCTGCTTAGTGGAGATATCACATTCATGTGAGCACAGCGACATATTCAATGTCTCGAAACTACATATTGCAAGATGCTTTCGCCCAGTCCGAAAATTGTAAGCAATTATGTTTTCAAGCAATCCCAATCGAAACGTGCTTATTTCTTAAATGCCTCTCAAGACAGTGCGCACATTTTCAAATGACCTCTTTAAAACTGTCAATAAGCAAGCGGTCACGGCTTCAACATTGCATTGTATTTCTCCTTCAGATAATGAACCACCCACCCACATTGTCTTATTTCCAAGCAATTAAAATGGTTAACGAATAATTTATGTGACCACCCTTGTCTTTGATGTTCGGTTGACTTGGGGATACCGTAAACTTTATTTTATGTTTATACATATATGGCTTTGGAGGGTTGTTATTTTAATCCAACGGCTTGTCTAACGAGTAGCTGCGTTTTTGATTGTATCACAGTCGAACCTGTAAGTAAAATTGCTTGGGGCATCTTTTGAATCTCACTTATAGATGTAGTATTTCAGTTTCTCACCTTATCCAGGTAGGTCACATATTTTATTTGCACCGAAGGAGGTATCGCACGCAAATTAAAAATATTGCAGCTTAGTAATTTAAAGAACTTGTTTTGAATAGCTATTATACATTAGGCACAATAAATAAACATTAGGCATTAACGACCCATACACGGCCTTAAACCTAGCTTCTCCAACGGCCTTGTGCTTGGGCGAAAAAGGAAAAGGACTGCAAAAACAGTAACATCTTGTTGCACTTTAACTGCTTTGGAAGATGGCACTGGAAAACCGCGGACGATTCTAGATGCGAAAAATCGTATAAAAAAAGAAAACCGACAAATGGGCAGTCGCCACCGCGCCGAGGGTTTTAAGTCGACTTCTATTTTTTTTGACGAATGTCAAGCGAATATAACGCGGGGGGGGGGGGGGGAGAGAGAGAGAAGGAAGTTAAAAGCGCAACGAGCAGCACGGTGATGCTGAAATTTGGCTATACTCTATCCAACAAAAATTGTCAGTACATGCCTTATGGAGGGGTTTTTTTCTACCAGTGGTGCCTGTAGATACTCTCACGGCACTCAAACGCAAGAATTGCCACTGCAATAAAAACCAAACCACTGTCATACCAGGGAATTGTTGTTGTAATTATCCTAAAATTCGCATGGAAATCACAACAACCAGTCTCCCACACAGCCGAATGGGGAATGAGCATGATCGTCTTGTGTTCGCCTGCTATTATCATCAACCAAAATAAGCAGTGTGTGTGTGACTGAAGCACATCAGAAGAGTATTACCATCTCTACACTGAAGCATATCATTAAGGGCTTTTCTAAGGATTTTGTCAAAGAACTTTCGGTTTTGGTGCTTTTGAGAACGAATTATTACGTGGGGTGTTGCCATTCGGTTTTAATTTGATTGTATTTGTATTGTACAGGGTGGCGACGGCGTAGAGGTTAGTGTGTTGGCTTGTTACCCGTGCGGTGCAGGTTCAATCCCCATGGGGAACAGCAACATACGCCACCCATTCTCCTGCCTCTACACCAAAAAGAGGATTTCTGCCTGGTAGTACAATGGACCGTTACCGAGTCTGACTGCTCTGGGATTTGGATTTTCTTTTATTGAAAAAAAAAACTAAAAAAAAAAAAATTCTATTGTACAGCTGCACAAGTGAAGTTTTTTTACCACCTGTTTAGGTATATGACATTGCGTCGTGGTTATATAATTTTGTATTCTAATTGCCTGAGTATGCCCTCTTCTTTCTACGCAGGATCTTCTTCTCCTCCCTTGTTATGGCTCGATAGCCTTCCATTGCTGCCCTAGTTTTGCGTTGCGGCGTTTGTACATGTTGACTTGCATCATCAAACAATCATCAATACTTTTAAACAACCTCAAACTTTTTGTTCACCATTGTGGTATAGAGGCTTGCTATCCACCAATACATCAACTACCCGTTGCAGGGACGTTTAATCCTAGCTTGTGACGGCACCATCGTCAGCAAGGAAGATGTGTGTCGTACTTTCGAGTTCGTCGCTTTTCCTTCAAGCAAGGGACTTATGAGGTATGACACTTCTTTCGTGTTCAACGACTGTGCCATCAGAATTTGCCAAACAGTGAACTGGAAGAAATACTTTGGCCATGTACCAACTACGGACTACATCACGCCATACTTAAATTTCACAAGACCTTTCTCGAGTGCCTATCCCAGCAGTGAAGAATGGAGAAAAGGACTCGTCCCCAGCACGCAAGCCATAACCGTATTTACGGACGGTTCAAAAATGGTAACGGGGGTGGGGTCAGGCGTCTTTTCCGCACCACTGGGCGTATCAAAATCTATACGCCTGCCCGACCACAGTAGCGTCTTCCAAGCAGAGGTCCTGGCAGTGACAACAGCAGCCCGTGAGTCTGTGGAAAGGGCAATACCACCCAATGGTATTACCTTTTTTATCGACAGCCAGGCAGCAATAAAAGCCTTAACTGCAGCGGTAATAAAATCTAAGCTTGCGAAATGCTGTCGCGAAGAACTCAAGGTTCTTGGTAGTCAGCATAAAGTATCGCTCTGCTGGGTTTCGGTACATGAAGGCATTCTAGGCGGTCTAGGGTTCGGCAGCTGTGTCAGAACAAGCTCATCCCTCTGTACTCATCTAGTCTTGCACACTCAGGCTTGAAGCAGGGAGAAAGGCAATAGGAGAGGCGAACCTTAGATGGAGGACAATAGATACTTGTCACACCACAAGAATGCTATGGCCAACCTTCAATGGAGCCAGAACCGAAAGTCTCATGAAAATGGATACGAGATCACTATCCACCCTCGTAGGTATATTAACGGGGCGCAATACTCTGCGGTACCACATGAAAAAATTGCGCTTGACGGAGGAAGAACTCTGTAGAGACTGTGGCGACGAGGAAGCTCTGAAGAATACAACCCACTTCCTATGTCACTGCCCGGGCCTCCAACACATCAGGTACAGATTCCTGGGGAGACATTTCTTTAGACAGGATAATAAACTTCACCAAATCAACATGATGGTTTGTATCGAACAACACGGTGAGTAATTAACCTCAGTTTTTGTAGATAGGTTTAAAAAATGAGTAAGGGAAAACCCTCCTCCCCCGATGGGCATCACAATGGGTCAGTATTGACCTGACCGGAGTTCTCTTAAATTAAAGCTTTTTTCCAGTTATCAAAGGTTCGCCTAAATGAAAAAACTGGGTTAATTGTAGTAAATTTAAGATTTTTTACGGTTGCACCTGAGCGGTTTAGCTATTGTACCAGCTGAAAGAACCTGCTCCAAGATCTGAATTCGAACTCATCTTGAGTCGACTTGCAACTAGAGATACCTCACGTAATCTACATGGTTACCTACGTTTAGTTAATAAGTAAACTACATAACCTATATTTAACTACGGCTACTACTTGTTACGAGACACTCAAAATTATGGACTGTCCTCGGCATGCTACTGACGTTAAGATGTCAAATTGACAACTGAATAACTACACATTTTTAACTACGCCTGCTACATTTAAATAAGTTAACTACACGTAATGTAGCAGACGTTTCGTTTTTTTTCTTCAAAAAATGGCATTTCTGTCATTTCTACTTGCAACCGACTTGCATCCTTAACGTATGCAATTGTCAACAGCTAAGTTCAGTTTTAGGCGCAAATATAACAAATAAAAACATATAATCAACAATTTATTTTGCTCATATTTTTAAACATTTCTGTTTCAAAACACATGTCTTGTCATTTTCCCAAAAAAAGAAATCCATAAAAGTTCAAAATTTGGCAATATTTTAAGATTCATGATAACCTTGATAATATAAATTCTGACTGCTCGTATATCACATTCCCATCAAACTTTCAAATTCGGTTTGTCTACGAACACCCCCCCTATCAAATCACCTCCCAGAGTGTCAGATAAAATGTAGTTATATATATCTGACAGTCCGCATTGAACCATACTAATCCATTAATACATAGTAGTGTTAGTGGGACATTATTTATGTATTAAAAAAGCTTTTTAATAGTAAAACTCTTGTAAAGCATCAATTTAAAAAGAGACCGCATCGCACATGGATTTGTGTATTATTTACATGAAACGTTGGCGATCGATGACATTTCCTCTAACGCACCCAGTGTACTTGTGCTTCAACTGTCAAACAGTCAAGTGATATAAACATTTAACTAAGTTAACTACACGTAATGTAGCAGACGTTTCGTTTTTTTCTTCAAAAAACGGCATTTCTGTCATTTCTACTTGCAACCGACTTGCATCCTTAACGTATGCAATTGTCAACAGCTAAGTTCAGTTTTAGGCGCAAATATAACAAATAAAAACATATAATCAACATTTTATTTTGCTCATATTTTTAAACATTTCTGTTTCAAAACACATGTCTTGTCATTTTCCCAAAAAAAGAAATCCATAAAAGTTCAAAATTTGGCAATATTTTTAGATTCATTATAACCTTGATAATATAAATTCTGACAGCTCGTATATCACATTCCCATCAAACTTTCAAATTCGGTTTGTCGACGAACACCCCCTCTATCAAATCACTCCCAGAGTGTCAGATAAAATGTAGTTACATACATATATATATCTGACAGTCCGCATTGAACCATACTAATCCATTAATACATAGTAGTGTTAGTGAGACATTATTTATGTATTAAAAAAGCTTTTTAATAGTAAAACCCTTAGTGAAGCTCACCCTGCCTCATGGCCCATGTAAAGCATCAATTTAAAAAGAGACCGCATCGCACATGGATTTGTGTATTATTTACATGAAACGTTGGCGATCGATGACATTTCCACTAACGCACCCAGTGTACTTGTGCTTCAACTGTCAAACAGTCAAGTGATATAAACAACACGCTAATTATGAATTGTGTGCAATAAATTTGCATCATTTAGCACATTGCCATTGGCAACAGTACTTAGTCGTCTAATATGTACGCTTTTAAGCATTACAATTTTCATATAGGTAATGGAAACCTTTTAAACTCTGTCAGTTTCAAAGTCTAACTAAGTTATAGGGCTCGCAACGAATCCTTTATGCAATGAAGGACAGAATGGCCTGTGTGTCGTGTGTGAGCTCATATATGTACATTGTACACTATCTTCAATGTCGATCAACTTAAATATAGGTCACAATTGTATACAATTTGTGTGCGTATTTCTGATTTATAAGGTCAGCAGAGCAATACTTAATAATAAATTATTCACACTCGATTTGCAGTGTATGAGGTGTTTCAATTTGAATTACTTTGATGGTAAATTGTTCTACTGTATATTTATGTAGGTTTTTTTTGTGCTTGAACAATCTTCGCAACCGATGCAATGTCGCCCTGAATTCTTTTAAAATGTCTTCCTGATCACAATGTGCCCCCGAAAATATTTGTTTAAGTTGGAATTTGTTGATATCAATTTCAAGATAAGATAACCACGTATAGAGTTTCATTGGATTGGTAAATATTTTGGTCGAACGTTTGGCGAAAAATCATAAATTTCACTATAAGATGTTTTGTGCAATCTAAGTGGATAAATATTTGCATTTGTCTGTATTCCATATTGTTTACCTAGTGCGACATGTGCCGCAATATTCTCCGCCAAATAAATTATACAATTTACTGGATCCAATATTTACTAAACCCAAATAATCAGGCCTAGAGGTGGGTAAACGTATTTTGTCAAGTTGCCGCCCAGCTCGTGCTCTTTTTGATAAAAATGACTGGAAAAATCAATGTTTGGGTGGGTATAGTTCAAAACTTTATAATTCACTGATGACAAATGCTTGGAGCTTTAGTTTTTATTTTAAAGAAGATTTTTGCGACCAATTGAAATTTTAATCATGTTGTATTGAGGGCAGCTGACCCTATCACCTTTGTTGGTCATGCAATGCAACGCAGTCGGAAAAGAAAATGAAATTACTGCTTTTCATTGCATGACCAACAAAGGCGACAAGGGTCAACTGCCCTCAACACAACATAATTTATTTTTTATAGCCTACCTCTTCCACGATTCAGTTGCACGGATTTTGCGACTCTTCTGAGAAGGCATACGCTGCTTCGCTGTACACTCGGGTTGTACGCCCCGACGGCACAATAGCGACCAATCTAGTGTGCGCAAAAACCAATGTAGCACCAGTTAAAGCTATCTCATTGCCGCGACTCGAATTATGTGCAGCAGTTCTTCTCTCCAAACTAATTAAGGTGCATTCAAGCAACTTTCCGATTGATGCATTTCAATATTTTCTCTGAAGCGATTCTTCAATCGTGCTAGCATGACTTCGAAAACCACCGAGTACATGGAAAACCTTTGTTGCCAACCGTGCAGCTCAAATTGTCGAATATGTTGGAACAATTGATTGGAAACACGTTCGATCCTCGGATAGGCCCGCGGACCTCGCGACCCTAGGACTGTCTCCTTGCGATTTAGAAAATAACACTCTTTGGTGGAAGGGTCCCCCATGGCTGTGTTGCCCCCAGGAGAATTAGCCAAGTAGCTGCTCAGGTCCAGTCCCAGAAGAGCTTTTAGAAGCGAAATCCATCATAACGCTCGTAACTCAAAATAAATTCGAGATCTTGGAGCGTATTTCATCCCTTGCCCGAGCACTTCGTGTCTTATCATATATGTTTCGGTTCTTTAAAATACTGTCGGGAGCTTCCGAGAGTATTGGACCTCCACGGAGAAAATGTCGTGGGGTTAATGCGAAGAGATTATTTGGACTGCCGGATAGTGATGAAATCGGTCGTGAATTTAAACACGCTTCAATTCGGCATAGCACTGTTTTGAATTCCTCATATGTAAATTTGTTTGAGTGTGCTATCTTTTTAAAGTGCGCTTTGAAGCTCTTCACTCCCGCTTCCCATAGTCCTCCCATGTGCCGTGCTCCAGGAGAAAAGGAGAAAAGGTACTAGATTACAGTGCTTATATGCACGATTTCTTTGGTTCTATGCTAAGGGCGTATTTTGACTTCAACACTAAGGGTATATTAATTTTGACTCATACTGTATGCCTAAATAATGCTCGTAGACCCCTAAAATGTACTTTATTGGTGTATATTTTAGGGGTCTACGATCTTATTCGTCATTTTATCTGTGAACCAAAAACAAATTTCCACTCAGTATTATTTTGCCACTGAACCCATAACTCCAGAACCAGAAGGGGCTGAAATCAGTTGAAGGTTGGTGAAAAATTTAGTTTTTGTACCGCGGTTACTGATGGCTAATTTGAAAATGTCGCACAAAGAAATCGTCGACGAACGAATCTTATTCGAAAAACATTTAAATAACTAAAAATTAAATATAAATCTAGGATATGACTTTGATAGCAATTACTGACATTAATTTATTTGCCATTAGGTTATTTTACCAAGATCCCTGATGCTTCAAAAAGGTCCTTAATAAAAGATATTTCTCCAAAATATCATTGGAAGTCGCGCATTTATTATGTGTTCAATGTTATTTTATCAAGAGGTCCTTGGAACCTTAAAGAGGTCCTCAACATAATTACTTCTACATTTCTGTCTCTAATGAACCATACAAAGCTTTACTTTTAAGGTGTTTGCCAGGGAAACAGATCTGCCTTCTACACTTTTTTGATTTTGCATTGTTTGCGCTCAAGGAGCGATGAATCGAAAGCCCTTACCTAACTGTTTAATTGATCTAAGTCTTACGATTTTGTCTCGTAAAGAATCATGCCATGCGTTATAAAGATGAGTACAGCTAGTTCCTCCAGGTAGCCATACGTCACAGTACACATAGCAAAGCATAAAAAAGTTTTGTTCTCGTTTGCGCATCTGTCAAAATAAAAAAAAAAACATAGGGACGGGCTACAGTTCGCTTGGGCGAACTGTTGGATACCCTATTCTTATTCCTATCCCTCATAAGTGGGCGTGACAAAAGTCTAACAACAAAAATGGAGTCTAAGTATGGTTGAATTGTTAAAAACGCTCTACATATTTTGTTATATAACATTTAAAGGATTTTATCGAAAAAAAAACACTACCTAGCTCAAACTTGGGTGTTTCAATAAAATTGTTTTATTTAATTGTGGGCGTGTCAGTAGGCGGATTCAAAAAAAAAATTAACACATGATCATAAAGGGCCCCTAGAGAGTATATACAAGGTGGCGCAAAAATAACCTTCCGATGTTTTTTGGCTGTAATTTAAAAAAAAAATGAAAAACTTTGATTCTTCTTGTGGATTATTTTTATTTGGTCTTTTAATTTTTTTTACATCAAGTCGAGAATATGATGTCATGTAAATGGCCGCCGCCACAGTTGATTGTCATTTGAGCCCTTTTTATGGCATTTTCCATCACTTTGGGCAAAACTTCCGGCGATAGGTCCTCACATTGTTGACGGATATTGTCTTTAAGAGCTGCAAGAGTCTGAGGCTTGTTGACATAAATCCGTGACTTCAAAAAGCCCCACAAAAAAAAGTCTGGAGCGGTCAAATCAGGCGATCTTGCTGGCCAGTGCAAATCGCCAAAACGGGAGATTAGGCGCCCGGGAAATGCATTCTTCAGAATATCGGTTGTGGCACGTGCAGTGTGTGCCGTTGCACCGTCCTGTTGGAACCACAGGTTTTCCAATCCCAATTCATCAAGTTGTAGCGCTCACCATTCACAGTAACCGTTTGGCCCGCGACGTCTTCGAAGAAAAAAGGTCCGATGACTCCTCCAGCGAAAACAGCACACCATACAGTGACTTTGAGCGGGTGTAATGGCTCTTCGTGGGTTACACGCGGATTTTCAGTGCCCCAGAAGCGTAAATTTTGCTTATTTACGTACCCGCTACGATGGAAATGGGCCTCATCACTCATGATTATTTTTGATGAAAAATCATCTTCCTCTTGGTGGTGATTAAGGATGGCTTGAGCGTATGTTAGAAGCGATTGGCGGTCAGCAGCTAACAGCTGATGCACCGCCTGGACTTTGTACGGAAACATCTTCAAATCTTGTACCAAAATTCGCTGTAAAGACAGTCGACTGATACCCATTTGCGTGGCACGTCGTCTGGTCGATATCGACGGCGCTTCCATGACATCTTCAGCTACAGCAGCAATATTCCCTGCAGAACGGCTACTCCGGGGTCTGCCACGTCTGGCAGCATCTCGTGTTGTGCCAGTCTCTTCGAGGCGAGCGGCTAAACGTCGCAGTGTTTCACCAGTAGGCGTTGGACGGGTAGGAAATCTGCGACGAAATTCACGTTGTGCCAAAGTCACCGACCGATTATTGCTCAAATAAATGGTCACCAATATTCCGCGTTCTGGAGCAGTGTAGCGTAACATTGTTTATTAACGTGTATTTCGCATGTGTTTACTACACAAATGTCAAAACAGAACTGACATTAGGGGCCAATCGCAAAATTTATAGCATTTTCTGATAGGAGGATTACTTTTGCGCCACCTTGTATTGTAAATTTCAGCTCCCTAGCTCAGACTTTGGATTTTCAAAAAAAGTTTTTTTTTAATTGTGGGCGTGTCAGTAGGCGAATTTTGAAAATATTTACACATGAGCTTAAAGGACCCCTAGAGAGTATATATTATAAATTTCAGCTACCTAGCTCAAATTTTGGTTTTTCAATAAAATTGTTATATGTATTTATTTCTGGGCGTGGGCGGATTTTGAAAATTTTATATATCGAGCAGTTTTAAGAGTCAGATCATATAAAAAAAATTTCAGCTTTCTAGCTCAAAATTCGATTTTTTTCCAAAATTTTGTTTTTTTGAGTTTGTGGGCGTGTCTGTGGGCGGATTTCAAAAATTCGTAAACTTGATTATTTCGGGACCCTAGAGAGTATATGGTTAAAATTTCAGCTCTCTAGGCCTAGTTTAAAGGCCTAATTTTTGCCGACGGACGGACGGACGGACGGACGGACATGGCTAGATCGACATTACTATCGATGCTGATCATAAATATAGTACCTAACTTTTAGGGGTCTACGGGCAATATTAAGGTATGCTACAAACTATGCGTCAAAATTGATATACCCTTAAAATAGGGTATAAAAATGGCGACAATTGTGACCCCTCAATTTGTTTAGAAGTGTAATTTTGTGTGTTAGTTTGTGTTTTGCAGAATTTTTCAATTCAATTATAAAAAAAAAAAAATCTGCTGTGCTGTGTACGGATGTTCTGCAGACAATAAAGGAAAAAATGCGGATAAAAAAATGTAATTTCACTCCTTCCCAATGGAAAATAACTTGTGCAAAGAGTGGGTGTTCTTATGAGGAAGAAAAGACACATTTAATATCACCACAGCTCGGATTTGCTGTAATCATTTTGAAGCAGACGATTTTGTTAAATCAAATCCGGTATTTGAGCAATATGGGATGAAAAGTGAGTCAAGACGCCTTGTTGCCATTGAAAAGGCAAGCTTTCTCATCAGGGCGTGATATAAGAATGGAGAAAAGCGCTATCCATATTAAACCAGGGTAAATGATACCTTGTTTTATCTAACATTTATGATGTGTTAGTTGTTGCTACTTATAGGCACAGTCGTGATCCAGACAAATAATGAATGTGACCCACCAACACCCAACAACGATGCCGATTCCTCTCGTTCCGGATGAAACAACTTGGAAGTGGTTCTACCAGCGCACGTCTATTTCTTAGAATACAGAATGAAATCGTAAAGCTGAAACAACAATGCTGGAAGGAGCAAAATGTTACTGATTCCGTTGGATACATTTTCAGCAATGGTTCATTTGGGAAGACTGGAATGCCCAATACGCAAAAAGACACATGGAGCAACCAATTTTTTGGCAAAAACAAACGAAAAAGTGATGACCAAATTTAAAAAAAAAAAAAAAAAAAATTCAACGGACACGAAATTAAATTTTGTTCGCATTACACACGCAGATTGATAGACTTAGCAGAAAATATATCCTGCGAACAAAAAGTGAAACAAATATTTTTTCGCTCTGTAAATATTTTAGAATTAAGCATCTTAACAAAAAAATCGAGGAAAATAGTAGAAAATATAAAAGAAAGTCCAATAAAATAGTTTCATAAAAAAGTCTGTTTTATTTGGTAAGTCGTGATTCGCGTATGAAATGAATAACAATTTCATACATTTCAATGAGTTTTGTATAGTTAGCCGTCACACAATCCGTCATCTTTAAATTCGCAATTTTTTGACAGATGTGCAATATATTACCTATGTTATGTGTACTGTGGTCATACGTTGCATTTATAAAAAACTAATAGGTAATCCTGTCTTCCCCAGATCTTCAGTTTAATTTATTTCAGAATATTATTAATTTCATCTACTATTATACGCTTGTCCAAATCGAGATCTTTGATTGGATTAGGGGCATAGAGAACCTGATTTGCACTTTGATTACGAGTAAGGAGTAAGTTTTGATATGCTCTGAACTCGGGAGCGGAAGTTTGAGTACAGACTTGTTGGTCAATTTCCACCACTCTTTACTGTCTTTCACCCCACTTATTTTGGGGTCAAGCTGGAAGTAGTTTGCAGGTGGCAATGGTGCGATGGTAGTGTATTCACTAAGTGATTGGCAGGTCGTGCGTTCGAATCCCGACCAGGGCCATGATTTGTATAAATTGAATACACACAACAAAAAACAGATCTCCCTAAAGCAATTTATGCGCCACCTGTGGAGAAAAAAATCCCATCGCACCAAACTTTTTTCCTCTCCTCTTTTCTCCTTCTATTCTTTCATACATTTTGCGCACGCAAATTATGAAAAGAAAAAGAAAAAAAGTACGCTCCTTCAGCAGATTGTCCTGTATTCCTTTTGAAGCATTAAGTAATAGAGGAGAATTTTTTTGAAGAACATAATTATTGATCTCTGCAACTAATACGAACGAAATTATGCAAACTCTAACAATACAGAATTTATAATTTACTTTAATTAAAGCCAAACCACGGAAAGACGACAGAATTACCATTGTTTTAGGTTCTTTGTTATGTGTTTGTATAAATTGTGAAATTTTTGCAGACTTTGCTTCTGCCCCGAGTCTTAGTCATGTAAAAGATATATGTATATTCGAAATTTCAAGAAGGTCGGACAATATTTAGAGGTTACACACTTGGGTCACTTTTTTAAAAGAAGTCAAAAAATAAGGTTTTTTTTAATGTTAAGTACTTTTATTGCGAAAAGAAAAAATAACAAAATATAAATTAAATTATTACTAGACACTAGAATAAATAAAAACTATAGCAAGCTAAATATTCTGAACTTGGGACACAATCTATATAGAAGGCAACGCTTCTAAAGCTTATGATCTGTTTTTATCGTTTCTGCAAAATGATATAAACAATTTTACATTTACCATTGTTCGTAAGAAATCTGAAATGAGGCTTAAACCGTGGATTAACTATTCGATTTTAAAGAAAATAAAACTAAAAAAAAAAATAAATTATGGAAAAAATGCTTTAAACATCCACTTAATACTGCTCTTAAAACCCGGTTCAATGTTATAAGGAAACAAGTTAATAAAGATATTAAGTTGGCTCGAGATAGTTATTTTTACTCTAAAGTAAGAAATGCTCTTGGTAACCCAAGAAAGGAATGGAAAACTGTTAATAATATTATTGGTGGTAACCCTCCTAATATTTCTAATCCTATAGTGCTGTGTAATGATGGTGTTACTATTGATGATCCCTTAGCAACAGCTAATATTTTTAATGATTTCTTTTCCACTGTTGGTCTTAGGTCTCTTCCTAAGGAACCTCCTTCACACTGTAACCATTGCTTTAGTTCTCAATTAGTCAAAGATACTGTAAGAAATAGTAGCTTATTCTTTTTAGAAATCACTGGTTTAGGGCTCTACAAAATTATCAGTTCATTAAGCAACTCTAGTTCTTGTGGAAATGCTGGTATTTCCAATATTACTCTTAGAAATATAGCACTTAATATAGTGGACATACTTGCTTATATTTTCAACTTAAGTATTTGTTCAGGTATTTTTCCTGAAAAACTTAAGCATGCAAATGTTATGCCTCTTTATAAACATGGAAGCATAAGTGATAAAAATAATTACAGGCCAATTTCATTACTACATATCTTCAATCTCAAACATTTTTGAAAAAGCTATTAAGTGTAGAGTACTGGACTATTTTGCTAAAATAAGTTTTCTTCACCCTGCTCAGTTTGGGTATAGGGAAAGGCTCTCTGCAGAAGATGCCCTTTTGGAGTTTTGCTCAGTTATATATAAATCACTAGACAGCAAGAAATGTTGCGCTGGTCTCTTCGTGGATATCACAAAAGTATTTGACATGGTTAACCACAATGTGCTCCTCCACAAATTATATTTTGCAGGATTTCGAGGCTTTATGTATAATTGGTTTCAGTCTTATTTGAAGGACAGAATTCAAAAAGTTAAAATACAAAATGTTGTGAGTAGTTCGAAAACCATAAACATAGGTGTGCCTCAGGGTTCTGTTCTTGGTCCAATATTGTTTTTAATCTACATTACGTTCTCGATTATCGCAACTAATTAAAACAAGGGTGGTTGCAATGACCGAGGTTGTTGCAATAACCGAGTAAATATTTTTTTTGGCACAATTCGAGATGCAAAGCGAAAATCAGAAAACCAGCACTTACATATTGTATTTAATGCAACATTTTAATTCAATAACACATAAATAATAAGAAACAAAACTAAAATAAGTTAATTCATTAAGATGTAAGTACATAAATACATATGTTTAGTCCTCTGTATAGCTTTAATTATTTTTTTTTTTTTTAAAATTTTACATTTTTGTTTGGAATTTTTCGTTTCTTAGATTTTTCAAAATCGCCATTTCTCGCAGTTTTTGAAGACTCAACATTTGTTCAATAGGGGCTGAATTCTGTTCAGCCCATCGAATTGCTGTATTGAAAGCTTGTATTGCAGTTTCAGCCTTTATTTTGGAAGCAGGAATCTCAACCTCGGGCCCACTTTCATTTGATATTTCACTTGTTTCATTGTCTTCATAGATTTCCTCATTATTATAAATGGTTTCGCGTACCTAATCATACATGTCCTCATTCGGAATGGATTCGTTGCCGAAAATTTCATTGAATGGAGTTGATATGGATTCTACGACCGCGTGTTCATTGCTAATTTGAGCTCTAACTGTCCTCAAAGGTAGCTCGTCCTCATCTTACCAATCAATATGAGAAGCCATCAACACATTCCAACATTTTTTGATTGGTTCTGCCTGCAATCCATCCCATCCAAGAATGCTAACGTCAGCCAAGCATTTTTATTTGCCTTGTATACAACGGGCGTGTGGTCAAAATGTTTAAAAGGTCTTGGGTTTACAGATTTAACGATGACGAAAAGCTAAACCCGATGCGTTGGTGCAGGCGAGAAACGTGATCCTTTCTTTGCTTTTCTTTCGGCCAGGAGCTGACGATTCCTTAAAACCTACAAGGATTTTGTTGGGCATAAGTCGGTACAATAATTTTTATATATTATTATAAATTTGATTGGGAGTCAAATCGAGCTCTCTGACTTTTTCCTTAAACTTAATCAAGAATGGATCTACAAGCTGGTATTTGTTTGAATGTTTTTCTCCACAAATTTTCAATAGGCGAATTCCGTGTCTTTTCTTAAAATTTGTCACCCAACCATTGCTCGCAGTAAAAGATCCTGGCCTCTCTTTAATTTGTTCATGCAATGAGCACGCCTTTTTTTTAGGACCTCGCTGGAAATTGGCACATTTTGCTTACTTGGATTTAGGAACCACTTGTACAAAGCCTTTTCCATCTTAGGGTATTCGCCACCTTTTAATGTAATCCTCTTTCCGGGTCCACATTCAGCATTAGAAACAAACTTTCATATTCCACCCTCTTTTCGTTTTATTCTGCTGACTGTAGATTTATGAACATTACACTCACGGCATAATGATTTAATTCAAGCTACTTTATTAATTTTTTTCTAAAATTTCACTTTTGTTTTTAATTGACAGTTTCACAATTTTTTTAGTAACACCCATTTTTTTCGAAACACACAATCGACTGATCACTGGACAAAATTCATTAAACTAAAAAGAAAATCTTGCATTGTATAGATACATATGATGTACATTCATACAACTTCATCGTACCATCACTCAAAAGTAGCGGTAAAATAACTGCCGAGACAAAATCTAACGCAGGAGAGAAAAACAAACATAGCCAAAAACCTGAGTAAATAAAGACAAGCATATAAAAACAAAAGTTGCACTTATCGAGCCAATTTTTAAAGAGTTGCGATTACTGCGTCAACAATGATATAAATTCAGCTGTTGCGAAAATCGAGGAGTTGCGTTAATCGAGAACGTACTGTATATAAATTCCCTATTTAGTCAACCATTTGTAGGAAAAGTAACAGCCTTTGCAGACGATCTTGGCATTGCGTATCAGTCTGTTAATCCTTTAAGCTTAAGTGCCCATATAAATCAAGATGTTCATTTTCTGAGAATATGGTTTACTGTCCACAAGCTAGTTGTCAGTAACAAAACTAAATTAATGAACTTCAAATCTAGCATGCAAGACTTCCCTGTCTTAGAAATCTTTTTCACGAATTAAATTGTAATAGATCCGTCATGTCTAATTGTGCCTGTAATGTGGCACCACTAAGCACGTCGTCGAATGACCAAATATCCTGAGAGAATTATGAATCAGATAAATAAATTTTCCCTATTTTTTTTTTATTTATATCGCTTTTATCACTTTCATCATTTTCAACACTTGCAAATATCTTTATTCAATAGTTTCAAATTAAACAGAACCACAACAGATCCATGAATAGGCCTACCGGGGAAACCACATACAAAAAACGCGCTAAGTACACAACCTCAAAGGTGGCGTGGAAACATGTGCTTGTGCATATTATGACGATTACAACTCTTTCAACTTTTTGAATCGTTTTATCTCAAAAACGGTGGCTCTTTTTAATAAAAAGTATGTAGATATTTTTTAAAGATAAATATCTGATCTACAATTTTTGTCTTCGCTAACTTTATGATAAAACTTACCGTTTTGCTGAAAATCGCGAAAAACCCGTTTTTGTGACCTTTGTTCGAGTAAATTTTTTTCCAGGTGTCGGATCGATGAGGACTTTTTGGATTTCATTTATGATGGTGTTTTGAACAATCCTACCAATTTTCAGCTCAGTGCGAATTTTTGTATCCTCGGATGTCTAAATTGACCGGACTATAGTGTTTGGCCGAGCTCGGTAGACTGTAGCTGCAGATATGGAAATGTTTGAAAGTTCGTACCCTAGGCTTTTTGCAGTTGCTATAAATAAAGTACTTGCTTGTCGATTTAAGAGCTGTTCTCTATCCCAGGATTTAATTTGGGATAAGAACGTAGTTTTTCTTAGCTGGAACCAAAAGCTCTCTTCATCACTAGGTGCTGATGACGATGAGTCTCCTTCTTCCAACATATCAATCTTATTGATTTCTTCGATAGATTTGAAGTGGTTACTCATATATAAGGTGACCATACGTCCCGCTTTTAAGCAGTCTGTCCCGCTGTCCCCAGCGCGTGCCAAAATGTCCCGCTTTAGCAAATAGACCAAAACATGTTATACGAGGCGAACCTCGACTTACCTATATATTCCATCAAAGTCGGAATACGATGACATACGATACGATTTAAAATGGAATCAAACGTAACAAAGTAAGTCATTATCACGAAAAAGAAAAGCTGGTCACAAAAAGTTAGTCAGCATTACAACAAAATTATACTGTCCAAGTCCGGACTTCTTTATAAAATCATTATGAAAAACAAAAATTGTATCTTACGATTGAAGTTGTATGTGGATTTGGTAGAAAACCTATTGTGCATGTGTTGTGTATAGCCGATTTCAAAACAACGGTCGTCTGCTCAGAGAGAGGATTTAAGAAAACTTAAATTGTGCGCAACAGACTAAATGAGTCTATTTTACTGCAATGGAAACAAACATTTTTACTTAATTCCACAAGCGTCCCACTTTGACATAAAAAAATATGGTCACGTTACTCATATATGACTTACTTTTGTCTTCTTTTACACATTTACTTTTTATTTTGCTTAAGCTTTGTCAAGTCCACTCATTGACGAACTCATACAATCTTCTCTCTTTGCGACTTCAGAAAATCTTCTGTATCTTCCGTTTTTTTTTTTTTTTTTTTTTTTTTTTTTTTTTTTTTTTTTTTATAATTTGCTTACGCTAAAGGGATTTTTTTCTGTTGTTACAGTACCCTTATAATGCTTAGAACACAGTGTACGCTACTTGGTATTAGAAAGAATAGAGAGATAGGAAACAAGTGTTTGGGTGCAGTTGTAGGGTTTTTCTCCACGGGTGGTGTCTAAGTTACTTAGGGAGATTACAATTTCATGTATTCGGTATAAAGTAATGGACTTGGCCGGGATTCGAACGCACGACCTTCCATTCCGTAAGCGAATACACTACTTCTGCACCATTGCCACCTGTGAAACGCTTGCCATTTCGAGTTCCTTTTGGCCGGGAAATGTCAAAAAGTTCGATAAGTTTGCTTTTCCAAATTTGCCGTTTCGCATCTGCTTTATCTGTGTTTCTAAATTTTTGTTTACCCAAATTTTGGTATTCTTTGTATAGCTTCTGTATATAAGCTTGTATATGCTCTTCCGTCATAACAGGGATATTTACTTTCTTCCACACTTCCTGCAGTTTAGAACTACAAGATTTTGCAGCATTCATTAATTTCCTTATGATGGTGTATAAAATCTAAAAGAACTTGTTCCTTTTTAAGGGAAGCCGAGCTCCTTAAAACTCACTGATATGCACTTTTTCTATCAACCAAATTCCTCTGTTTATACCCTATTCTAAGGGTATATTAATTTTGACGCATAGTTTGTAACATACCTTAATATTGCCCGTAGACCTCTAAAAGTTACTATGTATATTTATGATCAGCATCGATAGTAATGTCGATCTAGCCATGTCCGTCCCTTGGCAAAAATTAGGCCTTTAAACTGGGCCTATAGAGCTGAAATTTTAACCATATACTCTCTAGGGCTCCGAAATAATCAGGTTTACGAATTTTTGAAATCCGCCCACAGGCCCACAAACTAAAAAAAACAAAATTTTCGAAAAAATCGAATTTTGAGCTAGAAAGCTGAAATTTTTTATATAGGATCTATGACTCCTAAAACTGATCGGGAGATAAAATTTTCAAAATCCGCCCATTGACACACCCACAATTAAATAAAACAATTTTATTGAAAAACCAAAATTTGAGTTAGGGAAATTTATAATATATACTCTCTAGGGCCCTTTATGCTCATGTGTAAATATTTTCAAAATCCGCCTCGCCCACAATTTACAAAAAAAACTTTTTTTGAAAATCCAAAGTTTGTGCTAGGGAGCTGAAATTTATAATATATACTCTCTAGGGGCCCTTTATGCTCATGTGTAAATATTTTCAAAATCCGCCTACTGACACGCCCACAATTTACAAAAATTTTTTTTTTTGAAAATCCAAAGTTTGAGCTAGGGAGCTGAAATTTATAATATATACTCTCTAGGGGCCCTTTATGCTCATGTGTTATTTTTTTTTTAATCCGCTTACTGACACGCCCACAATTAAATAAAACAATTTTATTGAAAAACCAAAGTTTGAGCTAGGGAGCTGAAATTTATAATATATACTCTCTAGGGGCCCTTTATGCTCATGTGTAAATATTTTCAAAATCCGCCTACTGACACGCCCACAATTTACAAATTTTTTTTTTTTTGAAAATCCAAAGTTTGAGCTAGGGAGCTGAAATTTATAATATATACTCTCTAGGGGCCCTTTATGCTCATGTGTTATTTTTTTTTTAATCCGCTTACTGACACGCCCACAATTAAATAAAACAATTTTATTGAAAAACCAAAGTTTGAGCTAGGGAGCTGAAATTTATAATATATACTCTCTAGGGGCGCTTTATGCTCATGTGTAAATATTTTCAAAATCCGCCTACTGACACGCCCACAATTTACAAAAAAAAACTTTTTTTGAAAATCCAAAGTTTGAGCTAGGGAGCTGAAATTTATAATATATACTCTCTAGGGGCCCTTTATGCTCATGTGTTATTTTTTTTTAAATCCGCTTACTGACACGCCCACAATTAAATAAAATAATTTTATTGAAAAACCAAAGTTTGAGCTAGGGAGCGTTTTTTTTTAACAAAATCTTCGTTTTTTTTTGATAAAATCCTTTAAATGTCATATAACAAAATATGTAGAGCGTTTTTAATAATTCAACCATACTTCGACTTATGTCACGCCCACTTATGAGGGATAGGAATAAGATTAGGGTACCCAACAGTTCGCCCAAGCGGACTGTAGCCCGTCCCTATGTTTTTTTAAACATTTTAAAACATTTCTAAAGCTTCAAATGAATAAAGAACAAATAACTCACTAACAAAAGTTATTGAAAACTCCAAACCCTTATATGAATTAGTCGACAACCAACTAGAAGATTGGGATAAGACCTTCGACTACTCGGTTTTCAAGGTAATTGCACACCCACCGTTAGTTGTTTTGCATCCTAGGTCAAACAAAGCATCCATTAACTTGTGTCAAATGTGAAGCTATAAATTCATGAACTCAAAAACTCGGGACGAAAAAAAAAACACCGAATCACATGAAAATTTTGCTCGTTAAATTTGCATCTCGTCACGGCTCAATAATGACCCTCTCCGAGTCCGTCAGAACTGCCACTCATGCAGCTATACAATGTCAGAACAATTACGAGCAAAACATAAAACAATAAAACAATGCTTCCACCTTCTACAAACGCAGGCCTCAAATAAATAAAATGCATGCTCAAAATTGGTGGTGTAATTAATTGGAAAATTTAGGTGTGCCTAACAGAGGCCA
This sequence comes from Portevinia maculata, assembly GCA_949715645.1. Taxonomy (NCBI): domain Eukaryota; kingdom Metazoa; phylum Arthropoda; class Insecta; order Diptera; family Syrphidae; genus Portevinia; species Portevinia maculata. The sequence continues at coordinate 361,984,896 of OX454525.1, read as the reverse complement.
CAGTGTCATGCTCATGCAAAAGACAATAAACACGTGTTTAACATACTCTGCATCTGGGTCAAAATCATGTTCCGCTAGACCCCTCCGCCGGCAGACACACACATTACTGAGACTTCAAGGCATCCGAGATTCGTGAATAGGTAAATAGGTGAGTATGGTGAAGTAAACCCTTTTACACAACCGATCCGCTCAAGTGTCACTTGCAATTTTCCGGACATTCACATCGACTATGTCCAGTTTTTGTTCACACACACACAATTAATAGAATTAACATCGGTTCGACTAAGTGGAATGGAACATGTGTGTACCACCAACGAACAATCCCATCCTAATCTCAATGTAACAACGAAATGAGGTCACCTTATTTGCAGAAGGTCAGTTGCCGAAAAAAAAACTGACAAAAGTCGGTTTCTTTTTATGTCTTCGTCGGTACAAGAGGAAATTACATTATTTGAAATACCAGCTATGACTGAATGGTTTGGTTATGTCGTCTTGATAGGGTTTCCCCATACTGAGGCCGTACAATCGTAAAAAAAGGTAAACAGTACTTACAAACAAGTGGCACCGAGTTGTTGCACATGGCGTGCGAAGAGATTTCTCTTTTTACGCGCAAAGTGTGAAAAACTCGAAATCTTACGCCCAGTAGTTCAGAGGTCGGTGCGGCTGTATCAGACTGTGACACACAAAGCAGGCACATTATACGCATTGCGTCCGCCTACAAAAAAAATATAATTTTTGTTTAAAGCCGATTCAGAGAGACCATGGCAGTCTTTGTATGAAAACAGCGGGATGACAGATTCCACATTTTGACAGCTAAATATCCCACTGCTTGGTTTAGTAGTCGTCTCGTCACGCACTCCTAAACTCAGCCTACTTTTCGATGTCGGATTTCGTAAAAAGTTTACTTTTACTTGCGCCTCAAAAGTGAGAGAGCATATCGTTTGGTTATGGTGTGTCTGTTTATGCAACATAACGCAACTCTGACAGTAGTTTACTTTATACCGATTCGACTAAATGTGACCTACATGTGAGTGTTTTTTATGGGTTTTCGTTTTCTGAACAAATCGAGGGCCCTTCAGTTATACATTTTGGTGTATTGATTATGTAGGACTACGGATGAACGTTTACATATACAATGAATGCACACATGTGATCATTCGCATTGGCATACACTCGAGTAGTCTCGGTATAATGTTTTTTGTTTAAATTTCGCTGCGATTTGCTAAGGTTATTTGGGTTGGTATGCGTAGACGCATGAAAAATGGAGGGAAAGTCGGTTAATGATAATTTAATAACTCGACTTGGACTGGACGGTGGCTGTAATCTCCTTAAAAGGCTTTGAAGCTGAAGTTTCGATATTTTTGGAACTATCTATTTTATTTCACTGCACCTTGTACTGTCATCATTGCTTCCTATGTTGTGACGCCAGTACTCTAGCTAAGACAACGTAGCTGTAGTCAGGAAGAGTGATTGTGGTGGATAGTCCAAGATCCTCGGAATAGAATTCAATGTCAACGCCAATAAATGTTTTTACGAAATCTTCGAGCCATCAATGTAGACAGAGTGGCATAGCAAAAATGGTAGAACGCTATGGATATCATAGACTCATTGATTCTGGATGTTCTTCTATTTTGCGAAAAGAAGTAACAAAATGCTTGGCAAAATCTAGTCAGCGGCAAATACCTACATCGATTTGGTCTTGATAGCTTGCCTAGAATGTCCAGACCACGACCAGACGACTCCTAGAATGGAGAACGAATCTGCCCGATCCAGGTTATGTGTCGGGTTCTCCCCGTTATTTTTCTTTTCCATATTCCACTGCCGACCATATAAATAATTCACTCTGTTTCATTCTATCGGTCGTGTGATACCCTAATCTAGGCCAGGTCTGGGGTAGATTAGGGTATCACACGACCACGGTGATCAGATTAAACTGGTTCCCAGTCGTGAACGAAGTATCTGGATTCCTGACTCTGGTTGGACCTCTCTTCGCCACTCATTCGACCCGTACATGATTCTTTGTAAAACACACAAGAAAACTAGTCAACAAATTAACAAGTTGAGACCGGTACCTCTTTAAAATCAGATGGTTGTACGGTGCTATACCGGCAGAGCTCCTCGATCCCAGTAGTGAGACTATTGCTACTCGGTGGTCCAACCGAAGTGACCCAAAAGAAAGCAAACCCCTTTCAAGCAGTGGTAGGATTGTGGCACTTAATGGTCCTTTTGCTGCTTCCAATACCAAAGGGAGTAACATTTTCCCCAAAAATAACAAACTCCGCCATGTGCGTCTTGCAGTGGATGTTTGCGACAACGCACTCCCTCGAGATTGTACTATAAGGCCCGGTGAAATGCTGTCCGGACTCTGAAGGTCTTTGGGGATATTTTGGGGAGCAACAGAACACTAAAGCCGGTTGCAAAATTTAAATAGGCCCAAGATATATTAAAAAAGGACCAAAAACAGACCAGCGGAGACCCTACGTCTAAGCTTCAGCAGAGACTCAAACCAGGAGCCATTAGAGCGAATACAACAAGAGGATGTCCACAAGGAGGGGTACTATCACCCTTAATCTGGAGCCTAGTTGTAGACGAACTGCTGGAAAAATCACCCAACCTTGGCATCAACTGTCAGGCGTACGCTGATGAGTACCAGGGGTAAGTTTGAAGAAACCCTTGGTGACATCATACAAAGGGGACTTAAAGTAACCAAAGAATGGTGCCATACTGTTCGGATTCAAATCAATCCGGCGAACACAACAATAGTACCATTCACAAGGAAAAGACAACTTCAAAGACATAAGGACATTAGCCTCTCAGGCACGACACTGATACCAGTCAAAGAAGTAAAGTATCTAGGACTTCATATAGATAGTAAACTCCTCTAGCGGAAACATACCGAGGAGATATCCAAGAAGGCCACCCGCGCTCTCATGATATGTAGGGGCCTAGCGGAGGCATGGGGATGCAGCCCAAACATCCTGCGATGGATGTACATCGCAATTGTGAGACCAATGATTACATACGGAGCGGTAGCATGGGCAAAACGAATCAGTCTAGCCACAACAAGAGAGACACTCAGCAAAGTGCAAAGACTGGCGTGTCTGTGCATTACCGGAGCAATGCGTAGCTGCCCAAGCGCAGTCATGGATGTGTTAATGGAATTAACCCCTCTACACATCGTGGTGGTGAATGCGGCAGACAAAACAATCCCAAGGATGGCAAAGGAGGGAATTGTAAGAGGGAAATTCATCGGTTCGAAAGAAAACGGTGACTTACTCAAAAAACTCCCACATCTTGCCATACCTAGGGACGACAGCATCAGGAAATTCAACTTCGAGAAGAATTTCCAGATAAAGCTTAGCAATAAGGAGAACTGGAGCAATGAATCCAAAACTTATGGACTGAGCAACCACACAACAAAGTGGCACACGGACGGCTCGGGGATCGAGGAGGGAACTGGTGCAGGAGTGTTTGGGCCAGGAACTAAGCACTACGAATCCATGGGCAAATGTACCAGCATCTTCTAGGCAGAAATACGTGCCATAGACAGGTGCATTCGAATCAACCTCGAGAAAAACTACAGAAATTGCAACATATTAATAATGTCGGACAGCCAAGCAGCCATAAAGGCTCTTCTCGCCTACGTCATCAAGTCAAAACTCATGTGGAATGCCTACACGGACTGAATAGACTAGGCAAGAACAACAGAATTTCCATCTGCTGGGTACCTGGCCATGTTGGCATTACAGGCAATGAGGCAGCGGACTCTCTGGCAAGAAAAGGGGCAGAGGAACCCTTCATTAGAACTGAACCGTTCTGCGGGATAGGAGAACACACTCTACACGAAGAGTTCAGTAGACTAGAGGAAGAAACAAGGGCCAAAACCTTTCTCAACCTCCAAGGTCTGAGGCAAGCAGAGAAACTCTTAGGAAATTATGACCAGGAGATTCAAACCTTGTATCAGCCTTAACAAAAACAACCTAAGAATCCTAACAGGCCTCTTCACGGGCCACTGCAGACTCAAGGAGCACCGGAGGAAAATGGGTATATCAGAGGACGGGCTCTGCAGATTCTGCAGTGAAACCGCCGAAACTCCAGACCACATACTGGAATCCTGTGGGGCACTGGCCCACAAAAAGATAAGATATTTGGGCAGACACAAAATAACAGACAAGGACATACAAACCATGGACCCACAGCTCATTCTCAGATTCATCAAGGAAACTGGACTGGACGGTGAGCTCTAAGGAGTGTGACCTGCCAAGGGGAAAAAAAAAAAAAAAAAAAAAAAAAAAAAAAAAAAAAAAAAAAAAAAGGATAGATCAGAGCAATACCCCGATACGCTTCATAAAAGAATTGTGTCTAGAGGGGCTCTGAAAGAGGGCATGAACCTCTCCGAGGTACAAGCAGAGGACACAATAGACTAATAGGTCGCAGTGTAATATACCCTAACTAATTATTATTACTCGTATTATTATTATTACGTCCAAGTGTCAGAGATTGTTGGGGAAACCGTTTCGGTTTCAAAAAGACCTAGGTTGCAGAACGCCAGCACCACTTTTAATTGTACCGCAACAAATCGCCCAAAACGGGGAAAAATGGGGGAAAATGTCAAATCGCCAGCAAAATGGTTGTGCGATTTGTGATTTTTAATTTTGCGGGAGTTTTGACATCCTGTCAGGGGGGTTGGAACAGCACCACCCGCCATATACATTGCACTGTTTATGGGATCTAATTGTCCTCTATAGTTCGAGCCTATCAAAGAAATTTTGTGTTTATACCCTATTCTAAGGGTATATTAATTTTGACGCATAGTTTGTAACATACCTTAATATTGCCCGTAGACCCCTAAAAGTTACTATATTTATGATCAGCATCGATAGTAATGTCGATCTAGCCATGTCCGTCCGTCCGTCCGTCCGTCTGTTGTCAAAAATTAGGCCTTTACACTGGGCCTAGAGAGCTGAAATTATAACCATATACTCTCTAGGGTCCCGAAATAATCAAGTTTACGAATTTTTGAAATCCGCCCACAGACACGCCCACAAACTCAAAAAAAACAAAATTTTGGAAAAAATCGAATTTTGAGCTAGAAAGCTGAAATTTTTATATGATCTATGACTCCTAAAACTGCTCGGGAGAAAAAAAAATTCAAAATCCGCCCACTGACACGCCCACAATTAAATAAAATAATTTTATTGAAAAACCAAAATTTGAGCTAGGGAGCGTTTTTTTTTACAAAAGCTTAGTTTTTTTTTTTTTTTTTGATAAAATCCTCTAAATGATAACAAAATATGTAGAGCGTTCTTAACAATTCAACCATACTTAGACTTTTGTCACGCCCACTTATGAGGGATAGGAATAAGAATAGGGTATCCAACAGTTCGCCTAAGCGGACTGTAGCCCGTCCCTATGTTTGAGGATCTTGTGTTTGGTTATTTGGTCAGGGCTGATGTTTTTAGATTTTTAACTTTTAGCGATCTGGCAGTGTCAAATTGTTGGGCCATCTGACTTTTTTTTTGCGATCTGGTTTTATGCGTTTTGTCGCGGAATCCTTTCAATACCTGCACTGTCACATCTCAAAGGTCTTTCAGCGATGGCCTCGAAAAAAAATCATGGTCCCCTTGGTTGATCAATGATATCGACGTCATAATTTCTCCCGAAATGTGCCAGGTTGTCAAATTGAAAATGGACAGCAGTTTCTCGATTTTCACGTCGCATAGCGTTTCATCAAGGTCACCTTTGACCCCAAGAGCTCCTGTGATCTGTACAAGCTTCGTATAAGCGGCATGGGGGAAATTTAACCTGGTGTTAGGCTCGAGGTTGTTACAAGTAGTGATGTCCCTAGCCTCACCTCTGCGGTTGAAAAACTTGGTTAGGTTTGAGGGTTGGAGGAGCAGAACAACTTACTTCACCACACTATCGATCACTGTGGACTTATTGTGATACCATCGGTGGGGTTGTTCTGGCCTTGGTCATCCTTTGTTGTCCAGCCATCTTAATGTCTGTAAGAACCTGTGAATGTCAGTACGTGAGGCATAGAAAAGTTTTTGAAGTAGTAGCTTCTAAGTGTGGAATACAAAACTGTGGTCTGGTAGCCTGATAGAGTTGTGTATGTTTAGTTCCCCTGAGAATAAGACGGCCCCTGTTCCACAGTAAAAAATAAATATTCTGTATTAACGGACCACACAGGGTCTAAAACCTATCTTCTCCCACCATTTGCTGTGCAAAGTGGAAGGGACCTACAATTTTAAGCTGAATCCGAACGGCAAATTTGTGAAGCTTTTCATGACAATTTTTGCAGACTTTTGCTGGATTTCAACCTGAGACCTTTGTATTAGTAGTGCAACACACTGACCTCTGTGCAGCCCACATCTGGCCAGTTTTAAACATCTGTTATTAAAGGCGCAACCATCCATATATTCACGGATAGTCAAGCAGCTGTACATACCCTTAGTTCGCATACCATTAACTCTAAATCAGGCAAGGATTGTTAAAACACCCATTAAGCACTCGGTTCAATAAACAAGACCAAACTATAGTAGATTCCGGCCTATGAGGATTTTGAAGGTAATAAAAAAGCTGAAGATCTGGTCCCGAACCCTTCTGCTGCACCTTAAGATCGGCAGCTATAAAAAGCAGGGAACATATGAAATGTATCAGGTATTGGGAGAACATCCCAGGTCTTAGATAGCCCAAAAGAGCCACCCGGCCACTTTACACCAATGATAATTAAGTTTTGTATCTTTTATAGTACTTAGTACCTTACAGTCAGAGAGATTTTGACAACTACTTAAAACTAAAAAAAATATAACATAACCTGCAACGGAAGAAATAGATGGGAAGCTATGTAATAGAAGTGAATGGGTGTAAATAGAAAAAGAAATGAAGCGAAATGGGAGAGATCGACAAAAGAATTTATTGACGTGATGAAGTTCTGGAGAAGTAGAGCAGGATTGCATTTTTTTAAGTAAGAAGTACTACAGATTGTCTTGATTCGTGAGGGCAATATTAACAGTATGAATAAAACATAGGGGCGGGCTACAGTCCGCTTGGGCGAACTGTTGGATACCCTATTCTTATTCCTATCCCTCAAAAGTGGGCATGACAAAAGTCTAAGTATGGTTGAATTGTTAAGAACTCTCTACATATTCTGTTATATAACATTTAAAAGATTTTATCAAACAAAAACGAAGCTTTTGTAAAAAAAATGTTCCCTAGCTCAAACTTTGGTTTTTCAATAAAATTATTTTATTTAATTGTGGTGTCAGTAAGCGGATTTAAAAAAAATTAACACATGAGCATAGAGGACCCCTAGGGAGTATATATTATAAATTTCACCTCCCTAGCTCAAACTTTGGATTTTGAATAAAAGTTTTTTTTTGTAAATTGTGGGCGTGTCAGTAGGCGGATTTTGAAAATATTTACACATGAGCTTAAAGGGCCCCTAGAGAGTATATATTAAACATTTCAGCTCCCTAGCTCAAATTTTGGTTTTTCAATAAAATTGTTTTATTTTTTTGTGGGCGTGTCAGTGGGCGGATTTTGAAAATTTTATATCCCGAGCAGTTTTAGGAGTCATAAATCATATATAAAAAATTTCAGCTTTCTAGCTCAAAATTCGATTTTTTCCAAAATTTAGTTTTTTTGAGTTTGTGGGCGTGTCTGTGGGCGGATTTCAAAAATTCGTAAACTTGATTATTTCGGGACCCTAGAGAGTATATGGTAAAAATTTCAGCTCTCTAGGCCCAGTTTAAAGGCCTAATTTTTGCCGACGGACGGACGGACGGACGGACATGGCTAGATCGACATTACTATCGATGCTGATCATAAATATAGTAACTTTTAGGGGTCTACGGGCAATATTAAGGTATGTTACAAACTATGCGTCAAAATTAATATACCCTTAGAATAGGGTATAAAAACAACCGAGAGAAAAATTAAGTTTATTGAATAAATACGAAGGTGATTAATTTTTTATAATTTTATATAAATATACACAGTTCCTCGCATTGTTGTGTTGTTGAAGAGAGCCACCAAGTAGGCTTCTGTAGTGTTCGGAAATATGATGGTATCTACGAATGCCATAGATGTATCCACAGCATCATTGAAGGCTTCTTGAAGCTTCCTCTGGGATAAAGAGCCGAGGGAGTAATAAACCACCTCAGCGTATGTTATCATGGGTACGATTAAGGTTAAGATCAGCCTTCGTCGAACTTCAGTGGGTGCTAGCACTATGCCAAAGCTTGAGAAGACATCCTTAGATACGTCCAATCACGACACTCGTGTGATTGTATCCGAGAACATTTCTATTAATACATAGCCCACACTAGTAACTGTCACTACAGACACAGATTGGTGTCAATGGTCTTATTAGAGATCGGAATGAACTTCGATTTAGCTGGATTGAGTTATAGTCCATTCACCTCAGCCCAAATGTGGATTATCTGTAGATCCTCGTTCAGTCGGGAACCAAGTCCACTTATAACATTCATTGGTAGAGCTAAATGAAGCTGCACATCATATGCATAGAGGTGCAAAGCTACATGTTTACATACGGACGGTAGGTCATTTATAAATAAACAAAACAGAATCGGTCCTAGGATCGATCCCTGAGGTACCCCTTTATAAACAGGTTTGAATGTAGAGAGTTTTTCATCAGAAAGAACTCGTTGCAGCCTGCCAGAAAAGAAGCTACGAATGAGTTACCCAGCCTTATCACTAAAACCAAACAGAGTTCTTAACTTCCAGCAGAGGACATCATGATTAACCTTGTCAAAGGCTTTCGAGAAGTCGAGCAGACATAGAATAGTGACGTATCCTTTGTCAAAATCTTGTCTTATTTCATCAATAATGTTAACCATTGCCGTAGAGCAACTGTGGTTGGCCCGAAAACCGGACTGGTGGTGTGTTTGGTTTGCTATCAGTTTTTCGAAGACCTTAGATAAGCACGGTAAAATACTAATCGTAAAACTCATGCTATAACAAATGTATAATTTGAAGCGGCATAATATCAAAAACTTAAATGGTAAAACGTGGTGACCAGTACACCACGTTTTACGATACCGCCTTAATAAAAGGAAAATAGTCGACTCTCCATATTGCCTACTAAGTCTTGAAAAAGACAAAACAACTGAACAAATTTTATGTAAATCTCTTGTCCTAAATGAAACTAGCATGAATATATTCTGCAGGGTTCTGAAAAGTTAAAGAAATCCTCTGCTGATAGCATTATCTGGAAAGCCGAAGCGCTAAAAGCCTAAATTATTTTTGACCCTTACGGCACAATAGATTTTATAGGTCGCAGTGCCTTCTTCTTCGCAGAAAAAATAATAGTGCGTTACCGATTCAAACTTTTAAGTTGGTCAAGCAACAAATCACCACCCAGATTATGTTGTGTATATTTGAATTTTTTTTTTTTTAATTTATTTTTCCTTAGTCATCGTCTTCTTCAATCAACACGTTACGTATATAAAACCAAAATGGGCAGTTAACGATTGACCGATAAACCTACTTGTTGACCTACAATTCGCAAAAAAATGCTGACGTACATCTATCTGCTGCTTTACTGTATCACAGGAGAACCAACACACGAAAAAAAAGGATGGAAAACGGAAGAAAAATTCTCACTAACAACATGCAGAAATAATAAACAAATATAGGTACTGTCTGTAATGTTTTACAATACAAAAAAAAAGAAGCAAAACCAGCTTCTGTAGGCGTTCTTTTTGTTTTTATTTTATTTCATAGCGTTGCTAACGAGAAAAATGCAGGTTTTTAGGTCAAGGTCTTTCGCTCTCATAAGTTTACTCGTCGTAACATGTAAAACTAGCACAATTTTACGTGGGGAGCACATTTACATGGCTCTCTATTATTAAAAATTGTATTTCTTTTTGTTGTACACAGTTAATAACTAAACAATGCAAAAGATCTTGATCTCAATACGTACGATCGTTTATCGTGCCCTAATTAGATTTTTTTTTTCTTTTTAATTCTCTATCTGATGCGATCATTTGAAGAGAACATTAAGCATATTTCTCTATTTTGTATCTAATGAATGGCAGATAATAAAGAGAAATATGTTACAATCAAAAGAGAAAAACGTAAAAAAAAACTCCAATTAGGGGGTGTGTTCAAAGCTGCACAATACTTTTTTTTTGATTTTCTTTTGGTTGCCTCTGTCGTCAGTTGTGAAGCTTTTCGGGCATAGGCATGCATGCATAATGTGTATGTGAATGAAATCAAAACAAAGAAAACTAAGCACAAAGAGGACGGGCAATAGGTACTATAAAACGTGAGCGCGCGAGCTTATTTTTAAATTATTCTATACAATGAGCGGAAAATATATGACTGAACGCAACTTATGATTTAACACATGATTCCTATTATATTACGTTGGTTTTGCGTGGATGTGAATTTGTTTATTTTATTTATCGTCGATTCTCCTTTGGATGGTATTTTAATTGTGGGATGGTAACCCTACGCATGTTTAGATGTTTTACATGAGGAAACAACTGAAAGCATGTGGTTGAGGTTTTAGTTTGTCGGCGGTTGTGAGCTTGTTTATTATCATGTTTTGAGTTTTCATGTTAAAGAGTCTGTTACGCAGCGTTGAATAAGTGGATAGATGAGAATCGATTTACTGTGGTGAGCCACACAAGTGTTTTTTTTTTGCTTAGTAAGTTGCATTTGCAATTTGGGAATACCTACCTGTTCGCCAATCTGCTGGGCAAAAATATATTCTTAAGTAGTAATGGTAAACTATTAGCTAATTGTTGAAAATTCGAAGGCAAAAGGTGGCTGAATATCGTATACCTTGTGACTTGTTGTCACATCTTGGCTTTTATTTCGACGTTAGTGTTGTTATTGTTTGTTGTTAAATGAAAAAACAAAATACAAATTGATCTTTTCATTTAAAATCTGAATCTAAAGCGTCTTTCATTAACGACTTGACAACTTCAAACTTTCAGTGTGAACGCACCCTTAAACCAATTACCGAACTGTCAATGGCAAAGTTTTCAGTAAAATCAAGATTTTCATCATGGTGAAGTACACAAAGGAACAAAGAATTAAAATTTACTATCGAAATTTCGATTCAGTAGTCGCAACTTTAAGAGCGTTAACGCCAACTTTCGGCCGTAATTCTCGGCCCAGTAGACAAGCAATTCATAGCCTAGTGAAAAAATTTGAGTCAGAATATTCGCTTCTTGATGATGCCGTGCCAGTGAGACTACGTTTTGCCCAAAGTGTGAAGAATACTGTTGCCGTAGAGGCGTCCATCGCAAATCCTAAGCTGAAAGGAAGGCTCTACACCGCAGTTGTGCGCCCGACTCTCAAAAGATGTCCACAATGTTAGAATGCAAACAGTATGAGGGCAAATTAACGGCAGCTGAGATGAAAATGCTTCGCATGAAAGCAGGAGTAACAAAAATTGAGCGAATAAGAAGTTCCAAATTCCGAGGAAGCCTCTTCCCGTCAAATAACCTATCTTGAAGAAAATGGAGAGCGACCCGTTTTATTTGATACTGTCATGTTCAAAGGAGAGATCCTACGAACCGTGTCAAAGAGGCTATATCATCAACGTTTCAAAACAAATGCGAAAGAAAGGCACGCCTTAAAACTCCTGGATCACGCAAATACAGAAATCACACAAATGCAGCAACGCCAGCATTTGATAGGCCTCAGTGACGAAGTTATTCACAATAGGGAGTCCTGCCGTTATTTTCTGATGTGGAACCGGTGAACCCCACAGGCGGATCAGTAGGAATGCTATTAAGTTGGAGGGTTATGATCCCTTTAATCATGATCAAAGTCTCACCGCCGTTACGGAAAAAGAAGTAGAATAATATGGAGTTGCGTAGGGCATGTGCAGAGAATAAGCTCCTCCTCGTCCATGAAGCTTCTGCAGAAATCATTTGATTATACTCTATCCAACAAAAATTGTCAGTACAGGGAAGATAGGATGTTTGTCTCTCAGTCTGGTTGCAATGACTTACATCGGTCCCTCTTTAAAGCTCTCACAAGGTTGCCGTAGTGTGTATGATAATTCGCCATAACTCAGAGAGTAATTCTATTATGGTTACCATCTTCCAATTTAAAATGAAAATATTGCGGAACGAAATAAATTCCGTTTATCTTTTCCCTTTTCTGGTATAAAATAGGCGCGTTTTTTTAACGGTATCTCCAGTAGACCAACAAAATATATAAATTTCGTAACACAGAAAAAAAATTAAAACGAAAAATATATCACTGTAATCCAATTTATTCATTATAAATATTGTAAAACATAAAATATTAATTTCTAATATCACTACCTACTATCAACTAATCCGATGAGTAATTACTGCTTATTTAGGTCTATTATTAACCTTTCAACTGCTTCCTCGGCAAAAACGTACATTTCCCACATATTTGGCTCAACAACCTGTTGTTCAACTTGTTGGACACATCGATGCCATTTTTCCTTGTCAACCCTTGTAAGTGCTGTCGTTAGTAAGTCTCTTATTTCAGCCATTTTAAATGACTTGTTTTGGCTTGCTACAGACCCTTTCACTTGAGCCCAAACCAATTCTATTGGATTAAGGTCACAGTGATAAGGCGGCAAGCGAAGCACTTTATGCCCCACATTTTGAGCCATTTCATCCACGACGTATGTTTCATACTTGGCTTTGTAACGTTTAACGATTTCAAGCAACCCATTGTATGATTGCATCCCTTCCTAACTTGAGATCTTCCTTTTGGGAATTCCCGTATTCATTGGCATCATCGGATAAACAAAGACATCATACAAACAGGTACATAATGAGATGAAAGGATGTATTTATGTTTTTTTTTTATTTAAACAGTTTGCGACATAAACTCAATCAGCAAGATTTTCTAAAAACATTTCCCAGTCCTTTCCGCTATATGTATATTGTGAAAGGTAAACACAATCAGGCAATTAGAATACAAAATTATATAACCACGACGCAATGTCATATACCTAAACAGATGGTAAAAAAAACTGAACTTGTGCAACTGTACAATATAAATACAATCATATTAAAACCGAATGGCAACACCCCACGTAATACTTCGTTCTCAAAAGCACCAAAACCGAAAGTTCTTTGACAAAATCCATAGAAAAACCCTTAATGATATGCTTCATTGTAGAGATGGTAATACTCTTCTGATGTGCTTCAGTCACACACACTGCTTATTTTGGTGGATGATAATAGCAAGCGAACACAAGACGATCATACTCATTCCCATTCGGCTGTGTGGGAGACTGGTTGTGGTGGGTTGTATGCGAATTTTAGGAAAATCACAACAACAATTCCTTGGTATGACAGTGGTTTGGTTTTTATTTGAGTGACAATTCTTGCGTTTGAGTGCCGTGAGAGTATCTACAGGCACCACTGGTAGAAAAAAAGCTCCTCCATAAGGCCTGTACTGACAATTTTTGTTGAATAGAGTATAAACATAATTTATGCAAACTTTTCATACCATAACTCAACTTTGCTTTTCTTTTGAATTAAAATGCTATTGCATGTATGAGTTTTATTTATATTACGGGGTTGGCAAATTTTGGCCAACTTCTAATAAAAAAAGTGGTCTGGGTACGACCCGCAAGGTCCACACGACTAACTTCCCAGTGGGAGCAATATGATTTATGCGATTAGTGGACAATTTGGAAATGTGGTTAACCATAAGATATGGTTAAGAATTATTTAATATTAAAAAATGCTCTTTAATATTGTTCATGGAAATTAAATGTTGGTAATAACAGCAAAGTGTTATATACATACATATATTAACGCAACCATTGCAAAGTGGGTACCCGCCCATACAAAGCGCGGTCAAAAATATAATACATGTTTTTTTTTTATTAAACTCTTTTATTATTATTTGTATTTGTTTTAACTTACAAAATGAAAAAGAAAATATAAACAAATTCATGCAAAAAAAAAAAATTTTGGAAAACTAGATTTTTAGCAATTCTAATGCGTTTTTTGATAAAAACGATTTTTTTTAGTAGGCAATTTTCTTAAAGTTGAAATAAGCGGGTCGGAACTTAAAAGAAGTCTATTCAAAAGGTCCTTATTAGTAACGACCCGCGACATTTTTCTTGTTTGATTCAGTCGGTAATTTTTGATGTCCTTATTTCTGGACTCTGCGGCTTCCTCACATAACTCGCCTATAGAAATAAGTCCATGATACTCAATCACCGATGCACCATGCAACAACAATTTGTGAACTGAAGCAGGTAAATAGTACCATGGATATATTTCAATTATCTGTTGAGCTGTATCTAAGGCGAAAACTCTGAACTTATCTGCATCGATATTATAACCTGAATTTAAAGCCTGTAAAATACTTGCACATCTGTCAATCAATGTTTTGTTGATTCCAGTTATTCGAGCTGAAATTTCGGAGTTGTAAAAAAATTTCCTGACTGTATTCCCATCATTTGAGGAACCACTTCCTCCCGGTTTCGGTCTGTCCACAATCAATCCTAGTTTTGCTCTGAACTCAGCTTGGACTATTTTCTTTCTTTTTTGAATTCTGTTTTGTCATCACCTCTAACCTGCCATTTTTTAATATTGAGTCTGTAGGAAATATGAAGAAAAAACTCGAAGAATCTAATCCAAGCATGAAGCGGGGACAAAGAAAAACATAAACTGTTCTCATTGACCTCTTTTTGAAGGCATAATTCAATGTTGTTCATTTCCTTTGGTGTCGCTCCGCATATGTAACATTTTAAAGATGTTGTTTCGTTAAGTGCGTTGCACACTTTTCCATCAACCATAGTTAAACGTAAGTTGTTAGTGACTGTCCATTCTTTATCATTATTGATAGTTATAGTTAAAGGCTGCAAGGCACTTATTTTTTCAGTTTAATATTGTTCTTCAAAAACAGATATGGCAGTAGTTTCTTTTTTAAATTTTAAATTGAAATCTAATTGGCATTTTAACCTGCAATGGCACGTAAGATGTAACAAATAAATCGCTGTCTTTATCATTAGGATCATGAAAGCTTTGTTTGTATTCGCTTTGGCCTGTATTTCGATCAAATCCCCATTTTCCTTCTAACTGTAGGCTTTTATATGAGTCCTTGTTGAGAGTGTCAAGAACGTCTTTCTGCGAAGTAAGAATTCTTGTTGCCGTGTGGTTAAGTAAAGCCTGTAAGTCTACTTCGGCACCAGTCTCGGTGACACTAATTTTGTCGGTTTCTGGATAGCAGTTTTCTTTTTCCATCTTTATAATTTTGTAGCTAGGCAGTGCATTTTTTTTTTAATCTTGGTGTTGACAAAACTCTGAATAAGTAAGTACTGGTTTTTTGTAAGCTTTGCTTCCACAAAAAGCGACAGTACTTCACAAGGCGTAACACTACTCATGACATTTTCTTCTCGCAAATCCGAATTACATGACGTTTCACGCAAAGCTGTGGCAATTGATTCGTTGGATCTCGAGATTTCAGCCACACGTCTTTGTTTAGTCCGCGCAGAACATTCTTGAAAACTTTTTCTAGGACGACCTCGTTGTTGTGATGTACTTGAATTATTTTCGTCAGGATAACTTAAAAAGACAGTCTCAGATTTGTCAAGCCAAGAGGAATGATTTTTCATAATTAAATTTTTTCTGGCTTTATTTTTCTTCCAAAATTCTGTTAACTTCTTGCATAAGAAATAAATTCGGTCGTAGAGGGGATCAAATCCAATATTCTCAACACCTTGATAAGGCCAACTTCATTTGATGTTCTCCAGGATTTGGACGGCTTGCATGGACCATGTTGCATTATTTCCTCGACTTTGGAGCCATTTATCAAATAAAAAATTGCGTTTAATTACGCATGGATAACCAGCACCTACCAAAGATAAAACGATAAGTCAAAACATGTTTTTTTTGTTTAACCAAAAATTAACGAAATATGGTTCATAACTCGAAAAGGGGGAATAAAGGGAAAAAACCGCGTTGTTATTTGAAAAGGTAGAACAATATTCTTCATTTTAGTATGTACTTCATTTGTAGCGGGCACTCAACTAAATCCTTAATTTACTGTAAACTAAGCTAACAATGAAGTTACACAATAAAATTTATGTTTTTATAAAGTACTCACGTTCTTGTTTAATATCCATAACAATTAAATATTGCTCACACTTTCTTAACACAAGTTATCACTATCACAAGTTCTTTATTAAAATACTGCACCGATAAGCGAGCTGCATCTTTTAATATAATGTTAACTTTGACTGGCTGTAAAGGAATGAAAAAAAATAATGAGTCAAAATTTTTTTTGGTTTTGGTTTAGCGGGAGTTTGGAGAACCTTATTGACACTTTGAATTCCTGATTAATGACATATAATTTTTTTAATTTTGGCCTATGGAGGGTTTTTTTTTTTATAATGGACACACACTAAAGGGATTTTTAGAACCCTTATAATGTATTAGCTACACAGCGCGGCCGTTAAGGAAATTAGGGTTAGAAGATAGGGAGAGATGCCGATGCACGTTGGTTTTAAATGTTTGTAAATCACATTGTGTAGGAAAAATGGAGCGGGGAAGAGCATTCCACATTCGTGTTGTACGGCTAAGGAAAGATTCCTTGTATTTCACTGTACGTCCGAATACAGGCTTAAGGGTAAACTGATGCACATTCCTGGCATGGCGGTTATTGCGGTTGCAATGTTCTATGGGTGGAATGCAACTGGCTATTTCGTTTGAGCACTTATGGTGGAAATAACGATAAAATAACGACGCTTGTCTCTCGTTGCTTGCGACGATGACTAAGACAGTCAAGCGATCTCGCAATGTTACAGTCACCAATGAGTTTTATCGCGCGTTTTTGGATCCTGTCAAGTAGCTCCAAATAAGTAATTGGAGCACCAGACCAGATATGCGCATTGTACTCAAGTTTTAGGCGGATTAACGCCTTATAAATAGTAGCCAGATCAAAAGAGGTGAAATATTTCTTGCAGCGCTTAAGGAAGCCTAGGCATTTCGCAGCGTCCTTGGCGACATCGAATATGTGGTCATTCCAACGAAGGTTGTCATTAACACACATACCGAGAATGGAAAGCCGTTCGATTTCAACGATGCAAGTGCCATTCATGGACAATGGCATGGTGTTAGGGTTTTGCTTTAATGACAGAAGACAGCATTGCGTTTTAGAAGCATTAAATTCCACTCTATTAGTTACACCCCACTGAGTTATGCTGTCGAAATCGGAATTTAGTGAGCTTAACATACGTTGCCGTTCCAGTTCCACACCCGAAGATGAGGGGCGTGAATCAAGAAACGAATATGAGAAGCTGAAGGTACTGTCATCGGCAAATGAATGGATTGGATTAGAAGTAACAGACAGGAGATCATTTATAAAAATGAGAAAGAGAGTCGGAGAGAAAACAGAGCCTTGGGGAACACCAGCATTTATTTGGTGAGTTGCAGACTTGAAACCGTCCAAAACAACTTGAATGGAACGGTCCGAAAGGTAATTTCTAATCCATTGAAGAAAGGTATCATCGATTCCAAATGCACGCATTTTCGACAAGAGTGCTTGCTGCCAAACTCTGTCAAATGCCTTTGAAATATCAAGCGCAACGATCTTACTTTGACCACCTTGGAAGAACGCCTCTTCAGAACGATAGGGGAAATTCCATCTATGGATGTACCCACTGTGCATTGTTATGAACACCTAGACCTGTAAAATACATGTGTACGAAATAACGGAGCACAATGTAATAATGATTTGCTCAATAACAAGTGACAATAAATAGTACAAATAAAGGCAAATTATTTTAGTTATTTACTTACTAACAAAAAACGGCTGTACCGATTTCGCTGGAAAGGTCTGAGTTACGTAATTACGCTTCGAATAAACCCGGTCCCATGTCAATATCATCTTAGGTTCTCTAGATAATCGTGGCGCAAGAAAATTCCGAACGCACATACGTACTTACGCACATACGTACATACACACGGACAAACATCTCTATGAAAACGTTGAATTTTGATTCTGGTGACCTTGAAACGTGGAGATATGTCAAAATCCGCGATTCACAAAATCGGCCCCATTACAAGAACTTCCACTGGGAAGTTAAAAATTGATCTTGCAATTCAATTAAATACATTAAGCTACTTGTGTTGTGACCTATGACGTGACTAATAAAGAGTTGAGGGCTATTGTTAGTTTCTGTTTTTATGGTTTTATAATAATAACCGTGGGCTTTTGTAAAAAAATTAATAGGTGTTTACAGGTTTTCAAAATGTTTTCACTGCTAGTTTTTATGAATGAAAATCCAACGTATTCAAACGATTTTTTCTGTATATACTATCGCAAAATTGAAACAAAAAATAATAATTTACATTACATATTTTATTTTACTACGCCATACAATGAATATACATTTTTATTGCATAGATTTTTAAGAACTACTATCGGTTTCATAATCGATTGAAGAATCATCACCTGGACTAATGATAATCTATTGAACTATCCTTCCTATCGATCGATCCAAAATTCCAGATTGTCCGCGAGTCTGCGTAACTCACAGGATTATCCAAACATAAACTCTTGGCTTCCTCCGATTTCCGGGTATATAATGGATGAAAATGTGTTATATTGGTTTTCAAGTTCCCTTTATCACTGCTGTTGTTTTCTAAAACTTAATTCCAAACCAAAACAAATATCATTTAAATACGTAGGATGGATCATAAAATAATTTCGCTGATGCAAAAATTTCATTCTTAAAAACTCCTAGGTACAAAATTATTAAAACCTGTTAACACTCATCCATTAATATTTTTCCAAAAACCAAAAGGTATATATATATATGTATAACGATAACACGTCGCCCCTGGTGCTACACCACAAACTATAAAAACATAAAGTCAAACACAAGTCCTAAGTCACATGTAGCTTAAGCTTTATATGGTTAACCCTATTGCATTGTGCAAAAGATTTATGCTTCTATTAGGTACAAGTACGCTGAAATTTGTCAACCCTAATGAAAAAATCTTTAACCCAGAATTTTATATTTTCGAAGCAAAGTTGACATCTTAAGATCTTCTTTTTTTCCACCCACCAGGGATGCAATACTTTTTTGAAAACTGGATATTAAACCGTGACCATACCCCATTAAAAAGTCCATCTGGAATGGTATAGTCCATCCCAAAGCAAAAGAAAGATCCCAACATGCGCAGTAGCAATTTATTTAAGGAATATTTTCTCTTTTAAAGTATTTTTGATCTCATGAAATTGTTAATGTTTTTCTCTACTTTATCTTTTTTGCAGCGATATTGGAAAACGTAATTGTTTTATTATTGATACGTGTTTTAACTGTCATCGAGTTTCACCAATTAATTATTGTAGTAACTCATGAAAAAAGTTTCATGCACGAAGTAAAACATTACAATCGAGAAAATAAAGAAATCATGAAAAATAGCACAATTGACAAATAATGTAAAGCAAAGAAAATGAATACGTATCAATAAAAGATATTGTTTAAAAAAGTAAATAGTTGAGATTTTATTTGTAGTAAAAATATACCTATTTATGCACTTGAAAAAATGGGTTATTAAATGTGTGTAGACAATTGGACACTTAGGCCTTTCCATGAAAGTCGTATCGGGCGAGCCAGGTCGATTTTAAGTGAGGAGAAAAGTGACCCATCTTTTCTCAACTAACCTAAAAATCTACCTGTCTACCTGTCCCCACGCACAAAGTACGAGTGGCGTTCAATATATTCTCGGTATCGATATGAAGGAAAATGCGAATTTAATTTAAATTGTCTTTATTTTTTAATATAATTTCCCCTAACATCAATGCATTACATCTTGAGATAAGCTTTTTTAAACCCTCAAAAAAATAAATTTCCTCTTTCTCTGCAAAATACCCATTTATTGCCGACTTGAGTTTTTCATCATCCAAAAATCTTTTTCCACGATGACATTTTTTCAAATCCGGAAACAGGAAATAATCACTAGGGGCAAGGTCTGGACTATAGGGTGGGTGTTGGATTTCTTCGAAACCACAATATCGCGCAGCAGCCTTGGAAACTCGCGCCGTGTGAACAGGAGCGTTGTCATGAAGAAGCAACACACCCGCTGCGAGTTTACCCCGTCTTTTCTTTTTAATTTCCTCCCGCAAATTATGCAAAGTGGAAGCGTAGGATGTGGCGTTGATGGGTTCACCTTTTTTTTGTACTCAATGAGCAAGATTCCCTTTGAGTCCCAAAAAACTGTGGCCATGAGTTTCCCGGCAGACGGAGTGACTTTGAACTTCTTCGGGTGGTCTGTTCCTTTTTTATGCCACTGCATGGACTCTTGTTTGCTTTCAGGGTCATAGTGGTGGACCCATGTTTCGTCCCCAGCAACAATTTGATCCATAACACCGTCCGCGTTCTCACTACACATCTCCAAAAGCTCTCTACAGCTCTCTCGCTGTGACCATTCGTGGCACCCACCTTGCACTGACCTTTGAAAGGTTAAGATGGTCATGAAGAATGGTGTGAATGGTACCAATTGAAAGCTTGGTGATCTCTGCCATCAGAGATCCAGAATCGGTCATCGCCACGTACAGCTCCTGACGATGAATGCGGCTTTAAAGTCGATGAAAAGGTTGTGGGTCTCGACTTGAGGAGGAGCCACCACCAAGATTAATAATAAATCCATTTTTTTTTATCGTTGAGCAAAAATTGGAATTATGTACCTTAAATTGGGAATTCTGTGGAAAGTTCCCCCGCCACTGAAGCGGATTACAAATTTAGAACCAGAAGAAATTTAGCAGTTTTCAAAAATTTCAACATTAAGTTGATTTTAGTCGTTAGTTTTGCATCAGGTTGAAGTATGATTGACATTTTGCATGCTACAATACAACTTTTTAGCAAACCTCTTAACGGGATAGATAGTTATTTTATTTCGTTTATAATTTACAATTTGTTATAGCACAATTTACATAATTCAAATACAGAGATATGACAGCTTTATGTCTTTCTACTGAAAAAAGTTTACAAGTGACAAAAATTAACATATATTACAAAAAAATTTTGTTTTTGAGGAAAAACAACGACTAAAAACCTCAAATTAAGGAGAAAAAAAAAGATGATAATAAATAAAGTATACATGAATGCATAAAAAAATAAAAATAAAATATACATGAATGTATAAATAATATAAATAAATAAATAAGTTATAAATAAATAAATAAATAAATTGTTTAATCGGTAAATAAATAGATATATCAATAAATAAATAAATAAATAAGTGAACAAATGAATAAATAAGTAAATAAACAAATAAACATAAATGAATTGACAAATAGATAATATCAAATTGACAAACAATATATTAATGTAATATAGAGATAAATAGATAACATACAAATAAATTAACAAAAAGTTGAATATTGCGTTAGTTAATATGAGTAAGGTTAGCGATTCGATCCATAACACCGTCCGCGTTCTCACTACACATCTCCAAAAGCTCTCTACAGCTCTCTCGCTGTGAGCATTCGTGGCACCCACCTTGCACTGACCTTTGAAAGGTTAAGATGGTCATGAAGAATGGTGTGAATGGTACCAATTGAAAGCTTGGTGATCTCTGCCATCATTTTCACCTTTATTCGGGCATCCTCAAGAACAAGTTTTTCGACTTCTTTGATGCTTTCTCCCGTACAAGCAGTAGCCGGGGCGCCGGAGCGGGGGTCGTCTTCAATGCTCTCTCTGCCTCTCTTGAACTCACTTGACCACTTTTGCACAGTTGATAATGAAGGTGCGGAACCCTGGTAAACAGCCACCATCTCTTCATGAATAGTTTTTTGACTTTTTCCTTGCTTAGTGAGAAATTTAATTACAGCGCGATGCTCAATTTTCACCATCATCGTCTCAGTTGCTATTATGATTCTCTTTAACTAGAGATAAAACGCGAATTAATAATCACATTTTTATGAAATTTTACATGAATGTACTAAAATAATAGTATTACTTGATAAATAAGTCAATTTACGAGCATATATACAACCAAAGCTTCACCCCGATACCGAGAATATATTGAACGCCCCTCGTATAACAGAAATACCATTTCAACTTAATAGTTACTCAAAACTCTGGCTTTCATTAATAAACACATATTTGAGAAGTGCAACGCCCAGCAAATTTCCCTTTTCCTTGGGGTGGGTAAATGTATATCTTTTGCATGCGCCAACGACGGTTCTGTGTGGACAATCACTCATGTCTCGATCGTTGATCGAGAGAGATGTTTTCGCAAGCCGGGTTATATTTGTTCTATGAAATGCGCACATATTTTTTTAGCTGTAGTTCTGGTTTTAAAAGTAGTTTTGTTGTCGCTAAGAGAATAAAATCCCTGATGTGAAGAGATCTGCGCAAGAAATTTTTACTTAAGTTGGGACGGGTTATGTCTCTATTTTACTCTGATGGAAAACAAAAACAAAACCCACCCTCAGTCACATCGGAGCTCCGATGATGGAAACAACGCTTGGACGTACATCTTTCTTATGTTCTTATTAGTTCTTATCAGCAATTTTCGTATTTTTTTTGGTGCATATTTGAAAATTAAAGAGAGAAAATTCAAGAGAGCTGCGCAGTAGATTGGCCAGGTGAATTGGTTGGTGCTATAGCTAGCACACCATTGACTCCAAATCAGTCATGTACTGCTTCAATACCCTTCAAACACTCGGATTAAGAAACAAGACTAAATTATGGTGTGTTTCGGGTCATGTCGGGGTAGAAGGCCGACGAACTGGCCAGAAAAGGTTCAGAAACACCTTTCATAGGTCGCGAACTCTTCTGCTGCACTCCTAGATCAGCAGCAACTTCAGCAATAAAAAGCTGGGAATATAGAAAATGTATCTATTATTGGGAAACCATCCCAGGTCTAAGACAGCCCAAACGAGCCATTCGGCCCTTCAATAATAATGCCAGAAAATGCCTAAATCTAAGCAGGCATGATATCAAAAACTTACTAGGGTACCTTACTATGGTTTAAGATATCACCTAAACAAAATGAAAATAGCAGACTCTCCTGAGTGCCGACTTTGTCTTGAAGAGGACGAGTCAGCTGAACACATTTTATGTGAATGTCCAGCCCTTAATGGAATTAGAAAGAAGATCTTTTTCAGGGAACATACGAGTCCCGAAGACATAAAGAAATCTTCTACTGGTTAAATTATCCGCTTTACACGGAAAGTAGAAATTCTACTAGTTTAAACTTTTTCTGGCCCATATGGTACAAAAGATCTTTTAGGTCAAACTTAAATCGCCTTGGCGAGCCAGAAGAATACAAGAAAAAGTGTCTTGGCATCAGCGATGGCTTGTTCCTTAAAACGGAGGTTTGGTCTTCCTTGCCTTCTCGAACCAAGGGGCTGGGAGTCGAAGAGGATCTTGGCTGGATCATTATTTTCCATTCGCTCAATGTGGCCAAGCCAATGTAGTCGATGTGGCTTAGCTTTTTGGACTACATCCACATCTTGGTACAGCTCCTATAGTTCGCGGGTGTATCGTGTCCTCCATTCGCCGTCCTCGCACTCAGGACCAAATATCCGACGGAGTATTTTTCTTTCAAAAGAACTCAATATTAGCTCCGCTTTTCTACTGGTCTACTACTACTGCTGGATGGCACGCTGGGAACGGCCGATGATATCGATATCGTCCGCTTATCCCAGCTAGCTGGACGGATCTATTGAAGACACCTTGCTGAAACCCGGTACTAGTTTGGAATTATTCAGAAGAGCTGCTTCCAAACAGCACATTCCACCGCGTGTTTTCAAGTGTCAGGCGACACAACTGCATCAGTTTTGCCGCGATCCAGAATTCGGTCATCGCCACGTACAGCTCCTGACGATGAATGCGGCTTTAAAGTCGATGAAAAGGTTGTGGGTCTCGACTTGAGGAGGAGCCACCACCAAGATTAATAATAAATCCATTTTTTTTTATCGTTGAGCAAAAATTGGAATTATGTACCTTAAATTGGGAATTCTGTGGAAAGTTCCCCCGCCACTGAAGCGGATTACAAATTTAGAACCAGAAGAAATTTAGCAGTTTTCAAAAATTTCAACATTAAGTTGATTTTAGTCGTTAGTTTTGCATCAGGTTGAAGTATGATTGACATTTTGCATGCTACAATACAACTTTTTAGCAAACCTCTTAACGGGATAGATAGTTATTTTATTTCGTTTATAATTTACAATTTGTTATAGCACAATTTACATAATTCAAATACAGAGATATGACAGCTTTATGTCTTTCTACTGAAAAAAGTTTACAAGTGACAAAAATTAACATATATTACAAAAAAATTTTGTTTTTGAGGAAAAACAACGACTAAAAACCTCAAATTAAGGAGAAAAAAAAAGATGATAATAAATAAAGTATACATGAATGCATAAATAAATAAAAATAAAATATACATGAATGTATAAATAATATAAATAAATATATAAATAAATAAATAAGTTATAAATAAATAAATAAATAAATTGTTTAATCGGTAAATAAATAGATATATCAATAAATAAATAAATAAATAAGTGAACAAATGAATAAATAAGTAAATAAACAAATAAACATAAATGAATTGACAAATAGATAATATCAAATTGACAAACAATATATTAATGTAATATAGAGATAAATAGATAACATACAAATAAATTAACAAAAAGTTGAATATTGCGTTAGTTAATATGAGTAAGGTTAGTGATATTCAATATTTAATTGATTAATAAGAGGATTGTCTGGGATATCACATCTGATCTTAAATGTTTCTATTAGTTTGCGTATTCTGAAGGAGATCATTTCAACATTTGCTCTTGCATGTAGGTCTAGCGTAGAGTGATGCCATGGGAGGTTAAGCATCATTTTTAATAACTTGTTCTGTGCGATTTGCAACTTTTTAATGTGACATTCAGCACAATTACCCCAAACCGGGCAGCCGTACAATAAGATGGATTGAAAAATTGTTTTATGAATTAATATTTTGTTTTCATTTGAAAGTGATGACTTCCTATTTATAAATGGATATAATATTTTTATGCCCATATTTATTTTGTTAAGTGTTTGCATAGTGTGTTCTTTAAACGTCAGTTTTGAGTCAATGTATACACCCAAGTATCTTACAGAAGGCTTCCACGCAATTGAATACCCATTGACAAGCAGTTGGTTTGCTGGAAGAAAACAAGGTCTTCTTTTTCGTGTGAAAAAGATAGCTTGTGTTTTTTCAGCATTTAGTTTTATTTTCCACTTTGTGTAGTACTTTTGCAGCGTTTCAATCGCATTTTTAAGATTCGTCTCAATAATTAGACTGAACTCATGCGATGAAATTATAGCCGTATCATCGGCATAAATTGCTGCTTCACATTGAAAGAGGAGAGGAAAGTCGGATGTGTACAGATTGTAAAGAACTGGCCCAAGAACTGAGCCTTGAGGCACACTTGTGTGAAAGTTTATTACTCTTGATACACTACCATTTACATGCACAATAAAACGACGATTTGCTACGAAACTTTGGATGATTTTACACAGGAACAAAGGGAAATTTAGGTTTATCATTTTGTATATAAGTCCATTGTGCCACACAGAATCAAAAGCTTTTTCAATATCTAGTAGGATCATACCAGTTGATCTTCCTATTGCACGGTTCATTTTAACAATATTGCACAATCTTAAAACTTGATGGGAGGTACCATGACCACCCCTTAAACCAAACTGTTCATCGGGATATAGTTTATGATCCTCAATAATCTTGATAATTTTTTCGTAAATCTTACTAACACTACTAAGTAAACTTATAGGTCTGTAACTTTGAGGTTTATCAAGAGGCTTTCCCGCTTTTGGTATTGGGACTACCTTTGCCAGTTTCCATTTATCAGGAAAGTACTGCGTTTTAAGGCACGCATTTATAATAAATGTCAGAACTTTGATTCCCTCTTTAGGTAATTTTTTTATATATATATTTTTGATATTATCCAACCCACCTGTTTTTCTAATTTTCAAGTTATCTACAAGGTATTTTATAACTGTTTCCGATACAAATTCTTCCAAGGGAGTGTCAGGGTTGTTTGCACTAAAAGCCTGTATAGTGTTTTGGACAAGTGTTTCAGTGCTTGGATCTCCTAAATGCTGCGATACTATATGATTTTCTGAGAAATTCGATGCAAGTGACTCCGCTTTCTCGGTGTCTGTATAAAAGGTAGTCAAATCATTTTTGAGACAGGGTATTTGTCTGTTTTTATTTTTAACAATTTAACCTCTTAAGGGTGTTAAGAAATCAGTTTCTGTATTGCATTTATTCCTAAAATGTACTTTCTACCTCTTTACTGTTCCATTAAGTCCAACGAAAATTCTCTAACTCATGTTTTCCTCTTAAGAAATGCCATGTTGCCTTTTCAAATACAACACAAAAAAAGTTGCTTTAATTTTAATGAAATTAAATTCCTCCGGATCTGGCCTTCGACAAAAACTTTGAAATGAAAGCACGCAGCCAAGACTTTTCCCTCTTTCCAGTAATTAATAAATTTCAATCGAATTTTCCTTTTCATCTCGTTGACTGTATTTTATTCACTAAAGATGTGCCGGAATGGCGAATAGCAACACAAAATGAAAATCGACTTTTCCCCTTAGAAAAAAAGAAAAAGAAAAAAGAAGGAAACCATCTCAAGACTAACGATGACAGTGCCGTCAGTAGGCAGACACAGGCACACATACTTACATCCTAGGTAGCGAACGTCGAAGACGACATTATACCTTGGTATCGAGAGATAGTTGCAGTAGCAACATTGCCATCGATCACAGCTAGAGTATGCGCCACCTCGTTGCTGCTGCTGTAAGAGCAACTGAGATGCATCTAGGAAGAGAAAGTGAAGGCAGAAACAGAACTGGCTGTTGTTGCTGTTTCGCCATTTTTCCGAAAAGCCTTCATCGTAAAAGTGAGTTATTGTTATTAATAAGCGGAGGGAAAAGTCTTGCTCAGCGACCGACTATGTTGTGTGCATCAGTCTAAGGTATGATGTTGGTGGGTGTATAGTTTGTAGATGCCGCCCGTGTGTGTAACCCGTCTCCCTTGCTTGCAATGTACGTGTGTATCTATCACTTGTTAGATTAGTTTAGAGACCGAGTTTATCTTTTCGAATGCAGCGAGGCTAATGCAATCATTCCAAGGAGGTAAACTCAAGTAAAAACTGACTGACAGTGAGGGGGCAGCAGCGTATGTAAGACTGTATGTGGCAAGTACCAGGACGGGCGCAAAGATATAATCTTAGGAAAAATGTGATGGAGAATATTAAGCTCAATAAAATCGTGAGATGAGAAGGTATTTGAATTCCAGTTCAGTATTTGGAAATATTCGATTTTGTGCTCGTATCTCTAAACCCTGCGAACAGGACTTTTATTGTTGTAAAACATTTATTTTGTTTCTTTAAACTTTGCGCTTTCGTGGCCTTAAATCATGAAATTATAATACGCGTTGGCATGTTTAAAAGTGTTTGTTTTTTTTATTAGGATTTGTTGAACGCCAATAGAAAATACATATAAGAATAAATGAGAAGGACCACACGAATATATAATGTAGAATATGAAACTTTATCACAACCAGATTAATTGTCAAAAATATTGAAAGAGAAGAAGTGACTTAATTTGATGAGCGTCAAAGGTGAATAAAAGTGCACCAGAAAAATGAAGAAGCAAAATTGGTGTATCTGTCATGTTTGCAGTAAAGCGAAGTTGGATGCGGTGTGGTGTTGTCATGTTCGCAGTAAACTCAGATGTACGGTGGCACGAGACGATATATGTACAGTTCTAACAATTTTATTATATTATTCATTCACGGGCCTATACAGGCCTAAAACCTAGTTTCTGCCATCGCTTGTCTGTGTGAAGTTAAAATGTTGTAACGAAGGGACCGGATTTACGCCGTCTACCGGATGTTTGTCAGTGGAAAAAAAACGTTAGAGTTACTGAGCCCGGCGTGATTTAAATCCGAGATCCCTCGCTCAGTGGTCTAACGCATAACCGCTGTGCCACTGTGTCCACAGCACAAAATGTTAAATGTTAAATTATGCTCCTTCGAGATATTTGGGAACAAGAAACTTATTTAGTGAGCTCTCACAGATGCTGAAGAGAAGCTAATTCTGTTAAAAATTATGTAGATTTTTTCAACAGTTAGGTACAATAAAGATGTTGTTAAGGAAATTAGGGTGAGAAGAAAAGGAGAGATGCCGATGCACGTTGGTTTTGAATGTTTGTAGGTTATAATGTGAAGGAAAAACAATGCGTGAAAGAGTATTCCACATTCGTGTTGTACGGCTGAGGAAAGCTTCTTTGAACTTCACTGTACGTCCGAACACAGGCTTAAGGGTGAACTGATGAGCATTCCTTGCATGGTGGGTATTGCGGTTGAAATATTTAAGGGGAGGAATGCAACTGGCTATTTCGTTTGAGCATTTATGGTGGAAATAACGATAAAATAACGAAAGGCAGGAGACATTACGACGATGACTATAAGAGAGTCAATCGATCTCGATGTTTCGGTCGTTAATGAGTTTTATTGCGCGTTTTTGGATCCTGTCAAGTAGCTCCAAATACGTTATTGGTGCACCGGACCAGATATGATCGTTGTACTCGAGTTTGGGGCGAATAAACGCCTTATAAATTGTAGCCAGATCAGAAGGGGTGAAATATTTCTTGCATCGCTTAACATTTTGCGGCGTTCCTGGCGATATCGAATATGTGGACATTCCAACGAAGGTTGTCATTAACACACATACCGAGAATGGAAAGTCTTTCGGTTTCGGCGATGCAAGTGCCATTCATGGACAATGGCATGGTGGTAGGGTTTTTCTTAAATGACAGAAGACAGCATTGTGTTTTGGAAGCATTATATTCCATTCTATTGGTTGTACCCCACGGAGTTATGGTGTTAAGATCGAAATTTAATGAGCTTAACATACGTTGCCGTTCCAGTTCCACACCCATCTGACAGCTGACTTAAGTGGGACATAAGTCCCCAGTTTTTATGGTTGAAAATGGGACATAAGTCCCGAATGAAACAAACAGTTGGAAATATTTTTCATTTTATTAACGTTCACAAATTGATAGGTAAAACATAACATAGCTGGAAAACACGCTTTGCAACGTGCAGTATTCAAAAAGTTCTTCCGAACTATTCTGGCTTTCGCCAGAACCAGGCTCACCACTATAGGCAAACAATTCGTTAACGAAGATGAGATGGGGGAAATTGAACTTGCAAATATTCTTCGCTTTGCCAAGGCTACTGGCAGGTTCTCCCTCACTGAACTAATCGCCAATAACCAGCGAGCGGGCAGTTATGCTGAAGTACAATGGACCAATAGGTCTAAGTGCTTGTCATCTACTGATGACCCCACTGCACATACAATACAATACAATACAACTATTCCAAACCTGCATCGGATTCCGGAAAGTAGCTGCGCCGTCATGTGACTTCTTCTATCTTGTTCTGGAGAAAGTAGTGCGTAGGGCAGAAGTCAATACGGAAGGCACTATCTTCAACAGATCCGTCAAACTACTGGGATACGCGGACGACATCATCGGCAGATCTCAGCCTGCATTGTTAGAATCTTTCATGGTGATTGAAGAACAGATAAAATATTTTGACCCAGAAGTGAACGAGGACAAAACGAAGTACATACTTGCTTTCAACAAACAAACAAACAAACATCTGTCCACCGACTGGGGCAAAACGTCACTGTTCATAGCAGCAACTTCGAGGTAGTGAGGGACTTCACCTACTTCAGAGTAAACATCAACTCCACAGATGAGACCTTAGTGGAGATCCAACGAAGAATTACCCTAGGAAACCATTGTATCTTCAGTTCGGCAAAGCAAATGGGCTCAAAACTCCTAACGCGGAAGACCAAGTGTTAGCTCTACAAAACACTGACACTGCTAGTTCTGCTATATGGGGCCGAGAGCTGGACGATAACCAGGAAAGGGGAGCAAGGGGGTTCTTTCGAATGAAAAATACGCCGTCAGATATTTGGTAGATACAACCGGAAACTATATGAGCTGTACCAAGATATGAATGTAGTCCAAAACGCTAAATTACGTCGACTACTTTGGCTCGGTCACATTGACCGAATGGAAAATAATGCTCCAGCGAAGAGGATCTTCGAATCCCAGTCACCAGGTTCGAAACGGCAAGGAAGACCGAACCTCAATGTTAATGACCAAGCTATCGGATGCCAGAGCGATTGTTTTGGACAACTGGAATAAAAATCATCGAGTCGCGACTCGCGAGATACCCCGCCATATATTCAAGGCTTGTAGGGTATGGCGGAGCTGGTATTAAGACTTCGGTCTGATCCACTATTCAGGTTGCGTGAGTTTGTTGGTAGAGAGACCTCGCCCAAACCATCGCCCAAATCCGAACGGAGCAGGAATTACTGGTTTTCTGATCCACCACTTAGCGTTAAAGCAATTCAGATTATGGGGAGCTGGGATGAGCGATGTTGGCAAAACATCGATGGCTGAACATCAATGATCGATAATAATCGAACTCAAAACATCGAGGTTATAGAACGAATTTATAGAATGCCGACGTTTTTTTTTGAACACACACCAAGCGAAACAGAATGTAACAAAACAAAACGTTTTGATGTCTTGTTTCGTTTGGTGTGCGTCGAAATAAAACAAAATGAAATTTGCGACTTGCTTTTAGTGTTGGCGGAGAAGTTGTGCCAATCTTACATACAATTTTGGGAGCAATTGAGAAAAGGGCCCAAATAGTATTTACACAGCGATGGGTGCATCCATATAATAAAAAACCAAATGCTGAGGATATGATAATAAACTTAATAGCAGAGTTAAGAACTTATCCTGAAAAATTTAATAAGTTCACCAGAATGGGGATTGAAACATTTGATTATTTGCTGGGATTAATCGAAAATGCTATCAAACAAGATACGAACTATCGTAAAGGCATACAAAATATTTTTTTCTAAATCCACAAATATGGACGTAGGTATGTATTTGTTACATACATTACAGAGCAAACATAGAAGCAAATAGAGCTGTAAAGTGCAACGAAAGAAGAAAATAAAAACAACTGAATCAAAATTTTATTTTGCAAAAAACAACAGGTCAGTTATTGGCAACGAAACATGTTTTTCTGTTTTGCTTTGGTTTTTATGTTTCGTTTCATTTGGTGTGTGTTGCGCCATCAGAAAGTAGGCAATTATCGTCAACGACGCTGGTTCGAAACAGTTTTGTTGCTTTGGTGTGTGTTGCTCGTGAACAATGGCATGTATTTTCGTCAACCACCACCGAAGCACTTCAAAACAAAAACGTGTGTTTTGTTTCGTTTTCTTTGGTGTGTGTATTCTCATAAGAAACAATGTTCTCTTGTTTCACGAAACACAAAAACACGTTTTGCTTTATCCGGTGTGTGTTTCAGCCTTAGGGTAAAACATAATCAATATACATACATAAGTACTTGAATTTATTTCAACTATTAGGTCTCGTATTTATTAATAAGAAGTTAAAAAAAAAAACAGTAGATAATTAATTAAGTAAATATAAGATTTGGGATACTATAAACATACAGTAAATATAAACACATGTATGTACATCATATATTCCAAAACTTTTTGTCTATTGACTGCAAAAATAATATTTTTGCAAGAAGCTTTCCCTTCAGTCTATTGCGTTGTTGACAGAGTATACCCCGAAAAAAAATATTCAGAATGTCCAAATAAAAGTAAGTTCTCTTTTGACGACATCGAAGGCCGATATTTTGTTCTAAACATCGATTATGCTATGTTTTGCTTACTTCAACATCGATCACCCCGACCGATCTGAAAGGTGGGGACTGGGGAGGCCCCGTCCGACTTGATTAGTCATTTGACCGTCCATATGCTGACGTATTCCCACCTCACCCCAACCGTACCCCCAATTCTCCCTGAAACATTTTAACAATAGATTAAAAGTACTAGCAGAAACTGAAAATAAAAGGATTTATTTGTGAGTCCGCAGTTGTGTACTCCGCTCGAAGTGTTCGTCTTTTCTTTGGGGAAACCCTGGACTCCGACGAGCTTATTCCGGCCACAAGAACAAAAGGCATCACAAAGATTTATTATAGTATATGCTATACAAAATACCTCAAACTGGAAAAAACCAGGCTAAGCTAGGGATGAGCGATGTTGGGAAAACATCGATGTTCGCAGTGAGCATATATCAGCCTCTACAGTTTTTAGGTCAACTGCATCTTCTATTGATTTTATTTGTGTCGAAGTTAGCAACTTGGTTGAAACATGTTTGCTTGTAGTTGTTTATAGCCCACCCAATATGTTTAGAGAGGAAAACCTTAGAGAACTAGAAGAAACGTTACTGAGACTGGGTCCAAAATACAGTGACATACTGGTTGGAGGTGACTTCAACGTGAACTTTTTACACAATAACAATGTAACCAGTTTATTCAACCATTTCTGTGATATGATGGGATTATCCGTTGTTAACACCTGTTGGCCAACATGTTTCAAGTCAGATGTAAACCCCTCCTTATTAGACATGTTCTTTACTAGCTCTAGGAACAGAATCTTGGGAAATGATCAAATTAGGCCGACCTCTGATTTCATCCACGACTTCATTTTTTGCTAATATAAGTTCAATGTTGACAAAATAAGTATCGCTCGTACGATTAGTTACAGGTCGTATCGTAGCTTTGACTATGAAGACATCCGGGTAATTTTAGGAGCATGGATTGGAATGAGATTTATTTCTTAGCTGATTTGAATATTAAAGTCTTATTGTTTAACAATTTACTAACTTGGTTGTATGATAGATATGTTCCTATAGTTACTAAAGAATTGAAAGTGAATAGATGTCCCTGGTTCACTAATAACATAAAGTCGCTTATCCGGGAAAGGGAGCGTTTTTTTCGACGATTTAAGAACAATCCAACTGAGTATAATAGAAGACAGTTCATTTTTGCCCGTAACAGAGTAAATTCTCTCATTCGTAGCTGTAAGCGGGCGTATTTACAAGAAAAACTTGATCCTTCTCTTAGCTCTCAGGAGCTATAGAGCAATCTGAAAAAAATTGGTGTTAAAGAACACAAAAATAAAAGTAAATGCCCGTATAGAGCTGAAGTGATGTCGAATATTCTGATCCCGTCCTTTTCAGGTTCACGCATTCCCCAAGATATTTTCGATAGGTCTGAAAGTGAAAACTCCTTCACGTTCGACTGCATAAGTGCTAATGTATTGTTTAATTGCGTTAGGTCTATAAAATCTAATGCTGTTGGCCCAGATGATATCTCGCCCAAATTTTTAAAACTCATATTCCCTATTATAATGAAATACCTGCTTCACATTTTTAATTATTGTATCTATAGTAGTGAATTTCCTGAGGCATGGAAAAGTGCAAGTATTATACCAGTTCCCAAAAAACCAAACCCTTCCAACCCTTCTAAATACAGGCCTATTAGTATTCTATCTTTCTTGGGGAAATTATTTGAAAAAGTAATCCATAACCAAATCCAAGTCTATTTAAATGAAAACAATTTACTTACACAATGGCAATCTGGTTTTCGTAGTAAGCACAGCTGTGAATCTGCAGTAATTAAAGTTACGTCGGACATTCGATTCGCTTTGGACTCTGATAAGTTTGGTGTCATGGTGCTGCTAGATTTTTCTAAGGCATTTGACTGCATTGATCACTCTATCCTTCTCTCTAAACTGAAGAGACATTTTAACTTTTCTACCACTTCGCTTAAGCTATTGTGCAATTATCTGCAAAATAGAGTACAGCAAATAAAAACTGAAGTAGATATTTCAGAACCGATTACAACCAATACCGGAATACCCCAGCGCTCAGTACTGGGTCCACTATTATTCTCGTTATTTATTAATGACCTACCCGATGTCATTCGAAATTGCCAAATACATTTGTATGCTGATGATGTGGTACTTTACATTTTTCGTACAATTGGTTTGATGGATGACTGTATAGCAAGATTAAATGAGGATCTAAATCTTATTCTCACTTGGGCTAGTGCCAACGGTATGAAACTTAATCCTGCTAAGTCTGTTGCCATGTTATGCTCTAGAGATGAAAACAACCAAGTAAATTTTCCCCCAGTTGTTATTGGTAATGAAACCATTGATTATGTGAAGGATGTTAAGTACTTGGGATATAGAATAAAGAGTGACCTTAGCTGCTGTGGGGCAATTTCAGCCACGATTAGACATATTTACTATGGACTTCGAACCTTGAGATCTTCCTCGAACTTATTGTCAACAAATATGAAAATATACCTCGTTAAGTCATTAATTATGCCGTACTTCATTTTCAACTGTTCAGTATACCCTATTCTGGATTGTGAATGCAAGCGCAAACTAAATGTTGCTCTAAATGATTGTATTCGGTTTATATACGGTATTCCGAGGTATTCCAGTGTATCACATCTTCAACATACTCTCTTTGGTATTAAGCTGGATTGAGTACTTGAGGTTCAGGTTACTTCTGAAGCTGCATGATGTCATCAACAATAGATGTCCTAATTATCTTAGTGAATTCCTACATTTTGCACGCTCACAAAGGGGTTTGAAATTAATATTACCGCGTCACTCACGCAACATAGCAGAACGCTCATTTTATGTGTCTGCGATTCGTTTGTGGAATTTACTTCCTAATGAATTGCAAAGAATTTCTGCACCATCAGCCTTTAAGAGGAAACTATTTTTGCACTTTTCTAATTAAAACTTTTTTTTTCTCTTTTTGTATAGGTATGATTCTAATATTATAATAATATATTCTTTAATAATTCCATTATTTGTTTATTTTTTATCAGGAAAATTATATAAATTAAATTCTAGATACTATAAAAGATTCAAATCTTAATGTATCATTGTAAATAAAATATTTCTTGAAATAAATGAAATAAATGAAACGAAATTAATGCCTGAACATCGATGATCAATAATAATCGAACTCAAAACATCGATTTTCGTTAATAGAATGAATTTAAAGAATGCCGACTATTAGGGTAAAAAAAAACAATATATGTACACAAGTGTTTGAATTTATTTCATCTACTAGTTAACAAAAACAACATTAGGTAAGTAATTAAGTAAATATAAGATTTGGGATATGTTTAGTCTCTCAACATGGATTTTTTGTAAACATCGATGAACATCGATCATCCCTAGGCTAAGCTTCCAATTTGTAGATATATTTTCGAGAGCAAATATCACTCTCCAGAACAACCCCAAACGAACACCCATTGTTAAATAAATTAACATCCCACAACGAACGGTACAAATTTCATCGATAGCTAACAAACCGAAAAACTATTTCTCCTTATCTTTATGAGGCTCCTTGAAAATATTTTATTATTCATTAAGGGTCACCATGTTCCCTAATTTTAAAATGCTTGGCAATAAAATTAAAGACAACTTCCTCATTATCTCCAGCTCGTCCGTGCTTCATAAAAGCAATAAAATACTATATTAGCGTTCCTTGTCGTTCGTCTAACTACCACGCATGTGTCCGAGAAAAGAATGCTGCTGTTTATGGCTTAACATTAATATCTATTAACCGTGTCAGGTCCATCATCTCTGGCATAATCATTTGCCTCCATCTTATAGTCCCTACTCCTCCGTTGGATATAATTTGATACCCATGATTCCTTTTTTTTATGTTGTTCTGTTCTTTTTTTTCTCGGCTAAATGACCGCTATTATTTCATCCTAAATAGCTGGGCGGTCTTCATATTCTGAAGAATAAAAAAATAAATAAATCGGTGATGTGCGGTTGATGTATCTCTGTCTCCTCGCGCTAAGATTGATTGAGATCGAGAATAAGATTCATTGTGGTGGGTGTTTTATAAATGTGTTACGGGTTGAGAGAGTTTTGTCGTATTACTTGATTTTTAATATAAATACATTTTTTTTGTCGAAATCAATAATTATTATTCTCTAAACTCTTCAATTAATATTGAATTTTCTTTCTTTTCTTTTCAGGTAATTTATTAAGTGTGGATCTATCAATTTAATATCAATTTGATATCACTAAACGAAGGTTTGTTAAAAATATTCATGAGTTGCGATGTGGCTTGATAGTTTTACATTCGACTTTATATCGAATAATGAAGGGGAGGATATTATAAATCAATCGGCAAGGAGCTGGCGTTGGAACAAAGGAGAAACGCTGGGTGACATAAAATCAGTTTGAGACAGAATCAAATAATGGCGTTTGGATTGTAGAGATCGTAAAATAAAATTAAAAACCACACTTAAAGGCATTCTGGGAAAGTTGTAGGATCGTAAAAGTTAGGGAATTTTTAGAGGAATAGAAATGTAATGTATGCTTTTGGTCACACTGAGCCATTAATATAATTCGAAACGTATAATGCTGGGTAATGATGTTGAGTCTTGACAGCGTTTTGAATTGCTGATTAGTGTTGCGCTTGTAAGTGTTAAATTTACTACATGTATTGTTCATTAAGAACTTAATCATTCTGTCTTGGTTTTTTTATTTTAAGCTTTATGAGTCGTTAAATTCCTTCCGGGTGAATAACATTTTTGGGTTTCGGCATTTTGGCTGTTGTGATTGTTACCCCACCACGGGAAAAGGACTGTACGTCCAATGTCTGAGACCTGCTTGGCAACGTTAAGTAAAATATAACTCAAGATATTCAAGGCATGTATGGGATAAGTCAGATTAACCAACGAATTTTGACAATATTTTTACAGGGCTCAGGGAACTTTTTTTTTCCTTCCATTTTCTACACTAGAGTACTCAGACTCAATACTCTTCATTGTACTGGCAGGAAGACACACCCCTTTTACTGAAATTTCCTCGTTTTTCTGCGAAAAACTAGTATGTGCTTCAATGATGACGAGCTTAGATTTCTAGCAACATCCGCAACAAATACCTGCCACCTCATACGAGCAAAAGCAGGACAATCAGAGAGGAAATGTTCCGCAGTGTCGTCGCTTTCTCCACAGGCTTTGCAGTTGGTGGTTTCGCTTAAACCTAGCACTAGATTCTTGGGAAAAGCGTAGTGGCCCGTAAGAACCCCAGTATTTTGTCTGCAGTCTTTTCTGTAGAGAGACAACAGGAATGCCGCAGACTTTTTACAGACGTTGGGAACAATTCGTTTAGTCCCGGGGAGACATGCCATCTACAAATGTGTTCATATGAAAACCAACCCTCTAAAGCAGCCCTGACCGTGGACGAAGGCAGACACAACAGGTCCTGAGAAGTACTCGGGCTCAAGGAACACCTGTGGAAAATAGGCAGGTTCATACATGTGTACTGTAATGTCTTCTGATTAATTAAATAGTTATTGGGCATCAACGGCCTAAGCCTAGCTTCTCCAACCATTTGCTTGTGCGAAGTGGAAGGGACCTATAATTTGAAGCCGAATCCGAATGGCAAATTTTAGAAGCTTCTCATGACAATTGATACTTTTGGATGTTTGTAGACGTTCGCAAGATGTGGGGCAGTAGAATATTTTGTAGGTGTTACTTTGCCCCAGCCGGATTTAAATTAGTGGTCCAACACTATAAACTCTGCGCCGACTTTCTTCTGATTACGTTAGGTTACAAAGAGGTAGAAAAACTCATCCAACATTAGACACAAAAATTGATCAACCACGATCCCTGATCCAAAAAATCGAAGAAACATCCAATTTCCTTACTGAATCTGAGAAGTCCCTTATACATAGTTTGTGTGAGTTATATCCCTCAGCTTCTCAAAGAAGTACCTTCCTAAGAACCTCCTTTGGTTCGCGATTCTACCTCACATTCACACAACAAGTGTGTTATATCGTCCTCTGCATGTAGATAGACATGGGCGTATCTGTCAATCTGAATCGCTTGGCATGTTTCCTCAGGAGACATTACCCGGACAGGATACCTGCCAGTGTCCCTGCCCCCTGCTTAGTTTAAAAACTCTCCAGATTTCTTGACATCAAAATGTCTTGTGTATTCTATGCCCACGTAGGGTCGCTCACATCAGTTCGGTAGCCTCTGATGTGACTTTTTCTCTTATAACGCCTTTTACTACGCTCAGAGTGAGTTTGAAAGCCACTGCATCACTGCTATCTAACACCCCTATTATGGTTAGCGAATCGAACGTTCGACTCGAATTGAATCAACATCTAAAAGAAGGAAAAACTTTTAGCAAATTCAAATCAACTGAAATGTATCTTATGCAACTCAACTTTGAAGCAACTTAATAAATTTTTCATATTATATGCCCCAACCTTTTTCAGTTGTTGTTGTGAAACATATTGCCTACTTTTAGATGTTAATTCAATTCGAGTCGAACGTTCGATTCGCTAACCGTAATAGGGTGGTAAATCTCCTCTTGCCAGTTCATCGGTAAGCTCGTTACCTTTTATACCGCAGGCGCAGAGTCTTGGCAACCGCTTGGAGGCGGCGTAAAACTGTAGGTCCTTCACACACGCAAATAGTTGAATATATTAAGGTGCGTCCAAAAAGAACGCAGGCTGACGGTGCGGGAAAACATTTGGCCCGTCGCGTTTTCTGTGTTGCAAAGAATCATATGTTGGTCAAACAGAAAGCGTTCAAATCAAGAAAGCGACAGGCAGATAAAAGTTGGAGATTTGTATAAAGAACGCGACGGGTAAATGCCAAAAAAATGAGTTTCACATTTCTCTACGGTTTGTACATTTTCATAAGACACTCGATAATAACTTTACACACTAAATCCACCGGAAAATCAGTACCAATCCATGAAAGATCGACAAATGATTTTTCTTTCTTAATTTAAAATCACATTGGTGGGGGAAGTTTAAAGTTATAATACTGTGTATTTTTGTTAAAAAGTCAGTAAAACATAAGTTGGTTCCAATTACTAAGACTTCATTATTTGAAGCATTGTCAATTGTAGTAGAATGCACTCCTGCAAAACTATTTAAAATTACAACGGCCTATTTCCGGGATGGAAGAGTAAATGCTGAAAGGAAAAAATATTTTAAAGCTGATATTTTGAAGCTTATAAGAACGAATGAAAATTTTCTGATATGTGGAGACTTTAATAGTCGTCACTCTTCATGGGGTTGTGCTCGCGCAAGCTCTTAGGGTAACATTTTAGCTGACCTGAAGGTTTTCGAAGATTTTGATATTGCGTTCCCACCTGAGCCGACATAATTACCTTCCAATGGAAGAGGACTTCCCTCAACCTTAGATCTGATTCTTACCAATAAAATGGACTATATTTCCCTCCCAACTGTTATAAATGATCTTTCATCTGATCACGAACCTGTCGTTTTTCATCTAATCAATCAGCCAACACTTCCAGTCCAACCGAGAATTTTAACTTTAAGCGAGCTAACTGGAAAAAATTCAAACGTTTCTTAAATGATTCACTCTCTGACTTTTCTCGATCCTCTAACTTTAGGTTAGAGGAAATTGATGAAAAAGTTAGCTTATTCGAAGGCGCCCTTAATGAGGGAATAAAATCATCAGTTCCTTTAGTTTCAGACGCTAAGAAAAACAATAAAAGAATTCTATTACTAACAAATGACATTAAAAAAAACGATAACTTTTAGGAATTTAATTCGAAGATGTTATCAAAGAACTAGGGACTTTTTTCTTAAATTTCAACTCAACTTGCTTAATAAACTCGTCATCAAAAAAATTCAGGAACTCCGAAATAGAGACTGGAACCGAATGTTATCGCAAATCGACAAACACGATAAAAAGGTTTGGAAACTTTCCAAGATCTTTAAGAAAAAAAAAACAAAAAATCCCATATCTCGATCTCGATGGAAAAATTGTAGATACTCGTATATACCAACGAGGAAAAGGCCACCGAATTCGGAAAATTTTTTCTCTCTAGCCACTCAATAACCGACGGATATAGTGACACCCATACCAAAAATAACGTTCAAGCAAGTATAGATTACATTAATTTGTCATCAATTAATGAAAATAACTTCCAGATATTTGCCTCACTTATTGTAAATACAATTTCTTCTCTTCGAGTACAAAAAGCAGCAGGTAGTGATAACATTCCCAACAGGGTACTCAAGAATATACCAATGAACGCGGTCCAGTATTTATTGGAAAGCTTGTAACGGATGCTGGTCCCACCGAACATAATTTGATAGATCCAATCCATTTCCAGGATCACAGGAAATCCTGCAGAAATCGACAGGGAGTTTGGTGGGGTGTTCAGTCGACTTAGTGCGAATAGGCATGCTTGCTCTGGCACGAAACTAGCTCGTCGAAATGGGTGGGTTCT
Source organism: Portevinia maculata (assembly GCA_949715645.1). Taxonomy (NCBI): domain Eukaryota; kingdom Metazoa; phylum Arthropoda; class Insecta; order Diptera; family Syrphidae; genus Portevinia; species Portevinia maculata. The sequence continues at coordinate 361,944,654 of OX454525.1, read as the reverse complement.
TGCGCTAATCGCTGAACTACCGTACATTTTTACATGCCTAGGGGGAGGAGGTAGCATTTAAAATATCAACATTAAAACCGAATTTTGTAGCGATAGCCCCTTATGTACAAGTGAGTACATGCTTAAACTTCGCTCACAAACTCGTCACGACACATATCTATACTACTCGCACACTTTCCCACTAACACAGCACAAGTTTATTTCCTAAACATTCTGATATCCATTCAGCTCAAGGCGAAATTAAAGAAAAAGAAATGACAAAACTTCATCATGTTGATCACTGTAAAACAATATTTAATAAAACGAATAAAAACAATATAAACTTAATGATAATGTTAAGGATAAGAACCTCCTTGGCTCGCAAAAATAAAACCTAGATAAACAAAAAATGTGTCTATTATGTATAAATTCAAATTAACAGAATCAAAAAAATAAATAAATAGTATTCATGAAGAGCAATACGTTCTTGCAAACAGAATAATATGTACTTTATGTGCTTTATAAAAAAAGGAATTGGTACGCCAATGCACTTTGGCTATAAATCGTAATTCTAATTTTAATTAAACAATTTAATTACAAGTGAATGCAATAACGATACGTTACTATGCATCAGCCCAACTGGGTTCTTAGACCCGAAACAAAAGGAAATCTTTTGTTATCGACATTCACTCTTATCCGTAACTTTAGTTTTAAGCGCACTCGCTTTACTCAAAAAAAAAAAAACAAATCAAAGTTCTCTAAAAGCTCCGCAAAAAAAAGGTAAACACACAAAAAAAAATGCCAATGATTTCGCCAATAGTTTGTTCAATTGGACAAAAAAAATGGATTGGACTCACCGGACTTTATGTTTTTTTTTCTTTAGGGATTAATAAATTATGTTGTCGATGTCCCCAATATGTGTGCACAGCATGTTGGTTGATCTTGCTAGCTAAGGAAATAAATCAAGAAAAAATGTTTTTGATATTAATGTTTTTTTTTCCAATTGAACGCCCTTTGCAGTACCAATTTGTTAATACTTAGCTTTGTTATTTTAATATGTTTGCGCTTGGGTGTTACTGATAAAAAAAATAAAACTTCTGATGATCTCTGCATACGATGCGTTGTGGATTGCCTGATCCAGGTGTGCGTGTACGAAGAGAGCAATTAAGCACAATCTCCAACAATTGATCAGGTGCGATCAATTGCACAGTTGAGTGAACTTTAATCCTGGCTGGCTGGTGTTGCGTTGATGGTCCTTATTTTCTTTCTGCTTGAGTGGTTTGTTGCGTCCGTGCAGGTGAACTGATTTTCACGACTCGCTGGACTGTACTCGAAAGCAGGTGTTATTGCTTTTCAGGTTGGGGTTGTTTCCTATTGGCCCTTATCGGTGTTTGATGACTGCTTGTACTGCTGATTGATGGTTGATCTACCAAGCTGGGTTCTTTCGATCAAGATGGATTTGATCCGGGTTGCTTCATTCACGATTTGAATTGTGCGATGATCTTTTGCGCCCATTCGATTTGTTCGGAGCGATTCGATGGATAAGCTCAGATTATGCTCTCTGGGGCGTTCTTGATGACGAGGATCGCCGAGTATCGCTTTCGTAGTCGATCGCGAATTGGCGGGTGTTTGCCAAGTGGTTTGAGGTTTGGCTCATCTGATATCACGGATAAGGCTGCCTTTCTCTTGTTCTTTTTATTTTTATTTTGCGCGGCGATGGTGGTTATTAACGACACGTGGTCTTAACGAAAAGGTGGTTGTTCCCTACGGTGCCTCAACACTCGCGATGCGACCAACTCGTATTTTAATTTTGTTTTTCGAACGATGGTCACTTTTCAACGCTCTATTTTGTCAATTGCCTGTTTCTTAGATGGATAAATCTAGAAACTGGTCCGAGAATGGTGTTATTTTTCCCACTGATTAGAGAGTACCGCCATCGCCGAAGTCTCAGTTGAAAAGAAAAAGAAAGAATGCTGGATTCTTGCAGGCGGATATTAGTCTCGCGCGCTAGATCTCGTGCGTGAAGATGATAGTGGTTCACAGCAAGTTGTGAAATTTTCTCAACAGTGAGGCTAAGGTTTTGTATAAGGTAGATGTGAATGGGTTGCATTCAGTACAAAATATAAAATGTTTCAGAGTACATATTTCATATTTGTTAATCGCATTTAGATTCTAGTCCCCTACAAGCTGTCTTAGACAGGGATATTTTCCAAAAAGATGGAAGATTGCAAAAATAATTCCAATAGCTAAGCCCATCCAGCTAGCGACCATGATATCAAGCTATCGTCCAATCAGTTTGCTTAGCTGCTTAGGTAAACTTTTCGAAAAAAACATTTTCCTTAAGGTGAACGACTTTGTTGAAACTCAAAATCTTATTCCGATTGAACAGTTTGGTTTCAGAAGAGAACACTCAACTACTCACCAACTGAAGAGAATCACCAACGAAATTAAAAAATCACTAAAAAATAAACAGTCCGTAGGCATGGTATCGTTCGATTTTACAAAAAGCATTTTACAGCAGTGCTTGGCACGATGGCTTGCTACACAAGCTCTTGTCACACAATTTTCCCACTTATATACTTAAAATAATCCAAAGCTTTCTCTCAGATAGGATTTTTTATGTCCAAATTCTTTTTGATTCATCTCCTATGTTTCCCATCAAAGCAGGTGTCCCACAAGGATCAACCTTATCGCCCATCTTATATAACCTGTATGTCTCAGATTTCCCCAAAACTCTTCACTGTGAAAATGCATTCTTTGCAAACGACACAGCCATATTCTGTAGCTCAAAAGATAGCCAACATATTACATAGCTTACAAAACTCATTAATATAATTATAGAGAAGTATTTTCATAAATGGAAAATTAAAAAAAATCCATCGTTCTTTTCAAGAAAGAGGAAAGCTACAAACCTTCCCCAATATAATCTACTAATCTGTAACACTCCAATAGAATGGACAAATACTATAAAATACCTAGGACTGACTATGGACAAGACGCTGACATTTTCAGTTCATATTAACGCATGCATTAAGAAAGCGAATATTTTAACCAAAATTCTTTACCCACTTATAAATAAAAATTCTTACCTCAGCAAGGAAAATAAGCTTATTATTTATAAAGTTGTTATACTTCCAACGTTATTATATGCTTCTCCTTGCTGGAGTAAGTGTGCCGAATGTCATCTCAAGAAACTCCAAGTTTGTCAAAATAAAATTCTTAAAATGATTTTGCATCTTCTATGGCATTTTTCAACACTAGCATTGCATGATACGAGGGCGGGTCAATAAGTCCGTGACTTTTGGAATAAAACACAGATTTTTTGATAAAAAAAAAATTTAATTTTTAACGTAGTCTGCCTTGAGCTCTATACACTTTGTCCAACGCTTCTATAATTTTTTTATCCCTTCTAAAAAAAATGATTTGTCGAGGTCCTCAAAATAGGCCTTTGTTTGCGAGATGACTTCATCATTGGAGTCAAATCTTTTTCCACCAAGCCATTTCTTCAGGTTTGGGAACAAGAAGTAGTCGCTCGGAGCCAAATCTGGGGAATAGGGTGGATGAGGGAGCAATTCATAGCCCAATTCATGGTTTTTTGCCATGGCAACTGCACATGTGTGCACCCTTGCATTGTCTTGGTGGAAAAGAACTTTTTTCTTGGCCAAATGAGGTCGGTTTTTTTCAAATCGTCATTGAATCGGTCCAATAAGTTGGCATAATATTCCCCATTGATTGTTCTTCCCTTTTGAAGGTAGTCAATGTGGATTATCCCGCGTGCATCCCAAAAAACAGTCGCCATAACTTTATTGGCTGACAAACCCACCTTGGCCTTCTTTGGCGCCGATTCACCCTTAGAAACCCACTGTTTTGACTGTTGTTTGGTCTCTGGTGTGTTGTGATTTATCCATGTTTCGTCCACGGTTACAAAACGGGGCAAAAACTCCTCCATATTGCGATTAAACACCGCCAAACCTTCCTGTGAAGTTGTTACACGATTGCGTTTGTGGTCGACTGTGTGCAAACGCGGCACCCATCTTGCGGAAAGCTTTCTCATGCCCAAGTGATCATTCAAAATTGAAACCACTGAGCCATTCGAGATCCCTACGGCTTCCACAATCTCTCGCACTTTCAATCTTCGGTCGGCCAACACCATATCGAGAATTTTTTCGATTGTTTCGGGTGTAGAGACCTCAACTGGGCGTCCAGGACGTTCGGCATCTTCAGTGCTTGTACGGCCACAACGAAATTCAGTAAACCACTTTTTTACCATTGAAATCGATGGTGCAGAGTCCCCATAGTATTTTTCAAGCTTAGCCTTGGTCTCGGTAATGGTTTTTTTCGCAAGAAATAATGCTTACTAAGCACACGAAATTCACTTTTTTCCATTTTCTCCTCAAATTAGTGAGTAGTCTGATAAAAATAGCTGTCAAACACAAACTAACTGACGCAGCAAGTTTAAATTTTGACAGGAGTCAACTGACAGATGCCTCTTGACAGGAGCAGTGTTGCTGTTTCAGTAAAGAGGTCAGAAATTCAAAAAGTCACGGACTTATTGACCCGCCCTCGTATAACAAATATTTCAACAATTAAATCCAAAACGTCTTTACTCGTAATGAATTTCGAGAATACATGTCTAACCCATGACAGTTTGCTTATAAACTCTCTATTTTAGATAATAATATAGCTTAAGATATTTTTAAGTAGTTGTAAGGTAATTTTACCACATTGTTATTTTTTGCATCCATTGAGTTTTTTTTCCGCTCATATTTTTCTCATACCAATGTTCACTTTCATATGAACTTTTTCCATTCTGAATTACTTTAGTTGCTAAGAATCAATGTATTCTAATCTCTATATTAAAACTATCCTTACATGTACATAAGATAATTTCACCGAAGAGAATAAATAAATAAATAAATAAAAAGTTTTAATACTTTCCCATCGCTCGTAGATCATTAGCTTACAAGGCTTGGTTGTTCTAAGTCTCCGAACATTGTCTTGCGCATTTACGACAGTCTCCATTTCGGACTTAATATGACTTGCAGTCCCTGATTGCGTGATACTGCGTATTTTCTAACCACTTCTGTAACCATTTCTATTCATAGGTCACGATTTAAATCGCTATCTCTTATATACCAAGTGGCGTTTATTATTCCGCGTAGGACTTTGTTTCGGAATGTTTGGATGGTTTCAAAATTTGTTTTCTTTGTACAACCCCATAGTTGGATGCCATACGTCCAAACAGGTTTCAGTAGTTGCTTGTATAACATTATTTTGTTCTTGATAGAAAGGTCAGAGTTCTTTCCCAGTAGCCACTACATTTTTCTAAAGGGTCTTTCATTAAGGGCTTGACAACTTTTTTTTGTATACCCTATTCTAAGGGTATATTAATTTTGACGCATAGTTTGTAACATACCTTAATATTGCCCGTAGACCCCTAAATGTTACTATATTTATGATCAGCATCGATAGTAATGTCGATCTAGCCATGTCCGTCCGTCCGTCCGTCGGCAAAAATTAGGCCTTTACACTGGGCCTAGAGAGCTGAAATTTTAACCATATACTCTCTAGGGTCCCGAAATAATCAAGTTTACTCCTAAAACTGCTCGGGATATAAAATTTTCAAAATCCGCCCACTGACACGCCCACAAATAAATAAAACAATTTTATTGAAAAACCAAAATTGGAGCTAGGGAGCTGAAATTTATAATATATACTCTCTAGGGGCCCTTTAAGCTCATGTGTAAATATTTTCAAAATCCGCCTACTGACACGCCCACAATTTAAGAAAAACTTTTTTTGAAAATCCAAAGTTTGAGCTAGGAAGCTGAAATTTATAATATATACTCTCTAGCGGGTCCCTTATGCTCATATGTAAATATTTTCAAAATCCGCCCACTGACACGCCCAAATTTAAAAAAAAAAACTTTTTTTGAAAATTCTAAGTTTGAGCTAGGGAGCGGAAATCTATTATATATATACTCTCTAAGGGCCCTTTATCCTCATGTGTTAATTTTTTTTTAAATCTGCCTACTGACACGCCCACAATTAAATAAAACAATTTTATTGAAACACCTAAGTTTGAGCTAGGGAGCGTTTTTTTTCGATAAAATCCTTTAAATGTTATATAACAGAATATGTAGAGCGTTCTTAACAATTCAACCATAGTTAGACTTTTGTCACGCCCACTTATGAGGGATAGGAATAAGAATAGGGTATCCAACAGTTCGCCCAAGCGGACTGTAGCCCGTCCCTATGTTTTTAAATAAAATGCAAACTACTTGAGATATCTCAAAAGAAATTGTATTGGATTGAATTACTATCAAAACATTTATGAATGGAATTCGACTTCGTTCATATGTCCACCACGGGAACGTATGCAGCGCTGGATACGTTGAACCCAATTTTCGATGACTCGGCCGCCCATTTCGACCGATACGGCCGCTATTTTAAGTTCTATCTACCATGGACTCTTCCACCAAATCCTTTAAAACTAAAAAAAAATTATCTCGAATCCGCTTTACTCGCGGGAGTAAAATAGAAATGAAACCATCGGAAATTTGACTCGATTAGATAGTCGCTTAGTTCGCGCGAGTAAATTGTATGCACCGGAACCACAACATAGGCAATGGGTAGTTTTGAATGAGTTTATCGAACTTTGCAGCGAACCTTAGGGTTGTCATTTCCCAAGCAACCATGGCATTTGTGCTGTGCTGAAAGACTTCAATTGTCAATCCAATGAAATACCTCCTATATGCCCTATATGTTTATTTTCCGAGATACTTTTTTTTGGAGAAAATACCCACCTCAAGGGTCAAGGTACCCAATTTTCGTTTTTCAATTTATTTACTGATTTCCTCTTTTCCAGAACTCAATTTCCCCATCAACGGTTTATCGTTCGTTCTCTTCAACAAAAAATGGAACTCACATTAAATTGAGAGCGGTTCCTTTAATTGAAATTTTCAATACGTGTGTGTGCACATCCGGTGAAATATTACTTCTGATTACCAAGAAAATAATGTGCTGCACCGAATAGGGCCAACAGTAATCTCCTCTTAAACCATAGCTGCGCCACGTCACCACAGAACCAATGCAAATGTCACGGTTTTGCACACAGTTGGTCGACTGATTTGCTGAGTGGAGTTCCTGCCCTGCTCCATTCCATCCTCGCTGTCGTTATTGTCGTTCGTTTATCGGTGCGCATCCTCCATACTCATCCACAAAGCGATAAAGCCTTCTCTTCATGCAGTTCGACGTCCGTCCAGCCATGCCGATACCATGCTCTTGGCGTCCTATCAATTTCACTTTATGCTTCAACTTAGCAGTATGTAAGCCCCATGTTGGTCTTTTGTTCGCGTTAATGACTCTCAAGAAAGAGTGCAGCAGCGTATCCATCCAATGACGGCAAATAATACTTACAAATGGTTTTTGAAAAAAAAAATAATACTTTTTTTTTTCAGAAACAACTTAACAGGCAAAGGAAATTTCAAAAATTGCATCTAAATACATGAGGATGTGGTAGCGCGGTTCCCCTTTTAACGATTCTGATTTTCGTTTCGTTGTAGCTGCGAACGCAAGAGTCTTACGTCTGGCTAGGGCATGGGATTCGGGACGGTAGGCTTTTGTTTTGCTGATTTGTGGTCGTCGCTATTGTCATCGTCGACGAGGCGGCAGTCGTCTAGTGGTTTTGCTTATGCTTGTCGTCATTGATGCAGCGATGCGTTTCTTGTTTTTAATTTGCTCTCTGCTTCGGTGAAGGTTTTGAAAATAAATTTTATTTTGGGGGAGATATCTGCTGCGAGTACATATATGTAAATGCGATGGAGAACACAAAGAAAGGCAGTGGAAGGATGAATTTGGTTTTTCGAAGGTCCCGTGTTTTTGAAGTCTCGAAGAGTTGTGTGGCTATGGCTAAACGCAGCATTGAGCGTTGAGTGGGAGCCAGGGGGCCAAAACACAGACACGAAATGAAGGTTGTGCGAAAATTAATGACGAATTGCTTATCAAAAATATTGTTAAAATTTTAATAATGTTTGCTTCTCAAATGTCTTATGATAGAAACAGATAAGCACTCCGACTTCGACTTTGACACCCATACGCGGCACGTTTTAGAACTATGTAATACATTTTAGTGGGATGAAACACATTATCACCTCTACTTACCTCAACTTTGACTTCAACGTTCGACCTAATTCCTAAACTTTGCGACGATGTTTTCAGTTTGCCCGACATACAAATGCTTATTATTTGAGCAAATTTTCCCTCTTCTTTGTATATGAAATGAATTGCCTCTCTCGTGCTCAAAACTTGATTGATTCGCTTTGCTTTTTCCAATGTGTTTTGGTAGAAACAAATCAACACTTCAATTCAATTTTATTATACAAAATTAAGGTACATTAAGATAAATATCTTTTATAGTAGAGTTAAAGCAATAAGAAAGTAATTTCAAAAATACCTACAATAAGTTAATCCTATTATGTATTACAATTAAGTCAGTACCGCCACAAATTACCTTAATTGAAAAGGCAAATGATAAAAAAATCGAACCTCAGCCGGCTTTCAAAACACTTCAACAATGAACGACAAATGAGCAGTGTTACCATTACAAAAATTGATTTTCTGTCAAAATCCGACATTTGACCGGATTCCATTTTGTTAAATTCGGTCAACAATTAAAACCTTGTAATATCAGTAAAAAAGGTAATAGACTAATAAGAAATCTCCACAAATGAATTATATAAGTTAGACAATACCTTTATCCTCTTATAAATGTATTATATTTTGCTAGGGGTCGCCCCATGGTCGAAATTCGATCAATTTATTTTATAATTTGAAAAACAAAGTCGACCGTTATACATATTAATCGGAGATTGAAATTTTTCGACATTGCATTCTCTGATTTCACATGATATAAAATTTTTCCCGCATTTTCAAGTAACTTCAAGCATTTTCAAGTAACTTCAAACATTTTCAAGTAACTTCAAGCATGTCCAAGTAATTTCAAGTATGTTCAAGCATTATCAAGTAACTTCAAGTTTTCAAGCATTTTCAAGTAATTTAAAGTAACTTCAAGCATTTTCAATTAACTTCAAGTAACTTCAAGCATTTTTAAGTAACTTCAAGTATTTTCAAGCATTTTCAAGTAACTTCAAGCATTTTCAAGTACCTTCATGCTTTTTCAAGCAACTTCAAGCATGTCCAAGTATGTTCAAGCATTATCAAGTTACTTAAAGTAACTTCAAGCATTTTCAGGTAACTTCAAGTAACTTCAAGCATTTTCAAGTATTTTCAAGCATTTTCAAGTTACTTCAAGTAGCTTCAAGCATTTTCAAGTACCTTCAAGCATTTTCAAGTATTTTCAAGCATGTCCAAGTAACTTCAAGTATGTTCAAGCATTATCAAATGCATAACATGCACAGCAATGTTGTTGTTAGTAACTTCAAGTAACTTGTAGTATTTTCAAGCATTTTCTAGTAACTTCAAGCATTTTCCAGTAACTCCAAGCATATTCAAGTAACTTCAAGCATTTTCAAGTAACTTCATGATATAAAATTTTTCCGTTCCGATTGGCAGATTATTGCCTCACACAGCAATATTGTTGTTGTTGTTGCAATTTCATCCAATTCGCTTCATTTTCCCTGCTGTAATTCATAATGTGTGTTATATATGTGGATAATTTTTGTATTGTGCACTTCTATGTATTGCCCCCTACCCAAATATATATAGTGTTGGCATATCTATGTGACGTATAATACAAAAAAAGGGGGGGGGGGGAGACACGTTATAGGCAACTCCGTATTAATATATAGATTATTATACAGGGTGGGTCAAAAGTGACTTCCTAATTTAAAGTCATAATAACTTTTATAGATTTAATTTTTTATTAATAATTTATTCTAGAATCACAAGGAATGATTTATGGAGATTTTTTTCGGCTAAGTATGGAATATAATGTCAATCAAATGAGCACCAGCTTCATGCTCACAGAGACGGGCTCTTTCTAGAGCGTTTTCCATAACACATCGTAGGACATCCTGGTCTCAGCGCCTATATTTCAGCACGAATGTTCTCCTTCAGCTGCGGGATAGTGGTGGGTTTATTTACGTACACTTTACCCTTCAAATAACCCCACAGAAAAAAGTCTGGTGCAGTCAAATCTGGTGAACGTGGAGGCCAATTAAATCCTGAATTTTTGGTAATTATGCCGAACTGCGTAAACAACACGTTTTTGAGGATCTCCTGGCTTAAATTCTGGCCCAAATTGGATTTTGTATGGAAACAGCTGCAATTCGGTTCTTAGAACTCTTCGCAATGAACTGCGGGACACACCGAGTTGACCAGAGCGCCTTCGTGTCGATGTTTCTTGACACTCCACAACACTTCAAGAATGCGTTTCAAATTCACTTCGATTCGGGCACTGCGAAGTCTTCCAGCTCGAGGAAAATCAACTACAGTTCCTTGTTGACGAAATCGTGCCACTAGTGCCGTAATCATGTGCGCAGAGGGTGGTTTTCGCACATTAAATGACGCCGATAAGCTCTTTCGATTAAAATTATAGAGTGATTATTTTCAAAATAAAATTTATTTAATTTGTTTGGTGCGACCATCTATCTACAAGGTGGCGCAAAAATAACCTTCCGATTTTTTTTGGCTGTAATTTAAATTATTGCTCAAATAAATAGGCACCAATATTCCGCGTTCTGGAGCAGTGTAGCGTAACATTGTTTATTAACGTGTATTTCGCATGTGTTTACTACACAAATGTCACAACAGAACTGACATTAGGGGCCAATCGCAAAATTTATAGCATTTTTCTGATAGGAGGATTACTTTTGCGCCACCTTGTACCTCTACCTTGAGCAGCTATGCCATTTTTTGTTTTTGCCAAGTCGGGATTTTGGAACTTTTTGAGTGAAAACAGCGGGATTCTTTCGTCGAAAGCGGGACATAGTAAAAAAACGTACATAATCACCAGTTTTCAAATCTTTATCTTTTTTTTTTAATTAAAATTACGTTTACGTGACAGTAGATAGCAAAAATACCCATAAAAATGTATTTTAATAAAAATATAATATTTTACATCAGATTCACCCTATCGTTAAATAGATGAGTCTTAATCGTCTTCAGGATAAAAAAAACAGAAATCAAGATCAAAAAAGTTTTATTCATTAGAAATATATGGCGTTTTAAAAAATAGCCTGTGGAGTAAGTGTTACAAATTGCAACTTACAATAAGAGAATAATTATTTATAAGAATTACTTATTCATGACATTTCTGTGAAGATTTAACTTCTTTTAAAAGTTCCTTTTCCTCTTTAATAAAAATGAACTCTTCACATGATAGCTGTAGATTAAACTGGATGAGGAATTCTGCTTTCATTAAATTTACGGATCATTTATTTCCGGCATCCGACCATTTTAAATTCATCTGGGAAAAAACGCGTTCGATACTTAATATGAAATTCACTAGTTTAAATATATTCCTGGTATCTTTTTTTGGAAACTGTTGAAAGAGCTGGTGCCATTTCAGTGCGGTGGTGCCAGTGGTGTCTTTTCAATTTCCTACTAATACGTCCAAGGATGATTTTAACAAGTTAAATTCTTCATATAAGTTATCTACCGAAATATCGCCTGTCAATTTTATTAAAGATACAGCATTTTCAATCATGTCAAAACTAACTTCACTTTCCAGGTTTATGAATTTAAGTCTAGAAAAAAAAATTTCATCTGAAAAATTATAACGTTTGTCTTTATATTGTTGGCAATTTGTGTAAAAAATATTGAAGTCTTCGATGGCTGTGGTCCGTTCAGATTAAACCAATTTATTTAAAATCTGTTATGTCTGGTAGCCGAAAAACCCATCCTTAAGCCCTTGAGTCAACCTTGAGCGGAAGAGGCACAATGACTCGCGCATTTCTGTTATGACAATATCATTTCCCTTAGACTCTTTTATTAATGTACCAAAAGCACTCATCACATTATGAACAAAATGCAAGTCGGCTAGAGTTTTTGTTTCCTCTGCTTCAGAGTAAAAAATCTTTTCAGTGGCTTTCGCACATGATTCTTGCTTATCAAAGTAGCTTTTCAAAGCAGGCCAAACCTTGATTACTCTCTCAACAGCAGGACAGAGCGACTGAAATCTTGTATTTACGTGACGTAATAATTCGAAAAACTTCATTTCCGTAGTTTCAAATATCTTCGTCAATTCCGCAGGACGTTTAGCTGAATGTGAGAAATGGCCGTATATTTTTAAGATGATAGCTTCTACATCGATATCTAATCTATCACATGCAAATTTGCTCATGTTATGCAAGATGTGAACTGAACAGTTAGCTTTTAATATTTTTTCGTTTTCGTCAACGAGATTCATGAAAACAGAATTATTTCCCCGAAAAGCGAGGCTGAGGCTATCCCGCGCGGGACATTTAATTTTGATTTAAAAATCGGGACGTCCCGCCAAAATCGGGACGTCTGGCAACGCTGACCTTGAGCTAATTTGTCCTCTTAACAATGAAATTGAGTTTATTTTTTTCCCATATAAGTCAGTAACTGGTTAGTGACTGCACTACAAATCGATTTAGTTTCTTTTGAATAGCTCTGTGTTTTGCGTCTTCGTTGCTTATTTGTATGGCTTGGAACTTTGGAAACTCAATTGGTAAGCCACCGTCTACTTTGAGACCATTTATCAGCTTAGGAAATAGAATCGAGTTTATTCTTTGCCCGTTCGGAGCTCTTAAATTTCAATTGATGCGTTTACTCAGGTTTATCTTACTTTGAGTCCGCCAACTCGCACTACAAACTCAATATCTGCTCAACTTTTCGAATTATAATTTCTATCATCGCTCTTTAGGTCCACAAACTACAGTTATTGTTCTACGCATATATTAGTGCACTGCTAAAGATATAAATTTGAAGATACAATTTTGAATTTCATCTTGCTGCATATCCTATGGATGCAGATATGTTTCGATAACTTTTAAATTTCTACTGCCAATGAAGAATGCAGACCTGATCAGGTCTTCCTATTTTTCACTCCGAACAATTTCAAGAAAATGTTCTCCTGCAGGTAAAGATTATGTATTTAGTTTCATTTAAGCCCTTTACACGCTCAATCGTTAATGGACTTAGTATTTCCAATACTCATTTGCTGGACAGATAAATCGAAAAGATTCATGTGATTTTACCAATGCCATCGAAGACAGCCATCAATTTGAACCGTGTAAAACTTCTTGTTCATCACAGAAAGGTTGAAAGATTGATAAAGATTCTAAATCAATTTTACACGGAATTAGTATTCAGTTTGATTGATTGATTGCCATCTTCAGTTTGCTTTTGTTCTCTGGACCATATCCTATTCTCATTCATCACAGCTTAGGAAAGTGTGAGTCATAAAACCACTACAGCGGTGGAAGTCGATATTATTGTCGAATAAAAAAAAGAATAAACGAACGAATGTTTCTTAGACGACTATCACGCTTTGTTTATTTCAACAAGAAAATTAATCTTTTAAGGTCACTCTTGTATATTTATATAAGCATATATAAAAAAAAGAAATATAAATTGCCTCTCTTCATAAATAACTAATGAATGGCAACAACACCGTAAAATAAAAGAGCTCCGTGTGTGTGTTCTCTTTTTTTTTTTTACTGTATCTTACTTTACGCGTCTGCAACAAGATATGAAGATACAAAGATATTTCTACTTAACAACGCAAGATCCTCCTTAAACGCACAAACAAACATGGTATATCCATGACTGAAGAGGGTCACATTGCACGATTGATTTATTCAGAGTAAGAAGCCGACAAAATCCTCCACTATGAGGATGACGACGACGAACATGATGCTGATGATGATTGTATCGTATTTTGTTCACCAAGAAGAAAGACCGAAGATAGTCAGTCACAGAAACAGAACTTCTTCCAATCTAGATAAAGATAATGTGATGCTGCCACTTTAACTCCAACTTGGAGTAGAGAGATGATCTTGCAGAGGTTTGCTATGCATATTGGATCGACCACCAGTAAATGCATGTGGGATGTTTAAAGTGTATCTTTAAAAATTGTTCTCGTTGGCCGTACTTGTAGATGCGTCAAGGAGGGCTCTAGAAAGTGTTGGTTTTTCTCTCGGCAGGCGTGTTAGAACGAATATCTTCAAGAAATCAAACGCTGTAAATCGCAACTACTGCAGCACTAATGTACGAGTACATAAATACGAGTTTATCTGTTTAATAAATGATCAACTATGTACGTACCTAGTTTGTGATGGTATCGAATTTATATCAAGAGCGACAAGTTTAGAGGGAATAGACATCTAGTTTTTGCTATGGTATAAAGAGCCATATATTGGGCGCAGTGGCGCAGAGGTTAGTGTGTTGGACCACTAATCTAGAGGTCTCAGGCTCAAATCCCACCGGGGCCAAGTAACATCTAAAAGTTTTTTTCCACTGCCCAACCTATTGCGAACGTCTGACAAACATCCAAGAGTATTAATTGTCATGAGAAGCTTCTCTAATTTGCCGTTGGGATTCGGCTTAAAATTGTAGGTCCATTCCACTTCGCAGCAAATGTTTGGAAAAGCTAGGTTTTACGTAGACCAAAGATCAAACAAGAAAGAATAGCAGCATGTACATGTCGAACTTGTTTAAACTAAAGCACTATGGAAACGGACGCTAATAGAAAACGGCCTAGCCCGCCAGGCACTACTTGGTACTTATCCTGGGACGTGTAGAAATGCTCGGGTCAGAGGTATTCGGTTTCCGGGGGATTGTATGAAGCCACAAACAAATTATTGCATATCAGTCAAATGTGATTTAACGAATACTTAGTATTTGAGTGAATTTTTGAAGGAAAGGTTCGAATCTTGGGTAAAACTTCGAAGTCAATCTTTTCGATCCACAGTTTGGTAATTTTAATCCAATGAAACGAACTTAAATACAGTTTAAACTCGATTAACAACATTGACTATGACCGACTTGTTCATCTCCACGAGTGTTGTAGCCTTGACAGGTTTTTTCATCACCTCTTCCGAACTTTGTTAATGTAGTAGCACCTCTCTATTTCTTCGTTTGAAGCTAGTGTTCTTCCCTTTTCTTTTTTGGTTCACATGTTTGCCGGCCATCTTCATTAAACTATGGGTTTCGGGGTGGTGAAAGCGGAAAACCCAGGACAAGGCATTTGACAGAGTTTGGCACCGAGCTCTCTTTCGAAAATGCGTGCATTTGGAACCGATGATATTCTTCTTCAATCGATTTAAAAATTTCCCCTCGGACCGTTCAATTCAACTTGTTTTGAACGGTTACAAGTCCGCAACTCACCAAATAAATGCTGGTGTTCCCCAAGGCTCCGTTTTGTCTCCGACCCTCTTTTTCATTTTTATAAATGATCTCCTGTCTGTAGCTTCTAATCCAACTCATTCCTTCGCTGATGACAGTACCCTCAGCTTTTCATATTCGTTTCCTGGTTCACTTCACTCAAAGTTCGGATGGGGAACTGGAACGGCAGCCAATGTTAAGCGCATTAAATTCCGTTCTTGACAGCATAGTTCTATAGGTTTCGACCAATAGGGTGGAATTTAATGCTTCTAAAACGCAATGCTGTCTTCTGTCATAAAAGCGAAACCTTACCAGTCTGCTATTATCCACGAATGCCACTGCATTGCTGAAACCGAAAGACTTTCCATTCTCGGTGTGTGTTTTAATGACAACCTTCGCTGGAATGACCCCATATTCGACGTCGCCAAGAACGCTGCGAAATGTCTAGGCTTCCTAAAGCGATGCAAGAAATATTTCACCACTTCTGATCTCGCTACAATAAGGCGTTTATTCGCCCCAAACTTGAGTACAATGCTCTTATCTAGGCAAGTGCCCCAATCACATAATTGGAGCTGCTCGACAGAATACAAAAACGAGCGATAAAACTCATTGGCGATTGAGATGTCACGAAATCGGTTGACTCTTTGACTACTCATCGTCGTAATGTCTCCTGCCTATCATTGTTTCGTCGATATTTCCACCAAAAGTGATAAAGCCTACTTTCGGACGTAGAGTGAAATACAAAGAATCGTTCCTTAGCCGTACAACACGAATGTGGAATGGTCTATCACGCTCTGTTTTTCCTACACACTATGATTTACAAACATTCAACACCAACGTGCATCGGTTTCTCCTCCTTCCTTCTTCCTCTTTTCCTAAATGCCTGTGCATGACATGTAGAGGGGTTGAGGGATAAACGGTCGGAAAAGGTTTTACCGGGTTGTTACGATTGCAGCAGTTTAACGTCAAATCGGCTCAGTGTATTTCTCCATTGTTGTGGCATCTGAAGTATACGTATACGTACCTTGCCTGCAACTGGGTTATGGTCCGCGTTAATGTTGTGCCGCTCACAATATTATGTTGGGGCGGGTTGTTAAAAGACGTTCACTCACATGGTCAAAGCTCAAGAGTTAATGGCGGTGGCATTTCCTTTTTTTGGGCTTACAATTTTGTTTGGCTGCATGCCGGATTTGCACATTGAATGTTCAGAACAGGCCGTTTATAGTCCGAATATTCAACGTGCAAATCCGAATGTCGTTTTTTCATTTTGTTTTCGATTCGAGAACGATTCGAGATTCGTCATCAGTTGTCTTCCTTATCCAAGGCTTTGGTTGTTTCGTGAGCTTTTTACGTTTTCAAATCAGCGGGCTATAGCCTTTCTGGGACTGCCTGTGCGGGATTCCAGGTGTCGGATATTGCAGAGACAGTCAACTATTTCGGTATAAGTCCACGGGAACTAAGTCCACTGAGGGACATAGTGGGAAATAAAAAAAACTTTCGCGAAGGGGACTTAGTTCCCATGTAAAGTGGGAAATAAATTAAACGAAGAATAACTCTTGCCAATCGCTGTTTCTTTGGGCTAAGAAAGCAATTGAGTAGCAAAGTCCTCTCTCGAACAACTAAAGTGACCCTTTATAAGACCTTAATGATCACAGTCCTTCTCTATGGTGCAGAGGCATGGCCTCTAGCAAAAGCGGATGAGGTCACTCTTGGTTGTTGTGAGAGGAAAATTCTTCGGATAATTTTTGGTCCGGTCTGCATAGACGGTGAATGGAGGAGGAGATACAACGACCAACTGTACGGGCTGTACAGCGACATCGACTTAGCCAGAAGAGTGAAGGTCCAACGACTGAGGTGGCTGGGTCATATAGAGCGAATGGACGTGAATGCTCCCGTCCGGAAGATCTTCAAATCCACAGCCGAGGGACGGAGCAGTAGAGGAAGACCGCGACTCAAGTGGCGCACGCAAGTGGAAAGGGACCTTTTTTTTGCAATTTGTGTGCGCTAAAGGGATTTCTTTCTGTGACACAGTACCCTTATATGTAAGTAACACCCAGCAAATGATTCATTGCCTATTTTTGGGTGCTACTTACTGTATGAAAGAATAGAAGGATAGGAAAGAAGTTTGGTGCGATGGGATTTTTTTGTCCACAGGTGGCGCCTTAATTGCTTTGGGGAGATCTATTTTTGTTGTGTGTAGTATTCAATTTATAAAAATCATGGCCCTGGTCGGGATTCGATCGAACTGGAGGCAGCTGACCAAATATCGTCCTGGCTGGAGACGCATGTTGGTTGAGGCTGTAGCTCCACCCTAAGTTCAAGTATGTTGTTGTTCCCCATGGAGATGAACCTGCACCGCATGGGTCATAAGCCAACACACTACCCTCGCCACCACGAAGCAAAAAGCATACTGAATAATGGCAATTTCTTACTGTACATGTGTCGCATGTGCTATACTGCTTGCATTATTGCGTGCGTCTCTGCTTCACATGTGTTTCAGGCATAAGTGTCTAATCTCACTTAACTTACTGCATATTAGCTCCACTGTAGGTAAACATGGCTTTGTCTAATATGTAAATACGCATCTAGGCTTGGCGACTAGGCTTGGCGACTTCTGCAGAAGCTGCATGGACGAAGAGGAGAAGGACACTACACGTCACCTTCTCTTTACATCTCCTCCTTTCTTCCATACTTGGCTAACAAGTGACGTTTGAAATTTATCGCACTTCATAAGAAGCTCCAACTGGTTAAACGAGTAGTGGGAGAAACTCCCTAGATCCGCGTGGTATCACAGTGGACCTTATAATGGTCTAAGTGTGTTAGCTAAAGCTGACAACCAAGGTTCGCAGAACGATAAAATATAATTTGTTCTCATGAAAAGTTCGCAAAGGAATTTGATTTGATCGTGAACCTTATTTTTCGGTTCGTTCAAAAATAAAATTTGTTTTCACCATCGAATCCAATCTGTTGCGATCTGTAAAATATAGTTCGTTCGCGAATTTATCACGTCCGAACTATTGGAGATCCGTTTGCGAATGAATATATGGTTCTAATATATATAAATATTCAATTAAATAGTTTCGTTTTTGATAATATTTCTTCTGGGGAGCTTTAAAAGCTTATAATGACTTGATACTATTTCTTCTGGGGAGCTTTATAAGCTTATAATGACTTAAAAAATAAAACTACGTGCACAAGTGATGGTTTAACTAGTATTCTGTTAAAAAAAAACATTGTCTGGCAAGTGATGATCTAAAAAAAAGTGTCTGCACTGGTTGCTTTCCTCAATCTCTCAAGTGTGCTTAGGTAACTCCACTTTTCAAAAAGGTAGTAGAAGAAATCTCAGCAACTATAGACCTATTTCCATTTTACCAACTTTCACAAAATATTTTGAGAAATTACTTAAGGTAAGAATGCTTAAATTTTTGGAACGTAATGACTTCTTTTTTATTAATCATTTTGGGTTTAGGTCTGGTTTATCAACTGGGGATGTGTTTTCAATTACATGAAGGGCAATCAATCCGTAGTGGCTTTGTTCCTAGATATGACAAAAGCATTCGACATGGCTGATCATCAGCTTTTGCTTAGCAAATTATGTAATGCTGGGTATAGGGTTATAGGAGCGATATACGATTGGTTGAAGTCGTACTTAAAGGATAGGAATCAAAGAGTTAAAGTTAACGGTATCTTTACCGTGTTCAAAAATCTGGCGTGCCTCAAGGCTCGCTCGTACCTCTTCTTTTCTTGATATACATCAATTCGTTCTTTAAGCTGCGGTTAAATGGCCTCGCTACTGCATTCGCTGATGACATAACATTAACATTTAAAAATATTTTGGAATGTGCTGTCAAGATTGCAGAAGACTTGGAAAATTAACGCAGTGGTTTGCTGCTCATGGGTTGATTGTCAAATGGTTATATACTCTGGATTATGCTAATGTTAAATCTTTAATAAGAAACACATCTTAAAACATTATCTTATGATTGTATTTCATTAACAAATTATGATTGTCACCCCACATCGGAAGAGTTATTTGAGAATTTTTTGAAGTTTCGTTCAACACTAATTTAAACAATTTATTCTATAAGTTGACAAAAAAAACAAAGTCGACTGTTATACATATTATTCGGAGAATGAAATTTTTCGACATTGCTTTCTCTGATTTCACATGATATAAAATTTTCCCGGCAGTTTTAAGTAACTTCAAGCATTTTCAAGCATTTTCAAGTAACTTCAAGCATGTCCAAGTAATTTCAAGTATGTTCAAGCATTATCAAGTAACTTCAAGTTTTCAAGCATTTTCAAGTAACTTAGTAACTTCAAGCATTTTCAGGTAACTTCAAGTAACTTCAAGCATTTTCAAGTAACTTCAAGCATTTTCAAGTAGCTTCAAGCATATTTGATATTTGATATTTCATATTTATTTATTTATATCGCTTTAACTTACACAGTAAGATACAATATCTTTTAAGGTAGTGTAAGCTTCAGTATTAAAAACTATTACATGAAGTGAGTGAAAACTAAGTTACAGCATATAATTATTGATAAAGTTCAAAAAGGATAAAATATAGAAAATAAAGAAAATCAATCCAAACTTAAATTTTACAAAGAGCAAGCTTTAAAGCCAGTTAAAATATAGACAATCTGTGAGTAGGTTGGTGTGTGTGTGTGTGGGGGGGGGGGGGGGGGGGGGGTTAAAAGTCTATCATCGAAGCGCCTCAAAATGTTGCCTAAGTCTTGCTACGAACCGAGTGCCACATCCTACCATCCTTATTGTTTGGGGGAGGGAATTCCACAACCGAATCGCATGTACAAAAAATTGACGACTCGAAACGAGGTAAGAGTAGCGTACTGGTGTTAGATTACAATTTCTACCTGATGAGGAAAACTGGATTTTGCTATATAGATACGGTGGTTTAAGGTCCTTAGAGCAAATAAATCTTCCAGAGTGAAACCATATATTTGTCTAGAATATGTAGAAATATGTTCATATCTCCGCAGACCAAAAACATACCTTGCTACGCTGTTGAATACAACATTCAGTTTCCTCCTATGCCTGCTATCACAGTTGCAAAAAATTTCACACCCAAATAATAATAGGGGGATGAGTAGTGATTTTGCAAGTATCATTCTTGTTTTAATTGGAGTAATTCTTTGGGTGGCCCATAACATACGTAAGCCACCATACACTCTTCCGATGGTCAATTGTATATGGTTGGTCCAGGTTAGGGTTTTGTTAAAGACTAATCCTAGATTTCTTGCTGACTCAACAAACTGAATGGGTGTACTGTTGACTTGTATTTGTGGAAAGTATGAAGTGTCTGAAGGTTTTCTAGAGATAATCAAACAGTTGGTCTTGGATGGATTCAAACGGAGTCCATTTGATCAGGACCAGAGCCAAATTTTATTTAAATCATCATTTAACTCGCAAGCTCCATTTTCAATTAAACCCAGAGGACAGCTATACCGAAGCTGCACATCGTCAGCATACATATGTAAGGACGAGTTGAGCATGTCCAAGTAACTTCAAGTATGTTCAAGCATTATCAAGTAACTTCAAGTTTTCAAGCATTTTCAAGTACCTTCAAGTAACTTCAAGCATTTTCAAGTAACTTCAAGCATTTTCAAGCATTTTCAAGTAACTTAAAGTGACTTCAAACATTATGCAAGCACCTTCAAGCATTTTCAAGTAACTTCAAGCATGTCCAAGTAACTTTAAGTATGTTCAAGTATTATCAAATGCATAACATGCACAGCAATGTTGTTGTTGGTAACTTCAAGTAACTTCAAGTATTTTTAAGAATTTTCAAGTAACTTCAAGCATTTTCAAGTAACTTGAAGCATTTCAAGTAACTTCATGATATAAAATTTCTCCATTCCGATTGACAGATTATTGCCTCACACAGCAATGTTGTTGTTGTTGTAATTTCATCCAATTCGCTTTATTTTACCTGCTGTAATTCATAATGTGTGTTATATATGCGGATAATTTTTGTATTGTGCACTTCTATGTATTGCCCCCTACCCAAATATATATAGTGTTGGCATATCTATGTGACGTATAATAGCAAAAAAGGGGGGAAACACGTTATAGGCGACTCCGTATTAATATATAGATTATCATTACATATTGTTAGCATATTTTCCTAGAAGAACCTTTTTGCTGCTCAATGTTTTCCAATGTTCAATTTTCTCTCACAAAGTAAGCAAGTTAATTCGTCAGCTTCTTCATTATAAGAAACATATTAATTTAACTCAAATGTGTTTTTTTCCCCATTTCAACCGAAATAATAACTATTGAAAATATAAATCGCGAATCGAGAATGATTTGTTTTATGGATCTTTACGGATCCTTATCGCAAACGAACCATATTCTACCTGAATTTCTTTTTTCCGATCTCTCACGAACGACAAACAGCAAAAAAAAGGATACAGTTCCGTTCGTGAGAGAACTATACATTTTTAAAGATCGAACATTTTCTCGTTCGCGAACTTTATTAACTTTCCAGTGGAAGTTCTTGTAATGGGACCGATTTTGTGAATCGCGGATTTTGACATATCTCGACGTTTCAAGGTCACCAGAATCCAAATTCAACGTTTTTATAGAGATGTCTGTCCTTGTGTATGTACGTATGTGCGTATGTACTTATGTGCGTTCGGAATTATCTTTCGCCACGATTATCTGGAGAACCAAAGATCATATTGACATGGGACCGGGTTTATTCGAAGCGTAATTACGTAACTCAGAACTGATTAAGTTTTCAGCGAAATCGGTCCAGCCGTTTTTTGTTAGTAAATAAATAACTAAAATAATTTGCCTTTATTTGTACTATTTACTGTCATGTGTTATTGAGTAAATCATTATTACATTGTGCTCCGTTATTTCGTATACATGTAAATCATATTGATCCCACTGGGAAGTTAGTCGTGTGGGCCTTGCGGGTCGCACCCAGACCACTTTTTTTATGGTTCGTGAGAATATCGATAAAGAACGATAAAGATCCTTATTTTATCGTTCGCGAGCGATATTTTACGAACCCTGCTGACAACCACCTCAACCTAATCTGACTCTGAATGTCTGAATCCGAAATTCTGCTCTGAACGGAATCATTTTTTTTCTTCCTTCGTTCCTCGTTCATTTTGTTTAAAAAGTACAGCTTTTGAAAAAACGAGTTTTTCGTTTTCAAATCCGTAAATTTTTGATTTACTCCACTTTTTTACAAATCTGCTCCAAAAATTTCCTACTGAGGTTCGAATTCTGGCAACACTGAATGCTACCGGTGATTTAATCTAGGAAAACCATACTTAGCCCCCTGGAACATGAAGAATACCTGAAAGGGGCACAATGACAAACAACGAAAACAGAATCAGATTTCAGAAAGTTGTGAAAATGTTCTTTTGACAGTGACGTCTGTTCTGTCACTTAACGTACGGGATTCTGTGTCTGTTTCCGATTATACTGCTTGTGACAAGCCGCCTTAAGTTAAGTGAGAAAACGCTACCTTTTTTCTGCTGCCTCCAATGACATTCAGGAGGTTAGTTAGTTACCCTATTTCCACTCAGTGTACTAGGCACACAGCAGTCACCAACGTGGAAGGGAGTATTTTCGTATTTTGGTATTTTGCATTTTGAGTTTTTTCTGATTGATTTTGATTAGTTTTTAATGGGAAATTGGCTACCCATGTTTTGTTTTTTAAAATTTATTATAAAACATAGGGGCGGGCTACAGTCCGCTTGGGCGAACTGTAGGATACCCTATTCTTATTCCTATATCTCATAAGTGGGCGTGACAAAAATTTAAAGGATTTTATCGAAAAAACTAAGCTTTTGTAAATAAAAACGTTCCCTAGCTCAAACTTTGGTTTTTCAATAAAATTGTTTTATTTAATTGTGGGCGTGTCAGTAGGCGGATTTAATAAAAATTTAAGTATGAGCATAAAGTGCACCTAGAGAGTATATACTATAAATTTCAGCTCCCTAGCTCAAACTTTGGACTTTCAAAAATAAAAAAAATAAAAATTGTGGGCGTGTCAGTAGGCGGATTTTGAAAATATTTACACATGAGCATAAAGGGCCCCTAGAGAGTATATATTATAAATTTCAGCTCCCTAGCTCAAATTTTGGTTTTTCAAAAAAAATATTTTATTTAATTGTGGGCGTGTCAGTGGGCGGATTTTGAAAATTTTATGTCCCAAGCAGTTTTATGGGCCAAAGATCATATATACAAAATTTCAGCTTTCTAGCTCAAAATTCAATTTTTCCCAAAATTTGTTTTATTTAATTGTGGGCGTGTCAGTGGGCGGATTTTGAAAATTTTATGTCCCAAGCAGTTTTATGGGCCATACATCATATATAAAAAATTTCAGCTCTCTAGCTCAAAATTCGATTTTTTCCAAAATTTTGTTTTTTTGAGTTTGTGGGCGTGTCTGTGGGCGGATTTCAAAAATTCTTAAACTTGATTATTTCGGGACCCTAGAGAGTATATGGTTAAAATTTCAGCTCTCTAGGTCCAGCTTAAAGGCCTAATTTTTGCCGACGGACGGACGGACGGACGGACGGACGGACATGGCTAGATCGACATTACTATCAATGCTGATCATAAATATAGTAACTTTTAGGGGTCTACGGGCGATATTAAGGTATGTTACAAACTATGCGTCAAAATTAATATACCCTTAGAATAGGGTATAAAAAAGGATTTAGGATATCCGGATGAATCCAAGCTATCCCGACGCATCTAGTTTCACTTCGTTTTTACCAATAAGTAAGATTTTCTAAAGATGCCCATTAAAAAAGGATACAATCGATAATGACTCATTAAATGTAAACTTGATGTATGGTAGGTTATTCTACAACGTTTCACCCTTAATCTTAACGACAGACTATAAATATTTACAGGTGCTTTATGGCGACTACTCGTTATAAAAAAAAAAAACACAAGTTAACGAGCGAAGTCACATTTGGCGGCGTATCTTATCTATTTGGCAAATAGCTTCCATTCCGCATATATTCTTGGCAGTCAATTAAGTGTCTATCTAGATATTTGAAAAGCAATGCACATAAAATCGAACGATTCAAATAAATTCTTCTTTAATTTCTTTTTAAAACGCTGTGACATCCTTTTTCGGACTGCCCTATCTTTTTTATGTAACCAGCGTCAGCGAAGGCCTGCTGTTTCTCATTAAGTGCAACTGGAGCTGCATGAAATTACATCATCTCGCTGTAGATACTCATAAAAATTAGTTAAGTACTGAGAAACGAATGATCACGAAATGCCCGCAAATTAAATTAAATTTTTGTTATTGTCGCTGACAATTATGTTCGTTTCCTACGATACTTTGAGAATGTTTCTTTTCTCGTTGGCTATAAGTTATGATATCGCTTCAGGGTACAGCGTCAAACAGTCGCCTGGAGGCAGTCAACGGTTTTTGTTATTGAGAATGATTCAAGGGCGCTCTGCCTCCCTATCATGTGCAGGGCCATATACAAATCTCAAAGGACCGACAACAGCAATGAACCAAATTGCCTGTTCGTTGTCCAATTTTCGTTGAATGACAAAAACAAAAAAAAACCTACATGGAAGTACGTCCTTTTTTTGCCGATACAGCACAAGCACTCTACGATTTCAAGGCGAAATGTGAATCAAGTTTCAGGGATTTGAGTTTCATTTCTTAACCGTGATCATTCAAGTGGGGGGAAAAAAATAAATTGAAGAGGAAACTTGTTTGAATTGGAGCCTTGTGTTTGAATTCCGTATTTAATGATGAAGGAGGACTAAAGTGGACTTTCGACGTAGTAAATAAGAAATCAGGCAGCAATTAGAAGATAGATTTTAATTGGAAGGTCCTTTATTGAAATTGTCGACCTTTTTTTTATCACGACATGAATACAACGATGAAAATCGTCCTGTTGTTGCAATGTAAAGGCTTCGATTGGAAAATGTTTGGCAATAGATGAAAGAAAATCTTTACCTCTACAGGAAATGATTGAAACACGAGGTTGTGCAATACAATAGACACCGGAAAAGGTTGAAATGACTAAATTTGTATCTGAAGTTCATTAGGTAGGCTTTTGCTATGAACAAGAGCTGCGTTGTAAATCGCTTTCATAAAGTGGGCGAACCCCACAGGCGGACTATACTCTATCCAACAAAAATTGTCAGTACAGGGAAGGATGTTTGTCTCTCAGTCTGGTTGCAATGACTTACATATATCGGTCCCTCTGTGTGTGTATGATAATTCACCATAACTCAGAGAGCAATTCTCTTAGCGTTACCATCTTCCAATTTAAAATAAAAATATTGCGGAACAAAATAAATTCCGTTTATCTTTTTCCTTTTCTGCTAAGATAATAATAGGCGCGTTTTTTAAGGGTATATCAGTAGAGCAACAAAATATATAAACTTCGTAATACAAAAAAAAAAAATCAAAAAAAAATATATCACTGTAATCCAGTTTATTCATTATAAATATTGTAAAACATAAAATACTAATTTCTAATTTCCTTTCAACTGCTTCCTCGGAAAAAACGTCCATTTCCCACATATTTGGCTCAACAACCTGTTCAACGTGTTGGACACATCGATGCAATTTTTCCTTGTCAACCCTTGTAAGTGCTGTCGTTAGTAAGTCTCTTATTTCAGCCATTTTAAATGACTTGTTTTGGCTTGCTACAAACCCTTTCACTTGAGCGCAAACCAATTCTATTGGATTAAGGTCACAGTGATAAGGCGGCAAGCGAAGCACTTTATGCCCCACATTTTGAGCCATTTCATCCACGACGTATGTTTCATACTTGGCTTTGTAACGTTTAACGATTTCAAGCAACCCATTGTATGATTGCATCCCTACCTAACTTGAGATCTTGCTTTTGGGAATTCCCGTATTCATTGGCTAAACAGGCGTCATTCATCGGAAAAACAAAGACATCATACAAACAGGTACATAATGAAATGAAAAGATGTATTTATGTTTTTTTTTATTTAAGCAGTTTGCGACATAAACTCAATCAGCAAGATTTTTTAAAAACATTTCCCAGTCCTTTCCGCTATATGTATATTGTGAAAGGTAAACACAATCAGGCAATTAGAATACAAAATTATATAACCACGACGCAATGTCATATACCTAAACAGATGGTAAAAACACTGCACTTGTTCAGCTGTACAATATAAATACAATCAAATTAAAACCGAATGGCAACACCCCACGTAATAATTCGTTCTCAAAAGCACCAAAACCGAAAGTTCTTTGACAAAATCCATAGAAAAACCCTTAATGATATGCTTCATTGTAGAGATAGTAATACTCTTCTGATGTGTTTCAGTCACACACACTGCTTATTTTGGTGGATGATAATAGCAAGCGAACACAAGACGATCATGCTCATTCCCATTCGGTTGTGTGGGAGACTGGTTGTGATGGGTTGTATGCGAATTTTAAGAAAATTACAACAACAATTCCTTGGTATGACAGTGGTTTGGTTTTTATTTCAGTGGCAATTCTTGCGTTTGAGTGCCGTGAGAGTATCTACAGGCACCACTTATAGAAAAAATGCTCCTCCATAAGGCCTGTACTGACAATTGTTGGATAGAGTACCTATAGTAACTTCATCAGGTTAACGCAAAAGTACTTTCCGAATTGCTTCAGCAGTATGCGTTATACAATAATTCCTACTACAGGCAATTTACATCACTATACGTTATTGTCTTCCCTTTTCCATCCCCATCCTGCATTGCATTAGGTAACACAGAGTAGATGAAGGTATGTGTCCTTTATTAAAACGGACCCAAATTCCATACTGCATCACATTCCGTAAATCCTCTACTTTGCTAAGCATCCTGCGCGAGTGAAAAACCTCGGCGAATTTACTGTTGTGTAAAACTTAAAAAGTACGTAATTAACGAAAGCGTACTCGTTTAATATTTTTTTGTCTTCGTCCTCTCACCTACTTTACTTGTGTACTTCTATGGATTTCTGTCGTTCATTTCCCACTGTTTCATTGCTATGCGCGCTCTGTCAGTTGGCGTATCTAGATGATTTTCCTTTTTTTAATTTGTGATTTTGGGTCAACAATTTGGCTAGTTACTTCGCCACTATGCGTATCCAACAGTTGGTTCAAGGGAACAAACATTTGAAGGTATGTGTAAAAGTGTTCGTGTGTATGTCACCCCCAATTTTTTACGTTTCCATTTGCATCTCTGTCGTCGTTCTCATTTTCTTCTGTTATATGGTAGGCAGTTTACCCTTGACTTCTTTCCGTCGCCTGTGTATGCTATATCGTTCTGTGTATGCTATATCGTCCTTTAAAAGATGTATGCGCTACCCATTTTCTCGTGCAAATGTATTCATGTATTACTCCCCCCTAAGGACACATCAGGCAGCAAACTCACATCACTCTCCCAGCGCGGTGCCCTGTCCGCAAGAGGTATATCCGAATCGATGTTCGTCGTGAGTATCCGTTCGTAGCGAGGAAAGGATAGTCCTACCAGTCTGTTTGTATGTATGACATTCGGTTTTAATGGCGAAATCCTTCGTTTGAATAATGTTTATAGTATTATTCAAAACTCAAAGTCCTTAAGTCACCTCATTTCCCCTTGGAATTGTTTGCTGCTGCTACTGCTTACCTCCTTGAAATGCCTCAAGGCTGACAAATTGTTGATTCTCATGGCAAAAGAGGGAGTAAAACGATAACGTTTGTTTTTGTTTTCTTCATTTGCCTTTTGTTTTTAGTATTCGGTTCTATACGTAGTGCCAGTACGAAAACGTCAATAGGCTTTAGAATAATTAAAGTGGTTTTCATATATTTTGCGAGGATCCTCTCTTTGGTTTTATTTCCCTCTAAATGGAGATATTTTCTAACACAACACAGTTGAGAAAAATTCTGCGCACGTCCTTTCTCATCTCGCTAGGATTATTCATGTTCAAATAGCCTTGCACGAAATACGCCAATATTTCAGTGAAAGTTAATTAAACTGATTCGAAAGCAGCAGAGTATTCATATCGATTGAAAAAAAAACGAGCTTCAAGGCTATGTCTCAACTTCAGAAATTTCCTACTTAAAAAACCTATGTCATGGACGGGGAAAAAGTCTGTGGCTGGTTGAAAGGTAATATTACTTAGAAATAGTTTTTTTTTTTTAATTTGATAATTGACTGTATTATTCAAGTCAAACTTCTTTATAACGAACCTTCAAAGAAGTTTTAAACAAAATTCGTTACATAGAAAATTTTAGTGTTGATGTGTAAATATCTTTGCTCTCGGTAGGGGCTAGTTTAACCAACGACCATACCACGTCGAGTTAATCGGTTCTCGTCAGATCACCGAAATTAAACGACGTTGGGCGCGGTTAGTAGGTAGATGGGGGACCGTTTGAGAACAACCGCGTGTCGTTGGCCAGTCCCATCTACAGAGTTGAGGTAGATAATTATACGTGGTATCACAATGGACCTAAATTGGTCTAAGTGTGTCGGCTTCTGCCGACAGCCACCTAAACCTAACCTAACCTAGGGGCTAGTTGGATATATCGTCATCGTCAGATTTTCAGGTCGGACGGCAAAAAACCAAAGTTTGACACATTTATAATATAGACTCTCCGGTGGCCCTTGATGCTCATGTGTAAATATTTTCAAAATTCGCCCACTGACACGCCCACAATTTAAATTAATGCAACGCTGACGAGCCTACATGTTTACACATCAACTATACCGTGAGTGCAGCGTGGCTCACACCTTTTTTTAACACTGTAAGTGTTCGTTTCTATTTTCAAAGAAAATCGGTACAAAAAAGAACTCATTGTAAAGAAATTTATATCTTTTTATTGTTTCATTAAAAAGATATCAATTTTTGATTGCACATGAACAGTTTTGTTCTTTGTTTTATTTTAAAAATCTTCCACTTTAGAAAGGTGAAAATATGCGCCGCAGGGACATAACGGGAAGTTATGTCCCAAGACATATGTCCTAAATTTTTTTGTTCGGACTTATGTCCCACTTAAGCGGGACGAAAATGGAACAGTTTGCTTCAATAAATTGAAACATGTGTTGTGTACATAATATTTCCTCCGACTTACTACTCATTAGCGGTGCCGTGAAACTTATTTACCCAAAGTGCAATAAGGACAAGTGATAAAATTAAACCTCGCACCTACTCCAAATCAAACAGTGACCCCAAGCAGGGTGGTTGCGGGGGGCAGCATGCCGCCCCATATTCCTTGCACTGTTTATGGAATCTACTTCCGATTTCGCAACAAAACCCATAAACAGTGCAATGCACCCCCTGCTTGGGGTCACTGTTTGATTTGGAGTATGTGCAAGGGCAAATTGTTGAAAATAGCACCAATGGAAAGTGAAATAACGCCAAATTGACCTTATTTCACTTTCACATCATTCGGTCAGACAAAAGTCCCAAAAGTGAGACATAAGTCCCAAAAGTAAAAGTTGGGACTTATGTCCCTGCGCCAAAATATGCACGAATAAAACTTCGTAAATTATCAAATGCAGTTCTCATGTCATTATCGTTGGGTCGTTTTCGAATAAATTCGATTTCAGCATTATCATCTGATGAATCGGATTCCTCAGACGAAATGACATTCAAAATTGTTTCGTCTGAAGGAAGTTCCATATGAGCAGCATTTGCATCCACTACTGCAACATAATCGTCAAATGTAACAGGAGAATCATCACTTCTTGGTAAGACTCTGTTAAAGTTGCTGTTGTTCTCGATTATTAATGATCTTATCGTTGACAATGGAACTGAGTCTTCATCGGACCAATTATCAAAAGTACCAATCCCAGCTTTGTTAAAACAATTACGAATTGTACTTGCTTTAACATCGATGTACCAAGCTTTATAAACATCTGTAATGTCATCTAAAAGATTGGATTTGTATTCTCGTCCTTGATCCATAGCTTCAAGAACTCACTTCATGGTTGGAGTATTGATGTTTCGGTGGGACCAATTTCAACTTTATTGCCTTTAAATTACGAGTAATCTGAACCATTGGTGGGTGCACCCTAACAGTTATCAATAAAAAATAAAACTTTCCGTCCTAGACGCATAAATTTTTGATCTTCTTTGATTATTCGTTTTTGGAAAAATTCACCGGTTAACCAAGAGTTTTTATTATAAAAATAATCAACCAGCAAGGACTGGATTCCTTTAAAACAACAAGGCTTTGCACTTTTTCCAATCACTAAAAGTGAAAAAGAGAAAAAATGCTAACGCACTACCACCTCATATAGTTGAAACCATTAAAATTAGAAATAAATATAGAACTTTATGGATCAGGTCAAGAGATCAATATTACCACACTGAAATGAAAACTTTGAATGCAATTATAAAAACTTTGCTTGCCGATTTTAGAAATCATTCATGGAACCTCAAGCTTCAAGGTTTAGATAAAGGACGTAAACCTTTTTGGAATATTATAAAAGTGGTTAAGAGGAAAAAAGGCTACATTTCAGCTTTTAAGATAGGTTATACAGTATTGCTTTCTAACGAGGAAAAAGCAAGTGCTTTAGCAACTGAAAATTTGTTAACTATGCTTGTCAATGCGTGTTTCAAAATAGGATACTTTCCAAATACGTGGAAAATGCCAAAAGTTATCCCAATCTCTAAGCCGGGCAAAAATGCTTGCCTGCCTTCTAGCTATAGGCCAATTAGTTTATTAAGCTCTTTAAGTAAGTGCTTAGAAAAATTAATAAAAAACAAACTATTGCAACATGTCGATCAGTTTGATATCTTGCCACAAGAACAGTTTGGTTTTAGAAGACATCATAGTACTGTTCACCAGGTCGACAGGATAACAAAAGATATTTAAAATAATCTTACAATAGGAAAAAGTACGGGAATGGTCCTTCTTAATGTTGAAAAAGCGTTCGACTCGGTGTAGCACGAAGGACTCATTCGCAAACTCCTTGTTTTCAATTTCCCACTTTACATAGTAAAAATGATTTCGTCCTTCATTACAAGACTCACTTTCAAAGTTTCTCTAAATAATTGGTATTCCGATGTAATTGAAATCGTTGCAGGTGTACCCAAAGGATCCGTTCTCGGACCGTTATTGTATATTATACACACAGATGATTTTCCGAAACCCCATAACTGTAAAACCTCAATTTTTGTGGATGATACCTGCATTTACTCAACAGATTCAATTGGTTCCTTAACTGAAACCAATCTGCAATCTGCTTTGAATTTAGTCAAATCATATTGCGATTATTGGAAAATAAAATTGAATGCTTCTAAGACACAGGCTCTCTTTTGCACTAGAAAATTTGATGATTGAAAAAGAATGATGATTTATTTATTTATTCATTAATTAATTAATTAATTTATTTATTTACTTATTTATTTATTTATTTATTTATTTATTTATTTATTTATTTATTTGTGTTAGTATTTACTTAATCGATTATGTAAACAACATCTTTATTTACACGTACCCACTTCTCTCTCCTCAGGAAAAATTTAATTTATAATTAAATGAAGATTTTTTCATGTAGCTTTTCCTTCTAAAAGAAATTTTGAATCTGTGATAATATTATTATATAAATGTTATAAGTTTTTCAGTAGGAAGGTAGAAAATACCATTTCTCTGTAAATTCTGCAATCTAGAAATTAGAATTTTTTTTTTTTATAAATTCAGCTACAATAAAAGACTTAAAAAAAAGAAATCACTAAAAGTTAAAATTTTTCATCACCTGCTATATTTGACCCAACCATTAAGGTGACTCTCTCCTTGCTCTTCTTCCCTGCGTGACACTTTTCGTTTTTAAAAGTCCGTGTTTTTTGAGAAAGACATTTTAAAAACAGACCCATCACATCCACGCTCGAAACATTCTCAGGGCTGTATCCCTCCAGTAGTAAGTGCTAAACGCACGGCCTGGCAGACATTCTGTAGTAACATTGAGAGCACAACGGAATCTTCCAGGCTTAGGAAAATTCTGTCCAAACAACCCTGTGTTCCAAGTTTTATTAAGGACAGTTGCGGAAACTGGACACAGTCCTGCACAGAAACCCTCGAGCTCTTATTACAGACTCACTTACGGCGGATTCATTCCCAAGGCAGGAAGACCTAGTCACATATATGTCAAGGACTTCAGGCCGATAAGTCTGACATCTTTCATCCTAAAAACGTTTGAAAAGCTAGTGAACATCCATATTCGCAGTCGACTCGACTATAGCGCGATCTCCACCGCCCAACACGCTTGCATTAAAGGCAAAGGAGTGGAAACTGCGCTACACAACGTCGTCAGCAATATAGAAAAGTCTCTCAAGGACAAAGAATACACACTTGCAGCGTTCTTAGACATTGAAGGAGCATACAACAATGTGGAAATTCGAGCAGTGGAAAGAGCATTGCAGAACTCCAACGTCGATCAGTCGCTCACTAAGGTGATTATGAGCCTGCTCAATGGAAGGTACATCAATGCAACACTAGGCGATAACGACCTAAGAGTCGTGGCGTCCAGAGGCATACCACAAGGTGGAGTCATATCCCCCTTACTCTGGGTCCTTGTCGTCAACGAAATACTCCTAAAGTTCAAAAACAGAGGGGTCAAAGCAATTGCATTCGCGTATGACGTAGTATTGCTTGCGACAGGAAAATTCCTATCAACTCTGAGCGAACTGTTAGAAAACTCCCTGCGGACACTCACTACGTGGACAAGACAATGCGGTCTTGGGATCAATCCACAAAAGACTGAAATGGTGTAGTTCACTAATATAAGAAGAATACCAGAATTTAAACCACCCGAAATTGAGGGAATACCCTTGAAGGTGGCGGAGAGTGCGAAATATCTAGGAATTATCCTCGACAAGAAGCTGAGTTGGAAGCCAAATGTCGATAACAGAGTTAGTAAAGCGGACAAGCATTCTACGCATGCAACCGTATCTTCGGCAAAAAATGGGGTCCAAACCCAAAAATAATTCTGTGGATGTATACGGCAGTTGTGCGACCAATACTCACATACGGCAGGTTAGTCTGGTGGCAAGCCACAGACAAGGTAACCAATCTCAAGGTGATGGCAAAAATACAAAGACTAGCATGTATAGGGACAACCAGTGCAATGAGAACAACCCCAACCGCTGGCTTGGAAGCCATTCTCAATCTGCCACCATTGGATCTATACATGCAGGAATCGGCTGCAAAAACTGCCTGGAGGATCAGCCAAACAAACAGCTGGAACCCGAGTCATTTTGGACATGCACTGATTCTGAACATGTACATAGGGAACAACGTCATATCTGACTACATGTCTCCTTACTTAGATTTCGAAAACCATTCTCTTGTTCATTTCCGACAAGGAGGAATGGCAAGCAAACGAACCCATGAAAAGAAAATCGATATCCATCTTTACAAACGGATCAAAGATGAACCGTGGAACGTGCGCTGGACTATTCTCAGAGGAACTACACATTAACAGATCGATTAGATTACCTGATCACTGTAGTGTATTCCAAGCAGAAACCCTAGCAATCACTGAAGTCGCAAGCATGGTATCAATGATGGCGATACCACACAGTGATATCACCATTTTTATTGATAGGCGGCCATTAAAGCGGTGTCAGCTACCGAAATAAAGTCCCTGCTTGTTCGTCGTTGCCGCGAGGAGCTTAAAGCTCTTGGCACGACGCATAAGACGAGTCTCTGCTGGGTCCCTGGCCACAAGGACATATCCGGTAACGAGCGAGCTGACGAACTGGCAAGAAAGGGGTCTGCGATGGACCGTGATCAGGCACTTCAGTCGGTTAAACCACCCCTCTGTAACCTCAGAGAAAGAGTGAAATACACAACACGAATGGAAGCCAACAACAGGTGGTTGTCACTAACCACTCTTGACATATCACGCAAGCTGTGGCCAAAATATGACAAGGGCCGAACCAACAAACTTTTATGTTACGACAGGACATCGCTGTCAAAGTTGATCGGTACTCTTACTGGCCACAACCTGCTAAGGAATCACACAATGAAACTAAATCTCAAGGATGACGACATCTGTAAAGGCTGCGGTGATGAGGGAGCACCCCACTTTATCTGTCACTGTCCAAGCCTGTGTGACCTGAGGAACAGAACACTTGGAAGATACTTCTTCCAAGACATTCAAGAACTTTCTGATGTCTCAAGGCCAGAACAGCGAGGCCAACACTCCCAACAAAGGGTATCACAACGGGACTGGCAAGAAAAACTTTAAAAATTTTACCGCATTCTTTAAAATTGTTTGCAATGTATCTACTAAATGAAACTAAATTTTTCTGCAACATCTTTTTTCATTTCTCCTCTTTTAGCTTTGTTAATACTTACTTACTTACTTAAGTGCCGCTACAGTCCGGAATGAACCTGGGCCGCAACCAACATGCCTCTCCAATTAGACCGGTCCTTAGCTAACTGCCTCCAGTTGCGCACTCCAAGTTGGTTGAGGTCGGTTTCCACTTGTGCGCGCCACTTAAGGCGAGGTCTTCCTCTACTGCGTCCGACGTCTGGCTGGGAATCGAAGACTCTGCGAGCCGGAGTATTGGTGTCCATTCGTTCTACATGTCCTAGCCATCTTAAACGTCCAATGCGGAGTTTTTTGACCAGGGGCATGTCGCTGTACAGCTCGTATAGTTCTTGGTTGAATCTTGGTCTCCATAGCCCGTCAACGCAAACGGGACCGAAGATTTTTCGAAGAATTTTCCTCTCGAATCTACCAAGGATTTCTTCATCCGCTTTTGATACGGTCCATGCTTCAGCGCCGTAGAGCAGGACTGGGATGATCAGGGTCTTATATAGGATCTCCTTAGTAGTTCGAGTGAGGGCTTTACTACTAAATTGCCTTCTTAGCCCGAAGAAACAGCGGTTGGCAAGAGTAATTCTTCGTTTAATTTGTTAATAGGTAATCCATAATTTTTTTGAAAGTGAAATAGCCTTCAGCTTCGACATTTTTAAACGTTTCATGAACTTAAAATGCAAGCTCAAACGAGATATGAGTACAATTTCGACTACACATGTACACTTGTTCATACATCCATACATACATACATTCACTTTAAGAAAATTCTTGCCAAAACGGGGAGTTCCCTTTTAAAATTAGTAACAAAAAATCATAGTAAGCTTTGTTTTCAAATTTGATATTTTGTTATAAAGAAACATTTTTGCTTTTGGGTCAAAAAAAATTAGTTCCTTATAAAGAGAATTTCGCTATAGAGAATTTCGTTATAAAGAACCTAATTCATATGGGATATTTTTGAAGGGGAAGGTGAACAAAATGCAATTCGATGTGTTCGAGAATTACGTTATAAGAAAGCTCTTTATAAAGAAGTTTGACTGTAACTGTTATCGATAGGTCTTGGGCGCGCTTTATCCTTGGGACAGGGTGTGGCTGCAAAGATAGTCTATTAGGATAGGTACCAATGAATCGTGCATTTTATAATGTTGAATATGTACATTTTAGGACCAAATGAGAGGAGCCCATGCTTCGGGGAAAATGTCGGCTCTAATGGGCGATAATTCTTCAAAATTATTGTTTTCAATGCTATCCGCATTAGTTCTATCGCTCTAAGAACAGACAGAACTTCTGATTGGAGGATATAACTTGTATTCGGAAGTCTTATACACCTCTGTACTACTCCTGAAAAATATTTCCAAAAAAGTACTTTACTGCAAGTGCTAGTAACATCACATTAAAATATGTTAAGCATTTATTGGCAAGCATTTGCCTGAGACTCCTACTCTATGAATTGAACTCAACTTCAAGGTTTCATTAGGTAGAATCATTTTTTCACACGGAAAATCAATTTATCGAATTTTCCTCACAGCCATTTCGCTTGAATGACCCTGAAAATAAATTAATATTGTTTCTACCATATTCTTCGCTGGTTAATTCCTTTATTTCGCTGACAATACTGTCGCGCATTACTATCAGTCTAATTTTGTGTGGATTAAGCTTCGTTCACGGCATGCTTTTTATTGACCTCGGTGTAAAAACAAGAAGAAGAAGAAGAAACAAGATAATCAAATGTATTTTTAATGTACGAGAAAACTGCCAGTCAGGTGTTAGGGAAATTCTACATAAGAACCATGAATCAAGATCCGTTTGTTTAGGTTTTTATTTGATTTCTATTTCTTAAGACGTTACCTACCGCAGTCGCATTTTCACATCTGAATGCGTAAGTGTACCGAATCCCATATAATCTACTACCTACCACAAGTAATCAACTTTTTGGGTCTTCGGATACCTACCCGTATGCGTTTGTGTTTGCTCTTACCTACCGCACATGATTCGTCTTTCCATAAAAATCACCCAAATCCATTATCTGAAGCATTTGATCTGTGTGTTTCCGACTCCTATGCGAAGGACATTATTCGGCATTCGTCGAATTATTCATACAAATATTTGACAAGACAAAGAAGGTTTGTCTTGAACTTGCTGCAAATGAGAGAGTGAGTTTTTTTTGCCTTTGGCTCCTCCTTGTATTCTTGGGTGAAAGAAGAAGGAATCAGTTTTTTTTGTTGCAGTTTTCCTCAGTCTTAATTTGTTCTGTTTTTTGGCATAGAAAAGGCGATAGTTTCTTTGTCAAAACGGAATAAAAGGTTAATTAGCGTGTTTCTAACCAGAATGCTCATAATATTTGGAAATTACATCAAATATGGTTAGGCAACAATTTTCTGGACTGTGGATTTGCTCAAACAAGCATTTTTGACCTTTCGACGATGTCTGCTGGCACTGCTGGGTATAACCAATTAAATGGAAAATGGGTTTCGAATAGTGGAAATTATTGAAGTGGTATCAAGCGCCGTAGGCATAGATAAAGGGTTATGTTGGTTAATAAGGAAGAGTATAATGATAAAACATCCTGCCCCTATAACAGTTTAACTGCTATTATTCGAGATCCAACCAAACGAGACAAAGCATGAAATACGAATAACAGCATCCCGTTTTCCTTCTAATGTGGATATAAAAAAAACATTGGCTCAGGTTTCCATTATGAACACTAAGCAAATTATTTTTTTTTTATTTAAATTGACATATTCTAAGATGTACTGTAAAAGAATTTTTCTGGGGAAATTTTTTTTCTATTTTTTTTTTTATTTGTAAAGTTTTCAATTTTCACTGAAAAGTGCACCTACAAACTGCACAAATGGACGCGTTCACTTTGCATAACGCTTGTGCTAAGTGTTTTCTGTTGGTGTGGAGGGGGGGGGGGGGGGGGGGGGGGTGGTGAATGCAGTGAATGTTGGAAAATATTATAGGTATTGCCATATGTTAAAAAGTTGAAACAAGATAAGTTAATTTGTCTTTTTTTTTTTGGCTGAATATATACTGGTAAATACCCCAAAGTTAGTATATATAAACTTTAGCTCGAGGCGCCTGCCTGACAGTTGTTGACATACCCTTAGCGGAGCGACGAAGTCGCGTGAGCGGCTAAACCCTGCGAAAGAAAGGGTTAAAGTCCTGTTAGCGAGCGAAGCGAGCCACCCACTCCATACTTTAAATGCACCATACCTTCTTACAGGCACCTGCCTGACTGTTTTTGGTATACACTTATTCAACCATTTAACTTCGTTAAGTCCAGATCGACGAGAGCAAATTTGGGAGAAGAAAATTTAATAAAGGAAGGCGTGTGGACGGCCACTGGGTTCTCGGTTTAATTGAGGATGGGTCCGAAGACTTGAGACTGAAAGTTTGTCCAGAAAACGAGCGCAGTGCTGAAGTGCTAGTTACGTTAATTAAAAAGCACGTGAATTCAGGAACGATCATCGATACCGATTGCTGGAAGGCGTATGATTGTTTAGGCGCTCACGGGTTCATTCACAAAAAAGTGAACCACAGTGATCCTGACAATCCTTTTGTTGGTCCTGATGGCATACACACTCAGAGAATCGAGTCTCAGTGGCGTGTCGTTAAAAGGGAGTTTTATAATGACAACTATTCCAATAATTTCGCTGATTGGATTGTTGAATACCAGTGGAGGAGAGAAGTAGCAAAAAAAAAAATTAGATCCCTTTGAAGAGTTGCATCAAGCAGTTGTGCATGTTTATGCAGATTCCGCAAAAATTTTTTGTAATCTAGGTGTAAGAATTACATAAACATCGTTTTATTAAAAAAAAATTGTTAAAATTTAATAAAAAAATAAAAAAATAAAAAAAAATGTAATTTCCTCAAGAAAAAAATATTATATTCATCTTTTTTAGGCCATTTTAAGCCAAAAAAAATTTTTTTTTCCTTAGTGTTCATAACGGTAACCCGCCCCCAAACATCGAAGAGTATTATCCTAAAAATGTCTTAGATTCACCGTTAAGAAAGAGCATAAAATATTAAAACCCAGAAGATTCACCCGGCTTCGCTCGGGAACAAATATGTAGTGATATGATTGTATGATTTATTTCTTTTCCTAAAAAGAGCATAACAAAAAAAAAAAAAAAACGGCCAAGTGCGGGTCGGACTCGCACATGAAGGGTTCCGCGCGAATTATAATTATTATTTACTTAGGCACTCACAGATTTATTATTTGAAAATATGTAATGGTTTACGCATAAGGTTTATGTTTATGAAATTAAATGTTTTTTCGTTTTTTTATATTAGAGTTGATTGAATGAAAGGTAAATTGGGGTTTACGATTTTATTAAAAAAAACTACATACTAGATCTCGTTCAAACCAATTTTCGGTGGAAGTTTGCATGGTAATGTACATCATATATTTTTTTTAATTCTATCATTCGCTTATTTTGGAAGTTACAGAGGGGGGGGGGGGGGGGGGGAATGATATTAGAAACCTCAATATCATTTTTGAAGACCTATCCATAGATACTCCACACGTATGGGTTTGATGAAACATTTTTTTTTTAGTTTCAGTTCTAAGTATGGGGAACCCCCAAAATTTATTGTTTTTTTTTCTATTTTTGTGTGAAAATCTTAATGCGGTTCACAGAATACATCTACTTACCAAGTTTCAACAGTATAGCTCTTATAGTTTCGGAGAAAAGTGGCTGTGACATTTCCGGACAGACAGACAGACAATTGGCAAAATTCTCGAGCGAATTATTTACAACAGGCTCCAGCCAGCAATTGAAACGGCGGGAGGCCTCTCGGAACACCAATACGGTTTTCGTAGATCAAGATCTACGGTAGATGCAATCAATGCGGTAATAACGAGAGCCCGAGCCGCTATAGACGGAAGGCGCTGGAAAGGAGGAACCAAAAAATACTGCGCCGTTATAACAATCGATGTAAAAAACGCGTTTAATTCGGCGAATTGGGAACGTATCATTAGCTGTCTGTACAGTATTGGAATACCGGACTGTCTTCGTAAGATTATAACGATTTACTTCACGAATAGAGTTCTCCTCTACGACTCTGATGAGGGAATAAAAGAGTATGAAGTAACGGGCGGTGTGCCACAAGGTGCAGTTCTAGGCCCCATGCTATGGAATGGACGAAATTCTGCGTCTACCGACTCCAAGAGAAGCGTCGATTATCGGCTTTGCAGACGACATAGCCGTGGTAGTTGTGACAAAAACAATAGAAGAAGTCGAGCTGCACTGCAATGAGACAGTGGCAAATGTACGTACATGGCTTCCTGGCGCAGGTTTGAAACTCGCCGACCACAAAACGGAAGCAGTACTTATTACGAGTAGGATAGTGCAGAAAACGATAACGCTTAGAGTAGGAGAGCAAGAAGTAGTTTCCCAATCGTTTATTAAGTACCTCGGAGTAATTATAGAGGCTCGCCTAAGCTATAAAAATCATCTTGAATATGTATGCGAAAAGTCATCAAAAACCGTTAGCGCGCTTTCAAGGCTGATGAGTAACATCTGGGGCCCGAAACAAACAAAGAGACTTCTTCTTGCAGGAACTGCCAGTTCTATTCTTATGTATGCGATAGAAATATGGTCAAGTGCAACGAAAGTTAAGTTTTACATGAGGGGAGTAAAAATAAGAATCATCATGAACCTGCCAAGGAAAAAACCAGAGCAATTCCTCGATACGCTTCACAAAAGAAGTATATAGAGAGGGCTCTGAAAGAGGTCACGAACCTCTCCGAGGTACAAGCAGGGGACACAATAGACCAATAGGTCGCAGTGTAACATACCCTAACCAATATTATTATTATTATTACATGATGGGAGTCAAATCTGTCCACCGTCTTAGCGCACTAAGAGTCGCCTGTGCCTTTCGAACAGTTTCGAACGATGCTATACTCGTCGTATCTTCAATGTTACCTATCGATATACTTGCTGAATAAATGGTAAAATTAAAAAGCGAGCGAGTCCGAAATGGTCGGGTAGATAATGACAAAAGAAAATACGAAAGGGGTCTGAGTATAGCAACTTGGCAACAACAATGGAATGACAATGAATCTGACCCAGTTCTTGACTGGTCATGGCTGTTACAGAGAATATCTCTTCAAACGCGGACATGAAACCAGCCCAAATTGCCCGCATTGGGAAAATGTTTCTGAAAACGCGGAACACGTGTTTTTCCATTGCCAACGGTACGAAACCGAGAGAATCTCCCTACGGGACCAATTCGGGGAGTTGCCCACTCCCGATAATGTCGTAAACTATATGCTTCGGAATGACGAAAACTGGAAAACTGTAAGTAACGTGTCGGTGCGTATACTCAGCGATCTTAGACGCTTAGAACGCCAACGGAAAGTTAATAGTTCCAACAATAGAGCAACAAGCTAAGTCTTCATGCCGACCCCCGCGAAGTAATGTCTTACTAAAAGGGAGGTGGTTTTAGCCGGTAGGAATCCGGCCCTACCAATGGACGTCGGACCATTGGTGCCTCATGCAAGGTTTCCACCTTCCATCGCAAAAAAAAACACGTTCCGTTTTTTGCCATTTGGCTACGGAACCCTAAAAAGAAGCAATAAATATGTCGTTCCTATCGTCAGTTATTATAGGGTGTTCATACAAAAATTCTATGGACAAATACACTTTCAGTTTTTCCCCAATTTTCGGGCAATCAAATGCTGGTGTTGCTGCATTTGTGTGTTTCAGGAGTTTTTAGGCCTGCCTCAATTTCGCGTTTGTATAGCACCGTTATTTGTTATTGCCTTTTTGACAGGGTTCGTAGAATCTCTCCTTTAAACATGACAGTACCCTCTTATTCCATTAATCTTTGTTATTCTTGCTGTCTTTTTTTTTGACTTAAATTAATTTTTTATTCATTATTAAACATCAACTTACATACTATACAAAAATGATTAAATCTAACTTCAAATTAACAGGATACCTATTCTGAACTAATCATCCTTATGCGGACGTTCTAAACTTAACTTTAACCTTGTAATTGTTGCCTTTCGGCATAAACAAAACTATTTTGCGAACTATTTTTACATATATATCTATTCATCGAGAACATTTCTAAAACTCGGCGTCATTATTTAAAATTTATATTTTATATAAAACAAATTACAAACTACCTATTCTAGTTACACTACTTAACGTGGTCTAACTAAAGGGTCTTTCATTAAGGACTTGACAACTTGAGATATCTAAAAAAAATGGCTTACTGGGTTGAATTACTATCAAAACATTTATGAATGGAATTCGACTTCGGTCATATGTCCACCACGGGTGGATAC
Source organism: Portevinia maculata (assembly GCA_949715645.1). Lineage (NCBI taxonomy): Eukaryota > Metazoa > Arthropoda > Insecta > Diptera > Syrphidae > Portevinia > Portevinia maculata. The sequence goes on along the minus strand of OX454525.1, from coordinate 361,902,790 downwards.
ATTGAACGCAATTTTCGATGACTCGGCTGCACATTTCGACGATACGGCCGCTATTTCTCGTTAAATATTGGCTCTGAGATCCTCTAACGTCGCCAGTTTGTTGGCATAGACCAATGATTTAATGAAGCTCCATAAAAAAACGTCTAGAGGCGTTAAATCACACGATCTAGGCGCCAATAGATGGGTCCGTTTCTCGAGATAACACGTTCACCGAACAGGGACTTCAATAACTCGATTGTTGCAGCCGGTGTGTGACTTGTGGCACCGTCTTGTTGGAACCACATATCACTGATGTCCAATTCATGCAATTGCTCAAAGAAATGACGTTTCAGCATGCCTCTGTAGCAAATACCATTTACCGTAACATGGTGGTCATTTTCATCGACGAAAAAACGGCCCAATGACGCCACCGGCATGAAAACAGCACCAAACAGAGTTTTTGTGGTCAGTTGGATTAAGGTCTGGGCTGCAGGAAGTCCAGCCTAGTTTTAGTGCCTATATCAAGTAATAGCTTAACAGCGCGGGCGTTAAGGAAATCAGGATTAGAATAAAAGCAGAGCGTTGGTTTTGAATATTTGTAGGTTAAAATGTGAAGGAAAAACAGCGCGTGGAAGAGTATTCCACATACTGCTGAGGAAAGATTCTTTGAACTTCACTGAACGTCCGAATAATGGATTGAGGGTGAACTGATGAGCATTCCTTGCATGGCGGGTATTGCAGTTGAAATGTTCAAGGGGTGGAATGCAACTGACTGTTTCGTTGGAGCACTTATGGTGAAAATAACGGTAAAATAACGAAAGACAGGAGACATTACGACGATGACTAAGACAGTCAATCGATCTCGCGATGTCTCGGTTCGCCAATGAGTTTTATCGCGCGTTTTTGGATCCTGTCACGTAGCTCAATCCGCAGCGTTCTTGGGGACATCGAATATGTGGTCATTCCACCGATGGTTGTCATTAACACACATACCCAGAACGGTTTCAGCGATGCAAGTGCCATTCATGGATAATGGAAGTGTGTGAGGGTTTTGCTTTAATGACAGCAGACAGCATTGCGTTTTAGAATCATTAAATTCCACACTCTTGCTTATACCCCAATGAGTTATTTTGTTGAGAACGGAATTTAGTGAGCTTAACATACGTTGCCGTTCCAGTCCCAAACCCGAAGAAGATGGGCGTGACCCAAGAAACAAATATGAGAAGCTGAGGGTACTGTCATCAGCGAAGAAATGAATTGGATTAGAAGTAACAGACAGGAGATCATTAATAAAAATGAGAAAGAGACTCGTGGACAGAGCAGAGTCTTGGGGAACACCAGCATTTATTTGGTGAGTTGCAGACTTGAAACTGTCCAAAACAACTTTTTAACAAGAGAGCTTGATGCCAAATTCTCTCAAATGTCTTTGAAATACCAAGCGCAACGATCTTACTTTCGCCACCTTGGTGAAGAGATTGGTTCCACTTTCCGGTTAGATAAGTCATCAAATCACTGTGGACCTGTTGCTGCGAAAATTATACTACCGGTCATTAAGAAGTTTTCGGGATTGAAGACATTTTATTAGTTGACCGTTGATCAGCCTTTCCATGACCGTAGAAGGAAGGGGCGTTGCAATTGGTCGGTAGAAGGAGGGAGAAAAAAGATTCGCCTTTTTTGGTACAGGCAGGACAAATGCTGTTTTCCACCATCTCGGAAAGAGCCCCGAAGAATGGGACATATAGAAAGCTTACGCAATGGTTTTGCCAGCGTAGAAGAACACCTCTTTAGAACGATAGGGAAAATACTATCTGGGCTAGCGGAATTGTGTCTGTCAAGATCTCGAAGTACTCTTGCCACTGTACGAGTGCGAAAGTGGATTGGTCCCATGGAGTATTCCATGCGTTTGAGTACAGGGGAGATAAAGCACAATCTTGGAGCGTTGAGCTAGCGTCAAAGTGAGCTGCAAGCAGATTCGCTTTATCTAGAGACCTAAGAAACAAAACAAAAATATGTACTTGTATTGTTTATAGTCGTAAAAGCTGTAAGGTATGTATAGCTTGATGGTTAATCCTTCATTTTAAAAAGTAATTAAGTCTTTATCATCGATTTTGACTGTGTGGCGAGGAGCAATGTCTTGTTAAATATGAATCTGGAAAGGTCACCCAAAAGCTCATGTGCCCAGGGCTTTAATTTATTTCTTAGGACCCGTAGATAATCTGCTGCAGTTAATTCTATTGGAAAATCGTCAGAGAAGCTACTTCAGACCATCACACCTCAGTTTTTTTTAGTATCATTTCCTTTAATCTTTAATCCTTCCATCCCAAACATGCTTATTACATAACTATATGGTTTCCGAAATGATATAACCATTCCCGTGTAAGATTTGTTGACCTTTTTGGTCAGGCCGCTGCCATTGTCATATATTGGAATTGGCACTAAGCGCACTAATTATTCCCGTAATTAGCTTAACCTCAAAGTAATAAACCTCCACCCCTTTATTGTGTTGGCACTTATCAGCCGTACAAGTTACCGATTTCGCATCTAATATTCGCTTGTAAAATACTTCCTTGTTGTTATCGATTTGTACTATGAATATTAAATAGTTGCCAGCAATAGAAAAAGAGTGCTGTGCATGTACACAGACTTTGTATGTATTTGCATAATAATTTACAAACTAATCAACAAACTATGGAAATCTCATCTAAGGCTATTGGTTGTGCGCTCCAATGTATCTTTGCATCTCATCTACTCTTTACTTTAGTCTACGGGGGGTAGAACAACACTACAGATGCATAAATAATGTAGGTGGGCAAACTATTATTAAACAGTTTGTTATGTGATTTTTGCATTTAACATTTGTAAGCATTGTCAGCAAATTAATGATGAATAATCACAGTAGGTTCAAAAAAATACGCTGTTGGTTGAGATCAGTGAAAATTATATTTCCTATGTATTTATAATGCTTATTAGAAACATTTGCTTTCAAAACAGTTTCATTAATATTTATTATAATATTAATAATCAATAGTTGGGGTATTTTTCTGTTAACAGCACCAATATTTATTAACTACAGGGTTTTGAAGTTTAAAACAATTTTGTATTTTAATACAAACGCATCCTATAACTTTTTTTATGATCTGTCAATGTCAAAACGTCAGTTAAGGAATTGACGGAAAACAAAAATTAAAACCAGGAAAAATTGTGTGGTATCACTTAAAAAACCATTAATCGTAAGATTCTCGACAAATACAATGTCAAAAAAGTCTTTCACCCTCTCTATCACCCATTTCAGTCCAACTATGCTTGTCGAAATGGAATAGAATTAGAGAAAACTTAGAAAGAAAAAAACAAGAATGAATAACATAATATACTTACAGGAGCAAAGTTTGTCCAAGAAAATTGAAATAAAAACTGGATAAACTCGTGGCTTCAATGGCACAGTGCATGAGTGCTTGCCTGAGAAGACGCTGGTCTAGGTTCGAATCCCAGTGGAAGAAATGGAATTTCGGGATAAAATGAAGGAAAAAGACAGACCAGCACCACAGAAGGAGTCTGATGATCGGTTGTGGCTAACCGTGAAACAGCGCTGTAACTCCAGCCGTCCACTTAACGTGGTAAGGAATGTAAGGTTATTCATTCAAAACAAAATAACGTCAGTTAAGGTTTATATTTTTGTCATGAATGAGCATCGTTTGAAAATTATTAAAAACTAGCTGACCCGGGGAACATGGTTCCGCCCATTTATTTAAGATTACAAAGTTTCATTGAGGTTGTGCAACAAAATTATAACTGAACCGCCTTGCAACTTCAAATTGTTTGGCGACAAGCGCGGAACATCCAAAGAATTTAAAAATTGCGTGGGGTTGTTGGTGGCTTCGTTTTCATCCATCACGGAGTTGACGGATTTGTATGAATGTAACTCACGAGCGATTAGATTTTGAATGACGGAATTTAAACGATCGACATTCTTGTTTTTCTCAGCCAAACTAGTTCGTGCACTCAGCCAATCATGGTCAAAATGATTCTGTGTGATATTCCGGAAAACATTCGTGATGAGCTCTCATTGTAAAGTCGCAAAAATTCGATTGAAAATTTCGGCCGGTGACTTAGTCAACTGGATTCATACTATTGCCCATCGCCAACAATTGCCCGTGTCGAAGCGGGTGCCTAACCGGCGTACGCTGCGCCTAACGAAAAGGAATACATATCTGATGTCAAACTTCAAAGAAACACATTCAGGTCAATACCAAAGATAGGCCACTTCGCGAAGCTATCTCTTTCTGAAGTGCCGAATCTGTTTCTTAAACGTCAGAAACAAATTGAATGATACAATTTCAGAAATTTGAACAAATCGTATGGAAAAATCATTCTGATTGTTTAATGTTTTTATTTAAGTGAAAACAGAAGCTATTGAAGAGTAAAAAGTACCAAATTATGGAAAAAACCCTAAGAAAGTATGTTAAAGCAAAAAAAAAAAAACATTAAAAACAGTGAACATGTTGACCAAATACGCTTGTGCAGCTCTTGATCCAGCCATTTACAAACATTTTCACTTTATTTTGTACAATTTTGTTATTAATTAATTGTTGTTTTTCGTTTGTATTAATTATTATAAAATGCATGTATAGAATATTGTTCAACTTAATTTATTTCCAAACAGAAAGAATTTTTTTGCCACAACATGTTGTACGTAATCCTTCTATATTGTTAACTTTTTAGTATTCAAAAATAGTGTTTGGATACTCCTTCTTAATTCTGGAACATTTTTTTTTTTTTTTAAATTCGGTTTATTATAAATTTTTTTTATGAAATGTTCTCGCAAAACGAGTCTCCCGCCATACAAATTCGCCATTGTTTTCCTTCGTTTCGTTCTGTTGCATTTTGTTCTTTTCATTTGCCACTGACGTTATCGCGAAGTACTGTATTGCCTAAATTGAGCTCAATCGGTTCGGCGGGTTAAGTGACAGCACATTTTTCTGCGTTTTGCTTAGCCCTCTCACGCAACTTCGATGCTAGACTAAGGGTAGGTGCTTGTTGTCTGGCAAGCGCCAATGTCACGAAACTTTAAGAAAGAAAGAAATTGATTTTTATTTTCTTTCAATCAATTTTTTTATGTGCTCGGTTTAACTACATGCAACAATTCTAATTGAATGTCAACAACTAATTCAACCAACATATACAAAGATGGGATACAGCGCAACGGATCAGAAACCAATATAATTATAAGCACCGCGAATTTTACAACATTAGCTCCCATAATTGTAAACAAATGTCGATTCGAATATAATATTTGTATGGGAGCTACCACGCCCCGTTGCTCAACTACGCCCACATTTTTGATGTGCATTACCCAACTATACATTTCGAAATTGCAAATTATGTTATGCGCGCACACGCACGGCAGTCTCTTTTATACAAGGTGGCGCAAAAGTTGTCATCTGTTTACTTCACAAATGTCAAAGTAAAATTGACATTTGCCGCCATTTGCAAAAATTATGGCATCTTCCGATAGGGTTTTCAGCCCTTGGGTGGCCTTAGGCAATTCTGTGTGCCAATGTTCTAAATGATCCACGACGTTTGACATCTATCCTATGTAGTTTTCAGTCGGATTGGTGAACGCCACTGGGTGATTACTTTTGCGCCACCTTGTATAAAGGGTGGCCCAGTTATACAGTATAATCCCTTAAGGGGAGATTCTGAAGTTTCGCCGAGTTGAGCAAACCCAATAAGCAACTCATTTTGAAGAAGTTCTTCACAGTAATTAAATTCTTGCTTTTGAAAGGATGGCGGGTGAATTAAATGGGGATTGGAGTCTGACCAATGGTACAAATTATGATGGTTTGTAATCCCATCTCTTGTGAATGGCGCTTCATCAGTCCACAGAAAGTTCTTGAAGAAGTACCCGTCATCTGCCTTTTTGCGCAGTAGCCATTGACAAAGTGCATCTCCTGGTAGTTAATTCTGTTCCGTTGTTAAATGGAAAGGGTGTTATATATTGCTGTGTAGAGTTATATGAATCCTGGGAAGTTAAAACTGCCCAGCTAATCTGCGGACGCTGCCCAAAGGCTGAACTTTCATATCACGCAAAATCCCACCTTCAACTTCTGCCGCCGCTGCGTCTGAACGTCGTTCCTTTTCATTTGGTGCAACTGACCCGGTATGAACAAGGCGCTGATACGTATCAGCGAATAGCCGGATAAAAGATTTTCTACGATTTGGGGATTTTAAAAGTAATTCAGTAGCAGCGTTGCCAGACGTCCCGATTTTGGCGGGACGTCCCGATTTTTAAATCAAAATTAAATGTCTCGCGCGGGACAGCCTCAGTCCCGCTTTTCGGGGAAATAATTCTGTTTTCATGAATCTTGTTGACAAAAACGAAAAAATATTAAAAGCCAACTGTTCAGTTCACATCTTGCATAACATGAGCAAATTTACATGTGATAGATTAGACATCGATGTAGAAGCTATCATCTTAAAAATATACGGCCATTTCTCGCATTCAGCTAAACGTCGTGTGGAATTGATGAAGATATTTCAAACTACGGAAATGGAGTTTGTCGAATTATTACGTCACGTAAATACAAGATTTCTGTCGCTTTGTCCTGCTGTTGAGAGAGTAATCAAGGTTTGGCCTTATTTGAAAAGCTACTTTGATAAGCAAGAATCATGTGCGACAGCCATTGAAAATATTTTTTTACTCTGAAGCAGAGGAAAGACAAACGTTATAATTTTTCAAATGAAAATATTTTTTTTAGACTTAAATTCATAAACCTGGAAAGTGAAGTTAGTTTTGACATGATTGAAAATGCTGTATCTTTAATAAAATTGACAGGAGATATTTCGGTAGATAACTTATATGAAGAATTTAACTTGTTAAAATTAACCTTGGACGTATTAGTAGGAAATTGCAAAGACACCACTTCCACCACCGCACAGAAATGGCACCAGCTCTTTCAACAGTTTAACAGTTTCCAAAAAAGATACCAGGAATATATTTAAAGTAGTGTCTTTCATATTGAGTATCGAACGCGTTTTTTCCCAGATGAATTGGTCGGATGCCAGAAATAAATGCTCCGTAAATTTAATGAAAGCAGAATTACTCATCCAGTTTAATCTACAGCTATCCCGTGAAGAGTTCTTCATCTTTATTAAAGAGAAGAGGAAACTTTAAAAGAAGTTAAATCTTCACAGAAATATCATGAATAAATAATTCTTGTAAATAATTATTCTCTTATTGTAAGTTGCAATTTGTAACACTTACTCCACAGACTATTTTTTAAAACGCCATATATTTCTATTGAATAAAACTTTTTTGATCTTGCTTTCTGTTTTTTTTTATTCTGAAGACAAATAAGACTCATCTATTTAACGATAGGGTGAATCTGATTTAAAATATTATATTTTTATTAAAATACATTTTCTATGGCTATTTTTGCTATCTACTGTCACGTAAACGTAATTTTAATTCAAATAAAAAGGTAAATATTTGAAAACTTCTGATTATGTACGTTTTTTTTACTATGTCCCGCTTTCGACGAAAGAATCCCGCTGTTTTCACTCAAAAAGTTCCAAAATCCCGACTTGGCAAAAAAGAAAATGGCAACGCTGTTCAGTAGGTACCTACACTTTTTGTTTGACCATTTTTGTCTGACAAAATATGACTTTTTCTACAACTTCTCTTGATCGTACGTAAAAAAGTTGCTTAACAGAATTTTTAGAAAATTTTTCAAAGATAAAAAATTCATAAAAAAAATTTATTAAGTAAAAATTTTGAGAAAAATGTATTTTAAGTAAAAAAACTGAAGGAAAAATTTAATAATTTTGAGCAGCCATAACTTTTTTGTAGTTGGAGATGTACCCAAAGTGTTTAGGACTTGTATGCGCTACTAACCTATTGTACCTATAAAAGTTTAGAAGTTATTGAGTTTAAAGTGGTTTCTCCTCCAAATTAGAGGTCACCAACTTTGAGGGGCTATGACTTGAAATAAGGGTGATAATAGACCCCCCAACCTGCCATACATTTTTTTGTTCGGCGGAATTTTAGTAATCTCCCCTTAAAGGATAATACCGCTTAACTGGGATGCCGTGTATAGATAACTACTGAAATTGGAGTCGGTGTGGTCGCATATTTAAAAGCGCTTACTTTAATGTTCGGTCGTAAAAATCATCTTCAGCGAAGAAGCTCATTTTTGGCTTAATTGCTTTGTTAATCACCAAATTATGCGACATTGGACAGGGGCAATGTGCTTCAAGAGACTCCATTGCATCTACAAAAACTGACCGTGTGGTGTGGATTTTATGCCGGAAGATTGGATTGTAGTTTTCGTCGATGAAAATGATGCATGTTGGAGGACAAATTTTCTCCAGAATTGGATGGACTTGACATCCTTTGAGTTGTTTGATTGAACAACCATATCTTTTGGTCCCAACAAGATGGCGTCACATGCCACACAGCTGGTCAAACAATTGATCTATTGAACTGGAAGTTCGGTAATGGTCCGGTCGCATGGCCACCTTGTTCATGCGATTTAACTCCGTTGAATTTCTTTCTATGGGGTAACGTTAAGTTGTTGGCTTATGCCAACACCTGGAATAAAATGCAGCCCGATATTTAAATTATTCAGTTTTATTTAAATACAAAAGTGTTATGTGCTTATTTAAAAACCCGATATATCTTAATTTTTCCTTGTGCATCTTGTGTATTTATTCTCCAATTCTTCATTTAACTCTGCCACTATTCATGTTCTGTATTTATCTGCCATTTTAAACGCAAACTGATAAAATCTGAAAAGCAACCAGTATCGCCTCTACCGGAATAAATTTGCGTGGTTACTTCTCATTCTAAGCATTTATCTTTGACAGATTGACATTGACTCCACCTTTCGGCATTAGCGGTATCCCAAAAGTATCAAGTTCAATTTCACCTTTCTTAATCGCGACGATATTATAGTGAGTGAGTATCTTAACCAGTCCAACCTTGACGTTAATCTGTCCCATCCGTTGAGCTAAAACCAAAAAGCAAAAGGAAACACATCAGCAACAAATCGTATAGAACTCTTCTTGTTTACCAATGCAATGTCGTGGTCCCTCGCCAAAGGGCATATAGGCCATTGGATTATAGTTGTGATTTGATTCTAAAAATCGTTCCGGGTCGTACCTGAGTGGTTCCGGAAAGTATTCCGGATCTCGATGCATCCCGAGCAGTGAAATTATAATCGGTGTTCCCTTCTCGATGATTTTGTCCGTACCGGGAATCTGATAGTCTTTAGTACACTCTCGATTTAGAATCGGCAAAGCTGGATACTTGCGAATAGTTTCTATAAAGGCTTATTGTTAGTTTTTTTCAGAGATTATAATTCCAGATCCTACCCATAATGCAGAGATCCAAGTATTTCATCTCCTGAATAGATTCATATGTTAGTTTTCCATCATGCTTCGCCAAAGTATCAGTAATATCCTTTTGAACTTTAGATAGTACCTCGGGATACTGTGCAAGTTCGTAGATAGTAAATGCAGCTGTTGAAGCCGATGTTTCATAACCAGCCACGTAGAAGAGAAACGCTTGGCCTGCTATGCTTTCAATGGACATCGATTTAAACCCATCTAAGGGGTGGTTATGGTTAATAAAAGGCTTGATTTATAACTTTGAACTTTCGTACCTGCTGAGCTTTCGATATCCCAGATATTGTCATCCACATTCACTTTGCCAGTGTTGCGTAGTTGAATCAACATTTGCATTATATCTCGGCGAGAAATATTGTTTTTCTCTCGATATTCAACTGTTTGACGCACAATATCTTTCATGGCCTCCACGGCTTCCTGCTTCAGGCCCAAAAAGACGAATAGCTTTTCAAATCTATACAGGGGATTGTAGAGTTTTGAAATATCGTTAATAAATTTTTGAAAAGACCGCGATATTTTTTTTTTTTTTTTTTATAATTCGCTTGCGCTAAAGGGGCTTTGTTTTTTCTGTATATGTACAGTACCCTTATAGTGTTACACAGCGAATGCATTTTTTTGTTGAACAGTAAGCATCACCTAGCAATGTAGTATTGTATTGCATAATTTTAGGTGCTACTTACTATTCGAAAGAACGGAATGCAAACACAAATTTTACCAATTACTCAATCGATTCTCAGTAAAAAAATACAACATACACTTTGAGAACACCAATAAATTCTATAACCAATGCATGGATTATGGATTGATTCTATTCATTCCCTTGTGTATCTGCATTACGTAAAGCAAATAGTAACATCTTCAAATCCTTTTGTATTGCGCGGTGATAATAACGAAATAGATACTCAAAAGCTTAACTTACGATGGGCACAAGAACTGCACGGTTCCCCGGACTATTGTGGAGAAATTCGGTTCCATAAACCTTCGACTTATTTCTCGAAACTTATTCCCTGGATTTTGGAAACTATCAATATTCAATCCAAATACCACAGATCCAATAATATCAATTGCATAGCTAAAAGAAAAGAAAAGTATTTATAAAAATATTCGCCTTTGTTAAAGGTGTACAACTCACGTTGAAAACAACTCCTTCAATTCGATTACTGCGTGACCTCGATTGGGAACAGTTCGATCCAAATGTTCGACCATTTTGGTTCCCACTTCTTGGAGGGTAGGAAACATTCCTTTCAATTTGCCCGATGTAAAGAAAGGTGTCAATTTTGTGCGCAATGTCTTCCATCTGTTGCCTTGAAGTGCGAACAATGTCCCGGAAAATGGATCGTTCGCTTCGTCGACATAAATTCCACGATCGTGAAAGCTAGGAAAATCTTGCACTAGTATTTGTCGTGTCATTTCAGCATTTCTTATCAAAAGAGCCGGCCGAAATACTGTTGTCTCATTGTAAACATCGTAAATGGCGGTTCCCAATGATCGTTTTCCCTTGCGCACAGAATCCAAACAACCAAAGGGCATTTTTGCCGGATAATAAGGGAAACCTTTACGTTGCCAATACGTATAGACGTGTCTCAATAAATAAATCACAAGGGACAGTAAACCGATCAGTAATAGAAACAGCATTTTAACAAGCATCCGCGCTGACTTGATGACTTTTATAAACTGATTTTTTCTGACTGGGCATGTATTTCGCTGAGATAATTTTATAATTGTATGCTGACATTTGTGAAATGCAGATACTTCAGATACTTTCATCTACAGCTGTGCCTAGACATGTCCACGAGACTACTGTGCACCACAATCTGGCTTGACGCCTGCGTTAAGTTAATTGTTTTTGGAATATCAATTGCAATTGCGCATTCCAAATGATTAAAAATACATTTATCTACTAAAGTTGCGGTTTATGTGTAGATTAAAAAAAAAATTACTCCCACGTTTGGGAGCGTCAGAACTTGAATTAAAAAAGCGAAACAACTTATTGAGCTATTGTAGTTTTATTTATTTAAATCTTTTCAGAATTAAATCAGCTCGGTACGATTAAACGATCAGACTTCTCTATACTTCTTCGTAAAAGAAGCACCTAAGGGTTGTGAAACACGCCAACAATAACATTGTAACTTTTAAACAACAAATGCTTGGGCTTTGTTCCTTGCACTATAAGAGTGTGTATGTACTTTAACAATCAGAGACTAATCCCTTTATCACGCGCTATTATCAAAACGTAAAGATTCGGACAATCCTTAGGAAAGTAACAGAAAACTATATCGAATGAGTTTTATATCAATTTCTAAGCGATCATCGCCCTCTGTGCCAAAACTATAAACTTACTTACTTTACTTTTGGTGGCACTTACAGTCCGGGGTGGACCACGGCCTCAACCAACAAGCCCCTCCAACCAGCTCGATCCCTCGCTAGCAGCCTCCAGTTACGCACACCAATTTGGTTGAGGTCGTTCTCCAATTGTGAGCACCACCTAAGGTCTTCCTCTGCTGCGTTGACCCTCAGAGTGGATTCGAAGAGTCGTCGGGCTGGTGCGTTGTTGTCCATACGCTCCACGTGTCCCAGCCATCTCAGCCGTTGTATTTTTAGCTTTTTTGACCAGGTCAGCGTCGCTGTATAGCCCGTGTAGTTCGTCGTTGAATCTTCTTCTCCACAGTCGATCGTCACAAACTGGACCCAATACCACTCGAAGAATCTTTCTCTCAAAGCATCCCAGACGGTTTTCATCCGCTTTTGACATTTTGACAGGATGGACCCTGCTTCTGCGCCCTCCAATATTTTCACATAACGGTCTGAATTCACTGTCACTGTGATCTCATTGTCTTCAAAAAACCAGGGACCAACAATTCGGTAGCGCACGTTCTGCTTGTTGGATGCGTCCAATCAAATGGGCTTCTTCACTGAAAAAAGAATTGCGTCCTCTGGAACATTTTCAAGAAGCGCCACACATGCGTCCCTCCGAGAATTCTTGGGTTTGGAGAGTTCCTGGAAAATCGACAACTTGCACGGATGGCAATCAATGTCATGGCGAAGAATTCTTTTAACTGAAAACGACCGGAAGGCCAAGGGCAGACGTATATTTGTGGGCAGAACGCCGTGTGCATTGCAGGATTGAAGCTCTCACTGCCTCAATGTTATCAGGTGACTCCATTTCTTCGGGTTAAGATCATGGATCCATATTCTGTGGTAGCCTAAGGCACAAGGGTTTTAAACTCAAATCGCATTTTTCCATCTGCTGGTACGGTTACGGTACGACCAAGGATATGCAGGCTTTGGCTTCGAAGCCTAGTACTTCAGCTGAGGTCTTCAATCCAGCTGATTCGTTACAAGGATTTGAATATTGCAGCGGTACCATGCTTTGAAGTCCTTCGTTTCCCTCCAAAAGGAATTTGCCTATTCGAGTGAAATTTTGCCCCAAATGATTGAAATTACCGAAGAAGGCAACAGCTTGTTTGTTAATGTCTGATGAGGCCCACTTTGATCTAAACGTCAATGTAAATAAGCAAAATTGCCGTATATGGAGTGAATCTAATCCAGAGATACATGAGACGGTACAGTTTCATCACGGTGCATTGTGGGCCCATACTTTGAAGAAAACGGTGTAACAGTAACTGTCAATGGGGACCGTTATTTAAAGATGTTGAAGTATTTTTTTTAAACAGAACTGCGTCGAAGAAGTATCCGTTTCAACAGCAATTGGTTCCAGCAAGATAGAGCAACTGCACACATAGCCAGACCAGTTATGGCGGAGCTCCAACAAAAATTCCCAAACAAATTAATATCCAGAAACTCGACTTTCCGCTGGCCCCCAAGGTCACCTGACCTGACTGCACCAGACCTTTTTTTATGGGGCCATGTCAAGCAAGAGGTGTACAAAAAGCAACCGAGGAATTTGAGTCGTTCATTAAAACAATAGTTGATGCGATCCCGATTTCGAACCTGGATAACCATGGAGGTCATTTACGGCCTATCACCTTCAAAAACAATTAGGTTAGGTTAGTTAAAAAAGGGGTATGCAATTCGCGTACAGCACTATGCACCAGAGGGGCCTATAGCGATCCCTAGGGAAACAATTGAAAGACTTCAATTGGAGAAAAACCCAAAAACCTAAAAACTTTTCCTAGACAAAGCCCAATCTTCCTGCAGAATTTAATCAGCTTCCTGTGATCTGTGCCGCTCAGCTCCCCTAATTCAAAAACAATTAGTTATAAAGAATAAAATTGAATTTTCTATAAAATAAAAAATAAATAAACGAAATACATTGATTAAAAAAAAAGTTATTTGTAGCAGAATTGGTGCGCCACCCTATATAAAAAGTTCACTTTAAGATATCTTAATTTTTCAAATACCTTCATTTCCATTTATCACATAGGAATCTAATCAATGTTTTGTGCTGAAATAGTAATAACTACCTACACCGTGTTTGGGTGGAGTGAAATGTAAATGTTTGTTAATAACTTTTGCTGATAGGAGGCCGTAAAGGAGAAAACAATATTCAGCGCGCAGTTTTAAAAGTATCTCAATTCATGACATGATGCCGACAGTATCTAAAGAGTTCACAGAAGCCCAAGTCTTGTGCAATCGATTGTGGTTGTTAATGGATTTTCATTTGTGTTTTTTTTTTGTCTGTCTCCGCGTCTCCTCGTTCATTGAAATGCGTTCAGATTTCGTTTTGGGTGACCTAAATATATTTTTACATGAAAAATACAAGTTTATCAGTCATACTCGTATGGTAGAAGATACATATGTCTGTTGTTATGCAACATCCTTTAGTATTGTACTTTTACTTTACAAAAACATCATTGAATCTCTATCATGCCCAATGGAAAATGTATCGCTTGTTTTGTATTTTTCCGTTTCCTTAAAATTGGCTGATGACTGCGTAGGTACAATCGCTTGATTTAAATTTTTAATAGATAAATGCGGTTGGGTTTGGGTGAAGGCAAGCGCCCCAAGATCCTTACCGATAAGTGTTGCTACGACTTCTCGAATTTGAATTTTCTTGCTAATTTGTTATTAATGTTTTTGCACAAACCGATGTCCTGCCAGTTGAGAGCCCGTCAACTGGACAGGACGAAAAAGCATGCGTTTCTTAAAATTACTTCGTTAAATTCAATCCACTCTGGTCTAAAGTGTATTTTTAAATGAAGCTTTCTTGCGGTAAAATATGTCCTTACTCTGAAAAGGTAGCTAAATTTTAGCGGGAGCAAGCTTGGCAATATTTATTAACTGGGTTATGCCAAGTTTACTGTGACCAATTAGCTGCATGGTGTCATTACAATTTATAAGTTCGGGATCAATTTGGATCTGCGGAATAGCCAAAATATTGGGAGAATACGTTAAATCAGATTGTCAGTTGTACCCCAATTGCGTAGATATTGTTGAAAGGATTTTGATCGTATTTTTGACGATAAGCAATAATTGTTTTAACGATCGTATATTGAGAAGATCTATTAAGAAGCTGAAATCAACTCGGAGAGAGCTTCGCTAATATTGGGCTCTATCGAGAGAAAAATACTCCGTCTGATATTTGGTCCTGTGGCGAAAGAAGATACAACTGCGAACTCTATGAGCTTTACCAACATCGGGATGTAGTGCGAAAAGCTAAAACATTTCGACTGTATTGGCTCTGGCACGTCGATCGAATAGACAATAATGCTTCATCAGCGAAGAGGATCTCCGACTCCCAGCCCTCCTGTTCGAAACGATAAGGAAGACCAATCCATCACGGATGCCAGAGCGCTTGGTCTTCTCGATCCGTGAGTGACGTTTTGTCCTAAAAAAAAGCCGTAGACATACACTGGCGATCACAAGGATGAACCCATACATTTTGCAATCGATTTTCAGTCTTTATACCTTTTGGAAATTTTATACCCGGAAACTTTTACTACCTGGAAACAGGTACTTTTTTCCCAACAGTAAGTCATAAAATTAAAGGGTAAATAAGAAACGACCTCTGGAATTTCCTAAGATCAAACAATGAACATTGCGAATATTTCGTTGCAGGAGTTCACATCAGCGATTTTTTAAGAATAAGTTTTGTTAAGAATATTTAAAAAAGCTTCGAAAACAACTGTTTTTATTTCGTTAAAAAAATGGGTTCCGGAAAGACTTTGACAGCGACAGAAAGAGGAAAAATAAATGCTTTCAAGGAGTTAGGACTCTCAGGCCGAGAAATTGCAAGGAGGCTAAATAGAATTAAGACTGTTGTAAACAGTTATCTTGCGGTTATCTTCCACAACACTATGGGAAAAATCAAAAAGGACGCACGGCAGAGGCAACAACATTGCGAGAAAAGCGTGTTATTTTACGGGTTGCCTCAAATTCTACTCTACCAGTGACTAAAATAGGGCCAACAGCGGAGTATGAGCCAGCAACGGTCCGAAGGAAATTACGAAAAAGTGGTACTATACAGAGAAGGAAACTTAAAAAGAAACCTGTTTTGAGGCAAGTATACAAGGAGCATCGAATAAATTTTGAAAGAGAACATGTCGCTTGGAGCACTGAATGGAAACACGTTGTCTTTTCGGATTAAAAAAAGTTTAACCTTCACTGTCCCGATGGTTGCAACTTTTATTTCCATGATCTAAGAAAGGAGGAGCTTATTTTGGCAAGACACCACAGCCGTACATCAGGTGTAATGGTGTGGGGAGCTATTACCCACTATGGCACAATCGAGTTCCAGTTTTTGTCCACAACAATGAACGGAAACAACTACAAATATTTGCTGGAACTGTCATTTCCAAAAATGAAGAACATTTCCGGACCCCTGTCAAATTTTCAAATATTTCAAAAAGACAATGCCCCTATCCACACTTCCAGGGTTGTTAGAAGTTGGATTCAATCAGAACACTTGGAACTTTTGCCATGGGCGCCATATTCACCGGACTTAAACATAATCGAAAATGTTTGGGCATGGTTATCTCGTGAAGTGTATGAAGGCGGCAGACAATTTGAAGAAAAGGTCACTTTAATCGAAGCTATTCATAATGCCTGGGCCCAGATTTCTATTTATTATTTAAAAAAAAAAAACTGTGATTCTATTCCAAATCATCTTATAGACGTCATATAGAAAATGGCTGGCATACTCATTATTAATGTAAAAAAACATAATAAATAAATGTTTCAAAACCATAAAATGTAAACAATTTATTCATTTTTTTCTTTCTTTCGAAGATTTTGCATGAGGCCTCATCCTAGTGGCGCATCTTCAATAGATGGGGCATATGGAGCTAATAGTCAAGTCATTAGGCTTGGTTTTCTCTACCACATTATCTCCGTATTTAAAGAGCTCCTCTAAACCATCCCAGTCTGCTGCTTTGTTGTTTCTCACTTTTTCTCATCTTTTCAATAATGGATGGTGCAATCGGGTTTTCATTGGCCGGACGTGGGCTGTTGTCTTGCCCTATCACTCTCTCTACATGATGCCTGTTTAGGAGCTATTGGAAATGCTGTTTAGACGGTGCAGGGAAATAACTTCACGGGCAATAACTTCACATAAGCAACATCTCGAGTGGGAAATAATTTAACTTATTTTATGTGACCAAACATTTTTTTTAACTAATAAAGAACTTTCGCCCAAAAGTTGTTGGTATGTAATACTTCTACGGATAACAGTGGGTGGCCCGCTTCTCGTGTATAAGTGCTTAAAAATCTGCACACTCGTACACCGGCCGGCCTTCGGCCTCGCATGAAAATGTTCAGGGCGCCGCTACGCAGCGTGTTTCAAAGCTCATAAAGTATGAAATAATTCAACAGACAACGGAACCTGGGTGGCAAGCTTCGCGGGAAAAAGTGTTTAAAACTCTGGATGCTTTTTCGACCCATACACCGACTGAGAAGTCAAAAAAGTGAGTCAAAAAAAACCTTACATATCAAAAAAAAATTAAATTGCGAGAAAAAATGCCATATTTGAAATAAAATCATCACATATAACAATTAAAAAAAACTAAGTGTTTTTAACCACTTTCTCAAATTTTAACACCCAGACCCTAAAAAAACACTGATGATGACAGACTGTATTTTCGTTTTCCGTTGAGAGTTTTTTTTTATTTGAGAAGAGTTTGCTCCGCTAAACTGTCATATATATAGTACTAGCTGACCCATGCTCGCCTTGCTTCGCCAGTCTGCCACTTCTCAAATTTAAAGCCGCGCTTACACGGTCAATCGGTTGACATCATGCATCGTGTATGTGTGGATTGTCGCTACCCCTTACACAGTTCAATCGATTGACGTGAAATTTTTAGTTTTTGTGAGTTTTCGTGGTGTGCGGATGTGCGATGAGTGAAACGGACGATTGTATTGCATATATTGCTCTTGCACATTACATAAAGAGGAAAAAGAAAAAAATGTTGTGAAAAAAGTGAATTTGGATGAAGGAAGGTTGTTAAAAAAAAGGAATCTGTTCAAACATGAAAATCTTTTGAATGAATTGAAAATATCTGCACCTGACGATTATGAAAATTTTATGAGAATCGATAACTCGACTTACGAGGAATTGCTTAAAATAATTTCTCCTTTGATTGTGAAAAAAGATACATGCATGCGTGAAGTGATTTCAGAAAACCAGAGGCTTTCTACAACATTGCGATATCTAGCTACAGGGAATTCATTTGAAGATTTAAAATATACAGCTGCAATATCTGCAATATCAATCAGCAAAATAGTAATGGAAACTTGTGAAGCAAAAATACGTGGCTTAAAAGAGTACATAAATCGTCGCTATAATCTTTCCCTTTGACATCCCATAAACTCGGCAATAACCGATACGTTTCAATTAATTCCGATACAAATGCTCGGTCTTCATCGTCCTTCAATTTTCCGCTGGCGCCAGACATGTTTTCGCTTCCGTGACACGAGACATAATGAAGTAATTACGTCAATCCAACCCTTACACATATCAATCAGCATCACGTTCATCATGCAAAATCAAACTTGCTTTGATTTTCGTCAATCAGACTTCACCAAATGTGTGTGACTCATACAGATACATTTTCACAAACACATGCTAGTGATTGATGTCATTCGATTGACCGTGTAAGGGCCGCTTAAAACAAAATACTTGCTGATAAGAACTGATAAAGAAACCGTCGATAGCGTCGCTTCTCGTTATATGGATATACTCTCAGCGTGACTCCCTCTCAATCTCAATTACATTTCATACCCTATCTTTCTCAATCCCATGCGCCACAAAAAAAAACAACACAAACTACAAAAGGTGCATTAAAAGAAAGAAAGAAAAAGCACACAGCACAAAAGGTACAGAGAGGGAAACAGATTTGTGCCGCACAAACACACAAATTTTCCTCCACTCAACGCTGGGAAAATCCAACGATTCAGCTTCAATCGAACATTTTACTTTTTTTTTGAATTGTATAAAATGTATAGTTTAATGCTTACTGTTCAACTTCAGGATAACCTACAAAGATGATTTATATCTTAAAATCTTTGTACATAATTGAACTTTATATTAAAAAAATCCTATTTCATTTGGAAGAGTCATTCCAAAGCTAGGAGCTAGAAAGCATTCGAGAGTTACAACTTTTCTTAGATATCTGCTTAGATCTCCGCTTCTGGACAGCGGATGAAGCATTTTCCCGCGGTAAAAAGTAGCATATGTCCATTCTCAGGCTCTAGATTATCTGTGTACCAAATTTCATTTAAATCGGTTCAGTAGTTTTACCATTAAAGCAAGACAGACAGAGTTACTTTCGCATTTATAATATTAGTATGGATTTATGTAGTAGTATGTTATGGTAGTGTGCGCAGAGGTTAATGTGTAGAACTACTAATCTAAATGTCTGAGGTTCAAATCCCGCCGGGGCTAACTAACATCCTTCAGTTTTCTCCACTGTCCCTTATCTTGCGAACGCCTAACAAACATCCAAAAATATCAATTGTCATCAGAAGCTTCTCAAATTTTCCGTTCGGACTTGGCTTAAAATTGTAGGTCCCTTCAACTTCGCACAAGCAAGTGGTTGGAGAAGCTAGGTTTAAGGCCATGTAATGCCTAATATTTATTTTTTTTATATTTTTTTAACTTTATTCATTTGTGTCATGAAATGATAAATGTACAGTGCAATGCGGTTCAATTGAATAGTCGTATCTGAGTTATGTTTTAGAACTTAATTTGTTGTTGTATTATTGGCACCGTTGAGAAAAGAAAACGCATTCAGCAGAAAAGTATATTAATACTGAATAAAATAAGCAACTTTAATTTGATAAGTGGCCCAAAACGGAAGTTTTATTCTATTCTTCCTATACCATGCTAAAAGCTTTT
Source organism: Portevinia maculata (assembly GCA_949715645.1). NCBI lineage: Eukaryota > Metazoa > Arthropoda > Insecta > Diptera > Syrphidae > Portevinia > Portevinia maculata. Next base: position 361,883,118 of record OX454525.1, on the reverse strand, counting down.
TTTCGGTTCATTTAAATAGTCGCACCTGCAAAAAAGTCGAAAAACAGCACAACACCATTTTTTTTTTAATATTTTTATTTATTTCAATTAATTATTTGTCATTTTAATAATGTGTGCTGCCTCTACCATTGAATATAACCTCAAAAATTCTTTTCTTCAGAGAGTCGTATAAACTTTTAAGGTAATTCAAAGAAATGTTGGCCCAAGTAGCTTCTATTGCCGCAATCACCTCTTCATTGTCTTGATACGAGTACTACTTGCCTCCTCTATGAATTTCATGCACTTAGTCATCCCTAAACATTCTCCATAATATTAAGATTAGTCGAATAAGGCGGCCAGGCAATATTTGAATGCTTTCACTACTAATCTATTCCTTAACAACTTGTGAATTGTGTATAGGCCCATTATCTTGTTAAAATATACATGGAATGCGTCCAAAAACTTATTTCTTGCGGCAAAAGATGCTTCCAGATGAACTTTCTAGGTAACACCAGTCATTTTGTTACAAACGATTACCAATTCAAAAGCGTCATAGTCATGACTTCCTTGTCTCCAGTGATGACGGTTCAAAAACATTTTTTCTTTCCGGAGATCATAAAAATAATTGTTGTATGCATTTATTAGGACCATCCAAGTTAAGCTATTTTTCATCCGAAAAGACAACTTTGCTCCAATTTCTTGAGACCGCTTCAATGTCCACATCCCATGTCATGTGATCCCTTACAAATTCAAGGTGCTGTTGCTTGCGTACGCGATTAAGCGTTTTTTTGTAGTTTGGTAATCCTTAAGTGTGGTAGAGCACTCACGGCAACACGAGGCGCAGTGGATTTGCTGCAAGAAACCCCAGCAACTTCCCTTATTTTGTTTGTGGATTGAGCTGAAGCAGAAGATAGTCCTTGAATTTTCCGCTTGTCTTGTGGCGGTAAAACTCTTACGATGCTTCCTTTGTAATTTTTGCCATAGGATGCACAATTTTTCACAAAATTTCTTATTAGGTGTTCACTTTGAGCAATTTTACGGGCTTATTTCACGATTTGAAAAGCTCTCCGAAAGGTAAGCTTCAATTTAAGCCCTTTCTTCTGGGCATTTTAATAAAATTCGTCAAAAAAAATACCACACTTCCAAATTAATTTTTCACAGACGTTTCTCTGAACACTTGTTGCTAACTAATCAATTTTACTAATGCGTCTATTCAAATGAACCGAACAAATGGCATACATTTTTGCATGGTATAGGAAAAATAGGGTAAAACTACCGTTATGTGATTCTTATGAAATTGAAATTTTGCTTCCTTTTTCAGTATTAATGTCCCTTTCTACAGTCCACGGGGGTAAGAGCGGGAATATACGGACAAAACAAACGCTTCACGATACCCATGGGAAAAAGTCCCAGCGTGTTTCAAGCAGAGCTCCACGCCATTCAAGAATGCGCTAGCCACATAAATTTATCTGGTATAAAAGGTGCAACCATCCATATATTCACTGATAGTCAAGCAGCTATAAACGCCCTTAGCTCGCATACCATTAACTCCAAATCAGTCATGTACTACTTCAACACCTGCAGGCACTTGGAACAAGTAACAAGACCAAGCTATGTTGGATTCCGGGTCATGTCGGGGTGGAAGGCAACGAAAAGGCCGACGAACTGGTCAGAAAAGGTTCGGAAACACCCTTCATAGGTCCCGAACCCTTCTGCTGCACTCCTAGATCAGCTGCAACGGCAGCAATAAAAAGCTGGGAACATAGAAAATGTATCCATCTTTGAGAAAGCATCCCAGGTTTAAGACAGACCAAACGAGCCATTCGGCCTTTCAATCAAAATGCCAGCAAATGCCTAAACCTGTCCCTTTCTGCTGAATGCGTTTTCTTTTCCCATTGGTGCAAATAAAATACATAACAACAAATTAAGTTCTAAATCAAAACTCAGGTGCGACTATTCAATTGAATAAAAAAAATAAAATATACTTTTTATTTATTATAAACATAACATAACTTTGGCTTGGCAAACTAAATATTATTTTTTTTTTTAAATTTTTAAAGCTCAAAACATTTCTTCATCTAGTAAATAATTAAGGTTTGTATGATAGACACACTCGAGCATTGAATTTCAGAAAGGAGCCACAGTGTGGGTGCCGATGTTCTCATTTCTGCACCCTCTGGCGTTCTTAAAATAGGTTGAAGTGTGGTCCAAAAGAGTAAATGTTGTGCGAAATTCTTCAATTGTGTTGCAATTAGCCGGCTCAGTTGGTCGATTATGTTGACCGTAAAATTGGCGAAGTACTCGTAAATTTTTTTTACCGAACACTGATTTTGGAAATAAATTTCTACAATTTGTAAACTAAAGAGAATTATGGTGTCAACGGTCAAATTAACTATCCGCATTCTAATTGTTGCCATTTTAAGAAAACGACCTACAAATACACGTTTACTAATAAATAATTTTCAATCTGACAGGCTGACAAGACAACACAGCCAACTGCTTTAGATCTAATTAAATTTCATTAATTACTTCGAAGAAAATTCGAGCAAAAATATATGAACGGGAATAAAATACCTACAGAGAATTTTTTTTAATTTAATTTGACAAAATTGTTGTCTCTTTCTTTGTTAATTTAAGATTCAGTTCGCCCTTTATACGAAGTATCACTGAATCATTATCAATTTGCAGTTCTGTCTTCTCGATGGCGTCAATATCGTAATGCATAAGTATCTTAGCCAATCCGACTTTCACATTAATCTTCCCCATTCGTTGAGCTTAAAATCAAACATTAACTGTTATAACGACATTCAAATTGGAAATATCGGGAGTATTACCAATGCAGTGACGTGGTCCCGCCCCAAAGGGCATATAAGCAACTGGATCGAAGTTTTTGTTCTCCTCCAAATATCGATCGGGATCGTATTTCATTGGGTCGGGGAAATATTTCTCATCTCGTTGAATACCGAAAAGTGGTATCACTATTGGGGTACCCTTCTCGATGACCAAGTCCGTACCTGGAACTGGGTAGTCTTGGGTGCATTCTCGATTTAGAATCGGCAATCCGGGATATTTGCGAATTGTTTCCATGAAACAGTAATCAAGATACTTCATATCCTGAATAGATTCATAGGTAATCTTTCCGTCGTGCTTCTTAAGTGCATCTTCGACGTCCTTATGTGCTTTTGTCAGTATCTCTGGGTTTTGTGATAATTCGTAAATTGTAAAGGCTGCTGCTGAAGCTGATGTATCAAAGCCAGCTACATAGAAGAGGAACGCCTGGCCGGCCATATTGTCAATTGACATCGATTTGAAACCGTCTAAAATTATAAAGGAATTGAGTTAGTTAGGACTTTGACTTATGGGCTCGAATTTTACTTATACCTGCTGTGCTCTGAATATCCCAATTGTTGTCGTCCAAGTTCACCTTGCCAGTATTTCTAAGTTGAATTAACATTTGCATCAGATCCTTGCGGACGACATTGTTTGACTCGCGGAAATTAACTGTGTACCGGACAAGTTCTTTCATCATGTTAGAGGACTCATCTGGAACTCCAAGACTAGTAAAAATTCGCTCCAATCTGTTAATTAAAGGAATTGTATTGCCATTCTCTTCTGATGATGATGATCAACTTTATTTTATGTAAAAACGGTACAAAGTGTTACATATTAGCTACTAAATACAGAGTGGGCCAAAAGTGACTTCCTAATTTGGAAAAAATCATAACTATTGTTTTTAATGTTTTTTTCTTTTCTTTTTTAAAGTACTTATAAAACAAACTTTGGAGATGTACTTAAACTAGGGGTCGCCCCATGGTCGAAATTCGACCAATTTATTCTATAAGTTGAAAAATAAAATAAAGTCGACTGTTATACATATTAATCGGAAAATTAAATTTTTCCACATTGCATTCTCTGATTTCACATGATATAAAAATTTTCCGGCATTTTCAAGTATGTAACTTCAAGCATTTTCAAGTAACTTCAAGCATTTTCAAGTAGCTTCAAGCATGTCCAAGTAACTTCAAGTATGTTCAAGCATTATCAAGTAACTTCAAGTTTTCAAGCATTTTCAAGTAACTTAAAGTATCTTCAAGCATTTTCAGGTAACTTCAACTAACTTCAAGCATTTTCAAGTAACTTCAAGTATTTTCAAGCATTTTAAAGCACCTTCAAGCATTTTCAAGTAACTTCAAACATGTCCAAGTAACTTTAAATATGTTCAAGTATTATCAAATGCATAACATGCACATCAATGTTGTTGTTGGTAACTTCAAGTAACTTCAAGTATTTTCAAGCATTTTCAAGTAACTTCAAGCATTTTCAAGTAACTTGAAGCATTTCAAGTAACTTCATGATATAAAATTTCTCCGTTCCGATTGGCAGATTATTGCCTCACACAGCAATGTTGTTGTTGTTGTAATTTCATCCAATTCGCTTCATTTTCCCTGCTGTAATTCATAATGTGTGTTATATATGTGAATAATTTCTGTATTGTGCACTTCTATGTATTGCCCCCTACCCAAATATATATAGTGTTGGCATATCTGTGTGACGTATAATAGCAAAAAGGGGGGAGACACGTTATAGGCAACTCCGTATTAATATATAGATGAACTACAGCGCTTTAGAGAGGACCGAACTGATTGAATTTTATTTTGAAAATAATCACTCGATTATTTTAACCCAAATAGCTTTTCGGCGTCATTTTAATGTGCGAAATCCACCCTCTGCGCACATGATTACGGCACTGGTGTCACGATTTCGTCAACAAGGAACTGTAGTTGATTTTCCTCGAACTGGAAGACCTCGCAGTGCCCGAATCGAAGCGAATGTGGAACGCATTCTTGCAAGTGTTATGGAGAGTCCAGAAACATCGACACGAAGGCGCTCTGGTCAACTCGGTGTGTCCCGCAGTTCATTGCGAAAAGTTCTAACAATCGAATTGCAGCTGTTTCCATACAAAATCTAATTTGGGCAAGAATTAAAGCCAGGAGATCCTCAAAAACGTGTTGTTTACGCAGTTCGGAATAATTTCCAAAAATTTGGGATTTAATTTGCCTCCACTTTCTCCGAATTTGACCGCACCAGACTTTTTTCTCTAAGAAATATTTCACCCGTTCTGATCTGGCTACAATTCCTAAGGTGTTTATCCGCCCGAAACTCGAGTACAATACTCATAGCTGGTCTGGTGCACCAATAACTTATTTGGAGCTACTTGACGGGATCCAAAAACGCGCGATAAAACTCATTGGCGACCGAGGCATCGGAAGATCGATTGATTCTTTCGTTATTTTAGCGTTATTTCCACCACAAGTGCTCATTCCACCCCTTGAACATTACAACCGCAATACCCGCCATGCAAGGAATGCTCATCAGTTCACCCTCAAGCTTGTATTCGAACGTACATCGAAGTTCAAAGAATCTTTCCTCAGCCGTAAAACACAAATGTGAAATACTCTCCAACGCTCTATTTTTCCTTTACATTAGGACCTGCAAACATTTAAAGCCAACGTGCATCGCCATCTCTCCTTTTCTTTTAATCTTGATTTCCCTAACGCTCGCGCTATGGAGCTATTACATGATAAGGGTACTAAAAAATCCCTACATTATAAAAAAGAAAAAGAAAAATTATGACCCTAACCACTTATGTTTTCCCAAAGTCTTTAAAATATCCCTTCTTAAGTCCGGGCATACCGCCGCACATTGGGGCAGAATACCCTAAAATGTGGCATCAAATCAGCCGTTAGAGCTAAGAACCTGAAATTTTGCACGCAGGCTTCGGAGACCATTCCCACTATAACGCCCATTTTTTTGAAATGAGCTTGTTTTACAATATGTATTAAAAACTTAAAAACGATTTATTGAAGACCTAATTTTTGTCCACTACACTTACCTTGCACACCCACTTTAAGGCCCCCTTTTATCGCGAAGAAAAACAAATTAATAAAACGAATCTTTAATTTTGCATTGGTATTTATTATTGAGACTTATAGTAATTAAAAAAATTGCCCATTAAATACAAAATCAAACCAAAAAATTGTATTTCTTCCTTAGAAATTATCGCTATCATCACTGTCATCATAATTGTCATCATCATTATCATCAGACTCAAGAAGAGTGTTTGATTCCTGGACACTTGGTGGCTTTAGCAAGTTGACTGCTTCTTTGGGAAGAGACTGGAATTTTCGTCTATGTAATTTTAGCTTGGATGTTATAATGGGATCCGAGCTTAGTAAAAAGAAATTAAATACGTCTTAATTGGTTTTTTCGCGAGTTGATTTTCTTGAGAAGTTCTCTCTTTTAAAAATCTTTGTTGCGCGCTTCCTGCGCTTTCTTCGAAAGTTGGCCGATCGGCAACAGTGCAGATGATATAATTTCTGGCCCATGAATAAAATATTTATACAAAGTTGGAGGTACCAGTGATATTTACTGGCGAAGCATCTTGCTGTGTCATGTGCGAATTCCCTGAATTTTTATACATCAATATCATACCCACTGGCAACTGCAATCATAATTGTGTGCATTTTTTTTTAATCGACAAGCTTTTTCCCAACGTGATTTAATTTTTGATTTAAACTCCGTTATTTTCTCATTAACATTGTGTTGAAAACCACTGGTGCATTGGACCCGCTTTAAAACTTCACCCCTTTGACTTTCTAATCCCTTTAACATTGAGCTCTTCATTATATTATATAGCTCTGCCCTTGTCACACAAAGAGTTTTGGAAGGTGTTCGGCCTAAGAAGTAATTAAAATTAAAAAAAAAATCGAATTTTTTTCCAAAGTGACGTCACCAACAAAAAAATTTACTACGCAAAAAGTAGCAAAAGGTAGCAAAAAAGTTTACAGATTCTAAGACTAAACAAACCACTTATCACAAAGAGATATAACACTCAACGCCAGGTCACGGTCAACCCATCTAAAACTCTTAGGATTTCGGATAAAAACAAAACTAACACTTTTTTTTTGCACATTTTTTATCTTTAGCCACAGATTAAAAAAACAAAAATAGATTTTTTTTAAATCAAAATAAGACAATAAAAGCACCTGAGCTTACTGATTCCATTGCAATTTTAACTTTTTCAATTTCAACAAACTGTAAGAAATAGCACACAGTTAACTGCAGTCACTCAAAACAAAAAAACACGTCCGGCTTCGATGGAAAATACTAATAAATGCTGCATTCGTGACGATCTGCTGAAGACCACATGCTCCCAATATACTTTCTTTTTCTCCTTTTTTTATTATCTATCCTATTTAAAACAAAAAAAAAAACAGTAGTTTAAGACAAAGCTCAATTTCAAAATTCGATTAAATGCCAGCTTCAGAGGTGTTTCGCCCCAGTGTGCGCCGCCAGGATGCTTGGCGAACTACTCTGCCTACAGCAATGGAGATTCTTTTTCACCTGACACACCTTGACATCTTTGGTAAGCAAACGGCTGCTCTGAAAGCAACTTCCTCCCCAGATCATTCTATTAGGAAGGCCCCCCTTTTCTAAGATAAATCGATTCACTTTTACACCAATGGACCCAAAACCGACGATGGGGTTGTTGGGGGTGTGTTCTCTGACGGGTTCAACCTCAGCCTCTCTTATGGTCTCCATAATCAATACAGTGGGTTTCAGGCGGAAATTATGGCTATTAAAGAAGTCCTATCGTGACTGAAGAGGAACGTGATATCCGGTATGGACATTCGAAACTTTTCAGATAGTCAAGCTTCGATAAAATCTCTGGATTCTGTCTCTACAAACTCCATAGTAGTCCTAGACTGCCGATCCTCTCGCGAAAATGTCGGAGCAGTTCAACATTCACCTGTGTTGGGTGCCCCTGCATAGAGATATTCCAAGGAACCTTCTACCTGATATAGGTCCCTTAGGCATTCCAATTGCTGCATGCAAACTCATTTTTATGAGTGCTGGATGCCATCGAGAGAACTAAGCTTAGGTGGACAGCTGACAACACTTGTCTAGCGGCAAAACAAACATAGCCAAAGCTCTATCTGAAACGTTTTAAGGGCTTGATCTCCCTAAACAGACATTGGTTGTACAATTTATTGGTGTCATCACCGGACACTGTCTCATAGGCAAGCACGCAACAAGGTTTGGCGTCTATATAAAAGAAGCTGCTTGGACGAGGAGGAGGAGGAGACTATTCTCAGCCTTCTCTGTAATTGCCCTGCTCTATCTCAACGACGAAAGCTCCATTTGGGAGCCTTCATTTATAATGATCTTAATGATCTCATAATCATTGACATTAGAAGTCTTTCAAGCTTTATTTAAAGCTACTGGTTTAACGGACCTTTTATTGGTCTAAGTGTCTTGGCTTCGGTCGACTGCCACTTCAACCTAACCTAACCATGGTCCTTCCAACTCAGTCTTAAATCCAATAAAACACCTTAGTATTTAAAGTGTTCAAGTCTTGTAAAACAATCGTTGGACAGCTGGTATTCTTATAAAAGGTGGTCATATATTGACAAAGACAGCAATCATTGTTTCGACGAAATCTAAAACACCCAGGTGAGTTATATCGCAAAATCATATCTTCTGGAACTATTCGCACAATGTTAAACTGCGACAATTCAGTTATATCACTAATTACTAGTTTGTGATCCTTAAACCATCTTCGTCATATTTCTATATAATAGTCCAGATTTGCACTTGCAATCCGGCATGATACCAGCAAATCTTATTTTTGTTTTGATCATTTTACCATCACTCATTACATACCGCCGATCGTGAACAATAATCAACAAAACTTAAACTCAATTAAATGTAAATATTCTACTCACGGTGGGCACAAAAAAACAGCGGCATTCCTAATCACGCTCGTCATTGTTGGGTTGTTCAGTCCGTTGCTAATGGTTTTGAATTCATTTTTGGGATTTTTGAAACTATTAAGTTCCAAGCCAAAGATCGTCGATCCAATTATATCAATTGTGTAACTAAAAACAAAATTGATATAATTTAATATTTCCAAACAATTTATATTGGTTATTTCTTCACGTGGAAAACAATTCCTTCATCTCGACCAGGGCACCCCCCTCGTTAGGTACGATATTTTCCAAATATTCTAACATATTACTGCCGACCTCTTCAACACTGGCAAACATGCCCTTGAGCTTTCCTGAAGTAAATGACGGTGTCATCTTATTTCGCAGAGTTTTCCAACGTTCACCTTGCAAAGCGAATAGGTTCGCCGAAAACGGATTATTTTCCTCGTCCACGTAGATTCCACGGTCATGGAAACTGCCAAAATCTTGCACCAAAATATTTCGAGCTAACTCCGCATCGCGGATTAAAAGGGCTGGACGATGCATCAGATAGATGCCAACTAGTTTGCCAGTTGTTCTTAAATAAACATCGTACATAGCCATGCCAAAGGATCGTTGGCGCTTTATTACCGAATCCAAACTTCCGAATGGAATTTTTAGTTTATCTACAGGGAATCCTTTACGCTGCCAAAAGGTGTAGATGTGGCGTAGAAAAAGAAATGCCACAGCAGACAACGTTAAGACAATGTAAAGTAACATTTTATACACAATTTTTTGAAATATTTTGTTCCACACTGCTTCGATATTGTTAATCGACTGACTTAGTCTAGAAAGCCTTGATTCGGCTTAACTCTCGCGTTGTGATGTTCAGTGCTTAAAGCGATTATCTTATCTATAGATATATATGTAATGTCGGTGACCACAAAATTGGGAACATAATTCTTTGTTATTAAACACGATTAATTTGAATTAAATTAGCGATTAGCGTTCACTAATCTTTATGCGCTGTTTCTACGTTTTAAAATATAAATTTAATGTAACTGGGTGAATGTAACGAGTGGATTGTTTATTCTTTGTCTGCGTGCTACTAAAAACGTCCAAAAATATTACCGTTGTTGCTACTTGAGAATTTTTTTTATTTGATAAAGTTCTTGTCTATTTATTTCCATTCGTCTTCATCTAGAAACACATTTACTTTTGGTCGAACGGAATTTGCAAACGAAAATTGATTCGCAGACTTTTTCTTCTTTTTCTTCTTGTGGTTGTTCTTGTTCTTGTTATTGTTATTCTTCTTGTTCTTTTTTTTCTTCTTTTTCTTCTTCTTCTTCTTCCTCTTCTTCTTCTTCTTCTTCTTCTTCTTCTTCTTCTTCTTCTTCTTCTTCTTCTTCTTCTTCTTCTTCTTCTTCTTCTTCTTCTTCTTCTTTTTCTTCTTCTTATTTGTCTTCTTCTTCTTTTTCTTCTTCTTATTTGTCTTCTTCTTCTTTTTCTTGTTCTTGTTCTTGCTCTTGTTCTTGTTATTCTGCTTGTTCTTCTCATTCTCCTTGTTCTTGTTGTTCTTCCTTTTTCTTCTTATTTTTCTTCTTCTTCTTCCTTTTCTTCTTCTTCTTCTTCTTCTTCTTCTTCTTCTTCTTCTTCTTCTTCTTCTTCTTTTTCTTCTTCTTCGTCGCCTTCGCCTTCTTCTTCTTCTTCTTCTTCTTCTTCTTTTTCTTCTTCTTCTTCTTCTTCTTATGATCAGCAATAAGGGGATCATATTCCTCCTTCACACTTGCACACTTGCGTGGTATTTTTGAGATGTTAAACGAGTCGCTAGGCTCACCCTGGGTATTAAAACTGACTGTACGCTCGGATATTTTTCCGATCGCCAACCGCGGGACCTCTATTTGTCCTTCAACTAGGGATAGATAGATCCTGGGTTGTTGTTTCGTTTGCCCGATTGACAAACGGATGCGATTGCAACGAAGGAGGTGAATTGTGCGGTTTAACGACGATGACTTGATTATCTTTTTCCTTTAAAGACTTTCCACGACAGTTTAGCGAAATTTCGAAAACGAGTCAAGCGAACGACAAGAAAAAAAAGAGCAGCGTTTCCCCTAAGGGTTTCAACAATACAAAACTTAAAAGCTTTATTTCCTGAGGGTTTTTATACAATTTTCAAATAACAGGATTTTTCGCTTTGCGAGAGAGAATACGTTAATTCAAAAGTTATTTATTGTATGGCGAATTCATAAATATGGTGAATGGTACAAATTAGGCGGTAAATTCAAATATACAATTTTATATTATAAAACTTAGAACTATGATGACGATTACGATGGCGATGACGATTGCGATGACGACCCAACACTGACCAGACGTGATTTCTTCCCTTAATCGGTATTAACGACAAACACTGCTTTTGCAGTGATGCTCATAATAATAATAATAATTAGTAGGGTATATTACACTGCGACCTATAGGTCTATTGTGTCCCCTGTTTGTATCTCGGAGAGGTTTATGCCCTCTTTCAGAGCCCCCTCTAGATACACTTCCTTTATGAAGCGTATCGGGGTTTTGCTCTGATTTATCCTTAGCAGGTCACACTCCTTGGAGCACAGCGTCCAGTCCAGTTTCTTTGATGAATCTGACAATGAGCTGTGGGTCCATGGTTTGTATTTGTATGTCCTTGTATGTTATTTGGTGCCTGCCCAAATATCTTATCCTCTTGTGGGCCAGTGCCTTACAGGATTCCAGTATGTGGTCTGGAGTTTAGGTGGCCCGTCCTCTGATATACCCATTTTCCTCGGGTGCTCCTTGAGCCTGCAGTGCCCCGTGAGGAGGCCTCCTAGGATTCTTAGACTCTTTTTGTTAGGGCTGATACAAGCTTTGAATATCTTTTGGTTATAATTTCCTAAAAGCTTCTTTGCTTGCCTCAGACCTTGGAGGTTGAGGAAGGTTTTTGCCCTTTTTTTCTTCCTCCAGTCTTCTGAACTCTTCACGTAGAGTGTGTTCTCCTATCTCGCAGAACGGTTCAGGACCTATGAAGGTTTCCTTTGCCCCTTTCCTTGCCAGAGAGTCCGCTGCCAACGTGGGCAGGTACCCAGCAGATGGAAATTCTGTTGTTCTTGGCTAGTCTGTTCAGTCGGTGTAGGCATTCCCACACGAGTTCATAGTGATATTCATAGCCACCTTGCATGGAGAAATTGGTGCCCTGAATCGAACAGAAACAAGGGGGGTCATTGCGACCCAGGAGGTTCACAATCAACCCCAACGTGATACATATAAATATGAATGAGTAATGAAAATTAAGATCAAAGGGATGAATAAATTGGAAATAGAAAATATGCATGCAGTATTTTTTAATGTGCGCTGACATTAAAAAATACTGCATGCATATTTTCTGCTAGTAATAAAAAATAAGATAAAACAAAAATTCGATAAAATAAATATTATTCGATTCCAGATCCTTATTCATTATTAATATTGATCATTTATTGTTTTTTATTATTATTTGTTTATTACTATAAAAAACTCGAGTTGCTCTTTGATATAAGCTCAATGAAAATATCTGATATTTCGAGGTATGGATGGATGCCACCAGAATATCCTATTGGATAAATCTTTTTTAAGAATTTTTTTTAGGCTGATCTCTCTTTTGTTTAGTCTTTTTGTTTCAACAAAGAAACGGCTGGATTGAATTTAGTGAAATTTTGTTCATATCATTTTAAGGTCAATCGTCGATAAGCGCTGTCGATATCATTTTTTATATGCGAGATACCGGCAACGATAAAGTTTACAAACATATGTACATACATACACATGTACATACATACACCCACACACATGCACACAACATTTCAAAACATTGTGAACCTTCAAGATTTAAGATATATTCTTTATTACGATTTTCGTTTGCGGGCCAATCACAATAACTTCTCAACTAGTGGGACTTTAATAGTGGCATAATTTGCGGCGCTGCGCTACGAACATAGAATATTTTATTTATTTTTCTTCTCTATGTTTCATTTACAAAAATTCACGAAATATATGTGGCATTAACATTTTTGCCGTTAGCCAGGAACGAGAGAATTTACAATAGATCTTCTTCTCTTACCTTAATGACGGTAAGGCTGTGATCAGGATTAATGGGATCTAAACCATCCCTCTTTACTGGTCCGCCAGTGGGGTTCGCCGTTTCGACCTCAAAAATAACGGCAGCCCTCCCGACTTTAAATTACTTCGTCGCTGATTCCAATCAAATGCTGTTGTTGCTGCATTTGTGAGATCGAGGAGTTTTTAGGCCTGCCTCTCTTTCTCGTTTTTTATTGAAACGTTGATTAATATTGCCTTTTTGACAGGGTTCGTCGGATTGTTCTCTCTTGGAACTTCCTTTGAACATGACAGTACCAACCGAGCCGGTCTAGCTCCATTTTCTTCGAGATCGGTACTTTGACGTGAAGACTTCCTCGGATCTTTGGAACTTCTTATTTGATGAGTTTTTCTTGTTTTTTGCTGTCATGAAGCATCTTCAGCTCAGCTGTCTTTAATTTGCAATTATGCTGTCTGTAAGCTATCCAACATTGTGAAACGTGTAGAGCGGTGTAGAGCTTTCCTTTCAGCTTAGGGGACATTTTTCGGTCACAGAAGATGGCTGAGTTGTCCCGCCACTCCAACCACCCTACGCTTACGGGATACTTAATGTCGTCATCACAGCTACCTTTGCTTTTGATCATAGATCCCAGATATTTGAACTTTTTGCATTTGGGAATAACTCTTCCATTCATATAAATGTGTGGAGAACAAGTGAAAAGACTAATAAAAGAGTTCGCCTCTGGTTACAATTCACGTTTATTAAATGGAAAGACTTAAATACTAAAAATCATAAAGTTTGAAAGGAAGGGGCGAGCGGACGACCAATCGGTTTGAAGGTTAACGTGACTGCTCTAAATCAAAGCTGAAAGAATTTAATGGAAATTGACATAAGTACATAGGTACTGTATATAAATGTAATAGAGATGGGATGATATATCAATATAAAGATAATACCATAGTGGTTAACACTTAGTAGTTAAAGCAAAGTAAGAATGAAAAATGATACATGGTAATTAGTCGCCACAAATGTCTGGAAAAGGTCCGAGTGGATCAGATAACTGGCACCACATGTATTCTCTTTTTTTGTTGGACTAATACGATAAAAATTCCCCTACAAAACTTCCACCCATACATTACTTGCTCATTGCAGAGACGTTTGATCCTCGCTAATGATGGCTCCATCGTCAGCAAAGAATAACTGATGCATTTTGGAGTCCGTCACTTTTCCTTCAATCAGATAATCATCGACTGTAATAAATATCAAGGGACATAAGACGCTTCCCTGGTGTACACCAACTTTGATTGCGGACTGCTCGGTGACACCAGCGGGGCATTTCACTCTTGTCTTTACTCTCTCATAAAGGGTTTTTCAATAAGAGCGCTACAAAAGTTTTTTTTAAATAAAACAAAAACGGTTTTGGATATCAATGAAATTCTTTATTCCTGTGAAAGTACGTTCGATGCCATTATGTATGGAACTCGATTTCTTTTGCATGGCCACCACGGGCACGCTTGCAGAAGTTCAGACGCTGAACCCAATTTTCGACGGTTTTCAAGCATAAATCGGCCGATACTACTGCAATTTCACGTTCGATATTCGTACAAGTTCATCAATCGTCGCTGGCTTGTTGGCATAGACCATAGACTTGACGTAGCCCCACAGGAAATAGTCTAACGGCGTCAAATCGCACGACCGAGGCGGCCAAGCGACTGGACCATTTCGTGAGATAACACGGTTTCCAAACTTGGTTTCCAATAAATTGATTGTGGCATTCGCTGTGTGGCTTGTGGCGCGTCGTGTTGGAACCACATGTCCTCCAAGTCCATATTCGGTTATCATTGAACGGCAGCGATTCCCATTCACAGTAACGTGCCGGTCTTGATCATCACAGAAGAAGTACGGCCCAATGACGCCGCCGGTCCATAAACCACACCAAACCGTAATTTTGTCGGGATGCAATGATGACTCATGTAGTACGTGCGGATTGCTGCCTGACCAATACCGTATATTGTGTTTATTGACGAAGCCATTCAGCCAGAAATGAGCCTCATCGCTGAAGATGATTTTTCGTAGACGTAGCGCTCTTAACGTTGAGGCCACTGACTCCGAATTTCGGTAGTAAATTTTAATAATTTTGACTCGTTGTTGGCTCGTACTCGTATATCCTTCCATCATGAAATGAAATACTGAAGAGAAATGTCAAAAGACCGGCAAGAAATTCGGCGTCGTTTGCTGTCCCTGTCACTCTACTTTTGTATCGCTCTTATTGAAAAACCCTTTACATGTCCATGATTATCTGTACGCAGGTTTCTAGAACTTTTCGTTGTGTTAGCGCAACCCATAATATTTAGATCCCTTGGTTGTCTATCAGCGGCCTTTCCAAAATCATGGTCCTTATACTTTGGATTGCATCTGTATTTGATTTTTTATTAAATTCTGGCTCGCCAAGGCGATTTATAAAAGGGGGGGTACTTCGACCTAAAAGATCTTTTGTACCGCTGTATTTGATTTACCTGCGACAAACCCGCACTGGCGACATCAGCTTGATTGAAAGGTAATTGTCACAGTCTCGCGTATTGCCTTTTTCCTTTGTTCAAAAGAAGAAGACACTTTTCCTCCACTGGTTAGGTATTGCATCGCCTCTCGCCAGTTTGGAGAGGAGAATCATGGGCCATTTGGACCCGATGTCTCCGATCTTTTTCCAGAACTCAGAGGGTATCTTGTCCTTCTTCGACAGGAATGTCGTTAGCTTCTTCATTGTTAGCAACGGCTCTCGGGAAAATATATCCGAGGAAATTGTTCATTTAGAAGTCCTTCATAATATTGCTGCCACCTGCGTGTAGTATTTTTTCGTCATCGAGAAGAAGCAGCCCTTAAGCATTTTTGATAAACTTTGGTGAACGGAATTCTTCCTGGGCATTTCTCCTTCTCTGATATTTTGAAAATGGTTGCGCCTGTTTCAAGCTGGTTTGTCGGAGTCCGTAGATAGCCTTGTTTCTATTAGCAGCCGAAGAAGAAATTTCTTCTAACTCCCGATGCAGACCCTCCACACAATTTGCTTGAGTTTGAACGTACTTTCTCTTTGCGAGCCTCTTGCAAAGTCTGTATTCCAATTCGATGCGATCTTTTTCATCCCTATTTTTAGTGGAGCACTTTGGCAAAGCTTTGAATGACGCTTTCTTGTGCCTTAGCACTGCTTTAGCTTCATCTGTCCACCACCATGTTTCTCTGCCGTGTTGATAGTGTCCTTTTGAAGCCACAGCAGTGATTCGGCTCTATCCAAGCAAGGTCGTTGTAGGAAATTCCACATATATTGCATTTTGCATCCCCAACTTCGTTAATGATGTGATGGAGATAGTCACGACTTTTAAAATGTTCTGTGTGCATGAATAAAGGCGGTAGTCCTGTTTCGAGGTGTAGCATGTAGTTAGGTGCATTTCCTGGTAACCTTAAGATTTTTTTGATAAGTATTTCGTCAAGTTTTCAACTTCATCGTATTGACGAAAACCACATACCTGCGCCGCGTAGCACATAATAGACCTTACTATCGCTTTGTATACTTTGTATTTTGCACTGGTTTTGCCAGCGTAGAGGAACACCTCTTCAGAACGATAGGGGAAATACCATCTGGACCAGCGGATTTGTGTATGTCTAGATCTCGAAGTACTCTAGCCACTGTACGAGTGTGGAAGTGGATTTTTCCCATTCTACAGGCTCGAGTACAGGGGGAGACAAAGCTCAATCTGGGAGCGTTGAGCTGACTGCAAAGTGGCCAGCATGCAGATTGACCTTATCTATAGAGCTGACATCTGGAATGTCATCGTAAATGAGTGTCGGGACTTTGTAGTATTTTTTGCATCAGCTACTGACTACACAATGCCCAAATTCAACCTCAACAAAGCCGCTCAAGTCTATTTGCCATCCAGAACGGAATGGAAAAACGAAGCGTTCCCATCGCACCACCAGGTAGGCATTTATACCGACGGTTCAAAGATGGAGCGTGGGTATCTTCTTAGCGGAATTGAATATATCTGAATCATTCCGACTCGCCGACTCCTGTAGCGTATTCCAGGTGGAAATACTTGCGATCCGGGAGGCGTGTGGAATACTAACACACTTCCCCATAACCAAGAGAGACGTTGCCATCTTCATTGATAGCCAGGCAGCTATAAAAGCTCTCGACACACACTCCATATCATCCAAATTAGTCGCACAGTGTAAAGCTGCAATCACTTGTCTAAGCGGCCACTTCAACATTACTCTGCTCTGGGTTCCCTACCATAGAAGATCCGTTGCGGGTGGCATTGGTGCGATGGTAATGTATTCACTAACTCATTGGCAGGTCGTGCGTTCGAATCCCGGCCAGGGTTATGATTTTTATTTGAATTCACATAGAGATCTCCCTAAGCAATTTAGGCGCCACCCGTGGAGAAAAAAAATACTAAGCACCAACAACTTCTTTCCTATCCTCCTATTCTTTCGAATAGTTAGTAGCACCTAAAATCATGCAATACAATACTACATTGCTAGGTGCAGCTTACTGTTCAACAAAAAATGCATGCGCTGTGTTTAACACTATAAGGGTACTGTACACATACAGAAACAACAAAGCCCCTTTAGCGTAAGCGAATTATAAAAAAAAAAAAAAAAAATAGTGGCATGGAGGGAAATGAAAGGGCCGATGCGCTGGCAAGACACGGCTCTACCCTTGATAGTTCTCTTCCCATTGGAGCTGTCAAGGGTTTAATATCCCAGTACTTTCTTTCACAGGCGAACTCCAGATGGAGAGCCCTAAATAGCTGTGTCAGAAAAAGGAAGATGTGGCCATGCTTCAATGCTAAAAGAACACACGACCTAACAAACAGTACCCGACAGGACATTGCCAGAATTGTGGCGGTCACTGTAGAGTGGCCTGTCGGTACTCATGCTGCAAGGTTGGGCATCCTATTCAACTCACACTGCCGCAGCTGCAAGGATCCAGTGGAAAAAGGAGACCCTCCACCACTTCCTCTGCGATTGTCCGGCCCTAGCTAGAGCTAGACATCGCTAACTCGGCAAATCATTCTTCGACAACCTATCAGAATTAAGCAACACTAAATTCTGCAACATCATCGAATTTCTCAGTTCCACAGGCTGTATTTGAAACACTAACTGACACCATTGGTCACTTGAGTGGTGGCATTAAAACGGCGCCTTTGCGCTAATTGCGTCCTGGTTGCACCAGGCACCCACTCCTACCTACCTGCCTCAGCTTTTGGTCGTAGGAGAATTTGACACGATTAACAAGGGCATTGCAATCATTTCTGACTCGTTTAAACTTTTTCCGGTTTTCCTCAGATTTGGCCTTATAAGACCGAAAGCTTACCTCTTTTAACCTGATAGCCTCTTTGCAGCTAGAGTCACACCACGCGTTTACCTCGGGTAGGATAAAGCGTTTCATACCCAGTAAAAGAATGTTTGTTATTATATCAGCAGCATCATCCACATCGCTGTCGAGGAAGGGAATATAATAAAGTGTCCCGGTAATCGAACCTCAACTCTATAAGTGAACGAACATAATTAAAAAAAAAGATGACTTTGAATAAAGAACAAGGTTCGCAGAACGATAAAATATGATTCGTTCTATCATGAAAAGTTCGCAAAGGAATTTGATTTCTGATTCGATCGCGAACCTTATTTTTTGTTTTCACGATCGAATCAAATCTGTTGCGATCTGTAAAATATAGTTCGTTCGCGAATTTATCACGTACGAACTATTGGAGATCCGTTCCCGAATGGTTCTCATAACAAAAAAAAGTAATTTTACATGAAAATTATATTACAAATTTTAATATTGAAAGAACATAAGTTAAAAGTATTTTTATTACATATTAAGATTTTGGAATAAATTTGGTGGTGCAGGTTTTCCTAGAAGAATCTCTTTGCTGCTCAATGTTTTCCAATGCTCAATTTTCTCTCACAAAGTAAGCAAGTTGATTCGTCAGAAAAAAAGAATACAGTTCGTTCGTGAGAGACCTATAGATTTTTAAAGATCGAATATTTTATCTTTCGTGAACTTTATTTTTTATGGTTCGTGAGAAGATCGATAAAGAACGATAAAGATCCTTATTTTATCGTTCGCGACCGATATTTTACGAACCCTGATAAAGAATAACATACTCACTTTCAAAAATAGACAAACCTACAGAAGGTAGGTATAGAGAAAGAAATTTGACATATTTTTCCCGTTCTCGCGGCTGTGATTGGGAATGGGACTGTGTGAGATAACAATATCTTTAATTGGATTATTAGATTTGAAAGAAAGTGCTAGGGTTAGGTAATAAAGAGGTAAAATTATTTATTTGTAGATTTCTGTCGAAAAAGTAAGATTTCTTTACCAAAAGCTAACAGTCGACATTTGTAGCTGATTCTTTATTAATTTATTATTAATTATTTCTAAGAAAGTTCGATCAAAACCATATGACCGAGAATACATATTTTATAATTTTTTTTTATCAAAACAAAAAACGTATGGAAATAATATAGATTTTTTTTAAGTTAATTTTTCAAAGTTATTGTCGTTTTCTTTGTTAATTTAAGATTGACTCCTCCCTTTATATGGAGTCCCACTGCATGGGTAGCAATTTCCAGTTCTGCCTTCTCGGTGGCGTCAATATTGTAATGCATAAGGACCTTAGCCAATGCGACTTTCACATTAATCTTTCCCATTCGCTGAGCTTAAAATGGAAGAGAGATTTCAATCATGACCTGTAAACTTCATTATTTCCCAAGTCCTACCAATGCAGTGACGTGGTCCCTCGCCAAAAGGCATATACGCAACTGGATTGTAATTTTTGTTCTCCTCTAAATACCGATCGGGATCATATTTCATTGGATCGGGGAAATATTTCTCATCTCGTTGAATACCGAAAAGTGGTATCACTATTGGGGTACCCTTCTCGATGACCAAGTCCGTACCTGGAACTGGGTAGTCTTGGGTGCATTCTCGATTTAGAATCGGCAATCCGGGATATTTGCGAATTGTTTCCATGAAACAGTAATCAAGATACTTCATATCCTGAATAGATTCATAGGTAATCTTTCCGTCGTGCTTCTTAAGTGCATCTTCGACGTCCTTATGTGCTTTTGTCAGTATCTCTGGGTTTTGTGATAATTCGTAAATTGTAAAGGCTGCTGCTGAAGCTGATGTATCAAAGCCAGCTACATAGAAGAGGAACGCCTGGCCGGCCATATTGTCAATTGACATCGATTTGAAACCGTCTAAAATTATAAAGGAATTGAGTTAGTTAGGACTTTGACTTATGGGCTCGAATTTTACTTATACCTGCTGTGCTCTGAATATCCCAATTGTTGTCGTCCAAGTTCACCTTGCCAGTATTTCTAAGTTGAATTAACATTTGCATCAGATCCTTGCGGACGACATTGTTTGACTCCCGGTAATTAACTGTGTATCGGACAAGTTGTTTCATCATGTCAGCGGACTTATCTTGAACTCCAAGACGGACAAACATTTTCTCCAATCTGTAAATTAAATGTATTGATTGGTATTGCCTTTTTAAGTCGTTGGTTTTCATATAAAATCAAAACCTCTATCTATCTGAGATTATTCTCAAATTTATCCACCAAGCACAAAACGGGACCGCTAATTTAAAATCCAAGATAAATTTTGCTAAATCCCAATTTGTTGGTCTACGGAAAAATGTCTTTATTGCTGAGAGAGTAATAATAGTAACTAAGCAATTACTATACAATTGAGAGCTTTTTTTGTCACGAAAATGAAGAAAACTATACACAAAAATAAGCTGTCAAAATAAGTGCGTGTACTAAGCTTACTTTAGTGAAGTGTTTAACATCAAATTAAGTCACAAAGATAGGTGTTTACTGTAAATGAAATAGGTTGCGACAAAGTGAATTGCCCACTTTGTTTAAGCTTCCATTCTTCAGTGTTGTCTTTCAAGCAAGATTGATGTTTTGGCCAAGTTTGACTATAAAAAACTACCAACGCTTTTGTTGTATACTTCTACGTGTAACGAAGTTTGACGTTTTCTATCAAATAATTGTTTGCCAAGTGAGAGCCATGTGCCCGTGGTGATAAGCTGCAGTCTGAGAGTTTTAGTGACTTGTATTAAAGGTATGCGGGTTCTATGCCAAACATTTTACAAGTTCCGGAAATGGCAACAATGTAACATTACAGGTGAAATGTAAGGTTCCCTTTTTGAGACTGACCAAAAAACCATGTAGTCAGCTGGAAAACTCCTTAGATAATGACGCACCCGGACGATTTAAATTTTATTTAAATATTCGATGTTCAAAAACTCAGCAGTCCAGCATTAAATACTTTTCTTTATCATCGGCAGCTCTAAAAAGATAATCGGCGTTATCGAGGTATCCGTGTTTCCTAGAGCCGTTCCCAGCAGTGAGCAAATACACGACATTACCGTCGAAGAAGTTAGGAAGGCGGTCAAAGACTCCAACAAACAAAAAGAAGTATGGCTGAACGAGATACCCTGTGAGTTCTGAAAAAAGATTGGCGACATCGGGTCCGAAAGGCTCATGATTCTCATCTCCAAATGAGAGACGATCCAATGCCTAACCATTGGAAGGAAAGTTTTTTTTCAAAGGAAACGGCGGATACGCAAGGCTGTGATAATTATCGTTCAATCGAGCTGGTGTCACACACCATGAAGATCGTTGAGCGGGTATTAGATAGCCGAATGCGGAAAATAATGCAAAGACCAGTGCGGGGTTTGTCGCAGGTAAATCCACCACAGATACAATCCAAAGAATAAGGATCATGATAGAAGAACATCGTGATCTCTTCAAGAATTTGCATATGGTGTTGGTTGATTTTGAAAAAGGAATTTGATAGACAACCAATGGATCTGTTATGGGTGGCGCCAAGCCAACGAGGAGTTTCAGAAACCTCCGTACAGATGATCATAAACATGTATGAAAGAGTAAAGACTTCTTACTGCCCCGCTGGCGTCACCAAGGAGTTCGCCATCAAAGTCGGTGTACACCAGGGAAGCGTCTTAAGTCCCTTGATATTTATTACAGTCCTTGATGATATGCTTGAAGGAACAGTGACGGATTCCAAAGTGCATCAGTTATTCTTTGCTGACGAGGGAGCCATCCTTAGCTATGATCAAACGTTCCTGCAACGAGCACTTGATTCATGGGCGCATATTAGCAAGAGTAACAAAGATTGATCGAATAAGTTTCAAGATCCAAGGAAGCCTTTACGTCAAAGAACAAATCTGGAAGAAGATGGAGCGCGACCCGCTTGGTTGGTACTGTCATATTCAAAGGAGAGATCCTACGATCCCTGTCAAAAACGGCAATATCAATCAACGTTCCAATACAAACGCGAAAGAGAGACAGGCCTAAAAACTCCTGTATCACTTAAATGTAGCAGCACCAGCATTTGAATGGCCACAGCGACGAAGTGATTCAAAATCGGAAGGCCTGTCGTTATTTTCTGATATCGAACCCCACAGGCAGACCAATAGGGATACAGTTAAGTGGAAGGGTTATAATCCCTTTCCTGATCATAGCCTCGCCTTCATTGAGGGAGAAGAAGATCGAGGTATCCGTTCGGACCGATATTTCCATTAGAGGTATCCGTTCCGATTCATTTGTCAGACTAATTTTCCGATATAATGCAACTCACATTTCTGCAATGCGACAGGACTCGGTAAACACAACATACATAGTTCGTTCCCTATTGCATGTTCAATGTAGATATGCATAGATCTAAACGTCTAGAACTAAAAAAAAAATAATATTCTTCAAGTAGAAAACATTTGGTTACTACTGTGCCGAGTGGTTTTTTTAATCAGTTTCAAGGAAATACTAAAAATAACGTTCTTATCATCTTCTGTTTAGTGGCAATATTTAAACAAATAAACTTGCACCCCGGCGTGGCAGGGCAAGTTCGACCAAATTATATTTTTGTTTTGATAATTTCATCATCACAAATTTGATTACAGCCGATCATGAACGATTATCAGCAACAATAAAACGAAAATAAATGCAAATGTTCTACTCACGCTGGGCACAAAAAAAGAGCGGCAGCCCTAATCACGTCCTTCATTGTTGGTTTGTTCAGTTCGTTGCTAATGGTTTTGAATTCATTTTTGGGATTTTCGAAACTATTAAGTTCCAAGCCAAAGATCGTCGATCCAATTACATCAATCGCGTATCTAAAAATAAAATAGATATGGTTTAATGTTTACGAACAATTTATATTGTTTATTTCTTCACGTGGAAAACAATTCCTTCATCTCGACGAGGGCTCCTTGTTTGGGTACGATCTTCTCCAAATGTTCCAACATATTACTGCCGACCTCTTCGATAGTGGCAAACATGCCCTTGAGCTTTCCTGAAGTAAAAGACGGTGTCATCTTGTTTCGCAGAGTTTTCCAACGTTCACCTTGCAAAGCGAATAGGTTTCCCGAAAACGGATCATTTTCCTCATCCACGTAGATTCCACGGTCATGGAAACTGCCAAAATCTTGCACCAACATATTTCGGGCTAACTCCGCATCGCGGATTAAAAGTGCCGGACGATGCATAAGATAGATGCCAACTAATTTGCCAGTTGTCCTTAAATACACATCGTGCATAGCCATGCCAAAGGATCGTTGGCGCTTTATTACCGAATCCAAACTTCCGAATGGAATTTTCGGTTTATCCACGGGATATCCTTTCCGCTGCCAAAAGGTGTAGATATGACGTAGAAAAAGAAATGCCACAGCGGTCAACGCTAATGCGATGTAGAGAAACATTTTATATACAGTTTTTAATATTTTGTTCCACACTGCTTTGATATTGTTAATCAACTGACTTCTAAGCGAGTAAGACAAGACCACCTCAACTTTGTTTCGGACATGCGTTGTGGCGGTAGTGCGATTGTATCTACAAATATGTGTAGTCGATTCATTGTTAGTATTGAACACCACTAATTGATAAGCGAGCAGCGTTCTTTAAGATTATTATGTATTTATTTTAAATATATCTTCGTGCGTATTTAATTTTTTATTTTTTTGACTTAGTGCTATAATTAATGGGGAGCAAATCTCAAGAATTACCAAAAATGTTCATGTTTTTTTTTTTTTGTAAACAGGAATTAGATGACATAAGTGACTGCTAATCTGTGCTTATGTATGTATATGAATGGAATCTTTCCATGCATCCTCGTCTAGAAATTAACTTCCTCTAAACAGTTCACCTCGCATCCAAATTGCTGCCTTGAACTGAAAAGAAAATATGGTTTAATTTGCATGTATGTAGAATGCTAATTCGTATTATAAATTTGTTTTCCAATTGTTTATCCTTTTTTTTTATAAAAGTGTATGTCGAGGATCAATCTTTCATACATATAAACCAAGGTTCGCAGAACGATCAAATATGATTCTTTCTCTCATAAAAAGTTCGCAAAGGAATTTGATTTCTGATTCGATCGCGAACCTTATTTTTCGTTTTCACGATTTCAAGCATTTTAGATATAAAATTTGACGTAGAATACGATGGTTATACTTAAAACACGCTATGTGGTGGGTAAGATTGTTAAAAATTGATTTAAACATTTAAATTATTTATAACAATGTAACATTTTTTATAAATTTTGTTGGAACTATTTTTTTCTTAAAATTCACTCTTTTATCTTCAAAATGAAAAAAAAAAGTTTTCTCAAGCTTAAAAAAAACCGAAGTTATGAATTTTTAAAAATGAGTCTCCAAGGCAAAAACCACGAAAATCTCAAACTTTTAACCAACTCTATTTTCAAAAAAACTCGAAAACTTGCCTCTTTTTTGCCAAATAGAACCCGTAAACAAAATTTCAGGCAAATCAAAAATGTGTCGCTCAGAATGGTGTTCGGTTTGTAAAAGAATGACCCATATTTGTTTGGAGAAAAATGCATTTTAAGTAAAACATTGGGACAACTGAAAGAGCCACTTTCGTAACCTTGCGAGTAAAAGTTCAGAAGTTATACCATTGTAAGTGGGTATTCCAGAGGTGTAAGTCGGAGCTGTGCCACTTCGACGGTTTTTAACTGCAAGGAGGGTGAAAATAAATTAGAATAAATTAAGTCTTGCAATTGGGTTAATTTTTTTTTATTTTGTCTTGAGCAATACGCTGTCAAAAAAATTTTATTGAAATTAAAAATGTCGGTTTCTTTCCATAATAATTTGGGAAAGCTTCCATACTTTTAATTTGTTTGTTTTAGGACCCAATTTTGCAGAAAAAAGAGGCTTTACCGAACGGTCGGAGGTTCAGTCGCGCGTTACACGTGTCTTACACATACGAGTAACAGTCGTATCATTAAACAGGGAGCGTATCGGAATCCCGCTTTTCAAAAATCCCGAAAAAAAAAGTTTTAAAATCCCGTCTACTAAAATACTGCTTTTTTAAAATCCCGTCTTTTAAAATCCCGATCTATTATAATCCCGCTTTTTAAAATCCCTCCAAATCCCGCTAATCCCGTTTTTTTACAAAACATTCGTAATGGAAGTAGACAAGTGCAGTACTCTCCTAACTTTTGGTCTGTCTATATGACAGTGGAGAAAAACAATTCACGATAAAACAAAATAATGCTGAAGCGTGGCATAGCGGACTGAAAGTTTTGGTTGGACGAAAAAGTGGTGGCTTGTATAAACTCATTGCAGATTTGAGAAAGGAAGCAATTGTGGTATAAACTGAAATACAAAATTACGAAATGGACAAGAAAAATTATATAAAAACATAGGGACGGGCTAACCAACGACCATACCACGTCGAGTTAATCGGTTCTCGTCAGATCACCGTAAT
This sequence comes from Portevinia maculata, assembly GCA_949715645.1. NCBI lineage: Eukaryota > Metazoa > Arthropoda > Insecta > Diptera > Syrphidae > Portevinia > Portevinia maculata. The sequence goes on along the minus strand of OX454525.1, from coordinate 361,857,492 downwards.
TAAACGACGTTGGGCGCGGTTAGTACGTAGATGGGGGACCGTTTGAGAACAACCGCGTGTCGTTGGCCAGTCCCATCTACAGAGTTGAGGTAGATAATATACGTGGTATCACAATGGACCTAAATTGGTCTAAGTGTGTCGGCTTCTGCCGACAGCCACATAAACCTAACCCAACCTAACCTAGGGACGGGCTACAGTCCGCTTGGGCGAACTGTTGGATACCCTATTCTTATTCCTATCCCTCATAAGTGGGCGTGACAAAAGTCTAACTATGGTTGAATTGTTAAGAACGCTCTACATATTCTGTTATATAACATTTAAAGGATTTTATCAAAAAAACAACGCTCCCTAGCTCAAACTTGGGTGTTTCAATAAAATTGTTTTATTTAATTGTGGGCGTGTCAGTAGGCGGATTTAAAAAAAATTAACACATGAGAATAAAGGGCCCCTAGAGAGTATATATTATAAATTTCAGCTCCCTAGCTCAAATTTTCAAAAAGAAAAAAAAATAATTGTGGGCGTGTCAGTGGGCGGATTTTGAAAATATTTACACATGAGCATAAAGGGCCCATAGAGAGTATATACTATAAATTTCAGCTCCCTAGCTGAAACTTTGGATTTTCAAAAATTAATATACCCTTAGAATAGGGTATAAAAAAATTATTTTATTTATTTGTGGGCGTGTCAGTGGGCGGATTTTGAAAATTTTTTATCCCGAGCAGTTTTAGGAGTCATAGATCATATATAAAAAATTTCAGCTTTCTAGCTCAAAATTCGATTTTTTCCAAAATTTGGTTTTTTTGAGTTTGTGGGCGTGTCTGTGGGCGGATTTCAAAAATTCGTAAACTTGATTATTTCGGGACCCTAGAGAGTATATGGTTAAAATTTCAGCTCTCTAGGTCCAGTTTAAAGGCCTAATTTTTGGCTACAGACGGACGGACGGACGGACGGACATGGCTAGATCGACATTACTATCGATGCTGATCATAAATATAGTAACTTTTAGGGGTCTACGGGCAATATTAAGGTATGTTACAAACTATGCGTCAAAATTAATATACCCTTAGAATAGGGTATAAAAACTAATGTTATAAAGTCACGAGCTGTAAAAATATTAATGAGAAATAGAAAAAAAATGAGTAAAACAGGTTTTTGCGTTGCATTGCTTTTAATACACTTGAACTAATAAAATAAAAAATGGTGTTAATGGTTTGAAGTTTTTTTTGTTCCCTTTTGCAAAATATCAACTGGTCTGGTGTTGCTGGACATTGAGAAAGCTTTTGATTGTGTATGGCATTTGGGTCTCGTCTATAAGTTGTTGATTTTTCGTTTTCCCCCCTACCTCATAAAGCTTGTCCTGAGCTTTCTTTCCGATCGTTTTTTTAAAGTTTTCGTGAACAACTGTTTTTCTGTTTGTCATAGTGTTGTTGCTGGTGTGCCTCAAGGATCGGTTTTGGGTCCAATATTGTATAATATTTTTATGTCTGATATTCCAAGACTCCCTTATTGTGAATTAGCTATTTTTGCGGATGACAAGGCAATATATTCTTCGCACGAGTTTAGTCTCAACGTGGAGACTAACCTTGCGAATGCGATACAAATATTGCTAAGTTATTACAATTGCTGGAAAATCAAACTAAATGCTGAGAAGGTGCAAGCTTTTTTTTTCAGCAGAAAACGAAAGACTTGTTTTCTTCCAAGCAATCGGCTAATTGTAAATAACACAAGTGTTAACTGGATCCCATCCGTGAGATATTTAGGCATCCATCTGGATACAAAACTCACATTTAAAGAACATACTGCTAAAACAATACAAAAAGTGAATATAGCAATAAACATGTTGTACCCCTTCATAAACAGAAAATCCTTACTGAACAAAGCTAACAAGATCGTTATTTTTAAAGTAATTTTCCAGTCAATCCTTCTATATGGTTGCCAAGTATGGGGAAATTCAGCAAAATGCCATCTTAAAAAACTACAAGTTTCTCAAAACAAACTCCTTAAAATGATGCTTAAACTTCCCCCACATCACTCAACCGCTGATCTTCATACCAGAACAAATGTTGACTTGATTCAAGATCGAATTACAAAGCTAACCACCAAATTTCTCCGAAACTGTGAGATCTCCGAAAATCCACTGATCAATCAACTAAATGTATAATCATTTCCTTGTTTTTAATGCTTCTGGTTTATCAAAAATCATTAATTGTTATTAATTATACCTGTAATTTATTATTGTTATTTATTATTTGTTATATATTATTTATTATTTTGTGTGCATTATTTATTATATGTTATTTATTATTTGTTACTTATTATTTTGTATGCATTATTTATTATTTGTTATTTATTATTTATTATCTTTTATATATTATTTATTAATTGTTATTTATTACTTTTTATGCATTATTTATTATTTATTATTTGTTAATATTATTTATTATTTGGTATTTATTATTTTTTATGCATTATTTATTATTTGTTATTTATTATTTATTATATATTATTTATTATTTATTATTTATTATTTGTCACTACAATGTACCTGCTAATTTTTTTAAGGTTCCCTTTCCCTTTTTTTTTAATTCTATTTGTATTGAAGGTTTTTAACGTATTTTTCCTTCAAAGTATATCATTGTATAATATTCTTTTGTAGTCATGATTTAAAATTAATTGTTCAGTAGAAAGATATAATATAAATATCAAAACTCTGTATGTAAACTGCGCGGTGGTCCACCAAATGTAAATTCCAATACGAAAATAAATAAATTATCTTATCTTTTGCAAAATATCATATAACATTACTTTATATTTTTTTTTAAATTATTGAAGATTGTCATATTTATTACTTAAAAATTTATTTTGATGTTATTTATTTCTTATTTTGTTACTTCCTCTAAAAATGATAAATGTTAAAATAAACTACATTTAAAAAAAAAACTCATTGCTTAATTTATTTGAATTTTCTTAATTATCCCGCTTTTATAAAGCAACTACTTTTGATTGTAAAAGCGGGATAATGTGAAGGGGCCACACTAGCGGCCACTTCATTGAGTTCATCCAGTTACAAATACGGAACCCGGAAGAAACACGACATGTGTCAACTACCTTCACATAAGAAACGGGATTATAAAAAGCAGGATTATAAGTGGCGGGATTTTAAAAGACGGGATTTTAAAAAGCAGGATTATAAAAATCGGGATTATAAAAAGCGGGATTATAATAGCGGGATTTTAAGAATCGGGATTATAAAAAGCTGGATATCGAACCCAACCCCATTAAACATCAGTAGGGCAGTCTTTGTTTCCACGGGGTTCTTAAGAGGTCGGCTGAAGCGTTATACTTTTGAAGTTTAAAAAAAAAAAAAAAAAACATTATTTATCAACAAAACTAATAAGGGTATGTTTGTTTTTTTCTTTTCAGGTTCGTATGTCATTTTAACTGAATTAACCTGTTACTGAGCAGTGCATTGGACCTGCAAAAGAAACAACATTGGCTAGCACAGCTGGCTAACTTTCAATGATCCAATTATTGGTATGTACACGTTCCGCCGGTACACTTCCCTGCTTGTAAAATGTCTTGGACTTACATATCTGTCAAGGTTCGCAGAACGATAAAATATGATTCGTTCTCTCATGAAAAGTTTGCAAAGGAATTTGATTTCTGATTCGATCGCGAATCAATTCCCAATTCGTTTTCGCGATCTAATCAAATCTGTTGCGATCTGTAAAATATAGTTCGTTTGCGAATTTATCACGTGCGAACTATTGGAGATCCGTTCGCGAAAGGTTTTCATAAGAAAAAAAAAGTAATTTTACATGAAAATTATATTACATATTTTAATATTGAAAGAACATAAGTGAAAAGTATTTTTATTACATATTAAGATTTTAGAATAAATTTGCATTCAGTTTAACTAACAAAACATTATTTATTGTTTCTTTAGATAATTTGTTTCTGTTTTTTGTCACAAAAAAACTGGTAGAGCGCTAAAAGCCCGTTCAACAGAAACTTGAGTTGATGGCACTGCCAGTACCTACTACTTGTGCAGGTTTTCCTAGAAGAACCTCTTTGCTGCTCAATGTTTTCCAATGCTTCCAAATCTCACAAATTAAGCAAGTAGATTCGTCTGCTTCTTCATTATAAGAAACATATTAATTTAACTCAAATGTCTTTATTTTCCCCATTTAAACCAAAATAATAACTATTGAAAATATAAATCGCGAATCGGGAATGATTTGTTTTATATTTATCTTTCCGCGTTCAGTATGTTTTTGCCGATTCTAACCTAACCTAAGTACCACTGAATGACTAAACTGCCTAAGATCTTAGAAAATGTCATGCAAGTTCGACTGGTGACATTTATCGATTCCCTTTCATTGCATGCAGACTTTCTGACCATTCTGGCTCCATTACCCAAATGTTAAAAATGGCTTCCATTTGCTATAAAGCTTATTCCTGATTTTTAGGGCATTTAAAACATACTCGGTAAACCAAGGAAAAGTCTTATTGCGAACAAAAACTGTTTTAATAGGCACAAAATCTTCATAGAGGTGGGCAACACATAACTAAAAACGATTAATTTGTTGATTTGGATCCGGACTCTGTCTGCAAAGAAACCAGGGAGTTGTTGTTTGCGCTGCAACTTGCAGAGCATTGATGTCAATAGATTTAAAATCTTTAAATTCAAAGATCGTAGGCTTATTTTTATGAGAAAAATTAATATCGTACGTGCAAAGCAACATACGAGTATCATGGTCAGAAGGTGTTTCCCAGGCAAATTTGATCAAAAAGAAGAACTGCTGATTGATCTGAAACAAGACCAACACCAAAAAGACTCGGTGGTGCATCTGTACGAAAACAAGTTGAAAAGGACATGTTTACAACATAAAGACCACTCGAAGAGGCATGATCCACCAAATGGCGCGACCGGGAATAGTTATTTAATAAGTTGGCATTAAAATCTCCTAATACAATAATATTTACATATCTGGATGAAAACTCTGACAGAGTGGAAAAAATGGTTCACATGAAAATCTACGGTTAGGGTTGTAACAACAAGAAACCAAACTTTTAACATTTCCACCATGAACCTCAGCAATAATGTATTCAACATCAGTGTCGACAGATTTTACTAACAGTTCACATTTTAAAGACGATTTGCAATAAATTGCCACTCCTCCGCCCGTTGTAGAGGTTATTCTGTCGTTTCGACAGAATGTGCAGCAAAATAATAAAAATTATAAAAAAAGGCTTTCGATACACATGCAGAAATATTTAAAAAAAAAAAGGTATTGTATGCACCACTGTGACTTTGTTTGACCTTAAGACACCCTGTTTTTACTTCAATTATTTACTATTGACATTTTTTGAGGTAAAATATTAAGTATATAAAAAAGAAAGTCGTATTTCAGCAGAAAATTCTGAAACACCCTGTAAATATTTTTTTCTTAAAATTTACAAAATGTATAACTTTGGAATTTTCTTCAAGCTGAAAAAAAATTATCACGATATGAAATCTATATTTCTTTACGAGCTATGATTTTTGCAACCAAAAAAGTCAATACGTGCCACTGTGCAGCCACAAATACTTAAAAGCAGATTATTCTCTGGGCAATACAACACGATTGGGAAACGCACTTCTACTTCCCAGCCGGCCTTCCCATTACAATTTACAGACATTTAAAACCAATATATAACACGTTCAACGCTTCGAAATGGAAGTGGAGATTTTGGCGAAGTTATTATTTCAGAGCTACATACAGTAGTGGAAATTCGATTATGAACATCAACAAAAAAATTTGTTTTCTAAGAAATTAAAAATATTTATTGAAAATTTTAAATGTACATAAAAGCGTAATAATAAATGAAATGATAAATAACAAATTGTTACATAAAATTTGACTTCCAAAATAAAGGTATAAGAAAACAGGAGAAAGCAATGAAAACTATAGGAAATTCGATTATGAACACATGAAGGTTTTCCGGTTCTTTTTAAATAATGATGGAATTTTTTCGAAAAAAAAAATTCTTAATAACGAGTGGGGCCTCCTCTATTTTTGAGAACATCTGAAAGTCGATTTGACATAGACATTGTAAGGCTTTTAAGCACATCAGGGCTGATTGACGACCAAGCCTCGCGGATAACTTCTTTAAGCTGATTGACGTGGTGGAACTGTCTGCCATGTGAGTAAACGTTACGTATTAGAATTCCCCACAAATTTTCGATTGGGTTAAGGTCTGGACTTCGAGCCGGCCACTTCATTACCTCGATATTGTTTTGTAAAAACCATTCCTTAACGGACCTTGCGTTGTGAACGGGCGCCTTATCCTGTTGGAAAATTAAATTTTCAAAAAGAAACTCTTCGGACATGCTCACTACATTGAGATCTAGCACATCGATGTACAAAGAAGCGTTAAAATTTCTTGGTAACCACGCGATTTGTGATGTTCCCGCAGAGTAAAATGCCGCCCAAATCATAACCGAACCTCCTCCGCTATGTCTGCTTATTTTGACCTGCTGAGGTGTTCACAGATCATGCCAATAATTTGAAAAACCATCGGAGCCGTCGAGAATAATTTTTTTTTCGTCACTGAAGGTTGAGTGATTTCTCGTAAACTCCAGCCTCGCATCTTTATGAGCTTGAGTAAGCGGAATTTGTTTGACACGTTTACGGTACTTTAGGTTTCTGTCTTCATGTAAAATTTGCCGTACCCTCGCTGTGACAGGAACAGCAAATTCCCTTTGAATATCAGTGGATGTGACATTATGCCGTCGAACTTCGTGTAAAATACGCCTCTTTTCACGACCTGAAATTTTTCTGTTGTTGTCAAATTTTCTTCTTTGACTGTAATTTTCACCAAGTCTAACGTAATTACATACGACTCCAACAGACCTGTTAATTTTACGGCTTATTTCCCTCATGAACAAACCCTGTTCACTGAAAAAAATTATTTTTGTTATTTCATCCCGAGTTAGGTCCTTACCGCGTCTTATTTTTAATTGTCTCAAATTTTACTTAAGTTTTTATTCCTATTTATTAAATTTATTTATTTTTAACAATTTAGTGAAAAAAACATCCAAAACTTTTTGAGCTGTTTCCCCGCAATAGCAAAAATAACGCAACTGTTCACAATCGAACTTCCACCAGAAATGCACCATTTTCTATCACTTTCTCAATAAATTCCAGTGAGCTCACTAACGAAGAATGAGAAAGCTCTTGTAAAGTAACGGTTTATTGTATGGAATGTCGACAGATGCTTTAAACGTGCTTAGGAATAGGAGATGCACTTCCTGGTCTTTTAAATGGAATTTCGGCTTCCACTACTGTACTCTCAAAATTCCATTATTTTACGTCATTCCTCAGAGGCCCAAGAACGAGTTCATAAGTTATTCGTTACATCAAATGAAACTGACACGCTATCGGCCCCGCGGTATTTTGTGATCACGGAAATATAGCATTACAGCATTAAACACTAATACATAGCTTCAAACGATAATGCATTTGAGTCAGTTTATAATATCTGGTTGATGCATCGAGGACTTTCTAGACAATTACTGATCAAATTTCGTTAAATAGGAGTCGGCTGTCAATAGTGAAATGAATTAATTTGTCCTTCTTTATGAATCATAAAGCGCACCCACATCGATGTAATTCCAATCCAGACAGACACACTCTTTCCCATCCCATAATATTTTATCATCCATTCGTCCTGATAATATAAATATGTCCCAATGCCCCTGGATGACTAGGTATACTTAGCTAATAAAGCGATTGGTTGGTAAATCGTTAATAGATGGTAAGTGTACAACACATACCTATGTTCGTATCTGTATGTATCTATTCATGCTTATGAGTGAGTTTGACTTTATTATTGTGGCTCCTGCTCCTCATTTCGTTTTAATGAGGTTAACTCAATATAATTTGACATAAATATCGACTAATTCATATAAACTGACATAATGCCTTAGGCCATCGTGCCCCAACAAGAGTGAGAAAGTGTGTGTGCGAGAGAGGAGAAAATAAAATGGAAATGAAAACCCTGTTTTATAAAGCACCACTATAGGCGAGATAATAAGTTTATTAATACGATATAAAGTGGTTGTGTTGTAGGAAGGATAGATAGATAGATAGATAGAATGAGGACGACAACAAAAACGGGGAAAGATAATAGATAACTAGTGGTATCTGAATATGTGCTTTCTCTAATGGAAAATTTTAATTGCGATAATATCTGATCATTGCGCCTTGCATCGCGCCGAGGAGGTAGGCGTAAATGATAAATGACTAAACGCATGCATTAAAGGGTGTTGCTATAAAATTAATGACACAATCCCTGTTAGTGGAATATTGTTTTATCGATTTATTGAAGATAACACGTTATAAACAAATTCAAATTTATACGGAGCACTCTTCAACTCCGTTTTGGACTCTTCTAAACTCGAATTGGACTTCATTTCGCATTGAAAAGTGCAACAAAATTACATTCTACTTTTTTTTCGGGGTGCGAGACTTTCTACACTGGATCACTCAGACTCAATACTGGTCCATTGTACTAACAAGCAGACACACCACATTTTACTGTGAGAATTTACTCGTTTTCCTAAGAAAAACGAGAAGGCACTTCAATGATAAGGAGCTTTGGTTTTCAGCACTCACCATATCAGCACCAAATACCTGCCACCTGATACGAGCAAAAGCAGGACAATCACAGAGGAAACGTTGCGCAGTGTCATCGCTTTCTCCACAGGATTCGCAGTTGGTGTTATCGCTTAGGCCTAGCACCTTAAGCTGTTTGGCAAAAGCATAGTGGCCCGTAAGTAGTCTGTCTGCAGTCTTTTCTGTTGAGAGACGACAAGAATACCGCGGATTTCCTACAGACGTCGTCGGGGAGATTTTGCTTAGTCTGTCTGCAACCGGCGATTGTGTTCATATGAAACCCAACTCAATCTCCATTCGTTTCGTAGCTAATGGCTGCAGCAACCAAATCATGGCCCCAAAATTGTCCAAGCTTAGTCGCTGAGAGAAGGTTCGACACAGCAAGACAAGCCCTGGGCCTTTCGGACCGCTCGTCATAGAGTATCGTGGTGCCACGAACACCTCCCAGGCCACAGATGCATTTTTCCACACCCATGGCTCCTGTATGGATGTTATGTGGGCTTTTGTACCCAACACGGAAAGCTTCTTGCTGATGAGAGCAGTAGCAGCCTTCGAATGTTGAAGGTGGATCTGAGTAAATATAATTACCGTGTTTTTCTTTGAGAAAGGAGTTCCCGCGACAGCCAATTTCTGTCCACTGCAGTTCCACCAGTAGGAGTGCTCGAAGCCTTTATCCTCCGTTTATTCCTGTTTGAGCTATGGGAAAAGGAGGCAGCGTTGGTTTCAATCCGCTGGTACGTTTCGGTTCGGGTAACCTCTGCCGACCTGCATCTCTCAGCCGTCGCCGCCAAGGTAGTGCAGCTCTCAGCGCTTGCGTTTCAACTGGTTCAGTTTCCTTTGTTTCCTCTTCCACTGGCTCTTAGACAAAAGCCCAACGGTGCATACCGCTTCTGCAGCCCGTTAAGCCTGTCCGGTTTCATAGGCCTCATCAGCAACAACGCAACAATCAGCTGCCTGTCTATTGGAATGAAGATTAAACGTATCAGGTTGAACCTCTCCGCTACTTTCTCCATTTTTCCAGGGGTCTTCGGAAGCAAGCGTTCTTAAAACTCCTAACTCAACGCCTGTACAGGCGGGGGCGTTCGTAGTATGTTGGTTGGGGCCTCCAGAATCCTCGCCCCGACCGTGGTCATTGCGACTGGCACGTGCAGTAGACATACACTTAGGTTGTTCCTTCATACTTTTCCTTTTGGTTTGGGTTGCGGTAGGGCATTCACAGCGAGTAAAGCGCAGACTGCATGAGCGTAGACCGTAGTCTATGCACATACAGACATCGCTTACATCTCTGCTATAACCCTACAACCCCGAATAGCGAGCGTATCGTACCAAGGCTCCCCTATAAACCCCTATGGGGTCGCGCCTGGTATGGAACCCCCCAGTTTGGATTTTAGTCTCCTTTTACCACCGGCATGCCTACCTCGGGTAAGTTCTAGCCCCTATCCCGAAGGGGGATACATTCTACTTACTTAATGCTGAAAACACATGTGCAGAAATTCTGTATGCGTCCTGCATGTATCACTGCATTAAAAAAAACTTGGTCAGATTTATTCTACGTGCACTGCATAGGTTGTTGCTATACTTTTTGTGTCAGCACAATCAAAAAACTCACTTAACTTTAGCGAAAAAAAAAACATGAGTCAAGAGTGAAATGAACAAAGGAAAATCAATTCATAAGAAGCAAAACAGGTGAAGTCGACCGCCTCAAATTTGCTTCTTTTCTCTCGTGTGGTAAGACTGATGTCTGCTCTCTCTGCAGTGGATCTAGAAATATAGAGACAACCTGCAGAACTGCAGTGGATGCAGAATTAACACATGCGCTCGCCATTCAAACGTGTATGTTCTATTTTATCTGCATGAACATTTCTGCACATGTGTTTTGGGCATAGCAACTACCATAATTCTTCATCGGATCTCCACTAAAGTGTCATTTGGGGAGTTGACATTTCCTCCGAGGTAGGTGAACTCCCCTAAAACCTCGAAGTTGGTGCTATCAACAGTGATGTTTTCTTCTAGTCAATGGAGAGATGTTTGTTAAAACTAACTTACTTACTTAAAGGGCTCCCGAACCGTGGAGAGCCTCTGCCTGAGACACTGCAGCCTTCCATCCTTCTCGATCCAGGGCACGCTGCTTCCAGTTGTCTAGACCAAGTGCACTGCATCCGCGATGGCTTGGTCTGCAAAACGGAGCTTCGGTCTTACCGACTCATCGGGTTGGGACTTGGGAGTCAAATATCCTTTTCGCTTGAGCATTATTTATTGTTCGTTCACTAGATGTGGGCGAGCCAATGTAGTCGACGTGTTTAAGTTTTTTGGACTACCTACATCCACATCTTGGAACAGCTCATAGAGTTCGAAGTTATATCTTCTCCTCGATTTGCCCTCCTCGCACACAGGATCAAATATCCGACCGAGTACTTTTCTTTCGAAATAACTGAAACTTAGCTCGCCTTTCCTGCTTATCGTCCAGCACTCGGCGCCGTTAAGCAGAACTGGCAACGGAACTGAAACTACTTGGTTTTTTCCTAGTTGACTTCAAGGCCAACCAATTTTGCACGTTCTTCAATCGCCATAAAATAATCTACCACAGACACTGGGGTCGGCCCTTGATGTCGTTATTGCCCTCGTGTCCCAGTAATTGGACGGATCTATTGAAGATAGTGCCATCCGTGCTAACACCTGCCCAGCGCACTTTTTCATTTTTTTTATAATTAGCGTGCGCTAAAGAAATTAATTTTGTCTGTATTGATACAGTTACCGTTATAATGTAATCAGAGGGTATGCATTTTTTTGTTTGCCACAAGCAGCACCCAGCAAATGATTCATTGCCTGTTTTTAGGTGCTACTTACTGTAAGTTTGGTACGATAGGGGTTTTTCTCCACAGGTGGCGTCTAAATTGCTTTAGAGAGTTTTGTTGTGTGTATTCAATTTTTTTTTTAGAAATCATGGTCCTGGTCGGAATTCGAACGCACTACCTGCCAATCACTTAGTGAATACATACCATTGCACCATTGCCACCTGCCTGCACTATGCTTCAAAATAACAATGAAGAAGTCACATGATAGCGCATCTCCTTGCCGGAATGCCTTGCAGGTTTGGAATTGTTTGAAAGAGCTATTTCTGTACAAAACATTGCAACGCGTGTTTTCCAGCGTCACGCGACCCAACTGAATCAGTTTTGGCTTCGTCATCAAGAGCTTCTGAGGATGAATGCTATCATATGCGGCTTTAAAGTCGATAAAAAAATGGTGGGTTTCGAATTTTTTCGTTGGTCTTCACCAGGAAGTACCTAAGTGAAGATTTCGTCGATCTGCGGGTCCGAAAGGCACAGTGCTCCTTGACGATAAGTACATTACAGAATGGCCTTAGGTTTTCTTACAGTAGCTTGGAGAGAATTTTATATGCGACATTAAGCGGGAATATGCCTCGATAGTTCTTGCAAGATATATGCTCGACTTCCTTATAGTGATGCCGCATATGGAGCTGATGTTCCAGTCATCGGGCATGCTTTCTTCTATCCAACTTGGTTGTTGATTATGTTCATGCGCCCTACCAAAACGCCCTCTTATTTCTACGCAGGATCTTCTGCTCTTCGATACTCTTCCCTTGCTGCCATTGTCTTGCGTTGAAGAGTTTTCAGATGTACACGTTCTGTCACCATTTCGTGTTGAATGCAGTCATCATCATACCACGGGCTTATTTTCTGGGGTGGTTGGTAAACTACGGTACTCTCGGCTACCTCTTTTATAATGTTGCGATACCGGTTCAATATATTTTTGTCTTCTGTGGGAGGTGAGTGCACAGCGAAAAATCTCTCGTTCATTTTATATATTTTTTTTTTATTATTATTGCATTCACTTACAAAAAATAAAAAGTGGTACAGATCTTTGGACTCAAGATCTGGAAGGAGTAGCCAATCCAATCCGGATTGAATGTCTCGCTTAAGCGGACTAAATGTGCCGATTCTGTATTTTGAATAGATTTTTAGTAATCGCCCGTGCACACATACTTCCTAATGCATGCAGATTCTGTTCAGGAGAGCTAATTTGAACAAATTCGCAGAAAGAAAAAAGGGTTTGTTCGTTTTATCATCGACTGAGCAAAATGGGTGCGTTTAAAAAGCGATAATTATATCAATAAATCAATTTGTCTTTCAACTATTGATCTAGTGTTTTCCCTCTCATAGTAATTTACAGACATTCAAAACACTATAAACCTGCGAAAGTAACTCTGTCTGAACGCCGAAACTACTGAACCGATTTAAATGAAATTTTGTACACAGATAGTCTAGAGCCTGAGAATGGAAATAGGCTACGTCTTACCTCGGGAAAATGCTTCATCCGCTGTCCAGAAGCGGAGATCTAAGCTGATATCTAAGAAAAGTTGTAACTCTCGAATGCTTTCTAGTTCCTAGCTTTGGAATGACACATCCAAATGAAATAGGATTTTTTTTAATATAAAGTTCAATTATGTACAAAGATATTAAGATATAAATCATCTTTGTAGGTTATCCTGAAATTGAACAATAAGCATTAATCTATAAATTTTATACAATTCCAAAAAGTAAAATGTTCGATTGAAGCTAGATCGTTGGATTTTCCCAGCGTTGAGTGGAGGAAAATTTGTGTGTGTGTACGGCACAAATCTGTTTCTCTACCTGTACCTTTTGTGCAATCTGCTTTTTCTTTCTGTTTTTTATGCACCTTTTGCAGTTTGTGTTGTTTTTTTATGGCGCATGGCCATGGGATTGAGAAAGATAGGGTCTGAAATATAAATGAGATTGAGAGAGAGTCACACTCAGAGTATATCCATATAATGAGTAGAGACACTCTCAACGTTTTCTTTATCAGTTCTTATCAGCAAGTATTTTGTTTTAAAATTGAGAAATGGCAGACTGGCGAAGCAAGGCGAGCACGGGACAGCTAGTAAGTTGCATATATCAACCTTGATGAACAAAAGGTCTATGTCATTAAATAAATAGAATAGATAGGGCCAGTAGAGTAGGTACACAAATCAAGTGCTGAGCGGCGATTACATCGAGTCGAGCTGATCGTACAAACATTGACTCCTCGTTCGAAAAAAGTGCCTCAAACAAACAGATTTCACGCACCACTGCATATTCATGGCCCATGGTTCATGGGCAGATTCTGTTTGACAGTTTGATGAATCGTGAATCAAAGCGAGCTCAAAAGAGTATGAATGCCTATGAGTTTGAGTATAATAAGTACCTACGATGATTTTGCAAGCAGCGGGGGAAAATTGATCTTTTGCAAAATTTGAGTTGTTTGTGAGTAATCGAATTTCATATATAAAATGTAGAATGGAGGTAATGTGGCTAGCAGGTAAATATTTCCCTTAAAATCACCTTCTTTATTGAACGTATTTGCATGCTTACGCATCGGTGATATTAAGGGTATTGATGCAACGTCGTAAGTTTACCTTCTTCGTAAAAGTGTAAGTTTAGGACAAAGGTTTCATGAACACCCATAAGCAGTGCTTGCGTAAATGATGGCAAATCAATCCGCTGTTGGATACGCGCCTTTGTTCCATCTGTATAGTGGTACAGACAGAGTGGCATTCAGTATGCCATTGCAGGTCGACCGCTGATTGGTTAAAATGGCTAAGTTCGTAGGGCCATTTTTGACATTTGGGTCAGAAAGTCTGCATGCAATGAAAGGGAATCGATGAATGTTACCAGTCGAACTTGCATGATATTTTCTAACATCTTAGGCAGTTTAGTCATTCAGTGGTACTTAGGTTAGGTTAGGATCGGCAAAAACATACTGAACGGCAATGGTGCGATGGTAGTGTATTCACTAAGTGATTGGCAGGTCGTGCGTTCGAATCCCGACCAGGGCCATGATTTTTATAAATTGAATACACACAACAAAAACAGATCTCCCTAAAGCAATTTAGGCGCCACCTGTTGAGAAAAAAAATCCCATCGTACCAAACTTCTTTCCTATCCTTCTATTCTTTCATACAGTAAGTAGCACCCAGAAATAGGCAATGAATCATTTGCTGGGAGCTACTTACGGCAACAAGGTGAAGGTCCCCTTCCACTTGCGTGCGCCACCTGAGTCGCGGTCTTCCTCTACTTCGCCGTCCCTCTTGTGTGGATTCGAAGATCTTCCGGGCCGGAGCATTCACGTCCATTCGCTCTACATGACCCAGCCACCTCAGTCGTTGGACCTTCACTCTTCTGGCTAAGTCGATGTCGCTGTACAGTTCGTCGTTGAATCTCCTCCTCCATTCACCGTCTATGCAGACGGGACCAAAAATTACCCGAAGAATTTTCCTCTCAAAACGCCCAAGAGTGACCTCATCCGCTTTTACTAGACTCCATGCCTCTGCACCATAGAGAAGGACTGGGATTATTAAGGTCTTATAAAGGGTCACTTTAGTTGTTCGAGAGAGGGCTTTGCTACTCAATTGCTTTCTTAGCCCAAAAAAACAGCGATTGGGAAGAGTTATTCTTCGTTTAATCTCAGCGCTGGTGTCATTGCCTGAACCTTGACAAAGTCCTGAACCACCTCAATATAGTGACATTCCGTCTGAGACGTCGGTGTTGGGTGTCTTTTCTTGATATACTTTGTCTTGCCCTCATTGATCGCCAAACCCATCTTCGCCGCCTCCGTCTCAATACTCCTGAACGCGCCAGTGACATCGCGCTGCGCTCTGCCGATTATGTCGATGTCGTCGGCGAAGGCGAGTAGATGGACGGACTTTTGAAAGATAGTGCCTCTGGTGTTAGCATTTGAGTTTTGCACTATTCGTTCAAGGACGATGTTGAAGAAGTCACATGACAGCGCATCGCCTTGTCTAAATCCTTTTTTGACGTCGAAGGTCTCGTTGAGTTCTTTACCGACCTTGATGGAGCAGCGTTCATTCTCCATTGTCATCCTGCACAAACGGACGAGTTTGGCAGGGATGCAAAACTAGACATTGCTCTGTATAGCTCGTCTCTATAAATGCTGTCATAGGCGGCCTTAAAATCGATGAAAAGGTGGTGGGTATCGATTTGGACTTCCTGGGTTTTCTCCAAGATCTGCCGCAGTGTGAATATTTGGTCGATGGTGGATTTTCCTGGCCTGAAGCCACACTGATATGGACCAACCAAAGGCTTCAGCCGTTCACACAGCACGGCAGATAAGATCTTGTAGGCGATGTTAAGAAGACTAATACCTCTGTAGTTGGCGCAGTTCAGAGGGTCTCCTTTCTTGAGGATTGGGCAAACAATGCTGAGGTTCCACTCATCGAGCATACTTTCCTCCGACGATATTTTACAGATGAGTTGGTGCATGCTCATAACCAAGTCATCGCCTGCCGCCTTGAATAGCTCGGCGGTTAGGCCATCCGCTCCAGCGGCTTTGTTGGACTTAAGCTTAGATATGGCTATCTTCACTTCGTCCAGGTCGGGTGGATGGAATTGGTGGTTTTCATCGTCCAGGTTGAGTGGTGCATTCTGCCTGACAGCGGGATTTAGTTCGTCATCGCCGTTAAACAGTCTGCAGAAGTAGTTTTCCCATATCCTCAGCATCGACTGCGATTCTACTATGATGTTTCCTTGTTCGTCCTTGCAGGCTTCGGTTCGGGATCTGTAGCCTTGGCAGGTTCTTTTTACCCTTTGGTAAAACTTCCGAACCTCATTCCTGTACACTATACAACATTACATAGTGTCAATTTTAATGATTCGGGCGTTAATGAGCAACCATCAGGGAGTGGAAGTGGAGGTTTGTCAGTTGGAAGAGAAAAAAGTAAATCGGTCTTAATTACGATTAAAAATATTCCTTTTCCATTTTTCGACGACGAACAATTTTTTAAAAAAAAAATTTAAGCCGTACGAGCAACTTTTTGAAACAATCTGAATTCGAGAAATATAGTGGAAAACTTGCACAAGTAGTGCTGGCAGTGCTATAAACTCAAGTCTCTGTTGAACGGGCTTTTAGCGTTCTCCCAATTTTTTTTTACAAAAACCAGAAACAAATTATCCAAAGAAACAATAAATAATGTTTTGTTAGTTAAACTGAATGCGAATTTATTCCAAAATCTAAATACTCGTATGTAATAAAAATACTTTTCACTTAAATATGTTCTTTCAATATTAAAATATGTATATTTTTTTTCTTATTCGAACAGTTCGCGAACGGATTTCCAATCGCACGTGATAAATTTGCGAACAAATTATATTTTACAGATCGCAACAGATTTGATTCGATCGTGAAAACGAATTTTATTTTTAAACGAACCGAAAAATAAGGTTCGCGATCGAATCAGAAATCAAATTCCTTTGCGAACTTTTCATGAGAGAACGAATCATATTTTATCGTTCTGTAAACCTTGGTTTCAAGGTATTAAAATCGTTTTTCATGAGGTCTGGTCATCGCAATTTTCGTCTCATTTCCACTACACTTATGAGTTATGATTTACTTGTTAACGTCTCTAATATGTTATCTGATCCCAATTTCCGTACCACTGCTTATCGTAATTTGTATTCTATTTTCTCTTATCGATTGTTTAATAAACTCATTATCAATACCTGTACCAGTTATAAAGCAAATTAAAATGTGGCTCTTCCGATTTGACTTTATTGGCTTAGAAACTATTATTTCTGATATTCTGGTTTTATTTAATTCTGGCAATTTTAACTTTAGTTTAATTTTAAATTACATTTTTAACATTTTTGTTAAATTAAATTTTTTCTTTTGTTATTTATACAAGGTGGCGCAAAAGTTGTCAGGTGGCGAAAAAGTTGTCACCCGATGTTCTTTCGCTGTAATTTTTTTTATGAATTAAAAACTTTGGTTCTGCTTTTGGATTATGTTAATTGGTGTCTTAAGTTTTTTCTGTATCAGTTAACTTCACAAATATCAAAGTAGAATTTACATTTGCCGCCATTTGCAAAAATTATGCTTCTTCCGATAGGAAGATGACTTTTGCGCCACCTTGTATCTCTGTGATCATACTGTAACTTGCATCTTGAATCTCTCTGAATCTTTCGTTTATAATTAATGTTTTCTTTCGAACTCCTGATATTATTTTGTTAGTTTTTCTTAAAGGGTCAGTCCACCCAAAACTTTTAAGTTTTTTATGTTATATAAGCCACTGATGTGGCATTCAACTCTATTTTTATTACATACGAGTATGTATATAAAAGTAAAAAATGTCACTTACTTTTCTTATATGTTCCTAGTTATTACGAATTCTGTACAAATTATAATTCATAAAAACTTCTTTTGTGTTATGGAACCATAAGAAATAAATATTAATAATAATAATTAATAATAATTTATTTTGTACATTCTTAAGACGTACGATAGCCAGCTATATGAGACCATATCAGAACCCTTTTTCAATAGATAGTCAATGATAGTGATGTCCAAAAGAAACCAAACATTTTATTTACTTTTTTTAGTCATCATCTGGAGGCAGCACTTAGCAGCGTTTGCTAATTTAATTATTAAGAATTTTGTTTAAAGTAAAAATGTACCAAGACCACCATCAAACTTCTCATTATGTTTATCGTCGGCAATATTCATATTATTGTGTCGCCTCGGACCACCGCTGCTGGCGGTCGTGGTGCAAGCCAATATTGTAAATTAAAAATTATAATGCGTCGAGGACAAGTGTATTCTTCTCATTCAAAGGGCATAGCATACGCCACGCCATACACACGATTCTCTGCACCCAAAAGAGGGAATGGGTGCAACCGAATATGCATATATCGCTGCTGCACAAATTTAAAACCATCGCCAGAACCAAAACCAACCGTTCCGATACCGACAGACAACAATGAGAGAAATATCGAAAAATTGAAACATTGAAACACTGCAACATCCTGGTAGGTGGCAAAGAGGGTTTTCTTTGGTTTTTAGTCTGCAGTTTCAATTTGATTCGGTTGCCGTCGTCGCTGTTGTATTATAGATAAAGGGACGACGAAGACGGTCCAACTGACTGACGATGAAGTTGCCGACCACCCAAGGCGATACGGTGGTAGTTCGTCATTGCATTGCTGTGAAGATTCCTGTGTTGTGTGTATTTTCACTCTCTTCGCTGTTTTGTTTGTCTCCTTTTTCATCATCAAAATTGATGGAAAAGTCAGCAAAAGGCAGAGTAGGAAATCGCATCTCCTCTGCGGTCTGTCAATAGACGCAGCCAAGACCGCGCGACTGGCTAATATTCTTAGTTCGACATGTCAGGTTTTCTTAGAAGCGAAAGTAAATAAAGCCAGACAAAAGAATACCGCAAAAAGGATTCAATATTTGCACCGAGAAGTACGGCTGTTTAATTAAGGCGAAAGGCCGTGACAATACCGTCGTGTGTGTTTTAATTCTAATCAGAACTATGATTTGTTTTTATCATAAACAAATGGTTACTTGAAAGCCATTCAAAAAAGCAATTAGAAGTGAAAGCATTGACTGTCGAATTGGTGCCTCATTAAAAAAGCATTTCACTTACTTGGGCATTCAGTATGCCCCTGAAAGACAACCAGAAAATATAAAATAAAAATTGTACACAACATTAAAGTAAATTAAGGCCATCATCGATTTGGAGTATGTATACGCTGTGTGAACATAACATACGCTCGTACAGTAATACCAAACAAAACACGCGCTACCCCTCAGAACCAAAGAGCAGGTATACGTAAATACAACGTGTGGCTGTGGGTGTTCTGTATACACGTATGTGTGCGTTCAATGAGAATGTGACATGCACACATTTCTGACTGAAAGCGATAAGTTTGATATCAAATGTATAACATGTCATCAGTTGTAGGTGACCTGAATGTGGGCACCAGTGGCACCTCCTATAAGATAATAATACGTTTTCTGTTGAATGTGTCATGGTGAAACGCACACTCCAAAGCGAAGAAGAGCTGAAATAAAAGGATGTCAAGGGACGGCGAAAATTGGATGCGTTGTTGCTGCTATGTTATTTACGTATTTTGTTGGTATTTATTTGGAGAACCGAAGGACTCGGATTGATGATGAATCAAAAATATAAAAGATAAATCGTATAGGAAATTAATAACAAAATGCTTGCTTATATTATTCCAGGTGGTCACCATCATATCAACTATATTTATATAGTGTGCGATAAAGCATGCTGTAATCGTATACTTTGTATCTCACACTATGCCTTTAGTGCTGTGATGCTCTCGATTAAAATCGACTACGGGTCGCCCCTTGGTCGAAACTCGACCAATTTATTTTATAAGTTGAAAAAAAAAAAACAAAGTCGACTGTTATACATATTATCGGAAAATGAATTTTTCGACATTGCATTCTCTGATTTCACATGATATAAAATTTTTCCGGCATTTTCAAGTAACTTCAAGTTTTCAAGCATTTTCAAGTAACTTAAAGTAGCTTCAAGCATTTTTATTTAACTTCAAGTAACTTCAAGCATTTTCAAGTAACTTCAAGTATTTTCAAGCATTTTCAAGTAACTTCAAGTAACTTCAAACATTTTCAAGTACCTTCAAGCATTTTCAAGTAACTTTAAGCATGTGTAAGTAACTTCAAGTATGTTCAAGCATTATCAAATTCATAACATGCACAGCAATGTTGTTGTTGGTAACTTCAAGTAACTTGCATTCTCTGATTTCACGTGATATAAAATTTTTCCGGCATTTTCAAGTAACTTCAAGTTTTCAAGCATTTTCAAGTAACTTAAAGTAACTTCAAGTATTTTCAAGCATTTTCAAGTAACTCCAAGTAACTTCCAGCATTTTCAAGTACCTTCAAGCATTTTCAAGTAACTTCAAGCATGTCCAAGTAACTTCAAGTATATTCAAGCATTATCAAATGCATAACATGCACAGCAATGTTGTTGTTGGTAACTCTAAGTAACTTCAAGTATTTTCAAGCATTTTCAAGTAACTTCAAGCATTTTCAAGTAACTTCAAGCATTTTCAAGTAACTTCATGATATAAAATTTTACCGTTCCGATTGGCAGATTATTGCCTCACACAGCAATGTTGTTGTTGTAATTTCATCCAATTCGCTTCATTTTACCTGCTGTAATTCATAATGTGTATTATATATGTGGATTATTTTTGTATTGTGCACTTCTATGTATTGCCCCCTACCCAAATATGTATAGTGTTGGCATATCCTTGTGACGTATAATAGCAAAAATGGGTGAAAACAAGTTATAGGCAACTCCGTATTAATATATAGATGCCTCTCTCTTAAACGGAAAAGCTATGCTGTGAAATGCCCAGCAAACGAGATTTGACACTTGCTCTGCTGATGCTTTTATTCTTTTGTTTCTGCTTTCTGCTATGAATTTATCGTAAGTGGAGAAAGCGCGTTAGAGGACGATTTCGGAAGTGGAGTGGAAGTATTTTTCTGACAGTCACCTTGAGGACCGCTCAAGGTTCCTGTCGTTTCGTCCTTATTACTTTTTTTTCAGCTGTCACGGCAATACAGCCAGCCTTCTGCCACAGCACATCAGTTCGTCCGTCCCTAACAGCTCACGATACTCAAGGTAAGCCCACCAGGAAATTAAATGAACTCACGCCGAGTTTTAAATCTCGGGCAACAATAGCAGTAATGTTTGCCCTTAACAGAATATTTTGAATTTTTGTATACAGTGGAATTCCTCTAAGACAAAGCTTCATGGGAGCCCTAAATAGGTTCGAGCTAAAGAGATTTCGACTTAAAGGACTTCTTTCGCATGTATAGAAAACTGAAGGGAATGAAAAATTGCCTCGAAAAATTCGTGTAAGAGGGAAATTCGACTTAGGGAGGTATTTTCAATTCAATTCAATTTTTTCTTTATTCAAATATGTACATAGTATAGAAATTAGTTTACAAATTATTCAAACAATTTTACATGGAGGTAATGCTCGTACACACAGAATAGTTAGTGGCATCTATATTTTGAAAAAAAAATAGAGGTGATGCCACATTTGGAAATTGGTACTTTGTGTGGGGTGTACAAAGGCAGATAAAAAGAAAAGGATGGCGTGAAAAGGAAGTTAGAAAATTAAAAAATTACGGCAATTTAGAAAGAAAAGCAATCTAACAAAAAGAAAAAAGGATACAAAAAAGGATAAATTTAAATATTTAATAATTATGTCTAAATTAGATAAAGAAAGTGGGCAAATAATTTTTTTTTTTTTTTATTAATCTTATTATGCGCAACAGGGTCTCGATTTCAGTATGGTCAAAAGCAAGATGCCAAGATCTCGTTACTTTTGTAAATATGCGTAAGTTTCTATTGGAACGAATTTCTAAGGGCAGAGTGTTATAAAGTTTGCATGATATGATGGAGTAAGAGTTTGTGTAACTTATAGTGCGAAAAGCAGGAATATTTACAACAAAGTTTGAATGGCTCCGTAAGCTGCGAGTGCCCGAAATTGGACTTTCCCAATACCCGCATCTCATAAAAAAGACCTTCAGAACTTTGAAGTAAAATAGATGACGCAAGGGAAGTATTTTCAAGAACCTGAACAGGTCCATAGTGTGAGCTGAACGGTGGGAGCTACAATCTTTTCGTATAGCAGATTTTTGAATGACAGTTAATTTCTGCATTTTACTTAAATAATGAGGAATGAAATACTATACCTGAGTCGGGGTACTCATGCCCAGTAAGACTGAAATACCTCAGTTTGGTTTTGTTACTAACAATAAGCCTGTTTTGTGCAAACCAGCATCTTAGAAAAAAAACGTCATGGTTTATGTTAGCTATAACAGTAAGCAATACCAAGGTCGTCGGCAAAGGCTTTAGTATTACCCACGAAAGGAAGTGAAAATAAGGAATTTATATACATAAGGAATAAAATTGGACCAAGTACAGAACCTTGGGGCACTCCCAAGTTATTTGTTTTAGAACTGCTTATATTGTTTCCAATTTTTACACGTTGAGTTCTATCTTTAAGATATGACTCAAACCATTTGTAAATGAAACCTCTGAAGCCGGCCTTATACAATTTATCTGGAGGATTGCGTGGTCAATAATATTAAACGCCTTGGTAATATCGACAAAAAGACTAGCGCAAAAAAGTTTGTCATCTAAGCCCTTATACAAAATAGAGCACAAGTCCAAAAGAGCATCCTCCGTGGCCATTCCACAACCTACAGTCCTAAATCCAAACTGTATGGGACTAAAAAAATTTATATGATCAAGATAGGCTAAGATTCTCTTTTTAACAACTTTTTCAAATACTTTGGAAATTAACGACAACAACGAAATTGGTCTATAAATGGATATGTCTGTCTTATTACCCTTTTTAAATAGAGGAATCACAATGGCACTTTTTATTTCAGTTGGAAAAGTCCACTCATAATGCTGAGATTAAAAAGGTATGATAAAATGTCTACTAAATTGGGACCAATATTCTTTAGAACCAGATTCGAGATCTCATCACTACCATACGAATTGGAGTTAGGTAGGGAATTAATCGTTTTAAGCAATTCCAATCCTGTTATAGGCTCAAAAGCGAAGCTGTTGCTGTAGCCAATGATTGCAGTTAAAGGCTTGGTGCAGCAATAACATAAAGTTTGCGAACAACCTGACATAGAGGATTCTCCAATGGACGCGAAGTAGTAGAACAAAAACTTTTCGACTAATAATAGTCGTTTTAGTAAAGGCCTTTTTAGTTCAGTTCAGTTAAAAAAGACTGTGCATTTACACGTCAGTGCGATGTTTAGTTGAGCTTTCATTTTTGAATGAATGAGCAGTCGAAAGTCAGAAGAAATACATTGCTTAATGGACGATGAAAGCCGATAAATTTTAATGAAATCGACCTTATTATCACTCCGTTTCGAAATATTGAAAAAAAACAGGAACTCTAAAATGTTGATTCACCGCCAACTGCAATTGAAATGACGGTTGAACTGACAACTGAACTGAACTGAAACGTATTTAGTTTAACTGATAACTGAACTGACAACTTATGGGAATTCGATCATCAGTTTCAGATAAACGCTTCAATTTTTGCATTAATACATCAGTTTAACTGAATTCTGAACTGATAGCTCAACTGAAACTGACACTGAAATGTGCCTTTAGAGAGGTTGGACTGAAGAGGCTTCTCAAATTTGCCGTTCAGATTCGGCTTAAAATTGTAGGTTCCTTCCACTTCGCACAAGCAAATTGTTGGAGAAGCTAGGTACAATACCTAAGACACAATAATCGTGATATTACAAATTGTACAGAAATAGTCAATACTTTCAACTTATTTTTTACTAATGTTGCAGTTAAAACAATAAACAATGCAGGGATAAACACCGGTTCCAACCAATGTAAGGCGTGGTGTATTAACAGAGAAAGTTGAGGCTCGAAGCTTTTCCTATGAATTTATTTCATTCTTTTGGGTGTATAAAACTATTATGTCATTAGACAGCTCGAAATCTATCACTCACAATTCTTATTCTAATGCATTTATCAAGAGTATTGCTTTCAATATTGCTAATATTTTGGCTCATATCTTTAACAAAAGTATCTTTTGTGGTAAATTTCCTGATGTGCTAAAAATAGCTGAAGTCATACCAATCTTCAAAAAAGGTGATACAAAAATGTTAAATAATTATGGGCCTATCTCTCTGCTTCCAGTATTTTGAAAATGTTTTGAAAAATTAATCAAGACTAGAGTCGTGTCATACCTTGAAACTATTTCTTTTCTTAGCAATAAACAGTACGGATTCAGAGCCGGTAGATCAACTGAGGATGCACTTCTAAGCTTCTGCAGCATGATCTACGATAGCGTCAACAGCAAGAAGCTAACTGCTGCTCTCTTTATCGATATTATCAAAGCCTTTGATACTGTAGTGTAGATCATACCATCTTGCTAAATAAATTAAGCAAAGCTGGGTTCAGAGGGTTTATGCTCAAATGATTTGAATCCTATCACACTATACTCTATCCAACAAAAATTTACAGTACAGGAAAGATAGGATGTTTGTCTCTCAGTCTGGTTGCAATGACTTACATAAATCGGTCCCTCTTTAAAGCTCTCACAGGGTTGCCGTAGTGTGTATGATAATTCGCCATAACTCAGAGAGCAATTCTATTAGGGTTACCATCTTCCAATTTAAATTAAAAATATTGCGGAACGAAATAAATTCCGTTTATCTTTTTCCTTTTCTGGTAAGATAATAATAGGCGCGTTTTTTTAAGGGTATCTCCAGTAGACCAACAAAACATATAAATTTCGTAACACAGAAAAAAAATCAAATCGCAAAATATATCACTGTAATCCAATTTATTCATTATAAATATTATAAAACATAAAATACTAATTTCTAATATCACTACTCAACTAATCCGATGAGTAATTACTGCTTATTTAGTTCTATTATTAACCTTTCAACTGCTTCCTCGGCAAAAACGTACATTTCCCACATATTTGGCTCAACAACCTGTTGTTCAACGTGTTGGACACATCGATGCCATTTTTCCATGTCAACCCTTGTAAGTGCTGTCGTTAGTAAGTCTCTTATTTCAGCCATTTTAAATGACTTGTTTTGGCTTGCTAAAACTCTTTCACTTGAGCCCAAAGCAATTCTATTGGATTAAGGTCACAGTGATAAGGAGGCAAGCGAAGCACTTTATGTCCCGCATTTTGATCCATTTCATCCACGACGTATGTTTCATACTTGGCTTTGTAACGTTTAACGATTTCAAGCAACCCATTGTATGATTGCATCCCTACCTAACTTGAGATCTTCTTATTGGGAATTCCCGTATTCATTGGCAACACAGGCGTCATTCATCGGAAAAACAAAGACATCATACAAACAGGTACATAATCAGATGAAAGGATGTACATATTTATGTATTTTTTTATTTAAACAGTTTGCGACATAAACTCAATCAGCAAGATTTTCTAAAAACATTTCCCAGTCCTTTCCGCTATATGTATGTATATTGTGAAAGGTAGACACAATCTGGCAATTAGAATATAAAATTATATAACCATCGCGCAATGTCATATACTCGTAAAGGGTCCGCCAAATAACTTTTTTTTTGAAAATGTTATAAAAAAAAACTACTGAATATTTTCTCAAATTTCTTTTTTTATTTGAAATTACAATCCTTCCGGTTAATAGTGGAAAATAATTTCATTCAAATGGCTGCCTCGGCTGGCCATGCAGTAGCCTATAGTAGCGTCATACCAAGGTCTTTATGCAAAATTCGTCTCAATGATGTCTCCGAAATGTTCAATTGTTGAGAACGACGGTGAATTGATGTTGATGGCGCTTCACGCACACTTTCTGCCACAGCAGCAATATTCGCGGGTGTACGCACTGTTTTTGGCTTTTCACGCTTTGGTTTATCGATGAGGATGCCAGTTTCTTTCACTTTTTTCACAAGATAACGAACATACGGAGCTGACGGTGCTTTTCTTCTTCCAAAATCCGTACGCAATTTTCGCACACATTCTGCAAGATTACCATGATTTTCAAAGTAATGTCGCAATATTTCCCAGCGTTGTTCAAGCGTATACACAACCATATTCGTTCAGCGGAAGGATAAAACTAATTATCTGCCAAATCAGACATGAGCTAAGTGTTACCATTCACGAAATAAGCACTAGTTGAAAAAAAACGTTAGATGGCGGACCCTTTACCTAAACAGATGTACAATACAAATACAATCAAATTAAAACCGAATGGCAACACCCCACATAATACTCGTAATTCGTTCTCAAAAGCACCAAAACCGAAAGTTCTTTTTTTTAGAAAAACCCTTAATGATATGCTTCATTGTAGCGATGGTAATACTCTTCTGATCTGCTTCAGTCACACACACTGCTTATTTTGGTGGATGATAATAGCAAGCGAACACAAGACGATCATGCTCATTCCCCATTCAGCTGTGTGGGAGGCTGGTTGTGGTGGGTTGTATGCGAATTTTAGGAAAAATTACAACAACAATTCCTTGGTATGACAGTGGTTTGGTTTTTATTTCAGTAGCAATTCTTTCGTTTGAGTGCCGTGAGAGTATCTGCAGGCACCACTGGTAGAAAAAAAGCTCCTCCATAAGGCCTGTACTGACAATTTTTGTATAGTAGAGTGCGAGGTGGTGACAAGTCAATGTATCGGTTGGGCCTGTATAGTCTACACCTAGGAGCAAATGTTCGTTGGCATTGGCAACTTCGACACAAAGATACTCTATATATCCATGATCATCTGTAGGTACGTATAGGTTTCTGAAACTCCTCGTTGTGTTAGCGCCACCTATAACAGATCCCTTGGTTGTCTATCAAAGGCCTTTATTTAAATTTAATAATTTGTGTTTTTCATCTTCGGTTTTTCTTAAAAACATAGTTTTAATATTTCCGGATAGGTACTTGACTTCATGACGCTTTTAAAATTTGTGAAGCCAACACTTTCATTTTTTACTTAAAATTAGTGAACTATACTAAATAAGACAAACTATTTTAGTCTTATTTTTATACCCTATTCTTAGGGTATATTAATTTTGACGCATAGTTTGTAACATACCTTAATGTTGCCCGTAGACCTATAAAAGTTACTATATTTATGATCAGCATCGATAGTAATGTCGATCTAGCCATGTCCGTCCATCCGTCCGTCCGTCGGCAAAAATTAGGCCTTTAAACTGGGCCTAGAGAGGTGAAATTTTAACCATATACTCTCTAGGGTCCCGAAATAATCAAGTTTACGAATTTTTGAAACACGCCCACAAACTCAAAAAAACAAAATTTTGGAAAAAATCGAATTTTGAGCTAGAAAGCTAAAATTTTTTATATATGATCTATGACTCCTAAAACTGCTCGGGATATAAAATTTTCAAAATCCGCCCACTGACACGCCCACAAAAAAATAAAACAATTTTATTGAAAAACCAAAATTTGAGCTAGGGAGCTGAAATTTATAATATATTCTCTCTAGGGGTCCTCTATGCTCATGTGTTATTTTTTTTAAAATCAGCTTACTGACACCCCCACAATTAAATAAAATAATTTTATTGAAAAACCACATTTTGAGCCAGGGAACGTTTTTTTTATAAAAGCTTCGTTTTTGTTTGATAAAATCTTTTAAATGTTGTATAACAGAATATGTAGAGCGTTCTTAACAATTCAACCATACTTAGACTTTTGTCACGCCCACTTATGAGGGATAGGAATAAGAATAGGGTATCCAACAGTTCGTCCAAGCGGACTGTAGCCCACTCTTATGTTTTTTTTATTTTTTTTAGAAAAAAGGAAATCCAAATCCCAGAGCACGCAGACTCGGTAACGGTCCATTGTACTACCGGTGGCGTATGTTGTTGTTCCCGTGTTTAGTCTTATTTAGTATTAGTCGAAATAAAGCTTTTTCCGTCTTTCTTCGGAGTTCACCTCGAGAACAAAATCTTCATTTATAAAAATAGTTTTTTTTAAAACAATTAAACTTAACCAACCTTTAAACTTCAAGAAAAATCTTACAGCTGCCGTCTAGACAGCATTTGCTCTCCATTCGTCGTAATTTTTACTAAGTGCTTCAAAGACATAATGATCAGTAAGCTTACTCACTGCATTCGTTGGTATACCCACAGCTCGTTTCCCGGCAGTCGTCGCGACATTCTATATATCCATGTGCTTTCTTTAAGCTTCTAAAAGAATCGCCTTGAAAGCAGTTCTCCTCATTTCATACAATTTGTACTAAGTGATTCTACGAAGCTTCCTTAAATTTTTAAGAAGCGCCTCTTTATACAGTTTGAGCTTATTATTTTATCACATGACCCATATAATCCTCGAGGAAGACGTGTCCTCGTCTCGCTTATCAATGAGCAACTGCCCTATAAATACATCAAAAGAGGCTTGTCTCTCGGTCTTTGTGTTCACAGTTCATTAAGAAAACTTGGCCTTGTTCAGTTTCAGAATGGCTCAAAGGCAAGTCTATTAGCAAATCAAAGAATCAACGAAACATGGTTTTGATTGCTTTGGAAGCAGCCTCTTTTTGTGCAAATACCACCCTCACCCCGTACCATTTGTTATTACTCATTACGTATTTAATTAAATTGGCCACCACACGTAGAGTTAGACTACGAGCAGTTAAGCTTTATGAAAATGCCATTGCCATAGAACGTGAATGTACATAATGTATCTCTGTGCACGAACATTACCGCACTCGCACAACATCCCCCTACTGCATACATTTAAAATATAATGACAACGTGCTCGAGAGCCAAGTATGCACAAATACACAGTCTACACTCACGCCATGTCTATAGATACATTTCAAAAGCCCCATCATCATCGCAAGGCAACCTTGAGGAGTATTTTCAAGGTGCACACGTCAACAACAGCTAACAGCAGCATTAGCACTTGTCTGTCTGTCGGACTGAACGAAATGTTGGATAGTTGGTCGGCTTGTCGATTAGTCGTCGTTGCCTCGTATCGTATTGCTATAGATACTGAATGTTCCTTCAGCTATAAATGCTGACGATTGTACACGAAGGTAGTTAGCTACACTAGATCTGTCAATGCGCTAATAATGTACTTTGTTTGCCCAACCGAGTGCCAGTGTAACATGTAAACTATTATTAAATCACTTTCATCTGGAAGAGATACAAAATGTAATGGAGGAAAACAGAACAAAATTTATATTATTTTCCGGCTAATTACTCGTAACTAAGCAGAAGGACACTATCTGCAATGTTTGTCCTTGGACTGTAGAACCTTGTGGGAGTTAAGCTGTCGATGAATAATATTCTTTTAAATATTTCATACGTGAGAAGCTAGTATCAAAGGAGAGGTTTCAAGGGCATCGCACCTTTATTTGAACTTTAAATACGCCAAGAAACGAGCGTTTGTTCGCTTTGTTTATTGCTGGCCAACAAAAACATACATTTCAGCTATCATGAGAGTGTGCCAGCCATATCAGCGAAAAATTAATGGCAGAATATAAACACGGAATGTTCATTCAGATACGCATAAGCCGACCGATACGGGGGCCAATGAATCTTTTTCGTTTGATGTAGAAATTTGCAGGTTTCACCTTGAACGTCTGTTCACCCTATGGACGGAGGGATTGGATTTCCTTACTTGTGTGTACGTTCTTAATATCTTTTGCTGATGTATTTTGGGATCCATTCTGTCGGGGATCAAGAAATTTGTGGATTTTTTTTTTGTTTTTCACGTTTTTATATTTGATTTTCAGAAAAAGTCAGGTCAGTTGCTTGGGTTTGACATTTTATTTCTGAATTTATTAGAAAATCATATCTTTTTGTTTAAATGTCTGATTTTATTACTTTTTGTAATCCCTGTGGGATTTGTTTTGATGGGAAATAGGTACGTGTATAGTGCAATACAATAAGTGGCATCTGCTTTAAGTTATCTAATCTAAGATCAGCTGGAGGCCATTCTACACACGAATGATTAGAAATGAGGCTTAGTCCTTGGCGCAAAGTGTTGCAGTGTTTCTTGTAGCCGGCAGCCTTGCAAATATGTAAGACTGCCATTTTTCCCTTCTCGGCATAGAGCTCTGCATTTGCCATTTGACCAACAATTTAGAAACGAATAAGCCTTGATTAAACAAACAATGCAAGCAACCTATAGCTGCAAAGAACAGAGTATTTAAAAATTGGCGTTAATATCAAACTGACCAAGCTCTTAGTCTGGGTACGTAAAGAAACAAAACCGTCGCGTATGGGTCTCCGAAAAGCTAAGAGAAATACACTTCGTCTCACTTTATTAGGAGCAGGTAGTTTCTTGAATTAATTCTACGCCTTTTTTCAATCCTTCGATATTTTGGGACGCACCAAATACAGTATGAAAGAAGGCTATATATTATGTTTATGTTGTAAAAATAAAACTTTGATTAGGTAGATAAATTCAATTTTTATGATGCTTTTCCCAATAAGATCATAAAATTAGTCATTTTTATTAGCCTTAGAGTATATTAGTTTTGACTCATAGTTTGTAACATGCACTGGCGATCACAAGGATGAGGCCATACATTTGGCAATCCATTTTCAGTCTATACCTGCTGGAAATTTTATACCCGGAAACTTTTACTACCTGTGAACCCGATGGTGGAACGCTAAGTTATCCCTTCTCAGGGAAAGAGTGGGGAGGCTGTTTAACAGGGCCAGGAAGTCTAACCTGGTAGCCGATTGGTCTTCTCATGCGGATGCGCAGAAGGAGTACGAGAGGCAAATTAAGAGCGCTAAGAAGGTATCTTGGCAGAGGTTCTGCGGAGAACTGAAGGACGTTAGCGCGGTTTCGAGATTGCAGAGCGTCCTCTCAGCCGATCTGGGAGCCAGGCTTGACGTCCTTCGGAAGCCTGATGGCACCTCGACCAACTCCAACGAGGAGGCACTTCAACTGCTAATGGACACCCACTTTCCTGGCTGCAAAGCCGTTGATAGTTGCGTGTGGCCAAACAAAAGCAGAGCTACCACTGAGCAGTGGCAGGTCGCGGCGAGTATTGTTACGAGGGAGAGCGCGAGAGCTATTATCCTGTCCTTTTCTCCTTTCAAGGCTCCTGGATCTGATGGCATCTATCCCATACTCTTGCAAGAGGGTATAGAGATTTTGCTCACATTGCTTACTAGAATCTACAGAGCTAGCGTGGCTCTGCGACATATTCCTTTGGCCTGGACAAGAGCTAGGGCGGTTTTCATTCCCAAACCGGGAAAGGCCGCCTATGATCTTCCCAAAAGCTTCAGGACTATTAGCCTTTCATCAATTCTGTTAAAGGGCCTTGAAAAATTGATTGACGTACGGCTTAAGAGCATTCCAGCTTCGCTGGGTATTCATGATAGCCAACACGCCTATCAAAAAGGCTAGGCCACTGAGACGGCTTTAACGGACCTGACTGCCAGAGTGCACAGGGCGCACGACCGCAAGATCTATGCTCTTGCTGTCTTCATGGATATTGAGGGTACCTTTGACAACTCCACCTTTTGCAGAATTGAGTCTGCCTTAACACTGAAGGGCGTCGATTCTACAACTGTGGAATGGATCCTGGAAATGCTTAGGAGCAGAGAAGTTACAGCTGTTGTTGGCGGCTGTGTCAGAACTGTGCGCGCTGTTAAAGCCTTGCGCAGGGCGGTGTACTCTCCACTACATTGTGGAACCTGTTGGTCGACTCCTTGCTGAGAAGACTTGATGGGGAAGGTCACCCTGTTATTGGGTACGCTGACGATGTGTGTATCATTGTCAGCGGCAGGAGTTTACCAACTCTTTGCGAGCGGATGGAAACAGCGCTCAATAGTGTTAGGAGTTGGTGCCGCGAGCAGGCTCTGTCAGTCAACCCCGCGAAGACTGAGCTATAACTGGTAATACCTCAAGTGAGGTGGCCTTACTTCCAGGGCAGTCAACTAAAGCTATCAAGCAAGGTTAAGTATCTGGGTATTGTTCTAGACCCAAAGCTTAACTTTTCTGAACATTTGGTTGCTAGAATTTCGAAGGCAACTAACTTTCTCTGGCAGTGCCGTATGATGTTCAGCAGAACCTGGGGACTTAGTTCCAGGCTGGTTCACTGGATTTACACGTGCATCGTTAGGCCATACCTTATATATGGTGCGATTGTATGGTGGGCTAGAGCTCACATCCTCAAATGTCAACTGACGAAGCTACAGCACCTTGCGTGCTTATGCATTACAGGTGCGATGAGAGGAACTCCCACTGCTGCTATGGAAGTGTCGCTCTGTTTACCTCCCTTGCACTTCCTTGCTGAGAGTGAGGCCAGAAAATCACTATACCGTATATATGTAGTACTTGGACGGCAAGTCAACCTCGGCGATGGGGCCAGAGGTGCTAGGTACAGAGCTCTATGACAGCCCACCTGGCCATCGGGGAGGAGCACTTGACACTGTGTGCACGACTCATGTCTTTGAGCGCCGTTTTCAAGTCATCCGTCCTGAACGGCAGGAATGGAACAGTGAGGGGTGGAATGACTTTAGGCCGGGTGATGTCATTGTCTATACGGATGGCTCACTCATTGACGGTATCTCCGGAGCCGGGGTCTACTCTAGAGACTGTCGGATAAATCTATGCAGCCTTGGGTAGACAAACAACTGTTTTTCAGGCAGAAATCTTTGCGATTGCCACTGCCGCCAATATCCTGTTAAGGAGAAGGATTAATGGTAAAACCTTATACATCTGCTCAGATAGCCAAGCCGCTATCAAAGCCTGTTCGGCTGCCTCTCTCAACTCAAAAATAGTTGAGGAAACCATGGTTAAGCTTAACCGTCTGGGAAGATGTAACTCGGTATCACTTGCCTGGGTTCCTGGGCACACAGGTATCCAGGGTAATGAAAGAGCGGATGCTCTGGCCAGGAAGGGCTCTTCAATAGCCTTCATTGGCCCACAACCATCCATAGGATGCTGCTCATCCGTCCACAAACGTGAAATGGCTTCGGCTTTACGCCAACCACATTCCGAATACTGGCATGACCCGGTCTCATGCAGGTATTCGAAGAAGCTAGTGGACGGTCCAAAAATCAGCAGAGCTAAGTTTTTGCTTGGACTAAACAGGAAAGACTTGAGATCCTTGATTGGTCTCGTCACTGGTTTCTGTCCTCTTAACGAGCACCTTAAAACCATCCACATTAGGAGCTCGGGCCTATGTGAGTGCTGCCTAGAGGCGGACCAGGCTCAACACTGTAGGTAAACAATTAGTCAACGAAGATTAGATTGGGGACATTGAACTTGCTAATATCCTTCGCTTTGCCAAGGCTACTGGCAGGTTCTCCCTCACTGACTATTACTGATCGCCAATAAGCAGCGAGCGGGCAGTTATGCTGAAGTACAATGGACCACACACGAAAAGCGCGCGATCGAGGAAAGAGAGAGATGTTACAGCAGGAATGAGGTTCGGAAGTTCTACCAAGGCTACAGAGCCCGAACCGAAGCCTGCAAGAACGAACAAGGGTACATCATAGTAGAATCGCAGTCGATGCTGAGGATATGGAAGAACTACTTCTGCAGACTGTTTAACGGCGATGACGAACTAAATCCCGCTGTCAGGCAGAATGCACCACTCAACCTGGACAAGGAAGACCAATAATTCCGTCCACCCGACCTGGACTAAGTGAAGATAGCCATATCTAAGCTTAACTCCAACAAAGCCGCTGGAGCAGATGTCCTGACCGGCGAGCTATTCAATGCGGCAGGCGATGACTTGCTTAGGAACATGCACTAACTCATCTGTAAAATATGGTCGAAGGAACCTCAGCATTGTTTGTCCGATCCTCAATAAAGGAGACCCTCTGAACTGCGCCAACTACAGAGGTATTAGTCTTCTTAACATCGCCTACAAGATCCTTTCTGGCGCGCTGTGTGAACGCCTGAAGCCTTTCGCCAACAACCTAATTGGTCCCTATCAGTGTGGCTTCATTCCAGGAAAGGCTACCATCGACCAAATACTCATACTGCGGCCAATCTTGGAAAAAACCCAGGAAGTCCAAATCGATACCCATCATATTTTCATCGTTTTTAGGTCCGCCTAGCAATGTCTAGTTTTGGCATGCCTGCCAAACTCGGCCGTTTGTGCAGGATGACAATGGAGAATGCACGCTGCTCCATCAAGGTCGGTAGAGAACCGAGACCTTCGATGTCAAAAAAGGATTTCGTCAAGGCGATGCGCTGTCATGTGACTTCTTCAACATCGTTCTTGAAAGAATAGTGCAAAACTCAAATGCTAACACCAGAGGCACTATCTTTCAAAAGTCCGTCCATCTACTCGCCTACGCCGACTACATCGACATAATCGGCAGAACGCAGCGGGATGTCACTGTCGCGATCGTGAGTATTGAGACGGAGGCGACGAAGATGGGTTTGACAAAGTATATGCTGTCATCAAGAAAGGACACCCAACACCGACGTCTCGGACAGAATGTCACTATAGACAGAGGTGGTTCAGGACTTTGTCTACCTAAGCTCCGCAATGAACTCAGGCAATGACACCATCGCTGAGATTAAACGAAGAATAACTCTTGCCAATCGCTGTTTCTTTGGGCTAAGAAAGCAATTGAGTAGCAAAGCCCTCTCTCGAATAACTAAAGTGACCCTTTATAGGAAACTTAATAAATAAATAATAAATTTCGGAGCATCAACTTTATGGCGCATGAAACAACAATCATTATTATATGCATTTTTTTAATCAAGCACAAACCAATCGTTGCGATATTTGCTGAAATTTCTGCATTTTTGAAAAAAACCTCCTTGCCGTGTTTACAAACCAGGCTTCGGTTT
The DNA here is from genome assembly GCA_949715645.1 of Portevinia maculata. NCBI lineage: Eukaryota > Metazoa > Arthropoda > Insecta > Diptera > Syrphidae > Portevinia > Portevinia maculata. The sequence goes on along the minus strand of OX454525.1, from coordinate 361,822,670 downwards.
ATCAACATTTAAACCCAATCGGTCTCGAAATTGCCGCTGAATTTCTTTTTTTTTTGTTTTTTCCATGTAAGACGAATAAACCAAATTGAAAATTTTCGGTTTTAACTGATCTTTATATCATCTCTTTAACCGAATCAAGTTTAAATTGTGTTGAATGAAAATAGTTTTTGCAACAACTGTTACAATGCTAGGCTAAAAGTTCTTGATTTGGTCAGCTGCTCTTTGCATTTCAGTAACGGATACTGCAGAAGATTCTTTCATTCTCATTTTAAAGAGGTCTAGAACATCTTGTTGAGCTTGGGCGAGGATTCTGATAGATTATTTTTGCACCAGAAACAAAACGAAAAGGAACAAGACATGTGATAAAATAATAGCTAATTCATCTGCGCTCAATTCATTGAAAGCTTGCTTATATGAACTGTGAGCAGAGCTTCAATTAAAGCCCCATTTGGAGAATAAGCATGTATTTTTCAATTCTTCGGGGCTAAATAAATCGGTCACGTCTTTTTGGACATTCACTAAACGTTTAACTGTCAAATTAAGCAAACGTTATAAATCTGTATTTACAGAAGTTTCCGAAATAAAGGGTCTTTCATTAAGGACTTGACAACTTCTTTTTTTTAAAATAAAATGCAAACTACTTTATGAATGGAATTCGACTTCGTTCATGTGTCCACCACCACGGGAACGTATGCAGCGGTCGATACGTTGAACCCAATTGACTTTGCCGCACATTTCGACCGATACGGCCGCTATTTCTCGTTCAATATTGGCTCTGAGCTTCTCTAAAGTCGCCGGCTTGTTGGTATAGACCAACGATTTAATGTAGCCCCATACAAAAAAGTGTAGAGGCATTAAATCACACGACCTCGGCGGCCAATAGACGGGTCCGTTTCTCGAAACAACACGTTCACCGAACTGAGACTTCAATAACTCGATTGTTGCACCCGCTGTGTGGCTTGTGGCACCGTGTTGTTGGAATCGCAATCACTGATGTTTAATTAATACAATTGCTCAAAGAAATAACGTTCCAACATGTCTCTGATGCGAATACCATTTACCATAACGTGACGGTCATTTTTATCAACGAAAAAAACGGGCCAATGACGCCACCGCACAGTGCAAAGCGCGGTCAAAAATATAATACATGTTTTTTTTATTAAACTCTTATTATTATTTGTATTTGTTTTAACTTACAAAATGAAAAAGAAAATGTAAACAAATCCATACAAAAAAAAAATATTTGGAAAACTAGATTTTTAGCAATTCTAATGCGTTTTTTGATAAAAACAATTTTTTTTTAGTAGGCAATTTTCTTAAAGTTGAAATAAGCGGGTCGGAATTTAAAAGAAGTCTATTCAAAAGGTCCTTATTAGTAACGACCCGAGACATTTTTTTTGTGTGATTCAGTCGGTAATTTTTGATGTCCTTATTTCTGGACTCTGCGGCTTCCTCACATAACTCGCCTATAGAAATAAGTCCATGATACGAGTACTCAATCACCGATGCACCATGCAACAACACTTTGTGAACTGAGGCAGGTAAGTAGTATCATGGATATATTTCAATTATCTGTTCAGCTGTATCTAAGGCGAAAACTCTGAATTTATCTGCATCGATATTATAACCTGAATTTAAAGCCTGTAAAATACTTGTACATCTGTCAATCAATGTTTTGTTGATTCCAGTTATTAGAGCTGAAATTTCGGAATTGTAAAAAAAATTCCTGGCTGTATTCCCATCATTTGAGGAACCACTTCCTCCCGGTTTCGGTCTGTCCACAATCAATCCTAGTTTTGCTCTGAATTCAGCTTGGACTATTTTCTTTTTTTTTCCGATTTCTGTTTTGTCATCACCTCTAACCTGCCATTTTTTAATATTGAGTCTGTAGGAAATATTAAGAAAAAACTCGAAGAATCTAACCCAAGCATGAAGCGGGGACAAAGCAAAACATAAACTGTTCTCATTGACCTCTTTTTGAAGGCATAATTCAATGTTGTTCATTTCCTTTGGTGTCGCTCCGCATATGTAACATTTTAAAGATGTTGTTTCGTTAAGTGCGTTGCACACTTTTCCATCAACCATAGTTAAACGTAAGTTGTTAGTGACTCTCCATTCTTTACCATTATTGATAGTTATAGTTAAAGGCTGCAAGGCACTTATTTTTTCAGTATAATGTTGTTCTTCAAAAACAGATATGGCAGTAGTTTCTTTTTTAAATTGAAATCTAATTGGGCGACAGTATCGTGTTGAGGCAGGTCGAGGATTTTTCCAAACAACAACATCTTCATTATTGCCATTTTTTAATTTAAGCTGCAATGGCACGTAAGATGTAACAAATAAATCGCTGTTTTTATCATTAGGATCACGAAAACTTTGTTTGTATTCGCTTTGGCCTGTACTTCCATCAAATCCCCATTTTCCTTCTAACTGTAGACTTTTATATGAGTCCTTGTTGAGAGTGTCAAGAACGTCTTTCTGCGAAGTAAGAATTCTTGTTGCCGTGTGGTTAAGTAAAGCCTGTAAGTCTACTTCGGCACCAGTCTCGGTGACACTAATTTTGTCGGCTTCTGGATAGCAGTTTTCTTCTTCCATCTTTATAATTTTGTAGCTAGGCAGTGCATTTTTTTTAATCTTGGTGTTGACAAAACTCTGAATAAGTAAGTACTGGTTCTTTGTAAGCTTTGCTTCCACAAAAAGCGACAGTACTTCACAAGGCGTAACACTACTCATGTCATTTTCTTCTCGCAAATCCGAATTACATGACGTTTCACGCAAAGCTGTGGCAATTGATTCGTCGGATCTCGAGATTTCAGCCACACGTCTTCGTTTAGTCCGCGCAGAACATTCTTGAAAACTTTTTCTAGGACGACCTCGTTGTTGTGATGTACTTGAATTATTTTCGTCAGGATAACTTAAAAAGACAGTCTCAGATTTGTCAAGCCAAGAGGAATGATTTTTCATAATTAAATTTTTTCTGGCTTTATTTTTCTTCCAAAATTCTGTTAACTTCTTGCATAAGAAATAAATTCGGTCATAGAGGGGATCAAATTCAATATTCTCAACACCTTGATAAGGCCAACTTCATTTGATGTTCTCCGGGATTTGAACGGCTTGCGTGGACCATGTAGCATTATTTCCTCGACTTTGAAGCCATTTATCAAATAAAAAATTGCGTTTAATTACGCATTGATAACCAGCACCTACCAAAGATAAAACGATAAGTCAAAACATGTTTTTTTTTTGTTTGAACCAAAAATTAACGAAATATGGTTCATAACTCGAAAAGGGGGAATAAAAGGAAAAAAACCGCGTTGTTATTTGAAAAGGTAGAACAATATTCTTCATTTTAGTACTTCATTTGTAGCGGGCACTCGTAGGCAAATCAACTAAATCCTTAATTTACTGTAAACAAAGCTAAAAATAAAGTTACACAATAAAATTTATGTTTTTATAAAGTACTCACGTTCTTGTTTAATATCCATAACAATTAAATATTGCTCACACTTTCTTAACACAAGTTATCACTATCACAAGTTCTTTATTATAATACTGCACCGATAAGCGAGCTGCATGTTTTAATATAATGTTAACTTTGAATGGCTATAAAGGAATGAACAAAAATAATGCGTCAACATTTTTTTTGGTTTATTTATTTATTGTTGTTATTATTTATTGATTTATTTAATTTATTTAGTTCAGCAATTTATTACGTGCATTTAAATATTATTTAATTATTTATTGTTGTTATTATTTATTTATTTATTGTTGTTATTATTTATTTATTTATTGTTCTTATTATTTAATTATTTTTTTATTGTTCTTATTATTTATTTATTTATTTATTGTTGTTATTATTTATTTATTTATTTATTGTTCTTATTATTTATTTATTTATTGTTCTTATTATTTATTTTTTTATTTATTGTTGTTATTATTTATTTATTTATTTATTGTTATTATTTATTTATTTATTTATTGTTCTTATTATTTATTTATTTATTTATTGTTCTTATTATTTATTTATTTATTTCTTGTTGTAATTATTTATTGATTTATTTAATTTATTTAGTTCAGCAATCCTGGCAGTTCCCTAGTTTTAAGTTTAAAAAAAAAATAAATATATATTAAATGGAGGTTTTAATCATAGTTTCCTTCAAACTTTTTATCCCAATTGGTAATTATTTTCACAAAAACTTTAAAAAATTTACAGTTTTAAGATATAATATATCAAATCTCTGAGCAAGCTGCGTACTTATTAAATTTTGTAAAGCCTTAATCTATGAATAAAAATTATATAAAAAAAAAAACATTTTTTTTTTTGGTTTAGACATTTAATTTTTTTAATTTTGGCCTATTGAGGTACCCACTGTGCACCGGCATGAAAACCACACCAAACAGTGGCTTTTTGCGGATGAAGTGCGGTTTCATGAAGCACATGAGGGTTCTCACCTGCCCAGTAACGCATATTTTGCTTATTGGCGAAGTCGTTTAACCAAAATTGCGCTTCATCGCTAAAGATGATTTTGCGATGAAATTCTTCAATTTCTTCCATTATGTCCAAAGCCCAATTCGAGAACGTACGTTGCTTCATATAATCAAGTGGCTTTAGTTCTTGAGTCAGTTTGATCTTGTTAGGGTGTAGGCCGAGATCTGGGAGCGGCCCAATTCTTGAGAACGCTGTGAAATTGACTGATTTGGTTGGTTTGCGATGAACGCCTCTACGGCAGCAGTATTCTCCACACTTCGGGCAAAACGTAGATTCACTGGCACGGCAACATCAAGCAGCGAATATTCTGACTCAAATTTGTTCACTAGACTATAAATTGCTTGTCTACTGGGACGAGAATTACTCCCGAAAATTGGCATTAAAGCTCTTAAAGTTGCGACCATTGACTCGGAATTTAAGTAGTAAATTTTAATTATTTGTAAACGTTGTTCCTTCGATGAAAATTGTAATTTTACTGAATATCTTGACATTGACAGTTTCGTAATCGGTTTAAGGGTGCGTACACACTGAAAGTTTGTAATTGTCAAGTCGCTAATAAAAGATCCTTTATGTTTTCTAAATGGAAAGAGGTTGTGGTCCGGTTTTTGTAAATATAATGTGCCTAACGTATTTAGATCATTTACATCGTTGGCCGTTCCCAGCGTGCCGTGTTAGAATTTTTTTGATCCTGAAGTAAATGAGGACAAGACCAAGTACGTACAAACAAACAAACATCTGTGCACAGCCTAGGACAAAACGTCACTGTTGATATCAATAAATTCGAGGTAGTTGAGGAGTTCATCTACCTAGAAGTAAACATCAACTCCACGAATGACACCTTAGTGGACTCGTCGGTTTAGCGAAACATGCATGCTCTATCGAACCTTAGTCCTACCAGTCCTGCTTTATAGTGCCGAGTGCTGGACGATAAGTAGAAAATTGGAGCTAATATTGGGCAGATACTCTTCACTGGGTGCTAGCTTAGTGTTATAGATTCACTTTTCCTGAGATAAGATAGACAAAAAAAACTTAGAACAATATTCTCAGCCTATTATTTGTTTAAAAATAAGTTTAAATCTAATCCATCAGCACCTTGCATTTATTTAACCTTATTCACGCGTGCGTAGTTTGTTTGAACTACACAGGCATACAAAATTCATAGGCAATCATTTTTAATTGCGTCAATAGGCAATCGAAGGGTACAATTGCGAGAGAAAAAAATACAACATAATACGGTGTTTCGCTTCCGGTATAAACAACGTAGATACTAATTTAAATGACAAAAATGATGTAGCTAATATTATGTCCGACGGAAAAGTGAGATTACACCCATGCTATTGTAGTATTGTTAGTCCAATTATCATGACATTACATGTTGTGCCAATTTTAAGTTGAAGGTGACACGCGCCGTTTGTGGGAAACATGTTCACACTTATTGTCAATAAATATGAAGCGAAAAGTAATCTTAAATTTTAGCACATAACATACCAGAGACAGTCTTCGTTTCGTCTCCAAGATTCAATACCCTAAAGCAGGCTCACACAAAGAAAACTTGTTAACACTTCGGAAGGGGAACAACGAACAAGTTTAAGATAAACAAAATATTCGCACTAAGGTCATATTTTGTTAAACAAATTATTATGTAATTGTCGTATATGAGTGTGTTTGTCGTTTGATTTCACGCAAGTGGCCGTCTGCAAACTAAAAATGTTTGCTTCTCTTTTGTAGCTAATCGGGTCACAGTCACAACACTTTCAACCAACAGATTCTTTTATTGTATGCTGGTTTTTATTTGCTCGACCTTACGACGAATGATAGTTAAAACATGTTCGTTTGCAGACATATTGCGAAAGTCAGACAAACATCCAATAGTATCAATTGTCACGAGAAGCTTCTGCAATTTGTCGTTACGAGTCGGCTTAAAATTGTAGGTCCCTTCGACATCGCACAAGCAAATGGTTGGAGAACCTAGGTTTGGGCCGTTCATTCGCTTGCAGAAGAACACTTTACTTCTGTTGCAACACCGAATCAAAAAGTAGTTGCCGACTTGTTTGTGTTTTCTTGCTCTAACTTTGCCTGATCACGGATTCAGCCTTGTGTTGGAAACCCTTTTTTTGCAATCTCAGAATCACTAAACACATACATATCTTCCACTTTCATATACATTCACCACACACCCACCACCAAACGAACAGTACAGCTTGAGCGAGCTTATGCGTCTGTCTCTGCTACTTAGGGTACGTCCACGGTGAACCAGCTACTCGCTTTCTCGGCTTACCAGTTTCCGGTGAGAATAAAAATATAGCCGGCGATCACAGTGAACCCGCTTTTGCCGGGGAATCATTTTTGTGTTCTTGTTGACGTCGATAACCAGCTTTGAGGAGTGTTCTTTCTGGTTTTATTATGGTGTTATTATTCAATTGATGAAAGATACTATCTTCTGGCGATACCGGCGCTATGTTCACCATGACCATCACCTGCTAGATTTACCTGCGTGAATTTCGCCGGAAAACTGGTAAGCGAGAAAGAAGAAAACTGATTCACCGTGGACGTACCCTTAATCCGCGAAAAGTATTCTGATTGTTCTGACGATCAGAAACCTGTTATATGACTGGTTGAAAGCCGTTTGTTGGTTTGAGTTTCTGTTTGTGGCGTGTTGGAACGGCAAAAATGTAGTGCGCAAGTTCCTGGCAGTTTGCGATAGTTAAACCTTTCATTCCACTTGATTATAACACCTTGATTGTATCTGTTGCATGGCTGTAAAGAAGAGGCATGCATCTGGGGTCTATCAGCAGCGTTTGAAATAATTTGTTTGAAAGTTGAAAACATTTATATAAATATGAAAAGCCTTCTTCTCTTATTTAACGACGAGAATCTGATCTGCATTGATCATAGCCCTTCTACTTCACTTCATCCCTACTGGGCCACCTGTGGCATTCGCCGGTTTGACATCAAAACGCATCGGCAAACCTTCCGATTTCGAATCTATTTGTCACGGAGGTCAATCAAATAGTTGAATGAACAACAGTAACTTGTGATTGCTATCACGTGAAGTGGGGGCTGGAGTTACAGCGTTTTTTCAAGACTTGTAACAACCTGTAACTCCAGCCCCCACTTCACGTGATAGCAATCACAAGTTACTGTTGTTCATTCAACCATTCAAAGTAAATTGACGGAAGCAAGGCCAATGTAAAGTTACGGAAAGCTTGGCCACCCTGACTGCAAGTGTGTTATTACACAAAAAACCAGTTGACTCATTCAAAGTTTTTTTGTTGCACCCACTTTTTGGAGGCGTTTTTGCAAAAATAGCAAAACGATTAATTGCTGAAAACAAAAAATCAAACAGTATAAACTTTATATGTACCCAAGGTCCTTCTTAATAATTTTTTTCCCACAACCTAAAAAGTGGAGGATTTACAAGTCCTAACACTTAATCATTTCGGGCCTCTAGGCCCAAATTTCAGCTTTCTAACTGGGTTTATGGCCCAAAAAATTGGTTATTGATATGACTAGATCAGATTGACATATCTTTCGTGGCTGATCTTAAATACAGTGCGGTTCACATGGTTAGCCGCACCATTTTACTCTCAGTAAATTGTAGTTTTTCTCTTTGTTTCTTTTCATGTACTGCCAAACAATACGTTTATTTGAAAGGTTATTAAATTCTCTTTGAAAAAAACCTAAATTCGAGATTATTGAGAGACACTTAACGGTTGTTTTGATCTCTATCTTCCCACTAGTGCAAAAAAAGCTCAAATAAATCGGTTCACTTGGTTAGCCGCACGAATTTATTCAGTTAGTTTCTTAATGCTGGGTAATGCAAAGTAAGTTTGGTTATGGAGTGTACGTTATTAAAGTTTTTCCGAGTGTTTAAAGTGAAAATGGGTAGAAAAAAATGTTTAACGGTATCGGAAAAATCTAAAATTGAGGCCTACCAATCAGAAGGGTTTTCTATGCGGAAAATTGCAACTAAAATAGGACGAAGTGATAAAGCAGTTCGAATTTTTTTATCAAACCCTTCTACCTACGGAAAAAATAACAAAGGGAGGACAAAAACAGCCTTAACACCGCGAAAAAAAGTAGGAATTGGCTCAAATTCAGCACACTCTACGATGAAAATCAGACAACTAACGGGGGTAAGTGCCAGCAAATCAACGGTTCGTCGAGCTATTTTAGGTGCTCCGCACTTGCAGTTCAAAAAGTTAAAAAAAAATCACCACTAAACGCTGCAAGAAAGGAACTTCGGTTGGTATTCGCTCGTCTTCACATGACATGGGATACTCAGGTTGGGAGTGTTTTAAATTGGAGAAATGTGGTGTTTTCTGATGAGAAAAAGTTCAAGCTAGATGGTCCTGATGGGTATAATTTTTATTTCCATGACATCCGCAAAGACGAATGCTTTTTGAATCGCAATCATTCCAAGAAAGGAGGAGTAATGGTATAGGAGGCCATTTCATAATACGGCGCCTTTGAGTTGGTTTTTGTGTCTCACAAAACGACAGGTATATCTTATAAAGCTCTTTTGCAAACAGCTTTTCCAGCCATAAGAGAGCTTTTTGGACCAATCAAGTGGATCTTACAACAAGATAATGCTCCGATCCACAACGCACACGTTGCAAAAGCATTTCTCGCTAGTGAAAATGTGGAATTGTTGCCGTAGCCACCATACTCACCTGATCTAAATATTATTGAAAACCTTTGGGGATGGCTGACACGTCAAATTTATGAAGGAGGCAAGCAGTATGAAAGCTCTGAGGACCTTATTGCCGCAATTAAAGAAGCCTGGTCTAAGATTTCATTAGATTATTTAAAACAATTGTATGAATCTCTTAAAGGTACAATTTTTGACGTCATTTCAAGTCGTGGAGGTTGTACAAAGTATTGAAACTGTGAAAAATAGTTATAATAATAATAAAAAAAACAACCAAAAATTATAGAAATCGATCTTTTTTTTTCAAACTTTAAAACAGGTGCGTCTAACCAAGTGAACCGATTTATTTAAGCTTTTTTTGCACTAGTGGGAAGAAAGAGATCAAAACAACCGTTAAGTGTCTCTCAATAATCTTGAATTTAGATTTTTTTTTAAGACAATTTAATAACCTTTCAATTAAATGCGATGTTTGGTAGTTCATGAAAAAAAACAAAGAGAAAAACTACAATTTATTGAGAGCAAAATGGTGCGGCTAACCATGTGATCCGCACTGTATATTGTATTGTATTGTACATGCAGTGGAGTCATCCATAGATAAAAGCACTTAGACCTAATTAATAGTCTATTGTACTTCAGCATATTATTAGCAGTAGGGGCAGTATCGGAGAACCTGTCAGTGGCCTTGGCAAAACGAAGGCACTGAGTGTTTGGCTTCTGGGAGCAGTTGTGAACCGTTGCAAAGAAATAGTTTTTCCTTCGAACCCATTTCTGCGCTTGAACTCTTAAAGGCCATTAGCTCTCTGAAAAATTCTAATGCTTGTGGTTTTGATGGCATGCCTAACGGTGTATTGAAACATATCTCGTATTTCGTAGTTGATGTCCTAGCAGTCATCTTTAACCGTAGTATTTTCTCAGGAGTTTTCCCGGAATTTGGTTTTCAAAAGGGAACATCAACTGAGGATGCTCTTTTACATTTTTGTTCCCGTATTTTTGAAAACCTTGATGAAATAAATTGGATTACAGTGATATATTTTTCGTTTTGATTTTTTTTTGTGTTACGAAATTTATATATTTTGTTGGTCTACTGCAGATACCCTTAAAAAAAAACGCGCCTATTATTATCTTACCAGAAAAGGAAAAAAAAAGTTGTCTGGGTGCGGCCCACAAGGTCCACACGACTAACTTCCCAGTGGGATCAATATGATTTGCATGTTGTATACGAAATAACGGAGCACAATGTAATAAAGATTTTCTCAATGACAAATGACAATAAATAGTATACAAATAACGGCAAATTATTTTAGTTATTTATGTACTAACAAAAAACGGCTGCACCGATTTCGCTGGAAACTTAATCAGTTCTGAGTTACGTAATTACGCTTCGAATAAACCCGGTCCCATGTCAATATCATCTTTGGTTCTCCAGATAATCGTGACGAAAGATAATTCCGAACGCACATACGTACAAACGTACATACACACACACATACATCTCTATAAAAACGCTGGATTTGGATTCTGGTGACCTTGAAATGTGGAGATATGTCAAAATTCGCGATTCACAAAATCGGCACCATCACAACAACTTCCACTGGGAAGTTAATAAATAGTACAAATCATCAATTTCAAAATGCAGCTAATTTGCCTTTATTTTTAACTTGCCAGTGGAAGTTCTTGTAATGGGGCCGATTTTGCGAATCGCGGATTTTGACATATCTCCACGTTTTAAGGTCACCAGAATCCAAATTGAACGTTTTTAGAGAGATGTCTGTCCGTATGTATGTACGTATGTGCGTATGTACGTATGTGCGTTCGGAATTTTCTTTCGCCACGATTATCTGGAGAACCAAAGATGATATTGACATGGGACCGGGTTTATTCGAAGCGTCATTACGTAACTCAGAACTGATTAAGTTTCCAGCGAAATCAGTCTAGCCGTTTTTTGTTAGTAAATAAATAACTAAAATAATTTGCCTTTATTTGTACTATTTATTGTCATTTCTCATTGAGCAAATCACTATTACATTGTGCTCCGTTATTTCGTATATATGTAAATTTACAGGTCCTCGTGTTGATAACAAGGTTGCATTAATATATATCACACTTCGCTGTTATTAACAACATTTAATTTCCATGAACAATATTAAAAAGCATTTTTTAATATTAAATTTTTCTTAACCATATCTTATGGTTAACCATTTCAAAATTTACCACTAATCGCATAAATCATATTCATGCCACTGGGAAGTTAGTCGTGTGGACCTTGCGAGTCGCACCCGGACCACTTTTTTAGTTATTTATTTATTAACAAAAATACGGCTGGACCGATTTCGCTGAAAACTTAATCAGTTCTGAGTTACGTAATTACGCTTCGAATAAACCCGGTCCCATGTCAATATCTTTTTTGGTTCTCCAGATAATCGTGGCGAAAGATAATTCCGAATACACATACGTTGAATTTGGATTCCGGTGACCTTGAAACGTGGAGATGTATCAAAATCCGCGATTGACAAAATCGGCCCCATTACAAGAACTTTCACTGGGAAGTTAAAAAAGTTCACCGCAGGCCTATTCGTTGACATAACAAAAGCTTTTGATATAATTGACCACTTTATCCTGAAAAAACTTTAAAATACTGGTTTCCGTGGTTTCATGTTCGATTGGTTTGAGTGTTACCTTTCAAATAGATCCCAAAGGGTAAAGATTGGTGAAACTAGAAGTGAAATCCAATTTCTTAATATGGGGGTTCCCCAAGGTTCGGTGTTGGGACCCATTCTGTTTCTCATTTATATAAATTCACTGTTTGGTCTTCAATTTAAAAATATGCTTACTGCTTTTGCAGATGATGTATATTGTTGTTATGGTTCCGATAGTGCATTGGATTTGACATCTGATATCAACTGGGATCTTAATTTGTTGGGGATCTGGTTCGCTGAACATAGGTTGTCCATAAGCACTAAAACCAAAATCATGTTTTTTAATCTATCAAGTATCAACGCCTAGCGGCTCAGATGCGGTTGTGTTATTCCATGCACCTGAGTGTATAAAATATAAAATGCCAAGCTGCTCATGTGCTTCCGGTGTGTCCCACCCAACTTTCTGTACAACGGAAAATTGCAGTGAACGGTGTTTTTCGATTGAGAAAAATGACCATTTTAAGTATCTGGGGCTCACTTTTGACACCAGGATGAGCTTTGCACTCCATACGGATTCTTTGAGGAAATACTTTCGTTGTACTCTAAGATATTTCTTTTATCTAAAATATGTTTGTTCAAGCAAACTTCTAAAAAATATTTATTATGGTATTTTTCATTCGAAGCTTTCAATATGGTATTGCTTGTTGGAGTGGTACATATATGAATAAAATTCAACCTCTGTTAATCCTACAGAAAAATGTTTTGAGAAAAATATACCGAAAACACCGTCGTCATCCCAGTTATCCTTTGTTTTGTGATTTGAAAATACTTCCAGTCCGCCATTTGTACTGTTTTAAAGTGTTAAAAACGTTTTTTTAAAAGATCGGGTAATCTAAATTGCAGATTAATTTCTGATTATAATCTGCGTAGAAACTTTTTGAATGTTGTATCTCATGCCCGCACTACTGCCTTTCGCAATTTTTATTTGGTATCATCCTGTCGCTTATTTCATAAGCTCCCTCAATGCATAAAAGCTGCAACATCTTCTGGTAGGCTTGAAAATTCCTTTAAGGAATGGGTATTAAATCCATACTAATATTATAAATGCGAAAGTAACTCTGTCTGTCTCGCCTTAACGCCAAAACTACTGAACCGAATTAAATGAAATTTGGTACACAGATAGTCTAGAGCCTGAGAATTGACATAGGCTTCATCCGCTCTCCAGAAGCGGAGATCTAAGCTGATATCTAAGAAAAGTTGTAACTCTCGAATGCTTTCTAGCTCCTAGCTTTGGAATTACTCATCCAAATGAAATAGGATTCTTTTTATGTAATATAAAGTTCAATTATGTACAAAGATTTTAAGATATAAATCATCTTTGTAGGTTATCTGGAAGTTGAACAATAACCATTAAACTATAAATTTTATACAATTCAAAAAAGTAAAATGTTCGATTGAAGCTAGATCGTTGGATTTTCTCAGCGTTCAGTGGAGGAAAATTTGTGTGTGTGTGCGGCACAAATCTGTTTCTCTCTCTGTACTTTTGCGCGTGTGCTTTTTATTTCTTTTTTTTATACACCTTTTGTAGTTTGTGTTGTTTATTTTTTGTGGCGCCTTGGATTGAGAAAGATAGGGTATGAAATGTAATTGAGATTGAGAGGGATATCCATATAATGAGAAGGGACACTCTCGACATTTTCTTTATCAGTTCCTATCAGCAAGTATTTTGTTTTAAATTTGAGAAGTGGCAGACTGGCGAAGCAAGGCGAGCACGGGACAGCTAGTTTCAAATATGCTGAAATAGAATCCATCCTTTCTGACATTTTGGTGTAACATTATGTTTACTTATTGCTCCTATTGTTATATTTGAATTCATATGAAATAAAATTTGAATTAAATTGAATTGAATTGCATATAAGCGAGCTCTATATATCCTAACTAATCTTGCTGGACGATTTGTTTACTTAGAGTATTGAGCCTGGTTCTGGCTTCCAGGGCATCATCAATAAAATATGATTTTGTTTCGTCTGCCTCAAGACAATACTCACATAGGCCCGAGCTCCTTATGATGATTTTAGATGCTCGTTAAGAGAACTGAAACCAGTGACAAGACCAGCCAAGGATCTACGACTTTCCTATTCAATCCAAGCAAATACTTAGCTCTGCTGATTTTTGGACCGTCGGCAAGCTTCTTCGAAATCCTGCAAGAAGCAACGTCATGCCAGAATTCGGAGTGCTGTTGACGGAGAGCCTCAGTCATTTCACGTTTGTGAACATAATAAGCACCATCCTATGAATAGTCGTGGCCCAATGATGACTGTTGAGGAGACTTTCCTGGCCAGAGCATCCACTCTTTCATTACCCTGGATATCTGTGTGCCCAGAAACCCAGGTAAGTAATACAGAGTAACACGTTCCCAACCGGTTCGGCTTAGCCATGGTTTCCCCAACAATTTTTGAGGTGAGAATGCCAGCCGAGCAGGCTTTAATAGCGGCTTGGCTATCTGAGCAGATGTATAAGGTTGAACCTTTTACCCTTTTCCTTAACAGGATATTAGCGGTAGTGGCAATCGCAAAGATGGCTGCCTAAAAAGCAGTTGTTTGTCTACCCAAGGCTGCAGATAGATTAATCCGACAGTTTCTAGAGTACTGGCTCTCGAGAATCCGTCATCCCATCCCTATAGACGATGAAATTACCCGGCCTTAAGCCATTCCAACCCTCACTGGTCCATTTCTGTCGTTCAGGAAGGAGGACCCGAAAACGGCGATCAAAGATTTGTTTTGAGCACACAGAGTTAATTGCTCCCCCCGATGGCTGGGTAGGTTGTCATAGAGAGCTCTGTACATAGCACCTCTGATTCCGTTGCCAAGGTTGACCTTCCGTGCAAGTACTACGCTGGCCTCACTCTCAGCAAGGAACTGCAAAGGAGGTAAACAGAGCAGCAGTAGGAGTTCCTCTCATCGCACCTGTAACGCAAAGTGCTGTAGCTAACTCAGTTGGCGTTGGAAGATGTGAGCTCTGGTGAACATCCTACGGCACTGCCAAAGAATGTAAGTGGCCTTCGAAATTCTAAATACTCCGAAAAGTTAAGTTTTGAGGGTCTAGAAGTTTCAATTTTCTATAACAATACCCAGATGACGAATATAAAGGGTAACATTAAGGTTTGTTGCAAACAACGAGGGAATACCCTAAAAATAGGGTAAAAAAGCCACAAATTAAGATGTCGCTTATGCCCCTAATTTGGGAGAAGAGTTGTTAATTTAGCCGACACATAAAATAGTAGAAAATCCTGTCCGAGATGCCCTCGCACTTCAATCTCTAGCTGTTGATTTTATGAACGACCATTACTTTGTTAGGAGCAGGTGGTTATTCTGTATCAACAAAATTCTTTTAAAAAACCAAAAATGTAGAATTTTGAACAACAGTATTTCGAAAAAAATTAATTAAGAAAGAAAAGAAAAACAATTTCAAAAAGCAATTTAACAATCGAATTTTGAAACACGGGATTGTATATACAGGGTGGCGCAAAAGTTTTCACCCGATGTTCTTTGGCTGTTATTTTGTTTATGAATGAAAAACTTTTGTTCTGCTTTTGGATCTTGTTGAGACGCCAACCTCTTTTGCTATTTCCACGATTTACAGGTTTTCAAGAGACTTAGGATGAGGGCTTCAAACTCGAAGATTTTTGATGTTTTGGTTTTCAAAAATCGAATTTCCGGATTCAAGCGTTGCAGAAAGACTTCCTCTTCTTCTTCCTTAATGGCGATGAGGCTATGATCAAGTTTAAGGGGATCATAACCCTCCTACTTAACTGCATCCCTACTGGTCCGCCTGTGGGGTTCGCCAGTTCTACCTCAGAAAATAGCGGCAGGCCTCCCGATTTTGAATCACTTCGTCGCTGAGCCCAATTAAATGGCATTGCCGTATTTGTGTAATCGAGGAGTCGTAAGGCCTGTCTCTCTTTCGCGTTTTTATTGGAACGGTGATTAATATTGCTTTTTTGACAGGGTTCCTATGATCTCTGCTTTGAACATGACTGTGCCAACTGAGCCGGTTGCGCTCCATTTGTTTCCAGATAAGTTCTTTGAAGTGAACGCTTCCTCGGATCTTGGAACTTCTTATTCGATTAATCTTTGTTACTCCTGCTGTCATGCGAAGTATCTTCATCTCAGCTGCGTTAATTCGCCCTCATACTTTTTGTACCCTGTCTAACATTGTGAACCGTATGTGAGCGCCGACGCACAACTGCGGTGTAGAGCTTTTCTTTCAGCTAAGGGTGCATTTTTCGATCACAAAAGATAAGAGACTTTTCCCGTCACTTCATCCACCCTACGCTTACGCGATGCTTAATGTCGTCATCACAGCTTGCTTCGCTATTGAGCATAGATCCCAGATATTTGAACTTTTCGCACTTGGGAATCACGCCTCCATTCATGTAAATGTCTGGAATAGGTCGGATTGGGGTCAGAGAGGGGGCGGTACAAGTGTTCTGTTTTCTTCCGACTAATGCGATACCCATTCCATCCAAATCTTCCACCCATACATCAAGTGCTCGTTGCAATAGCGTTTGATCGTCGCTAATGATGGCTCCATCTTCGGCAAAGAATAACTGATGCACTTTTGAGTCCGTCACTTTTCCGTCAAGCAGATCATCAAGGAATGTAATAAATATCAGACACTTAAGACGCTTCCCTGGTGTACACTGACTTTGATTGCGAACTCCTCGATGACGCCAGAGCGTCAGTAAGATGTCTTTACTCCTTCATACATATGGCATATAGTGGTCCGCTAACGCGGTCACGATATACCTGATGTACTCTTCCTCGTACGCACCCACACCGACACACATCCTCGAGTTCTCCTTCTCTATCTTCTTCAGAGTTGTGATTGTGTTGTGAGTATTGTCAGTTATATTAAAGAAGTAAGCACGGAAGGACGTGCGTGACCAGTGGAGTACCACTTATTTTTTTCTGTTTTCCTATAATTCTTATCTATTTAATAAATACCACCTAATCAAGTGCATTTGTTTTCTTAATTCCCACAAAATTTGGGGGATGTCCATGATCATCTTTGTGTAGGATTCTGAAACTCCTCCTTGTCTTGGCGCCACCCATAACAGATCCATTGGTTGCCTATCCAATTCCTTTTTCAAAATCAACCAACACCATATGCAAATCCTTTAAGGAGTCACGATGTTTTTCCATCATGATCCTTACACTTTGGATTGCATCTGTGGTTGATGTACCTGCTTGTCGCAGGGCTTGCCTCCCGGGTTGTAGAATAACTATTTGCTATAAAATCGAACCTACCAATTACAATTCGAATCTTACCGAAAGAAAATTCCGTTAATCTTTTGCGAACTGAGAGCTTTTAATTTCCCCTTTTTTATATTTCAAAGTTGCCGAGGTGTATCTGTTTTGCTGTCGGTATTGAATTGCGTTGTCGGTTTTAATTCAGTATTTCTACTTCTTTGTTACATTTTTGCATTCAGCCCTTTTGACTTGCTTGATTTCTGTCCCATTTGGTAGGTTCATATTTATGACTTAAATCGAGCCCTCATGCGTATCTAATAACATTCAAGCTCTGTTCCAGAAGATTTAATAATGGGTTAAGTCTTCCGTCCAATGCGAACAGTAGCATCACCCTTTTGTTTCCTTTTTTTTCAAAATAGAAATCAACATCCAAGCCACGATTCGCACTCAATTAATCATTTTATCTATGCCTAAATCCATCAAGTTTTTATTTTATTTTTCGTTGAATTTTGAAAGTCAAACTTTCTACCACACCGCATCCCAATTGAAGGCATTTTGCATAGGTAGGCACACAACACACCATAGTTGTTCGTTTTATAGTCCGAGGTATCCTCTCTTTCACTTTGTTGCTACAAAACAATGCAAAATATTCGTTACAAGATGTTATTTTAAAAATTTCACCGCCATTGAAACCACGAGTTGGTTAATAAAAGATACATTCATCGAATTAACAAAAAAAATGAATACCACGCTAAACATTACGAGTGTAAAAGACGCGAGCACAGCACTCATTGTTTATAGTCATCATCATTATCGTGATGACGATGGTTGTCCCACGACCACCATATTGCCAGCGACAGATCCATATCCAGGGCAAATAGCGGGGTTATATGTATCTTTTCTTTGTTGTGTGTTTTTTTTTACTGTAATTATCTTAAATACGGAAAAAGAAATGTGTGTTGGTCACCTTTCCCATTTAGCCATGCTGCCATCTGGAAGAGCGAGCAAAAGACCAAAAAAAAAAAAAAATGACGCTAATAGTGAAATGTGTGCCCTCACATGTGCAACTTGCGTTTACAAACAAACAAGCATACGATCAGATTTGTGTGTAGCTTATCGTAAATTAATTCGATTAATCGTAAAGTGGGCTTTGGTATTTTATTATTTTTTGCTTTTAAGTGAAACATAAAAGAGATCGTGGATAGAAATTAATCATCAATTTGTGTTAGTTTGTAGGCTTTTTTGAGTGTTTGTTTGACCCGGCACTGGTGTTGTGCATTTGTCACAGTGATCCACGCTTATTTACCATGCTAAATGTTTGGATGATCTAATGTTGATATATTCCAATTCATTTTATTAAAAAATAATAAATAGAGTCCGATTCCAGGCAGAAATAATTTTTCAAAAGATTCGACGAACATATCAACTTTGTCCAGCTCCGGTACCGAAATGGTTGAGCTTATTAGTAGAGCGAATGTAAATTTTTTTCGCAGAACCAAGGCACCTTGGCATGTATACGAATCATAAAAATTCCTTTAAATTGGCATTTAACCGTTAGTGCATATTTTTGCATATCATAAATGCATATTCCGCATATCTTTTGTGAATATTTTCAAAAAAATAAACTGAAATGTGAAAAACATCGATTTCAAGGAAATGCAAAAGCACCTTTGAACTTTTAACTAGAACTTCCATTTGGAATTACGGGCAATAATGTTTGCACAGACTACACCAGCGATTCCCAAAGCAGGTTCGGTGAAAAAGTCACCAGGGTTATGCTAATCAGTTACGAGTATTTAGGTTGGTTCTTAAATTGGCAGGTGAAAGTTCCAAATGGTGCAAAATAATGTTAGCCGTCATAAACGACCCTTTTAGAAACATTTCGGAAACAATTTCATCAAATTTTACAGTAACAAATTTTGGAACCAATATCAATTTTTAAGATTTTTGCTGAGGTAAGCAATCTGCCTCATGTTGTAAATGAGTCGACAGGAATACCGGACATAAGCAGTCAAACCGCCAACACACTGGAATTGTTTCTTATCTCTCACCCGGAGAAATATGCTGTAAACGTATTACCGATCTGGGTTCGTCAGACCATTGTCATATCAGCGAACTTCTCGTGCTCCAGCCACATCGTTAAAGAACAAACTCCTAAAGGAACCGTATGGCAATACGAGAAGTCCAATTGGGAAAAAACTAGACGGTTTCTTTAAGAGTTTCAACTGGTCGCTGTGCTTCCTCGACAGCGACGTGGATGCTGGCGCTGATATGATAACTAACATAATGTTACTGGGTAATGGGTATGAAATGCTTTATCCCTAAAAAGTATCAAACCCAAGGTAAATGCGTGGTGTGACTCGAGCTGCAAAGAGGCTATCCGGTTAAAAGAGGTAGGCCTTTGGTCACCCATCTGAGGAAAACCGAAAAAGTTCAAATGAGCCAGAAATGACTGCAACTGCCCTGAGGCAAAAAATACTACAAAGTCCCACGGGTAGTAAAAACGTTTGGTCGTTTGTTAAAAACATCAAGAATTCGGTCTCGTCATCTATCCCGACACTAATGTACATTCCAGCTAGATAAAGCCAATCGGCTTGCTGGTCATTTTGCAGCACGCTCATTGCTCCCAGATTGTGCCTTGTCTCCCAATGTACTTGAGCGCGTATAATACTCCATGAGACGAATCCACATCGCACTGGTACGGTGGCTAGAGTACTTCGAAATATTGACATACTACACAAATCCGCTGGTCCAGATGAAATTTCCCCTATCGTTCGCCAAACCTCTGCGTAAGCTTTTCTATCTGACCTATTCTTCAGGGATCTTTCCGAGAAGATGGAAAACAGCGTTTGTCCAGTCTGTACCAAAAATGTGTATCTTCTTCTCAATCCTCTTACCGACCAATTGGGCTTACGTTCCTTCTTTCTAAGGTCATGGAAATGCTGATCAACCGTCAGCTTATGAAATATCTTGAATCGCGAAAACTTCTTAACGACCGGCAGTGTGGTTTTCGCAGCAACAGGTCGTCCACTGGTGATTTGATGACATACCGAAAAGTGGAACCAATCTTTACCAAGGTGGCGAAAGTAAGATCGATGCGCTTGATATTTCAAAGGCATTTGACAGAATTTGGAATCAAGCTCTGTTGTCGAAAATGCGTGCATTTGGAATCGATGATACTCTTCTTTAATGGATTAGAAATTACCTTTCGGACCGCTCAATTCAATATGTTTTGGACGGTTTCAAGTCTGCAATTCCCAAATAAATGCTGGTGTTCCCCAAGGCTCTGCTCTGTCTCCGACTCTTTTTTCTCATTTTTATAAATGATCTCCTGTCTGTTACTTCTAATCCAATTCATGAAAGTGATGACAGTACCCTCAGCTTCTCATATTCGTTTCTTGGGTTACGCCCCTCATCTTCGGGTGTGGAACTGGAACGGCAACTTATATTGAGCTCATTAAAGTCCGATCTTAACAGCGGTACAACCAATAGAGTGCAATTTAATGATTCTAAAACGCAATGCTGTCTTCTGTCATTAAAGCAAAACCCACAGACTCTGCCATTATCCATGAATGGCAGCCGCATCGCTGAAACTGAAAGATTTTCCATTCATTCGATGTCGCCAAGAACGCTGCGAAATTTCTAGGCTTCCTTAAGCGATGCAAGAAATATTTCACCCCATCTGATCCGGCTACAATTCCTAAGGCGTTTATCCACCCGAAACTCGAGTACAACGCCCATAGCTGGTCTGGTGCACCAATAACTTATTTGGAGCTACTTGACGGGATCCAAAAACGCGCGATAAAACTCATTGGCGATCGAGACATTGCGCGATCGATTGATTCTCTTAGTCATCGTCGCAATGTCTTCTGTTCATCACTTCATCCTCAAGCCTGTATTCGGATGTAAAGTGAAGTTAAAAGAATCTTTCTTCTGCCGTACAACACCAATGTGGAATACTCTTCCACGCTCTATTTTTCCTTCACATCATAATCTACAAACATTCAAAACCAACGTGCATCGCCATCTCTCCTTTTCTTCTCACCCTAATTTCCTTAGCGCCCGCGCTGTGAAGCTATTACATTATAAGGGTCCTAATAAATCCCTTTAATAATATAAACAAAAATAAACAAACAGTTATAATGAAAACTTTTTTTTAATTTTGGTGGGGACTAACGCAATAAAACCCATTTTATGAATGACAATATTTTATACATATCTAAAGTTTTGTTTTGCACAGTTTTGAAAATCATATCAGGCACGGTGACTCCCTTTATTGTCAATAGCTGAATAAGCCGATTTCTGCCGTTTGCCATGATCATGACCCTTACCAGCATAGCAGTGGGTAGGTATGTTGGCAATTTCTGCCCGGATGTTGGCCTTTCAGGTCTTGTTAGGTCCTTGAACGTTTGCCATAAACGAGGGATTTAAAAAAAAAAAACGCAAACAAAATTTCAACTCTTTTTTCGGATTCCCTTGAGCAGTTATATTTTGGTTATAGGAACAGCTATCCTTATAAGTCCGGATATCCTTCCTTATCTTTTTACACAAACAATTAAAACGGTTTTTGAAACTACAGTTTTGCGGATGTTTCTTCCCCAATTTGTTTTTCAGTTTTATTTGTTTAGTTGTCGATTTTTAAAAATGCGCAATTTTACAGACTCCCGAAATAAATTCATTCCGTGGCACAGAGGTTGAAAAATTAATCTAGGTGGACAATATTTTTAATATTTTTTTGTTTCTGTTTTTCCATCAAAATAATGTTAAAGTACAAATGTGCAAAATATTAAAGCCATTCCGGTTTAATTAAAGGTGCTAGGTCAGCCCAAAGTGTAAACATTGAATGCATTCGATTCTAATCAGCTGTTTACAAGTTTTGATTGTCAAACTTTAAGATTGTGCTGAGCAAAGCGAAGTGTCTTTTTCTAATAAAACAAAATTTTTATTTTATTTTGAGAGTAATGGCCAGTTTCACAGGGAAGGTTTAAACTTGAGTTCAACTGAACCTTAAACTGAGTTCAAGTTTTTGGTTTAACTCGTCCGGTTTCACAGTGAAATCTGAACTTCAGTTCAGTTGAACTTCGTTTAACTTGCTTTTATGAATCGAAGCTGTCAGCATTTTTCCTTCTAAGTAATGTGACGTTATGTATTTTTTATTCTCGTTTTGACAATAAAATCCGAATATTCATAAATCAACTGTCGAATATAGAATTGGAAATTCATTTGCATCTTGGCTCATAACCTCTATGCAAGGTGTCAAGAATATAGAATATAGGAAACGTTCTCTTCTTCTCTTCCATTCAATGTTCAATGTTTCTTGTGGATTGTTGCAACTACGTAAAGGAGTCATCATATAGTGTCTGCATTAGTAGTCACTGTCCGCCACTATAACATGATTTCCAAATTCTCCATTTTCAAACCTAGAACAGGTTCTTGAATTGTTGAAAATCTTGATCCAGGCCACCTTGCAACTATGTCCATTATTTTGAGCTTTGGATCACACATGGTCTGCACGTTTAAGGAAAAATACCCTCTTCGCTTTCGAAATATTTCACCATTTGATCCTTCTAATAAAGTGTTTCCAAATTTAAACGGTTTAAACGGCAGAATACATTCGTTTAACTTAAACTGCAAATTGAACTCAGTTTAAGGTTTAAACGAAACTGTGAAACCGAATAAATTGCTGAACTGAAGTTTAAACCAAAAGTGGAGTTTAAACTTCTGAAACTGGGGGTAAGAGCAATAAAATAAAATACTTAAACTACAGTCAAAATCGCTTATAACGACATCGGTTATAACGACGTATCGGTTATATCGACCAAATTCTTAGGTCCCGAATCAGCGCCATTGTAATTACATTGAACGACAATCGCTTATAACGACATATCGCTTACAACGACCGATTTTACCCTTTTTTAAATTTGATATCGGTTATAACGACTAAAATCGACACAGCTGTTGGCGCAACTGATTTTTTTTCTAGAACGGTAAGCTGATTCTCTGTAGATGTGATGTATCCAAGTTCGTAGAATCTGGGATATGTTACAGTTACCGTTTGTAGGCGTTATTTTTTTGCTTTTGCGTTTATTGAGTTTGTTCTACGTTGGGGAAGTTTTACTTAGTGCAAATTTTTCAGTGTGACAAGTGGTTGTAGAAGTTTTATTTAATTTTGTGAGGCGAAAAGTTGTACCTTCTTATCGGAGAATGAGTCAAAAAAGAAAAATCTGTACTAAGCAATTAGATATTACCACTTTTTTAAATAAACAGTAAATGTGTATTCTTATTATTTTATGGCTCAAAATCAAGGAAAAATTAGGGGGAAAAAAGGAAGTAGGTATGTATATACATAGCTTGATATCGGTTATAGCCTATCGCTTATAACGACCAAATTCGTCAGTCCTTTGAAAGTCGTTATAACCGATTTTGATTGTATATAAAAAATGTGTTTATATATTTTTTGTGATTTTTTTGTAATACACTAACAATTGTATGAAATGTAAAATTAGACCGTTTCTTGCCTAAGCTTTTGGAACTGTCGAGAGCTGGTGGCCAGATAAAATATATGTCGTGTTGTTGATTGTGTAGGTACAGTCCGTGTACCAAGTTTCAGTGGCGTGGCGTGGGTTGGTGCCGCCCGGGGCAGTAGGAATTTATGCCGCCCCT
Source organism: Portevinia maculata (assembly GCA_949715645.1). Taxonomy (NCBI): domain Eukaryota; kingdom Metazoa; phylum Arthropoda; class Insecta; order Diptera; family Syrphidae; genus Portevinia; species Portevinia maculata. Next base: position 361,798,979 of record OX454525.1, on the reverse strand, counting down.
AGTAATTTTTTTCACACACTAAAAAGAAAACTTTGTCTACGGTTTCAACCAGTTTTACCTACACATATGTATGTTGTAAAATTGCTCTTCAAAATTTTGTCAACTGTTGTTCCTACTACTTTCTAGCAAGTGAAGCAAAAATCAAGCCGCAAACTTAAATTATCTAAATTAAAATTCTTCAGAAAAACAGAATTTGATTATTTTTTTGGAATTTATTTTCTATTTATTTATTTTTTTCTTTAGCTTTTTAAAATTTTTATTTTTAAATTATATTGCATTAAATTATGAAAGAGCTGTTGAAATCCTTGCTGTATTTCAGCACTGACTCTGTCTAAGGAAGAAAATAATTTTCGTCGCAGTTCATTTTTATAGCATCTATATTTCCGTTACCAAAAATATGTTTTTTTTTTTTATTTTCCTCTGACGTTCCATTAAAATTCCAAGTTTTGACATAAATTTTAAGCATAAGTAAAAGCACCGTCTACCAATTCATCTCGTTTTTCTGTAAGGAAGATCTGTAATGCATTTGTTTTTTGAGCTTTTTGATGAGGATTGAGTCCTTCTGTTTGCAAGTATATTTGGGTATCATTAACTTCGTGTAGTACTGGTTTTAAAAAGCCCAAAAAAGACAGAAATGAAAACGATTGCAATGCTATTAGCAATGCTCGTGCATCCGTCTGTGTGTTAAAGTTTTCGTCTTCCTCCATCAGTTTTTCCAAGGTATTTAAAATGCCCTCATAATGGTTCCAGGTATGCTCGACTGCATCAGCTCTTGAACTCCATCTTGTTTCTTGCAGCCTCTTCAATGCTTTGCCTGAAGTATCAAGCAGAACTGCCCGACGGTGTGTGGACACGGAAAAAAATGAATATATGCGTTCGAAGGTACCGAAGAAAGTTACCGAGTTTGACTCAACAGCAACAGCATGTAACCAAGTTCAAAGAGTGATTGGAGCAGGGTATAAATTCAGCTTTGGGGTTTATGTCTTTCAGTCTTTGCTGCACTTCCGTTTACTTTCCACCCATGACAGCAGCATTGTCATATGCTTGACCTCTGCAATCCATTATATCGAGACCATCGCTTTAAGCTTACTTAAAATCATGTTTGAAATGCCTTCAGCTGTTTTGTTCTTTGTTTCGATATAATCAATAAAAGATTCCACTAGTACTACTTTCTGATTTTCAATTTTAAGATAACGCAATACTTGACTGGTTTGAACTTTGTGTGATACATCCTGGTGTGCTATCGAATATAATGGAATAATATTTGGCCTTTTTAACTTGACAGAAAATTCGTAGTTTTATCCATTCTTTTGTTAGCCGCCTCGTCGTTTCTGTCGGTGCAGCAGAAACCGTGTCGCTTACATGCTGCACTACTTCTGGACCGTGTTGCACAAGTAGTAGTCTAATATTTTCATCTATATCATTAAGTCACTTTCCCATATCATCTAAATTTTTAGCTGATTCTCAGTGTCAATGTGTTCAATGAGAGAATCAGAGACAGAGCCGGAGTCGGAGCCATAACTATTGACAATTATATTTGAACTATATTTGGATATTGTTGTTAAGCAACACAAGGAATATCTGATTACTTACTGTGAAGCAGTTGAAATGCTGGTAAACTTTGTAAATAAATTCATTGGACTGAAAAAAGAATCCGTTTTGTAAATTTTATACACATATTTAAAAAAATAAACCTGCCGCCCGGGGCCTATGCCCCCCTTAGGTTAGGTTAGGTTACAAGGGAAGTGCACAGCAAGAGCTGTGCTTGCAAGGGGGCCCATTGGTCCATTGTGATCCCTTGTTGTTTATCGTGGTAAAAAACTTCACTTACAATAAAAACACTTACCATACTCCGTTTAAATTATTCTTGCTGGTTGGCCTATTGGAAACAACCTGTCTTCTTGACAAACCTGATTGTGTCCGTCAGTGGTACCTGCGCTACGTCCTCTAAGTCTTCGAAAAATCTGTTGCCCAGATAGCGAAGTCAAGATGTCTGGAGGTTTGGACACTCGCAGAGCAGGTGTTTGATGGTCTCGGTTTCTTCTATATCCTGACTGCTCCTGCAGTAGTCTGGTGAGATAATGCCCAGCCTGTTTGCCATGACACCTATGGTGCAGTGGCCTGTCAGTACGCCGGTTAGGATACGTATTTCTTGTTTGTTCATTCCCAGAATGTGTTTTGTTCTTTTCTCGTCGATTCTTGGCCATAGACTGCGAGATATAAAAAGTCGTGCCTTTGGGACCAGGTAGTGTTAATTTGTTCCCTCAGTTTTTGGTCAATGTTTCTTTTTGCTGCACTAATTGGGATGTCTATTGACGTAATGGCGTCCATTGCGTCAAGTTCTGACCCTGTTCTTGCTAGCTCGTCTGCCTTTTCATTCCCCACGATGTCGCTATGACCGGGGACCCAGCAGAGGGTGATCCTGTGTCGTTCGCCTATTTCGTTAAGGGATTTTTTGCAGTTCCTGACTGTTTTTGACTTTATGGTTTCGCTGTCTAGTGCTTTGATCGCCGCCTAACTGTCTACAAAGATTGTAATCTTGGAAGGATCCAGATTCTTCGCGGATAATAAGAAACCTCTAATAAGAAACTATCTTTCAAATCGCTCTCAAAGGGTTTATATTGACCAAAAATATTCTCGACCAAAAAGTATCCTTTCTGGAGTGCCGCAGGGTTCAATTCTTGGCCCAATCCTTTTTTGTTTGTATATAAATGACCTTCCTCAAGCATGCTGCAATGCATCTATTCATCTTTATGCTGACGACGCACAGATATACCTTTCTAGGCCAATTGGACTGGTTGAGGATCTCGTGAGTAGATTTAATTCTGATCTTTCCTCAATAGTTAAATGGTCTCAAAATAATGGTCTGATCTTAAATGAAAAGTCAATTGATTCTGATTTCAAAAACATTGTACGACACTGAAGTGATACCGCCTGTTTATCTCAATTCTACGATGCTTAAGTTTTCAGATACTGTAACAAACCGTGGGTACAAATGGAATCGATCTCTTTCCGCTATTGACCATGCAAATTATATTGTGGGACGTATCTATGCAGGCTTACGTAAGCTGTATTTATTTTCTAGTTTCACACCCGTTGATACTAAATTAAGGTTGGTTAAGTCCTTATTTGTTCCAATCTTTGACTATGCCATTGTTGTCTATCCAAAATTAGATTCCCGTTCTCAGCACAAACTACTTGTTGCTTTTAATGATATGGTGCGATATGTATTTGGGATAAGAAGATATGAACGTATATCCAGTTACCACAAACTCGTCCTCGGCTGTTCCCTTCAGGATTTTTGGGAAATAAGATGTTGTGTGTTCATGCACAAGATCATACGTGACCAGTCTCCGCTCTATCTTTTCCAGAAATTACAATTTGTTCAGTCGCAGCGAACTTTCAATCTTATAACGCCACCTTCCAACTACTTGAATACGTCGCGCCTCTTTCTAGTCCACACTGCCAGACTTTGGAACTCTCTACCTGTCGCCATTAAACAAATAATAGGAGCTGAAAGATTTAAAAGAGCTCTATTTGCCCACTTCGCCTAATTGTAATCATTGCATATTCTTCTTTTCTTTCTTACTTCACTCTACTATTCTTTATCTATCGTAATTTTCTCCTCTTTTCTGTTCTCTTGTTAACCCTGTCCCTCCATTCCTTTCTCCAAATATGTATTTAAAGTTCCTTAATTGTATAATCATTTAAAATTCATTTAATTTTTATTTTAAACTTAACTTCTCTTAGTACCAATGTTTTTTCTTTTATTTAAATTGTTAATGTACTATAAAAGACACATGGTCCTACTTGTACTCTACCAATAAATTTTTGAATTGAATTGAATTTGAATTGAATTGAGATTGTTTTCGCTGCCTTGTCTATGGCGACTATTTCGGCTTGAAAGACGCTGCATTCATTGAGGAGTCTGTACGAGTCCTTTATGTCTAGGGGCTCGCAGAAAACTCCTGCTCCTGTACCTACATCCATTTTTGACCCGTTCGTATAGATATTTGTGAGCTGGCGTGCGTGTTCCAGTTCTCTCTTTGGGGTATGTATGTAGAGTGGTTTTTCTCGAAGTTTCGATTGCGGATTATAGATCGATACCCAAGTAATTGTGAATTATGGAGCCGTGCCCATAGGAGCTGTTGTTGTGCTCCACATGTTGTGCTCCACATGTTGTGCCCCCCTCCCCTCCCACGCTCCGCCACTGCCAAGTTTTGTGTGCCTTTCTTTGCGTATTACAAAGTTTTTTTTCGTTATTTGGCATTAAATGCCCTTTTTACACTTCATAATATTGATTTTTTTATTATAAAAAAAATAGAAAAGTAATTAACATAGGAACCATCCGAAGCCCACCAAAAATGTCTGAATCGTCCGTTTGCCCCAAGTGCTAAAAAAGTTGAGCAGCCCTGGATTAATGCGTGCAATTGCCCTCTTCACTAAAATAATAAACCAAGTCCAACGATGATATGATTTGATTATGTTGGCATTGATGACGCTAGTGGAAAGTATGCCCACTTTTAATCCACTACACGTTGGAGTTGAAGTGTCTGCAACAATTTAAGTTGAGAGGGAAACAAGACAACAACAATAACAAGCCGTAAAGCAAAAAGTGAAAATACGCGCACTCTACAAGCGCGTACTGTCAGTTTAGTTGCTAAACGCACGCAAGCCTGTAAATGTTTATTGAGAAATGTTCACCTGGAAGTGATCAATATGACGGAAAGATAACAAACTCTTTTGGAGAGCCGAACTTTTCTCTTTATATTTTCACTTCTTTGGACTGGTGCGTGGTGTGTGTTTCATTTTATTAATGTAGTGGATATTTCGTACACATCGACGAGTGTTTGTTACATAATTGTTGGTATCGACAATTTGTTATTGTCAATAGCCGGCGCAGCGTTAGGCTGATGATTACGCAAAACGTTTGCTTTGCCATCGAGAAAAGAAAGAACTCTTTTCACATGTTTTTTTTTGTGATAGTGCACGTGCGGTTAGGCTGCCAAGGTTCCATCGATTTGCATTGGCCTAGCTTCCGCCAATGGTTAAATGAAAAACAACACGTGAAATTGGGGCTTATAGCGCGGCTGGCCGATCATCAGACTCCTTCTTGCGGCTGGTGTTTTTTATTCATTCTTCTCGAAAAACTATCGAAGCTACAAGTTTGGGGTCTGCTTCTTTTTTTTATAATAAACACGCACTAAAGGGACTTGTTGGGACCTTTATTAGGGTGAGAAGAAAATGAATGTGATTTGATTGTTTATCGATTTAAATGAACAGATCACCATTTTTCTAAGCCCTCACAAGTGTATTATAGTTCACTCGTTTTTTTTCTATTCACAAAGTTGTTGTCGTTCATTCAACCAATAACGAACCCTTTTAGTAGAGTTTGGTGAGAGTAAAAGTTATAAACATTTGATTTAGGTTAGGTTAAATAGGGGTATGAAAAGTCATACAACACTAGGCTCCAGACTGGGCCCATCGCGATCTTTAGAGAACCAATTGATCTAAGAAATCAAACGGAATACAAAACCTATACGCTTTCCGTTGAGAAACACACAATTTCCTTGCAGGATTTGATCATTTCCCTATAGTTTATATGGCCTATTTCCTCTATCTGCTCAAAGGAGTACCTTTCTAGGAACATCCTTCGGTTTCGGATACTCCCTCGCATTCACACAGTAAGTCTAATATATCCTCCTCTGTTTGCATATCGCCACAATATCTGCATGTGTCCATGTCTGTCGGTCTGAGTCGCTCTGCATGCTTCCTTAGTAGACCTTAGTAGTCCAGACAGGATACCTGACTTACTTACTTAACGGGCTCCCGACCCGTGAAGAGTCTCTGCCTGAGACACAGCAGCCTCCCATCCTCTACGATCCCGGGCACGCTGCTTCCAGTTGTGCAGACCAAGCGCTCTGGCATCCGCGATGGCTTGGTCTTTGAAACGGAGGTTCGATCTTCCTTGCCTTCTCGAGCCTGTGGGTTGGGATTCCTAGATCCTCTAAGCTGGAGCATTATTGTCCATTCGCTCGATGTGGCCGAGCCAATGTAGTCGACGTATTTTGGCTTTTTGGACTTTATCCACATCTTGGTACAGCTCATAGAGTTCGCGGTTGTATCTTCTCCTCCATTCGCCCTCCTCGTACAGGATACCTACCCGTGTCATAAGTTGCTCCCTGATTAATTTAAGGATTTCCCCAGAGTTCTTGGGCCCAGATGTGGTTTTATAACCACTGCCTCACTGCTATCTATATCCCCTCCTGTTTTTACCAGCTCATTGGCTAGGTCGTTACGCTCTGTACCGCAGTGTGACCTGTCACCCAATACAGTCTCATTCGGTTCTGCCTGCATAATGTCTTGAGCATTGTGCGGGCTCCTGACTATTTCGGAATTCTTGTTAACTGATTCCTGTGCCTTGAGTGCAGTCTGACTATCGATGGCTATCGGCGCAGAATTTGTCACTAGTCACTCTAATACATCGCAACCCATGCGAAATACAGCCAGGCTGCACACCCTGACCCCTTTAGGAGTATCTCCCCCCGTAAAACTAAAACTACCTCACAGGAGGCAATCACAGGGAACTCAGTTGGCCGAGCGACGACCGGCAGAACACGCACGGACCCGACGTCCAGAGTGCGCAGGGCGCTCGACCGCAAGATCTATGCTCTTGCTGTCTTCATGAATATTGAGGGTGCCTTTGACAACCCCACCTTTTGCAGAATTGAGTCTGCCTTAACACTGAAGGGCGTCGATTCTACAACTGTGGAATGGATCCTGGAAATGCTTAGGAGCAGAAAAGTTACAGCTGCTGTTGGCGGCTGTGTCAGAACTGTGCGCGCTGTTAAAGGCTTTGCGCAGGGCGGTGTACTCCACTACATTGTGGAACCTGCTGGTCGACTCCTTACTGAGAAGACTTGATGGGGAAGGTCACCCTGTTATTGGGTACGCTGACGATGTGTGTATCATTGTCAGCGGCAGGAGTTTACCAACTCTTTGCGAGCGGATGGAAACAGCGCTCAATAGTGTTGGGAGTTAGTGCCGCGAGCAGGCTCTGTCAGTCAACCCCGCGAAGACTGAGATGATGCTGTTCACGAATAGAAGGGCAATACCTCAAGTGAGGTGGCCTTACTTCCAGGGCAGTCAACTAAAGCTATCAAGCAAGGTTAAGTATCTGGGTATTGTTCTAGACCCAAAGCTTAACTTTTCTGAACATTTGGTTGCTAGAATTTCGAAGGCAACTAACTTTATCTGGCAGTGCCGTAGGATGTTCTGCAGAACATGGGGACTTAGTCCCAGGCTGGTTCACTGGATGTACACGTGCATCGTTAGGCCATACCTTATATATGGTGCGATTGTATGGTGGGCTAGAGCTCACATCCTCAAACGTCAACTGACGAAGCTACAGCACCTTGCGTGCTTATGCATTACAGGTGCGATGAGAGGAACTCCCACTGCTGCTATGGAAGTGTTGCTCTGTTTACCTCCCTTGCACTTCCTTGCTGAGAGTGAGGCCAGAAAATCACTATACCGTATATATGTAGTACTTGGACGGCAGGTCAACCTCGGCGATGGGGCCAGAGGGGCTAGGTACAGAGCTCTCTATGACAGCCTACCTGGCCATCGGGGAGGAGCACTTGACACTGTGTGCACGACGCAAGTCTTTGAGCGCCGTTTTCAGGTCATCCTTCCTGAACGGCAGGAATGGAACAGTGAGTGGTGGAATGGCTTTAGGCCGGGTGATGTCATTGTCTATACGGATGGCTCACTCATTTACGGTATCTCCGGAGCCGGGGTCTACTCTAGAGACTGTCGGATAAATCTATCTGCAGCGTTGGGTAGACAAACAAGTGTTTTTCAGGCAGAAATCTTTGCGATTGCCACTGCCACCAATATCCTGTTAAGGAGAAGGATTAAGGGTAAAACCTTATACATCTGCTCAGATAGCCAAGCCGCTATCAAAGCCTGCTCGGCTGGCACTCTCAACTCAATAATAGTTGAGGAATCCATGGTTAAGATTAACCGTCTTAGTAGATGTAACTCCGTATCACTTGCCTGGGTTCCTGGGCACACAGGTATCCAGGATAATGAAAGAGCGGATGCTCTGGCCAGGAAGGGCTCTTCAACAGCCTTCATTCATCCATATGATGCTGCTCATCCGTCCACAAACGTGAAATGGCGTCGGCTCTACGCCAACAACATTCCGAATACTGGCATGACCTGGTCTCATGTAGGTATTCGAAGAAGCTAGTGGTGGACGGTCCAAAAATCAGCAGAGCTAAGTTTTTGCTTGGACTAAACAGGAAAGACTTGAGATCCTTGATTGATCTCATCACTGGTTTCAGTCCTCTTAACGAGCACCTAAAAATCATCGACATTAGGAGCTCGGGCCTATGCCTAGAGGCGGATGAAACGGCTTCTCACTTCATCTGTGAATGTCCTGCTTTCGCCAGAACCAGGCTCAACACTATAGGCAAACAATATAGCAAACAAGGGTGGCGACGGTGTAGAGGTTAGTGTGTTGGCTTGTGACCCGTGCGGTGCAGGTTCAATCCCCATGGGGAACAACAACATACGCCACCCAATCACATGCCTCTACACCAAAAAGGAGGATTTCTGGCTGGTAGTACAATGGACCGTTACCGAGTCTGAGTGCTCTTGGATTTGGATTTCCTTTTTTTAAAAAAAAAAAAATAAAAAAAAAATAGGCAAACAATTCGTCAACGAAGATGAGATTTGGGACATTGAACTTGCTAGTATCGTTCGCTTTGCCAAGGCTACTGGTAGGTTCTCCCTCACTGACTCTTACTAATCGCCAATAAGCAGCGAGCGGCCAGCTATGCTGAAGTACAATGGACCAATAGGTCTAAGTGCTTGTCATCTACTGATGACCCCACTGCACATACAATACAATACAATTATATCAAGACATGTAGAAAGATGGCTAAAAGTAGTCTTCTCCTCCTCTTCGTCCGTGCAGCTTCAACATAAGTCGTTTGAATATACGCCAAGCGTATGATGCGTGCTTGCCTATGAGACCTTTTTTGATGAGCTTATCAGCTATACAGTTCCCCGGAATGTCCCTATGCCCTGGCATTCAACAGAGGTGCATGTTGAACTGTTTCACCATAAGAGATGATCGGCATTCTAGGGCCACGATCGAGTCTAAGAGTCCAGGGACTTTGGTCTGTTTTTACTGACGGTTATGGGTTTTTGGATCCCTCTTTTGCTATTGATTGTTTGGTGCAAAAAATTAAAGGTAACTGATGTCGGATCAAGGTATAAAATTAACTGGTTGGTATTTTGCAAATATTGTCAGGTTCGAACAACAATATCTTGAGGTATGACGAACTACCTACTCGTTGCCCTAAAATACTAAACTTTGCGTTTTGTTGAAAAAAAAAACAAGTTTATTTCCAATAGTTTTCTATCCTAACGAATTGCAACAAATTTCTTAACCGATTTTCTTTTTTTCTTTTCAGGTATGTTATGCAAATTTCAAACTCAACATGAGTAGATACAGTTGAACGAGGAAATACCATTCACTAGCTTATGGTCCAAATGGTCTTTTCTTCCTACTGAGGGCTTCAATATTGTAAAAAAAACTTGCTTAAAACGTTTTAGTAGTACCGTGATGTAGCAACGATGGCTGCAGGAAATAAATCCTCAAACCCGAAAATTAAATAAGTCCCCAAACAGGTATGGAATAAGTTCCCATAGGGTTGAACTTCTGCTTCTACACAAATTTAGCAAATAAAATATGAAAGAACTCCATAAGTAAATAAAATTGGTATACATTTAATTCAACCGCTTGAAGAGATAGGCCCGCATGGCTCGGGTAGGTACTCCTTTCAGACCGCGAAGAGAAGTCCATTTTTTTATTGAAAATTTAATGTTTTTGATTGTTTTCTTTTCTAAGGGTATATGAATATATTTATTTATTTATTTATTTATTTCAAAGAGTTGCTTGGATACAGTAAGATACCATATCTATAAAAGAGTATTAAGCATAGAAAAAGAGAAACAAAAACTAAAAAAAATCAATTAATGAAGGCGACATGAGCAACATAAAAATGGGGGAAAATTGATAATTAATTTGTGCTGTCTATCCTACTAAGTTCACGTGGCAAAGAGTCCCACAACCGAATCGAAGTTACAAGAAACTGACGTTCCGAAGTCAAACAAGAAGACCGAGGAGGAACCAGCTGCTGTTTGAAAAATTAAATCTTAATTTATCATAAATATATTCAGGTTGGTGAGTCAAAAGAATGTCCGCAAACATACTTAAAGTACGAAACTAAGAATGCCATAAAATGTCATATTATACAAGTACTTTGAAAAGTTAGAAATACGATCAAAATGACGTAGTCCAAATACATAGCGCACTATACTGTAAAACGCGATACTGAGTCTCCGTTTAGAATCGTAGCTACAATTATAAACAATTTCGCAACCATAGGTCAAGACGGGCATCACAAGTGTTTTTGCGAGTAAACATCAGACTTTAAATTGAGTGAAGGGTTGAGCGGCCCACAGCATATGAAGTATAACATAGGTCTTCCCAACAGCGGCATTAATATGATTGTCCCAGGTTAAGTTCCTATTAAAGGTCATGCCAAGATTTTTAACAGTTTGCACATACTTGATTGGTTCTCTATTAAGAAGAATGAAGGAAAAGTAGGATAGATCTAATGTCCTTCTTGATATAACTATACAATTTCAATTCTTGGTATTCAAAACAAGACCATTTTGTTTGGCCAAGGTACGATATCAGAAAGATCTTGATTAATAAAAGTGGAATGGTGCTCGATTAAACCCAGATGGCAGCTAAAGACGAGCTGAACGTCATCGGCATACATATTTATCGAAATGTGCTTAATGATAGTCCGAAGCTCATTTATATACAGTGAGAATAGAAGAGGTCCCAAGATAGATCCCTGAGGCACACCACTCTTTATCGAAGGAAACTCAAATAATTTATTGTTTGCGGCAACTGCTTGTGTCCTTTCAGCTAGATAAGACGATATTAGTTTCACGGCACATGATGAGAAATTGTAGAGCTTGGACAGCTTGTGGCATAATATAGAATGGCCCACCATATCAAACGCCTTAGAAAAATCGAGGAAGAAAGATGCCTGCCCTTCGTCAAGAGCATGCCGTATGTCTTCAGCAACTCCTATCACAGCAGTAGTACAGCTATGTTTTTTTCGAAAGCCAGATTACCGGGAAGACAGAAACTTGTTCGTAGAAAGGTGGCTGTTCACTTGCTTTTGTAAAATCTTTTTGATAAAAATGGAAGGATGGATATAGGTCTGAAGTCATCACACTTGGATGTTTTAGAAACAGGTATAACTTTGGCCGATTTCCACGGAAGTAATACCGGCCAAATTACCTTTAAAAACAGTGGGTGTAAATTATCCAGTCCAACTGCTTTAGATTTTATAGCAAGTATATTTTCAAGAACATCAGGGGAATCTACCGCATCAAAATGAAAATAGAACAACGAGCAGAGAATGAAGGGCTCTCAGATAAAAAGGATGTTTGATTAATGTCACTAGTTGCCTGCGAAGATATAAACTGACGATTTAATGCATTAGGGTTCAAACCCTCAGTGGTAACACATTTACTCTTACCAATGCCAATATTACGCAGGTTATGCCATATGAGTTTACCGCTAAGAGACGTATTGAGTCGATTAGAATACGTTTTCGCTTTAGCTGCACGTATTTCAACAACAACTTTATTGCGAAGTGAGCAGTAAGTAAGGTAGTGCTTCCAACGGTTATAAGCCAAAACTCGTTGCCGCACGAAATTGACTAGTGTGCCACGGTGTATTTTGACTCATAGTCTCTAGCATACTTTAATATTGCCCGTAGACCCCTAAAGGCCACTATATTCGTGATCAGCGTCGATAGTAATGTCGATGTAGCCATGTCAGTAAATCGTCGAAAAATAGACCTTTAAAATGGACCTAGAAAGCTGAAATGTTAACCATATACTCTCTAGAAGCCCGAAATAATCAAGTTTAAGGATTTTTAAAATCCGCCCTCTACACGCCCATAAACACAAAAACCTTTTTTATCGAAAAAATAAATTTTTGAGCTAGAAAAAAGCTCGGAAGTTTATTTATTTTTTTTAAAATCGTCCCCCTGACACGCCCACAATTAGAAAAAAAAACATTTTTATTGACAAATCAAAGTTTGAGCTATTAATAGTAAGCTGAAATTTATAGTATATACTCTCTAGATGCCCTTTTTGAAAAATCAAAGTTTGAGCTAGGAAGTTGCAATTTAGAATATATACTCTCTAGGCACTCCCACTTTAAAAATAAAATCGTTTTATTGAAGAACAATTCCTTTGTATCGAGTTTTCTGTCATGCCCACATTTAAGGGGCGTTTTTTTACAAAAACTTGGTTGTTCAATAAAATCATTAAAATATTGCATAACACAATATGTAGATCCTTCTTAACAGTTTTCCCATGCTAAGATTATTGTCACGCGCACTAAATGAGGGAGAGGAGTAGGAATAGGGTATCCAACAGTTTGCCCAAGCGGACTGTAGCCTTTCCCATTGTTTTTAATTATCAAATGTTGGTACCCCAATAGTAAGTAATTAGTAGTCTCCGAAAACCCATGAAATAAATCCCCAGTTTTGGGTAATTGATGACCCGGAATTGATGCAGAATCACATCTCCTACCACAAATTGGATTTAAAAAAGGATATTCCATAGTACGAGTATACCACATATTTAGCATGATTAAACAGTCTTATTTGTTGCGAGGATACTTGTATCGCCCGCGAATGTTGTTAGGACTGTCTCTTCGTCTAAAGGTTTGTCTCTTCGTATAAAGGTTTGTCTCTTGTGTAAAGCGTGAACAGGATTGGACCGAGAACGCTGCCCTGCGGTATACCGGCCTGAATTTCTTTGAACTCTAAGTAGTCACTTTTGTATCTAACACGAAGTAAACCAATTTTAAGAACCACGCCTGTCGACTGAGACAACTCCCGCCCCGCTACGACCCCTACAACCTGAATGGCGCGCATTTAAAAAAGAAAGTTATGTTGCCGCACCTTGTATATAGAATGTCGATTTTATGCCGTCTCTTTTTGAAGTTCGGATTCGGTTCAAAATATGTAGATCCCTTCGACTTCGCACAAGCATATGGTTGGAGAAGCAAGGTCTTAGACCCTGTACGGGCCTTTAATACCCAGAACTTTTTAAATGTATGGTCCGGTCCCTTTCAGTTCTATGCAAAAGGAAATTTAAATTAACGGGAGCATTAATTCAAACTCCGTTATTGATATGGCCCTAATTAAAATTCGACTAGACAACTTTTCTATTGGGTTGAAAGTGACGAAAAGAACAACATTCTCGAATGCTAATTTAAATGATCCATCTTTGATTGACATATTCAAAAAACCAATCAGTTTTTCTTTGGTCATCCTCAGTTGATGTCAGTCGAAATTCAAAGTGACACCCCTCAAAGTGACTTTCAAAACTTCACGCCTTCCATTAGCGAATTACTAAATTCGAAGCATTTATGTATATGCAAACCAAAAATAATATTCGTCAAATGTTATACTGAATCATTCTTATGGCTCATATGTCATGTCCTTGGATTTTGCCAGACACTTGTTAGCCTTTGCTCTGCTTCGATATATTTTTTTTTGTTTTGGTTTAAGTCTTTGTCCGAATACATAATGGGACCTTGAAATCGTCGCTCACATTAGTCATTCATTCTGTGGTTGACGGTTACAATCTGAAATTTTTTTTTTTGCAACCTGACAGCCACGACGAACTGAGAATTGTTTATTTAATTTTTATTCAAAATTAAATTATTCGAAGAAAAAAATGGAACGAAATCAGAGCTTTATTGACAATATTCATTTGATTTGATTCTAATAGTCTGTCGTATCATGTGGGTCTGTTAAAAACCGACTCGAAATTGACATTATGGAATTGGAATGGGTGTTTTATAGCATTTAAATTAAGACGCATTCATACATGATTTAAGAAAAAGAACGAAGAAGCTTTATTGAACAACACTGGGAAAGGTAGTAATCGTAACGGAAAGTTAGAAAAATAATTCAGATACTTAATCCGTTAGTCTAAAAGAAAAACATGGAAGCTATTTTGTGGGAACAATTGCAGAAACCAACGAGGCATAAAGTCAGCATAAAACGCTCTTAAAAGTGGCGGATATGCTAACTTATATTGGAAAACACGGCTTCGGAGAGTAGTTAGACATTCTAATATTAGCTCCCACTGCGGGATGTCATATAAGAGTTTTCCCGCTATTTCATCCACCCCATAATTGATGTCGTCACCACAAGTTGCTGCGCTATCAATCAAAGATATTTTCCACAAATCTTAAACGACTTGAACCTACTCGACGACTACAAAAATGCGCGATGAAACTTAATGGCGATCGAGATATCGCAAAACCGCTTGGCACTCGATATTTCCACCACAAGTGTTTAAATTAAATAGCCAGCTACATCATGCCGTAAGAACATTCAATGGAAAAGCCACAGCGCTGGGTATTACATCGTGCCCCATCCCACTCCATCGCTGCTGCTTTTGATTGGCTAGTGCAAGTGCCGTACGATTCTTGTGTGTGTACTTGTAATGGTTGAGTAAAGACAGCATCAGGCGGATAGCGGATCGTGTGGTGTTGATTTTGTTGGTTGACCAAAGCAAATTTCCGTACGGGCATAACACCTGCAGTAAATTGTTTTGGAAATCCAACGCACGTCTTCAATTCACGGCTCTGCTTAGGTTGTTAGCGTCAGAGTTTGTAATTTATAATGTTTAGAAATTTTGTAGTGGATGTGAGCAACATCCGTGGGTTGAGGAAACATTTTTCTTCATTATACGCCCATGTCGCCCTCAATAAACCAGCTGTTTTGGCACTAAGTGAGACACAGATTAGCGTTGGCGCCGATTTAATGGAGTTTAGTCTACCTGGTTACAACTTAGTGCCATTATCCTTTCCCAATCGCGGTCTCGACGTTTATATGCATAGTGACGTAGCCTATCAACTTCAGCCTCAATATGACCAATGTTCCAATCCTGAATTTAATTTCATTTGGCTAAAATTCTATGTCCGCAGACAATTAATCCACTACTGTTTTATTTACAGAAGCCCGAATTTGGACAGACATTCAGCTTACAATGAGTTTGATGCCCTATCTGATTCCATCACAAGAATTGTGACCCTTCACTTTCGTAAAATTGTCATTGCGGGCGATTTCAAAATACACAATTCAAGTTGGCTTCGATATTCTGGCCAGACAACATCCGAAGGAAGGTACGTCGAGATCTTTGTTAAAGTAAGTAAAATGACAGCTTGTAAATGAGCCGACACGAATACCGGACATTAAAGGTTAAACTGCCAACACACTGGACTTGTTTCTTACCTCTCAGGCCGATAAATACGGTTTGAACGTTTTATCGCCTCTAGGTTTGTCAGACCATTGCATCATATCAGCTGATTTCTCGTACTCCAACCACATTGTTAAAGAACAAACTACTAAAAGAACCGTATGGCAATACGAGAAAGCCAATTCGGAGAAACTAAACGGTTTGTTTAAGAGTTTTAACTGGTCGCTGTGCTTCCTCGAGAGCGACGTGGATGCTGCTGCTGATATGGTCACAAACATAATTCAACTGGGCATGAAGTCTTTCATCCCTAACAGGATAAAAAGTATCACACCCAAGGTAAACGCGTGGTTTGACTCGAGCTGTAAAGGGGCTATCAGGTTAAAAGAGGTAAGCTTTCGGTCAATCAAAGCCCACTCATTTGAGGAAAGGCGTAAAAAGTTTAAACGAGCCAGAAATGACTGAAATGCCCACATTAATCGTGTCAAATTCTCCTATGACCAAAAGTTGAGCCAAAAAATACTACAAAGTCCCACGGGTAGTAAAAACTTTTGGTTGTACGTTAAAAACGTCAAGAATTCGGCCTCATCATCCATCCCGACACTCATTTACAATGATATTCCAGCTGTCAGCTCTATGGATAAGGCAAATCTGCTTGCTGTTCACTTTGCAATCAGCTCAACGCTCCCATATTGTGCTTTGTCTCCCCCTGTACTCGAGCGCGCAGAATACTCCATGGGACCAATCCACTTCCGCACTCGTACAGTGGCTATGGCTAGAGTACTTCAAGATCTTGACGTTCACAAATCCGCTGGTCCAGATGGTATTTCCCCTATCGTTCTGAAGAGGTGTTCTTCCTCGCTGGCAAAACCATTGCGCAAGCTTTTCTATCTATCCCTTTCTTCAGGGCTCGTCCCGAGAAGATGGAAAACAGCATTTGTTCAGCCTGTCCTAAAAAAAAGGCGAATCTTCATCCTCCTCCTACCGTCCAATTGCAATAACTTCCTTTTTTTCCACGGTCATGAAAACGCTGATAAATCGTCAGCGCATGAAATATCTTGCATCCCGAAAACTTCTTAATGACCGGCAGTACGGTTTTCGCAGCAACTGGTCCACCGGTGATTTGATGAAGTCATCTAACCGAAAAGTGGAACCACTCTCTTCAAAGGTGGTGAAAGTAAGATCGTTGCGTTTCATATTTCAAAGGAATTTGGCAGAGTTTTTTCATCAAGCTCTCTTGTCGAAAATGCGTGCATTTGGAATCGATGAAACCATTCTTCAATGGATTAGGAATTTCCTTTCGGACCGTTCAATTCAAGTTGTTTTGGACGGTTTCAAGTCTGCAACTCACCAAATAAATGCTGGTGTTCCTCAAGGCTCTCTTTTGTTCCAATTCTCTTTCTCATTTTTATAAATGATCTCCTGTCTATGACCTCTAATCCAATCCACTCCTTTGCCGATGACAGTACACTCAACTTCTCATATTCGTTTCTTGGTTCACCCCCTCATCTCCGGGTGTGGAACTGGAACGGCAACGTATGTTAAGCTCATTGAATTCCGATCTCGACAGCATAACTTAGTGGGGTGTAACTAATAGAGTGGAATTTAATGCTTCCAAAACGCAATGCTGTCTTCTGTCATTAAAGCAAAACTCTAATACCATGCCATTGTCCATGAATGCCACTTGCATCGTTGAAACCGAACGGCTTTCCATTCTCGGTATGTGTGTTAATGACAACTTATGTTGGACTGAGCACATATTCGATGTCGCCAAGAACGCTGCGAAATGCCTAGTCGTTGCAAGAAATATTTCACTCCCTCTGATCTGGCTACTATTTATAAGACGTTTTTCCGCCCAAAACTTGAGTTCAGTGCGCATATCTGGTCTGGTACACCAATTACTTATTTTGAGCTACTTGACAGGATCCAAAAACGAGCGATAAAACTCATTGGTGACTGTAACATCGCGAGATCGGGACCGAAAATCATTCGAAGAATTTTGCGTTCGAAACGACCAAGAAGATCTTCATCCGCTTTTGCTAATGTCCACGCTTCTGCGCCGTAGAGCATGACTGGGATGATGAGGGTCTTATACAAAGTCTCCTTAGTGTTTCTTGACAAGGCCTTACTAGTCAATTGCCTTCTTAGGCTAAAGGAGTAGCGGTTGGCAAGTGTAATTCTTCGTTTGATTTCTGATGTGATGTCGTTTTCAGAATTTATAGCGGTCGACAAAGTCCCTAACTACCTCAAAGTTGTAGCTGTCTATCGTGACGTTCTGTCCGATTCGTCGATATTGTGTGTCTCTGCTTGTTGACAGCATATACAGTGGATGATCAAATTATTACGGCCACATTAAAAAATATATTTTTTTCAGGATTTAGTGCGATGGTGGAAAAACGCCTTAAATGGGCTAAGGGTCGTAAGGACTAGACATCAGAAGACTGCTTTTCCGATGAATCAACGGTTCAGATTTTGCCTTACCCTCATTCACCAGTAAACCCGTTTTTGCCGCTTCGGTGCTAATACTTGCAAACGCACCAGTGACAGCTCGCTGTGTGGTGCCAATTATGTCAATGTCCTCAGCGTATGCAAGTAGTTGCACAGACTTTTGGAAAATTGTGCCCCTGGTGTTGGCTTGCGAGTTATGGAGCAGTGAGAGTTCTCCATCGTCATTCTGCACAATCTGACAAGTTTGACATGACTCTATTTAGCTCATATCTAGGCCTTTTTTTTTATTAACCCTTGCCCAAGGGCCGACACTGCGACCTAAAAGATCTTTTGTGTCACAAGGTTGACTTAATCCAAAAGGCGACTGACTTCCCTAATGAAACTCAGCACGTCTTTGGTGGTAGAGTTGCGAAGCTCCACCAGTGATAACAGCTCTCTGTGGAGAAGGCGTCGTCGCAACCAATGCAGAGCCGGGCATTCACAGAGTATGTGTTCTGAGGTTTCCTCGTCCTCCATGCAGAATCTACATTCTCACGTTGGACTATGATTTATTTTGTTGAGATGATATCTCAGACCGCAGTGGCCAGTGAGAAAGCCAACCAGCCTTCTAATGTTTTCCTTCTTTATAGGAGTAGGGCTTAATTAGCGTTTGGATTGTCTCAGACCAGGGGCGTTTTCCCAATGTTTGAGGCGAGTCTGTTACTCCCATTCTTTGATTAGCCCTAGAGCAGTAGTTCAGTTGACACTGCAGTACGGTTCGGGACCGACGAAAGTGGCTTCAGATCCAGCCCTGGCAAGCTCATCTGCGGATTCATTTCCTGCAAAACCTCGGTGGCAAATATGCGGCCTTAAAATCGATGCAAAGATGTTGAGTATCGGTCTGGATTTCTAAGATTTTCTCCAGGATCTGCCAGAGTGTGAATATTTGATTAGTCGTGGACTTACCGGGCCTAAAACCGCACTGGTAGGGATCAATCAGTTAGTTGACGAATGGTGTCAGGCGTTCACAGCGTACAGCAGATAGAATCTTATATGCAATGCTCAGGAGACTGATGCGTCTATAATTAGCGCAGTTTAAAGGGTCTCCTTTCTTGCGGATCGGACTGTAATATACTGCCAAAATCATCAAACAGCCTCTATAGGGCATTTGCAAACTTCAAACTCTTTCGTCAATAATATCAGATTTACTCATTCAGTATGTGCTCGTTAATGCTTTTCCTCGTCCTACAATTTCAGTCTTCAAGTAAAATCTCACAAGACCATAGTTCGTTCCAAGGGTTCATTAATTACGTTCACTTAACATGGGATAGCAAATGCAATTGCCAAGCTCAAGTCATGTTCCATTCGTTAACTTCCGCATTATCACCACCTACACTTTCCGTGCGGATACGAAGCCGCAACCGAAACCATACCACTAACTTTTTACAGCGCACACAAATTGGATGCATTCACCTATTCGCAGCAACGAAA
Organism: Portevinia maculata; assembly: GCA_949715645.1. Lineage (NCBI taxonomy): Eukaryota > Metazoa > Arthropoda > Insecta > Diptera > Syrphidae > Portevinia > Portevinia maculata. The sequence continues at coordinate 361,779,674 of OX454525.1, read as the reverse complement.
ACGAAAGTCAATCTCTTGTTGAAATGTCATATTTTCCTCCCGAAGTTGCAGTGAATTTATTAACAGTCCCCGCAAGAGTCTTTCTCTTTCCGGCTTATTTTATTATTGTTTTTCTCGAATTTTCAAACTCCATCCATGCCCGCGGAGAAGGAGGAAGTATTGTCGACGGCCGGCGCTGCCGGTAGGCAAATGAATTGTCTCGAATTAGAGTCAAAAGTGAGATCGTGACTGTTACGGTATGAAAGGCAATTGGGGGCCCGGGCCCAGAGAAGAAAGCACACAAATGACAAACATGTCATGTTGCCGAAAGATACTGTGTATCTCATTTAACCATAGTGTAATCGTATCCATTTCCAAATCCATTCATTATCGAATGGAGTAGCGCGAGCGTGAGCTCGTGCTTTTCTTCTCTATAACTAAATGAAGCGCATAGATACATACATAGATTCGAGTACAATTCAATCAACAATGGTACAAGGAAAAACAAATGAAGTGAAACTCATTCAATCACTCATTTAGTCGGACTTTTAGAAAATCAAAAGTTTTCCTGCAAGTCTGGACTGGAATTGGAGCAGAGTCGAAAACCGCAACAGCTAACAAGATCTGAAACGTAACAGTGACGTCGAATTAATTAATCAAAAATCAAACGTTTCACCATTGATACGGACATATTTCGATGTAGTTATTTGTTTTACGATTAGTGGTGCTGACTGTGGGTGCGAACGATACACAACAGGCCTAGGCACACCTATAGGCTATTTAGACTGAATAAAAAGCTCTTTCCCAATGAGCGATGCATAATCGGGCAAAAGTAGTTCATGGAGTAACCTCTTCGTGGTTTTGTCTTGTTTGTGGGATCTATTCAGGGTGCATATGGTTATTTGGGATTTTTGTGCGTAGTGTTTTTTTTTGTTATATATACACCTTGGGGAAAAATTAAGAAATTAATTTTTGTGAAATATGTTCACTACAATTATTGGGCCAGAGATGGAGAGCAGCAACCAGACAGAAGAACTAGAGACTGTCAAATATATTTCGGAAGTGTTTTAACCCATTTCCTACTACTTAACGGGCTCCCGGCCCGTGAAGAGCCTTCCATCATCTACGATCCCGGGCACGCTGCTTCCAGTTGTCTGGACCAAGCGCTCTGGCTTCCGCGATGGCTTGGTCTTTGAAACGGAGGTTCGGTCTTCCTGGCCTTCTCGAACCTGGGTGCTGGGATTCGAGGATACTCTTAGCTGGAGCATTATTGCCCATTCGCTCGATGTGGCCGGAGCCAATGTAGTCGACGTATTTTGGCTTTTTGGACTACATCCATATCTTGGTACAGCTCATAGAGTTCGCGGTTTTATCTTCTCCTCCATTCGCATTCCTCGCACACAGGACCACAAATCCGCCGAAGAATTTTTCTTTCGAAGGAGCCCAGTATCAGCTCTCCCTTCCTGCTTATCGTCCAGCACTCGGCACCATAAAGCAGAACTGGCAGGATAATGGTTTTGTAAAGCATACATTTCGTCCTCCGAGTTAGGAGTTTTGAACCCAGTTGCTTTGCCAAACCGAAGTAGTAGCGGTAATTCTTCGCCGAATCTCCACTTAGGTGTCATTCGTGGAGTTCATGGTTCATGTTTACTCCGAGGTAGATGAACTCCTTAACTACCTCGAAATTGTTGCTATCAATAGTGACGTTTTGTCCTAGACGGTGGACAGATGTTTGTTTGTTTGTTGATAGCATGTATTTAGTCCTGTCCGCATTTACTACAAGGCCAACAGATTTCGCCTGCTCTTCAATCGCCGTGAAAGCTTCTATCACGCAGCGCTGTGATCGGCCGATGATGTCAATATCGTCCGCATAACCCAGCAACTGAACGGACCTGTTGAAGATAGTGCCTTCCGTGTTGACACCTACCCTGCGCACTATCTGCTCCAGTACGAGATTGAAGAAATCGCATGATAGCGCGTCGCCTTGCCGATATCCGGTGCATGTTTGAAATAGTTCGGAGGAGTTACTTCCAAACTGCACGTTGCAGAGCGTGTTTTCCAGAGTCACGCGACACATCTGAATCAGTTTTGCCGTGATTTCGAATTCGGCCATCGCCATATAGAGCTCCTGACGATGTATACGAGTACTATCATACGCGGCTTTGAAGTCGATGAATAGGTGGTAGTCGATCTGCCTGGCCGGAAGCCACAGTGGTACGTACCGATAAGTTTTTTTTTCTTTTTTTTTATAATTTGCGTGTGCTAAACGGGTTTTTTTATTTTTCTGTAATTGATACAGTACCCTTATAGTGTTGCCACAGCGCAGGCATTTTCTTTGCTTCAAGCAGCCCCCAGTAAATGATTCATTGCCTATTTTTGGGTGCTGCTTACTGCTGAAAGAATAGGAGGATAGGAAAGGAGTTTTTTGGTGCGATAGGGTTTTTTTTCTCCACAGGTGGCGCCCTTAATTGCTCAAGGGAGATTTGAATTGTTCTGTGTATTCAATTTTACAAAGCATGGCTCTGGTCGGGATTCGAACACACGACCTGCCAATCACTTTGCGAATACACTACCATCGCACTATTGCCACCTGTGTTGCAAAACGGTTTAAGACGTTCACACAGTACGTTGGATAGGATCTTATATGATAGGATCTTATATTTAGCAGGGATATGCCTCGATAGTTCTTGCAAGACATAGGATCGCATTTTTTGCAGATGGGGCATATGGAGCTATGGAGTCCAGTCATCGGGCATGTTTTCTTCCACCCATACTTGGCTGATGATTTGGTGCATGGGCCATACCAAAACATCACCACCACTCTTGGTTGATTTATAAGAACCCTTACCTTACTTTTGGTGGCGTTTCGGCCTCAACCAACAAGCCCCTAAAACCAGCTCGGTCCCTCGCTAGCTGCCTCCAGTTACGCACACCAAGTTGGTTGAGGTTGTTCTCCAATTGTGCGCGCCACCTAAGGTGGGGTCTTCCTCTGCTGCGTTGACCCTCAGGGGTGGATTCGAAGACTCGTCGAAGAATCGCTCTCTCAAAGCATCCCAGAAGGTTTTCATCCGCTTTTGACAGGGTCCATGCTTCTGCACCATACAGCAGGACCGGACTGATTAAGGTCTTATATAATATCTCCTTTGTTCTATTAGAGAGGGCTTTACTTCTTAGATGCGTTCCTATCCCAAAGGAACAACGATTGGCAAGAGTGATTCTTCGCGTGATCTCTGGGCCGATGTCATTTTGCGAAGTGATTGTGGAGCCCAGGTAGACAAAGTCTTTAACTACTTCGAAGTTTTATCTGTCCATCGTGACGTTTTGTCCGAGTCGCCGATGTTGAGAGTCCTTTCTCGTTGACAGCATATACTTCGATTTGTCCTCATTAACAGCCAGACCCATCTTCGTCGCCTCTGTTTCGATGCTTGCAAATGCGCCACTGACAGCTCGCCGCGTTCTCCCAATAATGTCAATATCATCAGCATAGGCAAGTAGTTCAACGGACTTTTGAAAAATTGTACCTCTGGTGTGGGCTTGTGAGTTCCGTACAATTACTTCAAGAACGTGTTAAAGAAAGTGCATGATAGCGCGTCGCCTTGTCTCAAACCTTTTTCGACATCAAATGGCTCGGTGGTGTTCTTGCCGACTTTGACGGAGCAGCGAGTTTTCTCCATCGTCATCCTGCACAAACGGACGAGTTTGGCGGGGATGCCAAAACTTGACATGTCTTTGCATCGTTCGTCCCTATATACGCTATCGTAGACGACTTTAAAGTCGATAAATAGATGGTGTGTATCGATCTGAAATTCCTGGGTTTTTTCCAAGATCTGTCGGAGTGTGCAAATTTGGTCGATGGTTGACATTCCTGGCCTAAAACCACACTGATATGGGCCGAGCAGGTTGCTGGCGAAAGGTTTTAGGCGTTCATACAATACAGCCGAAAAGATCTTATACGCGACATTCAGTAGAGTATCTCTTTTCTTGTGGATGGTGCACACGATGCTGAGGTTCCATTTGTCGGTCAACTTTCATCCGACCAAATTTTACAGATGAGTTGGTGCTTGCTCCTTACCAAGCCATCTCCCGCTGCTTTAAAAAGCTCGGCCGGAAGGACATCCGATCCAGCAGCTTTGTTAGACTTAAGTTTGCATATCGCTATCCTCACTTCGTGTAAGTCGGGTGGACGAAAGTTTTGGCTATCATCGTCCAAGCTGAACAGATCAGTCTGCCTGACAGCAGGTTGTTGGCTCTCTCCGCCGTTTAACAGTCTGCAAAAGTTGTTCTTTCCAGATCCTCAGCACTGAATGTGAATCTACTACTGTTTATAAGAACCCGCATACAAAAAACTGGCAGACCACCCGAGCTAGCGGTCTTGATTGTCAGCATTTCAATGGGCGAGCCAAGCTCTTTTGTACTCGAAATGCTATCACTCTCTCTGCCAGTTGATCTTTAGTTTCATGTCACTGTTGCCTCCCTCCGAGGTAATCGTCATGTACCAAAATTGTTCTGATGGTTGAAAACGCCTTGACTTTGGTATATAATTGACATCCGCTTGCATCAGTTACACTATTTCCGCAGTTGTCGCGAACTTTGCTATTGAAATCGATCACTCTGACTGGGAATTTCGTAGTGACACTCTTGCGTATACTTAACACATTTCCTCCCAAAAATGTACAAATAAAATATCTTCTACTAAATATTTTATATTTATTTAGCCATCCATTAATAAAACAAAAATGTATTACTACAAATCCGTTTCGCTCTGTTTATCGAAAATCACACAAACACACACCATGATACCATGGAATTGAAATAAAAGAAAACTTTCCCTTCGAAAGTCGTCCCAATACTGCGCGATTAACAATCAAAAGGATGTGCAGCAAACCCGAAAAAGAGAGGGTCAATTATGTGCGGTTACCATTTGCATTGGAAACAATAAGTAATCAGCCCACACGATGACAACTGCTGCAACAGGGTGACACACATATTGAAAGGTATACCTATATTCTGAATCAAGGTCTACGTCAGTAGCACATACTAAATGCCAGCGTATTACACTAGGCTGTGATCAATCAAATTCATATAAACTTTTTTTCACAAACGATAACGATAGGCGATAGATACTGTCGAAACAATAAAAAGCCTCCGAAAGTGACTCGAAACAATCGGTCGCTTTCCCCAAAAAATGAAAACGTAATAGTATCGCAGTTGCACAAGACTTTCGCGTTGTTTTATTTTTTTGTTTTTTTTTTTTACGTGGCTTGCGAATCGCAGCACAACGCTTCGTTTTCCCTTTTTGGTGTGTGGGAAATGTAACCACCAACTGAATTGGGTTGGCAGAAGCAGTGTGTTTAACAACATCTGCTATCGGCTGGAAGCGAGATCTTATTTTTATCATCGTCATCGTTGGGCTGTGAATTCTTCCAAAAGTATAATCAATCTGTGTCAGGCCAAGTGTGAATTAACGACTTGATGATATAATCGGCTAGCACGACGATGCATACGTTACACTTGGTCATTATGTTTGTTCTACCACCAGTTAAAACGCCCTTGAGGATTGTCAGACAGGAGGGCGTTAATTAAGGCAGTAATGTATTAAACAGGATTAACTATGCCATTGGGACATATTTTTTGATGGAAATACCACGGTCATCATTTGATTGAATTTCAAATTAAGACAAGGATAACGTGAAGTTTGCTTCAATACCAAGGTTCAAATTGGTGCTCTTAAAGTTATTGTCCTTGCTGAAGAAGTTTTTGTCAATAAGTTTTAAAAGGGCGAAAGGATTTTTTGGAGCTATTATCTCGATTTGAAAGTCTTCATGGAAATAGGAGGGAAGTGCATTTATAACATCGAAAATATTAATTCAGCTCCTTTCTAAGTGTAATGTCAGGCGTTAGATTAATTTAAAAGACTGCGCCTAAATGGTACCCAGTGCTGAAATAAAGAAAATATTATTTGATCCAGGAGTTTTTAGGCCTGTCTTTTTATTCGATATGGACACGTATATGCTCCCGAAATTGATCAACAATAATCAATAATGGGAGCATGCACATGTCGAAATCGTAAAAATACATAGGCATGCCTTAAAACTCCTGGGTCACACAAATGCAACACCATCATCATTTGATTGTCCTCGGTTAGATATCAAGTGATCCCAAACCGGCAGGACCGCCAATATTCATTGAGGTCGAACCGCTGAACCGCACAGCCCAGCCCTACCAATAGGAATGCAATAAAGTGAGAGAAAAACAAAATTGATTGAAAACAAACATTAAATCTTCATTTGAAGATTTTTAACAAAATTCTTCGAAAAAATAATCTTCATATTGGAGATAAATCGGTCAGAGATGTTAAAGCACGACATATTTCGGGTTGCCTTTGCCTTCGCTTCCTCGCGACGATGAGTAAGCGCGATGAAGATATGGATACAAACTAATTTGTTCTTACCAGCAACTCTCCAGTGACAGATTTTGTAGCAGGACATATTTCGGGTTGCCTTTGCCTTTGCTTTTTCGCGACGATGAGTAAGCGCGATTTAGATATGGATAAACACAAATTTGTTCTTACTAGCAACTCTGCAGTGAGAGATGATATAGGACGACATATTTCGGGTTGCCTTTGCCTTCGCTTTCTCGCAACGATGAGTAAGCGCGATAAAGATATGGATACACACAAATTTGTTCTTACCTGCAACTCTCCAGTGAGAGATGTTATAGCACGACATATTTCGGGTTGCCCTGACCTTCGCTTTCTCGCGATGCTACACAATAATAAAATCAATATCTTACTTCTGAATATTATATATGAATATCAAGTTCATTTGATAGGATTTCCTGTGTATTTTGGTTTCCCTGTGCATTTGGTAGATAGTGTTGTCTCCTCGAAATTTTAAAAAGAAGTCGATGGGAATGGAGTAACATGGACGTCATGCCTACTCGTATGTATATGAAGCAGTTTATGGATTACCTTTTCTTCGTGCGCGTTGAGATGTAGGTACGTATTCTTTATTGTGTTATGAAATTCGGAGAACAAGTCCCACTGCTCCATTTTTTTTTGGAGATAGGTTCTTTGACGTGAAGACTTCCTCGGATCTTGGAACTGATTTTTTGATCAATCTTTGTTACTCCTGCTGTCGTGCGAAGCATCTTCATCTCAGCTGCCGTTAATTTGCCCTTAAACTTTTTGTACGCTGTCCAATATTGTGAACCGTATATGAGCGCATAACTGCGGTGGAGAGCCTTCCTTTCAGCTTAGGAGCATTTTTCGAACACAGAAGATGGCTGCATTATTGGCGGCACTTCATCCGTCCTATTCTTACGCAATGCTAAATGTCGTCATCCCAGCTTCGCTATTGATCATAGATCGCAGATATTTAAACTCTTCGCACGTGTTAACCACTCTTCCATTCATGTAAATTTTTGGAATAGGTCGGAGTGGATCCGAAAACGGACAGCAAAACTGAGGTTGTATTCTTAACGAGAAGGCGGATTGGATTGACTCAGACAGTGCTTAAATGCGTAACAATCCAACTCTTCAATGAAGCCAAATATTTGGGAGTCATCCTGGAAAGCAAACTTCTTTGGTCCAAGCATGTTGAACTGAGGACTGCCAAGGCACTGTCCGTTTTCTAGCAGTGCTAGGACATTTTCGGCAAGACATGGAATTTATCACCGAAAAGAATTCCTATGTATAACACGGCTATGATAAGACCATTTCTAGCATATACGTCTGTTATTTGGCGGAACAAGCTTTCACATAAATATGTTATTGCTGCTTTCGCCAAACTCCAAAGGAGGGTATGGCTCGGCTTTTGGTATAACTCTTACTGGAGTTTTGATGAACTTTCGCGATGGTTGTCCTTCGACTCCTGTCTTATGGATATACCGTAAGATACAATGACGCTGGAGGACTGGCTCTGGCCAGACTCTGAGCCTGGAAAGGAATGCAGCTGAATCTTCAAGAATGGCTCCAAAACCGATCAAGGATCTGTTGCTGGTATTTTCATGGAGAGCGAAAACATAAGACTTTTCTTCTCGTTACGCAAACATGCGTCAGTCTTCCAAACGGAGACTAATGCTATCCTAATGGCCACGGACTATGTTGGGAGAAACAGGTAGAGGGGTCGGACTATTTGCGCCAGTCACCCTGCGCTTAAGGCCTTGCTCAACCCTTTAACCACCTCCAAAATAATTCGTGAATGCAAGAACACTTAGACTTGTCTGGGCCCCGGGTCAAAACGAGATCACAGGAAATGAGATCTGAGATGAGCTTGCTAGAGAAGAAAACTTCTCTGGACCTGAACTGACTTTATGTCTGCCTGCGCCCTCGGTTGGGGCTACCATTGACGGTTGGGTTTCACATGAACACAATCGCAGATGGCATGACTCTCCAGGGTGTAGACAGACTAAACGAATTTTTCCCGATGTCTTTAAAAAATCTGCGTCATTCTTGTTGTCTCTCAACAGAAAAGGTTGGAGACAAATTACTGGCGTTCTTACGGGCCATTACGCTTTCGCCAAGCATCTTAAGGTGCTAGGTTTAAGCGAAACCACCAACTGCGGAGCCTGTGAAGAAATCGACGCTTCTGTGATTCTTTTGGTTATGCTCCTGTCAATTGGCAGGTATTTGGTCCTGTTGTGGTGAGTGCTGTTAATCTAAGCTCCTACTTTCTCAGAAAAACTAGGAAATTTCCATAAAAGTGGTGTCTTCCTGGCAGTACAATTGACCAGTACTGAGTCTGAAGGCTCCAGGGTAGAAAATATCGCACCCCTATAGAAAAAAAACAAACAAATTTAATTCATAGGTATCTGAGACATAGTTTTTTATTCGTAGGTGACAGTTGACAGATGACAGGTGACAAAGGTTACGGATTCTGCATTTATTATGGATGAACTTTGCACTTCTCTGCAACTGCTTGCCAAATCAATCGCAACGCAAATCTTTCAAATTAAGTTTGTTTGGTTTTAATGAATATTTCCGTTTTTGACTGCTGGTGGCTTAAAAAAAAACTTACAAATCACATCATAACTTTCATAATTAAATGCTTTCGGTCTAATTGTCTACCTTCGCTATGCGCTCTCGCCTCATCGTATTAAACTTCTGGCGTCAATCTTTACCACGGTATGGCCAAAGCTCTTTTAATTTGTAGGTAACTTATTCATGTCATTTACTCACGTCCACTCATCCAAATTTATGTAACCGGGAAAAAGGCAGACAGAAAAGCCAACAACAAGATTCACCCAAAATAAATTCAGCACATTTTATCGGTGACCCTCATATCGCATAAGAAAATCAAGAAAATAGCCATAATGGGCTGCAAAAATTTAATTTCGTCTCTAACCCAATTAAATACAGTTGTATTAATGTTGCCGTTGTCCCACATTTTCAAGTCCGAACAAATAAAATAAATATATATATATAATATCACTTTAACTGACTGGTCCCCTATAACTACGATTTTCATAGCCATGTCCGCATCTATGCGATTTAAGTTTTTAATTTGCCTTAGATCCGACAGAGGGGAACACTGAGGTGCACGGGCGGCCGGGGCAGCGCCATCAAAACATGATTTAGATAGCGAAGAAGAAAATGTAAGACTTCCTCCTGTCTGCGGCGGACTCGCTGCGCGTCTATGTGTCATAATTTTTGATTTGTTTATATTTCGCTCGTTTTTATCATTCAATTTTCTCCTCTTAGGTAAGTTTCATTGAAAAAAGAAAAAAATACCGAAACGCGAATGTAAAGAAACCGTCGGACTCTGAGAAACTAGCAACAAAATTATGTGCGCTACACAAATGTGCAATGCATGGTGGCGTCTGTCTGATAAAAACAACCACCAGCCAGCCAGATAAGTCTCAACAGAACGAGCCCACCAAAAAAAGGCCAATCAGGCGCACCAGACGAAAATCTTTTTAGGTTAACACACTTCTCTTTGTTTCATTATTTATATATTTCTTTGAGAGCATGAGAGAAGTAGTTTTCGAAATCAACAACGTCGCGGCGGCCGCGATGACAAGAAGAGCATATGTATAGATGCAGAACCAAAAAAACCGGCAAATTATCAAAAATAAAGCGTGGTTGTATAAAGGCAGGCATTTCGCAAAATGTTGGTTTTTTTTATTTATTTTTTTGTAACATCTTTTACGAGAGAAAATTATCAACAATTTGTTTTACGAAAGTCAGATTCACAATCAGAGTGGTAACCCGGTTTCATTCTTTCTCAATATGATTGGGGATTGCGAGTCGATTTATGTTTCCGTGATACGATGAGTGTTTGGAGATGAGACAGAGTATGACAATGCAGGCAACAATAATCATTTTACAATTGACACTCTGTCAGTGGTGCTATTGAGCTCGCTCTCACAGCAAATGACAGTTGATGAAAATGTCATAAGGCGAAGTCTCCCTCTACTCGTGTAGGGAGAAATCTTAATCACTCAATCGGTTGCAACGATGTACAATTGAGTGATGACCTCTTTTCTCGTCGTTGTGTCACTTCGGCGTCGGTTGTTGTGCCGTGTCATATGTTGTTGTTCGTCATAAGTTAATTGGGAAATACGAAAGAGAAATTACACTTTCAAAGTGGTGTTCGATTATGAATTTCCATATCAAATTGATAAATATTGAGGGGAAATGAATAATTTCTGTGGCTGTCAGAGAAGGTAATCGGGTGGCGAAAGTATTGACAAATAGTTAGATGTCAATCATTATTATTGTCATTGAGAAAGATAGGCGGAATGGGAGATGTGTCTAAGCTCTTATAAGGTCTGTACTTGGTCGCGGATTTTTAGCCTAAAATAGGAAATTTTCGGGAATAAGAAATGATTGATTAAAAGTGTCTATTCGCCCAGATTTGAAAAATGTCATACTCAAAATTGTACGAAAAATCTGGTGAATAATTTGAAATGTCAAATCGCACAGAGATAATTGGCGTTTTGTTAGAATTCGCAAATAATTTTCTAACAAGTTTCAAATCGCCCAAAATATGAAAACATTTTCAATCAATTCACTTCATTTTATTTCGTGCCAATCTTTTCAAAAAAGTTTGTGACCGCACATTTTACAATTCAGAGATTATGATACAATATCTTTCTACTGAAACATTTTCTTGTATGGCAAATAATAAAAAACCATGAATGATCGAAAAAAAAATATCTTCATTTGACAAAAAAAAATAAAATAGATAAACAAATAAATAAATATATAAATAAATAAATAAATAGATAAAGAAATAAATACAAAAATAAATAAACAAATAAATAAATAAATAAATAAATATGTAAATAAATAAATAAATAAATAAATACATAAATATATGAATACATAAGTAAATAATTGATAAATAACTATTAAATGACAGCAAACGCAATACATTTTCACACAGAAATATCACAGATTAAACATTAAGCCGGTTTATGAGAGGATTCTCAGAACTACCACATTTTCAATCGTCTAACAGTTAAAATGTTTCATTTTCGGGCGATTAGTCATCCATATTAATATTATAAATGCGAAAGTAACTCTGTCTGTCTGTCTGTCTGTCTCGCTTTAACGCCAAAACTACTTAACCGATTTAAATGAAATTTGGTACACAGATAGTCTAGAGCCTGAAAATGGACATAGGCTACTTTTTACCGCGGGAAAATGCTTCATACGCTGTCCAGAAGCGGAGATCTAAGCTCATATCTAAAAAAAGTTGTAACTCTCGATTGCTTTTTAGCTTCTAGCTTTGGAATGACTCATCCAAATGAATTAGCTTTGGAATGACTCATCCAAATGAAATAAGATTTTTTTTTTAAATATAAATTTCAATTATGTACAAAGATTTTAAGATATAAATCTTTTTTGTATGTTATCCTGAAGTTGAACAATAAGCATTAAACAAACAAATTTATACAATTCAAAAAAGTGAAATGTTCGATTGAAGCTAGATCGTTGGATTTTACCAGCGTTGAGTGGAGGAAAATTTGTGTGTGTGTGTGGCACAAATCTGTTTCTCTCTCTGTACCTTTTGTGCTGTGCGCTTTTTCTTTCTGTTTTTTATGCACCTTTTGTAGTTTGTGTTTTTTTTTTTTTGTGGCGCATGGGAATGGGATTGAGAAAGATAGGGTATTAAATGTAATTGAGATTGAGAGAGAGTCACACTGAGAGTATATCCATATAATGAGTAGGGACACTCTCGACGTTTTCTTTATAAGTTCTTATCAGCAAGTATTTTGTTTTAAATTTGAGAAGTGGCAGACTGGCGAAGCAAGGCGAGCATGGGTCAGCTAGTTATGGATAAATCGCCCAAAAACATAGTAACGATTATGTAGGCGGTTATAGCGTAAATGCGAAGCGAAATTGAACATAAATATTGGACACAGCTTCAACCTGGATGTAGTTCGCGGGCCTGGTTTAGTAAAATAAACAAACATTGCTTCCACTTGACTTTTCTATATTTTATAGAACAAACATCGTACATTTTTTTTCGGTGCTGGATTTTCTAGACTGGAGAACTCAGACTCTTCCTGTACTTCCTGGAAGACGAAAGACTTTTACTGAAATTTTCTCGTTTTTATAAGAAAAACGAGTAGATGTTTCAAATGTGAGAGGCCTATTTTTACAGCAATCACCACATCAGCACCAAATAATTGATACGAGCAAAAGCAGGACATTCGCAAAGGAAATGTTCCGCAGTGTCATCGCTTTCTCCACAGGCTTTCCAGTTGGTGGTATCGCTTAAGCCTAGCACCTTAGCAAAAGCCTAATAGCCCGTAAGAACGCCAGTAATTTGTCTGCAGGTTTTTCTGTTGAGACACAGCAAGAATGCCGCAGATTTTTTACAGACGTCGGAAAGAGCTCGTTTGCACCCTAGAAAGTTATGCCTTCTGTGCTCATATGAACTTACTTATTTACTTAGGTGACGCTACAGTCCGGGGTGGACCTGGGCCTATCCAGGGCCTCTCCAGTTAGCACTATATTTGGCTAACTGCCTCCAGTTGCGCACTCCAAGTTGGTTGAGATCCCCTTCCACTTGCGCGGGTCACCTAAGGCGAGGTCGTCCTCTACTGCGTTGTTCATCCGGGTTGAAATCGCAGACTCTTCGGGCCGGAGCGTTGGTGTCCATTCGCTCTACATGGCCTAGCCATTTTAGTCGACTGATTCGCACTTTTTTGACCAGGTCGATGTCGCTGTACAGCTCGTAGAGTTCGCTGTTAAATCTCCTCCTCCAAAGCCCGGCAACGCAAACGTGCGTTTGCCTATGAACACATCTTCTTAATTGTGAGTTAGCTTTGATTGTGCAACCCATGAGGGGCGGGAGGTTCAATTATGCATCTAAGCCGGAGCCAGGCGTGCTGGGTAAGGCGACCGTGCAGCCGAGACATGCCTTCCTTGTCAGCTTGGCGAAAGTAGTAGTAACGTAGTAACGATTCATATGCTTGAAATGGTCTTATAATAGTCGTGTAAATCCATAGGACTCTTTTCGGTGATAAGCCCCATGTGTTGCCGAAAATGCCCTTGCACTGGCAAAAAACCGACAGCGCCTTGGCAGTCTTCAGCTCATCATGATTGGACCAAACAAGTTTACTATCCATTATGACTACCAGGTATTTTGCTGCATTGAAGAGTTGGATTGTGACGCCTTTTAGCACTGGCTAAGTCAACTCGATCAGCTTTCTCCTTCTCGTAAAGAGAACGACCTCAGTTTTGTGATAATTGACCGAGCGCCCATTCCTAGTGCATCATTCGCCGATCACGTCTCGGGCCGCCTGCGCTTCGGCGCAGACAGTCGCTGGGCATGATCCAACAGAAAGTACGGTAACATCATCCGCGTACGCCTAAGCCTAGGCGTTACAACTGTTGATAGCGTTCTACGGAGAGTCAACTAGCATGTTCTACAGCAGTGGAGATAGAACGTCACCTTGCGGGCAGCCTATGTTTACCCCCGCCATCACATAACGACCACTATCCGACCCCAACGTTGTATTCATTAGCATTGCCTTAATCCACAGCACCAATGGCGCATTTTCAAAAGCATCCTCAATATCGATGAATGAATATCATTTATTTGTTCTTGTCAAGCGGGCTGTCAATTCTACCAACTAGATTTTGGAGCGCAGTCTCGCAAGATTCTCCGCGTTGCGCTACATCTGAGGTAGGTGGGGCAATCACAATGCACTTTTGCGCACATGAAGCTCGACCTGTCTTTCCATGCTTTTCAGCAAGAAGGAAGTCAGACTGATTGGTGTGAAGTTCGTGGCGAGCGAGACGTCATTTCTACTAATTTTTGGTATAAATGCCACTCTAACTGTACGCCAGGGTGTTGGTATGTAGGCCAGTACCAGGACAGCAGTGAAGATTCCCTTCATAGGGAGTAGGAACTGGTTTGTAACTTGCTGCAGTATGGCTGGGTATATTCCGTCCGTACCAGGCGACTTGAAGCCATCAAACGACGCAAAAGCGTTGTTGATAGCCTCGTCCGTTAACACAGCCTTCGCAATATACCAGTTAGGCCGAGTAGTTTGTCTCAGCTCACTCCCAGTCTAGGGTAATCGGAGCTGGTTATGAGCCAATTGTTATCTGGTTACCCGGAAAGTGAGACTCCAGCTGATCACTGAAAGTTACCGCTTTCGTCTCAGTGTTGGTGTCATCAAGTTTTCAAAGTTTTTTTTTTATATAATTGGCGTGCGCTAAAGGGATTTCTTTTTTCTGTAATTGATACAGTACCCTTAATGTAACCACACTCGCAGGCATTTTTTTGTTTTGTTGCTACAAGCAGCACCCAACAAATGATTAATTGCCTGTTTTTAGGTGCTAATTATCATGAAAGAATAGAAGGATAAGAAAGTAGTCTGGTGCGATGGGGTTTTTCCTCCACAGGTGGCGCCTAAATTGCTTAAGGGAGATCTGTTTTGTTGTGTGTATTTAATTGTTTTTTTTAGAAATCATGGCCCTGGTGATTCCAATTTGCCTGGTTTCATATTTTTCAGAACTTTAACCGCCCTAACTAGTTTCACCTAGTGTTTCAATCTTTTCGCAGAAGTTCCTTTTCGATACCCGAAATAACCTCGTATATTCTTTCTGCTTAGATCAGTAGATATTCCACTCTTCCTACGGTCGTGTGACCTGTTAAGAAGTTTTCTAGTTACGCTTCAGATTCTTTGCAGTTCCTAGCTCCATCAGGGAACAGGCGTTCTGCAAGAGTTTTTGTTTACTGGGCACGTCAGTTCCTTTACCTTTTGTCTCGTCCTGCGTTTGGTTGGAGTTTTGAGAGTTTTCCCTAACTCCTCCCTGAAGCGTATCCAGTTGGTTTTTCTCGGATTCCTCCTCTCCTGCAAAGTTATGGCTTCGTATTCGATTTGGACAGTGATATTCCAGGCAACTGCAAGACGGACGAGTTAGCCAGACGGGGTTCCGCACAAGAACTCTTCGACAACAGAGAGACACCGGCGGTACCCATTCAGACACTGAAACTCAAACTTCTAGATAACGCGTTAATAGAAGCAAACAACAGGTGGAATAGCATCAGTACATGTGTGTCCTCAAAGCAAATTTGGACCAAATACGATGCGAAGAGAACATCCAAACTTCTCTCCATCAGCAGGAAAAATATCAGCTCTGTAATCGGAGCAATCACCGGCCACTGCCTTTTAGGCAGACATGCCACCAGATTGGGAGCTCCCTCAAACGACTTCAGTAGAAGCTGTAGAGACGTCGAAGAGGAAAAAACCACCACTCATCTCCTGTGCAATTGCCCCGCACTAACCAATTCAAGGAAACAAATCCTCGGCAACTATTTCCTCGATGATCTAAGCGATCTCAGTGAGACAGATATTGGCTGTATCAGCAAATTCGTCACTAGGTCCAAATGGTTAAACTAAACTAGATGACGGATTGGACGATCACTTGAGCCCCTCCCGCTCCCCTCCCGCTCCCCTCCCGCAGATCACCCCTAACCGACTCCCCTGCAAAGGAAAAGAGATCTCACTGAAGTTAGATTGTATCAGTCACTTCAGTCAGAACTCCACTCCGAGGGCGAGGCAGTAACCCGGCGGATCGACTGTAACAGTCTCGCCCGGCCTTGCAGCCTTCCCGCTGTGCAGACAAAACGGGAACAGAGTTGAGGTTAGATTGTAACAGTCACCCCACTCTGTTTGTCTCCCATGCCTCAAAACCTGCACCGAACTCAGTCACCATAATCCAAAAATCCAAATCGACTATCGAGGCCGCCCCTCCCTGCTCCCTTCAGTCACGCCCTCCAAGAAATGTAATAGCTTGCTCGGGATTGACTGTATCGGTCTCCCTGGCACGGTATTGCCTGCAAAGACAGTGAAGAGCAGTTTGAGGTTCGATTGTAACAGTCATCTCAAAAGACTCTTCCCTCTCCCGGTGATCAGGAGGCAATAGCTTCCCTCCGCGGCGCAGAATTTGAGATCGGCCTGTGGTTTGATTGCATCAATCACCTCATCTCGATCCCAACCCTTGTCGCCTCTGCACTAGTCACTCTAACACATCGCAAGAGCCAGGCTGCACACCCTGACCCCTTCAGGAGTATTTCCCCCCCCTAAAACCACTACCTCGCAGGAGGCAATCACAGGGAACCCAGTGGGTCGAGTGACGACCGGCAGAACACCCCTTTTTGTGGTATCACAACGGGCCGAAACTGCGGCCTAAGTGTGCCTGGGCTCACGCCCTCGCAGCCACCTTACCTAACCTAACCTATTCGATTTGGAATTCTACGTGTCTTTGGTCTGTGAGGGACAACTCCGAGGAGACCCTCCAGTTGGTAACCGCCTTAAATTACCTATTAGATAAAGTCGATCACCTCCTGTCTAGTTGACGTCACAAAAGTTGGCTGTGAACTAAAATTATTGATGGTAAGATCAGACGACAGAATGAAATCCAGGAGATGGTTTCCTCGCATGTTGCATTTGCTGGTTTCAACAGTGTTCTGAGCATTGGCATCGCAATATATAACTACATAGGTCCATTGTCTTGGTTTCGCAATAGTCTTTGAGTTCAGTAATTGCCCTTGTTAGTGGAGGCACTACCGGATCATAGGCGAGATAAGCTGACGCCACGACGAAGCGCTTCCAATCTCCATTCTTTTTTTAGCTTATAGCTGCAGCGACCAACTCTTGTTCATAAAATTGTCCAAACTTAGTTACTGAGAGAAGGTTTGATGCAGCAAGGCAGCCCTGGTCCTTTAAGACCGCTCATCGCAGAGTATCGTTGTGACCTCCAAGGTCACAGATGCGATTTTCCACACCCAAAGCCTCTTTATGGATGTAACATGGTGTTTTGTATTCAACACGGAAAGCTTCTTGCAAATAAGAGCAGTAGTCGCCTTCGAATGTTGAAGGTTAATCTGAGAAAATATAATTACCATGTTTGGCTTTGAGATAGTTGTTCCCGCGACAGTCAATGTTTGTCCACTGGTGCTGCAAGCATTGCTGATTGCAGCTACTTTTTTTAACTTGTGTGCGGGGACCTCAATCTACTAGAGGTGTTTAAGTGGAAGGGCACGCACGCAGAAGGTGCACACGCAGTTCCACCGGTGCTCGAAGCCCTCATCCTCCGTTTATTCCTGTTCGAGCTATTGTAAGGGAAGGCAGGGTTGGTTTCAATCAGCTGGTGGGTGCGGTTGGGGTTCACTCTGCCGACCTGCATCACTTAGCCGTCAACTGGTTCAGTTTCTTTGCGCCAA
The DNA here is from genome assembly GCA_949715645.1 of Portevinia maculata. Taxonomy (NCBI): domain Eukaryota; kingdom Metazoa; phylum Arthropoda; class Insecta; order Diptera; family Syrphidae; genus Portevinia; species Portevinia maculata. The sequence continues at coordinate 361,762,002 of OX454525.1, read as the reverse complement.
GATAGCCGCCCTTTCTGTTTCCTCTTCCGCTGGCTCTTAGACAGAAGAAGCGTGCCGCTTCAGCCTGTCCGGTTTCCTGGGCTTCATCAGCTGCCTTAAAATTTCGTCCTCCTTTGTAAGAGACAAATGAAGGAGCCTAGAGTTTCAGTCACATTTGGTGAAGTTGAGAAACTTATGAATACTTTTCAATGTTTGTCAGACTTTCGCATAAGGCAGGGGCAGTAAAATAAACGTTTAAATGTTCCTAAAGGAACTCGATACTCTGATTCAGCAATGCGCTTACCACAAAGCCCACACAAAATATCATACACATTTGAGCTTTCGATGGAATTTTCGAATTTCTATACTTACCCGGTCACAGGATTATTGCTCTCCGTCAAATGACAAGAAGTGTGGAGAAAGCGGCGTCCATCGAAGAGCTGAAAATAAACCTGGGAAAGAAACTAAAATTAATTATCTTCGAAATAAACTCCACAGCTCTATAATTTGTGGAATTTGTATCTAACACCTGTAGTATTTCGGATGGTATTACGAAATTTTCAACTTTGAAATGAAATCGTTCCGCTATCCATGAGTTGCCTTTCCATTCGTTTGTTTAACGATTTCAGAACTCGGCTACCGGTCTGCTCTTGAAATCGAATAAATTCATAATAAGACGAATTTTATTATAATTCTGAACATTCCCATTACACTAGAGAATAAATCAATATAAAAATAAAATAAATATGCCGTCATAAATTTGCACTTCACAAGTGGGTACCTGCTGTTGCAGTCTGATTGATTGATTTGTTTTATGGAAATTTTCTCGTTCACATCTGCTACTCATTTTGTTCTCTGTCTGTTTAGCAATTTAAATTTCCTTTGTCTACAAAGTTATTCCATTTTTTTTTCTCCTTCCAGGTGGGTCACATCATTTTCTATCATAAGATACTTCAAGTAATAAAATAAGTGAGAAATCTAATTTTGGGTGAGTAGGAGGCGCTGTGAGCTACTGCTACTGCTCTGGTGTTGTTACTGCATCAACAGTCAGTATTGTTCATTGTTTTACACAAAATTGAAAGTTGGAAAGTTTTGTAAAATCTATTTCATAATTGTATTGTAGTTATGCCATGTGAGAAGAAAATTGTGTGTGACATCTTTATTTCGCGTTAGGATTCGATGCTGGGAACGGGTACCTAGGTATTATCTATCTTGTCAAGATGATGCTTCCTGATGTGATTTTTCTTTATTGAGTTATAATACTTTGCCATTATGCATCTGTAGTTTACTATGTACGTCATTCTCTTTGATAAATGTAGCCCAAAGGGAGAACCAATTACAGTGTCAAAGAGTTTTATTTTATAAATATCATGTCAGGTTTGTGTCGTTTCGAATACACACAATTTACTTTCACTAAAAGTAAACCATAGTTGACGGTAAATGTAACACTTCACTTTACAAAAAAAAAAAATGAAAATGAAAGAGAGAAGTAATGCAGGTTAGATAATATTCGACATCGTGTGTCGTGAGTGTAGAATAAACAAACGATTCCACACAGAAGGAAATTGCATTTCGATTTTAAAGTGTTGGATATCAGTGTTAAGGCGTTAGATATGATGCCCGAAGTGTTAGTTGAACAGTTTCAAATATATTATTGTAAATTAAAAAGTGGCGCACTGGTTAGTGGATTTGATTACTAATCCAAGGGTTTCACGTTCAAATCACCCCGTCGTCAAGTACCACCGTAGATTTTATTTCCACTGCACAACCAGTATCCAGGAGTATCAATTTTCATGAGAAGCTTCTCAAATTTGCCGTATGAACTGGTCTTTAAAATTGTAGGTCATTTCTACTTCGCACAAGTAAATGTTTGAAGAGTCCAGATGTTAGGCCCTGTATAAAAAAAAAATGCATGGTATTAACAGGCCCATAAAGGGCCCAGAACCTAGCTTCTCCAACCACTTTCATGCGAAGTGGAGGGGACCCACAGTTTTACGCCGAATCCGAACGGCAAATTTCAGAAGCTTTTTCATGACAATTTGATACTCTTGGATGTTTGTCAGACGTTCGCAAGAGGTGGGGCAGTGGAAAAAACTCTAGATGTTACTTGGCTCCGGCGGGAATTGAACCGGGGACCTTTCGATTAGCAAGCCGACGCACTAACCAGTCAGTGAGCCAGTGCGCCCGACCTAGTATACTGCCTAATATTTAGATAGATGGATTTATTTCGCATATGGTTACCACACATTTTACAGTACAGAGATACGATAATTTGTATCTTTCTTCTGAAATATTATCTGCAAAGCAGTAGTAATTTAAGTTGGAAAAACCAAAAATCATACAATACTGAAGGAAAATAGGAAAAACGTCTAATTAAAAATGAAAAAAAGAAAAAAAAATGTAATGCATAATAGATATTGATATTTAATAAATTTATGAAGCAATGTTTTTTTGACTATAGGAATGACGCCACTGATTAAAAACTTACTAACAAAGTGAAGATGTAACAAAAAATACATGTTGCACCAAAATAATCACAGATATAAATAAATTAAAATATATAAATAAGTAAATCAATATACTAATAAATGAAAAAATAAATATGTAAATAAATAATCGATTAAGTTAATGAAGACAGAAGAAAATTATCACAGATATAAATAAATAGATAAGTAAATCAATATTGTAAATAAATAAATAAATATATAAATAATTAAATAATAAACAAATAATAAGAACAAATAAATAATTTGGTAAATAAATAAACAAATAGGTAAAAAAATAAAAAAAAGTTAAACAATTAAATAGATCAATAATTAATGATTTAATATACAAATAAGTGAATACAGTTATTTGAGAGCAACGAAAAAACGCAAAAAGGACGAAAAATAGCGTACATCTCCACTATTAGGTATTTAAATTGTTTACAAGAGGATTTTTTTTTTCATTACTTTATTTCATTAACAACTTAAAGTTATACAAATGTTTAAAACAAATAAAAAGATAGATTTACAAGATAGTAGAGCATTTAAGTTATAAACTGAAATAGTTATGTACATTCTGTTGTCAGATTTAAACAAGAGGCGAATGTACAGTACATACTTAATAAAATTAAGATTTATTTATCGATGGGGATGCGATAAGAAAAAGTATAAATTCAACTATCAAAGAGAAAAGAAAAGAAAAAAATTACAACAAAAAGAAATCATACCAAAGGATTCAGTAAATCACTAATTACAGCGTAGTTTAACGAGAAAAGCCAACATTTTACATTTTTAAGATATACGGATTTAACTCGCTCACATCTCAGACTTGAAGGTAATTTATTGAACAAACGCGGAGCAGTAACATTATTGAAGGCGGAAAAATGCGATTTATTGATTGTAGGTACATTGACGAGGTTACTAGTGTTGACACGCAAATTACGGTTTTCATAAACCCTAGGAGAATTGTACCCGGACTTTTCAAAAAATATTTTTAAAACTTTATAAAAGTATAAATGTCTCAATGGAAGAAATCCAAGACGTTTGAACAGTCCAAAACTAGAAGTACGACGATTAACCTTACACATAATACGAACAGCGTGTTTTTGTTTTATTAGCAAAGGCTCTAATTTATTATAATATGTACCACCCGAACAAGTTATATCATACTGAAGTTTAGATTTGAGTAGACCATTATAGACTAACTTTAAAATTGTCAAATCACAGTATTGGCTGAGATTATAAAACTGTCTAACAACATTGTTTAGATATTTTTTTAAGTACATTGTATGCTCCAACCAACTGAGCTTATAATCCAGAGTAATACCTAAGTACTTAAAGCTGTCGACGCGTTCGATTACAAAGCACTCAGCGGTGCAATAGGCATGTGAATCAAAAGTGGGTGAATTATGATTGTGAGAACAAGGATTAATGAAAAGGAATCTATTGCAATTTGGCGAATGGTATTGTAAAGGCATATCATTGCAGATATTACCCTTAATGTTAAAAACCATGTACTTCGTTTTGTCACTTATGACCAATTTATTTAAATCCAATTTAGTTTAAACCATCTCCGCAGTATATCTAGATCATGGTTCAAATCCATATATAAATTAAAATAACATTTACCATAGTACGACAAGGCAGTATCATCAGCAAAATCTGTGAGTTTACCCCTCAGAGGTTGACTAAAAAGCGAATTTACAAAAATTAAAAACAAAATAGGACCCAAAACATATCCTTGGGGAACACCAATGTTAATGAGATTTTTCTCACTTAAACTACTTTGAATCTTAACTCTCTGACTACGGTTATTAACCAGTCATGGATAAAACCTCTGAAACCCACGTTATAAAATTTTTTAAGCAATATCTTATGGTCTACCAGGTCGAATGCTTTAGTGATGACAATGAATAAGGTAGCAGGGATATCAGAAACATTTAGACTATTACAAAATTCACCACACAACTTCAACAAGGCATCTTCAGTAGATTTGCCACTTCGAAAGCCAAATTGTGAAATACTAAAGAAATTAGTTTTGTCTAAGAAAGACAGCATTCTAGATTTGACCCCTTTTTCAAAGACTTTAGAAAAAACAGATAACAGGGATATAGGCGGTAATTGTTCAAAGACATGATATCACTTTTTTTATAAAGAGGAATTACAACAGCTGTTTTTAGTATTTCCGGACAAATTCCCTTTTGAATACTTAAATTGAAAATATAACATAAAACATCAGAAACAAGGAGCGAAATTCTTTTTAAGATATTACTTGAGATTTGATCGCATGACAGTGAATTATACGCTTTTAGGGATTGTATAATTTTATGAAATTGGTATAAAAAATTCAAAGAAAAAGCTTTGTCTTTGGAAAGTGTCGTACACAGTAAAATTAGAATTATCACATTGACAGTTAGAGGTATTATTTACTGCGGATTCCCGAATAGCCTTTGTAATATTGAAAAAATAGTCATTGAACACAGTGGCAACTTCTAAGGGCTCAAATAGAGTCGTATTATTTATAGTGACTGCAATATCAGAATTAGATTTGTTTTTGTTCAAAATTTCGTTGACAACCTGCCATTCTCTTTTGGAATTACCTAAACTTTGAGCTAACTTATTACTTAAATAAGTATCGCTTTGAAGAGGTATTTCAGTTTTCAGCTCCCGACACACCTTATCATAACACCCTTTCAGTCTTAAGTTGTTGGGATGCTTTTTTAAACACTTAAACAGATGATTTTTCTTTCTGATTTTAGTAATCAGAGTACCAGTCATCTACAGCTTAATACTCGTAGGTTTCAACTTGTTGGTTTTATTGATTTGTATACTTGCGCGAGATAAGTGCAATTTAAGTTTACTAAGAAACAAATCAAAGGCAATAGATGGATCCTCTGCGCTGTATACTTCATCCCAAAATTCAAAATTAGCGCTGACTTAAGAGCTAGAAAATCAATTTTAGTGAACTCTATATTATTGCACAGTTTTAATCTGGAGACTCTGAGGTCAAGTTGAATGGTAGTTAAACAGTGGTCACTTATTTTGAGGTCAAATATAGCCGTTCTAAAATTAGCAGGATTGTGTCTATGTAACCTAATAAATATATGATCCAAACAAGAACTTGTTTCTTGAACCACACGCGTTGGATGAGTCAGTAAACTATCAAAGCCAAAGGACGACATTACCGATAAGAAATTATCAACTTCGGATGAAGTCAAAAGAAGGTCAATGTTAAAATCACCCACAATAATTAGATTTTTACACACATGATTTTCAAGAAAGCCAGAAAAATCATCCAGAAAGACATTATCTGTACAAAAATTCAATCTATAAACACCGACAAAACAGTATCGAGCACCAGAAATTTCGCAACTTACACAAATCAAATCAACACTAGCAAGATTGAAACAATCAACGTCAACGTTAAACAACAAATTGTTTCTATAAAACACAGCAACACCACCAGCAGAATAGGAGTTATTGCAGCAAATTCACAGCGGTCTAGGAAACGTAACATTTCAACATTCGCTTTATCGTGAATGTCCAACGTTGAGTTATACCACGATAAATTAAGCATCATTTTCAACAACTTATTTTGAGATGTCTGTACTTTTTTTTAATATAGCACATTGCACAATTTCCCCAAGCATGCATCCATATAATTGAATAGCCTAAAAAATTACCTTATGGATAATTATTTTATTTCCATTTGAGGCAGTGACTTTCTACAACATTTTAATCTCAATCGCAATTTTTTAAAGGTTTTTGTAATATGACTAAATGTCAACTTGGTATCTAAATACATATACTCCTAAATATTTTACAGAAGGCTCCCAACTAATGTCTTTCCCATTGACTTGTAAGCGGCCACTGGGGAGCAAACAAGTTTTCCTCTTTCTAGTGAAAAGGATAGCTTTTATTTTCTCCTCATTTAATTTAGCTTTATATTGTAATCCTTCAAGTATTTCCATCGCATTGTTTGGATTCCTCTCAATGTCAAGAGCGAATTCATGAGATGAGAATATTACAGTATCATCAGCGAAAATAGCTGCCTCACAATGTGGAAGACGCGCAAAGTCCGATATAGTTATATAAAATAGGCCCAAGAACTGAGCCTTGGGGAACTCCTGAATAAAAGTACACTTGGTTGGAGACACCATTGACGTGGACTTTAAAACAACGATTTGACAAGAAACTGCGGACAATTTTACAGATATAAGTTGGAAAGTTTAAATTTATCATTTTGGATATAAGTCCGTCATGCCAAACAGTATCAAAAGACTTTTCGATATCGAGTAGTATCATTCCAGTAGATTTGTCTATTGAACGATGGCTTTTGATATGGCTGCAAATCCTAAGCACTTGATGAGTCTTGCTATGAAAAGGTCTAAAGCCAAATTGTTCCTTTGGATACAAATTGTCGTGGGAAATGTGCTTGGCAATTTGTTCCTTTAAGACTTTTTAATAGATTTTGCTGAGGCTGCTCAGCAGACTAATTGGCCTGTGACTTTCAATTTTTTCAGCCGATTTACCAGCTTTTTTTTATCGGCACTACTTTGGCCAATTTCCACTTATCAGGAAAATGTGCTATCTTTATGCTGGCATTTATGATAAATGTTAGAACTGTTTCGACTGCGATTCTACTATGATGTTCCCTTGATCGTCCTTGCAGGCTTCGGTTCGGCCTCTGTAGCCTTGTCAGGGGTAGATTGAATATGCAGCTAAAAATCCAGACACTGGTAGGTTAAATGGAATTGTGGTGTAACCCCCACAGTCAGGCCAGTAGGGTGGGCAGTATAGTGGAACAGGAAAATTATACAGTTCAGAAGTGGTCTAAATACATGGTGAGTAAGATCGACTTACCGCAAAACTACTGCCTTTCTTTTCTAAAACTAATCAATAAATCATCAAGCCAAATAATTACGGTCTTGACTGAAAGCCATTGGATATAATAGCTTACATAAATCGCAAAATAGTGGCAAAACATGCATAATATATTTGTGCATGCCTCAGGCATTTTCCAACAGCAACAACAAGACATGTCATTAAATGCCACTCATCGTTCTTCTCTCTCCATTAATTTCGAATTTCACGTTCCAGAACCTTAATTTACAATTTCCAAATTACATAACTGCAACAAAAAGAAATTAGAAAACACTTGTTCGTTTTCTTCCCTCTTTCTCAGTCAATCTCAACGAAACTTCAATTCAAATACAATCCGTATCCAAAAGTTAAGTAAAAAAAATGCAAATTTAGTCCCATTCTCTCGATGGAGGCGATCTAAAAAGATCTTTAATTGCGCTAAGATCAACCCTATATCTCAAAATGGGCACAATACAAAATTTACTCCCGATTTAACATCATTCTTCGAACGCCATCTCAATCTCAAGGGATTTAGAAAAAATTTCGTAAGATATGAAGAGCTCCCAACCGAAAAAAAAACTTTCGTTGGGCCCAAAGGAAAAAAGTACTTAATTGTTAATTCACAAAAGATACACACACTCGCCAGCACACACAGCAAAACTAACATGTATATCTGCTGAACTCAAAACCCGCTTCCTCCACCCCCCCCCCCCCCCCCCCCCCAATAAAAAAAAAACTCCGCTCGGTACGTGCAAGTTTATTGCATAACTCGCTCTCCGTTCCATGTGGACTGCCATGCGATGCAATGCACATAGGCAGCAGCAGCTAAGACTAGGCGCCGTACTTAGACTAAAATATTCAATTTGTTGTTTTTGTATGTTTTTTCGGTTTTTATTTTGATTCCTTTTAGATTTTCTCTTGCTTCATGAAGTTTTCACAATCCACATGGTATGGGCTAACATTTAACATACACTGATGGAAGAGAGAGAGAAAGAGTGCGAGAGTGATTACGGCTAAGTAGGCTTGTGTAGAGAGCTGTTTGTGTGGGCAATCGTTTTGCCCCTACCACTTGAGTCACACTATTAGATGCGGTTTCGTTTGTTTTGTTACATACACACGATTTAGGTGCCTTTTAAATTTGTATTCGCTTAATTGGCGGAAAGTTGTTGAATTTTGCGGTGCGATACTTTTTTCGGAAAAAAAAACAACAAACCTCGACAAGCCTACGTGCCAAGCGACGGTGTAGCTAAATGATTTCAATAGAGAAACATAACTTTTCATTGCGATACCATTCCATGGGCAGACACGGCTCTGGTGTTGCCATTCTCCGGCGGCCATCGTTGGTTGGACTTTCTAAACGAAATATTTGTTTTCTTTTACCGGGTTGCAAAAGAGAAAAAGCCCATGCAACCAATAACTACGTAATGCACCAAGCCGCCACCACGCAACCAGCACCGTTCACTTTATTTTTTTTATTTTTGTAAATCGCATCGGTAAACACGAGGAAGTGAGATTATATTTTTGCAGATCAGTTTTTTATTTTTATTTTTTAATATGCTACAGTGTGTCATCTGGAAACCGATCCGATACTTTCTGGCTGCGATATAAATTATTACAGGTTACATAAAATAAATTGAGATAATGGACTTAGGCAGCCCACCACCTATAATAGACCATCAAGGTCAAGTGAAATTTTTACTAAACATATTAATTTAGTTCGCGCTTAGAAATCATACATTTTCTCTTTATTGCATAAAATGGAAAGAAGAGAGATTGTACGAGTGGATGATTTTCTTTTAATGGCAGAAGATACTAAGCTCCATCGTTTCACATTTGAATATACAGTGAATTTGTTTCGGCGGCAGCGACAGACCGAGAGATGTATAGAAAGTGTTACAGAAGCCATTTAGATATTATAATAGCTATCATGATCATATGGAAAGGAGCAGCACAAAGTGATAATTTCTGATAATGGCTGTTCTTATGAGACAAATTAAGACGGATGGAGAATACCTGTGAAGCTGTGACGAGTCTTAACTATAAAATAATAGTTATTTTCTTATTGTTATTATTATTAGATTTTATTCATTTCAGTTACAAAAAAAGAGAAATATTAAATCTATCTTAAACGACATGGCTAAAAGCCGTCTGCCGAAGACTGTCAACATACATTTTACATTTCATTTAAAAATCTTCCTCCTTAATTCTTTTCCGGTAAGCTAAAGTTGTTTCACAATATAACGTTAGAGCTTTCCAATTGGATCCGTTTAGTGGTTCTGGTATTTCTTCGGTTAACAAGATGACTTTCCCAAAGCAGAACCTTCTGATATCGCGGAAGATAGGACAAATCCCTATAAAGTGCATGATATTTTCACTCTGAGACATGTTACACAATGAGCATAAAACCGGGAGGTCTTCTCTATGTGGCACGAAGTTTAGTGGCAATAACTCTCCCTTTGCGCGGAAAATTGTAGAGATGCATCCAATTTTATTCGAGTCTTTAAAGTAGTTCAGCGACCCAAGGTTAAACTGTAGTGCCTTATAGATCTCCCTATGTGTTGACGCACTCGCTTGCTCGATACATTTTTGTCGAAAACATGAATCCAAATGCGACAGGAAATCATATAGTATACCTTTCCAACTATCCCTTGTATTCATAACTCTCTGCTAGACTTAGCATCTCCTTATACCACAGACTTCTCGAAGTTACTGCTTTTTTTTAGAGTTTCTATTATTACTCCCAAGCCATAGTAATATTAACGTTAACCAGATGGCGGGTTCACGGAAGATGAGGATCAAAGGGCACTATTACTAGAAACTCACTTTCTTGGCAGCTCGACTAGTACCTACTATAGGAATCAATACCACTTCAATCAGACGTCGGACGGAAAAATGGAAAAAAAACATCAACCAGCTGTTCCGAGGGACGACTAAATTCCTTTCAGCCTTTCAAATCGGCTGGAGTGTACGGCATTACACCCGCCCTACTACAAGAAGGGCAAGGTGCACTTCTACCACACCTGCTAAAAATAACTAGGAGCAGTATTGCCTTGGGCCACCTACCAATGCAATGGAGACGAGCAAGGGTTGTGTTTATACCAAAAAGCGGGGAAAAAAGACCCCACACAGCCAAAATCGTACAGAGCCATCAGCCTTACGTCATTTCTTCTGAAGATGACAGGAAAGGTTGTGGACAACTATTTAAGGGAAGATGTATTGAACACATCCTTGTGCCTTGGAGGCAAAAGAAATATTACTGTGCGTTTTCCTAGACATAGAGGGAGCATTTGACAATACCTCAGTTAAAAAATACGCATTGTTTAATTACCACCCTGTGCTATCACATCTTTCTAATTACCAAATTCTTCGTTAAGTCATTGAGTACGTGTCATATCCTTATTGGTTAATTCAGCTATTAAACATGTACATAACTATTTTTAGTATACATACATACCTACATTAATCTTCTTTACTGACACTTTTCACTTCGTTTCTAACCTTTGCAAATACATGAACTATTATATTGAAATATAAAAACCCACTCGTGTTTTACTTTAACAACCTCACATGAAGCGATGAAACGATCCCTGGATAGAAAATGAGTTAACTGTACAGTATCCACCTGGATGTGTGAACTGCTGAGCACTAGATCCTCAGAGACTCAAACACCATCTGGAACTATCAGAGTGAACACAACAAGAGGATGTCCAAAAGGAGGGGTACTCTATTACCCTTAATGTGGAGCCTAGTTGTAGACGAACTGCTGGAAAAATTAACCAACCTTGGCGTACGGCGATGACATTGTATTGATTGCCAGGGGTAAGTTTGAAAAAAACCCTTAGGGACATCATACAAAGGGGGCTCAATGTAACCAAGGAATGGTGCCATACTGTCGGACTCAACATAAATCCTGCGAAAACAACGATAGTACCATTCACAAGGAAAATACAACTTCAAAGACTTAAGGACATTAGCCCATCAGGCACTACACTGATACCAGTCAAGTAGGACTTCATCTAGATAGTAAACACTTTTGGCGAAAACATACAGAAGAGATATCCAAGAAGGCCACCCGTGCTGTCTTAATAAGTAGTAGCCTAGCGGGGAAGGCATGGGCATTTAGCCCAAACATTGAAATTGTGAGTCCAATGATCACATACGGAGCGGTAGCATGGGCGAAACGAACCAGTCTAACCACAACAAGATAGACACTCAGCAAAGTGCAAAGACTGGCGTGCCTGTGCATTACCGGAGCAATGCGTAGCTGCCCAACCGCAGCTATGGAGGTGTTATTGGAATTAACCCCTCTACATATCATGGTAATGAACGCGGCAGACAAAACAAAACTAATGATGGCAAATGAGGGAATTGGAAGAGGAAAATGCATCGGTTCGAAAAAACACGGTGACTTACCTACTCACAAAAATCCCACTTCTTGCCATACCTAGGGACGACAGCATCAGGAAATTCAACTCCGAGAAGAATTTCCAGATAAAGCTCAGCAATAAGGAGTACTGGAGCAATGAATCCACAACTTATGGACTGAGCAACCACACAACAAAGTGGTACACGGACGGCTCGAGGACCGAGAAGGGAACTTGTGCAGGAGTGTTTGGGCCAGGAACTAAGCACTACGAATCCATGGGCAAATATACCACCCTCTTCCAGACAGAAATATTTGCCATAGACAGGTGCGTTCGAATCAGCCTCGAGAAGAACTACAGGAATTGTAACAAAGCAATAATGTCTGACAGTCAAGCAGTCATAAAGGCTCTTGACGCCTTTGTCATCAGGTCAAAACTCGTTTGGGAATGCCTACGCGGACTGAATAGACTAGGCAAGAACAACAGAATTTCCATCTGCTGGGTACCTGGCCATGTTGGCATTACAGGCAATGAGGCCATGTTGGCGGACCTTTTTGGAAAGAAGAGAGGCAGAGGAACCCTTCATATAACCTGAACCGTTCTGCGGGATAGGAGAACACACTAAGTGAAGAGTTCAGGAGACTGGAGGAAGAAACAAGGGCCAACACCTTTCTCAACCTCCAAGGTCTGAGGCAAGCAAAGAAACTCTTAGGAAGCTATAACCAAAAGAGATTCAAACAGCCTTGACAAAAATAACCTAAGAATCCTAACAGGCCTCCTCGCGGGGCACTGCAGACTCAAGGAGCACCTGAGGAAAATGGATATATCCGAGGACGGGCTCTGCAGATTCTGCATTGAAACCGTTCAAACACCAGACGAAGTTCTGGAAGGATAAGCTATTTGGCCAGTCACCAAAAAACAGAGAAGTAAGTACAAACCATGGACCACAGCTCATTCTCAGATTCATCAAGGAAACTGGACTGGACTCTGCTCTAAGGAGCGTAATTTGCGAAGGGTAAACCAGAACAAGGCCCCGATATGTATCATAAAAGAAGAAGTGTTTGAAGGGACTCTGAACGAGGGTAAAAACTTTTCCGAGGTATAAGCAGGGGACACAATAGACCAAAAGGTCGCAGTGTACTATACCCTGTTTATTATTATTAAGTAGGGCTTCTTGCACATTGTGGAAGTATCAGTAGAGGCCCATTGTGAATACTTTTAAAGCCCATGTTAGGACGCATGTCTACTAACAAAATCAATTGTCAAAAATATTTTCTTTTAATATCTGTTAGAGGTACCCCTGCTCAATCGCCTAAGCTGACAAAGAACCGCACGGTTTGTTAAAGATCAGCACGGCTTACGAATTTTTTGAACTGGTTCTTAGAATAAATTGACTTGAATTTTGTTCCCCTTCCCAGAAGTAAAAAATCGTAATGAACTGTTGCAAAGAACTAGTTTCTTTTTGGAACCTGAGCTCTTAAAAGCTATTGGATCTTTAAAAAATCTCCAATGCTTGTGGCTTTGATGGCATTTCCAATGTCCTCTTTAAACAGATCTCGTCTTATGTAGTTAATATACTAGCAGTCATTTTTAACCGCAGTATTTTTTCAGGAGTCTTTCCAGGAGCTCTCAAATGTGCGGATGTTGTCCATCTTTTTAAAAAAGGCTCAGCAGAGGATGTTAGCAATTATAGGCCTGTTTCTCTTATTCATGCTTTTAGCAAAATCTTTGAAAAAGTAGTTAAGGAAAGGATGCTCTCTGTTTTAAACAAGACCAATTTCTTCAGCAAAAAGTTCACTGCAGTCTTATTCGTAAATATTGCTAAAGCCTTTGATATGGCTAACCACTCTATACTGCTAAGGAAACTTGAAAATTCTGGATTTCGAGGCTTAATACTCAATTGGTTTAGGTCCTACCTTTCAAACAGACCTCAAAGGGTAAAACTTGTTGAAACAAGAAGCGGCATCCTTCTTTTAAATATGGGAGTACCTCAAAGTTATGTGTTGGGACCTATCTTGTTTCTCGTGTATATAAATGCACTATTGGAACCTAAGTTTGAAGGAATGCCTACTGCTTTTGCAGATGATGTAGGTTTTTCCTACGGAGCTGAGAGTGCTTTAAACTTGGCATCTGATATAAACTGGGATCTCAATTTATTGAGGATCTGGTTCGCCGAACATAAACTGCGCATTAGTTCAAAAACAAAAGTAATGTTCTTTAATCTCTCTTCCGCTAACGCTTCGAATGTAGATTTGTTGTACTATCACGCTCCGGAGTGCACATGGTGCCTCCGGTTCTGTACCAACTTTTTGAAACATGCTGAGTTGTAGTGAAAATTGCTTTCTGATAGAGAAAGTTGATCAATTTAAGTATCTGGGCTCATTTTGGATTCTTAGGTGAGTTTTGCAGATTATGCGGAGTCCTTAAAAAAATATTTTCGATATACTCTCAGACATTTTTTTACCTAAGCAATGTTGCTGAAAACAACTTCTAAAATCTATATATTACGGCATCTTTCATTCGAAACTTCAATATGGTATAACTTGTTGGGGAGGTACATATGCGACTAAAATCAAGCCTCTTAATTCTGCAGAAAAGTGTTTTAAGAAAAATTTGCCGAAAACATCGTCGACGCCCTAGTTTTCCCTTGTTTCGAGATATCAAAATACTTCTAGTCCGTCATTTTTATTGTTTTAAAGTTCTAAAAACTTTCTTTAAGAGATTAGAGATCAGAGATTAGTCTCCGAACATAACCTACGTAGAAACTTTTTGAATGTTGTATCTGTACCTTTTTCTCGTACAACTGCTTTTAGTAATTTTTATTTGTTTTCATCTTGTCGTCTTTTTAAGAGGCTACCACTATCAATTAGAGTCACTACATCCACTGAAAGGCTTGCAAAGTCTTTAAGGCATTGGCTTTTTGACTTTAATTACGCGGAATTAGAATCAGTTCTTTCTAACAATCTGGTACCTATAACTTAAAGTTTCAAATTTGGGAAATTTTGTCTTTCTTTTGCTTTTTCGTAATTATCTTGTAATAATCCTTTTATTTATTTTTTTCTTCTCTTAATATTTCTCTGACTAATGTTATGTAAGCGGCACCCCACCCATAGCTAATATTTTTGAAGTGGCATTTGACACTATTTTTAATACTATTTTCAATGTAATAAATGTACACGTACAGTACAGTCAGCTTCTCATATTCGTTTATTGGGTTACGCCCCTCATTTTCGGGTATGGAGCTCATTAATTTCCGATCTTAACAGCGGTACAACCAATAGTGGGGAATTAAATGCTTCTAAAACGCAATGCTGTCTTCTGTCATTAAAGCAAAACCACACACTCTGCCATTATCCATGAATGGCAACCTCATCGCTAAAATCGAAAGATTTGCCATTCTGGAATCACCACATATTCGATGTCGCCAAGAACGCTGCGAAATTTCTAGGCTTGCTTAAGCGATGTAAGAAATATCTCACCCCTTCTCACCTGTCTACAATTTATAAGAAGTTTATCCGCCCTAAACTCGACTACAACGCTCATATCTGGTCTGGTGCACCAATAACTTATTTGGAGCTACTTGACAGGATCCAACAACGCGTGATAAAACTCATTGGCGACCGAGACATCGCGAGATCGATTGACTTTTTTTTAGATTACATTATTCATTTTTATTCAACTTTCACTTAATGCTATTTACAGTTTATATAAAAAAGAGAATAAATCAGTGTCATTCAGTAACTTATACCGTTAGAGTTGAATGACCGCCAGAAATTTCGGCTCAAACTAGAAGAAATAACTGGCGTGGGGTACTTTCAGTTGTTCTTTTTTTTTAAATTGTTGTTTAAAGAAACATAACGTATAAAAAATACAAAAACATAAGCGATATTAATAACAATAAAGATACTTATACAAAATAATCTTTTCGTATATCTATCAAGTTCTTACTTTATAGACTAATTCTATGTCAGTCATGTTTAGAGTGAAAAGCCAGTTTGTGATTTTTTTTTTTAATTTTTTAATGGGCAGATTATTGAATACAATTGCGGATGTCATTAAATAAAAATTCATAAAATGTGTTTTGTGTGGAACTAGAGTATCAACAAGTGCCAGATTATTAACCCGTAAGTTGTATATTGAAGAATTTCTAGATGGAATATTACCACTTTGTTTATAGAACTCTTTTAAAACTTTAAAAATATAGAGATGACGTAATGGTAGTAATCTTAACTCACAAAAAAGAGGCCAGCTTCCAGTTCGTCGCCTTTTTCC
This sequence comes from Portevinia maculata, assembly GCA_949715645.1. NCBI lineage: Eukaryota > Metazoa > Arthropoda > Insecta > Diptera > Syrphidae > Portevinia > Portevinia maculata. The sequence goes on along the minus strand of OX454525.1, from coordinate 361,746,041 downwards.
ACAAATGATACGAATTATATGCTTTTTAGCAGTCAAGATTGGTCTAAGAGTGTTCATATAAGCACCTCTCCAACACACTATCCCATATTGCAATTTAGACTGAGTAAGTCCGTAGTAGATCATTGTTAAAACTTTTTTTGAGCAGAATGGTTTTAACAGATACATCTTTCGAGTTATCAGATTCATGTAAGTTTTGAGCGATTGAACATGAACTTTCCAGTTAAGGTTGCAGTCGATGATAACTCCTAAGTACTTAAAGTAATCAAGAAGCTCAATTTGAAAACAATTACTTGAGCACTGATTTTGTTCTAGGAAGTTATGCAAAGGTAAAGCAAACTTTTGACAGCCATACGCGTGGAAAAATGCTTCAATCTCCCTAGGAAAATCCCCCGATAGCTTTAAACACATGATTTTAGTTTTTTTCACTAATAATCAATCTGTGGTACGCAAACCAAGCTCTAAGCAATTGTAAATCTTTACTTATGTTAGCAAAAGATTCGAAATATGAAGATTCGATATAAGTGAAAGCTATATCATCTGCAAAGGCTCTACGATTTCCAGAAAAATTCTGGCGGAACAGTGAGTTAATGTAAATTAAGAATAGAGTCGGTCCCAAAACAGAACCCTGAGGAACACCATTTTTCAACCTTAATACATTACTAAAAATCTCATTTACATACACACTTTGTTCCCTTCCGATCAAATACGATTTTAGCCATTCATAAAGTATTCCCCTAAACCCAGCATTGTATGTATAGCTTGCTTAAAAGAATTTCATGATCGACCAATTCAAATGCCTTGGTCATATCAATAAACAATGCCATCGTAGATTGATCATCATTAATCCCCTTGTATAGATCACAACAAACTGTTAGAATTGCATCTTCAGTAGATCTACCTGATCTAAAACCAAATTGATCATCAGAAAAAAAGTTAGTTTTTTCAAGAAATGAAAGCATTCTAGTTGTAACTAATTTTTCAAGAATTTTCGAAAACGTAGAAAGCAGCGAAATAGGCCTATAATCAGCTACGTTTTTACCTTTTTTAAAAAGTGGAATAAGTTCAGCTCTTTTCAAAGAATTGGGAAACTTCCGCATACTAACACTTAAGTTAAAAATATAACATAAAATATCCACAATTTCCCAAGATATTTTTTTTAACAAAAGAGCAGATACACCATCACTGGTACAAGAATTTTTACTTTGCAAACTTTGAATTATTTACAAATTTCCAGGCGAGAATTCTTCAAAACGAAAACTATTCCTTTGAGTTGTTTCTTTTTAGGGTTCCGTAGCCAAATGGCAAAAAGCGGAACCCTTATAGATTCGTCATGTCTGTCTGTCTGTCACAGCCACTTTTTTCCGAAACTATAAGAGCTATACCTACTATTGAAATTTCGTAAGTAGATGTATTCTGTGAACCACATTATTTTCACACATTTTCACACAAAAATAGAAAAATAAAAACAATAAAGGTTGGGGGTTCCCCTTACTTAGAACTGAAACTCAAATTTTTTTTCATCAAACCCATACGTGTGGGGTATCTATGGATATGTCTTCAAAAATGATATTGAGGTTTTTAAAATCATTTTTTTCTAAACTGAATAGTTTGCGCGAGAGACACTTCCAAAGTGGTAAAATGTTGGCCCCCCCCCTCTAACTTCTAAAATAAGGGAATGATAAAACTAAAAAAAATATATGATGTACTTACCATGCAAGCTTCCAACGAAAATTGGTTTGAACGAGATCCAGCAAGTAGTTTTTTTTTAATACGTCATAAATCGTAAACCGCAATTTACCTTTCATTCAATCAACTCAAATATAAAAAAAAAACATTTAATTTCATAAACATAAACCTTATGCGTAAACCGTGAACCATTATTTTCTAATAATAAATCTGTAATAGGTGCCTAAGTAAATAATAATTATAATTTGCGCGGAACCCTTCAAGGGCGAGTCCGACTCGCACTTGGCCGCTTTTTTTTTTTAATATTTTCAATAGTGCAGTTACAACTATTGTGAAGCGGCACAGGGGGTCTTACAGCTCGCTAACACTAACAACATAATTGTTAAAACTATTTGCTATTAATTGCGGGTCAGAAGTAATATCATTATTAGTAAAGATATTAGAAATATTATTAGATTTAATTTGCTTCCCTAAAATACAATTTACTACTTTCCATTCATTTTTAGTGTAGCCCCTGAAACGTATCAAGCGGTTGGTGTAATATGAATTGCGTGACTCAGCAGTTAGATTTTTAACACGTTCGCAAAGCTTAAAATAATATTTGGCTATATTTAAGTTTTGTTGATGCTTTTTACACTTCACAGCAAAACTATTTTTCAGTTTTATTTGCCCTAACAATCTTGGCGTCATCCAAGGTTTCAAAAATTTTGTTCTGCTTGTGTTATTCAAATGAGTCTTTGAATTTTCAATATGCTTATGGAAAATTGAAGTAAATTGATCATAAGCTTCAGAAGGATCGCTTATAGAAAACACAGATTCCCAAAATTCAAACCTTAGTTTTTCACGCAGTAAGTTGAAATCTAAAACAAAGTTTGCGATTTCCAACTGGCTCCGTGGTGAATTATCAATGTCACACACATTCAAAGCACATAAATGATGATCAGTTGTTTTATGATTATGCACTTCATCTGTAAACATTAATTTATTATTCTTATTGAAACTCTTATTCATTGTCGCAATGTTTCTAGTCTCTCATTATTTTATCGCTATTTCCACCATAAGTGCTCAAACGAAATAGCCAGCTGCATTCCACCCGTTAAAAATTTCCACTGCCATACCCGCGATGCAAGGGATGCTGATCAGTTCACCCTCAAGCCTACATTCGGACGTACAATGAAGTTCAAAGAATCTTTTGTCAGCCGTACAACACGAATGTGGAATACTCTTTCACACACTGTTTTTCCTTCACATTATAACTTACAAACATTCAAAACCAACGTCCATCGGCATCTCTCCCTTCTGCTAATCCTAATTTCCTTAAAGGCCGCGCTATGTAGCTGTTACATGATAGGGGTATTTAAAAATTCCTTTAGTATGCGTACATTAAAATAATGAAAAAAGATATTGGTGCGAGCTTGTTGGCAGTAAAGTCAAATACCGTTGGTCTGGATAGAAACATCGTTATGTGAATTTGTCTCCCTTAACCCTCTACTGCATGAATTATTATTTAAAGAGAAAAAAATAAAATACTTTTTAAATAGCTTCTTTGGGCTGTTTTAAGACATCTTTTATTAAAAAACCAAAAAAAAAATCATTTGTTTAAATAATAAGAATACAGGCCAAATATGGCTTCGTGTGCATTAACGGTTGTAAAACTAGAACATTTTTGATTTCAGTAAGTAAATGAAACATAACATAACAATTCATTGTATCATAAAAAGGTAAAAACAAGGTTGAAAGTTGTGTGTTTATACGCCATGAAATTTAGAAAAGCAATTTCTCTTTTCATTGCAACACAAATAAGCTTTACATTTTTGGCAAAAAGTAAATGAACGAAAAGTACAGTCGTTTTGACAAATTTGGCGGTTCTTTTTTATTTGTGGGAAATGACCGACGTTGTCGAATCGAACTGATAACAATGGAAAATCTTCATGTTTTTCAGGGCGCTTTCTCTTTGGTTTTGAAGGAGATCCAAGTCTAGATCCAATACAGGGTCGTCCACGTCTTTTCAAAGGTTGCTTTTCAGCTTTCCATAAATATTCGACCATTTCTAGTTTAAAATCAAATAAAGGTAAATCATGTTGACGACGCCAAAGAATCCAAGCGTTTACTGTACACAGATCAATCATGTGAAAAAATATTCGCTTATACCATTTCTTGGATCGTAATTGTATGCGATATACGAGTAAGCCCAGCATCGAATCTAGCAAGTCGACACCACCCATAATATTTGTTGTACCTAGACCTCAACAGGTTATGGAGCAGGAATAATTTTATACTTTCTGGAGTAACGGCTCTTATTTATAACTGGATTCATTCCAACATAAGGCGACATTAAGGTTACTATTTTGTTGTCAAACCAGGACACCAAACTCAATTTTACTCCACTGATTCCTGCCACTTTTACCATCATACTTCCACGTCCTTGCTTCATCAGTTGTTCCTTCGGAATTCTGGAGTTTGGCACTCGGTTGAGTCTAGTTTCAAAAGTCCACTTTTCAACGAATAAACCAGCAAATTTGGACTATTATCCCAGTTGTCGAAGAAAATCATGAACTGTTGACGTAAGCCTTGTGACTACGTTACCACTGACCCCCATATCTGGCGCTCCGTCAGGATACTTATTGCTTTGGTGTCCGTTAAATAAATCAAAATCGTAACTTAATCCCGAAATTCCACTAAGGAGTTGATTTTTATAGCCCCATATATGTGGCTTAGCTGGGTTATATTGCTTAAGTTCATGGCGGCATTTCGTCGGAATAATTTGTTCGTCTACGGCGAGGAACTCTTCTTTTGGAATCAACAGCAAACGTTTCCTTATTTTCTCCAAAAGGGGTCTTACTTTGAAGAGTTTGTCATGTTATTCTGTTCCCAATGTTTTGAAGTTTTGATTATCGTTGAAATGCGTTGACCTTTTGATAGTTTCCCACCTATTGTACGTCATTGTTTCATATTTTATTTGTTGTCCTACCGTCTTATTCCAGAAATGTCTGGACGATGGAAGTTGACAACAAGACATGAATATCACCATCCCTATGAATTGTTCCATTTCGTTCTTTGTGATCTTGGCGGGCTTTTTTTATTAGATTCCTTTATAATGAAGGCCAACAAATCAACAGAAATTTGTTTTAAAAAAAAGTCTGATGGTGTCTTTAGTTTTTTTTACATATTCCGGAAGCTCGGCCGATCCTGAAAATTTGAAAAGCTCTTCATCGTAATCAGGAAGATGTCCCTTTCTCCATGCTACTTTTTTTTGTCTTGCTTTTCACGGATTTTGATTTCAACGCTGCAAGAGGCTCATCATCTGAATCTGATTCCGTTTCCTCAACCGTAACGTTGACACTTCGATCATTGATATGCAATTCTGTCTCCAACTCCACATCTGAATCTCCAGCCAATTTATCATCGCTTCGCGATCCGTCTCCAGGAATGCGATTAAGGAATGATGATCCTCCATAAAAACGACGACATTCCATTTTTTTAAGCAAAAAAGTAACATACTGTATTTCAATCTAAAAACTAAACGATAAAAAAAACGAAAAAACATGTGCACCACAACAAGAGTCAAGTGAACAAAATGTGTAGATTTACAACCCCTTGCTGCATACGAAGCCAAATATGGCTTCTGCAGTTTTACCTCTCAAACGAGCAAGATAATATTTTTTTTTTAATAAAATTTTATTTGTGGCAAAGAGAAATAAGTATCCAATCACAAATATATTTTTATGACCACTTAACTCACCGTACACCAAAGTTATAATTTTTTCAAATCACAAAACCTTTCACGCTTTCGTTTTCAACGACAACAGGCAAACCACTGACCTACAAGCAGGAATATCTTCCTTGTTTTTTGTCGCACTCGCGCGAAAAGTAGCGCTATGTGTTCTCAGAAATGCATAGAAGAGAATTGTGTTGTATAAAGATCTTTTATTTTGTGAGAATACGGACTAAAAAAGGAAAAAAAGTGAAAAGCCATATTTGGCTTCGTATGCAGTAGAGGGTTAAGTTCCGCCCGCCAGATGCATGTCTTTAATTTGATTTTGACTACAGGGGGTTTCCTTTTCAATGGAAAAGTGATAGGGTTATTCAAAGAATAATGCAAAAGCAATTAACAACCACATTCACTCAATTCTTTTTTGTCAAATGCAATCCGGCGTTTTTTTTACAAAAACTGATTTTTGATAAATGTTGTTTAACAAAATATGAATATCCTTCTTAACAATTCACCCGTACTCAGATTTTTGTCACGCCGACTTAACAAGGGATGGGAGAAGAGAAAATGGTATCCAATAGTTCTCCCAAGAGGAGTGTAGCCTTTCCCTTTGTTTTTAATCTCAATGCTTTCGCTTAAAAATGTTAATACGAACAATCTTTGTTAAAAACAAAAGATCATGTGTACGCTCAGCAAATTAGCGACCACTTGAACATCAATAAAACCTGCTGTTTGCATAGAAGCCATATCCTGTCAACATAGTTCCCCATTCTTCAGCGACCACCCCTTTGTCCAACACACATACACCCTTATGATCCTTTCTTCGTATCAATAAAATTAAATCCTATAAAAATTAAAGAACACCCAAAGGTAAATTCGTAATCGTTGCCACCATATAGCACCGTCAAAGGAACATAAAACGCCGTATCCCATTCAACATAACCATTCCCTAAAGTGCCTATACAACACATCATCCTTTTAATCACACACCGAGAACGACAAGAATGAAGCCATCCACACAAAGGAAAACGAGAAGAAAAACCAAGCCAAAAAGTATAAATAGTCATTAAGTGATTTATGTAGGTCCTCCTGCTTGGGTCCTCACAAAAAAAAAATTGCAAATGGGAGGAAATTAAACTTTTGACTTGACTATTCCCTATGCCATACTACAAGCACTTGTCTTCCCAAAATGTGGGATGGTGGTGTACTGAATACCAGCAACACCCTCGCACGCTGTAAGAATGAAAAGAACCAAAGATAAGAATGAGAGCATCCAAAAACTCACTCCTCATCGCCCCCAATCGCACACACATACTCCCGCTTATGAGCAAATTACTCACTTATACATGCAATGAACCACAGAGCGATTCCATTACCGCATACAAAGATACTATGCCGAAAATTTGATAAAAAAACCCCTTAGCTCTCGTTTTGCTATCGTTGACATCTGTTTAGGTAGTGAGATAGATGCTGGTAAGCCATAGATAGATGGTAAGCTAGCATGAACGGTCGCCTGGGGCGGCGGTAGCTGCTGACGATCCATTTAACTGGCAAGATAGCGCCGATGGCATGGTACATCTAAAATTGGGTGTATACCGAGCGTTGCTTTTTTGGGCGACCTCCATTCCGTCTTAGCTATTATGTGTTTAGGGTTGAAATGGACAGTGCGTTCTATTCTAATATTGTATTTTGTTCTCATGGGGGAATGGAGCGAACCATTGAAAGGTCAGACGGCACGACTTGTGTGATACGAGAGAGCAAACAAATTAATCAAAGTTGACATTTGAAAATTTAACTTTTTGGCGTGGGGATGCGACATGCGAACCGCAAGGCCTTCGGGTTTTCCTAGTATCGAGGAAGTCACACGTTTTCGGTTGAGCGAAAGAGCGAGGTTTGTCGATAAACAATGAGTTTGTCTTAGATCATCGATTTTTTTTTATTCCAAGTTTGACGGTGGCAAGATAGAACTTTTATTAGAGGATTGATGAGTTAATGAAAGCAGGGATAGATGAAAGAAGGGATAGCGGTCAAATATGTATGTTCAATTTTGGTCGGTCACATTCACTGGATAATTTCAATTCTTTCTCATTATATCCTATCCTTAGGGTCATTATAATTTTGACTCAATCGTAAGTAACATGTTTTGATATGTAAGTAATGTCAATCCAGCCATCCATCCAATCTTGAGACCATAAATGGAAGCTGTCATTAGGGACAAATTCAGCAGTTTATCCGGAACACTTTTTACTCCGGATAAGGTTTTTTTTTAGTCGGTGTGCGAGACTTTCTACACTGGAGCACTCAGACTCAATACTGGTCCCTTGTACTACCAGGAAGACACGCCAAACTTTTCTTTTTATTGTGAGCATTTACTCGTTTTCCAAAAAAAAAAAAAACGAGAAGGCGCTTCAATAATAAGGAGCTTACAACACTCATATCATATGAGCACCAAATACCTGCCAGCTGATACGAGCAAAAGCAGGACAGTCACAGAGGAAATGTTCCGCAGTGTCGTCGCTTTCTCCGCAGGCTTCGCAGTTGGTGGTATCGCTTAGCCCTACCACCTTAAGGTGTTTGGCAAAAGCCTAGTGGCCCGCAAGAACGCCAGTAGTCTGTCTGCAGTATTTTCTGTTGAGAGACAACAAGAATGCCGCAGATTTCCTACAGACGTCGGCAGGAATTTGCTTAGTCTGTCTGCACCCTGGAGAGTCATGCCATCGGCGATTGTGTTTAAGTGAAGCCCAACCGTCAATGGAAGCCCTGACCGAGGACGCAGGCAGACATATCGCTGGTTCAGGTCCTGAGAAGTCCTCCTCTCAGCCCTGCCTAGCAAGTTTATCGTAGATCTCATTTCCCTTGATCCCGTTATGACAAGGGACCCAGACAAGTTTAAGTGAATTCAGCCTTCCGACCGAATTCAGAGATATCTTGCATTCACGAACTATTTTGGAGGTATTTAAGGGTTTGAGCAAGGCCTTAAGCGCAGCCTGACTGTCGCTACAGACGCAGATACTTCGCCCCCTCCACCTGTTCCCCACAACATAGTCCATGGCCATTAGAATAGCATAAGTCTCTGTTTGGAAGACTGACGCATGTTTGCCTAACGAGAAGAACAGTCTAATGTTGTCGCTCTCCAAGAAGACAACAGCACCAGATCCTTGATCGGTTTTGGACCCATCCTGAACACGAGGAAAGTCGACTTCGTAGTTGCGCTTCAGCCGAAGTTCCGGTGTCATCGCATCAGAGGGTATATCCATAAGACAGGAGTCGAAGGACAACCGTTGCGCAAGTTCATCAAAACTCCAGTGCGAGTTATACCAAAAACCAACTCTTCTTAAACGTGAGAAAGCTTTGATTGTACAACCCATGATGTAAACATCAACGGGCGGGAGGTTCAATACTGCATCTAGGCCGGAGCCGGGCGTGCTGGGGAAGGCCCCCGTGCAGCCGAGACATACCATCCTTCGGAGTTTGGCAACAGCAGCAGTAACGTATTTACATGAAAGTTTATTCCACCAAACAACCGATGCGTATGCTATAAATGGTCTTATCATAGCCGTATAAATCCATAGTACTCTTTTCGGTGATAAGCCCCATGTCCTGCCGAAAATGCCCTTGCACTGCCAGAAAGCCGACAGCGCCTCGGCGGTCTTCAACTCAACATGCTTGGACCAAAGATGTTTGCTATCCAGAATGACTCCCGGATACTTTGCTTCATTGGAGAGTTGGATTGTGAAGCCTTTTAGCACTGGCCGAGTCAACCCGAACAGCTTCCTCCTTCTCGTAAAGATAATAGCCTCAGTTTTAAGAGGATATAGACGATAAGGTTAAATGGACATTTAATTCATTTAAACCATTCAAGGCATCAGGTACAGACGGTATCTTTCTAGCCCCCATCCAAAAAGGAGTGGAGTTTTTGGTACCTTCCATGATCGCCTTATTTAGGTTCCGCTTCAACTGGGGATATATAGTACCTGGAGGGAGGTAAACGTGGTATTCATACCTACACTCGGAAACAAACCGAGTGAATCACCTAAATCATTATCTTCCTATAAGCTTGGCATCGTTTTTCTAAAGACAATGGAAAGGATTATTGACGTTCACTTTAGATAATGCTTAATGGACATGCATTGTTTTCGTAGCAGATTCTGTTTGGTGTAGTTTTGAAACAAGTTCCTCGAATATGCATCATCTTTGTTTTTTCACCGTTGATCACCAACCCGTTGTCGTGGCACCATCTCACAGCAGCATTCAACTCTTCGTGCATCATCCTCAAGGCAGATTCTAGGCATCTATGTCGAACAACAATTGCCATATCGTCCGCAAAAGCAAAAGCAACGCTCTGTTTACAAACTCGAATTAGTTCTTTTGCATATAGTATAAAGAGGATTGGTCCCAGCTCTGAACCTTGAGGGACACCGTATTTCACATTCTTATTCTCGCTGAATACGTTTTTGATCATAACGCCTTGCAATCTGTGGCGCAGGTATTCTGCAAACCAGTCCGCCATGACCCCTCTTATGCTGAGCCTTCCAAGCGCTTTAATCACGAATAAAACTAAGACATGGCGGCCCTTGTTGAGACTCTCATTAGCACAGTTACCAATTCGCCTAACAGTTTGAACGTACTTTTTTTTTGAAACCCGTACTGACTTGGATGAATGATAGAAAGCTTATTTATGAAGCTCTTTAGTCTTCTAACAATTACTTCCTCCAGACATTTTTTTAATAACTGGCAGTATGGATATCGGTCGATAGTTGGTTAGTTGAGCTCCACCCTTGTAAATTGGTCTAACCAATAGCGGTTTTAAGCATTGCCGGAATTTTCGATTGCGCGAGACTCAGATTTATCAGCCTGCAAAGGATGGGAGCAAAACTGTTGGCATGGGTTTTTACGTCGACAGCTCGAATTCCATCTATTCCTGGGGATTTTGCTCCTCCTAGTGATCTGATGATGGCGTTTATTTCACAAATATTTGTGTTATTCGCAAACATTGTTTCGGTTAAGACGATGTTATTGTGATTCGTCGATATGTGTCTGCACAGAGAAATGATACGCAAATTCGTTGGCCAATGCCTTAGTTTCAGTGGAAAATTTTTTGGCCATGTTTTCGTCTACGCTAAGCTTTTTCCTTCCAAGAATTTCGTTTATTAGACCCTTTGTTTTACGCAGGTCTCTTTAATTGACTAAACTTGGATTGGTAATAATAATAATTTGATTTTTGTGCGGTTATTATTTTGTTTAGTTTGTTGCGGAAACTCTTGTATTTGTTTTCGTAGCCTTTATTCATCCTATTATTTTTCCCAGTGTTCGTAAAATATCGCTCGCGAACGTTAAAATAAGGATCTTTATCGTTCGTTATCGATCTTCTCACGAACCATATGTTAGGTTAGGTTAGAAGGGAAGTGCACAGCAATCGCTGTGCTTGCACGGGGGCCCATTGGTCATTTGTGATCCCTTTTCGTTTATCGTGGTAACTGCACTTACAATAAAAGCACTTACCATACTCCGTTTAAATTATTCAATTATTCTTGGTGGTTGGCCTATTGGAACCAACCTGTCTTCTTGACAAACCTGATCGTGTCCTACAGTGGTACCTGCGCTACGTCCTCTAAGTCTTCGAAAAATCTGTTGCCCAGATAGCGAAGTCGAGATGTCTGGAGGTTTGGACACTCGCAGAGCAGGTGTTTGATGGTGTTTGAATGTGTTTTGTTCTTTTCTCGTCGATTCTTGGCCATAGACTGCGAGATATAACAAGTCGTACTTTTGGGACCAGGTAATTTGTTCCCTCAGTTTTTGGTCAATGTTTCTCTTTGGTGCACTAATTGGGATGTCTATTGACGTAATGGCGTCCATTGCGTCAAGTTCTGACCCTGTTCTTGCTACATCGTCTGCCTTTTCATTCCCTACGATGTCGCTATGACCGGGGACCCAGCAGAGGGTGATCCTGTGTCGTTCGCCTATTTCGTTAAGGGATTTTTGGCAGTTCCTGACTGTTTTTGACTTTATGGTTTCGCTGTCTAGTGCTTTGATCGCCGCCTAACTGTCTACGAAGATTGTAATCTTGGAAGGATCCAGATTCTTCGCGGAGATTGTTTTTGCTGACTTGTCTATGGCGACTATTTCGGCTTGAAAGACGCTGCATTCATTGGGGTACGAGTCCTTTATGTCTAGGGGCTCGCAGAAAACTCCTGCTCCTGTACCTACATCCATTTTTGACCCGTCCGTATAGATATGGATTTCTTGTGCGCTGGCGTGCGTGTTCCAGTTCTCTCTTTGGGGTATATATGTAGAGTAGTTTTTCTCGAAGTTTCGATTGGGGATTATGTAGTCTGTTTTCCTGGATAGATCGATACCCAAGTAATTGTGAATTATGGAGCCGTGCCCATAGGAGCTGTGTCTCCACATGTTTGCTTCCTTGAGGCGGAGGGCTCCTTTGACTGCTATGCTGCGAATGTATTCACCAAAGGGGGGGGGGGGGGGGGGGGGATTAAAATGACTTCCAGCCCGGCTTGGAATGTTGATCTCATTGCTCCTGTTGTGCCGATACCTGCTAATCTCTGTACCTTAGAGAGGTTATGCAGATAGGTAGTCCTTTCTGTTTCCTTCCACCAAACAATAGACCCGTATGTAAGTATGGGTCGTATGATCCCTATATACATCCAATGGTTTATGTAAGGGCGCATACCCCAACGTTTGCCAAAGGTCTTTTTGCATGCGTAGAAGGCACATAGTGCTTTTTTTATCGTTCCTGTGTGTTACGATTCCAAATAAGCTGAGAGTCTAGGATGATGCCCAGATACTTTGCTTCCGGGGAAAGTTTCAGACGAATTCCGTTTAGCTTCGGCCTATCGAAATTCTCGATTTTTCTTTTCCTAGTGAACAGAACACATTCGGTTTTGATTGGATTAACTCCAAGGCCGTTCGGTCTTGCTCATGAGGATAATTCTTTTAGGGCAGATTCCATGAGTTCACTAATAGTGGTATCTCCCCACTTTCGACTTATTAGAATTACAATATCGTCTGTGTTTGCTACTATTTTCGTCTTTTTGAACTTTAGAGTCGTGAGGATTTTGTTGACCACTAGAAGCCACAGGAGGGGAGATATGACGCCTCCCTCGCCACAATGTTCTTTATGCTACTCTCTCCGATCTCTGAGTTAATTACTCTGCTGTTAAGCATTTCGTAAACCCAGTTCGTTATTTCTGTTTTCGCTTCTAAGTCTACGAGCGCTGTTTTGACATTGTTAAAAGCTCCCTTAATGTCCAAAAATGCTGCCATGGTGAATTCTTTATGGTGTAATCCTTTTTCTATAATTGACACAACTTCGTGCAGGGCTGTTTCAACGGTTTGCCTTTGAGGTATTCATGTTAAGTACGCATAGGTTGTTTTCGTTTAAAAGGTCTCTTGTATATAAGTCGATTATTCTCTCTAGTGTCTTTAAGAGAAAAGAGGAGAGACTTATCGGCCTATAATCTTTTGCTGTGCAGTGTATATGTCTCCCTGCTTTGGGAATTAATATCACTTTTACTTCTTTCCAGCTTTGCGGTATGTAGCAGAGTCTTATACAGCTTCTGAATCTCACGAACCATAAAAAATAAAGTTCGCGAACGATAAAATTTTATATCTTTAAAAATGTATGGTTCTCTCACGAACGAAGTGTATCCTTTTTTCTGTATCTCTCGTTCGTGAGAGATCGGAAAAAAGAAATTCAGGTAGAATATGGGGTGCCGTGACATAACCCCAAGCGTCATAAGCCCAAATTTTTAAATTTGGCCTTATGTCGCATTGTGAAAGTGACATAAGGCCAAATTTTAGCATTTGGTATTATGACACATTGGAAAAGCATCATAAGGCCAATTTGGCTTTATGACACTTTCGCTTGGTGCTGCCCCAAATCAAACAGTGACCCCAAGCAGGGGGGCAACATTCCCCCCCATATGCATTGCACTGTTTATGGGATTAGTTGCGAAATCGCAAGTAGATTGCATAAACAGTACAATGCCTATGGGGGGCATGCTGCCCCCCTGCAACCCCCCTGGTTGGGGTCACTGTTTGATTTGGAGTAGGTGCGAGGTACGGTTTTGGCTTTATGTCACTTTCCGGATTTGGCCTTAGGACGCTTTGTGAAAGTGACATAATACCAAATGCTGGAATTTGGCCTTATGTCACTTTCAAAAAGCGACATAAGGCCAAATTTCGAGATTTGGGCTTATGACGCTTGGGGTTATGTCACGGCACCAGAATATGGTTCGCTCACGATAAGGATCCGTAAAGATCCATAAAGATCCATAAAAGAAATCATTCTCTATTAAGTATCCGTTCAGTGCGGTTGTGAAGCGATTTATATTTTCAATAGTTATTATTTTGGTTGAAATGGGAAAAATAAAGACATTTGAGTTAAATTAATATGTTTCTTATAATGAAGAAGCTGACGAATCAACTTGCTTACTTTGTAAGAGAAAATTGAGCATTGGAAAACATTGAACAGAAAAGAGGTTCTTCTAGGAAAACTTGCACAAGTAGTGCTGGCGGTGCCATCAACTCAAGTCTCTGTTGAACGGGCTTTTAGCGCTCTACCAGTTTTTTTTTTTGACAAAAAACAGAAACAAATTATCCAAAGAAACAATAAATAATGTTTTGTTAGTTAAACTGAATGCAAATTTATTCCAAAATCTTAATATGTAATAAAAATACTTTTCACTTATATTCTTTCAATATAAAAATATATAATACCTACCTATAATTTTCGTGTAAAATTCTATTTTTTTTATGAAAACCATTTCCGAACGGATCTCCAATAGTTCGCAGGTAATAAATTCGCGAACGAACTATATTTTACAGATCGCAACAGATTTGATTCGATCGTGAAAACGAATGTTATTTTTAAACGAACCGAACGAATCAGAAATCAAATTCCTTTGCGAACTTTTCATGAGAGAACGAATCATATTTTATCGTTCTGCGAACCTTGATTTTTCCTTCTCCTGTATAGGCCATCTCTTCGCTGACACTCAACTGACACTTTTTTTGTTTTTTTCTTTCTTGATTTTATTAACTTCCCAGTGGAAGTTCTTGTTTTCGTATAGCTTTTTCATAAATGTCTTCAAATTTCTCCACAAGTTTTCGGTATGAGCTTTCAGACTTCATCCCAATCTGATTCAGAAATAGGCTGGTTAACTTTTGTGTTGCGTATATGGTACGTGGCGTTGATTTGCCGCTCTTCTGATAACATAGCTTATCCATGCACTTTCACATTAGCAACTTGATCATCCATTCCGTATGGCATGACGATGTCTATTAGTTTCTTAAAAAAATACCGCATTCGTTCTTTTTCTTTTTCTGTTTGCTCTTGACGCGAACGGACGTAATGTTTCGAAAGATGATCTGATTGCCAGCCTTATAATGGGATCAATTGAATACGACATTTCCCATTTTACATTTTTCATCTATTCAAATACGAGCCAAATGAGTGCTCAATGTAATGCCAACAGCAAACTTTTACTTATTAATTACAAATGTCAAATGAATTGTAAACTACAATTTCACCTAACCTCAACCCGGAAATTAAACTACATATCTAGGTACTCAGGGAAATCGCGTGAGTGTATTCTTTTATGATTGTTACCTTCAATCGAAAATGACCTAGAACAGCAGTTAACGTTAGGTAATCTCGATTCATCGCAGCTAGAAAAATGGAAACTCGATATCATCTATAATTGAGTTAATCAAAAGCCTGTCATGTCAGTTAACAAATTCTACTGCATCTTTGCCATTTCCATTGCAATCAGTATTTGAATTGTAAAATTTTCTTTTCACTCATTTGCACCTTTATTCATTTTACCACACTTAAATTAACACTGCACAATTAAAATAAAATTTCCCCCTTTAACCAATAAAAAACAAAACAACAAATATTTGTATCCACATTCACTTAGGGGAAAACTTTACTCCAAATATACCTACTTTCTTTAGAAATCATCCCGATCTCTCTCTCTCTCACTCTCTCTCTTTTCTCGATATTTTCACTACCCCTGCCACCCCCCGGCCCGCTTGAAAGCTTTATCTTTTTTTTTTTTGTGTACAGTACGAACAGCAAAAAGGGAACACAACTCTCGCAACGAAATTTCGACATCGACACATGCGATTACATTGTTTTTTTTTTTCATTTTCTATTTTTCATTTTACCTTGATATCATTAAGTACCCAATACATTTGTAGAAAATATGTGTGTATGTTGCTCTCTTTTGTGAAACTATCGTCGCTCTGGAAAATATCATCACAGCAATAGCCCAGCGCATGTTCAGTTCACACCACTACCACCAACGTAAACTCTACAACCTTCCCTTGTAAAATAATTGAAATAAAAAATACAAAAAAAACGTATTTAGTTGAGAGACTCACCAACACTTACCCAGTAATAAAAATAGAAACTCACACACACTGAAATCGGCATGGGGCCGAGGCAAGAAAAAAAAATTCAATTTCGAAGAATTCACTTGGCAAAGTGATTCAATGTTCAGTTGTTCAGCAACGTTCATTCAACGCGGATCGTCTCGTTTCGTAGATACTTTCATTCGACCCGATACAGCGTGCAACCTATACAAATAGAAAAAGTATCTCAGCATGGAAAATGAGCAGAACTTCGCATAGATAGATTTTTTTTTGTTACCATTGGATATAGATACAAAAAATATAATATTATATTTCCGGGTTAAATTGTACAAAAAAAAAATAAAAATTCAAGGTGAAGTGAATAATAAAAAAAAGTTAAATAAAAGTTCTTATTTAGATGAGAAAAAAAAATAAAGAAAATGCAAACAAGTGGTAAATATCCAAGTGCCTTGAATTGTTAAGGAAAAATATCTAACAACAAAAAGTGAGATAAAAAAAATATTTGTACAGTGTATTGTTTTTAAGTGCTAAGTTAGAGAAAAATAAATAAATAAAAGAATTGAAATGTTCCATCCTTATGTGAAAATCAAAAAGAAAATCGCAAATAGTTCACAACTCCTTCAACAACAACTGCAACAACAGCCTCAACCACCACATAGATGTTGTTGTTGCAGTGCAACTAGCAATTGTAGTGGAAGTAACATTCTTAGCAATACCAGTTTCACGGCAACATCATCAACATCGGCAGCGGCTGCTGTTTTAGGTGCAGTTGCTAATGCAACAGTTAATACTATTAACTGCAATGAACAATTTCAACATATAAATTCACCACCACCACCGACAGTCCCACAACCGCCTACGCAACAACAGCAACTTTCACAGCTGCTGCAACAGAACGTTCCTCCTCCCGCACAACAGCAACAGCAACAACTGCTCCAACAGCAGAGACAATCGCCGCCAATTTTACCATATTGCCCAATCGATCGACAATTGGGTCACCTAAATTTTGGTAGTAGTTCATCAAGTAGTAGCAACAATAGTACCCGCAGCAACACTCCAACACCAACAACAACTGCCAGCCACAGTCGAAGTATACTGCAGAGCAGTAGTAATTCAGGCAGCAGTAGAAGTAATAGTACAAATAACGGTGCTAGTGTTGCTAGCACGAGCGGTAATAGCACGTTAAGTAGGATTAGCCATACCATTCAACAGCACCTCAATCAGCAACTGCAGCAGCAGCAGCAACAACAACAGCATCATCACCATCATCAGCATCATCCGGCACATCATCATTCACATAACCACCATCATCACCACAGCAATAGCAGTCATCATCAGCAGAATACCAGCAGCAGCAGCAGCAATAACAACAACAACAACTACAGTAATCAGCAGCAACAATCTCCTATGTGCCTAGTATTATTAGTTAAATGCCCGAATTCAAAGGAATTTTGTACAGCAGCGAACTTCTGTGATAAAAGGTAAATGTCTCCTCTTCAAAATTATGTCAAAGACAAGAAAAGACCAACACCAACCGAAAAACAAAATTAATCAAATTAATTAAACGAGTTTGACCCCAAAAGATACACACTGCAAGATAGATAGATACTCTTTTTCGTACTACGAGATAGGAAGTGCTCTTAACAATTTGACCCATTTTTTTTTTGTGTCGTTGTTTTTCGTGCCCACTTTTATACGGTGTAGAAAATCTTCATTGTTTCGTTTAACCTTAAAATTGATGGGGAAGTGGGGAAAAATTGTCCTCGCCCTCCACAAAAAAATAAAATAAAAAATAAAATTAGGTCACCTTTATAAAGAAATCAAGTCATTTAAAGCAATCGGATTCTGATAGCAAGCGAGAGAGTAGGGTGACTAATGTGACTGGAAAGGGATGGTTTATCCACTTGATAAAATTGCATTGGTTAAGTTTGAGTCACGCGCGGAGGTTAGTTTCGAATTCAGGACGGGAGGTCAAATAGGAAATACATTCGACTAGATAATGTGTGAAAAATAATATTAATGATGGAGTCGACTTATTATTCATTTGGCCATTACATCTTCTTAGTCAACAGTAGACCACTTCGCGAAGCTATCTCTTTCTGAAGTGCCGAATCCCTTTCTTTAACGTCAGAAACAAATTGAATGATAACATTTCAGAAACTTGCACAAATCGTATGGAAAAATCATTGTGATTAAAAAAGTGTATATTTAATTTAAAACAGAAGCTATTGAAGAGTAAAAAGTTATAGAGAAAAAACCTTTGATAGTATGTCAAAGCAAAAAAAAAAACAATAACAGTGAACATGTTGACCAAAAACGCTTGCTGCAGCTATTTACAAACATTTTCACTTCTTTTTTCCACAATCCTTCTATTTTGTTAAGTTTTTAGTATTCAAAAATAGTGCTTGGATACTTCTTCTTAATTCTGGAACTTTTTTTTTTGTTAAAATTCGCTTAATTATAAAAGTTTTACGAAATATTCGCGCAAAACTCGTCTCCCGCCATACATATTCGCCATTGTTTTCCTTCATTTCATTCTGCTGCAAGTATTTTTATTGTCATTGGCCACTGACGTTGTCGCGAAGTACTTTATTGTATGCATTTATCACAGTATCTGTCAACCAGTCAGAAGTGGGCATTTTTTGCTCAGTGGTAAAAATGCATTTCACTCGTATAAAGTGTTCAAGTGTAATTTTTTTTTTACCGTAACAATGTGTCAAGACCAACCTTGTATAGATTTTGTAGGTTTCATTCTTTGTGAATGTAAAAATTAAGTGTTTCGATTATGCTATAATTTTTTTCTTTTATGGATAAAGAAAACAAAAAACCGTATTGTGGCTAACAACATTTAGTTGGTACAGTAGTAATTGTGATTTTATTTAATCATATTTAATTCATACATAATTCACAATAATGTGCATTGGCAAACGCCGTCAGCCGGAAAAAGAGAGGAATTTTGACATATCTATTATTATTAACAAAAGTTAAAACATTTTTAAAATTAAATTTTAATGAAATTTTTATAAAAGTTTACACAAATATTATTATTTTTAAAATGCTTCATCTACAATTTGTTGTCTATATTTTATGGCAGCTTTTGCATAACTTGAAAGTACATTCGAATCCTAACCATTCAAGCATAGAACAACTTCGTCTTCCGTAATGGTAGATTTACCCCCAATGAGATCTTCTGATACTTCTCAAGATAGGACATACTCCAATGAAATGCTGGACATCTTCTTTCACGTGTAGATTGCATAAATTGCATTATGGATTGATGTCCGATCTATGTGGTATATAATTTAAACTAAGAAGTTCCGCTCTGACCTTAAAAATTGACGAAATCATATCTATACTATTTTGGTCATGGAAATAGTTTTGCTCCATAAGATCATGTTTGAGTATTCGATACGTACACCTGCTTTCACTCTGCTGCGCTTTGTATATTCCTTAACAGCTACTGTATATATCCTTTCCACAATTCTGCATTAAATTCTGTTATCGGCATATTATGTTTTGCACTCAATCTGGACCATTCTTCGAAAAATTGAAGCTGTCCACGCACTGCATGTTTTGCCACTATATGCGGAAGGTGGTGGCTGGGTATCGCCATTGCTTCAATATGTACTTAATATGCAACCGAATTGTATTTTTTTCTAGATGCAACATATAATTTGGAGTGTTTTCTGGAAGCCTAAAGATTTTCTTTATAAAGTATCTTCAAAGTTTTTCTAATTCGTCATACCGATAGATATCCCAAACTTGTGCAGCACAACACATAATAGATCGAAAGGCAGCCTCAAAAACTTTAAATTTCATACACGATGGAATGTTTTTTTCGCCAAGTATCTCCTTCCAATTGCAGTTGATTGTTTTGTTCGCTTCTTTTATTTTTCGTTAAGGTGGTACTTGAAAGACATTGTGGGTGTTAAGGTTCCCCCAAGATACTTATATGTAGGTCTTAACAATATCAACTCTTCCTCATTTTGCCAAAACCATTTTTCCTGCCTTGAGTACCTCCCAGGTCCATTTCGAGTAATCATTATTTTAGATTTATCAACGTTGACTTTGAGGTTCCACATTGTACAGAATTGTTGCAGTTTATTCATCATCATTGGGGTCTCCGCCAGAATACCGCCCTATAGGTATGTTGTAAGGTCATCAAGGAAAATTGAAGAGAGGAGTGGGCTCAATAGACAGCCTTGCTTAACTGCTATCTCTGATTTAAAGCAGTTGGATATTTGTTTTCCATTCCATGATGCTAAGAACTTTCGTCGATACTCCTAGATTGCTTAACTTGTAAAAAAAGCCTTTCTATCGATAGTAGCCTTAAAATCGATAGTAGCCTTAAAATCGACAAAGAAGCATACAACTTTTTGCCCTTATCAAGGTAAGTTCGTGCTGTGCTTGTCAGAGAGAATATGTGATCCACTGTTGAGTACTCTTTTCTGAAACCCGCCTGGAAATCGTTCAGTAAGTCATTTACCCGTATCCAATCTGTTAGGCGTTGTAATATGATTCCGGTGAATATTTTCATAACGGAGTTCATGAAAGAAATACCTATATAATTGTTGGGATCATTCGTAACACCTTTTTTGAACAACGGATAAATTGTACTTCTTCTAAAGCTCTCTGGTACCTCACCCACGTTGAAAATGTGATTGTATGCTAGCGTTAGTTTTTCAAGGAACCCATTTGTCGCAAACTTAAAAAACTCGTAGGGAATGCGGTCTTCTCCTGGGGCTTTTTTATGTTACAGCAATGTAATACATTGCAAACTTCTTGCATCGAAATTTCATTGTCTAGTGAGTCCACTAGGGAGAGCATAACTAAGCCAGCTAGAACTACGTGGAGGGTTTGTATCTTCTACTCCATTCGCCTTCCTCACACTCTTTTTTTTCTTTCCGAGTCAGGTGGAAATCTTCTAAAAGACACTATGATGTGACAGACACTATGTAGTGTGAGATTTTTACTCACTAAAACCACCTCCTACAAATTTGTTTCCTACTGCAACTAAGTTAATACTTATCAAGCAATTTTGTTCTCACGAAGTTTTAAACGTTTGGCGGTCAACTTTCCAGCGATAGTTCCTGCTAGTTCCTTAATTTTATTGCGGTTGGAGGTTATCGGGCTAAGTCGGAAGGTCGTAATCGCCGCAATAAATTTGTTTCGTCTAGAATTTCAATTTCTAGTTTCTTTCTTAACCGTGGGAATTCCGAGATCTCTGTGGAGATCTTCGTTTCTAATGTACCACGGTGCCTTGACAAATGATCTTATCACTTTATTTTGAAAAGTTTGTAAAGTGTTTATATTTGATTCACTGGTACAACTCCATAGTTGTATACCATACGTCCACACGGGCTTTAGCACTTGCTTATATAATAAAAGTTTGTTCTCGAGGTTAAGCTTGGAATATTTTTGAGTAACCAATAAAGTTCTCTATCACCCCTATTGCGAGTGTCAATCGACAATTGATAATTGACTATTTTCAATGTGTGCTATTGTGAACGAATCATTTTCATTGATATTCTTGTCAATTGCATTTTTACAATATTGTCGATTGACACTCGCAATAGGGGTGTATATTTGTTCTTAAGTTCTTCGCATTTCTTTTTTGCGACTTCCATTTTAACTTTACGTCGAGTGTCATTCCGAGATATTTGGCCTCATTTGCAAACGGAACTTGGACGGTATTTATAAAAACAGGCACGTTATTTGATTGATTATATGTAAAATCCACGTGGACCGATTTCGTTAAGAGTGATCCTCCATGATTTTGTCCATTTATTGACCCGGTTAAGCGCACGTTGTAGTATTTTTTTTGTGTTTCTTTGGTCGTTGTACCAACTGCTAGTATAGGAGTATCTTCTTCGAGCGTGGCTACTGTAATACCTTCGGTTCAAGAAAAGGGGCAGAGAAACCCTTTATAGGACCTGAACCGTTCTGCGGGATAGGAGAACACACCCTACGCGAAGAGTTCAGGAGACTGGAAGAAGAAACATGGAAAAACCTTTCTCAACCTCCAAGGTCTGAGGCAAGCAATGAAACTCTTAGGAAACTATAACCAAAAGAGATTCAAAGGTACAAAAGTGTCCCAAGAACGCTTCCTTGCGGCACACCTGCCCTTATTTATTTAAATTCTGACTATTCGTTTCCGTGTTTGACACGAAACAGTCTATTCTGTAAATAAGATTCTATTATTTTATATAACTGTTCGGAGAGAACTTGTCTTAATTTGAGCTTGAGGCCTTCATGTCACACCTTATCAAATGCCTGCGAAACGTCCAAGAATACAGCAGAGCAGATTTTCTTTTCTTCGAGAGCTTTCTCAATTTCGTCAGTTATCCTATGCCTTTTATCAATCGTTGAATGTTTGCTTCTGAACCCGAACTTTTGTTCAGGTATGAGACGGTTTTCCTTTATAATTGGTTGTAAGCGTCTGAGTAATATCCTCCCAAAAACTTTGGAAATCCTTGGAAGGAGCGATATGGGTCTATAAGACTTCTTTTCATTAGGTGGTTTTCCTGATTTTAAAACCATAATGACTTCCGTGACTTTCCATTGGCTCGGAATGTGTTTCAGTCTAATTGCTGCGTTTATAATATGAAGAAGCTTCGTTAATGCTTTTCGAGGTAGCATTTTTAGTAGTTCACCCATAATCAGGTCATAACAAGGAGCTTTTTTCGGCTTGAGTTTCTTTATTTCTTGCCTGAGCTCGGTGAGTGTAGCGTTTATTACTACATTTCATATTTTCAGTTGTTCTGTCGGACGCATTAATATTTTCATTAAGTTCTTGACCATCGAATGACTTAAAAGTATCCTCTAGGTGGGCGGCAAAAACGTCCACCTTCTCTTTGTCGGTTTTTGCCCAGACGTCTGGGGTTATCTTAATAGGTGGCGCTGCTGTCTTTGGCCTTTTTGTAGCTTTAATAGCCTTCCAGAGCGAGTAATTGGATTCCTTTCCAGCTGTTAAAATCTCTAATAAACTTTGTTAGCAGTTACACAGTCGATTTAAGCGCGCCTTATCTTGTGGGACACGAGTTTGTTGCCATCTTTTACGCGCTTTCAACAATTCTCGGCGCAGCCATTATGGATCTAAAAAACGTAAAAATTAATTAAAACAAACCCACTATTTATGTTTCATTTCTAACAAAACCCATATAAAATACACTCACAGGCACAATTAACCGCCCACCTATTTAAAGTGTGATGGTTATCACGGTGAACATTTTTTGGTAATCGTGAACTTGTTCGTTCTCTTATTTACGTACCGAATGCATTTTTGTGATTCAGTTATAATATGGCGTTCTACTCGATTTTATTTTTTATAAAACAATATATAGAAAAATCGTAAAGAAAAGTGGGTGGCGGTTAGTTTTGACTGTGAGTGTATATACGCAGAATGTATGAATTCAAAGATGGTTTTCCTACACCATCCGTTTAACCACTCAAAGCTACTTGTCTGCCCTTTTTTATTTCTCAAAAATGCTTTTTTTATTAATTTTGAAAAGTGCAGTGTGTTACAGAAATGGATGCATTCAACTAAATTTATTAGTATTTGATATTTAATTCCCCAATTGGCGGTGTCAGACTTAGACATTTTCAGCCTCAGACCTAATCAATTTTCTCTTTAATCAAGAAATTTAAATGGAAACTACCGACATGCAATACATGCCCTACTAAATGTTATAATAACTTGCAGAAATGCAAAATTTAGTGGTGGTGGTATTAAGAAAAGCGCAAAGCTTGACAGATGTACTTTTCGGCAATAGTTTTTTGTTTT